>CM074859.1:15130000-16380000 GCA_037501455.1 Lantana camara
CACACGTACTTGTTTGTTTCTATTTTCCAAATAGTTGTTTTATTTGGGGGTCCAAATTTACATCAGCCTCCCATAACTCCATCCCATTTCTTGTCTATATAAACCTGCTACATCCATCTCTTCAACACTATATTCTATCATTTCAAAACATATTTATATATATACACCCAAATTACAGTCTATTCTTGCTGTCTTTTCTTTCCCTTCGTCTTCTTCCTTGTCTCTCCACCATGGAACACCATTCCAACAATGATACTGCATGTTTCCCAGAGAATATACCATTGGACAGCTTCAAATATTTGTCAAGAATCGCTCAAATTCAGGAATATTGAAGGAGTCGGCGCTATCCTCATTGAGCTTTTAATATATATATGTATATTTTTATATATATATAAAGTATTTTTTTTCTTGACCTTGCAAGGCTTTTTACTTGCTTGATTTTTATTATTTTGAATTTATAATATTTTTTTATTTTTTTATTTAAGATTTATCCAGTTCAAACTTCCCATCTTCTGTATTTTTATCTATTCCTCCTGAGCTTTGGTTTGTAATTTGTCGTTAAGTTTGTACCGTGGCTGCATGCCTGTCATGCAGATTATGGGTGTCTGAATAAGATTGTATGGAAAAGGTTGGTTTTAATTTTGATTTCTTTGCCTATCTTTTTTGTTTTGAGTAATCAATTAGCTAGAATATATTTATCTTCTCGCTGCTATTGTCTCGAATCAGACACAATGCGCTACATTCTTGTTGTGAATTATATTCTTTTTCTTTGTATAGGGATGCACATTATTTATATGAATTTTTCTTCAAAAAAATGAAATTGTTTAAATTCCATAGTAATTGCTTTAGCATTGATAGCAAATGGGGAAATTAAAAAAATAAACTAACATAACTCACACAATATAAAATATCATTATTCATATGTTTTTTGATTAAAAATAATTATCTATAATTTTGCTAATTGTTTTCGACTTGCATGTTTGCTTGAGCAACTAATACTTGTGAATATTATTATTAATCTAACGAAAATATATAAGAAATTAAAACATATATAATATTTGTTATTTAGATTTATTCAGTCTTGGGCCTGTACCAAGCCCCGCTACCCCGAGCCCATAGCAATATTAATATCCTTCAATTACTTTTTCAGAAAAAAATTATTCACTCATTAGCCTATACGCCTGTCAATGGGTCGGAGTTTAATCCGAATTTTAGCATATTCTTTCGATAAAAATGTCCGATGGATCATATCCTATTATAAATATTCATTATTCGAAATAAATGGATCGGATATGGAATTAAGGAATCCGATCCGTTAAGAATCCGAATCCGAATCCGATATTATATATAATATTTAATTAAATAAATTATTATATAATATTAAGTAAAATGATTAAAATAAAAAATTTCACATATTTATCACTTAAACAATAATAAAATTTAAAATTTTTACTCTAAAAAGAATATATTAATAAGTTTAAATTAACCTATTTTAAATAAATATAAACAAAAATTATCAAATAATCCATTAAATATTAATTATTTATTAAATATTATTTAATTACAATTATTTTTTTATATCAAATTTTTTATTTTAAAAAATAAATTTTATTGCTAATCGGATCGAATATTTTATCAGGTTCTGATCCGACCCGAGTATGTATAGATTTAAAAACAATAATCCGAATACTATAGAATTCGAATTCGGATCCGATTATCAGGTTCTCTTATCGGATTTGAATCTAGAATCTCCTGATCCACCCAAATTCGACCCATTGACAGCCCTAGCTGCCTATACAACAAGGCGTCCAGCCCAACAAAATTGATGGATAAAGGTCCAATCAGTTTGGATTCAGGTCCAACCTTAAACATTCAAATAATTAAAATATGCAATTCTTATTAGGGTCTTTCAACGGGTTAGATTTGGGTTGAATTAAAAAAATCTTGGTCCAAATCCAATAAGAATATCCGATTATCGGATTCGAATCCAAATCCTATAGGATCCAAATTCATCAATGTTGAATTCGCTAAAATTGAGTTGGATCCGATTCGATAAAAGATCTGATCCGATTAACAATAAAATTTAATATTTTTTAAGGAAATAATAAATAAAGACATATAGTAATTACCATATAAACATTATCTAATTAGTTATTTATTATTTCCTTTTTTTTTGTCTTGATTATTTATTATTTCTATTTTTATTCATTTAATATTTGTTAATTTCAAATTATTAATAAAAGATTACATATTATTTCAAGATAAATATTAAAAGATATATTATTAAACGCAATGATACATATATTGGAATCTAACTTTTAATTATTTTTTATTAGTATTCTTTATTCATAAAAGAATTAATTTAATAAAATATTATAAATAGTCGGATATAGACAACGGATCGAATTTTTAGTTCTATATTCAATTCATTTATTTCAAAAAAAAAAAGAATATTTTATAATCAAATATAATCCATTGATTTTTTTTATCGATCGAATTGAATCCAGATTAAAATTCGAACCTTTCACAACCCTAATTCTTACATTCCTCTCCTAAAAAATGTTAGAAATTAAAGTGACATTTCACCATGCAAAGACTCAAGAATTAAATTAATATCAGTTTGAAGTGGACATTTTATTTTATTTCTTATTTCAACTTGTTGCGCTTGGCATTGTCTATTATATGTGATAAGATAGTACATTTTATATTTTTTATACTAGATAAAAGTATTAAAATACGAGTTCGTATAAATTTATAGTAGAAAACAAACATGTCGGCATGCACAAGAGTTGACACAAAACAGAATATCCCTGTGAACAGAGAACTATGCTACTACAATTTTATTTTCATAAGCATCGCATGGGACCCACTTAAATTATTGTTAAAAATTTTATATTATTACTTAACTTATAATTATTTTTAATATAATTATAATTTTTTGAATGAATAAATAAAATAAGATAATATTAAGTTAGTATAAAGTAATAGTTCAAGTAAAATTTAAAAAATAGAATGAGGTGAGGAAAAAAAAGAATTAAGTATAAATAAATAATAAAAAAGAAATTTTTTTTGAAAGTCCAATAAATGTAGAAGAGATTAAGCACCGATAAAATATAGAATTTATGTTTCAAAAAGAAAAAAAAGAAAAAAAAAAACTCCATGATGCCAAATGAGTCCCTACATAGTATAATAATATAAATACTCGAAACATATCAAAAACTTACAAGGAATTTGGTTTAGATTATTAGGGCTGTAAATGGATATCCGAAAATCCGATATTCGTTCGCATCCGAATTCGTTTAAAGAGGATATTATCCGTATCCGTTCAAAGAGGATATTATTCGTATCCGATTATAGACATCCGAATTATAAACGGATAAGGATATGGTAATGACACATCCGATCCGTTTAACATCCGATCCGTTTATACATCCGTTAGATATATCCGTTATCCGTAATCCGTATCCGATAACATATATATCTATATATTTTTTATACCTTGATGAAACATATATTAATTTACACATTATATAATTATTTGAGAATTATAAAAAAATATAACAGTAAACGTATATCATATTATTTGTAATAATAAAATCCATTAATTATTGTAAACATATATTATAAATTATATATTATACTTATGAGTTAATGTGTATAGATTTAATAGATTTATAGTTAGTTATATTAATATTTAATTGTGTTATCAATCTATTATTTTTTATTAAAAAATATATGTAAAATAGATAAACGGATTCGAATTCGGATATCGGATAACTCACTAATCGAATATCCTCACGGATACGGATAATCAAATATTCGGATAATATCCGTCGAATTCGGATACGGATAACATTTTCATTATCCGTCGGATAACGGATACGGATTCGGATAGCGGATATGCTAAACGGATTCGGATTCGAATACTGCACATCCGCTCCGTTTATTATCCGTTTACACCCCTATAGATTATAAATGACTGATTTTACCTAATTCTTTGAGCGTGAAAATCTACCTATTTCAAAAAGAACTTAATAGACCTTTGAGTCTTTGACAACTTTGTGAGCCTTACAGACATCATTAACATGCATAAATATCCCCCCTTTCTACCAAAAATAAATAAATAAATATCCCCTCTCAAACCAAACAAAACAACATTATTCTCACCCAAAATTTAGAAAATTATAACAAGAGAAAAATCTTTATACAAATTATGGCATATATCAAAAGGAAAAAAGAGAAAAGAAAAACATATTTACTTTATTACACACACCTCCCTCCAAAAATTAACAGCTATTTCCGGTCCCCGCAGATTGATTAAAAGAACACAACCATCTTCTCCCCTCATTCTGAGAAGCCGAGCGCCGGAAGCTAGATGATCCAACCAAACATGCCCTAGTTTGGGGGCCACCCATGCAGAGGCCGTGGCTAATTTTCACTGACGGAAACCGTTTGCAGCTCAGAGACCGGAAAGAATAGCCTAAAGGAGAAAGACTAGCACAATGAAAATCGGGCTTGCAAAAGGGCGTTTCCAAGGAGTTGGATTCGAGCACCTCAGTCGAACAAGCACAAAAAGGCAATGATAAACTCGTTCTTGCGATTTCTTTGATTATCGGCCTTGTGTCGGCTAGTTTAGTGAAAGAAACTATGCCGTGCCGGCATAAGGGGCAAGGAATTGAACCGGGGGCACCGTGGGGTGATGTCGATGTGTTTGTGGAACATAGATATAGAGCACAATGTGTGCAGAATTCATGGAAACAACCTGCATAATGAGAATTTTTGGATTTGTGAGGCATAAACGAGCTCCCAATACCCCTTCTTATAGCTAAGCAGCATAATAATTAGGCCAATCTCAGGGAGGGTAACTTTGAGTTCTCTATAAATGTGTACCAAATAGCTCAAAAGAAGCAAGCCCAAGAAAAACACAAGTGGAGTAACTGATACCTTCGGCAGCAACCGTGCACTTTCTTTCTAAGCAAACGGCACATGGATCTAAGCACGTAGTGGGTGAATCATTGCATCTCCATCCACATTCTCTGAAATTACACCAACTTCCCCTCTTAATTTTAAAATTACAAATAACCTCTTTATGATTATTGAAATTTAGCTCAAACTGGCATATATTATTAATGAGCTCCATCTGAACATGTAAGAACAAGTTTGAAAGTGCAGAATCTGAATTTGAACAAAGGCTAAAGAGATTTACTTCCAAGGAAATAAGTCATAACCTTCACTAAGTTATACACACCTGGCAATTTCAACAATGCTCATGAGAGGAAGACATAAATATGGTGAAGGAATAAGTCTATGTTGGCGTCTCGGTTGTTGACTTAGAATGTCCTCAAGACAATCTCTATGCCATGAACGAGCAACCATCAATGGTGTCCATCTACAAACAAATCCAGTAAATAGGAAAAACAAATCTATGGTTTAAGTATGAAAGTTTTATTTAAAGCAAATCAATCGAATGTTGTAAAAAAAATTAAAGCTTGCATACCCTTTTGCATTTTCTGCAGTTAGACTGGCACCCTTGGCAATCAAAAGCTGAAAATGGACAAATAGTGTTTTTCTTAAGTGCATCTTTACGGAAATAAATTTTCATTTTTTCATCTTTTTGAAGATTGAGATAAATAATAAACCAACCTGACAACATTGTGCATTACCACCACATGCAGCATAATGGAGTGGCGTGCTTCCAGAACCTGTAGTTTGGGGAAGATGGTGCACTTTTGCGGTTAATGTCACAAATAATTACTCGTATCATTGCAAAAAAAAAATGAAATGATATGTAAACTTTAACAAATTAAAGTTTAAAACTACCTATTAAATCAATTGTACTCCCATCTTCCACTGTTACATCAGATACCGAAGCTCCTAGATCGAGAAGAAGATGAACTGTTTGAACATGTCCATTTAGCGCAGCCATATGAAGGGCCGTGATGCCACCATCAGCAGGTCTACTGATGACCTCATATAATGCACTTAACAGAAATCAAATCACACTCAGTAAGATGCATAGCAATGTTACATAAATTTGAAAACCAAAACAGGAAGCTTTTCTTGAAGTACCCTTCATCAAACTCTGAAACAGATTCATCATTTCTTGATTTTTTCCTTAAAATACTGAAAAAATTAGGAATGCTGGGAATGTAATCGGCTAGAAGAAGACGTATGCATCCTGAATGGCCATTTAAAGCAGCTAAGTGGAGTGCTGTTCCTCCATTCAGATAATCAGCTCTGTGTATCTAAGAGGAACAACACAAAATTAAAACGAATCATAAATTTATGTATGATTTCTAATAATGTGTGGCAAAATCATAAGACATTGTAATCAGATAATTCGCCATACATTGGCTTTAAATAGCATTAGGATCTGAACAACTTCCCAATGACCATATTGACAAGCTTGCATCAAGGCAGTCTGTCACAACAAAACAAGAAAATAGAACACTTTAAAATAACAATCCAATTTAAATGTTGATCTTTCAAGAAACCAATAATCATGCTTCTCCATTCAATTGGACACAAAATAATACCTGCCCGCGATAGTTTCTTAGATTAATATCGACTCCGGACTCGAGCAAGAGCGCAACAATCTAAAAAAGGATAACACATATGAGAGATTTTTCTAATTTTCATATAACACAACAGAAAACCCAACTGGAACACTTCTGATAAACATGATCAAAGTTGATTCCATATAATCCTTCACAGAAACACATATTCAAGAATCTTCAAAACTTGACAAACCTCATGATGCCCTTGAGCTGCAGAATAATGCATAGGAGAATTTCGAACCCCAAAAGTCGAATACTTCGCGAGGCGAGGATTGTAATCCAATAAAGCCTTAGCTTCTTGAAGATCACCATCTCTCGCTGCAGAGACAAGACGCTCACCAGATGCAGAACATCCAAAAGAATTACCCATAATACTAAAAAATCCCATTGCATTCACCATTTGTACAAATCAGGAGATTTGATCAAATGACCTTTCTATCTCCAAAAAATGATAAACACACACACATATACACATACTTGTCCCTATCACTGTGAGGAAAAACCATTGGTTCTTGATTTGAGGGGTTCCAGCAACATAACTAATTTTACCAACTCTTTCACAGACAACATTTTCTGTGTTTTCTACCTAAACAGTAACCAACTGGGAACCAATTTCTTTTACCTAATACAGACATACATAAACAATCTGTTGCAACAGTCAAAGACTCAATCAGAGGGGATTAATAGGCCAATGGCTATAAATTAGAATCCCCAAAAACGAGAAAGAGGAATTTCAACATCATAAACCTATATTTTTTGCAATTAGTACATGATTAAATTAAATTATGTCGAAAAGTAAACAATTCTATCTTGATAACGACGGATTTCTGTAGCAGCCCAAATATGAATCCGTCAACTCCTAACAAAAGAAACAATACAAAAATAGAAGCTCGAAAAATGAATAAAAATTCGATCTTTCTCTGAAAATTTCCAAAACCCAATTCTCAGTTCTCCTCAAAAACAAGAATCTGCAATGCCCCCTGTCGAATCCCACATCGAAATTCAAAACCCTGTCTAAAAACCAAGGGTGGGAAAGAACCCAGATTCGAAACGATCTTCTTTTCTCTTTCTTTTTTCAATCCGGCCTTTTCTTTTTCCAAAACTAATATTAATGACAGACAATGATACCCACAAATCTCTCAGCATTCATTCTCTCTCTGCATTAAAGTATGTGTTTGTGAGGTGTGATGCTGAATATTCGGCACTAAATTAAACACTAATTTAGACACTGAATGTATTGTTTTTGGTAATTATTTAAGGATAAAGAGGAGAGAGGGACAGCGAGTTCTGGGGGCAAGCTCAAATGAAGAGGCCTGCAAGGAAAGTGTGCAGTCCATCATTGGCACTTGTTATTATTCTCATTATTACCAGTCATATTTGGTAGTTGGGTTCTGTCACTATACTTTCTCCACAATCTTTTCAATTTCTTGCTCTGTCCCATACACTGAATTTTAGCATTTTGTTTCAAGTTTCAACATATAATAATGGGGATATTGATACAGATTGTTACCAAATATATATATATATCAAGATTAATTATACTTTTTTTAAGTGTTTGCCTATTTTTCATAATTTCGTTTCTACAAAAATAGCAAGAAAATAAGTCACTATTTTGCTCTGACTTTTGAATGATTTTAATATTTTATTGAAGATTCCAAAGTTGGAAAAGGTTGAAATTGTGCAACTTTTACAAGGTTTGTGATGGTATTTTAAGAATTAACAAATCCATTGATCTAAAGTTCTACGTAAAAGTAATTCTTTTTACTTTGAGACGCCACATGTTTAGAAGAACACAAAGATGATAGGGAATATATCACCATTATGATCTCATAATTTAAGTCATCCAATTTTTTGTACTATAATTTATAATATGATACAAATATATTAAGAAGTTTTGACTAAAACAAATATTAAGAATTAAGAATATATATATATATATATATATATATATATATATATATATATATATATATCACAAACGTCGAGCTTAGACATAATCAGCTCAAGAATGTCACATTGTTAAGCTCGAGCTTGACCAGCTTGACTCGTAGGTTGGCTCGACTTGCCTTCACTCATACCCATCAACTCAATTCAAACCTACCCTTTGTTTTCCCAACATATTATTTCAGACGAAATGTATTGAGTATTAAAAGCTCACATCACAACTTTTTTATATATTATAATAGTTAATACAAATTAAGAAAATACAAATAGGACACGGTATGGAACTTTAAACTTGATTTTTTCATTTACAAGATCATTTCAAAGGTGACTCACTAATCAATTGATTTCAGACATGTTTCTTGATTCCGAAAATAATTAAGTACCTGAAAAATAATTGAATAGTTTAGGTTACAGTTAATCATTTTATAAAGCTAATGGCTAAAAAATGTAACGACACCCGTACAATACATATATATATATATATAAGTTCAGATTAAAATATTTATTGTCAACTGGACTCAATCTCATTTCATTTTTTTTTTTTTGACGGTAACAGAGCCCAGTCAACGTTACATGCTGCTCCCATCTTCATTAAGCTCCTCAAGCTCTCTTGGTTGTTGCTCCCAGATAATCTTACACTCTTCCAGATTATGCCCAATTTTAGGGCTGTCAATGGATCGGATTTTAATCCGAATCCGATCCGAATTTTAGCATATTCGTCCGATAAAAATGTCCGATGGATCATATCCGATTATAAATATTCGTTATTCGAAATAAATGGAGCGAATATGGAATTAACGAATCCGATCCGTTTAGAATCCGAATCCGATTATATATATAATATTTAATTAAAATAAATTATTTACTAGTACATAATATTAAGTAAAATGACTAAAATTATAATTTTCACATAATTATCACTTTAAACAACAATAAAATTTGAATTAGTTACTCTAAAAGTATATATTTTCCTTTATTAATAAGTTTAAATTAACTTATTTTAAACAAATATAAATAAAACCATCAAATAATCCATTAAATAATTATTATTTATTAATATTATGTAATGATATTTATCCTTTATATTAAATTTGTTAAATAAAAAAATTAAATTTTATTGCTAATCGGGTCGGATCTTTAATCGGATATAGTCCGATCCGATTATGCTTGGATTCAAAATAAATGAATCCGAATCCTATAGGATTCGGATTCGGATCCGGTTGTCGGATCCTCTTGTCGGATTCGGATCCGGAATCCCCTGATCCGGCCCGAATCCGACCCGTTGACAGCCCTACCCAATTTTGGCCAACGCATCAGCCATCTTATTTCCCGAACAGTAGATATGTCCAAATCTCACTTCCCATGGCTTGCGTAAAAGGATCTTGCAATCCTTGATGGTCTGCCCGTAGGGATGGCGTTCAATGTCCCCTTGCTTCACAAGTTTAATCACGGTTTCAGAATCACCTTCAACGACGACTCGTTCTATCCTTCTTTTCCAAGCAATTTTCAACCCCTCTCTTAGCCCCAAGAGTTCAGCTAAGGTTATTGAGATATTCCCCAGTTTCATGGAAAAGCCACATATCCAGTTTCCCTTCTCGTCTCTTAGGACTCAATCTCATTTCTTGATAGCAAAATTAGCATGCAATTTTGACATTTTAACCACAATTGTAAAGATCTTTCCATCTTCGAACAGAAAATGTTGTTAGGATGAATCTGATTATCATGTAACGTATGAAACCTATATTGATTAAATTATATATCATGAGATCAATTTTCAAAATGAACCTAGTTAACTTATAGAAACACAAGTAATATTTTCCCTAAAATAGTACGTGATAAATAAAGTCACAAAGATATTCATCGATTTTCCAGTTAGCAGCAAAATCTACAACAGTATAAATAATTGTGTTTCGATTTCTATTAGAATTGATGTTTAGTAACATACATATGATGACAAATTAATTAATGAGCATAGATATTTCATCACAAATTCAATCATAATATTTCTAATTATCAGCAAGTTGTTATTATGTATGGGTCGCTAATTATATATAGTAACAACTTATAATTCAATAAGTTGGACAAGGGTTAAAGTTGGAAGTTGGAACAGAAAATACACTTAAAGCTATTGTATTTTCAGCATTAAACAAATTTCTTAGCTTGCAATAGTGCAAATCACTTTCGGAAATTAAAAAGAAAAGAAATTTTGCATCATTAGAGATTTATTAATTGGGTGAGAAAGTGACTCGAGAACAATATTGAATATGGTTTAATTCTTATTCAGAATGATCACAAACTATGTTGTCAACGCTTATATGATATTATCTTTTGGCAAATCCTCGTGTTTCATCCTTTATTAGTGTTGCTGTTGTTGTCGTTTGTTTTCTAAAAATTAAAACATATATGATAGCAGCCGAATGTCAACATTCAACTCTGTTAAGTTGAGCCAACAAAATAAAAAGGAAAGAAGAAATCCTAATAAATTTAAATTGCACACACTAGATGCCTACGTACTCCTATATATAATTTTTATTTATTTATTTATTGTCAAAATGTATAATTTATTGAATTTATTAGTTCGTTTTGCACGTCATAATTTTGGTTGAATTTTCATTTTGCACTTTCCACCCTGAAAAGAATTTCTGTTATTTTTTAAAGAGAGACCTTTAGTCCATGTGTTACTACCATTTTGCACTCATTCATTTTCCAACCAAAAGTATCGTCAAATGGTGAATTAGAAATTTAGACAACAGTTCACAACCACAAAATGGGATTTTCATTTTAGTTTATAATTTAGCACTTTGCTCCCTTATTCTATAGAAAATTAGCATATGAAACCAAAGGAATTTTCTAATTGTGTGGGAAATTTTAAAGTTTTAGCGGATGAAGAAAGGTTTGTTGCGGCTGAGGAGAAACGTTTTTGTCAGAATATTAGAGGCGCGGCGGGGTTAAACTTCTGTGCCATTGTTATTAGGATTAAGAGGCGTGGTTTATATTTTTTGGGCGGTTTCTTCAGAATGAATGTTACCACCTGCGGAAAAACTTGAAAATTTTCGCTGGCAACCGATGAAGGATGAGATTTTTTGACGCTCTGCCGAAAAGATATCACTGTATGACCTGCGGATTAAATTCATATTCATAAACACACTGATTGGAAAACCCATCCAAATAGCAAGTGAAATTAAGCGATTGATTGAGATAAATGAACTTACCGTAGTCAAAGAATTTTTTATAATAAATGGTGCAAATTTATAAACCGTAAACACATAGATACACAAAAGATAATTCTCAAACACCAGTAAATCATAAAGAACTCACCAAAAAAATTAAGAATTAACAACCCAAAATGCAAATCCTATATTCAAACTCAAAATTTGTAAAATCAAAACTTTCTTCAATTACCTTTTCTGACCTTTTCTGAGTCTTGAGGCAGAAGAAGGGCCAACCAAGTAATTTCTGATTTCTGCACACCTAATATATATCTTGTACATTTTTTGGTAAATTCAATTAAAATTTTGATATGATGTACCGTAAAAGGCGTGTAAGAGAAAGAAGCATTGATGAAATTTCAAAAGATTTACCTTTGGTAGAAAGTGTTAACTTGAATATGGGAGAAGGAATTTGAGTTTATTTGATTCATCTTTCTGTGTTACAATACAATACAGTAGTACAAGTATTAATAGGATTGAACTCCTAATCTTGGGCCCTAAATACATCCTCTAATATAAGAAAGAGATCAATTATTATTCCTACCATATATACAATATATTGTCAACACTCCCCCTCAAGTTGGATCATGGGGTTCGACTATGTTCAACTTGGACAACGAACTATGAAAGTTCTGGCTGCTCACGACTTTGGTTAGGATGTCTGCGAGCTGGTCCTCTGATTTGACGAACGGAAGCTTGACTATGCCAGAGTCGATTTTTTCTTTGATGAAGTGTCGGTCGATCTCCACATGTTTGGTTCGGTCATGCTGTACCGGGTTATGGGAGATACTGATCACGGCCTTATTATCGCAGTACAGCTCCGCGCTCTCTTCAGGATGAAAGCCTATCTTTGTTAGGAGTTTTCTTATCCACAGGACTTCAGTAATGCCCCGAGCTATTCCCCGGAACTCCGCCTCGGCACTTGAAAGTGCTACCACTTTCTGTTTCTTGCTCCGCCATGTTACCAAGTTACCTCCCACAAATGTAAAGTATCCGGGGGTAGATCGCCTGTCTGTGACGCTTCCTGCCCAATCAGGATCGGTGTAGGCAGCGACTCGAGTGTGTCCGTTCCGAGCAAAATGAGGCCTTTTCCTGGAGAGGATTTCAAATACCTCAGAATCCTAAACACGACCTCCATATGTTCTTTGCTGGGGTTATTCATGAACTGGCTCACTACGCTGACGGCGTAAACAATGTCCAGTCTTGTGTGGGACAGATAGATGAGCTTGTCCACAAGTCTCTAATATCGATTTTTATCTGCTGGTGTTTGGTCTTGAAACATTCCCAACTGGTGGTTTTGGGCCATGGGAGTCTCTGCTGGTTTACAGTCAAGGAGCCCAACTTCTATCAAGAGGTCGAGTATGTATTTCTTTTGTGAGATGAATATGCCTTTGTCAGATCTCATCACTTCAATGCCAAGAAAATACCTCAATTTCCCTAAATCCTTCATTTCGAACTCTTGCGACAGATTTTTCTAGAGATCGGCTATCTCTTTAGTGTCATCTCCAGTGATCACCATATCATCAACGTAGATAATTAAGAGAGTGATGAGTCCATCTCTTTTCTTGATGAATGAGGTGTGGTCGGAATTGCTCTGGATGTACCCATATTTGTTCATCGCTGTGGTGAACTTCCTAAACCAGGCTCTTGGTGATTGTTTGAGACCATAAAGAGACCGTTTCAATCTGCACACGGTGTGCTGACTTTCGCTTTTCTGGAACCCTGGTGGGAGGTCCATATAAGCTTCTTTCTCAAGGTCCCCGTGTAAGAAGGCATTCTTCACGTCAAATTGTTGCAGGGACCACCCAAGGTTGGCAGCTATGGATAACAGAACCCGAATGGTGTCTAATTTTTCCACTGGAGAGAAAGTCTCCAGATAATCTATCCCATACGTTTGTGAGTATCCCTTGGCTACCAGCCGGGCCTTGTACCTTTCGATGTTCCCATCCATCTTGTGTTTGATGGTGTAAACCCACTTGCAACCAACTGCTTTCTTCCCTGTCGGCAACGGACAGATTTCCCATGTGTTATTTTTGTCCAGTGCTTCGATTTCACTATCCATTGCTTGTTTCCATAGTGGATTATTCAGAGCCTCCTAAACGGTTTTGGGAATCTGATGAGAGTATAGTGGGTGGATGAAGCCCTGCAGTGGAGGTGAGCATCCGGACAGATGGTGAGTGACCGGATATCTGCTCCTGTTTATTCTCTCTGGACTGTACCTATTTGGTGGAATTCTCCTGTTCTGTCGAGTAGGTAGAGTATATGTACTGGGAATCGAAACAGAAGAGTTAGGGGCACTTACCTCAGGGATATCCGATGGGGGGTCCTCTGGGGTCGTGGTTGAGAGAGACGAAGACGAGGATGAAGCTTCTGGTTGAAAAGTGGGTGGGTTGTACTCCTGTACTGGTTCTAGCCATTCGCACATCCAATTCTGCCCTTCCTGTGTATTGCTCTCCCCCTGAAGGGGTGTATTGGGAGGTGTTGTGAAGTAGTATTCTGTCTCCAGGAAGTCCACATCCATAGTGGTGTAATGTCGGTTGGTGATCGGATCATAGCAGTGATAACCTTTCTGAGTAGAGTTGAATCCCAGAAAGACGCATCGTACTGCACATGGGTCTAGTTTTGTCCGAAGGTGCCTTGGGGTATGTACAAAGGTCACGCATCCAAAGACCTGAGGGGTAAGCTGGAGGATGGAAGGGATGGTATGAAACTTCCTAAGGTTGTCCAAGGGAGTTCCATACTCCAACGCTCGTGTGGGTAGGCGGTTCATGACATAGACAGCTGTTGAAACGGCGTTGGCCCAATATGAGTTGGGTACATGAGCTTCGAATAAAAAGGCCCGTGCACTTTCCAATATGAACCGATTCTTTCTTTCTGCCATGCCATTCTGTTGCGGGGTGTGGGGACAGGTGGTTTCATGAATAACCCCGTTCTGGGAGAAGAAGCTCTGAAGATTTTGATTTACAAACTCCCCCCCATTATCGGTGCGAAGCACTTTGATTGAAGCAGAGAATTGGGTTTTGATGAGTTGAAAGAAATCCTTGATTATTTGCAGGACATCCGATTTTTGTTTCAAGAAATACACCCAAGAGAATCTGGTGCAATCGTCAATTAATAGTAGAAACCATCGAAACCTAGAGTTAACGTGACTTGGGACAGGCCCCCAAACATTAGAATGTATCAATTCAAATGGTTGACTCGTTTTATTCCTTGAACTTGGGTAAGTGTTTCGATGACTTTTCGCGAGTACACATGTATCACAATGTAAAGAACTTGACTTTGACACTAAACTCGGAAATAATTGTTTCAGATACTGAAAAAAAGGATGCCCCAATCTTCAATGCCATAACCATAATTGCTTGTTACTGCTACCCTGAGCCAAATGAAGCGATCCTGTTTGTGAGATATCTGTCATGTAGTACAACCCGTCTCTCTCAATACCAAGCCCAATGATCGCCCCCGTACGAATATCCTGAAAGAGGCAAAAAGATGGAAACATTAGGACCTTACAGTTTAATTCCTTTGTGAGCTGACTAACAGAGAGAATCTTATTAGTGAGCGACGGTACTACAAGACAACCGGATAAGTTCAATTTCTCAGATAAAGTAATGTTTCCTGTCCCTGTGACCGGATAAGAGATGCCATTTACATTTATTACAGAGTCCCATCGTGAGACTGTAGAAGACCGAATATCATGGGCCTCATTAGTCATGTGGTCAGTGGCCCCACTGTCAATGAGCCACCCGGTTTCTGGAATTGAGTTGGATGCCTGCATAAGAATAGGCCCTTGTCTAATATTTTCAAAGGCATTTCGGCCCAATGGTTCATTTTTACCCAAGGTAGAGTTCGGTTCCTCATTATGCCCCACAATTAATTCATTAATTTTAGGCCCAAAATTCCAAACATATGGCCCATTTACTTTGGGATTTAGGGTTTGAATTGAGGGTGACTTACCATTTTCACTTTGGGCATCAGCCGCTACACCCTTGTTCTTACCATATGAAGGATCCCCACCGGTTTCGTTACCATACGTGGTGGCCCTGCCGCCGTCGAGTCCTGACCGGCTGGTGGAGCCGCCGGTGGTCTGGTTCCCCTGTATTACAGTTGCTCTTCCCTGTCCCCAATTTCCTACCGTCGTGGGGTTTGTCTTTTCGGTCGGTGGCCTAGTGGTGCTGCCGCCGCCGCTGCCGCGGTTTGAGCCCTTTTTCCTTGCGATATGGTCGGCCCACCAGTCTGGGTAGCCTACCACTTCGAAACAGGTATCCTTAGTGTGCCTTGTCCCTCCGCAAACGGAACATTGAGGGGTTCCTGTTCCGGCACCGGTTCCGGTTTTCCTTCTGTCGCGGAATGATGAAGTTGCTTCTGACCGCATTTTTGCAACCACTCCACTTCCGCCAGAGTTGGGTTCGTTCATGGCCAAGAGGCGGCGGTCCTCCCGGCGAACGGCGTTATACGCCTCTTCCAAAGTGGGTGGTGTTGATGCTCTGAGTAGATCCCTTTTTATCGGATCGAATTTCCCATCTAACCCCTAAAGGAAGGCGAAAACCCGATCTTCTTGTTTTTCCAGATTGTAGGTTTTCCTACCCTCCGTGCACTTCATCGTCTGGGGTTGGTGGTAGTCGATCTCCATCCAAATCCCTTGAATGGTTCTGTAATACTGATCAACGGTCATATCTGTTTGGTTGGTTTGATATGCTCGTTGCTTTAGTTCGTAGAGTTTCAGTTTGTCGCCCCCATCGTGGTAGGTGGCTTCGATCTCATCCCATAATTCCTTCGCGTTAGGGCAAAGGATGAATTGGGCAGCAATATCGGGTTCCATCGAATTAAGGATGAGACTTCGAACAGCTCCGTTGGTCTGTTCCCAGGCCTCATAACCGGCATCATCAGGTTCGGGGGGTACGATTTTCCCGGTTATGTACCTTGTTCTTCCTCGGCTAAGTAGTACTAATTGAACAGTTCTTGACCAAACTGCATAGTTATTGTCATTGAGTTTGACATTGATGGTTGTGGGGTTTGTTGATTCTGGTTGTTTTTGTCGGAGGAGTTCGGCAAATTGTGCCAGAAACTCCGTTGGTATGGGGTTCGATTTTGTGGGTGAGGCCATCGGTAGATGATGAAGCAAGGTATTCGATTCGTTATTGAATCGAAACCCGCTCTGATACCATGTTAACTTGAATATGGGAGAAGGAATTTGAGTTTATTTGATTCATCTTTCTGTGTTACAATACAATGCAGTAGTACAAGTATTAATAGGATTGAACTCCTAATCTCCGGCCCTAAATACATCCTCTAATATAGGAAAGAGATCAATTAGTATTCCTGCCATATATACAATATATTGTCAACAGAAAGGCATTCGCCGTGGAGAAAAGAAAAGACGGTAGAGACCATGGCGAACTCGATGGAGAAAAGAAGGTCGAAAGGCGGTGGATATGGGGAGAAAATATGGTAGAGGCGGTGGATATGGGGAGAAACATCTATCAACGAAGAAAGAGAAAGCGAAGTGGGAAGAAGATATTTGCCCTCTAAAACGACGTCATTTTGATTGTATAGGGAGAATAATCACATGTTTCACTTTATGTTGCACTCGGACGACGAAGATGACTCTTATATATATAGTGCAAATAGTACGGGTAAAATCGATATTACCCGTACACGAATTATGTTAAGATAGTGTTTAATTGAAATATTATATTCAGAAAATTGAAATGATAATATTTATATTACACGGATAATATATGCTAAATATTAAATAATACTGGGTTCATTTAGTATTAAAATGGATAACTATTTATCACCATAGTTGCAAAATCGATTCTTCTCACGCACAGACACGCATATATTATACTGCTCTAGTAATGTATATTAATGATACTAGTAATATGCGTCCGTGAAGTATATGCTAGTAATAATATATATTTATGTTACATAAGTGTGATGTAACATAAAGTATTAATCGTTTGTCCAGTAATTTGCTATAAAGAGCTATTGCAAATTAAATGAAGTGTGATTTATATATTTTTTAAAATTTTCAATGTCACTTCAATTCATCATTTTTTAAATTAATTAAATAATATTATATTAAATAATTAGCAAAGTTTTCATTTAAAAAATGGATGAGGTCATCAAATTTTGTTAATGTACAATGTATCATATATACAGTACTACAGAAAATACATATCCACAACTTTGATCTTCTCACGTTTCGACCTTAAATCTCTCACAACGTAAATGTTAGGCCTTAAAACTTCATGCTTCTTGAATGGAAACTACATAACATGCAGATATCGTCCTAGCTAGAATTATGGAATTTAACACACTTTCTTTATGTTTCTCCTACATTAAGCACAAACCACTTCAAGCAGGATTTATGTAATACATGTCTAGATATATAACACACTAATATTAATCCCCATGTTTGATTAACCTAATCAACACCAAAAACACACCAAAAAACAATCTTAATCATCAATAATCTCCTAATTCCCACCCAAAATCAAATATTGTGCAGAAAAATGGCCTTTGTTCTCTATCTCATATCCCTCCTATTTATCACTCCCTCAACAGGTCAAGTGATCACGACTCCACAAGCCCACACTGTATGGGGCCAATGGCATTTTCTGCAACAAAACATCGGCATTTCGGCCATGCACATGCAGCTCCTCAAAAACAACAAAGTCGTTATGTTCGACCGGACTGATTATGGTTTCTCAAACATTTCTCTTCCGGGCGGGCGATGCCGGTACGACCCGAATGACTTGTATTCACCGGTGGACTGCACGGCTCATTCCATTTTGTACGATATTGGCTCGAACACGTTTCGGGCGTTGATGGTCCAAACGGACACGTGGTGCTCATCTGGAGCAGTGATCGGAGATGGGACCCTGGTGCAGATAGGTGGATACCACGACGGAGATCATGTAGTAAGGACTCTAGCGCCCTGCGATGGGGAGAATTGCGATTGGGTTGAGTTCCCACGTTCGCTGGCACAGCGTAGGTGGTATGCATCCAATCAGATTTTGCCGGACGGCAGGGTGATTATAGTCGGT
Source organism: Lantana camara (assembly GCA_037501455.1). NCBI lineage: Eukaryota > Viridiplantae > Streptophyta > Magnoliopsida > Lamiales > Verbenaceae > Lantana > Lantana camara. The sequence continues at coordinate 15,148,760 of CM074859.1, forward strand.
GGCAGAGGGCAATTTAACTATGAGTTTCATCCGAGGAGTTCCGCGGATGGGGCCGTTTGGTTTGATTTTCTGAAAGAGACGAGAGATTCGTCGGAGAATAATCTGTACCCTTTTCTGCATTTATTACCTGATGGGAGCCTGTTTGTGTTCGCCAACACCAGGTGTGTTGTTTTCAACTACAAGCAAAACGTCGTTGTAAGGGAGTTGCCTCCTATTCACGGCGGCGACCCAAGGAATTACCCCAGCTCCGGCTCCTCCGTTTTGCTCCCCATCCACGACAACAACGACAACTCTGTGGCTGAAGTCATGATTTGCGGTGGCACGTCGCCTGAGGCTTTCCAGGCTGCGAAACGGGGGACGTTTGTACAGGCCACTAACACTTGCGGGCGTTTGAGAATCACCGATCGGGAACCCGACTGGGAAATTGAAAGCATGCCCATGCCGCGCGTGATGGGAGATATGCTAATTCTGCCTACTGGAGATCTGATCATCATCAATGGAGCAAGATCTGGCACAGCGGGGTGGGGAAATGCGAGAAATCCCGAAAAACGACCGGTGATTTACAGGCCTGGTGGTCAATCCAACACGCGATTTGCCGTCATGGGCGCCGCCGCACGGCCACGGCTGTACCATTCGTCTGCCATTCTGCTCACCGACGGTCGGATTTTGGTCGGTGGGAGTAATCCTCACAAATACTACAACTTCAGTGGCGTTGAGTTCCCGACGGACCTAAGCCTGGAGTCTTTCTCTCCTCCATACTTGTCCGCAGAGCACGACCTTTTGCGGCCGAGAATACTGAGAATGAACGAGACTATGAATTACAAGAATATATTCTTCTTTACATTCACGGTGCCCAGATTCTTGAGGATGGGCCATGTCTCAGTTAGGATAGTGGCGCCATCATTTACGACGCATTCATTTTCCATGAATCAGAGGATGGTTGTGTTGAAGGGTCTCCAGGTTTCGCGATTCGGGGAGAATTCATATATGGGTGGTGCGTATGGACCATCTACGCCGGAGATTGCTCCTTCGGGGTACTATTTGTTTTTTGTCGTGCACGCTGGTATTCCCAGTTCTGGGATGTGGGTTAAGATTCAATAAAAAATATGTTGTTCTGAATTCGAATAAAATTATGACGGGCTGGGTTTATGGAAGATGCGTATGATTGTTGCAATATTTCATCTAATCACTTTTAATGTCCCATCTTTGCACAACACTAGTTGATTCATCCAAACTCACTAGTTAATTCATCCAAACTAAACTATCAATAGTTAAATATATAATTGCATACATAGTAGAGTAAGATTAAGGCAAGCCATTAAATCCCTCTTGAATCCGTATTGCCATAAACCGAAAGAAGATACTGTGAAAATGTGAACATAAAAGTAATAGGGTTGTTGAAACAGCTAATTTTCTGTAAAGCTCTTACTTTTGAATAGGAATCCCTCTCCTTTGGTAGCTTATCGTTATTCTTTTTTGTGTGAAAATGGTGAGGATTTAGTCTGTACGTGTAAAGAATGTGGTTAATTTGGTTGCAATTTTAGTATAGATGCACAAGTGTGGGCTCAAGGGGGGAGGTACGACATAGATGAAAGTTAAATGGGCTTTTATTTTGTATGTTTTTGGTAGCTAAATGGGCTTTTATTAGATTCAAGCTGCAATATAATTGTCTGGAATCTGACAATTAGTTCTTTGTGTTTTTTGCTACCATGCACGAACACTAATATAAAGAACTAGAGATGTTAGGATGGAGATATGAGGATATCGTGTCTTTTTTTTCTTATTAGTAATATGATAAATTGATATATGTTCAAAATAGTTTCGACATAATATAATAAGATGATCATTTTAAAAATATCTGTAAATCATAATTATTTTACTATTGAAGTACAACAAAATTAATTGACCTATAACTATTGGTGCACAATTTAAGATCGTTATGCACCTCCAAAATTTTAAAAATAAATCAGCAAATGAGAAAACTGTTTTGTCGTAAGATCTGAGCACTTGTTTATTTACTATGTTATAATACCTATTTATTTAAGACCGCTATGCACCTCGAAAACAAAAAATAAAAAAAATTAACAAAGGAGAAAACTGTCTTGTTGTAAAATGCAAGTACTTGTTTATTTATTTGCTATGTTATAATACTTACTTATTTAAGGCCATTATGCACCTCAAAAATTTTAAAGTAAATCAGTAAAGGAAAAAATTGTCTCGTTCTAAGATCCGAGCACTTGTTTATTTGCTATGTTATAACTCCTACTTAAAACTTATTTAGTATAAGAAATGCATTTATAATAGTTGCTATTAGTTAATGGAGTTATGGAGATCGAAAATTATGGTTTGGCAGATCTTCATATTACGAATCAATTGAGGTTAGTTGGGAATGATTTCCAAGTGAAGTTGGGATTAACACTCAAAGTCAAAGAACCATATGCACATGGACCCTTCACAATCTTTTGATCCAACAATTAATTAAATATTCATTAATATTAAATTAATAATAGACAGATGTTTATAGATTTTCATACTTGATATTGACAGCCTTAGCAAACTAAGCCATAGTCAAGGGGTTGTTAATGGCAGGTTGTAATAGATTTATTGCAAATAAATAAACTTAATGTTAGAACATGGTATTCGGGAAAGCTTTTCTGTGTATTCATTGAGAATCATATTTTCGTATATCCAAAGTACAAGAGTCAAGGAAAATATATAACAACTATCCGGGAATAAATCCCTACAAATCAGGCCTATCTAAATCAATTAGGGATGTGGTCAATCATCCCATAAATAGGTGATCTCTAACACTCCCCCTCAAGTTAAGTGATTGAGTCGCCAATCATTAACTTGTTCAGCGCTGTCTTGAATATCTGTCCGGTGACTGCCTTGGTCAATATGTCAGCCAGCTGATCTTCCGATCTGACAAACGGAATCGTGATGATACCACTCTCCAATTTTTCCTTGATGAAATGTCGATTAACCTCAACATGCTTAGTCCTGTCATGCTGGACTGGATTTTCGGAGATGCTGATAGCCGCTCGATTATCACACTTCAGGGAACTCGGGCCTGAAGGTGACATCCCAATCTCTGTCATCAATTTTCTCAGCCAAATTATCTCAGCCACTCCCTTTGCTATGCCCCTAAACTCTGCTTCTGCACTGGACAAAGCTACCACCTTCTGCTTCTTGCTCCGCCATGTCACTACATTTCCTCCGACCAGTGTAAAGAATCCAGAGGTGGATCTCCTGTCATTTGGGTTCCCAGCCCAATCTGCATCAGTATAAGCCTCTATGTCAAGATGGTCGTGCCTCCTAAACATAATTCCTGTTCCAACTGTTCCTTTTAGATATCGGATGATCCGTTCTACCGCCTCCATATGTTCCTTCTGTGGCTGATGCATGAATTGGCTAACGATCCCCACGACATACGCAATATCGGGCCTCGTATGGGACAAATAAATCAGTTTACCAACCAGGCGTTGGTACCTTTCCTTTTCGGTTGGCTCCCCATTCTCTTCTATCTTCAACCTATGATTTACCTGTATCGGTGTTTCCACAGGTTTGCAGTCGAGCATCCCTGTTTCAGCTAGTAGGTCCAAGACATACTTCCGTTGTGAGATGAAGATCCCCTTATTTGACCGCAGAACCTCGATTCCCAGAAAATACTTCAGACCCCCGAGGTCCTTCATTTCGAATTCTTTGAAGAGATTTTCTCTGAGTTGGCTTATCTCTTCTGAATCACTTCCCGTTATGATCATGTCGTCCACATAGATAATCAAACAGGTGATCAAGTCTCCTCGTCTTTTCAGAAACAGGGTGTGGTCAGAGTTACTCTGTATGTACCCATGACGCTGCATAGCCAGTGTAAACCTACCAAACCAGGCGCGTGGTGACTGTTTCAATCCATACAAGGCTTTGCGGAGTCTGCACACTTCATTTCTCCCAAAGTCTCCTGCGAAACCCGGAGGGGGTTCCATGTATACCTCTTCTGTTAAGTCCCCATGTAGAAAGGCGTTCTTTACATCGAATTGATGGAGGGGCCAATTTTTGTTAGCAGCCACTGAAAGTAATACTCGAACAGTATCCAACTTCGCCACTGGAGAAAAAGTCTCAGAATAGTCAATTCCGTACGTCTGCGTGTACCCTTTTGCCACCAATCGGGCTTTGTACCTCTCGACAGAGCCGTCCGCCTTATATTTCACTGTGAACACCCATCTGCATCCAACCACCTTTTTTCCACTGGGTAGTTGGCATTTCTCCCAAGTTTCATTTTCTATCAGTGCTTCCATTTCTGTTCTCATAGCCTCCTCCCATTCTTTCTTTTGTTTGGCCTCTTGTACTGTTTTAGGGATTTGTTCCGCACAGAGGTTCCCAAAGAAAGCTTTAGCGACTTCGGACATGCTCCCCCTGACCATGTTTCCTATGGGATATTTGGTGGTGCGGGATCCACGATCAGGGGAGTATCTGTTGGGAGGAATCCCTCTGTTGCTTCGCTGAGGTAGAGAATACCTGTGACTCACCGTTACATTCTCCAAAACAGTATCAGCAGCATTTGTGGAATCAATATTATTATGAATAACAGAGAGGGAGTTAAGATTTTCGGTTACCTCGGTTTGGACATCATCCGGAGGAGGATCATTGGGCAGAGTTGAGATCGTGGTACTGAGGTCTTCATTGTTCTGCTCTGACTCAGAGTTAGAAATCGGATCGCTTGAATCAGGGTAGCTCAGCCAGTACAGGGATTCATTTTGTCTCTCCCCCTGAACACTGGACCGGGTGAGGAAGAAGTACTCAGTCTCCACAAAGTCACAATCCATAGTGACATGAATACGTTTACTGACAGGGTTGTAGCAACGATATCCCTTCTGATGAGGGGCATAACCCACAAAGACACATTTCGTTGCGCAGGGATCCAATTTAGTTCTTTCAGATTTGGGAATATGCACAAACACAGTGCATCCAAAGATCCGAGGTGGTAGGGTGAGATGAGGTGGTATGTTGGTTTGTGTTTGGAGGACAGTTAGGGGTGTCTTGTGGTCTAGGATTTTAGTGGGTAACCGGTTTGTCAAATAGGTTGCAGTGGCAACAGCTTCAGGCCAGAAGTGATTAGGAACGTGGGATTCGGTTAACAGGGCTCGAGTCATTTCCAGTATGGTTCGGTTCTTTCTTTCGCAAACACCATTTTGTTGTGGGGTGTTGGGGCAAGAGGTTTGGTGTATTAGGCCCTGTTCTCGAAAAAACCTGTTCATCTCTTGATTAACAAATTCTCTCCCATTGTCTGACCTAAGTACTTTAATCTTGTTATTGAACTGTGTTTGCACCATCTTATAGAAAGCCACAAATGTATCAAACACCTCAGATTTGTGACGCAGAAAATATACCCAAGTCGTGCGCGAGAAATCATCAATAAATAGTATAAAATATCGAAACTGGCTTTGATTTGTAACCGGGGCGGGCCCCCAAACATCTGAGTGTACCAAAGAAAACACAGTCTCAACTCTAGTATTATTAGGCTTAAAGGAAGTCCTATGACTCTTAGCGGCAAGACAAGTCTGACACGACAAGTTCATATTCTGATTATTCTTGAACAAAGTAGGAAATAAGAATCTCAAATACCCAACTGAAGGATGTCCAAGACGACGATGCCAGAGCCACAGTTGCGTATCTGCTGTTCCAACTGAAAGGAGAGCTCTAGACGGGTTCTCCACCTCATCAACATAATACAATCCACCCCGCTCAGTACCACGCCCAATGATCTCCTTCGTATGAATGTCCTGTAACAAACAAAATCGAGGATATATCAGGGCTACGCAATTCAGTTCTTTCGTGATTTGGCTCAAGGAAAGTAATTTGCAGTATAAAGAGGGCACATGGAGACAATTGCTCAATTTCAGCTTAGGAGTAATACGAATTGATCCCTCTTTTTCAACCATAGCCAAATCTCCATTAGCAGTTTCAATATGAGATTTTTTCGGATTTATGGGTTCAATTAAATCACTTGAGTCATATGTCATAGAATCGGTTGCCCCACAATCAAAAATCCAATTTGAGAATCTATTAGTAGTGGTTTCGGTGTGGAAAGCACAACTATCATAATTCTGGGGTCCAATATGTAACTCTTGAGAATTGGGGGACCTTTTATCAAAAATTGGCACCATATTAAAAGGGGATTTAGGGTTTGAGTCACCATTGCCAAACCCTTTACCTGCTGTGCCACTTTCCTCCTTCTTGTTATTTTCGACGCTGCTGGTGAAGGCGATGCTAGCCCGTCCAACGGTCGTCGCCGCTGCACCGGCGTCTCTCCGGATGACACCTGCTGCGCCACTTTCCTCCTTCTTGTTATTTTCGACGCTGCTGGTGAAGGCGATGCTAGCCCGTCCAACGGTCGTCGCCGCTGCACCGGCGTCTCTCCGGATGACACCTGCAGCGGCACTCTCTGATCCAATATTTCCGGTCATTTTTCCATCGCCAATCGCGACCCTGGCTTGCCGGTTTCCTCTGTTCTCCCGTGATGATGTCCGGTGACCAGCGCTATCGTTGCTTCCGGCACCGTCTGAGTGGATGTTTTTTCGCCCAGCCTTCTCCTGAGTTCCGTTGGATAAACTCTCTGAGTCAGGCCTGGGTTGTTGGTTTTGATTTTTATTTCTCAACCGATTTGCTATTTGGATTGAGAGATCTTGATTGGTTTCGGTTGGGTTTGACATGTTTGGTTGATGCTGGGGTTCAACAGATTTAGGGTTCGGGATTGGTAGGGACGATGATGACATTACTGAGTCCCAGAGGTTCTAACACTGCTCTGATACCATGTTAGAACATGGTATTCGGGAAAGCTTTTCTGTGTATTCATTGAGAATCATATTTTCGTATATCCAAAGTACAAGAGTCAAGGAAAATATATAACAACTATCCGGGAATAAATCCCTACAAATCAGGCCTATCTAAATCAATTAGGGATGTGGTCAATCATCCCATAAATAGGTGATCTCTAACACTTAAGAAAAAAAAGGTAATCAATTATTTATTTATTTGTTCTTATATTACCATCTGAATTATATGAAAAGTTCCAAATCATCATCTCCAGTCAAATTTCACTTTTGTATACATATCATCTTCAAACTAAACCTTCACTATTATTAAAAATTATCAACTACCCCAGCTCTGTATGATAAAATTCTCACCCGATCGAATACTACATCTAAGGTGGCGATTTATTACTTTTATAGCACCAAAAAATAAATAAATAAAAAAAAAGAGAAGCAACCAAACAACAAAACACAGCACTAGACAACAGACCGAACAGAAGCACAAAGCTACAACCCAAGCTGACAAGAGACAACAGAAGGATGATCAGCAGCAGAAGACCCATCTTTGAAGATAGATGCAGCATGAACAAGGGTGTGAGCTAACACGTTTCCTTCGCGGCCAATAAAGGAAAACTGGACCCTATGCACCAGCGTCAAAGCCTCCCAAATGTCATTAATGATGTTGCCCACATTGAGAAGTCAGGACCAGAAGAATTAAGCTTTGAAATGAGGTTGGAGCAATCCCCCTCAATCACCACATTAGTCCAGCCTCTTCGCTTAATTAAAAGCGTAGCTTCACGTGCCGCCTAGGGGTGTCAATTTGGGTGGGTTCGGGTCGGGTTGAGGTAGGGGTATTACATGAAAATTCTCAACCCGACCCGAATTTGAAGAAAATCTCAACCCGAACCCGACCCGAAACGATTTTCTTTTTCTTTTTTCTTTTTTTTTTTTTTATATTCTAATTTATGTTTAAAGTATTTTAAAACTTGATAACAATATATAAAAATATATAGTTTGTAAGGTTTGACATAATTGTAATTAATATATGATAAAAAAAATTAATACATAAATATTATTAAGTTCTAATTCTAAGTTTAATTATAACTAAGTTCTATATCAACTCTATTTAAATTCCTATTTTTCTAAATTCAATCAATAAGGTAATTATGTAAAATAAGAATTAGAGACACAAACATTATTTAGATCGAATAATATATTTTCTACTAAACTAATCATAATGCAATTCAAATTCTTTAAGTTCAAATAAATACATCTCTTTTTGTCTATAAACTCCGTTTAATTCTAATCATATTATAGTCATATATGTCTTTCTAATGAACAAAACTATACAATTTAGACAAATTATATAATATTGACATTATAAATCACAATTTTCTCAAACAATAATCACATGTTTATAGAAAAGAATATTTTACTAGCCCTTTTTTAATAGTCTATTATATTATATTATAAAAATACGAGTTAATTTTTGGATTTTTTTTTAAATTTATTGGTCGCCAAAATATCCTTACAATAATGATTGCCCACAAATTTGTTAGAATTGTAGTCTCGAGCCTGCGTTACTTTGATTGTCCCTTTGTGTGTAAAATGGATCCAAAATAGGTAAAATATGAATAAAATTGATTAAAATGGATCCAAGTAGGTAAATTGGATTCAAAATGGGTAAAATGGATCCAAATGGGTAAAATGGATCCAAATGGGTAAAATGGATCCAAAATGGGTAAAATGGATCCAAATATGTAAAATGGATCCAAACTGGGTAAAATGGATCCAAATTGGGTAAAATGGATCCAAATGGTTAAAATAGATTCAAAATGGGTAAAAAATGGGTAAAATGAATCCAAAATGGGTAAAATGAGTCCAAGTAGGTAAAATGAGTCTAAAATGGGTAAATTGAATCCAAATGGGTAAAATGAATCCAAGTGGGTTAAATACATCCAAGTGGTAAAATGGATACATATGGGTAAAATATGGATAAAATTGATTAAAATGGATCCAGCTTGGTTAAATAGATCCAAGTATGTAAAATAGATCCAAAATGGGTAAAATGGATCCAAGTGAGTAAAATGAACCAAAATGGACAAAATAGATCCAAAATGGATAATATTGATCCAAATGGATAAAATGGATCAAAAATGGGTAAAACAAATCCGAATTGTTAAAATGGATCCAAATGGGTAAATGGATCCAAAATGGGTAAATTGGATCCAAATGGGAAAAATGGATTCAAAATGGGTAATGTGGGTAAAATGGATCCAAGTGGGTAAAATGAATCTAAATGGATAAAATGAATCCAAAATGGGTAAAATGATTTCAAGTGGGTAAAATAGATCCAAATGGGTAAAATGGATCCAAGTGGGTTAAATGAATCCAAGTGGGTAAAATGAACTTAAATGCACAAAATAGATCCAAAATAGGTAAAATGGATCCAAATGGATAAAATGAATCCAAAATGGGTAAAACAGATCCAAATTGGTAAAATTGATCCAAATGGGTAAATGAATCCAAAATGGGTAAATTGGATCCAAATGGATAAAATGGATTCAAAATGGATAAATATGGGTAAAATGGATCCAAGTGGGTAAAATGGATCTAAATGGATAAAATGAATCCAAACTGGATCTAAATGGATAAAATGGATCCAAAATGAGTAAAATAGATCCAAATGGGTAAGATGGATCCGAATGGGTAAATTGGATCCAAATGGGTAAAATGAATTCAAAATGGGTAAATGTGGGTAAAATGGATTCAAGTGGGTAAAATGGATCTAAATGGATAAACTGAATCCAAAATGGGTGAAATGGATCTAAATGGATCCAAAATGGGTAAAATAGATCCAAAATAGGTAAGATTGATCCGAATGGGTAAAATAGATCCAAGTGGGTAAAATGAATCTAAATGGATAAAATGAATCTGAAATGGGTAAAATGGATCCAAAATGGGTAAAATATATCCAAAATTGGTAAGATGGATCCAAAATGGGTAAATTGGATCCAAATGGGTAAAATGGATTCAAAATGGGTAAATATAGGTAAAATGGATCTCAATGGGTAAAATGAATCTAAATGGATAAAATGAATCCAAAATGGGTAAAATAGATCTAAATGGATCCAAAATGGGTAAGATGGATCCGAATAGGTAAAATGGATCCAAAATGGGTAAAATGGATCCAAATGGGTAAAATGGATTCAAAATGGGTAAAATATGGGTAAAATGGATCTAAGTGGGTAAAAAGGTAAAAAACGAACCTAAAACAAGTAGAATGAGTCCAAAATAGGTCGAACAGGTTGAAAAACGAGTGAGATGAGGTGAGATGAATAGGAATTTGGTTACAAGTCTAATCTTAATCAAATTCTAAATCTAACTCGAATATATTGTATCCACATTAAAAACTTGTTTATAATCTTAATTAAGATCTAATTCTAAGTGTAATTATAATGAAGTTTTATATCAACTCTATTTAAATTCTTATTTATATAAAGTTAATAAAATTCAATCAATATGGCAATTATGTAAAATGTAAATTAGATACATAAAATTATTTTGATCGAATAATATATTTTATACTAAACTAATCATAATGAAATTCTAATTGTTTAACTTTAAATAAAAGCATCTCTTTTTGTCCGTAAACTTTTGGTAAATTCTAATCATATTACAATCATGTATGTCTTTCTAATTAACAAAATTGTATAATTTAGACAAATTTATATAATATTAATATTATAAATCACGTTATTCTCAAATGATAATCACATGTTTATAGAAAAAAATTATTTTACTAACCATTATTTTAATATTCTATTATATTATATTATAAAAATACGAGTTAATTTTTGATTTTTTTTTTGAAATTTTTTTGTAGCCAAAATATCCTTACAATAATGATTTCACTAATGTCTAATTAAGTTAATTATGTAAACCAATATGTATTATAAATTATTATTGAAATTTTATAAGTACTTAATTATGGATAGAAATTTGGTTACAAGTCTAATCTTAATCAAATTCTAAATCTAACTCTAATAAATTATACCCACATTAAAAACTTATTTATAATCTTAATTAAGATCTAATTCTAAGTGTAATTATAATTAATTGTTATATCAACTCTATTTAAGTTCTTATTTATATAAATTTAATAAAATTCAATCAATAGGGCAATTATGTAAAATATAAATTAGATACATAATAATTATTTAAATCGAATAATATTTTTTTTGTACTAAACTAATCATAATGCAATTCTAATTATTTAAGTTTAAATAAATACATCTTTTTTTTTTCCCGTGAACTCCATTTAATTCTAATCATATTACAATCATGTATGTCTTTTTAATTAGCAAAATTATATAATTTAGACAAATTATATAATATTAACATTATAAATCACGTTATTCTCAAATAATAAATTAATTATTATTTTTTAAGTATATCTAATCCTAAACCAATTATCATTTCATAAATTTTTATCTAATTATAATACACCATATAATTTAAATATATTAAATATATATTAAATAATTTTTTAAAAATTTTTCGGGTTGGGTCGGGTCGGGTCGGGTGGGTTCGGGTTGTTGGGTCACCCGCATAGTTTTTCGGGTTGAATCGGGTCAACCCGAAACCCACCCGAACCCGGCCTCTCATTTTCGGGTCCATTTCGGGTCCGACCCGATTCCAACCCGACCTGAAAACCCCCAACCCTAACATGATATTTTTCGGGTTGGGTCGGGTCGGGTCACATTTTGACACCCCTAGTGCCGCCAATGTCTTAACGCATTCAGGACTATAACAACCAAAACGTCTCACCGAGCACCACCCGATACAGAGGCCTTCATCATCTCTAGCCACCACTCCGCACCCAAACTCATTAGCATCTCCAAACATAGCACCATCAAAATTGATTTTAACCACACCCCTCTCCGGTTTGGACCATATAACAGGTGACTTGATCCTTGGAGTACCCAGGCGAGAGTTGCTACCCAAGAAAGTGCGGTGATAACTCGAAGCAAAATCAGATAACTCTCCAGTGGACAACTCTAAACCTTCAAAGGACTTACGATTGCGATTCCACCACAAAGCCCAAAGGGTGGTGAGGAACAACCCTCCCTGTGAAGAGTCAAGCACACCCAAAGACATGTGAATCCACTCCTCCGCCCCCCAGCCCCAATTAGCGATAATCGTCCACGGAAAGTGAAGGATTGCCCAGACTTGTCTAGCAACCGGGTAGTCAACAAATAGTGTCCTCGTCTTCCAGATCACAAAGAGGACAACGAAGGCCGAAGTCACAATGACAGCGACGAAGATTTGCTGCAATAGCCAAAGCTTCTTTACAAAGTCTCCAAGTAAAAACCTTAATTTTTGCGGCCACTATAACTTTCCGGAGAAAAGACCAATCTCGGAATGACAAAGAGCAAGGATTGGTCTCGATGGCTCGGAAATCGTATGTAGCCACATGATAAGCACTACGAACAGTGAAGTTGCCATCTTTAGAAAAGTGCCAAAACAACCTATCCGGGTTCTCCAAGTTACCCAAAGTAATCTGTAGAATAGCCTCCACATCACAAGGAAAAAACAAAGAAGCAAGCAAAGGGCCATTCCAACAATTATCATTCTCAAGGATGTTGGGTAGCAAACCCATCCCACATCGGAAGATTGGAAGGAATTTGTCCAATATATAAGTTTGGAGATCTGCGGTTGATGCTTTGTGTCGAAAGTCCTCTTGACATTAAGGAGGTCAGGCGGCGTGTCCCGCAAAGGAGTAGCGGCGGTGCAAGATGGTTGGCAGATCAAATGGATTGACCCTGAAGAGGGGGCCACAAGTGGCGTGGTCTTGGTTTGAGGGGAGGATTGTTGGGTAGCAAACCCATCCCACATCGGAAGATTGGAAGGAATTAGTATGAGGCCTTTGGGAGATGCCAAAAAATAAATCCGTACGGGCTTGGCCCAAAGCGGACAATATCATACTAATGTGGAGTTGGCTGAAGGTGCGTGCGGTCCCAACAAGTGGTATCAAGAGTCAAAGGTGTTGGAGTATGCTCTGTGGTTGCAGCTTAGTCTGATCTTCCACATCAGAAACGGACGAAGAGGGCTCGGTGGGTATCGCGCATCGACGAGCATCGATAGACATCGTGCATCGGCGAGTTCAACAGGCACCGCTCAGCAGGCACCTTGCATCGGTGGGCTCAGCAGGCATCGCGCATCGGCAAGTTCAGCAAGCATCGTACATCGACGAGTTCAGCAGACACCTTGCATCGGCGGGCTCAGCAGGTATCGCGCATCGGCAAGTTCAGCAGGCATCGTGTATCGGCGGGTTCAGCAGGCACCTTGCATCGGTAGGCTCAGCAGGCATCGGGTATCGGCAAGTTCAGCAAGCATCGTGCATCGGCGAGTTCAGCAGGCATCGCTCATTGGCAGGCTCGGTTGGCATCGCGCATTAGTGGCTATTGAAAGAAAGGTGTAGCAGAAATGACAAAGGATGAGATCACGCCTGAAGAAACAAAGACAGCTTCCACCTCAGCATCCAGCTCGTTCAACTTGGCAAGGACTGGAATGGAAAATACGAGAATCGCAGTGGAGACCTTTGATGGATCCTGTCATTTCGGCATATGGCAAAGCGAAGTTCTAGACGCTTTGTTCCAGCAAGGTTTAGATCTCTCCATTGAAGAGAAGAAACCAGAAGAGGTTGATGACAAAGATTGGAAGACCATCAACCGTTTGGCATGTGGTACAATTCGCTCGTGTATCTCCAGAGAACAAAAGTACACTTTCTGCAAGGAGACTTCTGCAAGCAAGCCGTGAAAGGCATTAGAGGAGAAGTTCTTGAAAAAAAACAGTCAGAATAAGCTGCATATGAAGAAACGACTGTTTCGCTTCACGTATGTTCCCGGTACCATGATGAATGAGCACATTACTCAATTTAATCAGTTGGTGGCTGATTTATTGAATTTGGATGTGGCTTTTGAAGATGGGGACCTCGCGTTGATGTTGTTGGGATCACTTCTGGAGGAGTTCGAGTTTCTCGAGACAACCCTAATCCATAGAAAGGTTGATGTTTCGCTAGACGAAATGTGTACAGCTTTATACAGTTACGAACTGATGAGGAAGGACAAGAAAGGAAGCACTAATGGAGCAACAGAAGCCCTAGTTGTGAGAGGTCGTAAGCAAAGCCAATCATAGGGGAGAAGAGGGAGATCAAAGTCAAAGAGCAGAGTTGCCAAAGATGAGTGTGTCTTTTGTCACGACAAAGGACACTAGAAGAAAGACTGTCCAAAGTTGAAGAAAGGAAATATTCCGCAAGACACCAATATAGCCGAATGCAAAAGCGACGTAAAGTTAGATGTTTCCTTAGTGGCTTCACATTCAATGCCAAGTTCAGACGAGTGGATATTTGACTCGGGTTGCACCTATCATATATCTCCCGTTCGGGAGTGGTTCTTCGACCTTGAAGAATTTGATGGAGGAGTTGTTTACATGGGAAATGATCAGACATGTAAAATAGTTGAGATATATTCAATCAAGCTACGGAATCACGATGGATCCACTAGAATTCTGAAAGATGTTCGGTTAGTGCCCAGCTTGAAGAAAAATCTTATCTCATTGGGGCTATTGGAGTCAAAGGCCTAGTTGTAACGATGCGAGATGGAGTTCTTAAAGCAACTTCGGTGGCACTCGTGATGTTGAAGGGTGAGAGGAAGAACAACTTGTATTTTTACCAAGGTAATACAGTTGTTGGGACAGTAGCAGTAGCAACGACTTCTAGAATCAAGAAGGATGCTGAGGCAACAAAGCTATGGCATATGCGTTTGGGTCACACTGGAGAAAAATCCTTACAAATTCTTGCTAAGAAAGGTTTGTTGAAAGGTGCGGAGACTTGCAAATTGGAGTTTTGCGAGCACTGTGCTCCGGGAAAGCAAAAAAGGGTGAAATTTGGCACAACTATTCACAATACCAAGGGTATTTTGGACTATGTACACTCTGATGTGTGGGGATCTTCCAAGACGGCGTCACTTGGAGGCAGACACTACTTTGTCACCTTTATCGATGATTTTTCCAGAAGAGTTTGGGTGTTTCCTATAAAGCACAAAGGTGAAGTGCTTGGAGTTTTTCTTCAGTGGAAAACTCAAGTTGAGAACCAGACTGGAAGAAAGATCAAAGTTCTCCGATCAGATAACGGTGGAGAATATAAGAGCGATCCATTCTAGAAGGTGTGCCAAGAGCACGACATAGTTCGTCACTTCACAGTAAGAGAAACTCCGCAGCAGAATGGGGTGTCAGAGCGTGTGAATAGGACATTAGTGGAGAAAGTTCGCTGTATGTTGTCTAATGCTGGATTAGACAAGAAGTTTTTGGCTGAGGCAGTGACATACGCTCAACATCTCGTAAATCGTTTGCCATCATCTGCAATAGATGGAAAAAATCCTTTGGAGGTTTGGTCCGGAAAGCTTGCAATAGATTATGACTCTTTGCGTGTGTTTGGTTCTACTGCATACTATCATGTGAATGATCAAAGTTAGATCATCGAGTAAGGAAGACACTCTTTATGAGATTCAAAGCTGGGGTTAAAGGATACCGTCTTTGGTGTCTGGAGGCAAAGAAGACGATAATAAGCAGGGATGTTACCTTCGACGAATCTGCCATTTTGAATAAAGTAACTCAAGAATGGACCGATGGTACTCCGAAGCAGGTGGAGCGTGCACCGGAGCAAGTGGAGTATACACCAGAGCAGGTGGAGTTTGAGAAGATAGTGGTGAGTCCAGCAAAAGACACTATCAATGATTCTTCTACGGCAGAAGAAGAGTCGGATGATGAGGAGGTTACTACCCAAGAATCTCAACAGCAACTAGAGCCAATTGCAATTAGAAGGACGAGACGAGAAATTCAGAAACCAGCTCGTTTTGTCGACATGGTAGCCTATACACTTCCCGTAGTTGATGAAGTTCCATCCACATTTTCAGAAGCTGCCCGAAGTTCAGAAAACAATAGATGGAAATACGCAATGGAGGAAGAAATACAATCTCTTCAGAAGAATAAGACGTGGAAGTTGGCACAACTACCGATGGGAAAGAAGGCAATTGGATGCAAATGGGTATTTGTAAAGAAAGAAGGATTTCCTAACAAAGACGATGTTCGCTACAAGGCAAGGTTGGTAGCTAAAGGCTATGCTCAGAAGGAGTGAGTTGATTACAATGAAGTGTTTTCTCCAGTTGTTAAGCACTCCTCCATTAGAATTTTGTTGGCCTTGGTATCGCAGTTGAATTTGCAGCTAGCTCAACTCGATGTTCACCACGTTCCTGCATGGTGATTTAGAAGAGAAAATCTATATGTCTCAGCCAGACGGATACAAAGTTGCTGGTAAAGAAAATTGGGTTTGCAAACTAGACAAAGCGTTATACGGATTGAAGCAATCGCCGAGACAATGGTACAAACGATTTGATAAGTTTATGTTAGGTCAAAGGTATACAAGAAGCAAATACGATCACTGTGTGTATTTGCGAAGGCTACAAAATGGAACCTACATCTACCTACTCTTATATGTCGATGATATGCTGTTAGCATCTAAGAGTCTAGATGAAATTGACAAGTTAAAGGCTCAATTGAGTAAACAGTTTGAGATGAAGGATTTGGGAGAAGCCAAGAAGATTCTCGGAATGGAGATAAGTAGGGATCGACAGAGAGGCAAGCTTTGGCTGACTCAGAAGTAGTATTTAAACAAAGTACTACAACAGTTTGGTATATGACAAGATACAAAACCTGTAGGTACTCCGCTTGCCCCTCATTTGAAGCTTAGCAGCCAGTTATCTCGAAAGACGGAAGAAGAACGAGAATATATGGCAAAAGTCCCATATGCGAATGCAGTTGGTAGCCTGATGTATGCAATGGTGTGTACAAGACCGGATATTTCACAAGCCGTAAGCGTAGTGAGCAGATATATGCATGATCCTGGAAAGGCTCACTGGAAAGCTGTGAAATGGATCCTGCGGTATATTCAAGATACCGCAGACGTTGGTTTATTGTTTGAGCGAGATGAAACACTTGGTCAAACCATAGTTGGATACTGTGATTCTGACTATGCTGGAGATTTGGATAAGCGAAGATCTACAACTGGCTACTTGTTCATTTTAGCGGAGGCGCCAATTAGTTGGAAGTCGACCTTACAGTCAATGGTGGCATTGCCTAATATATGGCCGTTACAGAAGCTGTGAAGGAAGAAATTTGGCTTCAAGGACTGCTTGAAGATTTGGGAGTTGGTCAAAAACACCTCGCGGTGTATTGTGACAGTTAGAGTGCTATTCATTTAGCGAAGAACCAAACTTTTCATGCAAGGACGAAGCATATTGATGTTCGCTATCACTTTGTGTGGGAAAACCTCTAAGAAGAGCAGATTGTTCTTCAGAAGATTCGGACTACGGAGAATCCTGCAGATATGATGACCAAGGTGGTGACAAAGGCCAAGTTTAAACGTTGTTTAGACTTGGTTAATATCCTGCACTTTTGAGTTGGCACCTGCGGATGCATTTGGAGACACTACAATCTGTTTGGAGAGATGAAGTTCGTTTGTTTTGCTGGGATTAGAAATTGTGCCAAGGTGGAGATTTGTTAGTTTTTGGCCAATTTGTATCCCACATTGAAAGACTAGTTTTAGACAAGAGTGTTTTTTTCCCACATTGGTTTTTTAGAATAGTTTGGGGAGGAGCTAACACTATAAAAGGCCCCCTCCCCCTTCTAGCTTAGTGCATCAAACAAAGTCTCTCTATACTTTGTAATATTTCTTAAGTGAAATATATTTTGAGTAGTGCCCGAGGACATAGGCTAATTTAGCCGAACCTCGTTATATTTGGTGTTCTTTTCATTACGCCTTTCAATAACCTTATTTTAGGCATTATAGTTCTAAATATTTGTTCGCCGCTTCCACAACAAGTGGTATCAGAGCCCGCCGATGCAAGGTGTTTGCTGAACTCGCCGATGCACGATGCCTGCCGATGCTCGTTGATGTGCGATACCCACCGAGCCCTCTTCGTCGGTTTCTGATGTGGAAGATCAGGCTAAGCTGCAACCACAAAGCATACTCCGACACCTTTGGCTCTTGATACCACTTGTTAGGACCACGCGCACCTTCACCCTAACTCCACATTAGTATGATATTGTCCGCTTTGGGCCAAGCCCACACGGATTTGTTTTTGGGCATCTTCCAAAAGGCCTCATACTAATGGAGTTAGGTGAACACTTATATATTGGACGAAATTTCTCTAATCTTCCGATGTGGGATGGGTTTGCTACCCAATAAAGGATGAGGTCTGAGACAAGCAAATTGACTGAGTTCGCGGTCGCCAGGAAAATGGGTTTGAAGGAAGTGGGCCTAGGAATCTATTTATCTCGCCAAACCGACACACTTTTGTCATTACTGATACGCCAACGAGTCCCAAATTTAACAAGATCTCTAGCCTTCAAAAGGCTACGCCACGTGAGGGATGGATTGAAGCTAGCGGAAACATAAAAAAAGTCGCCATTCGCAAAGTAACATTCTTTAAGAAGTTGTCCCAATAGAGAGAAGGGTTCATGCAAAATATGACATCCTTGTTTAGCAAGAAGAGCCAAGTTGAAATCACAAACAAAGTTTCTTCCATACGACCTTCTTTCTTAGGCAAACAAAGTTTCTTCCAACTAATCGAATGAATTTTCTTTTTATCCGGATTATGCCACCAAAAAGATGCCACCATTGACTTAATCTCCTTTAAAAGACCATCTGGGAGGCAAAAGTAACCCATCGCATACGAAGGGATAGATTGAAGCACCGATTTTATAAGAACTTCTTTTCCGGGTTGAGATAAATTCTTTGCAGACCAGCCCTGAATTTTGCTTCTAATCTTATCATGAAAAGTTGCGAAGATCTCTTTTTTTGAAGCACCAACAATGGCCGGAAGCTCCAGATATTTATCATGGTTCACATCCCGCGAGACACCAAGTCTATGATCTAGGGATGTAAATGAGGCGAGCTGGCTCGTGAGCTTCACGAGCCGGCTTGATAATAGCTCACGCTCAAGTTCGAATATACCGAGTCGAGCTGAATCGAGCCAAGGCTCGGCTTGAGGGCCCTCGAACCCAAGCCCGAGCCACATGTTTCTGGGCTCGTGGCTCGCGAACCATAGTATAATTTTAAAAAATTATATATATACATATATATATATGATATTATATATTAATATAACGTTTTGCTTAAAACTTAAAAACCGTAGATCTAGAATCAAATTATCAAACTCTTTCTCTCACTTCGCCATTTTAATTTTCCATTTCCCTTTTCAACAACCCAAACCAGCGCCGCCTCTCTCTCACAACATCTTTGCTCTCGTCGTCGCTGTTAGGAATAGTGCCCTAAAAGCCGATTGAATATCCGTTTTGTACTTTTCCTTATTGTAATCACAGACAATCTTTGAATGAAATAACGAATTGAGGCAACACTTCTTTATATGCTCTTGTTTGGTATGCGTTTACTTTAGCTGTGCATGTATGAGAACTCCCCTAATCCTGATGACTTTAGGACTCTACCATTTAGGTGAAATGGTTCATGAAACGAGCCCTATATCACATAAGTCATGATTAGTAAAATACTCTAAGCCAATGAGTCCTACCGACAGTGGGAGTGTCAACCTGACTCCTCTAAGGCTTGCTTGTGAGATCACACCCTTAAGAAGGACCACCTTGTTTCATGGAGGTGCAAAGTGTATAGTTGATACGTGCGTGATACATGAGGGTGCTTACTTCAATAAGTAAGTTTACTGAGGTGGCCCGTGTGAGAACATTCCTAAATGGGAAAGAAAGTTTCTATTTCAGAAAATGGAAACTTCCAGATTAGGAAATATCTCGTGAGTCATTGATGTGATTAATTGATCCTTAGACTTGAGGTTCCATGTCACTTTATGAGTTAACTCTGTAGTCTTAGGTATAAGCTTTAAAGGGTGTCGCCTTAGACAACTGATTCAAGGCTTATGCTGGGGCTGCACAAGTGACTCATGAAAGTGAATGAGAATCAAGAAAGGACCTACACTTGCATTTGCAAGGTGATCTTTTATTGTGTAAGTCATTCATATGCCATATGGAGTCCTTGGCTAAGGCAGTAGATCAAGACATCAAGAAAAGGGTTTCTTGGATTGAGATCAAATGGATATGAGATGCACTTAGCTTTAAGACCAGATTATTGGGGTTCTGATTATTCCTTTACCCTAGAAATTGGTTGAGAGATAGTAAGTAGGAGGATTGTATCTCACATGAGTCAATGACTTAAAGGTCCTGTCGAATCCGAACATTCCAATTCAGCTAGGGGTTAAACACCTGTTGCTAGACTATGATCGTTTAATCTGTGGATTGATTAATTAATTAGTGAATTAATTAATTGGGGTCACTGCTAATTGCATTGAGAACCTAGAGGGTCACACACAACAACTTGGTTACATGAGTTAAGGCTTTAAAATGATTAAACGAGTTAATCGGGCCAAGAGAGTTCCACACGTGTGAAACCACACGTGTGGGTCACGTGAGTGACACGTGTCTCACGCGTGTATATATATATATATATATATATATATATATATATATATATATATATATATATATATATTAAATAATTAAATGTGTTAATTATTTAATAGACTTTGGTTTAATTTTGAATTAAAAAGAAAGTCTTATTTTGGAGAAAAATTAATCTAGTTAATTAATTATGAATTAATTAATTAGATAAAAATAAGTTATTTATTTATTTAATAAAGTATAAAATTATCCAAAAGGAGTTTGTATATTTTTTAGCTCTCTTAAAAGTTGATTTGAATTAGAATTCAAAGTCAAAGTTGGAAATTACTTGATGATCAAGTAATAGGAGAGAGGGACCAAATCCTTAGTCCATAAGGACTAGGATTTTCGGCCACCCCTCCCTTTCCTATATATAGGGGATCTCATGCTCCCCTGAGAGAGTAATTGGCAATTCTTTTGGTTCATGTGTTGAACACCATCATTTCTCCAAGATAAATTAAACCCTAGGTAAAGCCTAAACACTAACTAGAGAACTAGCATCCTTACTAGTTAGATTGTAGTCAAGTTGGTGGACTATCTCTAGAGAGCTTCAAATTAGAAGTTTTGAAGATTCGAGCTTTACCAAGGAGAAGGGATCAAGCCTCGAGATTATTGAAAAGTAAGTTTCTAATCTTTACGAATTTGGATACACGATTGCGAGTCCAAGATCCTTTTGTTGGAAAAATTTTAAATTTCCGCTGCTTTCTGATTCCTATTTTCCAACAGTCGCGACGCCGCCCCATTTCTCCACCATCTCGCACCAGCGCCAGGCCGCCAACACCAGCACCACCTCGACGTTCGCTACTTCTGCTCATGACAGCAGCGAATCGACAAGGAATATAACTGGGTTTTTGTTACTGTTACTCCTAAGGTTAAGCAACCCTTATGTGCGACCCATGGTATTTATAAATTAATTATCTATAAGATTTAATTCCAAAATTCTAACTCATACAGAAATTCTCAGATATTTCCCACTTTTTCTTACAGATCTAACTGCTTGGTTGTAAAAATTTTCAGATATCTTCTGAGTGTGGAATTCCTGCAAGTTTTGAGGTGACTCAATTCCTTCCTTTAACAATGATGTCTTATATGTTTTATGCTTTCTGTAATTATTTACAGCACTTGTCATAATATATGGGCAAATTCACTTTAAAAAAAAAAAATTTTTTAATGACGAGGAAAAATTGTGACAAAATGCCTAAATTAGTATAAATGTTAGCATAAATGTTTGCTGTCATGAGCAGAAAATTGAATTAGAGGGCCTGAAAATTGAATAGTTGAAAAGTGCATTAGATATATGTTTTTGAAAGTTTGAAAAACTGAATTATATGTATGTTTTTGAAATTTTGATAATCTGAAAATTGAATTAGAGGGCCTGAAAATTGAATTTTTATAAATTGAATTAGATATTTGTTTTTGGGGATTTGAAAAACTGAATTAGATTTTTGTATTTCAATTCCACTATCTGATTTCATTATTGTATTTCAGTGCTAAATTGATTTTTTCTTTCTTCTCTTTATGTAGAATGTTAGAAGCTGAATTAGAAGATGAGTCAATGTCTCCTTTGAATTTGGATACCAATGAGTCAACTCCTACGACTCCTACAACTCCTCCGACTCCTATTCCGTTGATTACCAATGAGGAAGGAATGAACAATGATAATCCATTAGACAAGCCAATTGAAATCGACAATGATAATCCATTTGACAAGCCAAAAACACAGTCCACTTCACCTGTGTGGATTGCAATGGAGAAAGTTTTGGATAGCAAGGGGGAAGTGGTAAAGTATGTGTGCAAATATTGTAAAAAATCATTTGCAAAGACAAAGTCGGGTGCTACATCTCATATGATCAGACACCTCAAAACTTGTGCGAAATATTTGGAGATGGAAAGAAAGAAGAGTGCAGAAAATGCTAACCAATTGAAGATAGGATTCGGGTCTATAATTTCTGGTACAATATTGCCCCCATTAGTTGATGGGAAGTTTGAGATGGAGAAAATGAAAGAAGCTGCTGCAATCTGGACCATGCTGCATAATCATCCCTTTATAATTGTGGAAGAAGCGCGATTTAATATGTTTTGCAAGCGTGGGATGCCCGAGTGGAAGAGTATATCTCGAACTACACTTAAGAAAAATTATTTCATGGTGTATAAAATGGAATAAAAGAAGATGAAGCAAGCATTGAAATCCGTTGAAAAGATTTGTTTGACAACAGATTTGTGGAAGTCTAAGAGTCAGAAACTTGAATATATGACAATAACCGGGCATTGGGTTGATTCAAGTTGGAACTTGAACAAGCGTGTTCTTAGTTTTATTCGGTTTCCACCTCCTCACAATGGTATATCGATTGCAGATGCGGTTATTAAGTGTACGAATGAGTGGGAGATCGATAACAAAATCTTAAGTGTTTCAGTCGATAATGCTAGTGGAAATGATGTAGCAATCTGTTATATGCGTGATTCATTCAAGCGGACAAGTCGAGTGTGTGACGGCAAGTTGTTTCATGTCAAGTGTGTTTTATCATAATATAAAATCTGTTTTTATATAATTAGTTTTATAAAATCTTTTTTATAAAATCTATCTTATATAATCTGTTTTATAAAAGCAGTTTTGTATAATCTTTTTACATATTCTGTATTTCTGTTTTTAAATATCAGATTATATAACAGAATCTTTTTATATAATCTGTTTTACACTTTCTGTTTTTAAATATCAGTTTTATAAAAGCTATTTTATATAATCAGTTTTCAAAATCTATTTATATATTCTGTGTTTATAATCTGTTTTTAAAATCAGTTTTATTTGTCTTTTATATTATGCTTTTATGATTTTTTTTTATAATATGCTTGACAAATTTTTATAATTTGTCTCATTTCAGGTGTACAGTCCACATCTTGAATCTCATAGCGCAAGATGGCCTTAAAGAGATCAGTGATATTATTTCAATCATTCGCGAAAGTATCGATTTCATCAAAAAATCTGAATCAAGAGTGATGATATTTGCTGAGGTGGCTAAACAGTTGAAGTTAGCAAATAAACGGCTTATATACGATTGCAAGACGAGATGGAATTCTACATATGAGATGCTAGAAAGTGCATATGCTTTCAAAGAAGTGTTTCCATGATTCCAAGCTCGAGAATCAAATTACTTCAGCTGCCCGACTGATGAGGATTGGAAGAATGCGGAAAAGGTAATCAAGATTTTGAAAACCTTTTACGATGCAACTCACATTATTTCTGGTAGTGATTACCCGACTTCGAACCTATTTTTGAATGAAGTGTTGTTGGTGAAAAGTGTATTGGATAAAGGGGCTTATGACGAAGACACTTTCGTGAGGGATATGGCTGGTAAAATGAAGACAAAGTTTGATAAATATTGGGGTGAAACAATTATTTTGATGGCTATTGGTGCTATAATGGATCCGAGGTGAAAATTGACCAATTTGGAAGCTTTTTTTCCACAATTATATGCCGAGGAGGAGGCTCAAGAAAGGTGTGCGAAAATTAAAAGAAACTTAAACAAGCTCTATTTGAATTATTGCGAAGTGGAAAATGCTAAAAATTCTGAACTTGCGGGATCTAAAAGGAAGCACGACTCAAATGAAGTGGTTGGAAGGAGTAGTGGAACATCTTCTACTTCGTTTGGTGGTTGGAGTCTATTTAATAAAGTGGTTCAGACTAGGGAGACGATTACCCCAATGAAAAGTGAATTGGAGATTTATCTTGATGAGAGATGTCATGAGTATGATTCAAGTTTGTTCAAAGTGCATTCAATGCATTGGATTGGTGGCACAAAAACGCGTACGAATTTCCTATATTGTCCATAATAGCTATGGACATTCTAGCCATTCCCGTTACAACAGTTGCATCGAAGGCCACATTTAGTGCGGGTAGTCGAGTGATTGATAAATACCGTGCCTGATTACAGCCGAACACCGTCGAGATATTGTTGTGTGGTGGAGATTGGTTGAGAAAGCGTTATGGTGTCAAGGTTAAAGTTGATGTAAGTAATTCTTTATTAAAATTACTTATTTCCAATTGAATGTTACTAATATCTTTGTGAATTACCAGGAGGAGGAAGGACCTATTAAAATTGAGTTACCAAATCTTTAACTTGAGAATCGACTACACATCATGAAAAGGCAGTTTGGAAACAACTTATTACAATGTTTTTTATATTCTCTAATTTCTAAATTTCAGTTGCTCATTATTATTACATTGTTGTTTTTAACCTCTTATTTCTAAATTTCAATTGTCCAACTGAACATGGTTGATGCCTTGACGGAGATAATAATGTTGGAGCCTTTTCAAAGTTTGGGGGACATTTCAAGTTTTCAATTTTCAACTTTTTGTTGGCTGAAAAAGAAACATGATGGCTGCTGAATGGTGATCAAGACATTTGTAATTTAACTTTGTTGTAGTGTTCATGATGTTTAAAGATTTATGGCTTGAAAGTTGAAAACTTGTAATCTTTTGGTATGTATGCACTTGCAGGTATGTTTATAGGTTTATGTTTACAGACATTTGCAAATTTTTATGGCTTGAATGTACAGATTTATGTTTACATACATTTGTAAATTAAACTTGTACGTATGTTTAATACAGAATTACAGGTTGTGTACTTGTGTTAGGGAAAAAAAATAAAAGAATCTGCTTGGCTCGCGAGCCGAGCCGAGCCTGGGCCAGGTTTTGGCTGGCTCGCTGGCTTGCGAGCTAATCCCGAACCATCTCCACATGCCCCAACCCGAGCCCGAGCAAAAAAAAAAAAGTCAAAGCTCGGCTCGGCTCGTTTGCATGCCTAAGTCTATCTGCCAGAAGTACCCTGACATCCTCTTTGATATTTGGACTGAATACCACAGAAAACTTCTGATAATTAACTTGTTGCCCTGAAACAGACTCAAACACCCGAATCACATCCACAATACCATTAACTGCCTCATCCGAGGCTCTACAAAATATCATAGTATCGTTGGCAAAAGGCAGATGAGAGATACCGGGGGGGAGGGGCGCCTACAGATAGCCACCTATCATTAGGGGTGGGCGTGGGACGGGGAAACCGGGATCGGTGAGGAAAAAATGGATCCCGGTCCCGTCCCGAAAAAATCGGGTACCCGACTGTTGGGTACCTAATTTTTTCGGGATTGGATCGGGATCGGGGAGCCCGCCATATTTTTTGTTTTTTTTTTTTTTAAACTCCAAACTTACAATTACACACGCAGAGACGACTGTTGGGTACCCGATTTTTTCGGGATTGGATCGGGATCGGGGAGCCCGCCATATTTTTTGCTTTTTTTTTTTTTAAACTCCAAACTTACAATTACACACGCAGAGACTCTTATAGCTTTAATTACATTCTGACCTTCATTGCCTTCACATTTTAAATGACATTTTTCCAATTTTCCAACTTCAGTTGCACGTGTTTTACACAAAAAATACAATATAATTTATACAAAGACAAAGCTAATTAACAAAAAAAAAAAAAAAAAATGATTACTAAACATAAATTGAACTGAGAAATCAATTGTGTTCAACTTTTAATTTTCAAATGCAACAGAAAGTCAAAAATTCAAAATACAAAGGAACATAATTCCATAAAAATGAACATTTATGATTTAACATAAACATAAGTCTAGGGGATCAGAAACATAACAACTGAATTTGTTTACTCGTTAGACTTTAGAGTGATATTCTGAATCCATACAGTAGGTTTTTTTACTTAAGTGTTATAATTTACAAATAATGTTAAGTTATTAACATATTAAGTAAATAATAAAATAATAATATAATATAAATATTTAAAATTATATATATATGTAGGGGAATTCAGGTACCCGAATTCCCCGATCGGGTAGCACTTTGACACCCGATCCCAAAAATTTGAGTCGGAATCGGGTACCCGTCCCGAAATAAAAAAATCCCGATTTCTCCATCCCGATCGGGTCGGGACGGGTCCTGAATTCCCCGACCCGAACACCCACCTCTACCTATCATGGAAGTAAGTTGTGTTTCTATCCCTCTCAGTTAGCCAGTGAGCTTTCGCTCGCTGCTACCACTTCACTTCTTCTCTTGCTCTCTACTCTTCAATTTCCTTCCTAATATGTCTTTCCTCCCTTCTCTTGACAGGAGTTATTTTCCCACCCCGAATTGAACGTAACTGTTTCTCCAAACTATTAATTCTGCGCTTTGGGGCAACAAATTTTTGCCTCGCTCCACTTGGAGAGCATCTCCCGACATTTCTCGATCTTGAAAGAAGTCTTATTGTGGTAATTAACCGGAGGGATATGATTCCACGCATCAGCCACAACGGGTGTCACATTCTTTATCACGAAGCCACATTGCCTCGAAACAGAAAAGACGTCGAGGACGAGGGCGCTTGGTCTTGTATAGATCAAGTTCAATAAGGATGGGCACGTGATCAGATTTGGCAGCAGAAAGATAGCGAACACTGTTATTGGGAAATTTTGGAGCCAAGCTGAATTGGCTAGTCCACGATCCAATATCTCATAAATCGTATCTGGAGAAAGATTACGCCTCGACCAAGTGAATTTTGGGCCTACAAAACCTAAGTCATGAAGACCACATTCATTGATGCAATCATGAAAAGCATGAAGTTGCATATGGGGCCATGGGCAGCTGTCCCGTTTCTTAGAATTGTAAAGAATTTCATTAAAGTCCCCTGCATATAACCACGGTTGGTTTGAGGCAACAAATTTCCTTCCTAATATGTCTTTCCTCCCTTCTCTTGACAGGAGTTATTTTCCCACCCCGAATTGCACGTAACTGTTTCTCCAAACTATCAATTCTGCGTTTTGGGGCAACAAATTTTTGCCTCGCTCCACTTGGAGAGCATCTCCCGACATTTCTCGATCTTGAAAGAAGTCTTATTGTGGTAATTAACCAGAGGGATATGATTCCACGCATCAGCCACCACGGGTGTCACATTCATTATCACGAAGCCACATTGCCTCGAAATAGAAAAGACGTCGAGGATGAGGGCGCTTGGTCTTGTATAGATCAAGTTCAATAAGGATGGGCACGTGATCAGATTTGGCAGCAGAAAGATAGCGAACCCTACTATTGGGAAATTTTGGAGCCAAGTTGAATTGGCTAGTCCACGATCCAATATCTCATAAATCGTATCTGGAGAAAGATTACGCCTCGACCACGTGAATTTTGGGCCTACAAAACCTAAGTCATGAAGACCACATTCATTGATGCAATCATGAAAAGCATGAAGTTGTATAGGGGGGCGTGGGCAGCTGTCACGTTTCTTAGAATTGTAAAGAATTTCATTAAAGTCCCCTGCACATAACCACGGTTGGTTTGAGGCAACAAATTTCCTTCCTAATATGTTTGTCCTCCCTTCTCTTGACAGGAGTTATTTTCCCACCCCGAATTGCACGTAACTGTTTCTCCAAACTATCAATTCTGTGCTTTGGGGTAACAAATTTTTGCCTCGCTCCACTTGGAGAGCATCTCCCGACATTTCTCGATCTTGAAAGAAGTCTTATTGTGGTAATTAACCAGAGGGATATGATTCCACGCATCAGCCACCACGGGTGTCACATTCATTATCACAAAACCACATTGCCTCGAAACAGAAAAGACGTCGAGGACGAGGGCGCTTGGTCTTGTATAGATCAAGTTGAATAAGTATGGGCACGTGATAAGATTTGGCAACAGAAAGATAGCGAACCCTATTATTGGGAAATTTTGGAGCCAAGCTGAATTGGCTAGTCCACGATCCAATATCTCATAAATCATATCTGGAGAAAGATTACGCCTCGACCAAGTGAATTTTAGGCCTACAAAACCTAAGTCATGAAGACCACATTCATTGATGCAATCATGAAAAGCATGAAGTTGCATAAGGGGGCGTGGGCAGCTGTCACGTTTCTTAGAATTGTAAAGAATTTCATTAAAGTCCCCTGCACATAACCACGGTTGTTTTGAGGCACTACTAAGGGCAGACAAGAGAGCCTAAGTAACATAGCACTTTGCTGGCATTGGCTCTCCGTATAACCCGATAAACCTCCAGCTAGCCGAACCATCTAGAGAACTCACTGAGACATCAATGTGATAGTGCGAAAAGCACAAAAGAGACACATACAAATCCTTCCTCCAGAAAAGAACGAGACCCCCGCTCCTCCCAATGGAGTCAACGCCAATACCAAACATATCAAACTTGTTCTTCAAAAAGTCAATTTTACGGTTGTTGCATTTGGTTTCCGACAAAGAAACCAAACCGGGATTGTGTTCACGGATAAGTCTCTCCACTTTAACTGCCTAGGACCCCCCGATACCCTGGCAGTTCCAACATAAGAGATTCATGGTGACCGGTGGAGTTGCATAGCTGCTGGGAGGTGGGCCCAGAACAATAGCAGTCCGGGACCGTACTTTAAAATTTTTCCTAATATACGGGTATCAAAATATTTCTAAAATATTTAAATACAAACAGCGGAAGACTAGCCGGAACTACTCAAGTATATACATGCAATTGATAATAAATTTTAAATCATAAAGCAGATAAATAAAGCATGCAATTAACACTTAAGAGCACCTAATTCATCATGCTTAAATAAAAACAATATAAAATACCTTTCACCGAAGATGGCTACTGCACCCGGAGCTCGCCTCCCAAGAACCCGATTCCCGACCTCCTCGCGAAACCGGCAGAGCTTCCCTGCAATTTCCCCAGGGATACCCTCGGAGTGTGGGCTCCGAAAGTATTTCTCTAAATACTTAGAGAAAATAAAACTTTAAACTAAAAACCCTTTTCAGGGTTTTTTCTCCCGAAATCAGGCGTTTATATATAAACACCTAATTAAATTAATTCCAAAATAAATCGGAATTAACTAGGAGAAGATGGGACGATTTCAAAGCCAAGAATTAGCCAAAATCATCCCAAAGTGTTATATGAAATGAGGGAGGGGATCAGCCTATTTATAGGCAAAAACTCGAGGGCAAAACGGTCATTTTGGTTACAAAAGCAAGGGCAAAATGGTCATTTCACATCCCCACTTGCGTGTACAACTTGGACACGCAAACCGAGGTGACCACGTTGAAGGTCTCGTCGCCGCGGATCCAACGCCACCAACCACGCGCCGACACGTGGACGCACGCGCCCCCACGCGCCGCCACAAGTCGGCCAAGTGGTTGGCGCGTGTGAAAACGCGTAGTACCACCAGACGCCGACACGTGTCCGGGTCTGGTCCTACCCGGACCGGACCCGGTTTGACCCTATCCGAATAGGGTCCAACCCTATTCGTTTGACCCGCTTTGACCGACCCGTTTTCAGACCAAATCTGGACCGTTATTCCACGATGACGTGGCGCGATCTGAGCCATCCACGTGTCGCACACGTGGCGTGCCACGCGGCTGCCCAGTCAGCGCCACCTGGACCCACTTGCTGACGTGGCATGCCACGTGGATTGCCACGTCAGCTACCACGTCAGCAAAATATTTTTTTTTTTAAAAAAAAAAAAAAAGAATTTAAACTTTTATTTTCTCCAAAATAAAATTCCGGGTATTTCCAACTCTTTGGAACTTGATTTATTTTCTCAAAATAAATCCCTTGCCTATTTTCAAACACTTTGAAAAATCATTTCTCTTTCTCCTTTTAATATTTTCTCTTCGGGTTTTTAATTGGGGCTTGCAGGGGGACCTGCAGGACTAATTAATTTTAGCTCCAAACGGATTAATATATTATCATCCCATGATAATAATTAATTACCGTTTAACAATATTTAATTCCACTAAATAAATATTTGTTGCACTCTAAAATTAATTAAATTACTCACGAATTTTTTCGATCTAGAATAATTTTGCATTTTACTCCTCCGTGTAGATATCCATGAAAAATAAATTAATACTACTATCATTTATTTTTTCATTTCTAATCTAAAATTTCCTGATTCGCCTTAAGTTCAAATCTCTTGTACGTGAAACACATTCAACATACAACTTCAGTGACGCATCACACGAAGTACTTTGGCCAAAGTTTTAATTCGAACTTTGCAAATCTATTTCAGGAATATCTTTTAACTTTCCAGCAAAGCCACAGATTCCTCGATCAATATTTCTCTTTAGCACATTTCATGTAATCACTGAACGTACAAAGGTTTCGGTCATTCGATATCGAGACCTCACTTATGAACAAGTTACAATGATTAACACTACATGCCTAAAGTCGAAATACTACCAGGATTAAGAGTTCAATGCTCCATAGGATTTGTTCATTTTAGATAGTAGTTTAAAATGAACTATCTTAGTGGTCCAGTTCGATGTTTCCAAATCTATTGAAAATCATCAATGTGTTATAACTGGAAACTCCATTTCCCTATGACGAAAGACTAATCATCTTATATAACACATTATAGTCTCGATAAGAACTTATTCTTATCTTACCAACTAGAACTTTAATAACACGTGATTTCGATATCCAAAGTCCTTTCCTATGAAACACATTTCATATAAGAATATCATCACACGTTATTAATTATGTTAATATACTCATAACTTGCGATAATTTCAGTTTTATTAATCCAACAAAATACGATGTATTTACAAAGAAATTGGATTTTTCAGGGCACTAAACCCAACAATCTCCCACTTGCCCTAAATCCAATTGGCTACACATCTAAGCCCCATCCCTTCTACATGAGTATTAAAACTCTTTTGCGCCAAAGTCTTAGTGAAGGGATCTGCCAGATTATTTATCGAGTCAATCTTTACTACTGCCACTTCTCCACGTTCCACATAATCTCGAATAATGTGGAACTTTCTCTCGATGTGCTTTGCACGTTTATGACTTCGAGGTTCCTTGGAGTTGGCCACCGCTCCAGCATTGTCACAGTACAATGTGATTGGTGTAAGTCCATCTTTGATGACTTCCAAATCTATTAGGAAATTTCTAAACCAATATGCTTCTTTGGCTGCTTCCGAAGCTGCCACGTATTCGGCTTCCATGGTGGAGTCAGCAATGCAACTTTGCTTAATACTCCTCCAACTTACGGCTGCTCCTCCCAGAGTAAACACGTATCCAGACGTCGAACGTCTAGAATCTAAGTCAGATTGAAAATCTGAATCTGTGTACCCTATAGGAATGAGCTCATCACTGCGATAAACAAGCATATAATCCCGAGTTCTTCTCAAGTACTTCAATATATGCTTTACTGCTATCCAGTGTTGGGGTCCAGGGTTTGACTGATATCTGCTGACCATACCCACAACATAACAGATATCTGGCCTTGTACATAGCATGGCATACATGAGGCTTCCGACTGCCGAGCCATACGGAACATTTTTCATTTCCTCTGTCTCTTCAGCTGTCTTGGGACACTGATCTCGAGATAGATGAACTCCATGTCGGAAAGGTAATGAACCTTTCTTAGAGTCAGCCATATTGTACCTTGCCAGCATCTTATCTATATATGCTGCTTGTGATAAACCAATCATCTTATTTTTCCGATCACGACAAAGTCTGATCCCTAAAATATAACTGGCCTCACCTAGGTCTTTCATGTCAAACTGATTTGACAACCAAATCTTGACTGCTGACAATACTCCTGTGTCATTCCCAATGAGCAAAATATCGTCTACGTATAAAACTAAAAATGTTACAACACCACTCTGATGT
This sequence comes from Lantana camara, assembly GCA_037501455.1. NCBI lineage: Eukaryota > Viridiplantae > Streptophyta > Magnoliopsida > Lamiales > Verbenaceae > Lantana > Lantana camara. Next base: position 15,180,789 of record CM074859.1, read on the forward strand.
CTTTTGTACACACATGGTTCATCAGGCAACTGTATAAATCCAAAGGATTTAATTGCTTCATTAAATCTGATGTTCCATGATCTAGACGCTTGCTTAAGACCATAGATTGATCTATTAAGTTTGCATACCATATGCTCCTGATTTCTGGCTATAAAGCCCTCAAGTTGAGCCATGTATATCTCTTCTTGAAGGTGCCCATTCAAGAAGGCAGTCTTTACATCCATTTGCCAGATTTCATAATCATAATAAGCGGCAATGGAGAGAAGAATCCTTATGGACTTAAGCATAGCTACGGGCGAGAAGGTTTCATCGTAATCGATACCTTCTTTCTGAGTATAACCCTTTGCCACAAGCCTTGCTTTAAAGGTTTCTACCTTTCCGTCCACTCCTCTTTTCCGCTTGTAAACCCATTTGCATCCAATAGGTTTAATGCCCTCAGGCGCCTTTACAAGTTCCCAGACTTTATTAGAATACATTGAATCTAACTCGGATTCCATGGCTTTGACCCAACGGTCAGCGTCTATATCTTTTATAGCTTCATCATATGTGATGGGATCAGATATGTCAGATTCAACCACTTGGGTTAATCCTAAGTATCTATCAGGTGCCCTGACAATCCTCCCACTACGACGAGGTTGTCGTGTACTTATCCCTACATCATATGTCATATCTGGTACATCATATGTATCTATCACATTTTCAGTTGTTATGGGTTCTTGGAGTTCAGTATCTGATACTGTCATTTCTTCTAACACTATTTTACTTCTACCCTTGTGGTTATTTACGAAATCGTCTTCGAGATATTTAGCATTAGTGCTTACAAACACTTTGTGATCTCTCGGATCGTAAAATATCCCACCTCTTGTTCCTTTAGGATAACCTATGAATAAACAAACCTCTGTTCTTGATTCCAACTTGTCAGGATCCTTTCTTAACACATGGGCTGGGCTTCCCCATATCCGAAGATAGGAGACACTGGGCTTCCGCCCTCGCCACAGTTCCATTGGTGTTTTAGGGACTGACTTGGATGGAACATGGTTTATTATGTGAGCTGCCGTTTCGAGAGCAAAGCCCCAAAACGAACTCGGTAGGGTAGCATGACTCATCATGGATCTTACCATTTCCATTAGAGTTCTATTTCTCCTTTCTGTAACACCATTCTGTTGGGGTGTACCCGGTGCAGATAACTGAGATTTAATCCCATTTGCAGTGAGAAATTCTAGAAACTCTGTAGACAAATATTCTCCACCACGATCCGATCGAAGTATCTTTATACGTTTTCCAATTTGATTCTCGACTTCAGCCTTATATTCTTTGAACTTTTCAAAAGCTTCCGACTTATGTCTCATCAAATAGACGTATCCATATCTTGAATAATCATCCGTAAAAGTGATGAAATACTCAAAACCTCCTCTTGCTTGAATACTCATAGGACCACACACATCCGTATGAATTAATTCAAGCAACTCTGTGGCTCGATTACCTTTAGTCTTGAAAGACCTCTTGGTCATTTTTCCTTCTAAACAGGATTCGCAGACTGGAAGTTCTGTCAAGTCCAAAGGACTCAATAGTCCATCCGAAATTAGTCTTTGGATCCTATTCGAATTAATATGACCAAGCCTTAGGTGCCACTTATAAGCCTCGTTGGGCATAGGAGCTTTTCTCTTGGATGGTAAGTCAAGTTTAGTAGTGTTAAGTTCGGAATTAGGATTTTTATCAGGGTATAATAAGAAAAGACCATCGCTTACTGTACCAGAGCAAATAAACCTTTTATTATGCTTAATGGTTAAACATCGTTCAAAATAAACACCAAAACCATTATTCATTAAACAGCTAACAGAAATCAGATTTCTGCGTATAGACGGTACATATAAAGTGTCTTTCAAAATCAAAACCCTACTGCCAAAATATAGTTCTACAGTCCCTACTGCTAATACAGATATACTAGTATTATTTCCGAGCAGTAGCTGCATCTCGCCGTCTTCAAGCTTCCTGGTTAGCTTGAATCCCTGCAATGAATTGCAGATATGATTAGTTGAACCTGAGTCCACACACCAGGAATCTGGTGGACTTCCAACTAAACATACTTCTAATAAACAAGACATCACCATACCTTGTGCAGACGACTTAGCAGGAAGACTGGCTAAGTATTTTGGGCAATTCCTTTTCCAGTGCCCATTACCTCCACAATGGAAACATTTTCCTTTGCTTGGCTTAACTTTCTTCTTCTGAACCTTACCTTTAGGATGGGAAACTTTTTCTTTTCCCTTTTTCCACTTATTGGCTTTTGGAGCCGTGGAAGTCGATGCCTGTGCCAAGAGAACCGTTCCCTTAGCTTTCATTACCCCTTCTGTCACCTTGAGTTCATTCATTAGCTCAGGCAGAGTAAAATCCAACTTATTCATAGAATAGTTCTGCCTGAACGTATCGAATGATTTTGGCAGAGAGCACAGGATCATGTCCTGTTTGCTGAGATTATCCATCTTAGCACCGAGACTCTCAATTTCGTTCAGATAAGCCATCATGTTCATAACATGATCCTGAACAGGTGATCCTTCAGACATCTTAGTTACCACCAACCTTCTCATCAGCTCGTGCCTACGTGCACGATTCTGTCCACCGAACATCTGATGAAGATGTTCCATCATGTTCTTAGCAGTAGGCATCTCGTGCATTTGATGCTTAAGAACATTTGAGACAGATGCCAGGATGTAAGACATAGCCAGATCATTATGCTTGATCCACTTGGCATAGTTGTCTTTCAAAGCCTGGGTGGCTGTGGTTTCTGGTACTCCCGGACAAGGTTCAGTAAGCACATATTTCAAACCCTCGTGTCCAAACACGATATCAAGATTCATTTTCCAATCAGCATAGTTTGAACCTTCAAGCCTATTTTCCTTAATAATCGATTGAAGCGGGCTAGCGGACGTCATTGTTTTAAAACTGAAATATTTAAAATATGCGCAAGTTATGAATCTGTATATTATTTCTTTAGCGTTTAACCATTAAATGAAATCCACGTAAGCATTTTGAATTACGCAATGGTGACTTAACTAACCGCAGTTGACTCCCCGGAGGCGAGGTCGAAAACCGCTTAGAAAAGCAAGAACTATTCTTAATTAATATGTCATCTAGGTAACTCTTACCAAACAATGTCAATCCACCACGTCAACCTTTGGCCTCTAAGTAAAATGTAACAGAGCTCCGAAGGGAGGTTAATACATTACTTAGTCAAGTGTGTACCATTACCAAGAAGTTCGTACGAGTAGGTCAAAACACTCCACGGAGGCGTGGTCGAGCTGACTTCCTCGTATTTCATTCTATCCGTAGAAGTCTAATCTTGTATACCGCGAATATATACCCGCCGAAGGGAGTAGTATATATTTACTATACTATAGACGGGTAATGGAGACCGTGAGAATCCAACTCTTTTCATCTCGCTCCCACTTGAATTTTTAAAAGGTGTGGATTATCTTTTGATTATTTAATAATCACTTTTGGCGTCTTATTGTTGGAAGTAATTAATCTAATTAATATCCTCCCACTAGGATTACTAAATCACTTTTATAATCCTAATAATATTTTAAGTCTATTTAATAACTCTTTATTAATTAGGCCAAAAAATATTAATTCAATTATGCATCGCGTCTAATCTCTATTAAACATTACTATTTAATCACATTAAATAAAATACGCATAATTGTAAATATCATAATATCTCATATTATCATGATCATGCCATAAATTAAATCAATTAAGCATGCTCGTATATAATTATCACATAATTATCACATAATTATCATGCTTAAAATAAATGGCATAAAGTAAACATGTTATAAATAAATTATCTCATAATTTAAATCATGTTTACTGATTCGGTAATTAACCAGGAAGATTATTGAAATTGATTCCCAGGAAATTACCATTCCACGTAAATTCCCAGGAAACACTGGAGGGGTCACAATATTCCCACTTAAAAAACCAGCCTCCTTTGATAGAATTTACGTGCACAGCAGCAGATTTAAAATTATGCATCGCATGCATCATATCAATGCATGTATATATCTAGAGCACGGCTCTGATACCAGTTGCTGGGAGGTGGGCCCAGAACAGTAGCAGTCCGGGACCGTACTTTAAAATTTTTCCTAATATACGGGTATCAAAATATTTCTAAAATATTTAAATACAAACAGCGGAAGACTAGCCGGAACTACTCAAGTATATACATGCAATTGATAATAAATTTTAAATCATAAAGCAGATAAATAAAGCATGCAATTAACACTTAAGAGCACCTAATTCATCATGCTTAAATAAAAACAATATAAAATACCTTTCACCGAAGATGGCTACTGCACCCGGAGCTCGCCTCCCAAGAACCCGATTCCCGACCTCCTCGCGAAACCGGCAGAGCTTCCCTGCAATTTCCCCAGGGATACCCTCGGAGTGTGGGCTCCGAAAGTATTTCTCTAAATACTTAGAGAAAATAAAACTTTAAACTAAAAACCCTTTTCAGGGTTTTTTCTCCCGAAATCAGGCGTTTATATATAAACACCTAATTAAATTAATTCCAAAATAAATCGGAATTAACTAGGAGAAGATGGGACGATTTCAAAGCCAAGAATTAGCCAAAATCATCCCAAAGTGTTATATGAAATGAGGGAGGGGATCAGCCTATTTATAGGCAAAAACTCGAGGGCAAAACGGTCATTTTGGTTACAAAAGCAAGGGCAAAATGGTCATTTCACATCCCCACTTGCGTGTACAACTTGGACACGCAAACCGAGGTGACCACGTTGAAGGTCTCGTCGCCGCGGATCCAACGCCACCAACCACGCGCCGACACGTGGACGCACGCGCCCCCACGCGCCGCCACAAGTCGGCCAAGTGGTTGGCGCGTGTGAAAACGCGTAGTACCACCAGACGCCGACACGTGTCCGGGTCTGGTCCTACCCGGACCGGACCCGGTTTGACCCTATCCGAATAGGGTCCAACCCTATTCGTTTGACCCGCTTTGACCGACCCGTTTTCAGACCAAATCTGGACCGTTATTCCACGATGACGTGGCGCGATCTGAGCCATCCACGTGTCGCACACGTGGCGTGCCACGCGGCTGCCCAGTCAGCGCCACCTGGACCCACTTGCTGACGTGGCATGCCACGTGGATTGCCACGTCAGCTACCACGTCAGCAAAATATTTTTTTTAAAAAAAAAAAAAAAAAAAGAATTTAAACTTTTATTTTCTCCAAAATAAAATTCCGGGTATTTCCAACTCTTTGGAACTTGATTTATTTTCTCAAAATAAATCCCTTGCCTATTTTCAAACACTTTGAAAAATCATTTCTCTTTCTCCTTTTAATATTTTCTCTTCGGGTTTTTAATTGGGGCTTGCAGGGGGACCTGCAGGACTAATTAATTTTAGCTCCAAACGGATTAATATATTATCATCCCATGATAATAATTAATTACCGTTTAACAATATTTAATTCCACTAAATAAATATTTGTTGCACTCTAAAATTAATTAAATTACTCACGAATTTTTTCGATCTAGAATAATTTTGCATTTTACTCCTCCGTGTAGATATCCATGAAAAATAAATTAATACTACTATCATTTATTTTTTCATTTCTAATCTAAAATTTCCTGATTCGCCTTAAGTTCAAATCTCTTTGATGGGGCCAAAATACGATCGTCCCACATTATGACACGTGGCATCACCGAGATGATGACATCTGTCTCCCCAAGGCTGCACCATTAGTTCACGAGCGCAGGTCTTCTTCAGGAGTTAAGCCCAACGAGCGCTATCACTCCCACGAGCGTCCTACACCCCAAACGATGGGTACGCCTACGTGCCATGGGAGCCCTCTTCGAGCGTCACACTCCCTCAGAGTGGCCTCTCCTTTGGCTCGTCATTTGAATTGGAGCCAACATTCCCCTCAGCGGATATCTTGGCCTCCAAGACTCAAGGTTGTCACGAGCGCGCTCTCAAGCCCTCGTTACCAACCACCCACATGGCTCTCTGACACAACGTACATGCCCGCGCACCTGCCACTGTTGCTAGCACTAACTTTTGGGCCGCTTTTGCAGAAGATTCCTCCTAGGTTTCTCTCTCACAGCGCCACGTGTTAGGGCAACATTCGGCCAGGACCACTTGAGGCAAATGACCAAAGGGCCCTTGACCCTCAACTATAAATAACCCAAGTCATCTTCTACACTGTAAGCATTCTCTAAGCTTTCTTCATCACTGCAACTGTGACTGAACTTACATTCTCTTCATACACTGAACTGACTTGAGCGTCGGAGAGCCAAACTGGGTATCACCCCCAGTTCCCCCAGCTTGGCCATCTGACTTTCTTGTGCTTGTCCCAACAGGTTGAACTCATTCCCTCTTCTCCGGCGAGACTCCGGTGGTTTCCTCCATAAATATAAATTGTAAAGTGATCGGATTCGGATTCACCCACCTCCGGACCCATCATTTTTGGCGCCGTCTGTGGGAAACCAATCTTCCTTTTACTGCCTTTCTTTTTGTTGGTAGAAAAACAAGCACATCTTCATCTTCAACAGCCATGGTTGCAACGAGATCTGGAGCTGTGGGAGGAGGAGAAAACACCTCCCAAGATGCAAACATCGTTCTTCCCTCCACCGCTACTGGTGGGGCACCACCTCTTTCTGTCGCCGCTGGTGGAGCACCTCCCGCCGCAGGGGTAACTCCACCAGCTGAATCTTCTGCACCGCCGCCTGCACCGCCGGTGATGCCCATTCCCACCTCCGCGGGAGGAGTTTCTCTCCCAGTCCCACCGCCGCTTGCACAGAACTCCTGGGTCCATCCCCAGATGAACCTTGGAATACAAGGCTACATGATGCCTCCTCCTGGCTACACTCTTACTCCGGCCGCCATGATGCCGCCGGTCCAACCATATCACGCCGGCCAGATCCAGCTCCCAGTGGTGGTTCCCAGGGAGATTGAAGGTGTGGAGGTACCTCCGTTGACCACCCAACAGTTACGGGCTCTCTATGCCCAGTGTGAGGTTCAGGCGGCTCAGGGGGCATGGGAAAGATTCCATTCCATGTATTTCCCCTCTGGGCAGGCCACTCAGATTGCCGCCCCTTTAGGCGGACAACAGAACTTTCCCCTCAGAGAAGCTCAGGCTGTCTTGAGGGCACAACCACCACCACCACCAGCCAGAGAAGTGCCCCAGCAGGAGGGCAACGAGCGTGTCTCCGTGGGCAGGAACAAGGAGCCCACGGAGCGAGTGAACGAAAACGAAGGAGACTCTCATGTCTCCAGGAGGGGCTCACGAGCCCACAAGGACAAGCAAGTGGAAGTAAATCCTGACGTCCTCGCGGCTGTGCAAGACCAGCTGCAGGGCCTCAAGGATATGGTGGGACAGCTCTCACGAGGGCGCTCAACTCAGATCTCCCATACTCGGGATGAACGGGTTGACGCCAGGAGCACCCGCACCAAGGATCCTCCACCGAGGGTCACCCGACGGAAGGAGCCGGAGGAAAACTTCGGCACGTACGAATATCACCCGCTGGCGAGAGGTTCACCCCTCGTCGAAGAAGTTTTGATGGCCCAAGCCGGCATGGCCAAAGTCCCCACATCCATCAACAGATACGACGGGACAACCGATCCAGCGGAGCACTTGGATCATTTTGTGCATCTCATGCACCTTTACGAGCATTCCAGCCATTACTGGGCGAAAGTGTTTGTCACTTCCTTGGTAGGGATGGCTCAAGAGTGGTATAAGCGTCTGCCACCGCGCTTGATCCACTCATATGAAGAACTGGCCGATGCCTTCCTCAACCACTTCAACTCTTTGAAGGCACCAGTTACCGCACCCACAGCGCTCTACAACGTGGTGCAGGGCAAAAACGAATCACTGCGCTCGTTCTTCGCCCGCTTCAATAAGGAGATCTTGCAGGTGGAAAGGCCCTCGATGGATTTCTTGATCCCAGTTCTCTTCCAGGCTGTAGATCACAAGCAGTATGTGAGCAAAAAATTTGCTGATGCCATCGTGGAGAGGAGGCCTGGGACCCTCATGGGCCTGAGAGAGATAGCCGAGCCATTTTTCGCGCTCGAAGATATGTATGGGACGAATGGTCCCCGACATCATAGCCCGGCCAGGAACGAACGACCTCATCACGAGCGGGGGCGGGATGTGGCAGTAAAGAAAGAGCGCCCTCAAGAGCGCAGAAAGTCGCCACTACCCCCTCGTAGATTCGAGCGCATTCCGCTCACCCGGCCAAATTCTGAAGTCTACAATCTCTCCGATAAGAAGCTCTTCAAAAGACCCATCAAAATGAGAGAGACAGACTCACTCAGGCGCTCAAACAAATACTGTGCCTTCCACAAGCAGAGAGGGCACGACACGGATGAGTGCCGACAGTTGGAAGCTGAAATCCAAAGGCTCGTTGCAGGGGGCCATCTGAAGGAGTTTGTCCGGGTGCTCGAGCGCTACGATGAACAATGCAACGAGCGCTCCGGGAGGAGAAGAAGGAGTCCTTCCCGGTCAAAGAGCCCAAGGGGTAGGGGACCCCCGGAAAGCAGCAGCCGCCGAGGTAATAAAGGCAAGGCCCCTGAACAAGAAAACGAGCCCTTCGCGGTCATAAATATGATTGCGGGAGGTTCATCAGGAGGGGATTCAAACGCCTCTCGACGGAGGCACATTCGGAGCTACAACCAACGCCCAGCAATGCCCAAGCCTATCTACGCTATCCAGAGATCAAGCGCTCCAAAATCAAGAGAAAATGATGTAATAGGCTTTGATGATAGGGATCTAGAACATATTGTAACGCCCCATGGGGAGGGTGTAACCTCAGATTGCCCCATGGTGGTTAGTTTAGATGTTCATAACCATGTTGTCAAAAGGGTATTGGTGGATAGTGGAAGCTCAGTTAAAGTTTTGCCTTACTCTACTTTCTTAAAATGAAGGTTAGATCTCCCGCTCGAGCCTCTCAAAACAGCCTCATTGGCTTTGGAGGCTCGGAAGTGGTCCCACGAGGGCAAATACGTCTGGCTACATCATTCGGCCGAGCCCCTCAACGCAAAACACTCTTGGTGACGTACGCGGTGGTAGAGATTGACATCCCTTACAACATCATAATTGGGCGCCCAGCCTCGTGGATTTCAAAGCCATCATCTCCACCTACCACCAAAAGATTAAATTCCCTACTTCCGAGGGCGTGGGAGAAGTACTGTGCAATGTACGAGAAGCTTGGGAATGTTACATGCTGTCCCTCAGAAAGCCAAAGGCGGAGAAAACCTTCCAGATTGGGTCCACCAAAAAGTCCGTAGATTTCCCCAACTTGGATGAGGATAGCCCAGCACGGAAGAGGGCAAAATTGAACAAGAAGAAGAACAAGAAGAGAGAGGAAACAACGAGGAGAATCCCCTACGAGAATGTTCCCCCAGGGACCGTTGGCGGATCGTCCTCAGAAGGAGACGAGCCGGAGAGAGTGAACCAGCCTCTGGCGATCGTTTGACGGGAAAGAAGAGGGCGCTCGAACTTCCTCGCCCTGAGGTAAGGATCGAACCCTCGGAAAAATTCCTCACCATTGAGCTGGAGCCTGGAAACAAAGACAAGACTACACAGATAGGCTCAAACCTCTCAGGGCCTTCTCAGATCATGATGATCGATTTTCTAAGGGAGAACAAGGATGTATTCGCGTGGAAAGCCTCTGATCTCACAGGGATTGACCCAAGTGTCATTGTCCATAGCTTAATGTGGATCCATCTTTCAAGCCCATCAAGCAGAAAAAGCGGGATGTGCATGGCTTTCGGAAAAAGTCATTGAGAGGAAGTTAATAAACTCTTGGAGGCTCAATATATCGAGCCCATCTTGTACCCGGAGTGGTTATGCAATGTCGTCTTGGTGCCCAAGAGCGCAAATAAGTGGCGCAGTGCAATGACTTCACGGATCTCAACAAAGCCTGCCCAAAGGATCCTTACCCGCTACCTCGGATTGATCAATTAGTGGATTCGACGCCTGGTTGCGAGCTCATGAGCATGATGGATGCTTTCCAGGGATATTACCAGATCTTTATGGCCCCGGAAGACCGCCCCAAAACTTCGTTCGTTGTCCATATGGGGGTGTATTGCTTCCTAGTCATGCCCTTTGGACTTAAGAACGCCGGAGCTACATATCAGCGGCTTGTAAACAGGATGTTTGAAAAAGAAATTGGAAGATCCATGGAGGTCTATGTGGACGATATGATTGTCAAAAGCGAGCGCCAGGACTCCCACTTGGAAGATCTTAAGCGCACCTTTTCAATCCTGCGACAATATGGAATGAAGCTGAACCCCTCGAAGTGCACCTTTGGAGTACAAGGGGGAAAGTTCTTGGGATACATGGTCAGTCAGAGGGGAATTGAGGCCAATCCGGAGAAGATCAAGGCCATCTTGGAAATTCCTTCCCCTCGAAATTTGCGGGAAACGCAGGTCCTGGTAGGCAAAATCATCTCATTAAACAGGTTTATTTCGCGCTCGGCGGACAGGAACCTTCCCTTCTTCAAAATTTTGAGGAACGCACGTAACTTCGCTTGGACAGAGGAATGTGAAAAAGCGCTACAGGATGTGAAGGCTTATTTGTCGAGCGCGCCACTGCTGACCAAGCCCGTCGAAGGCGAAAGGTTATTCATGTATCTTTCCGTTTCTCCTGAAGCCACGAGCGCGGTTCTAATCGCTGTGCGGGAGCGAAAACACTTGCCCGTTTATTATTTGAGCAAAACATTGCAAGGAGCTGAAAAGAAATATTTGGAGATTGAGAAATTTGCGTTCGCTCTTATTAATGCCTCAAGAAGGCTAAGGCCTTACTTTCAAGCGCACTCAATAACAGTTCTCACCGACCAACCCTTGAAGCAAGTGTTGTCCAAGCCGGACGTATCTGGCAGATTAATCAAGTGGGCCATCGAATTGAGCCAGTTTGACTTATGCTTCGAACCCAGGACCGCGATACAGGCTCAAGTTGTGGCGGATTTGTTGGTTGAACGATTTGGTTTTGAGCCCACCGTTGCGGAGAATGAGGGGTTATGGGTACTGCACACAGATGGTTCCTCAACCTCTCAAGGGGGAGGAATAGGAGTGGCCCTCAGAAACCCCGATGGGATTGAACTGGACTTTGCGATCAAGCTGGATTTCCAAGTCACTAATAATGAAGCGGAATATGAAGCCCTCGTGCAAGGGCTGAGCATAGCCTTTCAGAATGGAGCCTCCAGAATCACTGCTTACGTGGATTCACAGTTAATAGCGAGCCAGATTGAAGGAACATATGAGGCTCGAGAAACCACCATGGTACAGTACCTAAAGAAAGCCAGAGAAATCATTGGGAAGTTCAAGGAATTTCACTTACTTCAAGTACCGCGAGGAGAAAACGAGCGTGCGGACGCTCTGTCCAAGTTTGCTTCAGCTTTAGAAGGCACTTCCGAGCGCTCTGTTACGTTCCTCAGAACTGAGGAACCTTTGATCAAGGAAAGGGTCGCCACCGAGATGGTCGCCATGATTGATCCAAACGAGCCCTGTTGGCTTGACGACATCATCATTTTCTTGAGGGATGGAATCACTCCAACTGACAAGGTGGAAGCCAGGAAGGTCAGGAATAAGGCCCCTCGTTTCGCTCTGGATCCTGAGGGGAGATTGTTCAAAAAATCATTTCAAGGGCCCCCAATGAGATGCCTAAGGCCCTCCCAAGCAAAGGAAACGCTCGAGCTCATACACAATGGAAGTTGCGGAAATCATTCCGGAGGGCGTATCTTAGCAAAGAAGGTTCTGAGAAGTGGGTTTTATTGGCCTACGGTTCTCCAGGATGCTATTGAATTTTCGAGGAAGTGCCCCAAATGCCAATTTCATTCAAATCTCCCTCAATTGCCAGCCGCACAAATGGTCCCGATAGATGTTTCTTGGCCTTTTGACCAGTGGGGAATAGACATTGTGGGCCCCTTACCCATGGCTGCAGGACAAAGGAAGTTTGTCATTTTAGCCGTCGACTACTTCACCAAGTGGGCCGAGGCTGAAGCTGTTGCAAAAATCACTTTCAAGGTTGTAAGGGACTTTATTTGGAAGAACATCATCTGCAGGTACGGAATACCGAGGGTGCTCGTATCCGACAATGGATCCCAGTTCATAGCAGCTGACACACGAGAGTGGTGTTCTGAATTGGGGATAGAACAGCGATTTACCTCTGTAGGACATCCACAATCTAACGGACAAGCAGAAGTTACCAACAGGATCATTTTGCAACATCTGAAAACCATGCTTGAAAGCAAGAAAGGTGAATGGGCTGAGGAGCTGCAAGGAGCGCTTTGGGCGTATCGCACCACCCCACGAGCTGCCACTGGAGAGACCCCGTACGCGCTCGTTTATGGATCAGAGGCAATGATACCTGCGGAGATAGTAAATGAATCCGCTCGTGTCGGCTATTTCGAACCTCAGCTCAACGATGGCAACAGAAGCTTGGAATTGGACTTGTTGGATGAAAGGAGAGACCGAGCGTGGGCTAAGATCCACCACTATAAAGCCTCTGTAGCCCAACAGTACAACAAGCGTGTGAAGGAAAGAACTTTCCAGTTGGGAGATTTGGTTTTGAAGAAAGTGGAAGTATCCAAACACGTGGGCAAGTTGGACCCCAATTGGGAAGGCCCATTCAAAGTCACACAAATCAGAGCTAACAACACTTACACCCTGGAGACACTTCAAGGTGAGCGCTTGCCTCGCCCTTGGAACGCATGTAACCTCCGGCGGTTTTATGTTTAAAAGCTCTTTGCGAACTCTGATGTAACAACCCTCTCTGACGGGTTCTATGTACTTCAAACCAAAGTGAAAGGTGACATAATTTCTTTAATATTCCTGTTTCTTTGGTTGCTTGAATGGATAAGTCCCACGTCCCTCGTCTTCTCGAGCGTGGTTGGCAACCCATTCCAATATGAATGCTGTTTTCTCTTATGGGTTACGCTGGCCAGCAATCTACTCCACATGGGGGGACGCCCTCATAAGGATAGACTGGTTACGCTCACAACCAATTAGGCAAGACGGAAGGGGATCGCGAAGAAAATCCTAGTAGGCCTTGGCTGTTTCTTACAACGCCTTGCGCTCGAAAACGGGATCTCCCACGAGAACACATCCTAGTAGGCCTTGGCTGTTTCTTACAACGCCTTGCGCTCGAAAACGGGATCTCCCACGAAAACGCATCCTAGTAGGCCTTGGTTGTTTCTTAAAACGCCTTGCGCTCAAAAACGGGATCCACCAAAAAAAAAAAAAAAAAAAAAAAAAAAAAAAAAAATCCTAGTGTGCCTTGGTCGTTTCTTAAAACGCCTCGCAAAAGGGACTTCCTGCAGAACCAAGAAAAGGATAAGAGCCAGAGCGCTCGAATGATGGCCTCAGAATCAAAAAGGACTTTGCTCAAGTCTTGAGCGTAGGGACAATCCCGCAGTAAGACCCTCACGACCGCTCAGGACTTAGACAAACTTTTAAGATAAATTTACAAAGGGAAAATTTACACAAGACTTGAGCGTAGGGGCAATCTCACAATAAGACCCTCACGATCGCTCAAGACTTAGACAAATTTTCAAAGTCTGTGTCAAAGACAAAATTTATACAAGTCTTGAGCGGGGGGGGCCATCTCACCATTATACCCTCACAAGCGCTCAAGACTTAGGCAAATTTTCAATTTCAAGAGCAAAAACAAAATTTATGCAAGTCTGGAGTGGGGGGCAATATCACAATAAGACCCTCACGATCGCTCAAGACTTAGACAAATTTTTCATCACAGAAGCAAAACATCATCACAAGGAATAAAGCATTCACAGGAGTATACTACACAGTCTTATTATATAATTCATAAATGGACAAGAAGAACAACAAAGTCATCGAAAAAGAGACGTTTTATTCATTAAGAAAGGAGGAAGCGTATTACAAAGCTAAAGGGCTCAAAGGCCCATGGAATTCTAACAAGAGAAAGCAGAAAATCAGAAAAATACAGGAAAACTGATAAAGGAAGGATTTTAAGCAGCTGGGGCAATGTCCTCATCAACAATCACCAGGACAGGGCCTTGAGCTGGGCCATGAACTGGACCCTCAGGTTCTTGCGGTTGAGCTTGCGGATCGTTGGGGACGTTGGCATCTGGGGCAGGCGCATTGGCATCTGGAGCGTTGGCGTTTTCATCTACTTGAACTGGGGCATCCTCTATGAGCGGCGCTTGTGGCTCGTCTTCATGAGCGTCAGATGGACCCACACCCCCTTCCCTGTGGGCATCGGTGTACTCATCCTGGATCAATTTCACCAGGAAGTCGTACTCCATTTCCGCTATGCTGTCAGCGGGGTCGTTGGGATCCTCTTCTGCCTCCTCACAGCGCTCATTAAACATGAGCCCCGTACCCTCAGCGCCCTTCATTGCTGGATCTGTCAGTCCTTTGTGGATGCCCTGATCCACTGCCAGGTTGAAAGCATTTTGAGCCTCGTCCAAGCAGTGTAACGAGGCCGCGAAGTTGAAAGCTTTGGAATGACAGAACTTAATCAACGCCTCCTTGGTCGCACGCTCTAAGCTCCGAGGCCACTCGCTAACAGTATCATTAAACTTGCGCTCGGCCTCCTGAGCCCTTGCTCTCAAGCTCTCCCTCTCCGCCTCAGCCTTCCTGAGCCGCTCGTTAGCTTGGGCCAGCTCGTTGCCCAAACGGATCCGAGCGTCGTCCACAGCCACGAAGTCCTCCTTCAGCTTTGACAGCTCTTCTTCATTTTTGTTGTACAAACCCTTGATGGTTTCGTACTTGGCTATCTCAGCATCTAGCTGCCCTTGGATATGAGCCGGATCATTCGAGCGGGCCACCTTCTTGTACTTGGCTTTGCGCTCGGCGTAGGTGGAGGCTCGCATTTGTACATTCCGGAGCCGAGGAAGAACTTGCTGCATAATCGAGGGGAAAAGTGTTAGCAGAAGAATGGTGAATTACAGAAAAGAAGAATGCAAGAAATGAGGACTTACGGAAATTAGGGCGTGTGCTGCATCGAACGTCACCTTCTCTACAGACTCACTGTAGAGGTGCCTGTGGTCTGCCGAGAATTGAGCCCGGCTGAATAAATCATCAGTAATAGTCTGGGCAACCGAGCCCGGCCTCAGCAGAACCGGTCCGCCGTCGGGGGCGCCAGTGAAGTCTCTGTCCCCTCGGCGGGGGAAATCCCACATGTGTTCTTCCTCCGAAGAGGAAGTGTCCCCCTCGCCTCGGGGGCCCTCAACCACTTGTTTGCCCTTTCCTCTGATCGCGGCGGAGTCAGGCATTCTCTTCCTCTTGCGGGAAGGTCTATTTGCGCTCGCGCTCGGAGGAGCCTCTGTAATCGCCAAAGTGGTGTTTGGCCTCGTTGTTTCTGCAGGAAGGAGAGGTTGAACATCTCCTGCTCTCTCCGATCGCCTGGTGTCCCTGGGGACCAATCTACGTTCCCCTCGGCCACGAGGGGGTTGCACCTCTGGGTTGGCGCTTGAACTGGAACCCCCACGAGCGTCCCCTCTGTCATTGCGGTTACGAGGGCGTTGGGGCTCGCGCTGTTGGTTCCCTTGGCTGGCTTGATTCCTCTGAGCGTTGGCGAAACGAGCCGCTTGTCTGATTCCACCTGCCATTTCTAAGATAGCGGCTCCTGCAGAAATGAAAGTATGAGGGTTATAAATCCTTGAACAAGAATTGTTAAGTGCAAATTGCAAGTACAGAAAAGCAGTTAGTATTCATCCCTATCTAAAGTTAGTGCCCTAAGGATCTAACCATCTCTCTCTATGTCACGAGCCGGAGGGTTGTCAAGGAAATGAGGATCGTTGGTAAGACCACACAAGAACATGAGTTCCGCATCGTCTATCCAGTCCTTTGCTTGTATAAGGTGACCCTCGTCCCTTAGGGTTGTTGCCAGGTCTTTAGCCCAGTCTCTGGGGAGTGAGGGTGGCAAACGGCTCTTTGAGTACGAGCCCCATTCCGTGATCACCCCGAAATCCTCTCCTGCTGGAGCCTTGACAAAGATGAATTTTTCTTTCCAATCAATGCCGTAAGTGCTCGAGGGTGAATTGATCAACTTCATATGGGCCTTCGCTTGGACGTAATAAAAACCCGCCTCAGGAGAAGAGCGAGAGGAGCTGACCACTTGGAAAAGGGCATTGAAGTTCCGCAGATAGGGCTCGTAACCCATGGTCCTCATCAGAATTATGAAACAAGTCAGGAGGGCCAAGCCGTTGGGCACTATTTGGGATGGACACAAGCCCAGGTCATTCAGCAGGTGGGCCATGGAGACCGAAATGGGGAACCTCAAGCCTCCTGAGCGCACGGTGTCCACGTATACTGCCATCTCCCCAGGAGGCGGATTATTTGCACGCTCGTGGGTTTGGGGAATTCTCCAGGTATACCGCTCGTCCCAGTGGATGGGGGCCATCATTGTCTTTACATCTCCCACGGTGACGGTGCTGGGAGTTTCATCTGGCGTGCGCTCGGTAGCCTGATAACCTGAGCCCTCCCCCTCGTTAGGTCCTTTGGATTTCTGGGTTTTCTTACTCTTGCCCTTGTCACGGGCCCTTTCTGAAGGCCCAGTTACGGCTTCCGCCACTGGAAGCGGATTTGCAACACGGGCCCTTTCTGAAGGCCCGGTTACGGCTTCCGCCACTGGAAGCGGATTTGCCACGGCCACGGTCACTCTGTGGCGGTGGGGATGCGTGGCACTTTGAGTTATGGGGAGGGATACTCCTTGTCTGGTGACTCCTTGTCTTTCGGCCTCAATCACCAGATCCATCTCCTCAAAAAGAGGATCCACTCCGCCTGGGTTTCTATCTTCCATAGCCATTACCGCTGCCCCCAACTCTTCATCTCTGGGGGAATTGTGGGAAGAAGAACTATCGGTGGCCATCTCTTGGATTTCACGGGCAAATTCTTCAATGTGTTGGTTGGCCATGGCAGAAGCAGAGGTTTCGAAAGTTTTTCTTGGAAGGAGAATAGGGTTCAGAAAGACGAGAATCTGAGAAGGTTACAAAATCCTAAGGTCCAAATCTACGGTTAGTAAAGTCAGAAAGTCACACTGGAGATTTACCTTGGAAAACTTTAGAGAAAACTGGAAAAGAGGTTGAAGATGCTGGAGATGCGAGAGAATTTTTCTTTGCAAAGGATGCTTGAGAGTTTTGAATGCGTAAAGAATGTGAAGATTTCAGAATCCCTTATTTATAGGGATGGAAGTTGGTACCGTTTTAGGCAATAAATTCAAAATAGCAATCATTTCCCGCCTAGGAAACCGCCCACTTTATGGAACCGGCACATGCTTCCCAATGCACACGCGCCCCACGCGCACCCGCATTTAATGCTCTGACGTTTCAAGGGCTTCAGAATAGTACCAACATTTAATGCGGAAGTGATACGATCGGTCAGTTGAAAAGACCGCATTAATGGCGCATTCAGAGGAAAAATTGCTCAACACGCCAAGTTCTATACGAGCGTTGCGCGCAAGAGATTGAGCGTGTCAAAATTCTATAGTCCTTATCAACTAAGGACTACAGAATTGGGGGGCCAAATGATGGGGCCAAAATACGATCGTCCCACATTATGACACGTGGCATCACCGAGATGATGACATCTGTCTCCCCAAGGCTGCACCATTAGTTCACGAGCGCTGAGTCCAACGAGCGCAGGTCTTCTTCAGGAGTTAAGCCCAACGAGCGCTATCACTCCCACGAGCGTCCTACACCCCAAACGATGGGTACGCCTACGTGCCATGGGAGCCCTCTTCGAGCGTCACACTCCCTCAGAGTGGCCTCTCCTTTGGCTCGTCATTTGAATTGGAGCCAACATTCCCCTCAGCGGATATCTTGGCCTCCAAGACTCAAGGTTGTCACGAGCGCGCTCTCAAGCCCTCGTTACCAACCACCCACATGGCTCTCTGACACAACGTACATGCCCGCGCACCTGCCACTGTTGCTAGCACTAACTTTTGGGCCGCTTTTGCAGAAGATTCCTCCTAGGTTTCTCTCTCACAGCGCCACGTGTTAGGGCAACATTCGGCCAGGACCACTTGAGGCAAATGACCAAAGGGCCCTTGACCCTCAACTATAAATAACCCAAGTCATCTTCTACACTGTAAGCATTCTCTAAGCTTTCTTCATCACTGCAACTGTGACTGAACTTACATTCTCTTCATACACTGAACTGACTTGAGCGTCGGAGAGCCAAACTGGGTATCACCCCCAGTTCCCCCAGCTTGGCCATCTGACTTTCTTGTGCTTGTCCCAACAGGTTGAACTCATTCCCTCTTCTCCGGCGAGACTCCGGTGGTTTCCTCCATAAATATAAATTGTAAAGTGATCGGATTCGGATTCACCCACCTCCGGACCCATCACTCTTGTACGTGAAACACATTCAACATACAACTTCAGTGACGCATCACACGAAGTACTTTGGCCAAAGTTTTAATTCGAACTTTGCAAATCTATTTCAGGAATATCTTTTAACTTTCCAGCAAAGCCACAGATTCCTCGATCAATATTTCTCTTTAGCACATTTCATGTAATCACTGAACGTACAAAGGTTTCGGTCATTCGATATCGAGACCTCACTTATGAACAAGTTACAATGATTAACACTACATGCCTAAAGTCGAAATACTACCAGGATTAAGAGTTCAATGCTCCATAGGATTTGTTCATTTTAGATAGTAGTTTAAAATGAACTATCTTAGTGGTCCAGTTCGATGTTTCCAAATCTATTGAAAATCATCAATGTGTTATAACTGGAAACTCCATTTCCCTATGACGAAAGACTAATCATCTTATATAACACATTATAGTCTCGATAAGAACTTATTCTTATCTTACCAACTAGAACTTTAATAACACGTGATTTCGATATCCAAAGTCCTTTCCTATGAAACACATTTCATATAAGAATATCATCACACGTTATTAATTATGTTAATATACTCATAACTTGCGATAATTTCAGTTTTATTAATCCAACAAAATACGATGTATTTACAAAGAAATTGGATTTTTCAGGGCACTAAACCCAACAATAGCAGCCTCCACCGATTAAGAGGGTCTGGTATCGAGAATCTGGGTCTGAGATGTGTTTTTTTTTGTTTTCCAGAGCCAGTTCGTTTGGTGAGTAGACAAGAGTTTCAAAAGGGAAGGATCTTTTATGTGGAGCATGAGACATAGGAATTGTGATGGAATTCTGAGAGTTCATGGGTTTAGGAATACGTTTGGGACGTCGACTGGAGTTTTTGGAAATTTGATTGCGAGGGGGTTAGAGAAGTGGGAGCAACTTTTAGTTTTAGCGTGGGGATTTGGCTTGGATTGGGGCTGGGAATTGGAGAAATTGTGTAGTCCATAAGAGAGGGCTTCAATAGGCTAGTAGGTATTCAGTAACTGTGGGTTGGGCTAAGTTAATATTTGGATTGGAATTTTCTTTAGTGGCCTCAGTTATATGAGTAATGGGAACTTCATGTAGCGAGAGTTGTAGTTGGGCCTCAGTTATGGGTTCATCTATCAATTGTAGGCTAACTTTTCGTGGCCCAACAAGATTTGTAGGGTTAGAGGGATATAAAGAGGGAGGCTGGAGGTGTGCAGGACTAGTAGGAATAGATGTGGAAGTTTTTCTAGAATGAGTATCGTGTATCAGGTTAAAGGTAAGGTCTGTCATAGAGCTGTTTACCAAAGGGGTAGGTTGACAGTTCTGCAGAGAGGAGTCACCATTGCCCGTAGCAGGCTTTGGAAGGATATTGTGAGTTGGTGAATCTGTAACGCCCCAGTTTCCGGAAGAACAGGTAAGCACGCCACGTGTGAGTTTGAGCGTAGGTTTTATTTTATTTCTTTTAGTTCATAATATTCATACGTGGCATTCATATTTTTATAAAATTCACGAAACATTATTCATGTCAATTATATGATTTCATATCATTCAAAATATTATTTCATGGCACGAAAAATAATTATTGCATGAAATCAATTACCGAGAGTATTTCAAATTACCAAATTGTCCCTAGTTAAATATTTTCTATAATTCTAGGGACTTAATTGCATAAAATTTTAAGGACTTGATTGAGCATATTTTAAATTGTTGCATACCTAATTGCATAACTTAGAGACTTCAAGGATTAATTGGCAAATTGGCATATCTCACTCAAACCAAGGAAAGGAATTACGGTATATGCATTTCCATGAGCTTCCATGAGCTCATTTCATCCAAACATTGCCAAACACATTTGCTCTCATTCTCGGTACTAAGAAGAAAAAAGGGAAGAAGATAATTTTTCATCAATCATCAAGATTTCAAGAAGTCTTTCAAGAAATTGGAAGTGATCATCATCATCATCATCATACTTCTTCATTTCTTCCATTTACAAGGTTGGTTGCATGAGTTGAGGATTCTTGATCATAATTTCCTAGGCTAGGGTTTGAGTTGGTTATGCTATATGCTTGAAGTAGAATAGGAAGCATGATTAAATGATGATAACATGAATTATTGCTTGATTTCTAGCTTGATTCCTTGAATAATTGGATTGAATGATCAAATTGATCATGAACTTGAAAGCATGAATATGTGATGATATTTCATGGTTTTAGGTGTCTAAGTGTTATATTATCATGTATTGAAGTTGTTTACATCATAATTCCAGAGATTATAGCATTTTGGGATCAAAAATGGATTTTGGTTGCTTTGTTGCTTTCTTCCCGAAAGCTTCCCCTGTTTCTGCTCTGTTTTTCAGTTGCAGGAACTGGGAACGACCGTTCCTAGCCTCAAGGCTTGGTGGGAACGGGCGTTCCCATTGCTTTTCAAAATATGCGCGGCCGACCACGGGAACGGCCGTTCCCATTTTGGCCTTGGAGCCGGAAGGGCCGTTCCCGGCTAGGCGCGTTTTTAAAAAGGGGAAAACGCGGGCACGTTTTGGGGAACTCTGGGAACGACCGTTCCCATTTTCCAAAGGGGAACGGAACGGCCGTTCCCACCTGTAATGCAGTGTAAAATTCACTGCATAAATTTACGATTTTGACCCCTCGATCCAACGACTTCTTTGACCCCGAATTGCTATAATATGTGTTAATATGATGTGAAACGAAAAGTTATCATACCACATTGCATTTTCGAGGTCGTCTCGACACGTTTTCGCCGTTCGTCATATTTTGGTCATTTTAGTCCATGTCTCATGTTCATATGTCGTATTTGCACAGGTCACGAGGGCGTGGACGAGGAGCAAGCTCCTTAGAACGCTACTTTATTTTATTTTGCAAGAAAGGTGAGGTTTTGTTTTGGTAAAACGAACCCTACAACCCTTATGTGCTAGTTTTCGGCCAAAACCTATTATACTTATAACCGTTTTCAAAGTAATAAACATTTCAAGCAAGAATGTATCGATTGTCATGGTTTTCAAGCATGTTTGGCGAGTACATGATTGCACGTGGGCCCGAGGGTAATTCTTGAGCCAACCGGGAAAGCAAGGGCTGACGGGTAACTCCTGAATTATCCTCACATTGTTGGGATCAACCCCGAAGCCACTAGGAGATTAGTGGTGGAAGGAGTTCCGTGTCTAGAGGGTCATGTCCTCTACACACACCATGTCGTGGATAGTCGAGCCTTGCAAACTCGCTATCACCCGGAGGAAGAAGGAGACTGGGGATTAATCCGGAATGTCGGGTTATCCTCGGGTTATTGCATGTTTTCAAGTATGAAATTGTCTATGTGAGCACTAAAATATATTGCATGATCACTTATTTATCAAGCAAGCAAGCATGATCACGTATTGTTCACGATTGGGAGTTCGGTTGGAGATTGCCCTTACTCGCCGGGGCCACATGTTCATGATATTGAAAAGCATGATTAATTAAACGTGTTAAAATGGATAGTTGTAATCTCGGGCAAAGGATGAGATTTCTTGAACTATATAATTCTTGTTTTCTAAAAGTCTTTACCCGAGGCTACCACTTGCATGTGACGTGTGTTATATATATTTATTGCCCCTCACTCAGTCTTCGGTAGACTGATACTTCACTTTTCAGGTACCTTTTGAGCGTGGTTGTGCTAGGCGGGAGTTGGTCGAGTCCTGCATTATCACGGGTCTAGTGTTGCACCTTTCATGTACATATTTTGTCGGATATCATGTTATGTTCACGATTGACAACTTTTGGATACGTACTAATGTATATTATTGAGATATGATATTGTATTGATCGGTAAATGGTACCTATATGTATCTATGGAATAAATATGGTACCTATATATATATGAATGACTTTATTGCTTCCGCTTTTCTATTCATGTTTGTTTGATTATGTTGGGGAGAGTGTCCCGCCTAGAGCGTCGTTTTGTTGTCACCCGTTCGCTGTGGTCTTGGTTTATGTATGAACTGTCCATTTCATACGTGGATTGAGGCTACAGTGCGGGGGATGTGGCGCCTTGGGGTCTAGGGTGCTACATCTACAGGTGGTATCAGAGCCCGGTTGCAAAACCGAGGTTCTCGAGTCGTGTCCAGTCAGTCTAGGTCGCACGGCATAGGATTATGTGGTAACAGGGAGTCTGCATTGGGCTGATTTACTTGATTTACTCCCTTATTCGCCTTAATTGCACTACTTGATCTTCCTTGAATATGTGGTACTTGATATTATGGAAATTCTATGCACACATTTGCATTTATTGATCAAACCACGCATGTTTAGTGTTCTAATTTCAGGATGGAGCCCGATAGACAGTACAGTGATCGATCCTCGAGGCACAGGCATCATCATCGCCGACATCATCGCCGCGAGAGATCACCACCTCCTCCACCTGCTCAGGCACAACCCCAGGACTTCATGAACGCAGTAGTGGGGCTAATTGATCAGAGGTTACAGGAACGGGTACCTCCACCACCACCAGTGCAGGTAGCACCTCCGGAGAACCCCATTTCTGCTATTTTGCGTGAGTTTCAGAATCAGCGTCCCCCGAAGTTCTATAAGGGAGACGACATTCAGGCAGAGATGTGGCTGAAGGAGATCGAAAGGATATGGCAGCTTATTCCTTGTGACAGTCAAGAGAAGGCTCGTTGTACCCTTACTCTTATTCAGGGCGAGGCCTACTCATGGTGGGAGAGCACTCAGATTGTTCTGGAGGCAGCAGGGACCGAGGTTACTTGGGAGGTCTTCGTACGGGAATTTAGAAACAAGTATATTCCTCCAGCTTCCCGTACCCGCAGATTGAGGGAGTTTACAGAGCTAAAGCAGGGAGGCAGATCTGTGGGTCAGTACATCGCCGAGTTCGAGAGGCTTTCTCGCTATGCACCTAACATAGCAAATGATGACTTTCACAAGGCGATGCAGTTCGTTCAGGGGTTGAGACCGGACATTCAGGATGCGTTGAAAGCGGCTAATACGAGCACCTGGGCAAAGGCTACTGCAAAGGCCCTGAAGGTTGAGGATTCTGATAGTGCTAGGAGGGCTATTCAGCGGACTGGACAGGCTTCAGGCTCGAGATCAGGCCAGGGATCGAGCTCAGGAAAAAGGCCGATGGTCTATTCTGCACCTCCAGCACAGAGGGACTCTGGGAAGAAGTTTAAGACTGCAGGATCGTCACAGAAGGGTGCAGGGCCATTACTGAGAGGCCCGAGAGCTCCAGCACCACCCCAGCCACCTCAGAGACCGAGATGCACATGGTGTGGACATCCTACACACACCTATGATAACTGCAGACGTCGGTTGGGCCTATGTTTGATCTGCGGGAGTAACGAGCATCTGGTTGATGGTTGTCCGGATCGCCAGGATCCACCACCTGCAGGACCGAGGCCACTGGTGAGAGCCCGAGCTTATGCACTTGCTGGAGAGGAGCAGGAGGCTGATATCGACCCCGCTGCAGTAGTTGAAGGTATTATTTGCATCCATGGCACGAACATCCATACATTATTTGATCCAGGAGCTACACACTCCTTTCTTGCGCATTCTATTGATATTACCTTGTCTTTGCCTGCTATGTGTACTTCTGTGCGCTATATAGTTAGTACTCCTTTCGGTAGTAGGCGAGAGACGGATCAGGTTTACAGGGATGTTCCAGTTGTGATTGAAGGCAGGGAATTTCTGATAGACTTTATTGTGATGCCAATGGAAAGATACGGGGCTATTTTGGGGATGGAATGGTTATACAGGCATTGTGCTACCGTGGATTGTCGGGCCAAGAAAGTTCAGTTGGGTTCAGAGGTTGTTACGGGCAGTACTTCGAAGACTGTACCCTTACTTTCATTTGCAGAGGCTCAGAGACTAGTCAGAGACGGGGCCACAGGGTTCATTGCTTACATTTTGAACAAGCCCAAGGATCAGGTGAAGTTAGAGGACACTGAAGTGGTAAAGGAATTCCCTGAGGTATTCCCAGAGAAATTGGATTCCTTGCCTCCGGAGCGGGAGATTGAGTTTGTGATTGATCTTTTCCCGAATGCTGAGCCGTATTCAAAGACTCCTTACCGGATGGCTCCAGCCGAATTAAAGGAATTAAAAGTTCAGCTTGAGGCTTTATTGGAAGTTGGGTACATTCGGCCAAGTTCTTCGCCGTGGGGAGCACCAGTGTTGTTTGTAAAGAAAAAGGACGGGACTTTAAGAATGTGCATCGATTACAGGGAGTTGAACAGGATGACTATTAAGAACAAGTATCCCCTCCCACATATCGAGGAGTTATTCGATATACTCCAGGGTTCTAAGGTGTATTCGAAATTGGATTTAAGACAAGGATACTATCAGCTGCGAATCCGAGCAGAGGACATTCCAAAGACAGGATTCAATACTCGGTACGGGCATTATGAGTTCGTGGTTATGCCGTTTGGATTAACTAATGCCCCAGCAGCTTTCATGGATATGATGCACCGGATATTCAGGCCTTTCCTCGACAAGTTTGTGGTGATTTTTATTGATGACATTCTAGTTTTCTCGAAATCAGCCGAGGAGCACGCGAGACACCTCAGACTCGTCCTACAGACCTTGAAAGAGCGTCAGTTATTTGCCAAGTTCAGCAAGTGTGAGTTTTGGATCGATCGGGTTTCTTTCTTGGGGCACGTGATTTCAGGAAAAGGATTGGAAGTCGATCCCTCGAAAATTGAGGTCGTGCTTAAGTGGGAGAAACCAAAGAACGCCTCAGAGATTAGAAGCTTCTTGGGATTGGCCGGTTATTACAGGAGATTTGTTCAGGACTTCTCTAAGATTGCGGCACCGTTAACCCGGTTGACAAAGAAGGATGTTAAGTTTGTCTGGGATGAGAAGTGTGATCAAAGCTTTAACTTTTTGAAAGAAAAGTTAGTCTCAGCTCCGGTGTTAACACTTCCCGAGGGTTCAGAAGAGTATGCAGTGTATACAGATGCTTCTAAGGAAGGCTTAGGTTGTGTTTTGACTCAGAAAGGAAAAGTGATTGCCTATGCTTCCCGTAAGCTAAAGGAGTATGAAAGGAATTATCCGACACACGACCTGGAGCTAGCAGCCGTGATCTTTGCGCTCGGGAAATGGAGACATTATCTTTACGGGACTTCCTTTGAGATCTTTACCGACCACAAGAGCCTCCAGTATTTATTCACACAGAAGGATTTGAATATGAGGCAACGGCGTTGGATGGAAAAGTTGGAAGATTATGATTGTACAATTAAGTATCATCCCGGGAAAGCCAATGTGGTCGCCGATGCACTTAGCAGGAAGGCAAGTGTATCGAGTCTGGAAATAAAGGAAAGTCAGGAAGTTGCCCCGATTGTGTTAAAGGCTCGGGTTTCTAATATCACAGTTCAGCCGGAATTGAAGAATCAGCTGTTTGAGGCTCAGAATAGGGATCCGGAAGTACAGAAACTTGCAAGTAAGGCTAAGGATAACCCGGAGAGTCCGTTCGGGTTTGATGAGACCGGGTTGCTTCGGTTTAAGAACAGAGTAGTAGTACCTGAAGAATTGAGACGGGTCCTACTCGAGGAAGCTCACAAGTCAGCTTACTCGATCCACCCAGGAGGAAATAAGATGTACAAGGATTTGAAGCGATATTATTGGTGGAACGGACTGAAGAGAGACGTGGCAGAATTTGTGAAACATTGCCTGACTTGTCAGAAAGTGAAAGCTGAGCACCAAAAACCCGCGGGACTTCTACAACCGTTACCTATTCCCGAGTGGAAGTGGGAACAAGTAACGATGGACTTTGTTTCCGGATTACCAAAGGTTAAAGGCGGGTTTGATGGAATTTGGGTGATCGTGGATAGATTTACGAAATCTGCTCACTTTCTACTGGTCCGGATGTCCTATAAGATCCCGAAGTTGGCTGAAATCTACAACAGAGAGATCATTCGACTTCATGGTATTCCGGTGAGCATAGTTTCAGACCGAGACCCGAGGTTTACTTCTAAGTTGTGGCAGGAGTTACAGGCCGTCTTGGGAACGAAACTTAAGTTCAGTACAGCATTTCACCCTCAGACAGACGGTCAGACTGAAAGATTAATCAGATATTTGGAAGATCTTCTTCGGGCTTGCGCGATGGATTTTCAGAACTCGTGGTCAGAACAGCTTCCCTTGATCGAGTTTGCTTATAATAACAGCTTTCAGGCTTCGATCGGGATGGCTCCTTACGAGTTGCTTTATGGAAGAAAGTGTCGATCTCCGTTGTTCTTCGACTTGGAAGAATGGAAATGGTCGAAACAGGAAGGGGTAAAGAGAGGTGAAAGATCTGAAAGGCCTTCCAAAGTCGTTCAAGCTATGATTGAAAAGGTTCAAATGATTCAACAACGGATGAAAGCCGCGCAAGATAGACAAAAGAGCTATGCTGATAAGCGCCGAAGAGATCTAGAATTCGAAGTTGGTGACCGGGTTTTCTTGAAGGTATCACCAAGGAAAGGTTTCACCCGGATCGGGAAAGGGGGAAAGCTTAATCCTCGCTATTTAGGTCCGTTCGAGATTCTTGAAAGAATAGGCGAGGTAGCCTATCGATTGGACCTACCACCGAGTTTTACGGGGATTCACAACGTGTTTCATGTTTCGCAACTAAGGAAATATTACCCCGATGAGACCACGATTCTCCCCGTGGAAGAAGTTGAATTGGAACCGAATTTGACGTTTGTTCAGAGGCCGGTTAAGATTATGGATCGGAAATTTCAGGAATTAAGAAACCGGAGGATTCCCATGGTTAAAGTGTTGTGGAGAAGTGACAAAACCGAGGAAGCTACGTGGGAAACAGAGGACAAAATGAAACGGTTCCACCGGGAATTGTTCGAGCAGGACTAGAGAATCTGGGGACCAGATTCTTCTAAGGGGGGGAGAGTTGTAACGCCCCAGTTTCCGGAAGAACAGGTAAGCACGCCACGTGTGAGTTTGAGCGTAGGTTTTATTTTATTTTTTTTAGTTCATAATATTCATACGTGGCATTCATATTTTTATAAAATTCACGAAACATTATTCATGTCAATTATATGATTTCATATCATTCAAAATATTATTTCATGGCACGAAAAATAATTATTGCATGAAATCAATTACCGAGAGTATTTCAAATTACCAAATTGTCCCTAGTTAAATATTTTCTATAATTCTAGGGACTTAATTGCATAAAATTTTAAGGACTTGATTGAGCATATTTTAAATTGTTGCATACCTAATTGCATAACTTAGAGACTTCAAGGATTAATTGGCAAATTGGCATATCTCACTCAAACCAAGGAAAGGAATTACGGTATATGCATTTCCATGAGCTTCCATGAGCTCATTTCATCCAAACTTTGCCAAACACATTTGCTCTCATTCTCGGTACTAAGAAGGAAAAAGGGAAGAAGATAATTTTTCATCAATCATCAAGATTTCAAGAAGTCTTTCAAGAAATTGGAAGTGATCATCATCATCATCATCATACTTCTTCATTTCTTCCATTTACAAGGTTGGTTGCATGAGTTGAGGATTCTTGATCATAATTTCCTAGGCTAGGGTTTGAGTTGGTTATGCTATATGCTTGAAGTAGAATAGGAAGCATGATTAAATGATGATAACATGAATTATTGCTTGATTTCTAGCTTGATTCCTTGAATAATTGGATTGAATGATCAAATTGATCATGAACTTGAAAGCATGAATATGTGATGATATTTCATGGTTTTAGGTGTCTAAGTGTTATATTATCATGTATTGAAGTTGTTTACATCATAATTCCAGAGATTATAGCATTTTGGGATCAAAAATGGATTTTGGTTGCTTTGTTGCTTTCTTCCCGAGAGCTTCCCCTGTTTCTGCTCTGTTTTTCAGTTGCAGGAACTGGGAACGACCGTTCCCAGCCTCAAGGCTTGGTGGGAACGGGCGTTCCCATTGCTTTTCAAAATATGCGCGGCCGACCACGGGAACGGCCGTTCCCATTTTGGCCTTGGAGCCGGAAGGGCCGTTCCCGGCTAGGCGCGTTTTTAAAAAGGGGAAAATGCGGGCACGTTTTGGGGAACTCTGGGAACGACCGTTCCCATTTTCCAAAGGGGAACGGAACGGCCGTTCCCACCTGTAATGCAGTGTAAAATTCACTGCATAAATTTACGATTTTGACCCCTCGATCCAACGACTTCTTTGACCCCGAATTGCTATAATATGTGTTAATATGATGTGAAACGAAAAGTTATCATACCACATTGCATTTTCGAGGTCGTCTCGACACGTTTTCGCCGTTCGTCATATTTTGGTCATTTTAGTCCATGTCTCATGTTCATATGTCGTATTTGCACAGGTCACGAGGGCGTGGACGAGGAGCAAGCTCCTTAGAACGCTACTTTATTTTATTTTGCAAGAAAGGTGAGGTTTTGTTTTGGTAAAACGAACCCTACAACCCTTATGTGCTAGTTTTCGGCCAAAACCTATTATACTTATAACCGTTTTCAAAGTAATAAACATTTCAAGCAAGAATGTATCGATTGTCATGGTTTTCAAGCATGTTTGGCGAGTACATGATTGCACGTGGGCCCGAGGGTAATTCTTGAGCCAACCGGGAAAGCAAGGGCTGACGGGTAACTCCTGAATTATCCTCACATTGTTGGGATCAACCCCGAAGCCACTAGGAGATTAGTGGTGGAAGGAGTTCCGTGTCTAGAGGGTCATGTCCTCTACACACACCATGTCGTGGATAGTCGAGCCTTGCAAACTCGCTATCACCCGGAGGAAGAAGGAGACTGGGGATTAATCCGGAATGTCGGGTTATCCTCGGGTTATTGCATGTTTTCAAGTATGAAATTGTCTATGTGAGCACTAAAATATATTGCATGATCACTTATTTATCAAGCAAGCAAGCATGATCACGTATTGTTCACGATTGGGAGTTCGGTTGGAGATTGCCCTTACTCGCCGGGGCCACATGTTCATGATATTGAAAAGCATGATTAATTAAACGTGTTAAAATGGATAGTTGTAATCTCGGGCAAAGGATGAGATTTCTTGAACTATATAATTCTTGTTTTCTAAAAGTCTTTACCCGAGGCTACCACTTGCATGTGACGTGTGTTATATATATTTATTGCCCCTCACTCAGTCTTCGGTAGACTGATACTTCACTTTTCAGGTACCTTTTGAGCGTGGTTGTGCTAGGCGGGAGTTGGTCGAGTCCTGCATTATCACGGGTCTAGTGTTGCACCTTTCATGTACATATTTTGTCGGATATCATGTTATGTTCACGATTGACAACTTTTGGATACGTACTAATGTATATTATTGAGATATGATATTGTATTGATCGGTAAATGGTACCTATATGTATCTATGGAATAAATATGGTACCTATATATATATGAATGACTTTATTGCTTCCGCTTTTCTATTCATGTTTGTTTGATTATGTTGGGGAGAGTGTCCCGCCTAGAGCGTCGTTTTGTTGTCACCCGTTCGCTGTGGTCTTGGTTTATGTATGAACTGTCCATTTCATACGTGGATTGAGGCTACAGTGCGGGGGATGTGGCGCCTTGGGGTCTAGGGTGCTACAGAATCTGTCTTGAAAGAAGTGAAGATCGGAGAACTTTTTTCCGTCTAAGCTCCGGTAGAGAAATTTTCTCTCCAGCCTGAAGAAACACCACCAGGAGAAGCGCGAAGCCAAGCAACAAAGGGGTAATTCGGTACTGGGTCTTTGAAGCCTTCTTCATATTGGATAGAACAATTTTTTGCCAAGTGATCACAGAGACCGCAGAGATAGCAAAAGTTAGGAAGTTTTTCATAGGTAAAAGTTACCAAGAATTCTTTATATCCATCGGAACTCCTTATCTTGACCACTCGCCGGAAAGGCTGGCTCATATTGAGTCCCACTTTGATACGCAAAGAAGGGTTAAACTCATACCCCTTTTTTTTCGAACCTCTCAATGGATTGGAATGCTCCCAATTTATTCCCCAAGTATTCTGCCATTTCTCTGGTTTGTTTGCTTAGAGGTAGACCATGAACACTCACATGGAAATCATACCATTTTTGTAACGCCCCGTATCTTCATTCCAGGTACGCATGCGACACGTGTGAGTTTGAGTGTTAGAAATTGTACGCATGCTTTAGGAAATTATGTGTTTATTTGAATTTATATAAATTAATTGCCATTTGATTCAATTTAATTTAATTTCATCTTATATCATTTTCTAACATATGCATATTTCATATATTCATTTCATAACATATTATATATATATATACTTAAACTAATTTCATAAGATTAACATTTCAATTACTTCATGCATTTTCATGAAACATGTATTTACATATATATATATATATATATATATATATATATATATATATATATATATATATAACTTACCTACACTAATACACTCACATTCATTATATACGCATATATTATTATAGCACTAAATTCAATTATATGATATTATATACATAATATCTCCACTTTATTACCTTTATACATATACATTATATATCTATACATATATTGCTTATACTTTATATCATATTTGCAAGACGCATTTCCCACAAAACATTTCTACTACACCAATTACACACACTCATCTTCATCTCCATCACTCACACACTCATTGATCAAGCAAGAAGAGGAGAGGAAAGGAAGGATCATTCATCAAGAATCATAAGCATCATCAAGATCATCACCTTCATCATCATCCTTTCACCATTTCCTTTCTTTCATACAAGGTTTGTTGATTCATAATTGTTATATGTGAGGAATAGATAGGGTTGGATGATTTAGTTGATTTTCTTGACCTTTGAGCATGAATATGAGATCATGTGGGTATGTATTTTGAATTTATTGCATGAATATTTTGAACTCTTGGTTATTTGATCTCATGACAACTTGGAGGGTTTATATGATTGCTTGGATGATTTAATTGCCCAAATTTGTGTTTTATGAGTTGTTGATGAAGTATGAGATGTATATTGGTGTTATAGGTTAGTTTTGGGGTGTTTTATTGTTGTTGTTTGGTGTTGGATGCATTTGGGAGCTAATTTCCGAGCCATACCCTGTTTTTCCCTTGTTTTTTCGCCCAGCAGCATGCCAAATGCCCGTTTGGCCCCTTAGTTCATTTATCAAACGCCCGTGTGAGATGCTACTGCATCGACAGACGGTTTCCAAAAGCCCGTTTTTGCTTTTAGTTCATTTTGCAACTGCCCGTTTACCCCTCAAATGAACTCCAAATAGCCTGATTTTTAAACCGTTGGAAACCTCTTGAAGTCTAGAATACTCTCCAATTGGAATAACCTCAATATAGTTTCTATATTGTGAGATATTATTAATTCTTTTTTGTGTCGCCATTTTACCAAAAATCTGCGTTAACCCAACTTCGGGCCTACGTCATTTTCACTCCGTTTTGAACTAGAATTTGAGCCATATATGCTTGAAAAGCTCTATTTGTCTACTTTCATATCCAACAAACAAAACACCATTCCAGATTCTAGAACTCAAAATATTCCAAATTTTCCACAACTTGCACATTTCCAAAAATTGTCAACTTTTGTCAAACTTCGCCAAAACCCATCTTCTTGCATTTCTTTCACTCCCTTGGCTCCCATATGTGATTATTTGAAGTGTTATTTGTGCATGAACATTCTCATGACTTATAATTACCATCATTTCATATCATAAGCATGTCGTTCGTCGATTAATTGGTTAATTTGTCTAGAGTCTAATGTACACTCGTCTTTCTTGCACAGAGTTTGATCCGGTCGAGAAGCAGGGTCCGTAGGCCTCTCGTATCCTTTCTCTTTTGTCAAGGTGAGGTTTTATTTCATTTAAACTAGAACCCTAATACCTTGTGTGATTATTTCAAGCCAAAACGCATAAAGTATATGTATACTTTCGAAAATGGTTTCAAGAACGAATGTTTTCAAATGTTTTCATGAAAATTCTTTTGGCGAGAATCACGAACGTATTATTGGGCCCGGGAAAATATGTGAATGGAGGTCGGTACGACATCGGGTCGTCAGTTAAGCTATTTCATATAGTACCCTTTGAGAATATCCTCGCGCGACTTTGGTGGCAGGAAGGCTGGATATTCTTGAGCCGGTGGTTAATCCGCCGAAGGAGCGGGAAGGAGTCATGAGCCCTCGTCTCGAAACGTCACGAGGTGGTAGGGCCTAGCAAACCCTTCCACTGCCCCAGAGGAAGAAGGATGGAAAATTATTTTTTCTCACGTCACGATCACGAATATGGTTATGTTAATGATATGATTATGAATGCATGAACGCTTGATTATGTTTTCAAATACACTATGGGAGTAAGGTTGGAGAATTGCCCACTCGCCGGGCCACGTTAAGTTATGTTTAGTCAAGTAATAATTTGGTATCTATAATCCTGAGTAATGCCTTTCTTGAAGTACCCACTTAGGATTTTGTAACACTTTACTCGGTATTATGGATTGCATGCGCATGTGATATACGTACTAAGCCCCTCACTCAGTCTTAGGACTGACACCCCAAGTTTTTTAGTCTTTTGCAGGTTTCGAGCTAGACGGGGACTTGGAGTCTTTTGTAGTCTTTCCTTGAGTCCTAGCTTGTATTACTCTTTAGCATTACATACTCATGTCCTATTATGAATTATTCTATTTTGGAGTATTTATGTAATTATTATGTGGTGGCCGAGATGGCCTTTGATTGTATCTTGTGAATATATGTTGATTATGGTT
The DNA here is from genome assembly GCA_037501455.1 of Lantana camara. Taxonomy (NCBI): domain Eukaryota; kingdom Viridiplantae; phylum Streptophyta; class Magnoliopsida; order Lamiales; family Verbenaceae; genus Lantana; species Lantana camara. Next base: position 15,213,852 of record CM074859.1, read on the forward strand.
TATGCTTTCGCTTGATGTTATTGCATCGTCGGTTTTAATTGATTAAAGGTTAGCCCCCGCTTAGCTAGGTTTTGTTTTTATTTGTCACCCGTTCGCCACGTGTTTGGTTTATGTATGGAAATTAATTTCGTGCATGAATTGGACACGTGGTGCGGGGGATGTGACGCCTTCCGATGCGGGTGTTACAATTTTAGTTCCGTTTTCAGCGGGTCATCGTTTTCATCGATCGAACTAAGAATAAGGAGATTTTTTTCAAACATCCATGGCCCCGCATTCAAAGTCCGACGCCGGTCCAGATCATGGAAAAAGATAAAGAGGAAACGACCCTCTTCAAGTTTTTTGAGCTTCATCCCTCTTGTTGGGTTCATGGCTGTCATCATAGTAGCCCTAAAATTCTCAAATTTGAACATTCTCTTAGAGAGAATCTTTCCAACCACCCAGTATTGTTTCTTACGGACATCTTCTGCAAAAGCACTAGCGGGAGCTACCCATCCACTTTCTTCCTCCTCTGTTAATGATAAGGCCCTGCAAGCTTTCTCCAGTTCATCGCCCATCGGAGATCGAAGGTGTGAGCCGGAGTACAAAGACCCGAAAGTAGCAATGAACGAATCGGTGTTAGGGAAGCCTGCACGAAAGAGAAAGCAACAAAAAACAAGAACAGAAAGAAGAAAAACAGGAGAAAGCGAAATAGAGAAGAAAATAAATAAGAAGCTAGTAGAGACACAACGCACTGGCATCCACTCTCTCATACTAGAGTACAGAAACTCTCATACGAGAGTAGAGAGAGACCTAATCTATTTTTTATTGTTCTATCTTTTTATTCAATAGTTATATTTAAACTTTTAAGTTGTATATAAAATTTTGTTTCATATATTTTCTCAATATGAGATAGGAGCATTATAGACTTGTACTCAAGTTGGAGCCTTGGACTATGTTGTTCTAAACAATGTTTACTTTGTTGGTTATAATGAGATGGATAGATGAGTTATGGGATGTAAAGGTGGAATAATTATCTCTTGGAAAATGTGGGATGAATAATTCACATTTTATTCAATATAATCTCGGTCTATATCATCAATCTCGGGCTTACAAAAGTATTATTAAACACATATTTAAATAAAATTATTAATCTAATTATTCTTAATCCTATGAAGTAAACATGGTAGTACAAGTATACGACCAACCAATTATAAAGATATTAAAACTAATAAATGTGGAAAGAGATTTCCTATTTCCAGTTGTTTTGGAAATTGGTAAAGAAGTAGAAAACAACTATTTATGAATTAATTAGTAAAACTTTTTTCATTAATGACTTGATTAATTAATAATAGTTAACCTACATTATAGACGTGAAAAATAGGGCATTGGGATTGCATCTATGGTTGCTATATATATGACTTAAAACCAGGGATGGAGAGTTCCATTCGTTGTTGAGCATTGTGCCTCACACGATTGAGTCAATTCTTTCGTCTTACATTAATACATTATTAATGTTGCAACCTAACTCATGTTTTCAGCCTATGTTGTCTGTATTTAGATCTTCAAATTTGCCTGAAATAAGGGACAATAAGGACAAGAGTAAAGATCCAAGTGCCTTTAAGTTAACCACTTATATTAAAGCTGTATTAAGTGAAAGCCAAACGGAGATTTCTCGGATTGTCTTTTAATCTTTTCTAATCTTCTTTTCCACTTTTCATTTAGTAATTAATCATGTGATTAGTGATGTATTGTTGGAGTAGGTGATATCATGGCATTAGTTAGAGAGTAAGTAAGAAAATATATTAATGCATAGTAAATGTAAAATTGTTTGACTATTTAGTCACTTTTGCACGCGTTCGTCCATGCATGCATAAATAAATTTAATATAATTTATATTTGGAATGAATCTCACCTTAATTTAATGAATTCAAAGATGCAAATTAATTTGGAAAATGATATTGCTATATTCATTAATAATTTATGTGATGATAAGGTAAATCAAGTAGAGTTGAGTATCTGGTGGTTAACTTGATTGCCATGGTTCGGGATTTAGCTACTAGCTTGATTGTCATAGTTGTATTTGGCGATAGTTTGTCCTCGAATGGGACTTCCCAAACGTTTAATGATATATAGCCCGAGGTTGTTTATACCTATTTTATTTCACGAATATTTATGTATATTCGCCTTGCTTGATACTTAACTTGGATTTTTGTATTTCTGGTTTTTTGTGTTATATATGGGGGCCTCGTTAAACATCATATCCTACGATCTCCGCGATACCAATCAAAGAAATGATCTAGCTCCTAACTCCCCAGCATACAATCCTGATAAGAATTTTACTAAAATCTCACCGTTAACGATAAAAAAAATCTCACTGCTAGATTTGGGAGGATACAGTAGATCTGGAAAAGTGGCGATGAAGCTTGCGGTAGATCTGAGATAGTGGAAACAGATCTGAGCGGATTTCGAAGGAACAAATCTGAGAAGCTGACGACGGGATAGAATTGAGTCGATCCGACGGTGGAACAATGATAGTATTCTCCATCGCTTGATCGAAACTTTAATTGACTACCTTGTCTTGAGTTTGAATCACGTATATTAGGGTTTTAGCCTTTGAGAGAGTTTGAGAGAGAGAGGAACCTATACCATTACTTTTTTTTGGTGCAAAAGAATAACCCTAATAACCCATTGTGATCGATCTATGATGCATAGGGATGGCAACGAGCCGAGCCGGCTCGCGAGCTACATGAGCAGAGCCGAGCCGAGCCCGAACCCGAACCCTTTATTTATTGGCTCGTGGCTCGCGAGCCCATATATTTAATTAAAAAAATAATATTTTTAATTTTTATGTATATAAATATTTTATTAATATATAATATTATATATATATTCATTAAATTTAATACAAAATGAATAAAAAATAATATATTTATTATATATATTCATTTAATATATATTATTATATATAAAAATATATTAAATTATTAAAAAAACTAATTTTTTTATTAAAAATAATATTAAAGGTCGAGCCTCGAGCCGAGCCCGAGCCCTGAAAGATGGTCAAGGCTCGGCTCGGCTCGTTGCCATCCCTAAATTGATGCATACAACAAACACGATAAGAATTTTTTATATAAACACGATATGATATGAATATAACGATATGAATTTTTATATAAAGAGTATTAAATACAATGTCCGATATAAATATCTAATACAATACGATATGATAAAATAACATTTTTAAAAATATTCGTAAATCATAGACATCAATCAATTCAATGAATTCGGCCTCAATCTTTTCAGAAATTGATCGTGCATGAACTGGTTTCATCCCACACAACCAAGTGTATGTAGGAGTATTACATACAGACGGGGGAAATTCTTGTATGAGCCGGGTGTGGGCCCCAATTCCTACACCCGGCTCTAATACATGATTAAAAAAATATTATTTTTTTTATTCTTTTTTTAATCATGTATTAGAGCCGGGTGTAGGAATTGGGGCCCACACCCGGCTCATGCAAGAATTTCCCTACAGACGGTTGGATGACTTAATTTACTATATAATTAATTATGGATAAGTATTAGACTATTAGGTGAAATTTATCAAGAATAATTAATTTGATGTAATACCCTACTTAAAACCAAATAAATGTACATTCAATTGATGTGGTTGGCATGGCAATTAGGTACGGCGCATATATGTCATGTCTATTTCATGTCACGCCACCATGCACATCATGGACCATACATCTCATGCTCATATATATATATATATGGGACTATACTATTTTAATATAAAATAATTCATTAATAATTGACAACAATATCAAGGTCTCATTTAATTTCGTGGTCACCTCAACCATATTAATTCTGTACCATCAAACTCACATAATTAATGTAATAATGTCGATGCATGCAAATAAATGGACTATGTACGTATTTACAGGCTTACAGCACATGATTACACATAATGAAATGATGCAAGCGTGTATGCGGGAAATATTTGAGTTTAATTGTGTGTACATATAATGATTATTCTTTTCAAGAGAAAAAAACATTCTAATTCAAATTAATAGGCTTAGGGGCACAATTGAATTTATTAAATTGAAATTTGAAAGCGAATAAATATAATAAGGTATCATTTGCATGCAAAAAACATAAGAAACAATATAAGTTAAAAACATCAAGAAATCTTAAAATACTTTTTCAGAGAAAAAAGAGATACCCAAAAAGAAAATAAGAAGAAGAAGAAGCAGTAGCAGCAACAGCAGCAGACAAAAAATATATTTTATGAGGAATTCTTAAGTATCATCGTAGTAATTTAAGAGAGACAAAAAGGTTTGGGCATATTTAGTTAAGCAATTAAATAGAACAAAGTTTGTTTAAGAAATTTTCTTCACATATTTATTAAAACAAATAATAAAAAATCTACCGATTTTTACAGAAGAATAACGCAAGAAGCTTAAGGTGAATTTTATAAGTGAGATGAAACATATCAAAATCCTCGTGGTAATAAAATTTAATTTGGATTTAGGACATAATTGAGGTATATAAAATGAGATCTACTCCCCCGTAATTTTCAAAATACCATCTTGTACGTGGTTTCATGTAGTCACGGGCTCAAGGCCGTAAATTTAAGAAAAATATTTTGAGATGTCTTATATTTGCATGGTGCATCATAAAATATAGATAAGACAGAATTACATACACTATTAAATATTAATAATAAATTAAGATCTTCTTGACTTGTAAATTTTAGAAAATTCAGTCCTAATCATTAGGACAGCACCTAATAATTCTTTTAATTTCAAATTAGTTATTTCAAACATGTACACCAACATTTTAATTTATTTATTTTGGGATTAAAAATTGTACCACATCATCATCAAAACAAAACTAACAGACAACATTGGAGACACTTCAAACAAAAATTAAAATTTGTGGTACATGGTACAATTTTGTGCAATAATAAATGTTGGTATGCTTATCAATAGCATTGATGAAATTTAGCAGTTAATAATAATTACCAGGACAAAATTGGGATAATCAATATATCTGCAGAATACTGTACTGACCAATACTATTCAGTAATCCACAGGCTTGGAAGCTGAGCTTCATTAAATTTTATTTATGCATTTTCCCATGTGTGGACCTATATATACATATTATACCACCATTTCCAAAATCATGATTAAAGAAAAACTTCATTAAGGTTAATTAATCATGTTTTAATCATTAATTAGGTAGATGTTATTTTCCCGTCAAACCTGGCCTACTTTTCCATGTTTCTTGTGTGCATAAAAATGTGTGTTCCCATATATATGGTATTTTGTGGGTATTTGAATTTTAATGAAGAAATATAATAACAAAAGGCAAAAAGAATTAGATTTTAACTATGAAACAGAAAGTTGTATTTATTAAAAATTTTAAGATTTAATCAAATGTATACGCAACCACGGATGGGAGTCAGAAAAATTTATAATGTAAAACATAGATTGACGCTCTCTTCTATAATGGAGGAGGTGGTCAAGATTATTGTGAATATTGTATGATTTGTGCTTGTAATATATAATAATATAGTTTCAATATATAAAATAAATGTAGGGGAATTCGCGAAAACTCCCCAAATGATAAGTCAAATTCCTCTTAGCTCCCCATTTTAAAAAATGATGTATTAAAACTCAAGAATCGCGTATCTAAATCCCCAAATGATGTATTTGAAAATGGGGAGTATCTAAATCCCGGAATCGCGTATCTAAAACCCCAAATGATATATTTGAAAATGGGGAGTAAAAAAGAACTTCTCAAACTCATGGGGAGTTTTTGGGAAGTGCCCCATAAAATATAGATATTATAAAATTTTCACGAGGATAAAATTTTAGTAAAAATACAATTTTGGTCCTATAAATTTACAACTTTGGCAATTTCGATCCTGTCTGTTTTGAAATTTGTAATTAAGTCCTGTAAGTTCTAAAATTTTGTAATTTATGTCCGATTTCACAGGAAAATTTATTAGTTGTCGGAATTGACCACGTGACTTATTTCTTTGCTGACTTGATGGGGATAGCATTACGAAAATATCTGACTTGTATAAAAAAATTATTATACATGTGGCGTATCTAATAAAAGAAATGTAAATAAAAAAATATAATTATATTTGAACGAAAATATTCTATCATCCAGCGGAGCCTATAAGAAGGTAACTCGATTAGACAATCAACTCCTTTTCAATAAAAAAAATAGTCATACCAATTCAACTAGCCGGTCAGTCTCAGAAATCTTATCGGTTGGCAAACCAAAAACGAACAATTACGGTCCCACGAAAATCTCTACGTACTTATTCCTATCCAGGACAAGTGAGAACTTCCAATTTGAGTGCGTGGAGCAACTCAAACAAAGAAGAGGGTGTCTCGATTTGAGTTTAGGCTTGGCCCGCGACGTCTGAATTCGGACATATATTGCAAAATTTTAAAACTTACGACACTTAATTGTAAATTTCGAAATGAATAGGACCAAAATTGCCAAAATTATAAACTTACAGAACTTAATTGCAAATTTTGAAATAAACAGAACTAAATTACCAAAATTACAAATTTACAAGATGAAATTTGCCTTTTTTTTCAACGGATAATTCCTCAAAAATCCCAAAGTGTAAACTGAATTTCCTTTTCACTCCCCAATTTTGGAAAAGTTCCTGTTCACTCCCCAATTGAAAAACAAAATTCATTTTCACTCCCCAAGGTTGTATAATAATTCAGGAATTGCGTACATTTTTTAGGGAATTGCTTATAAAAATCCCGGAATCTCGTATATACGACATTTTGAGATTTTTATACGCAATTCCCTAAAAAATGTACGCAATTCCTAAAGACAATGTACGAACATGTACTGTTTGTGGGGACCTAAAAGGAATTTTGTTTTTCAATTGGGGATTGAATGAGAACTTTTTCAAAATTGGGGACCTAAAAGAAAATTTTTCAACTTTTTGATACTATTCAAAGATTTTCCCTTTTTTCAAATGTAATATATAATATACAAAGTTTAAGAAATAGGGAAGCTACATCGATGGAAATTCGCGACACTTACCGGCTACTGCCAGAGACGGAGCCAGGAGGGGAGCAGGGTTGGCTCCTACTCCCCTAAAATTTCATTTTTTTTTAATTTATATTTTTAAAAATATTTATATTTCCCCTCTCCAATTTGATATTTTGTCTCTTCTATATTTAATATTTTAATTTTTGCCCCGTAGCTGACTACCGCTATTTTAAAGTCATAATCGTAATTCATGTACGAGGCCAAATACCTTATTATAGAGTTTATATGTTTAACTGATAATTTGTGATTAGCCATCATAATACAGGGAGTTGGAAATAAGTTTTAAAATTTCTTATATTAATAAATTATTTCCAATAAAATTCTCAAACTTTTATTAAACACAAAAATTTCCTAGGTATTATGAATTTGAGGAGAAACGGCTGTATATTTCAATCCCTTCTATTTATACCTCTCTTTGTTTATTTAACATTATATTCATCCAACAACAATAATGTACAGATAAGAATACGACGATATGAATACGACATTATATAGAAATGGCAATACGAATTTTTTCTTAAAATTTTCATATGACGAGTGTTAGACATAGTATCAGATACGAATATCCGAAACTGACACGACAAACCGATATTTTTAGAAGTATTCGTGCATCACAATCCAACAACAACGAAATAAAATGAAAATTCCAGAAAAATCAATTTCTTACTATAATGCACATATAATGAACAAAAATATATCCCATTGAAGAAGAAATGGGAGAGAAAATCCTCCTGCTATGTGGGTTTTTTAGCCTTTCAGACTGCCACAAATAATTTTTTTAAGTACAAAAGAGCAAGAAAGAGGCCATTAGCATGCTAAACTGCAAGAAATGGGACACTTCCAAGAACTGTGGGGTCCTTTCCAGTAACTCCCATATTGACCCTAAATCTTTCCATTGTTGTTTCCATTTCAAAAAGTAATAATTTTAACCTTACTTGTATGTATATATATGCATATAGCTTTGACTTTCAGGATAAGTAATTTGTGCTACCCTCCAAAAGCAATGTTTTTAAAACCGGACCGGAGGGCGAACCGGCAGGCTTACTGGTTATCGGTTCGACCGGTTCGACCGGTTCAACCACTGGTTCAACCGGTATGACGTAATAAATAAATAAATATTATTTTGTTAATTAAAATATAGGATATATATCATAAATATATAAAATAAACTTATAATTTTTAATATTTAAAAAACAAAATAATATTTTTTTTCCACAATATCTAATAAAATACATTACAAGACACAAAATTATATTCTTTTGGATAATACTAATATTTATTTTTGCATAAAATCTATAATGTTTCAAAATAAGTGATTAAAAAAAAAAAAAAAAAAAAGAAAAAATAACGTTACCCTTCTAAAAACCAAGCCCCATAAGGCCCAAGGCCCAAAAAAGAAATATAAAAAAAGCTTTGTAAACCCTATGAGATCAATTCGCAGCCACTACTATGAAATTCTGGAAGAGTTTCTTTCTTCTTCTATGATGCCGCACCGTTCTTCGTCTATCATCTTCTTCCGAGAATTAATTCTATTTTTTTTTTTTTTTTGATGTTTCTTCCTTCCATCATCTTCTTCTAATAATTAATTTTATTTTTTTTAGAAACAATTAGTTATGATTTCATCAAATAATCATGTTTTCTATCAATCTCTACCCCTAAATACTGCTGGAAGAGAAAAGTTATTCTATCTTGCCTGAGATGGAAAAACCGAAAAGGGTGCCAAATGGAAGAAGGTAAGGTAAGGTAAGAGAGGGAAAAAAAGAAAAAAAAAAAAAAAAAAGGCTTTAATCCAAAAACCGCCGGTCCGGTCCGGTTTTTATTACAAGAACCGGCGGTTAACCGGCCGGTTTTTCCGGTTCCACACCGGTCCGAATCTCGCCGGTTTTGGAAGCCCTGCCGGACCGGACAGGCCTCCGATCACCGGTTGAACCGGTCCGACCGGCCGGTCCGGTCCGGTTTTCAAAACACTGTCCAAAAGGGCTTCAATGGAAAGAAACAGATGAGAGAAAGGAGGAGAATAGAAGCACTGAAACCAGGATGTGATCAGATTAGAAAAATAGGATTATAATTCACTAATACCAAGATTTAACATAAAAGAAAACAAGGAAAGAAGCACCATTGCAGAATCAAGGGAAGTGGGGTGTTTGAGTTCACACAAAAAGATTTCAATTTTCAATTAATTAACAGCTCAAGATTAATTAATTAATACTTAGGTGGCTTGAATGTGGATTGGGGTTTGGTTTTTTCATCCAAGTCAACCCTCCAAGAAAGCCTAGCATTTGATGAAATAATAAAGTATTAATGTACTGCTCTAGATTATTATATTTATTTACTTACTTATTTTTAAATAGACCTGCAATAGATTTGAGTGTAATTAGATCCAATAATAATGGTGGCCTGCTGGTAAGATTTATTGCAGCAAAATTCAATTCAATTCAAAATCTGCAATCACATTTATTTCTCTTCCACCAATTTCTCTTCCTCTCTGTAAATTTTGACCTTGCAGGTTTCCTCTTTCCAGTTAAAAGATAAACTGGTAAACTCTTCACTCTTCATCTGAACCCTGCTTATATCCCACTTCATTTCTTTTACACTTAATTCCCATTTTCCTTTCAAGCTTTGTAAAACTCTTGCTGCACTCTCTCTCTCTCTCTCTCTGTGTAAGTCAAATGGGACACATGGGCATTGTGATTTCAGCATAAAGATTCAATCTTTGCAAAAAAATTCCAACTTTTTCCATAAGATATGAGGTGGGTTCTTCGGATGGGGCACATGGGTCTTGTGATACTGGCATAAAAATTCAATCTTTGCGAAAATTTTCCAGTTTTTGAAGGAAAAATGAGGAGGGTTCTTCTGGAAATCAAAGAAAGAAGCTTTCTTTCTCCATCCCAACAGCCATATTTCCTCCTTCTACCACCTCCTCCACCTCCTATCTCAAATGGGTTCAACTTGAACAACAAGGTAAGCCCGAGTATTCTTCTGATCATAATAATCCTCGCAATTATCTTCTTCATTTCTGGTTTACTCCACCTTCTTGTTAGATTTTTGTTGAGGCCTCCGAATAGGGACCCTGATGAAATGGATAATGTGACTGCCCTTCAAGGCCAGTTGCAGCAATTGTTTCATTTACATGATGCTGGTGTTGATCAGTCTTTCATAGACACACTCCCTGTTTTCAATTACAAAGCCATTATCGGAGTTAAAGATCCATTTGATTGCGCTGTGTGTTTGTGTGAGTTTGAAGGTGAAGACAAGCTCAGGCTTTTGCCTAAATGTAGCCATGCTTTTCACATGGAGTGCATCGACACTTGGCTCTTGTCTCACTCCACTTGCCCTCTGTGCAGAGCAAGTTTGCTTAGTGATTTCTCTGCGAATATCAATAACCGGTCCCCCATAGTTCTTGTTCTTGAATCTGGAAGTGAGAGTTCTAGAGAGTTGAACAATGTTTCTAGAACAAATTCATGTGCAAGAGTTAATTCTTCCAGTTTGAGTGCCCCTCATTTCGATGAAGATAAAAAGTCAGGTGAAATTCAGGAAAATGAGGATGAAGACAATAAAAAAGCAATCTTGGGTTCAGGGGAGAGAGTTGTTTCAGTAAAGCTTGGGAAATTTAAGAGTGTGGGCGGTGTAGGTGAGGGGAGTAGTGATACTAATGCTGAAGCAAGAAGATGCTTTTCAATGGGATCATTCACTTATGTAATGGATGAGAAATCATCTTTACAGGTTCCCATTAGAACCCCTTTGAAGAAACAATCAAACAAGAAGCCATCTTTGCCCTTAACCCCCGGGCACCGGTTAGCGATGTCCGAATGCGGCTGCGATTCGAGAAGAGATATATTCAACGGCCTAGATGCGTTCAAGATTCAGGAATTCGGAATCGGAAACAATGGCGAAAATGACCGTAACTATAATGCTAAGTCCATTAGTGGTAGTAGCAAGAGGGAGAGCTTCTCGGTGTCCAAAATTTGGTTAAGGGGAAAGAAAGAAGATAAAGTTAGTGTGCTGGGAGTGGAACCTTCTAGACGGGCTTTTTCGTTCCGGTTTCCGGTGGGGGCTGACGAGGCGAAGGGCAAAACCGGAAGGAGGACGACATCGGAAATCGACATGAGGAGGTGGGAAAATGAAGTGGGATTTGATGAAGAAACACAGAGCTGTAATAGTTTGGATTCTCAGGCATATCCACCTTCCTTTGCTAGGAGGACTCTGCTTTGGCTAATGGGAAAGCCTAATAAGGTTGTTCATTCTTCATTTTCAGGCAATGTTTAGATTTATTATTAATATTATTACATTTTTTTTTTGGGTAGTTTTGTTTTTAGATACATTTTCCTCTGGTAATTTGTTTTAGTACTAGAGAATAGGATGTTAGAATTGGACATTAGAGGGGGAAAAAGAACATGAAAAAAAATGAAAAGATTAAAGATAGAAGCTTTATTTTGGAGGGGGCTTAGTTTAGTAGGAAATGTGTGTGAAAAATTGCTTCTTTTCAAGTCTTATATTTGTTGGGGACTTTTATTTGAAAAAATGTGTGAAAAATGCATATAATTTGCTCTTCCTTTTCCCATACTCGCTCTAGCCATGAAGTGGGATATCCCACATTTTTATATATTTTTTATTTTTGACTTACTGAAATTCTGCAGCTAATTAATGTATCACATCTTACAATGTTGAGGCTGCCAACAGAAATAAATAAATAAATAAATAAATTTGCTTAAATAATATTATAAATCCAGCAATACATTGATCAGCTGAATTTGCAGATTCAAACATTTCACGGTTGATGCCTGTGAACATTTAAAGTTGCATCATAACAACTGTACGAGTTAGTTTTGAGCATTTATTTTGCTCTTGTTCTAAGAAATATTTATACTCAATAAAATCGAAAATTTTTCCTTCTTTTGGAAAAAGAAAAGGAAAAAAAAAATAAAAAATAAAAATCTACCAATGAGGCACAGATAATTAATGATATGGGCTACACAAATGCGATATGACACGAATACGATGATATGATTTTTCTTGAATTTTTCACATAAAAAGTATCAGATAGATACAGTGTCTGATACAAATATTCGAGATGACGTGACGATCTAAAATAAAAATTTTAAAATATTCAAAAAATCTGCTGTGGAAAGTGAGTCCCCACAAATTTTCTATGGGACATTGGAAGGAATCATTTGTATTTTCCTATCTTATGATTGAAAAATCGTACTATATTTGTCGAAGGTCGGAATCGGGTAGTTGTGAAAATTCATTTCCTTTCCTAAGTCCCACAATTTTTGGTAGGTTAAAAGTACACTTTCAAGATCATGAAGGAGAAATTAATTTGCTTAATTGACATAAAGCTGCTCATTCAATAATCCAATTGATGAATGTCAAGTTTAGGTGAAGTGAGTAGAAATCTAGTAACAGCTACAATAATCAATGTTGATTTGAAAGAAAAAATACATAAATAAAATGGCTGCTCAATAATCCGTTTATATATGAACGAGTTCGGCGATACAAAAATATGATACCAATATAAAAGTGAGAATAGTTTTTAAAAACCTCGGTTTATCAGAAACCATAACAGTTTTGGTTGTCTCAATGTGTTAGTAGAAAGTAGTAAACAATATCAAGGTTAATCTTAGTTATTGCACACAATTATGTGATATTATCCCGGTTTGGATTTTCTGTTATTTTTTATGCTTTATTTTTTACTTTATTCATATATACACCTCATTTGAACTGATAGATGGTTGAGATAAAAAGAGAAAAAATTTTGTGTTAAAAATAAAAAATAAAATGAATCTTCCTCCTAATTTCAATCGGCCACCAATATATGTGACGTATATGAGTAAATAAATAAAATAGGAGATGCAAAACGAAAATGTAGCATGAAAACCAATGGAATAATATTATCGGACACTATGTAGGAGCTATCATTCTTGAATTCCTTATGTTATTTGTGTTGTTAAGGTGCAAACGAGTTGATCGAATCAATATTAGTGATTTATTAATTAAACTTGATCGATTTGGTTATCTTGAGAAAGGGATATATACTATTTCATTATTAAATGAATATATTTTTTCTGAGAAAAGTAGATATACGTAGGGAGGCAAACGAGCCAACCCGAGCCTTGACCCCCTTTTTTCTAGCTTGAGCTTAGCTCAGCTCGATCTAAATTATATATATATAGATAGATAGATAGATAGATAGATAGATAGATAATATTGTATATTAATTAAGTATTTATATATATATATATAAATTAATATTTTATTTTTTTATTTAAATATACAGGCTCGCGAACCAATTCGCGAGGCACAAGCCAGACTCAGAGAGGCTTGATGCATCCCTAAATGTAATATACGTACCCATGTTATATATCCCACTCTTCCGACTAAAAATAAAATACAAATAACTTGTTTTGTAATAACAAACACGAAAATTAAGGTTTGAAGTGTAATTAAAATGATTAATATTTAATCACAACTTCATGTTACAATTTTGGAAAAATAAAACATGGGGAGGTCGAGAGGAATATGAAATTATGACTGACCATAATTTTGCATTGAATAAACAAATTTCTCAATATATTTTTTACCAAAAAATTGATTTTAAGGATTATAAAAACGAAATATAAAGGACCAAAGTAACACTATTAAACATAAGGAACTAAAGATATATTTTTTAAAGTTGAAAGATAGAGAATTATATAGAGATCAGCTTAAATGAAAAGGCATATTTTTTCTTGGTTTGCAAGCTCTCACAGATTTGTTTTTGAGCTCCTCTTGACATGACTCATACTAATTGAGTTCGATAAACACTTATATATTAAAGTTTTTAATGTGTGGAATTTGTTTGCTTCCCAATAGAATAAATTAAAATATGAGACTTTTAATTAAATCGATAATGTTGCCCTGAGTTAATCTACACTGTTGGGATTGAAGGAAGCAACTCAGCAAGGATGGATGAGGCGGTCACAGGCTGTTGCATTTAAATATATGGATGCGTATAGTATAGGAATAGACGAAGGCAAGTAACATTAATTGGCCTACATAGTTATTATTATTGTCACGGGCTGCTCTTACTTATCAGCCCTTGTCTCTTGTACTGTACTCTATAAATGTAATGACTTCATTTGTGTATATGACCTAACACTATCTCATCACCTTAATTTGTCCTTGCTTTTATATATGTATATAGGTCATTTTGATAAAATTTGAATGAGAATCAATTGCATGATTGGGATCTATGTATATTTACTACTGTCATTTATAGATACAACCATGGATTCTTGTTCCAAACCAAGAATGAAATAATGGAAATTTTTAGTCCATAGTAGCCGATTAAATTCAACCAATTGTATGGATAAAATATATATTACATTTACTATTTGAATGAAGATTTTTCTTAAAATTTATACAAATATCTCGATAAATATGAAATATGCATTATCTCGTTATACTGATTTGGTCGAACAAGATTGTGCACTAAAATTACCCAGAAACTGATGAACATTGTGATTGGTATATCTCTATATATATATATATATATTTTTTTTTTTTTTGGTGGGACTCTCTCTATATATATATATATGATTGTTGTTTGAATCCATAAAAATGTTATTTGAATTCTTGTTGTTGTAGAAAGTTTGCGTTTTGAATTTCATATGTTTCTCTTTATCTGATATTTTGGTATGGTTATATAGAGCGTTTGCTTTCCCAAAAAGTGCTTTTAGCTTCTAAATTTATATTATTTCACCTTACAATTTAGCAGAAATAATGAAACAAAGTACTCCCTTTAATTTCTAATTTTCTAAAAGCTGAAAGTTATGTAATAAATTCAAATACCCCATTACTATTTTTTAAGCAAAGAGTTAGAAATACTTCTTTAAAAACTTGAAAACATTACTATATAGTGGTGGGTTGCTATTGGATATATATATGATTTGTGGTTTTATCAAGCTGTTGCAACCGCTGAAGCAGCTATTGCGCTGATTATTGTTTTATCTTGAATAAATTGGTTGAATCATATAAACAGAAATGAGAGTGCGAATGAATATCCATAAATTCATTCAAAATAGTAGGTAGGGTCTGATCTTGGTGGTAAAAATAAAAGAAATATCATGCTATTAAATTTGATAAACTTTTATATTTGTATATGCACGAGAAGAACTATTATGCTTGTTTATTTGCTTTAATTTCTCACAAAAAGAAAGAGGAAATTACATTTTACGAATTAACTCTGTATTATTAATCAAGCGGGAAATTTTCAAAAAGTAATACTAGAAAACGCAGAGGAAATATACATGTCTAGATTGGGAGGTACAATAAATATGGTCGAGTGGGCTTCTTTAAATTAAGATTTTAATTATCACACCTTTAACATTAATATTCAAGTACTTAGAGATGTTGGACTAGTTTATCTAGAGTGGTCACCCAAGATACATAACATAAGCGGTTACAAGCCATCCGAAAATGACAATCAAAGAATGATGATTTGTGCCCTTGAAAACTCAAATCAATATGCATATTTATAGAGTAATTATTATATATTATCATTGAATATGTACACACACCACACACACACATATATTGTTAGAACAAAGTGGAATCCTAGTATCATCGATCGAATCACTTTTTAGAAAAAGATGATTAGTCGGACGATAAGTAAAACTTTTTCTAAAAATCTTTTTCAACAAATAAATTTCAAACTCCTAACCTTTTAAATATATATATATATACACACACGACACCATACACAACACTAGTATATAGTTTTTTTCTTTTTCGGAAATAAATAGTATATTTATAGTTGCTATTTTTTTTTATTTAAACTCACATCCCAAAAGTAATTTGAGGAATTCGAGATCAGAGTTATTACCTCAAAAAATGAAAATGAAAATTTAATCAATTGAACCAACAACCATTCTTGGCTATATATAGTTGCTAAGTAGTTTTTAATAGATGAACAAGTTTTTTCAATTTTTTCTTTAACTTATATTTTCTAGATTCGGGTTGAGCCTTAGTCCTTAGACTTAAAACTCTCCATAAAACTCTCCGATCTACTATGCAAATTCACATTTTTATTTTGCGGCCCAAATCACTTGACAAAGAAAGGCCAAATCGATCCATATTCCATATAGAATCGTACCCAAAACGGCCCTAAGTTAAAGCCTTAAAGGTCAATTTATTATTATTTTTTTTATTCCTATGAAGTGATTTCCTGTTTGTTTCCTGAAGAAAGCTTCGGCCTAATCTATATTAAACATCATATGATTCTTGATTTCTCAAACCGAATACACGTGCGAACGTTTTTAACTTTTGTTAGGATTGGAAAGTTAAGGCAAGACCAATGTTGCCAATATACTAGAGTGTAACCTATATTTCCATGGGTCAAATCAGAACCGATCACTTAAGGTGTAAAAAACTCTCCCCATCATCATAGGTGCGTTTTCAAAACTTGTACTCGAGATCTTTGATTAAATCAACATAGCACCAAACCGTTAAATTACACCACTTGATGGTCTTAAAGATCAATTGGTTTATAATAGGATTGTTAAGCACGGAATTATTTCTTAAAATTCATTCTACAATTGTTGGATATGGTCTCTTGAAGACGAAGATAGAGTTTTATTTATCTTAAAACTCATCGCCAACACATTACAAATCAACTCATCAAAGCAACATTGCACACAACTCATATATCATTTTTCTGTATTTTTAATTGTTAACATTAGATCTGTATCTCTTAGCTTCGAAGTAAATTTTATATACCTTTTAGGTGATTTTAGTGCTTATATTTGTGATTCGAGCTGCGGAATTAAAGTGCAATCTAATCGCGATATCTCTTACTATTTATTTTTTTTAAGAGCATATTGTTGCTAGTTCTTCATATTGAGCTCGAACCCATGATTTACTTTTTGGTTTGATTCCACACCACTCGTATATTATTTTCTTTTAGTGCAATCTCAGTTAAAATTAAACACCGGCCCACATATTTTTTTCACTTCCAAGTTGGCAAAATATTTTTGTAGCAAACATATTTACAATGTCAATTTCCTGATAGGCATGTTAATTAACTCTTACAGAGCTTCAATCCAAATAAATCGGACCAAATAATATGATGTCTATTAAGAATCTGTGTAAGATTTTAGCCCTTATTGTTACAATAATGCCAAGGCACTAAATACAGGCAGCCTTTTGTTTTCTTTTTCCATTTTCTCCCTGTTTTCTTGAATAAATTCATGGACAATCAGCTTTAATATAGAACAAAAAAGCTGTTTGCAGATGGAGATTTTTGGCTTAAAAATACTTAAAATTCATTTTCATAGAACGGGGACCAATCAAAGCTGACTAGATTTAATTCGTCCACTTCAGCAAGTTGAAAAGGTTTTCTCAATCTAAAATTATATTTTTAGATTTGAAATATTGACGTTTTATTTGATATGTTGGACTCAGATTTATCAGATTAATCGTCCTATGTTTTTTGGTTCTATCTATTTGTAATGATTGAGAAAAATAGGGCGAAGTTGGGATATCTGTTGCATCATACAAATTTGATGTTAATTTTTTTGAGTTACTGTAACCTTTGGTATTATGCATAGAGTTCATACCATACATTTCATTTCCTTCAAATTTGAGATAATATATATATATATATAGTAGGTAAGTTTATATAAATTTTAGTGATAAAAGACAAAGTTGAAATCATGAAGTCTCAATTGTTGAAAATTTTCATGCAATTTGCATTTCTTTCAAGTTTGATGCAATAAGTGATATCAAAATCCTAATATAGGTTCATGGTATGCTGATTTGGTCGAATTAAATTTAAATCAAAACTTAATTATAGTATAAAATTATATTTAAATTATATTACTTTTCTTGTTTTGCCCCCTCAATTCAAAATGCACGTGACTAAAAAACTATTTTTCGTGATTTGTTTTGATAAATAATGCTATTTTCACAATTATCACACTACATTGATCGTATATAGTTTTGTTACCTAAAAGTAAACTTTATTTGACAAATATTTTATTTCACAACAAATTCAATTTATATGACAAAATATAATATTCGTCGTATAATGTTTAGAAGTATGCCGCAGCAAATGGCATCATATGCGGTGATAAACTAGCTATTTCAACTCCTAAATATCATGTTTATGCTATAATGAATGAATACGGATATGACGATACGGACATAACACAATATGGATATAATGATAAGATTTTTTTTTTTTAAAATTTCCACTTGATGAGTATCGGACACGAGTGTCGAACAAGACACGACACAACATAAAAATATTTTTAAAAATGTTTGTACATCATAGTATTTATGTCAAACTTTGGTTTGTTTTAAGAGATTATTTTGTTGCAAAAAATAATAATTTTATCATATAAAATATTATTATTTTATAAATTATTTACTTGTGCCAGATTATAATAGTCACTATAAAAATATGGTATCATGATAAAATTCTTGTTGTCAATAGGCTTTTTGTGGTGACAAAATTTATTTTTGTCATTTAAATTACTTTATCTCATTTTCACTGTAGATATACAATATCTCTAATGCATGAATACTTTTAAAAATAAATTATGTCGTCTTCAATATTTGTGTTCAACACTATATCAAATGCTTTTTAGGGAAAATATCATTTTTCGTCTTCTACAGATGCCCTTGTTCGATTTTGGTCCTGATATTTTTACTTTTCTCACATTAATGCATCATTTATGTTTCAAAAAATCTCAATTTCAGTCATTTAGCTAACGGATATTAAAAAATTGATGGAAAAAGGCACATGTCACTCACGCGCCACTCACATTTATTCAGGGCGTGAGAGTGACACGCGCCTTTTTCCGTAAAAACATTAACGTCCGTTAGCTAAAGGAATGAAATTGAGATTTTTTGAAATATAAAGGATGCAATGTGAAAAAAAAGAAATGATCGGGACCAAAATCCAAAAGAGCATCTGTAGAGGACGAAAAATGATATTTAAATTTCTAAAAAATCTATGTCATCGTATCTGTACGTCATAATACAATATTATGTCAAATGATTGGTCATCTTAAATTGTTTTATATATTTTCTAAATTATTTTTTTCATGACACTCATTTATAAATCAACCCTATATTAAAATTTTGATTCGACCCCTACAAACCAGCGCGATCCTGTGGATGAAAGGTAGAAACACAATCATGTGGAGATTAAATTAAATAAATTACCCATTACAAAAATTAAGTGGAAATAAGGGAGCAATCAAGGCTGAGTAGATCTCATTTAGCTGTTTCCCATTTCTTCATTATCAATATCGACAAAAGATTTAGTGCATGCAATACGCACGTCAAGCACATGAGTTTTTTTTTTTTTTTTAATTTCAGAAGGCAGAAATATTATTCTTCTTGTAGCCAAAAGTAAAATTATCACAAAAAGATGCTTAAGTAACGATAAAAGTACAAGAATATACCCAAAACATCTTGATACAGTGGTAATTGATTAGATCATGAGAAATAGATTTTACCTGATTTTATAAGAGATTATGAGTTCAAAATCTACTTCTTAAAAATACATTTGGAGAGAGCTTAAGAGGTTAGGATTTCGTAACTTACTTCTTAAAAATACCTCTCTGAAAAGAGTTTTATTTATCGCACGGCTCGAATCCAATTAAATAAAATATAAAATATATAGAGAGAGAGATATTGGCCTAACCAAATTATTACTATGTATAATTAGTTAAATATCATCAGTAATTATGACACAGAAATGAATTTTTATTAGTTTTCAAATTTATTTTATAGTGGATATTCTTTTCCTTGGCCTTTCTCACAATTCGGTGGTTCAGTACAGTACTTGACTACTTGTGAGTACATTGCTTAATTGAGGATGCTTCCAATTAAGATATATGCCAACAAAATTTTTGTTTGCATCGTAAGAATATCGTAGGATGTGAACAAAAATCTTGGTTGGCATATATCTTAATTGGAAGTATTCTTAGGATGTGAACATTATTTAAATTTATTCACAGCAGATTAAATATTGTTAAAAGAAAAGAAACATTAATTAATATATAAGTTCATGTCGCTCAATAGAGTAATATTAAATTGCATATACAGGCTTATAGCTCTTGATTTTTATCTATAAAAAGGGGCATCATTTTACATATTCTACCACAAAAATTACTCACGCTCACTCAAATATATATAGCTAGGAATTTCTAAAACCTTGGGATAGAAATTATGGTGAAAATGTTTGATTTCTTGCGAGTCTCAGTCACGACGATGGTGGTGGTGATAAGCTTGGCCTCATTTGCTTCTGCTGACCAAGGAACTGCTACTTATTATACACCTCCTTATGTTCGTAAGTTTTTTATTATTAAAAAATTACAAGAAAATAATCTCATTAATAACGATAATTCACTATTTTTCACTAGTAATTACTACGGTACAGTTAATTTGTCAGGGAAATAATTTTTCTCTAATTTCTTTTTTATATAGAATCCATTGTATATTTTTAATGTTAATAGAAATTTTTGATGAGTTATATTTATTATATATATTTTTAATCCTAATAGAAAAATTTTGCCAGAAATTAATTAATTAACTATTAGAATAAATAAAATTTATCTACACTTAAAAAGATTTTTGTGGCCAGCTGTTCCATGTTTTAAAGTTCCGCGGTACAATTTTGTAAGGAGTTCTTTTGTAGTGCTCATGCAATGACAAAACCTCCTTCACTCCAACTAATTGTTTAGAACATAATATACATTGGTAGTAACTTTTAATATGCAAATTTTTTAAAAAATATCATTTCATTTGGTAGTGTATATAAAATTAGGCACTTCATAACAAAAATTCAAGATTTTATCGTATGGATCATATTGTGTCATATCGTGTTCGTATCCTCATATCCTGTAACTGTATAATGCTGATTGTATAACTAAATTGATCATTAAAAATCTCGTTCTGAACTCATGAGTTGGTCAATGAGAACAATTAAACGTGATCATTTTCTTTGTTTAATAATATATGAATAAACTCGCCAAACTACTCAAGCTCGACTACATCTCCCAATTTTGTTCATTCACTAATCAAACCAAAACCAAACGAACTTCAAAGATCAAACTTAGTATTTAGTTTGTCTCGATTCATTTACACGTCTAAATTATTCGTGTGGCAAGTAAACATAATTGTAAATTTATTTGATTTGTGTCTGGCAGCTTCATCGTGCTCTGGCTTCAAGGACGAGGGCGTGATGATCGCGGCAGCCAGCGACGCAATCTGGGACAATAGAGCTGCGTGCGGCAGAACTTATAAAGTGACATGCACCGGAGCTACAAACAATGGAGTTCCTCACCCTTGCACCGGCCAAAGCGTCGTCGTCAAAATAGTCGACTACTGTCCGGCCGGATGTCGTGGCACCATTGATCTCTCTCAGGAAGCTTTCGCCGTAATTGCAAACCCCGATGCCGGGAAAGTCAACATCCAGTTTAACCAGTAAGTGTAACACAATTATGGATGAATTTTACTTGCTATGGCGAATTATATTTTCACTTTTGAGGTTACGATGAAATTAAAAAATAATCAACTATTTGAGAAATTACATTAAACAAAACTTTCCAAAATACATCGGAAACGTATGAGGTGTTTTTGTAAGTTTTACAGATTTATTATAAATATCAGATACTATAATTTCTTATTCAAATTAAAAGAATTAATTTGTGATTTCACATCGTTTCAGGAATGACGTATTTGTTAATTGCTAGCTCATATAGATTGGGCTAATTACGTTCTATTTTTTTTTAATCCTCACAAAACCCTACGTAACTTAAAAAAGAAAAGAATCCTAAGAATTGTTTTACTTCATATGAAGTTTGAGAAATTACAAAACTTTATCAATAGAAGAATCCAAATTTCACTTGGATCAATAAATGTTGATGACTTGATGATAATCTCGATAAAAATTCTCCAACCGAACCTCCAAGGCATGTGTAAGCAAGCAAAAGTACAATAAAATTACCAATGTTATCAGGGGGATGAAATGCAAATAACCCTATAAAGCTAACTCCTTATGTTGATGTATCTTACATTCGTCCTGTTTGTATCTTTTCTTTTCCAGGGTTTGAAATGTTTCTAAGACGTCAGATATTTGGAGTGATCGATGATCAATAAATGAGCAGCATTACTTGAATAAATATATATTATGTCACGTATGTGTTTGTCTTAATGTTAATTTCAGCAATGAAGTACTAATGTTTATGTATTAATAATAATTAATAGTTCATAGTTATATCTATGGGTTAATAAGTCTGCGACATTGCTACGGAAAGGTGACGCTTTCATTCTGTTTCCCTGACCGTGACCACGAATAATGCTGTCAACTTAACATATGGGTAATGTATTCGCTAAAACCGGAAAAAAAAAAGAAAAGAAAAAGGAGCACATATAACTTAATCTAATTCTTTAACTTAACGACCATGAATTTTCCAAACGGGGAAATCCTACAGGAAAGTGTGAATATAGATTTTTGAGGAAGATATGGCGAAAACAGAGAGAGGACGATAGTCGAATTATATTGCCTCATAAATAGCAGTCATCAGTTTCCAGTCAAGGGAGGGAAATGATTCCTACTTATGATGTACGGATACGAATATGCCGTGTTTATGTCTAAATTTTTGTATAATTATAAAATTTGTCTTGTTGTATCTAATTCGTGTCGGACACTTCACCCCGTCGTGTCCGATATCGTTTCCTTTTTTTTTTTTTTTACTTTCGGACATGTTTCAGTCTTGTCCGACACGTGTCGGAGTTGTGTTCGAGGCGTGTCCGTGTCTGACACGTGTCGGGGGCACTGCACAGAGCACTTTTTTACCGTGTTTGTGCCTTCGAGTAGAATATACGAAATAAATATTAAATACGTTTTACGAATTTTTTTTGTATAAAAGATAAAAGAAGAAATAATATACGTACGAATCACGTGCAATTTTCATCCATTATTTGACAGATATATTAAAATTGCAAAAATTCAAAAATAGTAGAACTAAAAATTAATTTGCCTAATTTTAAAAATATGAAATTAAAATTAAAAAAACCTAATTTTATGAGATAGAAAATATAATTTGCTCAAATTTATTTCACATAAAATATTACACGGTGAATATGGTTTCTCAACGTCAACGAGGCGCGACTAGATAAGTCCAATTATTATAACCAAAAGACATATATATCCATGACGAAGATGCCATATTACAAAAGCTCTTATTCCATGAGAATATGCCATAATATGTCAAAACTTATTATTGAAATGATTAATTCTTTCCGTCTGCTGTAGTCCCTTCAGGCCCTGCAAAGTTACGAGAGGGTTTCAAATTCTCGTTAATTTCTGAAATATATGTCAATGCTACTTTCAGATATGGATGGTTTTCCAGTTACGTGACTTGATAGTTAATTTGATTTGACATTTAAACATTTTTTTTTGGCCTTTATACATTTAAAAATATTTTTTATTTAGAAATATTTTTTTGGTTTAATAATTTTAAATAATTAGGTAATGTAATAGAATGAAGAAGTTACTCTATTTATAGTCACGAATCCTCACATATACTAGGTTTTCTAGGAACTATCTCCACATGTTTCTTAGTCAATGAAATAACATTCTGCATTGAAATGTCTGCTATTTTTATGTCACAATTATCGTTTGGTTTCAATTTTTCAGAAAAGCTATGCTTTGTCTAATTGTCTAATTAAATATGAGTATTATTTATTAAGATCATGAAATTTTAGGTGTTCTCGCCAAT
The DNA here is from genome assembly GCA_037501455.1 of Lantana camara. NCBI lineage: Eukaryota > Viridiplantae > Streptophyta > Magnoliopsida > Lamiales > Verbenaceae > Lantana > Lantana camara. The sequence continues at coordinate 15,237,701 of CM074859.1, forward strand.
CCATAGCTCGAGTTCGACATTACGGATTTCGGCTCAATCACGCGTATTAAAAATAATATAAAGGCAAAATGTATTTAAATGCACTAGTTAAGTCACATATCTGAATTTAAGTTGAATTAGGATTGTCTGATCAAATTGGAATATTGAATATTAAATAATACTTACCACAAAAAAAAAAAAAAATAAATAAAAGGTTCGTTATTAGATTAATAAACAATATTGTATTTCTTTTTATTATAATAATTATTATTGTTTGTTCGCGTTATTGTTTATTACGGCAGTTGGTATATAATTATGAAGAGACGAGACGAATAATTATAGATCTTATTCTTTTTTATTGTGTCTTTGTAATCCTAATTCATTTTTAAGAATTATGCAAATGTACGGCATTGAAATTTCAACATAAATTTAGCAGCCATTCCTTGCGTGCCTAACATATGTTAGTGATTCATACAATTACAATCTATTAATTGTCGAACATGTGTACAACGGTCAATTCATTAATTATAAAGTTCACAGTATGTTGATACGTTTTTAGACTTGCTGTCATAACACACTCAATACGTTTAATTTGAATCCACAAAACTTTCCAAAATTGTAACAAATTATAGCTTACTTTGAAAAGTACATAGCGACTTAATTTAATTTTCAATGGAAATTAACCATAATTTCAATGGAAGATACGTTAGAGACAGGCAGATAGCCTCTTCACATTGTATGGACTATATATACTTTCTTTAGTTGGAACTTGAACGAAAGCATAAAATTATGTTCACTTTTGGATCTAGTTTTTACTTAGGAATAAATGTTTTATTTGGTCACTTATAGTAAAATGCATAGGAAGTGTTTGGGAGAAATTATTAATTTCTCCGGCACGAAATATCCGACTTGAAAGCTTTGGACATAGTTTTGTATTTTTGCAAATGTAGGGCTTTAATTTTTAATTTGATGAAATTATAGGATAAAAGATTATCGAAATCCTATTTGCCTCACCGGAAATGATGACGTGCGCCCTGAATGCCACTTCAGCGACCATGTGGCAATTTTATTTACGCTCCGCCGTCAATACCACCGGAATATTCCAGAGGCCACCGAATCTTCGTCAAAATGTAATCGAACCTAAGCTATCCCAAAGCTTAATTAACAACGTTTTTTCCAAAAATAAATTCCAAGCAAGCTCTTTCTCCTCTGCCTCAAAAGGCCGTTCAGCCACTGGTTTGTGAACCCTTTAGGCAGAAATCTTCATCCACTCGGGGCTGCTCTTTTCAAACGACGTCATGGGGTTGTTTTCCCCTTCATCTCGTTCATGCCATGGAGATGTCGTCGTCTTTGCTGAAGTCCACAATCTCCTCATACAAATGCGGAGAAGGTTTTACAATTCGAAAATGAATGAAAATAAGCTTAATTCTCTTGATTATGCTGCTAAAAGTAGCGAAAATTGCAAAAATCAGAGCACCCCATTTCCTGAAGCCTATGTCGGAAAATGGAACGAAATGGGAAACGAATGAGGGATTTTGCAGGCATTTTATTCCTGTCTCAAAATCAATCATGTTTATTTATGAAATTTCCATGTGGATCAATCATATATATATATAAAGGCTGAATTTCTTTTTTTTTTTTTTTGATTTTCTGATGTGGAAAAAAATTGCCACGTGGTTGTCGATGTGTCATTCCGGCGAACACATCATCATTTCCGGCGAACTAAAGAGGACTCCGGTACAAAACTATAATTTCACCAAATTAAAAATTAAAATCCTACATTTGCAAAAGTACAAAACTATGTCCACAAGTTTCAAGACGGATATTTAGGCCGGATAAAATGAACAATTTTCCGGAAGTGCTTGCAAACTATTCCTTTTTTTAGAAAACAGGAAAAATTATTCAATCCCTTTGTCCGGATTATCCAACTTGAAATCTGTAGACATAAATTTGTACTTTGGCGACTTTAATTTACAAGTCAATGAAATTATAAGATATTAACCAACTGGAAATTGCTTTACCTGTCGGAATTTTACAAGCGTGGACGGATTTTTTCCACGTAGGTTTCACCAAAACAAATTTAAAAATCACTTACAAATTTCCAAGGTTTCATATTCTTACATCAACCACCCCTTAAGGTTTCAAAATCTTACAGCAACCACCCCTTAAGGTTTGGCAATTATTACACAAACCACCCTCGATACATCACAGCACTTGAACATTCAGCAAAAATTCAATTGTTAAACATTCAACTGTTAAACAAAGAAATGCAAGATAGTAAAACAAACACCAATTCCATTCATAGATACATTATTCATTCAGCTACAATACATTCCCATTTCATGGAAGTTAGACAAAATATTCCATGTTGAATTGATTACAAGGTTACATTACAGACAAGCTTAAATAAAAACAAACACACAATAACAAAGTACTAGAAAGCAGCTTCATTAACTTTTCAATTAGATTTTGTCTTCCCACCAGCCATGAAGACCGCCTTCACAAAAGTAATAATCACGATAAGAGCCCATGTCAGGACTGGCAGTTTTCGAGTTGTTGTGCCTACTTTAATTTCCAACGCTTCATCGCTGCATGTAGGGCTCAGATCCTGCGCAATAGGCCAGGGATGATGATTCTTGCACGCTCGCAGAAGGGTGGGTCGACGCAAGAAAAGAATCGACACCCTCCATTCTAAGAAAAGAAGAAAAACCCAAACCCAAAATTTTTCCCATAACGGAAGCACAAAAAACAGAACAGATTAAAACTCACCCTTGAACGAGCACATGAGTTAAATCGTCGGCCAGGATCTTCATCAGTCCAAGAAGTTCCAGTAACAACGCGTTTTCTACAGTAGTAATCACCATCACCCAGAATTTCGGACATGATTAATTTAGCTTTTCCTTGTACGCTAGATGAAGAAGGAAACCTAGCTGGGTTAAGTAATGAGAGCGAGTCTTGGGGGGAATTTTCCCTCCATAGAGTGATTGAGCAACAAATTCCTAGGGCACAGGCGGACGTGATTGTCTCTATAAATTATGTTCACTTTTGGATCTAGTTTTTACTTTGGAATAAATGTTTTATTTGGTCACTTAAAGTAAAATGCATAGGAAGTGTTTGCAAACTATTCCTTTTTTTTCCGGAAAATATGAAGTACAAGTTAAATTTGTTGAAAATTACTGTAGTAAAATCCGTAAGTGTTTGAAGGGGAAAAAAAAAGTCAAAAATAGAGAAAGAATTAGTTGAGTATTTACAGAGACAAATTAAAAATAATTTTTAAAATTTATAAAGTTACTAATTTGTCCCCATGAGTTTTTAAATAATTTAGGTGTCATGATATGATTTAAATTGTATATTAATATGAAAAATTAGGATAAGTTATTATATTTTTATATAGCTTTATTTATAAATGATAATACAAAATATATTACGTACCAAAAAAAATCACTAAACTTGACAATGACAAAAGTTAATGAATTCAAATAACTGAAATGAATAAAATCTTTCTTTTTAATTGTAAATATTTTTAGCTGTGAGAGTTTCCATGGAGTTTTTTTGCTAATAACATTTGTGGTGAAACTATGAAGGGATATAAGGATGATATAAATTCATAGAATTCTATCTGTATGTAAATGTTAATTTAGAATTATTAATTAATAGGAGTAGGATTGTTCAAATAAAATTCTAACAAAAATATTTACCATTTAGACTTATTTACATCTAATCCCCATATGAGTTTTTAAATAACAAAACACCCCCACACTTAGATATATATTAACATTGGAACCCAAATGAATTCTAAAATTACAAACAACCCCCCTCTCCATTAAAAAAATTATTTAAAAAATATTGTATTCATTTGATATCTAGATGTAAAAACTCATTTTTGAGGGTGTTCTCACTACTAGAAAAACGCCCTATAGCAACAGATTCGGTTATAGCAATGGAAATTAGCAACGAATTTCCGTTGCTATAACCCTCGTGGCTAATCTATAGCAACGGAATTAGCAACGAATTTATAGCAACTGTTTTAGCAACGAATTTTCCATTGCAAACCAAACAATAATTAATTAAAAATTTTCCTTTTTGAAACGAAAATTTCGTTGCAAAAGGTAATAATTCAAATTAATAAATTAAAATTTTATTTGCAGGCCCCAGAAACAATCCCCAAGGACCCCCCAACCACACCAGCCCGTAGGTTCGAACCCTCACCCAGACCGCACCACCCGGACCGAGCCAAACCAACCCAAAGGTGGGTCATGATATATATTGCATAATTTGAGCCATCCAAGATTTACAATAATTAATTAAAATTTTTCCTTTTTGAAACGAAAATTTCGTTGCAAAAGGTAATAATTCAAATTAATAAATTAAAATTTTATTTGCAGGCCCCAGAAACAATCCCCAAGGACCCCCCAACCGCACCAGCCCGTAGGTTCGAACCCTCACCCAGACCGCACCACCCGGACCGAGCCAAACCAACCCAAAGGTGGGTCATGATATATATTGCATAATTTGAGCCATCCAAGATTTGAACCTAGGTCACCAATGTAGAAGATTGGGGTCCCAACCAACTTGGAAAGCTATGTTATTAGTAATATTATGTCATTTGTTATATTTAACAACAATCAAATATTCACACACTAATTTAAATAAATAATTAAATACTTGTTATCATAGTTTAAATAAAAATATTTTTAAATATATAATTATTTATATTAATACATATTCCATTAAAAATTTTACTACTTAATTATTAATTAACTACATATTCCAAGTTTTAGTTATGACATAAAAATCTAATGTATATCAATTTAAGTATAACTTTTTATGACATACAAAAAGGAGGATGAAAGTTTTACATAACTAAATAATTAGATTTAGTTGATTGTTGAATAAAGAACTTTTATGTTATATGAAGTATTCATTTATACATTTGTAGAATAATATCTGCATTTTGAGGAACTATATTGTATTATTTAGCAATCATAGTTGAATAACTTAATGAAGAATTATTTTATTAATATGAAAATTTTATATTTGAATTTGTAGAATTATATCTAAATATTGAAGAACTATTGTATTATGCAGCCGTTAGATGTAAAATGAAGAATTTTTCTTTTAATATTAAATATAATCATATATATCCGTAGATAATTGTATTAAGCATTGTTAGATATACACTTCTGCGTTTTAATTATAATGTATGTACTTTAAGTAATAAATATATCATACTACTAAATAAATATGACATATTTTAATGATTTATATTGTAATGACAATCAAATATTCATACTAACTTGAATTACTTATTTAAGTATTTGTTATTTGTTAAAATATAAATATACTTAAATATGATTATTTGTATTAAATATTATAAATAATTTAATTAAATACTATATAGTATTCTGTTTAATTACATAATATATATTTAACATTATATTATACAATATTAATTAAATAGATAATAGAGCTCGTATATTATACAATATTAAATTCTATATAAACCCCAAGCATATATATATATATAATACTAATGTATATCAACTTAAGTATAAGTTTTTATGACATATAAAAAAAAGATAAAAGTTTACATAATTAAATAATTAGATTTAGTTGGTAGTTGAATAAAGAACTAATTTTATGTCAATATGAAGTATTCACTTATACATATATAGAACAATATCTGCATTTTGAGGAACTATTGTATTATTTAGCAATCGTAGTTGAATAACTTAATATAAAGAATTATTTTCTTAATATGAAACATTTATATTTGAATTTATAGAATTATATCTATATACTAAGGAATTATTGTGTTACGCAACAGTTCGATGTTAAATTAAGAAGTTTTCTTTTAATATAATGATTTTATATTTAAATTTGTAGAATTATATCTAAATATTAAGAAATTATTGTGTTATGCAACCATTGCATGTTAAATGAAAAACTTTTCTCTTAATATTGAAGTATTTACATGTGAATTTCGAGCATTATATATGTGAATTTTAAGGAATTATTATGTTATGCACATCTTTTAATGATTTATAATGTATATTATACCTTATAATATATAAATAATACAAATTTTCTATCAAATAAAAATATTCAAGGCTTTTATATATGAAAGGTTATTTTATACAAATATGAATTCTATATAATCCCCGAACATATGAATTTTATTAAATTTTTAATCAACTATTTATAGCAACGAATTTTTCGTTGCTAAATTATAAGTATTCTATTATTTTTTAATTAAATATTTATAGCAACAAATTTTTCGTTGCTTAATAATAAATATTTTATTAATTTTTTTAATCATATGTTTATAACAGATTTTTCGTTGTTAATTTTTTTTATATTTATTTCTTTTTTTTTCTTCCTTATAGCAACGAATTTTCCGTTGCTAATATTTTTCATATTTATTTATTTTTATTTCTTTTTTTTCTTCCATATAGCAACGAAAAAATCAGTTGCTAAATAGCAACGAATTTTCCGTTGCTAATATTTTTTATATTTATTTCTTTTTTTTCTTTCATATAGCAAAGGAATTTCCGTCGCTATATATACCAATTTATTTATTTTTTGCATTATTTAATTTTAGCAACGAAAATTCCGTTGCTATTTTTTTTCATATATAACAACGGATTTAGAAACGAAAATTTCGTTGCTAAAGCATTTTGCCACGAATTTTTTTTTCGTTGCTATATCCGTTGCTAAATAGCAACGAATAATTTCCGTTGCTATATGACAGATTTCTAGTAGTGCCAGTATTTTAAAAACTCATTTAGATTAAAATTTTGAACGAAATTATCAAAAATCCTAATGGAGAAGGGGTCATTTGTAATTATAAAATTCATTTAGGTGTCCTATATTATTTAATCTAAATATGGGGGTGTTTTGTTATTTAAAAACTCATTTGGGATCTACATGTAACTCACTCTAAAATTTATAATAAGAATAACTAAAAAATGATTATAGCTTATAGATTATTTTTTCTCAAAATAAGTAAAAGTTGATATTCCACACTCTCAAAGTACCAAAATAAATTAGAATCGAAGTTTTTCATTACTATATTTTATGTTAAAAAAGTTTATCACAAAAAATATGCTTTGGCTCACAAAATTCAACTTTGTATTTTGTTGATAAATAAATAATGACAAATTTTTTATTTTATTTGTCACAAATAATTGGTCATGACATCTCTATAGTAACAGTTAGTCCAGAAATAAAATTATCACTGTAATTTTGTGGCAGTATTTTATTTTTCGATAATAGTTGTTGAACAAGAATTTTTAGCCTCCATTTGTTCACAACCATTCCATGTATCTCTTTCATATAGCATAATTCTGTGTCTTTTTTTTTTTTTGGTAAGATAATTCTGTGTCTTTTATTTGGACTGAACCATTGAATTAAATTTTGACCGTACGTGTTAATCGGTTGCTATGTGCCACATTTATAAATATATCATTTTATCCTTTTGCAAGTAATTTAAAGAAAAATTCATATATTTGTATTCATGTATTGTGCATCATCATATAAGTTAGGGGAAATTACATCAAGGCCCCCTGAGGTTTGTCATAATTACAATTTAATCCCTGCTTTTTCATTTATTACAAAAACCCCCCTATAAACACTGTTTCAGTTGAAGTCCCTGGCGAAATAGTGAAAAATTTAGGCATAGAATTTTTCGTGTTTTTCAAAAAAGTCCCTGGGAACAGTGTTCATAGGGGTGTTTTTGTAATAAACAAAAAAGCATGGACTAAATTGTAATTATGACAAACCTCAGAGGGTCTGGATGTAATTCCCCTTATAAGTTATTATAGAGAGATCAAGATATGACTGTCGGTGTTTAATTATCTCTTTGATCTTTGAAATTTATGCACAAAAATTACTTATGTGTAAGAAAAATGATTTTTTTTTGTCCTAGACCTCATTTTCATGGGTCGAGTTGTGACGGACCGCTTAAAATGTAAAACTCTCCCTACCAATGATAGTTGCGTTTCCATGAACTTGAACATGATACATTTAGTTAAGCTAACATAGCACTGAACCGTTAAAATATAATTTTCCGGGAATAAACTTTAGTATGCACAATTGTGGAACTTATAAAAGTGGTGAATTTTGTTGGATATGTAGTGCAAAGAAGATTGTTGGAATTTTGATTATATACATATATCAAAAATTTAATAATTATTAAATAAGAAAGTTAAAATTAAATTAGTGACTAATAAAGACAAACTTGTATATTGATTGTTTCCTATTTCTTCATTATCAGCATGGACAAAAGATTTAGTGCATGCAATACGCAGGTCAAGAACGTGAAAAAAAGTAATTAAGTGTAACTTTTCTAAATCCCACAAGGCATAAATATTATTGTTCTCGTTAAAAAGCAAACCCATCTTACACAAGAAGATAGGTGAAAATTTATTTAGTATATAAGTGTTCATTTCTATTGGTATGAAGTCTTCTGAGAGATATCTAAAAATACATTTATGTGGGCTTGGCCCAAAACGGACAATATTATACTAATTCGGAATTAGGGTGAAAGCGTTTGCAGTCACGAAAAATGGTATCAGAGCCTAGGTTCGGGCATGTTAGAGTAGTGAATTACGTGCCTTGTGTCGAAAGTTTTCCTGATAAGTGGTGGTCATACAGTGGATCTCGTTGCGTGACAAAAGCGGTACAAGATGTTTGACAGGTTAGGTGAGACGACCTATGTCTGGCAGGTCATGTGACCTAGCAATCAGAGATTTGCGATTGATGTTTTGTGTCGAAAGTCTTCCTAACATTAAGGAGGTTAGGCAGCATGTCCCTCAAAGGAGTAGCGGCGGCGCAAGAAGGGGAAGTCACAAGTGATATGGTCTTGGTTTGAGGGGAGGATTGTAGGGAAGTAAATCCATCTCACATCGGAAGATTGAAGAAAATTTGTCCAATATATAAGTGTTTACTCAACTCCATTAATATGAGGCCTTTTGAGAAATGCCCAAAAACAAATTCGTGTGGGCTTAGCCCAAAAAGGACAATATCATATTAATGCGGATAAAAATAAAAATAAAAATATTAAAGTAAATAAAATGTTAACGTTTTGGTGCATTTAATGTGTGGTCAACCACTTATCCTGTAGAAGGATAGTGGGCCACGTGGTCACTTACCGAGTTGGATGATTTAAATCATGAATAAATAAAATGTTAACGTTTTGGTGCATTTAATGTGTGGTCAACCAATTATCCTATAGAAGGATAGCCGGCCACATGGTTACTTACCAAGTTAGATGATTTGAACCATCAATCGAACGAAAACTTCGAACTCTAGGTCGGCGGAGGGTGTCGCATCCTTGATTGTGATAGCTATCACCGACTCTGAGGTTCGAGTAAGGCGGTCGAACAAAGTCACTCAGAGACCAGTATCCCTATGGAAGGTTGTCACGTGGGATTGTGGGGTCGAACCGTGTCTGTATTCATATAAAATTAAACATAAAATTATCGAAAAAAAGAATTCATATATAACATAAATTATTTAACAAAATAAATTATTGTGATTTCTCGAAATTAAAAAAAAAAATTTAATTATGTTAGATTTTAGACATGTAAATGTAATTATTTGTTAAATAATTCTGTTGCCCCATGTATATATAGAGATAAAAAAACACAACTAAGGCAGATTTTACATTTAACCTCCCAAACTTCTATTCGTTGCCAATTGCCATATAAAAGTTGCATTAGAACCTCCACTTTTCCAGCAAAATAGGCCCTCTGAGTCATACACTTTGCCAAAAGTAATTTGGAACTGTCTCCCTTTACATCTCACGGACACAAAAATTTAGACAGTACGAAATAAGACCCGAACTAGGAGATAATGTTCTACCTCATGCTAATTATTATGCTAGGGCATAAAATACATAATATAAAAATAGCGCAAGGTATTGAATTTTATATTTGCTTGCATTAAATATGGTTGATCGATTTTTACAACACCTGCTTATATATGTGTGTATGTGTGTTTGCATTAAATATGGTTGATGGTTTTTTACAACACGTTCTTATATATATGTGTGTATGTGTGTGTAGGGGTGCTTGTGACTTTTGGTTATTTTTACATTTATTGATCTCTGTTCTTTGAACTTAAAACTAAATTAGTTTACATTGATTGAAGTTGGGTGCGAGACTTTGGATTTGAACGAGGTTGGTTTCTCGTTTTGAACCATTATTAAAGGTTTGGTATCACTATATTTACACTTTTTATTGTTACATTAATAAATATGCAATTGGTCAATTTCCATCAAGTTTATTTATGTTTTATTAAATTATACATATTGCAATTATGTATACTACTTACGTAAATTTATTTTGTACATATTCTTTTTCCTAGGTAGGCTGTGTTTGCAAACATGAAAATAAAATTTACTTCTTTGCTTTTAACTTGAAGTATTAGTATGCTCGCACTCCAGAATCCAGCTTACGCTGCAGTAGCACAAGCACAAAGCTTCTTGATTCCGTTCAATTTCTCAGTAGAAAATCAGAAATGTCTGTCGGCGAGCTCGCATGCACCTATGCTGCCTTGATTCTTCACGACGATGGCATCGCTATCACTGCGGATAAAATAGCGACCTTGGTGAAGGCGGCGAACTTGACCGTGGAATCATACTGGCCGAGTCTCTTTGCCAAGCTTTGCGAGAAGAATAACGTTGAGGATCTCGTCATGAACGTCGGATCTGGTGGTGGTGCAGCCGTCGCAGTAGCCGCCCCTGCCGGAGGTGCTGGTGGCGCAGCTGCCCCCGCCGCCGAGGAGAAGAAGGAGGAGCCCAAGGAAGAGAGTGATGATGATATGGGATTCAGTTTGTTTGATTAGGAACTGGTCTTAAGTACGTTTTAATTTTTGAAGACTTTGGTGATGGACTAAGTTGAGTTATTACAAGTAGTTGATTATAGAAGTTTCTTTCGGTTTTGAAGGGGGATAATAAAAAAAAAAAAAAAAAAAAAAAAAAAAAGAAAAAAACTAACTAAACTTGAAGTATTAGTATTTTCTTCTAGGTGTGTTTTTCGGTTTCTAGGTTAATTTTTTATTTTATGTAAACTGATTTTATATATTTTCTCCAAATACTCAACTTTTCACAACTTTTAAGTTTTGCTTTAACATCTCAAAAGACAGAAGTTCTTGTAAACAACCTAATAACATGTTAGAGGCGGCTACTCATGCTAATTTGCCATATGACAATAAATACTAGATTGACAAATAAGATAAGCAGAACATACTGGAACTGGATTGCTAAAATGAGCTTACATAAAAAATTCTGCTTTTGAAGACATAAAAATGAATGGAGATTTACATTTGGCTACCCTACTATTAGGTCTAATTACAACGTAGTCCATCTAGATTGAAAAATTATATTTTAATCCCTATAAATCTTGTTTGGACTGAAGTTCCTAACGGAATTTGTAAAAGTACAATTATGCTCTTGACGATTGTATGACTGTTACATCGAATATATGACCAAAATTACAAAATCATCCCTAAAGTTTATAAAAAATAACAAAACTGTAACGCCCCAGTTTTTCAGTCGTAGCATGACGTATATGTTTACCAAATTGCGCTAATTAATTGTTTATAAATGATTTGTATATTTAATTTTATATTAAAAGTTAGTTTCATAATTTAATGTTATTAATACTAAATAAATAAATAAATAAATATATATATATATATATATATATATATATATTAAATTTAGTACAAGTTGTTTAATGAAAAATATATGTATTCATGCATTTTATTTTAAACCTTATTAAATCATGCATTTGATTTTAAATTAAATTGTATTAATCGTGCATTTGATTTTTAATTAAATAAATGCGTAATATAATCGTGCAAATTCCTAATTATTTATATATGAGTTGAATTCTTGTTGTTATTATGAATTTAATTTGTGCACTTTTAATTTAAAGTATTTTTAATTGATGCACTTTGTTTTATATTTAATTATGAATTTAATTTTGTCATTTATTTGAATATGTTATGGATTTTTAAATGCATTGCTTATGAGTGATATAAACGTGCTTCGTTTTTATATGATTTGATACCGAAATTTGGTACAAATTTAATATTGATAACATGCTTAAACCTCGTATTTTTTATATATTTGTGACTGCACTTAAGAGTTTAAATTAGATATAATTTGATGCTTTGATCAGTTTATGTGTATGAGTGCAGCTTGGAGCATTATTTGTAAATTGGGAACTTTAGAGGCCAAATTTGGGAGTTTGGTACCACTGTACTATGCGTGTGATATTGTGGAGTATAAATGGCTGGATTAATTTGTTGGCTCGAAGATTAATGTGTTGATGTTGAGCTGAAATTAAATAAGGACAATTCGGGGGGATTCCATAGTCACGTGTTTGGGAATTGTTAATTTGGTTTTAAATTGGAGTTGGGCCATGTACTTGTGGGCCACGAGGAGAAACAACCTTGGGAATTAAATGTGGAAGAAAGTCTTGGTCCATGGGAATTATTTTAATTAGAGAAATCAATTTGAAAGACAATTCTTGGGTAGCAAGTATCAGGCGAGAACCTAAGTCTTTTTTGGACTAGAATTAGAGGAATTAATTTAGTACTATATATTTCACGTCTGGAGCAGATTTCTACACAACTTTCACGCCACTTTACAATACTTTTTCTCAAGCAGCAATTCGGACAGATTGGGAAGATTTCTGGAGCAGCGACCACTTCTTCCATTCTTTGTTTCTTATTTTAATTCTGTGTTTTAGTTAGATTTTCTTTAGTACCTAGTTAGGAATTTACAATTTATGTTTTTGACATCGTGAGACCTAATTGGTTTTTATAATTTAGTTTTATTTCAAGTATTTATTAATTCTCCGAGTATCTTGTTTATTGTGATTTATTTACTTAGTTGATTAACGGCCGGATTTTCTAAGTAGATGGTTGCATATAGCCAATCTTGATTGCATGAAGTATACGTAGTGCTTGATAGATAATTAGTGGTGCATTAGTGATAAGAAGTCGTAAAGTCGAATCTAATTCACTAAGGGAATTAATAATCGAATTTGAATCTTGGACGTGTCGTGACTTGGTTAATTTGGATTAGTGTTTTCTTAATTCATAATGCTGTTGACTCATTGAATCCTGTCGAGTGTCTCTAGGGGTTGTGAGTTGATTAGGGAATAACTGTCGAGTGTCTCTAGGTTATTCTATTATTTAAGAGAAAACGAGGCGGAGTCGAGTGTCTCTATCTGCTATAGCTAGTCTATTTGAATAACTGAATTTATCTTTGCGTCCATGATCGATGTCCTAAACTGAATTGTAATTCCTAGCTAGGTATTGTCTCCCCACTGATTTACCAAAGCCTACTTTCAAGTTATCTATTTCTTCTCTACTTTAATTTTAATCGCTTTATTAGTTTAGTTTAATTAGTTTAGTTAAATCCAAAACCCCCCTATTTTTACTTGTCGTTTCTTGTGAATAATCCTGTGATTTTAATTGAATTAATTTCTCCCAATCTCTGTGGATCGGATTCGACCCGTTTGCACTATACTCTATTTAGTTGTAAACCGGAATTATATTTTTATTTTGACGGATTCGACACCTGTCAAATTTTGGCGCCGTTGCCGGGGATTGGTAGTAATCGAATTTAATTCTTTTTATGAACAGGAGTATTCGCGGAGTTGACGAGTCAATTTTCGATCCCGAGATCGAGAAAACTGCGAAATCGCTAAGGAGACAAGCCAAAACACTCAACAATCTGGAGGAAAGTTCAAATCTGATAAAAACCGAAGAGTCCAGTACCGAGTCGGAACACTCAGAAGGCGAACAGACAGGTTTTATCGTAAGGTTGGACCATACCTTGGCGATGGCAGTACCACCAGCTCTCGTAACTATGCGTGATCAAGCATGCCCAGGCGTAAAAATTGCAGGTTCAGGACCTACGCACGATGGTTGCTGGAACGACCAGCTTTTCGACAGGTTTAACGGTAAGGTGTGGTCAATCCTAACATCCATACGCTGGAACCCAAGAGTCATAGTGAGGGATCGTGGAATTTTTTTTTTTAAGTGTCAAATTGTGTTGAGAACCTCTACGAATCATCATCCCCAATCTAGAGGGCGTAATGGATTAGAAGATTCATCACCACATAGTCAAGGGGATCTATATGGAGGTTCTACCTCCATTTGAGTTGGTCGCTGCTCTTGGTTATCTTTCAGGCGTGCCTTGTTTGCCCAAAATTTTCCGATTTGCTGCTGTTATACTGCTGATGCATCTGTACAGGTTTGATAAAAAGGTTTGGCCATACCTGGACCCCATACATTTTTTGCGAAAAAAAAAATAAAAAAAACTCCCCCAGATCCGCACTTCAGGGAAGTTCTCTTTTCTCTCGATTTTCTTATGCCTTGAGGACAATGCATGATTTAAGTGTGGGGGGAGGGATAAGTCTATTTACTGTTTGGCTTACGTGCTTAAATTCGATTTTTTTTTTCCTGCATCAACTGTTTTGACTTGTTGTTTACTTGAACCTGAGGATGTTAGAAATTGTGAATAATTTATTCCTGTTTTGAATGTGTCTGCTTAAGCTTGAGCCTTGAATTTTGCTAGAACCTATTAGGCGATTGGATACGTGAAAGATTATGTGAAATTTGAACAATTAGTATGACTTCATGCCCTTATTTCTCGCGCACTAATTGAACAGTTTATGTACTTTGCTTAGATAGGTTGGTTATATTTTTCAACTAAGTTCTGAAAATTGATTAGAATGTATTTTAACTCCATTCGAGGCGAAATAGATTGGTTGACAAGTAATTCGGGAAATGACTTAGGCATTTGTTGTCGGTGTTTTTAGCCTTTTTACTGATTTTCATAAATAACATCACCCGATTGACCCCGCTGAGCCTTAGTGTTGTGCAAAATTTCTTTCTTAGCCGCATTACAAGCGTAATGCACAGTACAATTTCCTACCCTCATCTTGTTTACACCTTGCTTACTCATTTTATTTTCGGGATTTTATTGATTATGTCTAGACTCCTTTTTGGGATTGATTTGAAGTGTGAAAGTTTCATTGTGTTGAAAAAAAAAAATTTGTGAGATTGATGAAGTAATAGAAAAAAAAAAGAAGTCAAAAAGAGAAGAAAAGAAAAATGAGAAGAAAAAAATTGAGCTAAAAAAAAAAAAAAAAGCAAGAGTAAAAAGAAAGAAAAAGAGAGTTTGAGTCTTGTTGAAAATTCAATAAAGGGTTGGGAATTGATTGAAAAAGGGGAGTCTTTTTGGGAAGAAATAAAGGGAAACACTTGAGATTTATTTTAAATGTGTAAGCTTGGTAGGTTAGCCTTTGATTTACTTTTTCCTACCTTGACCCAAGCCTACATTACAAGCTCCAAAGACCTTTCGATTCCGAGTTATGAGTTGATCAAATTAGTGGAGATTGGAGTGAAGGGTGTATTCGAAATTGATGATTGGTTCTTATGCGAAAAATGTTAACTTGTTTGTCTAATCTTTGTATATTCTTTGTTCGAACTCACACTACACACGAGGGTATGATTTTTGTACTAATTAATTGAATTTCGTGTGATTGAGCAATATGTTTAATTTGCTAGATTCGTTTAGGCACAAATTCGAGGTTCGCTTTGGTGAATGTGTATGATGGGGATGATGTTTCATTGATTTTTATTTCCCTCGAGGACGAGTGAATGGACAAGTGTGGGGGAATTTGATAACATGCTTAAACCTCGTATTTTTCGTATATTTGTAACTGCACTTAAGAGTTTAAATTAGATATAATTTGATGCTTTGATCAGTTTATGTGTATGAGTGAAGCTTGGAGCATTATTTGTAAATTGGGAACTTTAGAGGCCAAATTTGGGAGTTTGGTACCACTGTACTATGCGTGTGATATTGTGGAGTATAAATGGCTGGATTGATTTGTTGGCTCGAAGACTAATGTGTTGATGTTGGGCTGAAATTAAATAAGGACAATTCGGGGGGATTCCATAGTCACGTGTTTGGGAATTGTTAATTTGGTTTTAAATTGGAGTTGGGCCATGTACTTGTGGGCCACGAGGAGAAACAACCTTGGGAATTAAATGTGGAAGAAAGTCTTGGTCCATGGGAATTATTTTAATTGGAGAAATCAATTTGAAAGGCAATTCTTGGGTAGCAAGTATCAGGCGAGAACCTAAGTCCTTTTTGGACTAGAATTAGAGGAATTAATTTAGTACTATATATTTCACGCCACTTTACAATACTTTTTCTCAAGCAGCAGTTCGGACAGATTGGGAAGATTTCTGGAGCAGCGACCACTTAGTGAATTAGATTCGACTTTACGACTTCCTATCACTAATGCACCACTAATTATCTATCAAGCACTACGTATACTTCATGCAATAAATATTGGCTATATGCAACCATCTACTAAGAAAATCCGGCCGTTAATCAACTAAGTAAATAAATCACAATAAACAAGATACTCGGAGAATTAATAAATACTTGAAATAAAACTGAATTATAAAAACCAATTAGGTCTCACGATGTCAAAAACATAAATTGTAAATTCCTAACTAGGTACTAAAGAAAATCTAACTAAAACACGGAATTAAAATAAGAAACAAAGAATGGAAGAAGTGGTCGCTGCTCCAGAAATCTTCCCAATCTGTCCGAACTGCTGCTTGAGAAAAAGTATTGTAAAGTGGCGTGAAAGTTGTGTAGAAATCTGCTCCAGACGTGAAATATATAGTACTAAATTAATTCCTCTAATTCTAGTCCAAAAAGGACTTAGGTTCTCGCCTGATACTTGCTACCCAAGAATTGCCTTTCAAATTGATTTCTCCAATTAAAATAATTCCCATGGACCAAGACTTTCTTCCACATTTAATTCCCAAGGTTGTTTCTCCTCGTGGCCCACAAGTACATGGCCCAACTCCAATTTAAAACCAAATTAACAATTCCCAAACACGTGACTATGGAATCCCCCTGAATTGTCCTTATTTAATTTCAGCCCAACATCAACACATTAATCTTCGAGCCAACAAATCAATCCAGCCATTTATACTCCACAATATCACACGCATAGTACAGTGGTACCAAACTCCCAAATTTGGCCTCTAAAGTTCCCAATTTACAAATAATGCTCCAAGCTGCACTCATACACATAAACTGATCAAAGCATCAAATTATATCTAATTTAAACTCTTAAGTGCAGTCACAAATATATAAAAAATACGAGGTTTAAGCATGTTATCAAATATGTCGGAGATATACGTGTCTTGAATATGAATATATGCTCGTTTCATGTTTTCGGATTCATTTGCATTAGTTTCGAAATTTATTTTGTTCTTGGAATCCAAGTCGGGGGCTAATGAGCAATTAGCACACCCTTGGTTCCGTATTTGATATCTTGAGCTAGGAAACTCGGATTCGAGTTTCGTCAACTTCGCTGAACTTGTAACGAAAATTTGAGTTTAATGAACTTAGCCTTATATTTTTCCAAAGTCATTTGAACCTCCGAAATTCAACCGAAACGTGCAACGGATACCAAAACTGCCACCTTTTACTAAAAGAGCCATAACTTTATCAAACCTTGACCAAATTAACTATGGTTAGATGATTTGGAACCCTAACTCAACCCTCTAACGAGATCTAATCACCCCAAACCGAGATAACCTTCATCACTTAAAGAAAACTCAGCCAAAACCTCCTGCTCTCCAGTTTTCCCGTAGCTCTTGTCACCCTTGGGGATTCAAAGCTCAAATCTCCTTCAAACTTCATCCAATCCACAAGGTAAGCTTAGGGTTGTAATATACATTCATTATGAGTCATTTTGATCCATCCATCCCCAATTTTGAGCACGTTTTCATGGGATTATGGCTGACTTAGTGAATAGTTAGGTTTTGAGCATTTTTGTTGATCTCTTTCATTTCTTGAGGAATTCGGTTGATTCCAAGCATGAATATGATTGTTTTGAATTCGTCTTTGCATTTATGGTAAAGTATTACATGGTAGTTGAAGCATTCATGTGTTATCATTAATGGAGCTTTGAGGAAAATAGCATGAAATGATCTCTAACATCTCTTTCTCACGTATGCCTTGCCTTGGTTGCATGTTTGGATGTTAATTGGGACTGAAATCTTGTTCTTTTGCTATGTTATCATATCTGAACCTATTGGGTTGAAGTTGGAATGTTGCTGCTCTGTTTTTGCCTCGATTTGCCCTGTTTTTTGGCCTGTTTTTGCTGCTGTTCGTTGGTGCTCTTTACCATGCTTAACTGTTGTCAGTTTTCAGTCTTTGTGAGGGTTGTTCATGCTATTTTGCTGCTGCATAACTTGGCTTTTGTTGCTGCTACATGCTGCTGCTCATTCATGTCCCAAAACAGGGGAATAAGCTTTGCTTGGCTGCTGTTGCGCGACTGAACTGGAACTCCCCGGTCGGGGAGATTTTTGGGAATAAAAAGGCCCGACAGGGTAGTTTTGGTACAGAAGCTGTTGTGTATTGCTGCTGCTTCCTCTTTTTTTTTCCCTGCCTGTTATGTTGTTGTGTGTGCATGTATACCTACGTGTGAATATATATATATATATATATATATATATATATATATATATATATATATATATATATGCATGCAAGAGTGTATTTGTGTAAGGGGGAATTACATTTAGGTCCGCTGAGGTTTGCCCTAATTACAAATCAGTCCCTCTTGTTTCGAAAATTACATATTAATCCCTAAAAATACTGTTTCAATTGAGGTCCCTAGACGCCGTTAGGGTTTCGTTAATTTTGACATTTGAATTTCCGAAAAATATTACAAAAAAATCCCTGAACTATGAATTTTCTTACAAAACGACCCCTTAACTAAATCACATCAACAATGTAGTCCTGTCAAAATTAACGGAACCCTAACGGCGTCTAGGGACCTCAATTGAAACAGTGTTTTTTGGAACTAATATGTAATTTTCGAAACAAGAGGGACTGATTTGTAATTAGGGAAAACCTCAGGGAACCCAAATGTAATTCGCCCTTTGTGTAATTAAGTAATTGCATGCATGAAATGATTAAATGGGATTGAGGACACATGCATGTGTTCACAAATGAGACCTAAATGTAATTCGCCCTTTGTAGTTTTATTAATATATGCATGCATGTGCATGTAAATATATATAAGGTATTTATGTATATTAGATATATGTTTATTATAAATTAAATATTATTTGATTTGATTAAAGGGCAATTTACATCTGAGTCCCCTGAGGTTTGGCATAATTACAAATTAATCCCTGCACTTCCAGAAATTACATACAACTACCCTACTGTTTCCTTCCGTTAGAGGTCCCTGGATGCCGTTATAGTTCCGTCCAAATCTGGGTATTCTTGAGGGCTCGTTTTGTAACATTTTGTAAAATACAGGGACTTTTTTGTAATATTCAGGATAATTTTTTGGACGGAACTATAACGGCGTCCAGGGACCTCTAACGGAAGGAAACAATAGGGTAGTTGTATGTAATTTCTGGAAGTACAGGGATTAATTTGTAATTACGTCAAACTTCAGGGGATCCAGATGTAAATTGCCCTTTGATTAAATTATGGAAATTAAATTGTTACCATTTCATCTTCTTATCTAATTTCCAATCTTGACTTGAATGTTCTATTTATCTAATTTCTAATTGTAAACGTGAAATAGTACGTGTTATGATTGTTATATGAAATTTTTGGATTCATTTGATATAAAATGTGACCTTTTAATGGTGGAATTTTATGTTATGACTTATGGACTTGATTTATGAAATTGATTGTTATCTATTTTATGTTTTGCATATTTAAATGATTTGAATGCCATTGTTTTGTTTAATTTATAATTGTACACTCGATATATTTGAGTTTTAATTGTTATATGAAACGTTTGAATATGAAACTTTCATGTATGAAACATGTTGAATGAAATACTTGGTAATTTGACTTCTCAACATGATTTATACCTCGTATGCATCTCATATAATGTGCATAACATGCCGTGCGTCGTATATGGTTCATTTGGAGTCTTGAGTCTCACGAACACGTTACATTGTCCTTTGTACAGTTTCTCCAGGGCGGAGACGTACCTTGTTCTTAGGACACTTTCAAGTCTTCTTGGTTTTGTTCGGTAAGAGGCGTATAGGTGGGTTTCTCTACTATTTAGTTAAACAACCCTATATACTTCCAATGTGCAAAGATTTCAACCAAAATCTATTATATGTATATAGAGTCGTTTTAAGAGTAAATGATTTCAACGTAAAGCCTTTATTTTATGAACCTACCAAATGTTTTGGCGAGAAAGAATGAATGAATGCACAGAATGGGACCCAGGGACTTGGTGTGAGTGGTGACCCGAGGAGGCATGGGCTGACGTGAACCCTCACACTAGTCCCACCAATGAACGGCGTAACCGGACCTCGTTCAATTCCAAATATTTTATTTGGAGTTAGCGAGGAATGGACGCTGAGTGCCATCTGGGGAGTCATGTTCCCCTTTTGGTCAATGAATAGATGGTTCGAGCCGATCACCCGACCATCAACCGGAGGAAGAAGGTGTAAATGTTCATGAATGTGCACAAAAGAATGTAATGCATGAAAGAAAGAATGAATGAATGAATGTTTAATGAACTACACGAGGTGTTGGTTGGAGATAATGCACGCCCACTCGCCGGGCCACAAACGACCTAATGAAAAATGAACGTTATATTCCCTTTTGATGACTTATTTATTTCACCCACTTGGGAAATGCTCTAAAAACCTCATTCGGGATTATAACTTGCATGTGAATGTTTATTTTTGGTTGTATATGCTATTATGCCTCGTTTTATACCCAGCAGTCTCGTATAGACTGAACCCGGATTGTTTTCAGTGTTCTTGCAGGTTTGGAGTGCTAGGCAGGAAGTCAAGTCTATTAAGTGTTTCGGTTAAGTTAGAGTCTGTCCATGTGCATATTGAATCATGATTTGTTTAAGTATGAAGATGTAAGATTTGTATTGATTGTTACTTTTATCATGAATTCAAGATAAGCTTACAGGAATAGAAAGAATCTGGAATTGATGTTTTGTGATTTTATCGAATTTCGGGATTAGGTATCTATGCTAGTTGAACCCGTTGCTCTTTGTTTATCTTGATATTTACGTATGTACCTTGCTTCCGCAGTGGTAATATTTCTATTTTATGGTCTTTTTGGTTGCGATAGTTAGCTCCCGCTTAGCTTAGCGAGTGTGTATGTCCCCGTTTGCCGTGATCTAGCTCGGGTATGGATTGTCCATTTCATATTCGGGTCGGGTCTCGATGCGTGGGATGTGGTACCTTGCGCTCGGGTGCTACAAAAACGATCCCTACAAATTATGAATTTAACAACGAATCAGGGGTATTTTTGGAATGGCATAATGGAACCCTAGGGACCACGAACGGTTTCAAAAGTTAGGGACTAAAATATAATTTTTCAATCTAGATGGATTACGTTATAATTAGACCTAATAGTAGGGTAGCCAAATGTAATTCTCCCTAAAAATGAATGCTAAAACTGATTTTCAGCCTTTCATACCACCACTTGTTGGGGCCAATATTCAGTTTTAACTTGCTTTTGCTGCAAAATTCTTTATAACATTATATAATTTTGTTATTTAATTGCAGTTGCTTTAGTTATCCTCCCTGTCACTTTCACTAGTTTGTCTGGCTTCTAATTTAGGTGCCAAAAGTTTCATTTAATTAAGAAACCCATTGCAAGTTTGGGTGTATCTGGCCACAAATTCGTTGGATGCTCAATGCCTTGTGGTGTATCATTAACCAGACTAAAACACATAAATACCCTGTGAAACAATGCCAAGTATTTAGCCTCGAGAGATGCAACAATCATGGTACAAAATTGTAGTTGTTACGCAAGTTGCAAAACACTAGAATAAAAATAAGTTGTCTGGTACAAAATGTATAGTCACAATCAACATAATGAAAGAAGACGTGAAGCTTAATGGTAAAGTATCCAATGTTTTTATGTGTTAGAAAATTCAATTGATAATTTGTTTCTCATTGTTCCATGTTCTTCAATTTTACCACATACCAAACATTTTGTCACTATCGCACATTTATTTTATACTGTATATGTGTAAATATCTATGCTTAATTGAAATACTTATCAGATATATTTAATTATATCCTACAGCTCAACAATTCCAATAAAATGTGGCAATGGCATGCTACCGCTGCATGAACATTGGTGGTATGAAGACAATACCGTCCATCCAAAAATGGTATTTGAACTCCTGATACGCCAAGAACTTCGGAAGATCAATCGAATAGTTCGAATGACAGAAAATTCGGAAGATATTCTTCAATCATATGGATGACAGAAGAATTCTATTCTGATATACTACCTGCATTAAGAGACAAGGGTTGCTTCGCTACAATATATTATATATGGGATATGGAAGGAAGTAGATAAAGAAAATAACATTTTATCAGAAACTTAAGTTCATTAAAATTTATGCAAACTTTCTTATTTATTTAGTATTTGGAAATTTTGATTAGGAAATCATATAAAAATTACGTTAAAGATGTGTGTTTTGTTATATTTTACTATCTAGTATATTTCATAAACTGTTTGCAAGTTTTGTTTCGCAAATATTGTTGTGCCATGTTTGCTTCACGGTGACTTATTTTTTAATGATAATATTGCCTATTGACAAATTACTTGATGAAATACATTCTTTCGATAATTTAGCTGGAATCATTTTACAAGGGCACGACCACCGCTCCTCATGCAGTGGCGAGCTTAGTAGTATATGATAAGGATCGACTCAGAGAAGAAAACCAGATCGGGAACATGTTCTGACTTAGATTTAATCATTTTTTTGCAAATATTGTTATCAAGCAAACACCTGCAGATCTTATTTCAATTATTTTTCACTTTTCTGCAACCACTTGAAGTAATTCCTAAGTGCTTTATCAGAAACCTTGCCATGACTAGTGGACACAAGCAGAAAGATTGTGAAACAAAACAACAAATCAACCCGAATGTCGCTAATATATAAAGCCACAAGATAAGACGCACCATATATACCATGACTACTGACTAGTGGATCCAAACGGGAAGATTGTGAAACAAAATAACAAAAAGGCCAACCCAAATGTCGCTAATAGAAAAAGTCATGATAAGACCCTTCATATATTGCTTGTAGTGAAAGCATCCTCCATATATATTATACTTTTAACATCTACTTTCTTTTTCAATAATACGTTGAAGTTTATGCAAACATCCTCCATAAAATGTTTGATCAAACTTTATTGTTTTTAACTTTTAACACAATACGGTGATACAAAAAGCTACAGTTGAAGGACAGAAAAATTATAATATTTCTTGCCTATTAAATCATGCCCTACATTTGAGTCCTACTTTCAATTCATATAATATAAGATTTGATATACTAACTAAAAACTACGACATATATTTTGAAACTAAAGTGACAATAAATTTTTCAGGGTGACAAATGCAATATATTCCAAAATTGCATATTTAATAATTAAAACATTGAATATTACTTTTTAAATTTTATAAACACGAGATAATTAAAAACAAAAGAGATAAAGTTTAACAAGTACACTTATAATGTTGTAAAGTTATTTCACATCAAGAATATATTACACGGCCGATATGGTTTCTCATGTATAAGATAAGTCCAGTAATTATATTCATCTACTGCCTTTTATTTAACATATATTTGTACTATTTTAATGAGGAAGATGTCATAATATATCGAAGCTTATTATTGCAATGACTTATTATTTCTATCGGATGTTGCCCCTTCACACCCTCCAAAATTATGAGAGAATTAATTTCAAAATTTTAGGTATATTTTAATTATATATGATAAGGATTTGACAAGGAGAAGAAAACTTGATCGGGAACATGTTCCAACTCAAACTGAATCACCTTGCAGAAGACTTGTTTAATTTGGTTAACTGTGTTATTCAAGAAATTCAGTTGACAGACCAAAAAAGTTCTAAGCAGTTTTTTTCTCAGAGCAAAGCAAGAATGGAGAACCGATTAAGAGGCAGTGGACATGGCATTGCCGTTGCAAGGATGGATGCAAAGCTCAATGTTGCCCGTTGGATGTCTGAACAAATGGGCGGTGTCAGTTACTTGGAATTTTTACAAGAGGTTGAAAAAAAGTTGATGATGACTGGCATGGAATATCTTCTTCACTTGAGGAGATACACAAAACATTATTTTCGAAAAATGGCTGCCTTATCAATTTGACTGCTGGTGGGAAAAATCTTCAGAACTCACAAAAACTTATCAGCAAATTTCTAAATATGCTTCCCAACAGTTTTCCAGTTGGATCAACTACATGGAGTGCTCGACTTCCTCGCACAGATGAAGCTATTGTAATACCTACTCAGATAAATTATGTTGGGAAAGCAGCTAACCTTTTTTAGACTGGCTATCAACTTAAAGGCAATGCCTATGCCATCTCAAAATGTATAAGCAATACATAGCTGTGGGAACGTGCATGTGAGAGTCAGTGGTGGAGCTTATGGAGGATTTTGTGATTTCGACACTCACTCAGGTATTTTCTCATTTTTGTCTTACCGAGATCCCAACTTATTGAAGACACTTGATGTTTATTATGGAACAGGCAACTTTCTGAGAGAACTTGAAATAGACGATGATGCTCTCACTAAGGCAATTATTGGGATAATTGGAGATTTTGATTCCTATCAGCTA
This sequence comes from Lantana camara, assembly GCA_037501455.1. Lineage (NCBI taxonomy): Eukaryota > Viridiplantae > Streptophyta > Magnoliopsida > Lamiales > Verbenaceae > Lantana > Lantana camara. The sequence goes on from CM074859.1 coordinate 15,262,404, forward strand.
CCTGATGCCAAGGGATATAGCAGTTTACTGAGATAGTTATTAGGAGTCACCGATGGGGAGAGGCAAATGATGCGAGAAGAGATTTTGTCAACAAGGTTGGCTGACTTCAAGGAATCAACTGACGTTATCGATGCTGTTAAGAACAATGGTGTTGTGGTCGCCGTGGCTTCTCGAGACGATGTGGACGTCGGAACCAGTCATGCCCCAACTTTTTCGAAGTGAAGAAGACACTCTAAGACAATTTCAAGTGCACACATTGTAGGAGGGTTATTATCCTCCAACTCCTAAGGAAGGAGAATGTCTACATTAATGGCAAGCATGTGGCCGACAGGGCACTCCGAGACTACAATAGATAGATATGGGGACATCATCCGCACTTAAGAGCTACAGGTTGTCAAGATACACAAGCTAAAAGTCTTGTAATGCTGGGTTTACTGTTGGCAGCTCCTACATTCGAGGAGCAGTTCCGACGACATCAGGCAATTTCTATTCCTAGGTATCACGGCCTATATCAACTGATCCAGGTGCCTCTCGGTTACAGAGAAATGATAAACTCCACAAATCTCATTCCCTACTTACACTGTGTGGAGCAAATTTGAACTTGCAATCATTAACCATGAAGCCCTCATTTTGTATTGCATTCTCGAACTCAAAGTGATCTATCTTATTTCTTAGCTTTTCCTGTTTGTTAAATGGAAGCATGAGGTAGGTTAACGAAATTGTTCTATGCTAAAAAGACAAGTCCCGATTTTATTTAAAAAAAAAAAAAAAGTACACACATTATAGGACTTGGTCAGAACTCAATCTTCCTAGAACATTTGATGACACTGTTCTACTAGAGTCGTATTTATGTATTCTCTTCCCAGGAAAAGGAATATAAGAACACGCTTTTGTATTTACACATGGGTAAAACATCTCAAATAGAACTATACTCTCTCATCTCAAAAAAAAAAAAAAAAAAAAAAAAAAGAAAAAGAAAAAACTCAAACTCAATCACCTTCATGGAGATATTGTTATCAAGCAAACACATTCGGATCTTACACCAATGATTTTTCATTTTTTTTTGTAACCACTTGGAGTAATCCCCAAGTTTATACTCTGCTCTATCAGAAACCTTGCCATGACTGGTGGACCCAAACGAAAAGATTGTCAAAGACTAGTGGACCTGAGCGAGAATATTGTCAAACAAAATAATAAAACGATCAACTCGAATGTTGCTTAAAGTTAACACCCTCCATATATTACTAGTAGTGAAAACATTCTTCATACATTATACTTTTAACATGTATTTTATTTTTTCAATAGTATGTTGAAGTTTATGAGAACATCCTTCATATATTGTTTGATCAAAATTTATTGTTCTTTCTAATTCTATGCATGCAGTTTTCATTTTCTAATATCTCTCTCTAGTCTACCTCTCAGCATTCTCTCAATACTCAGATTGGGGAGGAAGAGAAGCAGCTGCTGCCGAACCTCTTTGAGGAGAAAAAACACATTAAAGCTTGTCCGTTGTGCGAGCCTAACTCCAGCACGTTTGACACAATGACCGGTAAACATAATCATAACAAGCGTGCTCACAAAAAAACGATGGAATTTGAGTGCCACGCATGCAAGGTCTTCTTTAATTCACCGGAGCTCCAGGGACACGCTTGTAAGACATTTTAAAATGTGCTTGATTTTGTCCTCTTAAAAGAATCTCTTGACCTCTCTACTTTACGTTTTCACAGGACAATCACCCCTTTTCTTAACGCCCTTTTAGGGATTTAAAATGCTTTTTTGTTAAAATCTTCACATGCAGTAGTGTAGTTTATCAAATCAATATTGAACAACTAATTTCGTAAAAAAAAAAAAAAAAAAAAAATCCTTTTAACGCAATACCATAATACAAAAATTATAGTTGAAGGATAGAAAATTCATAATATTTTTTTGCCTATTACGAAAGTAATCCACGACAACAATCTTGTGCATGGTGAATATCTGCTTCCCACATCAATTTCTACGGACCAGTGGAAATCAAATTAGGGTTTGCTACTTCTCTCATTGATTTGTCTTCCGACGAAGATGATAATCATTCTACTAAAATCCATATTTGGGCGGCTGCTCTGGAAATCTTTGGTATTGTGGCTTACTGCAAGGAATCAGATATTTAGGCAATTGGTATTATGGCCATGGAATAGGCATATGATAAAATCGAATTTATGTCCAGATAAACCCTAAAAAATGTTTTGGAGCAGATGCGCAATCAAAAGATGATTCCCAATACCTTGTCGTTATCGAAGGAGGAGATGGGGAAGGAGGACAACTCTGGTATGAATCTTCCAGTGAAGCACGGTGTTCATAGGTTTGCAACTCAAATCGTGGGAAAGAGTACTAGTACTAACAAGTTCTCTGATAATTTTGTGAAAATGGTGTTGGGATATGTTGCTAATGATCCTCATAGTAGGCCTACTGTTGATCAGCTTCTCAACTCTGAGATCTTCACTGGTTTGGATACGGATGTGTCGTACTTTAACAACATGTACAAGAACAAAGAAATGACGTAATTTAATGTCTACTCATGATTGATGGATTATGACTGATACCTTGGTCGGTTAAGTGTTTAGTAGGTAATTGTCTTTGTTTCAAGAATATGTTTAGGTAATTGTCTTTGTTTTAAGAATATCTTTGTATGGATAATTACATTGTACTACCCTAAGCTTTGTCGTAATTACAAAAGGGTCCATATTCTTTGCCTAATTACAGTCAAGTCCCTATACTTTTAGTTCCGTCTGAAATCCACAACAGACGCCAGAGTTCTATCAGGGTCACCGGTTGACCGTCCCGAAATACCCCTGAATATTAGATTATTATTATAAATAGTTCCTTGAGGTTTGAATTTACCCACAAAACTGTCCCTATAGCTTACTCAATAACAAATAAGTCCCTTATTTCGGGCCGGTCAACCATTGACGCTAACGGAACACTAATGTCCGTTATGGATCTCAGACGGAACTAGAAGCTGTAGCACCTGAACGGTGGGTCACCACATCCCCCGCACCAAAGTCCGATCCACATACGAAATGGGAAGTCCGTACATGAACCAAACAGTGGCGAACGGGAGACTGACAGACTCACACCTAAGCTAGGCGGAACTTAGACCCTAAACAACATAACCAAACAGACAATAAAAAATGCGGAAGCGAAATAAGTCACGCAACAATCAAACATACATAAACAGTTAACGGGTTCAACTAGCATAAATACCTAATCCCGAATATCCAAAAATAATCATAAATCCAACGGGTTCAACTAATTCAGGCAAACCTGTCCTAACCTGTCCCGAAATATACATATCAATTCATAATTAAATTCCAAATAGCATATACAAACATATCTTATACAAAAGCCGAATGAAAGAAATGCGAATGCAAGACCACCTACTAGACAAAGACTCGAAAGAAAACTACAAAGGACTGACACACTCCGCCTAGCACGAACTCCAAGCAGAACCTGCAACTAAAAAGGAAAAAGGGGAGGGGTTAGTCTTAACTCGACTGAGTGAGGGGTTAACACACTCACCCTAAATATATAAGAGCAAAGCAAGTATCAAACTCATAATGTTCATGAACGCGGGGATAATTTTTACACACTAAATCATTTCCCGTGATATATACATATAGGGCTTACTTAGCAAAAGCAAACAAACCGAATTTAACTTACCGAACAACTTAGCAAAACCTATTAAATCTAAACATACTCAAAACTTAGCTTATCTTATAAAACTCCCTTTTTATTTAAGTTAGAATCTATCCTCGTTTCATAAACCTTAACAGAACATACATATCATATAGAACTCGGCGGGTACGAGCTCCGACTCCCCCAAACTCCTCATAACATAACATATCAAAATCAAAACAGAAAACTTAGATACATATCATATCATCCTCAACTCCGGGTGATGGAAGGGTGTATACGCCCAAACCATCCAAACAAACGAGGGGAGCGCCTTACGAGTACTCAACCCTCAGGATTCCTTCCCTCACCAAACCTCCTGGTGAGTTCAGGGGTGATCCTCTGCAGACATATGGAGACTATGCACAGGCTTAACCTCGACGGCCCTATGCCGTCCCGAGGGCTCCTTACCCATAGCTCCGGGGCCCAACATACACATATCATATCATAACCCGCTACAACAGAGACAGACAGACAGACAGACTTATACATATATACATATACATACCACTTTCCGTTTCAATCCACTCGGTCCTTGCCAAACATGGCTCCTGAGAAGTATACGGTTAGAAGCATAGCTTTGCGTGGCAAAACATAACAAATCAATCCAAATCAAGCATACATAGGCTTATACATTGCGTAACATACTTGCAAACTTGAGACATATTCAACAAATACATATTTCACACTTATTTATGTACATATAAGGCTTCTTAAACCACACACATTAAAACTGAGCATATTGCATTAAGGTGTAACTATATCCTAACCTCACCTGACACCGAAGAGGCCGAAGACACAACAAATGATCCACCCCGGAATCAACACGGCCAACAAAACACCACCCCGGGTGTACCTGAACAAACTGAATACAAAACAGGACTTAGACAGGTGAATGAACCAAATAAACACACGGCGTATGCTTGTGATTGGTATGAAGTCATGGATCACGTATACACGCATAAAATACTCATTCGTTAATATTAAAATACCATTCAAGCACCAAACATAGCATATAATGCGAATTCATATCAAAACATGCAATACAATTAAGATATAAATCAATAAGCGGCAAAAGAAATCAATTAAAAGCATAAAAAACCCAAAACCACAGACTGGACCACGGGAAGGGCCGTTTCCAGACACAAGGCAAAACGGGAACGACCGTTCCCACGAGCGCTGCCCGGAAAGGCCGTTCCGGCCCAAAGAACAAAACGGGAACGGCCGTTCCCACACACGGATGGGAATGGCCGGTCCGGCCCCAAGGCCAAAACGGGAACGGCCGTTCCGGACCGTCCTGCTCACTAAACCAGAGCAGAAGCAGCAATGGCGTCGGGAGCCAACACCACCACACTCACACAGCCACAACCAACAACCAAATCATGCAAAATTAACACAGTAAAGCATATATAACATATATAGCACATAATTACACTTAAGAGCTCAAGAAACGAGCTTAATCACGCCAAACCCCCGACCCGCTACTATTCATCATCTTCCCCAACAAAGCACGTAGGCACATATTCGAGGCACGAAAGAGACGATAAATTAAAGCACGTAACGAAAGGGTCACAAATCTTACCTTGGGTCGTTGATCGGACGGTTGGATCTCCCAAACCCGAGCTCAAGGCTTCTTGGCCAAAAAGGGGGAAAAGCTTCTCTTCCTCTCTTCCTTGTTGCTGTTAATCGATCAAGTGAGGAGGGCAAAAGCTTGGCCCTTTTAGGGCCGGGCAAACGGGTCGGTTGAAACGGGTAGGGTCAAACGGTATCCGGTCCAAACGGATCGGATTTAAAACAATAGGGCTATCAAATGGCTTTATAAATTAAAAGGTTAATTCACTGAATCCGAATCGTCGAATCGAACTCAATGATAGGGTCGGAATTCGAATTCGAATTCTCAAGCTCAAATAGCCACGAATGCTCAAACGTCCTAATTACAATTAGGTCCCTAAATTGCAAATATTGGACAATTGAGTCCAAGACATTTAATTAAATTCTAAAGCACACATAATTAAAATAAATATCACGTTGACACGTAAGCATGCTAAACCACATATTTCACAAAATTACTGAATTAAACTCTCTCGTGACGCCGTACCTGGAATGCCGAAAAGACGGGGTGTCACAATCTCCCCCCCTTAAGAGAACCTGGTCCCCAGGTTCTACCGCTCGCAACAAAACTACGAGCAACTCTCCCGTATTCACCCAAGTTCGGAGCTCGCGACACTCCGACAAAGGTTAGCCCGAGAAAGGTCTTCCAAGCACGAAGGGGGTTCGATCGCTCACTTCAAGCTTCACACGAACTCGATCCCAACTAGGAGTAGTTCAGACTTCTCGCACGATAGGAGGCTCACAAGTGATTCAACTCCCACTATTTGAATTCGTCCAAACCAACCCACAATCGGGACCACGAATGGGGTTGTTAAAGAACTTCCACCACTCGTTCTCCAACCCAAAAGGGCCTTCAGCCCGTGGTTCGAAGTTGACATTCGATAGTTGCTCACCTTAACTGCAAGCTTTAGGAAACTCGTTGAGAAGACCATTGCAAAGCACGACCCTCAACTTACCGCAAGACAACAACACTCGCTCACTCAAGTCACCCCAAAGGGTAACCAACAACTCCCAACAACAACACACACACCCAAAGCAAGGCAAAACAAAAAAAATGGATGATGCACATGGTATGTATGTTTAATGTACCGTTCACCGAAGCGTTGGAATCTTATCTTTATGATGATTTGATCAACTCCAAAGTTTCTTTATTCGCGGTTAGGCTCTGAAATTCCCAACGTGTCTCGAGTTTCAAATATCAACCCGATCTTTATCCCACGGCTGTAATTTATCCTTGATAATTCTCTAATTAAAACTTCATTTCTTAAGTGATCTCTTCGTCTTGTTCTCGTTTTCTCCCGAAATTCTTGTAGAAGCACTTAAGAAAAAGGTTGTGTCTTGAAACCGTAGTTCCTTCTCAAAGTCTTTCCCAAATCCGGTATTGATATTCTCCTGGTTAGAACCCTTCTTTCCCATAATATATAAGAAGAATAAATCATCTCTTGATGGTCCTCGGTGGTTTCCTTTATAATCCTGAGATAACTTCTTGTTGGATTCATATTGCTCGGTAATTGATGAATCCCGAAATCTTATCCTCATAGTGAAACGGTCCATGAGTCCTTCCTGAGCCCAAATCTTATATCTATACTTTCATCTCTCTCCTAATTATTTCCAAGAGTTAACTTTCTTCATTGTTCTTTAAGTCCGAACTCCAAAACAAAATAGGCCTTGTGCTTGATGAAATAAGCTACCTCGAATCTTTTAACTTCTCTTCAAGGTATATCCCAATTCCTAAATTCTTTAACCTTGTACCCGGACCTCTCAAACCATTCTTCTTCGTCATATTCTCCATGTTTCCATAAACTCAACCCGATCTTCAAAAGAAATCCTTAATCTTGTCCTATACCCAAACCATTTCTCCCAATTTCTCTTGAACACAACTTGGTACTTGAATGAAGAAATATCCTAAAAGAAAACACTAAATATGCATGTTGAGTCAAAGTGAAAATGTGATGCATCACTTATCTCATTTAAACACGTAGTAACGACAATTAACCACAATTAAGAATGAGTTACAATTAATGACAATTAACAATTACGGCACAAGAGCAAATAATTGCAATATTTAAAATGGAGGATGAATGCAATTACCTCAACTTTCGGGTTCCTGTTGGTTTCCAATTTAAAGTTGTTGATCCCTACTTCTTTGCTTGTTAGCTCTCGGTCGATCACACTCGGAAATCTTGTGCTCCTTTGACCCACAAATGTAGCACCTCTTCAGTCTGTCCCAACATGCTTCGTAGGTATGAGTGGTCCCTCCACAATAAGCACATAATGGGGGCCTTTTCCCCAACCTTGAAGTATTCCCGGTCTTGTGTTTCTTTCCTCGAATTCTCTTAGCCCGAGTTCCATGTTGGTGAGATTCTCCTTCTGCTTGCAGGTTTGAGCATAAACCCGAGTCAACATTAGACCCCGATACCTCTTCTTCCTTGTCCTTTGTTAGGATCCAAGTCTCAACCCTTAAAACTTTCTTCGTGGCATTATCCCACGTAGTTGTATCCTTTGCAATCAGGGCTTCCTTGAATTTATCCCGAAGACCTTCCATGAAGTATTTGGCCTTCATCTGATCGTTACCCATAATATGAGGCATATATAAGCCCAACCTTTCGAATTCTTCTATGTATTCCACAACGGATCTACCTCCTTGTTTCAAACTGAGGAATTCTTCAAGTCTTCGCTCTTGTAGAATAACCGGTGCAAACCTCCTTCTGAATTCTCGAATAAATACTTCCCAAGTCAACTCTTCGTTCGTAGTCTCTAGTTGTTGAGTAACCCTTTTCCACCACTGCCTTGCTTGTCCTTGCAAGAGAAATGTAGCAAGGTGAGCCATGTCCTGAGAGTTGCGTGGCCATATTTCGAAAATACCCTCTATTTCTGAAAGCCACTCTTCAGCTTTTACATCATTTCCTTCTCGAAATTGGGGAGGCTTGAATGCTATGAATTCCTGGTACAACATTGCCATCAGATTCATTGCTAATACTTTGGTTAGAGATGGTTCTTGATATTACAAATTTGGTTGAGTAGAATTGACCATAGGGTTGCTGACTCACTGGTCCCCTGAAAAACTCAACAACTACAATATATATGCGTGTCAATTAGTAAGTGCTCATGTCACGTAGTAAATCAAGTAGAGCATCAAAGAAATGTAATGCATCACGTAATGTAATTCAATAAAGTATTGAAATTTCAATTACATAACTTATCAAATCATGATGCAAATGCACACATAACCAAATTGTCCTATACCGTTAGACTTAGACAGACACGACCTGACACTGGACCCCGGTTTTTCAACCTGGGGCTCTGATACCACTTAAGGATGTAGCACCCGCACGGTGGGTCACCACATCCCCCGCACCAAAGTCCGATCCACATACGAAATGGGAAGTCCGTACATGAACCAAACAATGGCGAACGGGAGACTGACAGACTCACACCTAAGCTAGGCGGAACTTAGACCCTAAACAACAGAACCAAACAGACAACAAAAAAATGCGGAAGCGAAATAAGTCACGCAATAATCAAACATACATAAACAGTTGACGGGTTCAACTAGCATAAATACCTAATCCCGAATATCCAACAATAATCATAAATCCAACGGGTTCAACTAATTCAGGCAAACCTGTCCTAACCTGTCCCGAAATATACATATCAATTCATAATTAAATTCCAAATAACATATACAAACATATCTTATACAAAAGTCGAATGAAAGAAATGCGAAAGCAAGACCACCTACTAGACAAAGACTCGAAAGAAAACTACAAAGGACTGACACACTCCGCCTAGCACGAACTCCAAGCAAAACCTGCAACTAAAAAGGTAAAAGGGGAGGGGTCAGTCTTAACTCGACTGAGTGAGGGGTTAACACACTCACCCTAAATATATAAGAGCAAAGCAAGTATCAAACTCATAATGTTCATGAACACGGGGATAGTTTTTACACACTAAATCATTTCCCGTGATATATACATATAGGGCTTACTTAGCAAAAGCAAACAAACCGAATTTAACTTACCGAACAACTTAGCAAAACCTATTAAATCTAAACATACTCAAAACTTAGCTTATCTTATAAAACTCCCTTTTTATTTAAGTTAGAATCTATCCCCGTTTCATAAACCTTAAGAGAACGTACATATCATATAGAACTCGGCGGGTACGAGCTCCGACTCCCCCAAACTCTTCATAACATAACATATCAAAATCAAAACAGAAAACTTAGATACATATCACATCATCCTCAACTCCGGGTGATGGAAGGGTGTATACGCCCAAACCATCCAAACAAACGAGGGGAGCGCCTTGCGAGTACTCAACCCTCAGGATTCCTTCCCTCACCAAACCACCTGGTGAGTTCAGGGGTGATCCTCTGCAGACACATGGAGACAATGCACAGGCTTAACCCCGACGGCCCTATGCCATCCCGAGGGCTCCTTACCCATAGCTCCGGGGCCCAACATACACATGTCATATCATAACCCGCTACAACAGAGACAGATGGACAGACAGACTTATACATATATACCTATACATACCACTTGCCGTTTCAATCCACTCGGTCCTTGCCAAACATGGCTCCTGAGAAGTATACGGTTAGAAGCATAGCTTCACGTGGCAAAACATAACAAATCAATCCAAATCAAGCATACATAGGCTTATACATTGCGTAACATACTTGCAAACTTGAGACATATTCAACAAATACATATTTCACACTTATTTATGTACATATAAGGCTTCTTAAACCACACACATTAAAACTGAGCATATTGCATTAAGGTGTAACTATATCCTAACCTCACCTGACACCGAAGAGGCCGAAGACACAACAAATGATCCACCCCGGAATCAACACGGCCAACAAAACACCACCCCGGGTGTGCCTGAACAAACTGAATACAAAACAGGACTTAGACAGGTGAATGAACCAAATAAACGCACGGCATATGCTTATGATTGGTATGAAGTCATGGATCACGTATACACGCATAAAATACTCATACGTTAATATTAAAATACCATTCAAGCGCCAAACATAGCATATAATGCGAATTCATATCAAAACATGCAATACAATTAAGATATAAATCAATAAGCGGCAAAAGAAATCAATTAAAAGCATAAAAACCGCAAAACCACACACTGGACCACGGGAAGGGCCGTTCCCAGACACAAGGCAAAACGGGAACGGCCGTTCCCACGAGCGTTGCCCGGAAGGGCTGTTCTGGCCCAAAGAACAGAACGGGAACGGCCGTTCTGGACCGTCCTGCTCACTAAAACAAAGCAGAAGCAGCAATGGCGTCAGGAGCCAACACCACCACACTCAGACAGCCACAACCAACAACCAAATCATGCAAAATTAACACAGTAAAGCGTATATAACATATATAGCACATAATTACACTTAAGAGCTCAAGAAATGCGCTTAATCACGCCAAACCCCCGACCCGCTACTATTTATCATCTTTCCCAACAAAGCACGTAGGCACATATCCGAGGCACGAAAGAGACGATAAATTAAAACACGTAACGAAAGGGTCACAAATCTTACCTTGGGTCGTTGATTGGACGGTTGGATCTCCCAAACCCGAGCTCAAGGCTTCTTGGCCAAAAAGGGGGAAAAGCTTCTCTTCCTCTCTTCCTTGTTGCTGTTAATCGATCAAGTGAGGAGGGCAAAAGCTTGGCCCTTTTAGGGCCGGGCAAACGGGTCGGTTGAAACGGGTAGGGTCAAACGGTATCCGGTCCAAACGGATCGGATTTAAAACGATAGGGCTATCAAATGGCTTTATAAATTAAAAGGTTAATTCACTGAATCCGAATCGTCGAATCGAACTCAATGATAGGGTCGGAATTCGAATTTGAATTCTCGAGCTCAAATAGCCACGAATGCTCAAACATCCTAATTACATTTAGGTCCCTAAATTGCAAATATTGGACAATTGAGTCCAAGACATTTAATTAAATTCTAAAGCACACATAATTAAAATAAATATCACGTTGACACGTAAGCATGCTAAACCACATATTTCACGAAATTACTAAATTAAACTCTCTCGTGACGTCGTACCTGGAATGCCGAAAAGGCGGGGCGTCACAATCTCCCCCCCTTAAGAGAACCTGGTCCCCAGGTTCTACCGCTCGCAACAAAACTACGAGCAAATCTCCCGTATTCACCCAAGTTCGGAGCTCGCGACACTCCGACAAAGGTTAGCCCGAGAAAGGTCTTCCAAGCACGAAGGGGGTTCGATCGCTCACTTCAAGCTTCACACGAACTCGATCCCGACTTGGAGTAGTTCAGACTTCTCGCACGATAGGAGGCTCACAAGTGATTCAACTCCCACCATTTGAATTCGTCCAAACCAACCCATAATCGGGACCACGAATGGGGTTGTTAAAGAACTTCCACCACTCGTTCTCCAACCCAAAAGGGCCTTCAGCCCGTGGTTCGAAGTTGACATTCGAACGTTGCTCACCTCAACTGCAAGCTCTAGGAAACTCGTTGAGAAGACCATTGCAAAGCACGACCCTCAACTTACCGCAAGACAACAACACTCGCTCACTCAAGTCACCCCAAAGGGTAACCAACAACTCCCAACAACAACACACACACCCAAAACAAGGCAAAACAAAAAAAATGGATGATGCACATGGTATGTATGTTTAATGTACCGTTTACCGAAGCGTTGGAATCTTATCTTTATGATGATTTGATCAACTCCAAAGTTTCTTTATTCGCGGTTAGGCTCTGAAATTCCCAACGTGTCTCGAGTTTCAAATATCAACCCGATCTTTATCCCACGGCTGTAATTTATCCTTGATAATTCTCTAATTAAAACTTCATTTCTTAAGTGATCTCTTCGTCTTGTTCTCGTTTTCTCCCGAAATTCTTGTAGAAGCACTTAAGAAAAAGGTTGTGTCTTGAAACCGTAGTTCCTTCTCAAAGTCTTTCCCAAATCCGGTATTGATCTTCTCCTGGTTAGAACCCTTCTTTCCCATAATATATAAGAAGAATAAATCATCTCTTGATGGTCCTCGGTGGTTTCCTTTATAATCCTGAGATAACTTCTTGTGGGATTCATATTGCTCGGTAATTAATGAATCCCGAAATCTTATCCTCATAGTGAAACGGTCCATGAGTCCTTCCTGAGCCCAAATCTTATATGTATACTTTCATCTCTCTCCTAATTATTTCCAAGAGTTAACTTTCTTCAATGTTCTTTAAGTCCGAACTCCAAAACAAAATAGGCCTTGTGCTTGATGAAATAAGCTACCTCGAATCTTTTAACTTCTCTTCAAGGTATATCCCAATTCCTAAATTCTTTAACCTTGTACCCGGACCTCTCAAACCATTCTTCTTCGTCATATTCTCCATGTTTCCATAAACTCAACCCGATCTTCAAAAGAAATCCTTAATCTTGTCCTATACCCAAACCATTTCTCCCAATTTCTCTTGAACACAACTTGGTACTTGAATGAAGAAATATCCTAAAAGAAAACACTAATTATGCATGTTGAGTCAAAGTGAAAATGTGATGCATCACTTATCTCATTTAAACACGTAGTAACGACAATTAACCACAATTAAGAATGAGTTGCAATTAATGTCAATTAACAATTACGGCACAAGAGCAAATAATTGCAATATTTAAAATGGAGGATGAATGCAATTACCTCAACTTTTGGGTTCCTGTTGGTTTCCAATTTAAAGATGTTGATCCCTACTTCTTTGCTATTTAGCTCTCGGTCGATCACACTCGGAAATCTTGTGCTCCTTTGACCCACAAATGTAGCACCTCTTCAGTCTGTCCCAACATGCTTCGTAGGTATGAGTGGTCCCTCCACAATAAGCACATAATGGGGGCCTTTTCCCCAACCTTGAAGTATTCCCGGTCTTGTGTTTCTTTCCTCGAATTCTCTTAGCCCGAGTTCCATGTTGGTGAGATTCTCCTTCTGCTTGCAGGTTTGAGCATAAACCCGAGTCAACATTAGACCCCGATACCTCTTCTTCCTTGTCCTTTGTTAGGATCCAAGTCTCAACCCTTAAAACTTTCTTCGTGGCTTTATCCCACGTAGTTGTATCCTTTGCAATCAGGGCTTCCTTGAATTTATCCCGAAGACCTTCCATGAAGTATTTGGCCTTCATCTGATCGTTACCCATAATATGAGGCACATATAAGCCCAACCTTTCGAATTCTTCTATGTATTCCACAACGGATCTACCTCCTTGTTTCAAACTGAGGAATTCTTCAAGTCTTCGCTCTTGTAGAATAACCGGTGCAAACCTCCTCCTGAATTCTCGAATAAATACTTCCCAAGTCAACTCTTCGTTCGTAGTCTCTAGTTGTTGAGTAACCCTTTTCCACCACTGCCTTGCTTGTCCTTGCAAGAGAAATGTAGCAAGGTGAGCCATGTCCTTAGAGTTACGTGTCCATATTTCGAAAATACCCTCTATCTCTGAAAGCCACTCTTCAGCTTTTACATCATTTCCTTCTCGAAATTGGGGAGGCTTGAATGCTATGAATTCCTGGTACAACATTGCCATCAGATTCATTGCTAATACTTTGGTTAGAGATGGTTCTTGATATTACAAATTTGGTTGAGTAGAATTGACCATAGGGTTGCTGACTCACTGGTCCCCTGAAAAACTCAACAACTACAATATATATGCGTGTCAATTAGTAAGTGCTCATGTCACGTAGTAAATCAAATAGAGCATCAAAGAAATGTAATGCATCACGTAATGTAATTCAACAAAGTATTGAAATTTCAATTACATAACTTATCAAATCATGATGCAAATGCACACATAACCAAATTGTCCTATACCGTTCGACTTAGACAGACACGACCTGACACTGGACCCCGGTTTTTCAACCTGGGGCTCTGATACCACTTAAGGATGTAGCACCCGCACGGTGGGTCACCACATCCCCCGCACCAAAGTCCGATCCACATACGAAATGTGAAGTCCGTACATGAACCAAACAGTGGCGAACGGGAGACTGACAGACTCACACCTAAGCTAGGCGGAACTTAGACCCTAAACAACAGAACCAAACAGACAACAAAAAAATGCGGAAGCGAAATAAGTCACGCAATAATCAAACATACATAAACAGTTGACGGGTTCAACTAGCATAAATACCTAATCCCGAATATCCAAAAATAATCATAAATCCAACGGGTTCAACTAATTCAGGCAAACCTGTCCTAACCTGTCCCGAAATATACATATCAATTCATAATTAAATTCCAAATAGCATATACAAACATATCTTATACAAAAGCCGAATGAAAGAAATGCGAATGCAAGACCACCTACTAGACAAAGACTCGAAAGAAAACTACAAAGGACTGACACACTCCGCCTAGCACGAACTCCAAGCAGAACCTGCAACTAAAAAGGAAAAAGGGGAGGGGTTAGTCTTAACTCGACTGAGTGAGGGGTTAACACACTCACCCTAAATATATAAGAGCAAAGCAAGTATCAAACTCATAATGTTCATGAACGCGGGGATAGTTTTTACACACTAAATCATTTCCCGTGATATATACATATAGGGCTTACTTAGCAAAAGCAAACAAACCGAATTTAACTTACCGAACAACTTAGCAAAACCTATTAAATCTAAACATACTCAAAACTTAGCTTATCTTATAAAACTCCCTTTTTATTTAAGTTAGAATCTATCCCCGTTTCATAAACCTTAACAGAACGTACATATCATATAGAACTCGGCGGGTACGAGCTCCGACTCCCCCAAACTCTTCATAACATAACATATCAAAATCAAAACAGAAAACTTAGATACATATCACATCATCCTCAACTCCGGGTGATGGAAGGGTGTATACGCCCAAACCATCCAAACAAACGAGGGGAGCGCCTTGCGAGTACTCAACCCTCAGGATTCCTTCCCTCACCAAACCACCTGGTGAGTTCAGGGGTGATCCTCTGCAGACACATGGAGACAATGCACAGGCTTAACCCCAACGGCCCTATGCCATCCCGAGGGCTCCTTACCCATAGCTCCGGGGCCCAACATACACATGTCATATCATAACCCGCTACAACAGAGACAGATGGACAGACAGACTTATACATATATACCTATACATACCACTTTCCGTTTCAATCCACTCGGTCCTTGCCAAACATGGCTCCTGAGAAGTATACGGTTAGAAGCATAGCTTCGTGTGGCAAAACATAACAAATCAATCCAAATCAAGCATACATAGGCTTATACATTGCGTAACATACTTGCAAACTTGAGACATATTCAACAAATACATATTTCACACTTATGTATGTACATATAAGGCTTCTTAAACCACACACATTAAAACTGAGCATATTGCATTAAGGTGTTACTATATCCTAACCTCACCTGACACCGAAGAGGCCGAAGACACAACAAATGATCCACCCCGGAATCAACACGGACAAGAAAACACCACCTCGGGTGTACCTGAACAAACTGAATACAAAACAGGACTTAGACAGGTGAATGAACCAAATAAACGCACGGCGTATGCTTATGATTGGCATGAAGTCATGGATCACGTATACACGCATAAAATACTCATTCGTTAATATTAAAATACCATTCAAGCACCAAACATAGCATATAATGCGAATTCATATCAAAACATGCAATACAATTAAGATATAAATCAATAAGCGGCAAAAGAAATCAATTAAAAGCATAAAAACCCAAAACCACACACTGGACCACGGGAAGGGCCGTTTCCAGACACAAGGCAAAACGGGAACGGCCGTTCCCAAGAGCGCTGCCCGGAAGGGCCGTTCCAGCCCAAAGAACAAAAAGGGAACGGCCGTTCCCACACGCGGATAGGAATGGCCGTTCCGGCCCCAAGGCCAAAACGGGAACGGCCGTTCCGGACCGTCCTGCTCACTAAAACAGAGTAGAAGCAGCAATGGCGTCGGGAGCCAACACCACCACACTCACACAGCCACAACCAACAACCAAATCATGCAAAATTAACACAGTAAAGCATATATAACATATATAGCACATAATTACACTTAAGAGCTCAAGAAACGAGCTTAATCAGGCCAAACCCCCGACCCGCTACTATTCATCATCTTCCCCAACAAAGCACGTAGGCACATATCCGAGGCACGAAAGAGACGATAAATTAAAGCACGTAACGAAAGGGTCACAAATCTTACCTTGGGTCGTTGATCGGACGGTTGGATCTCCTAAACCCGAGCTCAAGGCTTCTTGGCCAAAAAGGGGGAAAAGCTTCTCTTCCTCTCTTCCTTGTTGCTGCTGATCGATCAAGTGAGGAGGGCAAAAGCTTGGCCCTTTTAGGGCCGGGCAAACGGGTCGGTTGAAACGGGTAGGGTCAAACGGTATCCGGTCCAAATGGATCGGATTTAAAACGATAGGGCTATCAAATGGCTTTATAAATTAAAAGGTTAATTCACTGAATCCGAATCGTCGAATCGAACTCAATGATAGGGTCGGAATTCGAATTCAAATTCCCGAGCTCAAATAGCCACGAATGCTCAAACGTCCTAATTACAATTAGGTCCCTAAATTGCAAATATTGGACAATTGAGTCCAAGACATTTAATTAAATTCTAAAGCACACATAATTAAAATAAATATCACGTTGACACGTAAGCATGCTAAACCACATATTTCACAAAATTACTGAATCAAACTCTCTCGTGACGCCGTACCTGGAATACCGAAAAGGCTGGGCGTCACAGAAGCATAGAGAGTTGACGGTAATTACGTAAAGAATGGGGACCTTTTTGTAATTACGACAAACCTCAAGGTAGTACAATGTAATTATCCCTATCTTTGTGTTTGTTGTCTTTTTTCTTAAGTTTATTTCTAGTTTGTCATTACATGTTCATCGCCATGATGCATGTGAGGCTAGTTTGTTGTTAGTTTGTTGTTGATGATCAGTTGTTGATCAGTTAATGCAGAAATTCAATTCCATGTAATATATTTTGATTTTAATTTCTACCTAAAAAAAAAAAAAAAAAAAAATCACGCGTGACATTTGAGTCCCACTTTCAATTCATATAATAAAAGATTTGGTATACTAACTAAAATCTCCAACATATATTTTGAAATTGAAGTGATAGTAAAATTTTTAGGGTAGCAAATTCAATATATTTCAAAATGACATATTTGATTATTGAAACATTGGATACTAGTTTTCATGTTTTGTAAACACAAGATACTTAAAAAAGATACAAAGTTAAATAAGTACACTTATAATGGTGTAAAGTTATTTCACATAAAGAATGTATTTCACCGTGGATATGGTTTCTTATCAGGCACTAGATAAGTCCAATAACTATTTTATTCAACATATATTTATACTACTTTAATGAGGAAGATGTCATAATGTATCAAAGTTTATTATTGAAATGACTTATTCTTTCTATCTGATACAACCCCTTACACCCTGTAAAATTACGAGAGAATTAATTTAAAATTTTTAGATAAAATAGAGTTAAAAAGAGATGCATAATCTTAGCAAAAATAGGGGAAGTTTACCGCGGCAAGGAAGTGGTGATGGTGGAACCGATGTTTCACAGGGTCAGAGTACTCACGCAACATTTCTGCGCCAATTGGCTTCCAACCTTCAATCCCACTCGAATGCACAACCGGTTTTGCTCTGCCATGAGCTCATCAGGGAGCCGGCAATAGCCCCCAACCAGTTGAGTTGTTGGAAACCCTTGACTTGCCTCCTAGTCAAGTCTAAGACTAGCGACAAGCTCCACGAATTCAATGGGGTTTCATGCCTGACTCTACAATATCAAAGGCCCGGAGACAAAACAACGCCTTTCGGGCCATTACCCCTCCCGCTCAATATGCTAACCGGCCAACATGTGCATGGATGCCTGGTCGCGACTCGCAGGTCGTGACACGACGACAAAGAATTTGAGCAAGACACAAACCAGGATGGAGAGACTTCTTATCATATGTTGGCCCTGGTTTTCCAGTCTCCTTAGCTTACCTTGATCTTTGAAATTTGGAAGCTGATTTAAAAGACGGAGCAAACCACGGTATGAATTGCTATGGATGATCCTTATCGGATTAGTTTTCGTCCTTATAATTCAGTCGCTAGCTGCAAATTTTGGACTTAGCACGATCAAACATTTATCGGAACATTGTAAGGCTAAGTACTAATTAATTGTTAAATACTGCCTTCAGCTGCTGGCTGAGCTTGCGGTTATTGCTGCTAACATTCGTGAAGGGATTGGAATGACTTTCGCACTGAATATATTATTCCACATCCCAGTTTGGGTTGGCGTTCTATTAACGGGTTTAAGTTCTCTTTTTGCTCGGACTTCAAAGATATGTTGTGAGGAAGTTAGAGCTATTAATAACTATTAGTATTTATAATGGCAAGCTGTTTTTTTTTTTTTTTGGGAATTAAGTTACATTAAAACTCTGAGAAAAGAAGTGATGAACGGAATGTTTATTCCTAAACTAAGTGGTCAAAGTTACACCGGTGATGCCATTGCTCTACTCGGTGGCCTCGTTATGCCGTATAATCTCTTTCTTCACTTTTCTCTAGTCCTTTCTCGGAAGGTACCCAATTCGGTCCATGGAATTCACGATGCTTGCCGATTATTCCTGATCGAGAGTGGATTTGCATTATCTGTAGCATTTCTTATAAATGTTGCAGTTATTTTTGTGTTTGGAATTGTTTGTTAGCTGAGGATCTCTAACTGGACAAAATTAGTCATTGCAATGATTTAACACTTAATTCTACCTCTTTTCTCCTTAAGAATATTTTGGGAAAATCAAGCTGTATAGTTTATGTCATTGCATTGTTAGCTTGACGCGAAACTCAGCAATTACTGACACTTATGCAGGCTAATTTATCATGCAGGGTTTCCTGGATTTGAAGATGAAGAAATGGGTGAGGAATTTAGTGACAAGGTTCATTGCAATCACACCGAGTTTAATAGTTTCTGTAATTAGAGAATCTTCTATAATCGGTCAACTAATCATCATCGCATCGATGATACTATCTTTTGAACTCCCATTTTACCTCATCCCATTTCTCAAGTTCAGCAGTAGTGCCACCAAGATGGGACCTCACAAGAATTCAATAATCTTCATCGTGTTTTGTGGATACTAGGGTTGAGAATCATTGACATCAACGTGTATTATCTTACTACAACATTCGTCGGATGGCTAATACACAATAACTTGCCTAAAGTGGCAAATGTTTTTGTAGGAATCATAGTATTTCCCTTCATGGGGGTTTACGTAGGATCAATAATCTATCTCATGTTTTGAAAGAATAACGTCGTCACATTTGTTGACACCATGAAACTTGACCCCGCCCAAATGGAGGATGGTAATGGGAATGTGGTTGAAATGCAATCTCTTCCATATAGAGAGGATCTTGTTGATATCCCATTGCCTCGATAGAGACTTTTTATCCTTTTCAAGCAAAAAATCAGGAATTCCTACATAGCTTGATAAAGTAAAAGCATTCATTTATTTATGTCTACAATGATTTTGAGTTTGTTTACAATGATCAAATAATATTCTGGTCTTAATTGCATTTTTTTAGTTAAAAAAATTAAAATTTTCAGTTGTATTTTAATTATATTTGATAAGGATCTGACTCGGAGAAGAAAACCGAATTGGGAACATATTCTAGGTCTGACTTAATCACCTTCTTTCAAATATTGTTATCAAGCAAATACCTTCGGATCTTACTCCAATAATTTTTCATTATTTTCTACAACCACTTGGAGTAATCCTCAAGTCCGCTCTATCATAAACCTAACCATGACTGGTGGACCCAAACCGAAAGATATTAAGTACCAAAGTTTGGAACCAACAAATGACTCCACAAATAACATTTGTAGTCTTGAAGTACCTAAGTTTGGAAACAACAATCAACTCCCCAAATAACATTTGTAGCCCTATAGTCATCTCAGCGCTCTGTTCAACTTGGCTGCCAAAAGGAAAATTTAGTAGCTGCTATCACTGCTAATGCTCTGTTCAACTTGACTGACAAAAGAAAAATTTATTAGCTAAATTTAGTCACTACTATCACTGTTAATGCGCTGTTCAACTTGGCATACAAACTGCTACAATATTCATCCATGCTTAGATCAAGGCCCATTTACGCCATCTTGTTAAAAATCTGTTTTGCATCCGAATATCTGGCAGCTTTAAGTAATCCTTGGATTATATTGTTGTAAGTTGTAAAGTTTGGCTCTAAGACTTTTGAAGACATGCTATGCAACATATTTAAGGCATCACTCAACCTCACGTTCTTACAATACCCTGACTTAGCAAACAACAACCGTTTCATTCCAGAGTAACTCACTCGGATGTATTCGTCAAGAGTGCCCGAAGAACTTGCAGAAGGAGCAACCATGTCGAGAATTCGGGAAGGAAAAAATGTTGTGAAATGTTTAAGCCCAAACCCTAGGAATTCCTATATAGCTTGATAAAGTTAAAGCATTCTTTTATTTAATTTATGTCTATAAAGATTTTGAGTTTGTTTATACTAAAAATAAAGTGTAAGTAAATTTTATAAGACGTGCCAAATGAAATATATCCCAAAATTCGCGCATCCTCAGTAGCTGGATCAAATTGTTGCATTATGAGATTTGCTTCCCTCCTCTCTTCCTCTCTGAGATTGGATTTGTTGTTGCAGCATTCTATTTTGTTGAGAACTAGATAGGGAATCAGGTTTCAAAAAACTCAGAGAAAAACGAACAAGCTGGCAAGGGCAAGGTTGTCAATTGGTTGAAGGAGAGGGCCATGAATTGGTTGAAATGGTTGGAGGATAAGAAGAGTGCAGAAGAGGAAAAGGAAGCTGACAAGGGAGAGGAATCTGAAGAGATTGAACTAAGGGGTACAAACATTCTTTCATTTGTACATACAAAGATTTTGAGTTTGTTTATAATGATCAAATAATATTCTAGTCTTGATTGCATTTTTTTAGTTAAGAAAAATAAAAATTTCAGTTGTATTTTAATTATATTTGATAAGGATCTGACTCGGGGAAGAAAATCGAATCAGGAAAATATTCTAGGTCTGGCTCAATCACCTTCTTGCAAATATTGTTATCAAGGAAACACCTACGGATCTTACTCCAATAATTTTTCATTCTTTTCGGCAACCACTTGGAGTAATCCTCAAGTCCACTCTATCATAAACCTAACCATGACTGGTGGACCCAAATGGGAAGATTGTTAAACAAAACAATAAAACGATCAACCCTAATGTCTCTAATAGATAATCCACAAGATACCATCTTCCATATATTATTGTAGTGCAAATATCCTCTGTATATTATACTTTTGACATCTATTTTTATTTTTTCAGTAACACGTCAAAGTTTATGCAGACATCCTACATATATTCCTTGATCAAAATTTGTTGTTTTAAATATTGACACAATACTGTGATACAAAAATTGCAGTTTAATGATAGAATAATCATAATATTTCTTGTCTATTAAATCATGTGTGACATTTGACACCTACTTTCACTTCATACATACAAAATTTGATATAGTTACTAAAGTCTACAACATATATTTTGAAAATAAAGTGTTAGTAAATTTTATCAGATGTGCCAAATGAAATATATCCCAAAATTCGCGCGTCCTCAGCAGCTGGATCAAATTGCTGCATTACGAGATTTCCATCCCTCATCTCTTCCTCTCTGAGATTAGATTTGTTATTGCTGCATTCTGTTTTGTTGAGAACTAGATGGGGAATCAGGTTTCAAAAAACTCAGAGAAAAACGAACAAGCTGGCAAGGGCGAGACTGTCAATTGGTTGAAGGAGATGGCCATGAATTGGTTGAAATGGTTGCAGGAGAAGGAGAGTGCACAAGAGGAAAAGGAAGCTGACAAGGGAGAGAAATATGAAGAGATTGAACTAAGGGGTACAAACATTCTTTCATTTATATCTACAAAGATTTTGAGTTTGTTTATAATGATCAAATAATATTTCAGTCTTGATTGCATTTTTTTAGTTAAGAAAAATAAAAATTTCAGTTATATTTTAATTATATTTGATAAGGATCTGACCCGGTGAAATTTTTTTAACAGGGAACATATTCTAGGTCTGACTCAATCACCTTCTTGCAAATATTGTTATCAAGCAAACCCCTACAGATCTTACTCCAATAATTTTTCATTCTTTTCGGCAACCATTTGGATTAATCCTCAAGTCCTCTCGATCATAAACCTAACCATGATTGGTGGACCAAATGGGAAGATTGTGAAACAAAACAACAAAACGATCAACCCTAATGTCGCTAATAAATAATCCACAAGATAGCATCCTACATATATTGCTTGTAGTGCAAACATCCTCTGTATATTATACTTTTAACATCTATTTTTATTTTTCAATAACACGTCAAAGTTTATGCAGACATCCTACATATATTCCTTGATCAAAATTTGTTGTTTTAAATATTGACACAATACTGTGATACAAAAGCTACAATTTAAGGATAGAATAATCATAATATTTCTTGTTTATTAAATCACGTGTGACATTTGACTCCTATTTTCACTTCATACAATACAAAATGTGATAATAGTTACTAAAGTCTACAACATATATTTTGAAAATAAAGTGTTAGTAAATTTTATCAGATGTGCCAAATGAAATATATCCCAAAATTCGCGCGTCCTCAGTAACTGGATCAAATTGTTGCATTACGAGATTTGCTTCCCTCCTGTCTACCTCTATGAGATTAGATTTGTTGTTGCTGCATTCTGTTTTGTTGAGAACTAGATGGGGAATCAGGTTTCCAAAAACTCAGAGAAAAACGAACAAGCTGGCAAGGGCGAGGCTGCCAATTGGTTGAAGGAGAGGGTCATGAATTGGTTGAATTGGTTGAAGGAGAAGGAGAGTACAGAATAGGAAAATGAAGCTGACAAGGGAGAGGAATCTGAAGAGATTGAACTAAGGGGTACAAATATTCTTTTATTTATGTCTACAAAGATTTTGAGTTTGTTTATAATGATCAAATAATACTCGTCTTGATTGCATTTTTTTAGTTAAGAAAAATAAAAATTTCAGTTGTATTTTAATTATATTTGATAAGGATCTGACTCGGAGAAGAAAATCGAATCAAGAACATATTCTAGATCTGACTCAATTACCTTCTTGTAAATATTGTTATCAAGCAAACAACTACAAATCTTACTCCAATAATTTTTCATTCTTTTCGGCAATCACTTGGAGTAATCCTCAAGTCCGCTCTATCATAAACCTAACCATGACTGGTGGACCCAAATGGGAAGATTGTGAAACAAAACAACAAAACGATCAACCCTAATGTCGATAATAGATAATCCACAATATATTCTCCATATATTGCTTGTAGTGCAAACATCCTTTGTATATTATACTTTTAACAACTATTTTTATTTTTTCAATAACACGTCAAAGTTTATGCAGACATCCTACATATATTCCTTGATCAAAATTAGTTGTTTTAAATATTGACACAAAACGGTGATACAAAAACTGCAATTTAAGGATCGAAAAATCATAATATTTCTTGTCTATTAAATCACGTGTGACATTTGACTCCTATTTTCACTTCATACAATACAAAATGTGATAATAGTTACTAAAGTCTACAACATATATTTTGAAAATAAAGTGTTAGTAAATTTTATCAGCTGTGACAAATGAAATATATCCCAAAATTCGCGCATCCTCAGTATCTGGATGAAATTGTTGCATTATGAGATTTGCTTCCCTCCTCTCTTTCTGATCTGAGATTAGATTTGTTGTTGCTGTATTCTGTTTTGTTGAGAACTAGATGGGGAATCAGGTTTCCAAAAACTCAGAGAAAAACGAACAAGCTGGCAAGGGCGATACTACCAATTAGTTGAAAGAGAGGGCCATGAATTGGTTGAATTGGTTGTAGAAGAAGGAGAGTGCAGAAAAGGAAAAGGAAGCTGACAAGGGAGAGGAATCTGAAGAGATTGAACTAAGGGGTACAAACATTCTTTTATTTATGTCTACAAAGATTTTGAGTTTGTTTATAATGATCAAATAATATTCCAGTCTTGATTGCATTTTTTTAGTTAAGAAAATAAAAATTTCAGTTGTATTTTAATTATATTTGATAAGGATCTGACTCGGAGAAGAAAATCGAATCAAGAACATATTCTAGGTCTGACTCAATTACCTTCTTACAAATATTGTTATCAAGCAAACACCTACGGATCTCACTCCAATAATTTTTCATTCTTTTCGGCAATCACTTGGAGTAATCCTCAAGTCCGCTCTATCATAAACCTAACCATGACTGGTGGACCCAAATGGGAAGATTATGAAACAAAACAACAAAACGATCAACCCTAATGTCGCTAATAGATAATCCACAAGATAACATCCTCCATATATTACTTGTAGTGCAAACATCCTCTATATATTACACTTTTAACATATATTTTTATTTTCTCAATAACACTTCAAAGTTTATGCCGACATCCTCAATATATTGCTTGATCAAAAATTGTTGTTTTTAACTAATGACACAATAGGGTAATACAAAAACTGCAGCTTAAGGATAGAAAAATCATAATATTTCTTGTCTATTAAATCACGTGTGACATTTGAGTCTTACTTTGACTTCATACATTACAAAACTTGATATAGTTACTAAAATCTACAACATATATTTTGAAAATGAAGTGTGAGTAAGTTTTGTTAGATGTGTCAAATGCAATATATCCCCAAATTCCATATTTAATTATGGAAACATTTGATATTACTTATTTCCCAATTTTATGAAGTTGGGGTGTTTTTGAAAGTTTTACAACATATTACAAGTATCAGAAACATACTTAAAACTTTAAATTATAACTATTAATTTATAATTTTGTTAATCATCACAAAGGCATGATATTTGTTC
Organism: Lantana camara; assembly: GCA_037501455.1. Lineage (NCBI taxonomy): Eukaryota > Viridiplantae > Streptophyta > Magnoliopsida > Lamiales > Verbenaceae > Lantana > Lantana camara. The sequence continues at coordinate 15,287,657 of CM074859.1, forward strand.
TAACTATACAAACTTTCATTGGGAAAAAATTTACATTTCATTTGAATAATAAACGTTGGCGCTAACCTCTATACTTGTCCAGCCAAGCCTCCAGGACAGGTGATTTTCTAATTTTGGTGCCTATTTTTGGAGATATTATATTTTTGGTGTACTTTTTTGAGATATTTTAATTTTGGGATTTTCCGCTTTTTGAAAAAGCGGAATTACTATTACATTCCGCTTTACCCCTTTTTAAATAGCGGAATCCATGTATTTCCAAATTTAATCAGGCTGGGCCATGTGGTAGCATCTGCATCGTTTTTCTTCTATGATGCACGGACACTTCTAAAAATATCATTTTGCCGTATCGTGTCATGCCGTGTCGTGTCGGACACTCGTGTCCGACACCGTGTCTGACACTCCTTACGTGGGAAATTCAAGAAAAAATCCATTTCACCGTATCCGTGTCGTGTCGTGTCCGTGTCGCCGTGTCCGTGTCCATGCATCATAGTTTTTCTTATTTAAGTGAATAGTGATTCTGTTTTTTTTTTTTAAAACGCGCTAATTTAACAAAAAAAAATTATAATTGTAATTCACCAGAATTTGGCCATGCTTGGCGAGATTTTAATAAAAATGGCCCCTTGTTCCTTTTATTTAAAACATCAATGTCAGCCTAAAATATTTTTAAAAAATATCTTTCATCTTATTGACACATAACAGTTTCTGAGTCTAGTTTTCTTTTTGATAAATCTGCTATTTAAGAAAGCGGATTCACTATTATTAAATAATTTTTAAAAAAATTATAAGACTGATTTTGGCGTTTCGAAGAAAAAGAAAATTGAAAACAATTGTTGACACATAAGTTTTAAATTTTTATTTTCAGATTTCGCTTTTTAAAAAGGTGGAAACATTGTTCACTAAATATTTTTTTCTAAAAAAAATTAGGCTGACATTGGTGTTTTAAATAAAAGAAAAAGGGGGCATTTTTATTAAAATCTCGCCAAGCATGGTCAAATTTTCGAGAATTACAATCATAATTTTTTGGGAAAACTACATACAGGTCCCTGAGGTTAGGCCTAATTACAAAATGGTCCCTATTCTTTTAAATATTACATTGTAGTCCATAAGCTTGTTAATTTGTTAATTTTTGTATACTTTTAGGGACGATTTTGTATTTTTGGTCATACATTATACATACCACTCACAAAACCTTTAGGAACATAAGTGTACTTTTACAAAATTCATTAATGGACCTCACACAAAACAAGAATATAGGGACTATAGTGTAATTTAACCAAAAAAAAGGAACTACAGTGTAATAATTGAAAGAATAGTGACCGGCTTGTAATTGGGCCTAACCTCAGGGACCTGTATGTAATTATCCCAATTTTTTTTTTGTTAAATCCGTTTTTAAAAAAAATGGAATCACTATTCACTTAAAAAAAAAAGGCGCAGATGCTACCACATGGCGCAGCCTGGTTAAATTTGGGAATACATGGATTCAGCTATTTAAAAAAGTGGAATGTAATAGTGATTCCATTTTTTTAAAAAGCAAAAAACCCCAAAATTAAATATCCCCAAAAAGTACACCAAAAGTACAATATCTCTAAAAATTGACACTAAAATTAGAAAATCACCCTCCAAGACATGTCAATTATCCAGAAATAAAATAATATAAATTTATCCCGATTATTACGAAACAAGCATGTATAACTCCATTCATAATATTATGTACTCTAGCAACCTGCATGATTTGAGGCTGATTCTCTTGTTTGAAACGTATAATGTTGATCTTATCTTATATATTTAACAATAACATTTATCTTATTTAACAATAACATAATTAAGCTATGTTTCTTGAACAACATGAAAGAAAGATTATGATGTCACTTGTTAGTGTTGAGAGACAATTTTTCAATAATATTAGGAAAAGTACCCAAAAACTATTAATATTTCTCTTACATAGTTACTAATTGTTGGGAAGTTATAACATTTTACCCTCTCCAAAATAAGAAACTCAACTTCGAATTGATCAAGTTATACAAGTATAAGATGAAGGGACCAAAATGCTTTCTTTTTTCTTTCTTTCTTTTTTTTTTTTTTTTTTTTAATTGGGATATTTTGTAAATTACCAATATTATAAGGGTGTGAAAATGCAAATAACCCGATAAAGCTCTATCTCCTTTTGTTGCTGTATCCTACTTTTTGTCTCTTTCTTTTTAATTCAGCCTTTCAGGGTTTGAAAATTTTCTTAAAATGTAAGGATCGATGATTAATAAATGAGCAGCATTACTTGAATAAACACATATTATATCATGTATGTATTTATATTGTTTATTTCAGCAATATAATGAAGTACTAATGTTGTCTTATGTTAGTACTAACGAATAATTTATCATTTATGCATTATCTATGCAACTGGTGTTGTACTTTATGCATTTTAGTTTCAACAATTCGCGACTCTTAAGGACAAGTTGCCAAATACAAGGCAGACTACTATACTATATTAATATATGCTATTGGTTTTAGTTAAAAAGGCTATGAAAGTTGTTTTGATTGGTTCCTGGTACGGAATGACCGTAATTTTGGGAGAATTTATTTTATTTTTTTGGGGAGGGATCGAGATTTTATCATGATCATTCCGCAACATTGCTACGGAACAGGTGTTAAACCCTTGTTTTGTTTTGAATGATTGACAAAAAGAACAAAAATACTGAAAGTATTATGCAGGAACAAAAGTCAAAGGACTGGAATCAAGTGGCTGGAACCTGGGGAACTGAACCTGAGCAGTTTAAAAATCAAATATAGCAACGGCCATAAATGGCTAGTTTGGCTGTTTCTCTATATATAGATAGATAGAGTCATCTTTGAAGAGTGATTTTCCTTATTGCTTTTAAACTGTTGTTTTTGTGTGTACACCGTATAGAGCGTTTGTGTGTGATCTCTGGTGGGCAGTAAGCTTAAGCTTAGGTTATCCGGGTGCTCTGGTTTAGGTAGTACCATCTGTGTGTGTTGGTACCAAACAAAGATTGTTTTATTGGTGCTCTGGCTTGAGTAGTATCAGCTGTGTGTGTTGGTACCAAGCAGAGCTTGCTTTGAATTGTATCTCTTCTATCTTAATAATATTACAGGTTCAAAATCCTAAGTATAAAAACTTAGGTAGAGGATTAATCTCTTTGGTTCGTGTTTTCACAACCTTAGGGGCCAAACCTCTATAAATATCTTGTCTCGGTTCTTACCTTTCTTCATATGGTTTAAGACATACTGTGTTCAAGCTTGAGCTATTGATCTGTTCATCACTGTGCCTATTTGTTTTAATTGAATGAACTCATGATTGAGCTAATGAATGATATAATCTCGGAGTAAATGAAATCCTGGTCAAAGGCTTGTGGTACATTGAACAAACATTAATACACTAGGTATTGAAGGTGTGATTGCTAAAAACAAGAAACTGAGTTAATCAATTCACCCCTCACCCCCCGATCAACAAGTGGTACCAGAGCTTGGTACTCATTGTTCCGAGTGGTTTAACAACCCTGAGTCAAAACGATCCTATGGAATCTCAAAGTGAGATTTATTCAGAGGGGATGTCGCATACCAAACCTCTGCTGCTTGATGGAACTAATTATGCTACATGGAAAAACAGAATTGAATACTTCATTTCTATTGATTATGATCTCAGGGATGTTGTGATCTCAGGTGCAAAAACTCCCATGAAACAGGCTGATGGGATCAACATTCCTAAAAACAAAAGTGAATACACTCAAGATGATAAAAAAAAATGATCTCTCTGAATTCTAAAGCCAAGAACATACTGTCGTGTTCACTTTGTAAAAGTGAATACAATCGGGTTAGCATTTGTAGCACTGCTAAAGACATGTGGGAAATGTTACATGTCACTCATGAGGGAACATCCCAAGTTAAGCAAGAAAGAATTGCTATTCTTGCTCATCAGTATGAACTCTTTCATATGAAAGAAAATGAGAGCATTAGTGAAATGTATGCTAATTTCATGGAAATTATCAATAAACTTTTTGCTCTTGGAAAAATTGTAACTGAGGAAGAGCAAGTTCGAAAAATCTTGAGAGCTCTTCCAAGAAACTGGAATCCCAAAGTTACGTCCATTCATGAGGCTAAAGATCTTACTCAAATGAGTATTGCTCAACTTATTGACTCATTAATGTCTCATGAGCTCACAATGCTGAGCTGGAACAAACACCCTGAAAAAAGGGGTGGTTTGAATCATGATGAGAATCTTGAGCAAGCAAACTACTCATTTGAAAATGAGGAAGAAGTTGATGCCAACATTGTTGTGCTTACGAAACGTCTCATGAGACTTTCGAAAAGAAAAAAGGACTTTCAAAGCAACATGCTCAGAAACAAACAGATCTCTGGCAACAAATCTACCAGATGCTATAATTATCAGGAAGAAGGACACTTCAAATATGAATGTCCAAGACTGCTTAAGGATAAGAAGAAGTACTCGAAGTTCCCTTCATACATTGTAGATACAAATGACCAAGATTCTGTCTCGAGTGTCTTCTCAAAAGATGAAGAATCATGTGAAGTCTTGATGGCAAATAGCCAGGTATCTATCGAAACTCTATCTACTTGTTCATCTGAATTTGAGAAATTTAGTCTCTCGTTCTTGATCAAATGCAAAGATAGTGTTGAAAATCTTAGAGTAAGAAACAAATTTCTTCAAAACAATCTGTTGAAAATTATCAAGCTCAAACAAGATTTACAAGAAAAGATTGATGGATTATTTGAGTCACTTGTTAAAATTCAAAATTATTGCAGTAATCTTGAACATGATAATCACCTTCTCTGGTATAAACTTAAGATGAAAGACAGATACAACTTTACCAGACCTTGGTGCCCTACTTGTAAGAAAATGGGACATTACTCTAATGAATGCTGGTACAGTCGTAAATTCAAACCATCTAAGTGGGTCTGGGTTAAAAAAGGGGTAATTCCCACTAACAACACAGGATTCTCAAACATTGGGATACCTGGAACTAAAATAGGAATTACAGGTACCAGAGGACTCAAAAAGAAACCTCAGATGGGTGTTAGACAGTGGGTGCTCAAGACACATGATAGGGGAAAAGACCAGCTTCTCTCAGATCAAACAAGTCAATAGTGGAACTGTGGTGTTTGCGGACAACACCAAAGGTAAGATTGTTGGTAAGGGCTCAATCGGTAATAAAGAAAGAGTATGCATCGAAAATGTGTTTTTAGTAAATGGTTTAGAACATAATCTGATCAGTGTGAGCCAATTATGTGATTGCGGATTTATTGTTAAATTCCTCCCTTCCCACTGTGAAATACTAAAAAATGATGAGATCATTTTCTCTGCTAAAAGAAATAGGAACATATATTGTTTCTCTTTACATGAGCTTGCTAATCAAAAGGTTGAGTGTCTTATAGTCAATGAGGATCCTAGCTGGACCTGGCACAGGAGACTTGGACATGTCAATATGGATCTCATATCAAAGCTTTCAAGAAAGGAGCTTATTAGAGGTCTGCCTAAGCTTGACTTCAAAAAGGATAGAACTTGTCATGCATGTCAAATTGGAAAGCAAACAAGATCATCCTTCAAAAGTAAATCTGGTATTTCATCTTCTAAACCTCTTGAATTACTTCACTTAGATTTGTTTGGTCCTATGAGAACAGAATCCCTTGGAGGTAAGAAATATGTCTTTGTAATTGTGGATTATTTCACAAGATATACATGGGTTGTTTTCCTTGTGCATAAAAATGATGCCATTAAAACCTTCATGCCTCTGGTAAAAAGAATTAAAAATGAAAAGGGGCTTCCTGTGATCAAAATTCGGAGTGATTATGGAACAAAATTCGATGAAAAATTATTTATTGAGTTCTGTGATAAGCATCGGTACGTGCATGAATTCTCTGCTCCCAAAACACCACAACAAAATGGTGCGGTAGAAAGAAAAAATAGAGTCTTGCAAGAAATGGCAAGAACAATGTTGAATGAATATGAAATGCCAAAAAGCTTTTGGGGTGAAGCTGTGAACACAACTTGCTATATCACGAATAGAGTGCTTATTCGTCCCAAACTCATGAAAACACCCTATGAGTTGTGGAAAGGCAAAACAACAAATGTATCACATTTTCATGTGTTTAGCTGCAAATGCTTTATACTAAATGACCATGAGAATCGTGGTAAATTCCATTCCAAATCCGATGAAGGAATCTTTCTTGGATACTCAAATCACAGTCGTGCCTACATGGTCTTCAATAAAAGAAAAAGGACTGTGCAGGAATCAATACATGTGGTATTCGATGAAATTGATCCCCAGATCAAAACAACTACTTATCAACAGCAAGTTGGATCCTCTTTCTCTCACATTAGCTCCAGTTTGAACCAAAATCAAAACTGCAGTGGAACTAATGGTGAGCATCCTAATCAAGTCATCACAAATGAGCTCATCGATTCAGAAGATGTGGCAGAGACTGATGATTCAGAGGATAATAACGCCTGTGATTCAAACTCCCCACAAACCATCAGGAGATTTAAGCATGCATCTAGTCATCCAATAAATAATGTTATTGGAGATAAAGGAGTTGGAATCATGACAAGATCAAGAATTAAAGCTGCAAGTGTTGAGCATGATCAAGCTGGGTTAGTATCTCAAATTGAGCCTCAAAATACAAATGAAGCACTTAGAGACAGGTTTTGGGTTGAAGCAATGAAGGAAGAATTAGCTCAATTCCAGAAGAACGAAGTCTGGAAACTCATTGAAAAACCTCAACAACAATCTATCATTGGAACAAAGTGGGTTTTCAGAAATAAACTAAATGAAAAGAGAGAAGTCATTCGAAATAAAGCAAGACTTGTGGCCAAAGGGTACTGCCAACAGGAAGGAATTGATTATGAAGAAACATTCGCCCCTGTTGCTAGATTGGAATCAATTCGCATACTATTAGTTGTGGCTACTTACTACAATTTTCCACTGTACCAAATGGATGTTAAAAGCGCTTTCCTCAATGGATATATATCTGAGGATGATGTCAGTCAACCTCCAGGATTTGAAGATACACATCTACCTGATCATGTTTACAAACTTTCTAAAGCACTCTACGGTCTAAAACAGGCTCCCAGAGCCTGGTATGAAAGGCTAAGAGACTACTTGCTTTCCAATGGATTTGAGATTGGAACAGCTGATACAACTCTATTCTTGAAGAAGGTTAATACAAACCTTCTCATTGTTCAAATATATGTTGACGATATCATATTTGGAAGTTCATGCTCCAATCTCTGTGATGAATTTTCATCATACATGAAATCTGAGTTTGAAATGAGCCTTATGGGAAAATTGAACTTCTTTCTTGGGCTGCAAATTAAGCAAACCAGAATTGGGACCTTTGTTTCCCAAGAAAAATATATCAAAGAAATCTTGGCGAAGTTCAGCATGACAGATTCAAAATCTATACCAACACCTATGTGTGTGTCCACTAAGTTGGACAAAAATCCTGATGAAGAAAGCTTTGATGAGAAAACGTATAGAGGTGCAATAGGAAATCTATTGTATCTCATAGCTAGTTGTCATGATATACTCCTGACTACTACACTCTGTGCAAGGTTTCAAAGTGATCCCAAAATTTCACACTTTAAAATTGTCAAGAAAATCTTGAGATATCTATGTGGAACAATGAAAGTTGGACTTTGGTATCCAAGATCAATTTCCTTTAATCTCACTGTATACTCAGACGCTGATTTTGCTGGTTGCAAACTTGATTGAAAAAGTACAAGTGGGCAATGTCAATTGCTCAAAAAATGCCTTGTGAGCTGGGCAAGTAAAAAGCAAAGTGTGGTGGCATTATCTACCACTGAAGCTGAATATCTTGCTATGGGAAGTTGTTGTGCTCAAATAGTTTGGATGAAACAAACTCTCTCTGACTTTGGTCTTCATTTTAATAAAACTCCTCTATTTTGTGATAATACAAGTGCAATATGTATTTCCAAAAATCCTGTTTTCCATTCCAAAACAAAACACATTGATATCAAACATCATTTTCTTAGAGATCATGTTCAAAATCAAACCATTGAAATTCTTCATGTTGACACAAAAAACCAGCTTGCAGACATTTTTACAAAACCTCTGTGTCCAGAACAATTTGCCTTCATCAAAGAGAAACTTGGTATTATGCCATTCCCTGGTACTAGCGATTAGGAAAACTTTGTTCCAAAAGTTTTTTTTTTACTAAAGCGTGTTTCTAATCTTTTTGCGACTTTGTTTTTTGCGGTTATACATCTTCACTAAAAAATCTTTTCAAAATTCAGAGGGCATTTGAAGAGTTGTGTCTCTTCGTCTTCAACCTCTTCTGACATAAAATCTCTTTACTCTTTCTAAATCATACAAACCCTTGTTTTCACATTCTAAAACCCCTGTTTGCCAATTTCTCTGTTTTTCGTCATGGAAAATCCTGAATCTTCTAATCCGACTAACAAATCTGAAAATTCTGATGAAGTTCCCTTAGCCAAATGGAACAATAAGGCCGGTACCATCTCCTCTCTTAACACCAAGAAACCCTTATCAACATCCCATGAACGTGAGGACGAGTCTTCTGGTGAATCGACATCACTTTCATCAAAGTCAGGGAGAGACGATGGATCTTCAAGTGAGGAAGCAGAATCTGATGATCTCACCCCGGAACCATCTGATGCTGAGGACACAGATCTCGACTACTCTGAAGATGAGGAACTTCCACTTGCAGAGGTTTGTCATGAAACCAAAGATATTTCGTTCGATTCCCTTTCTCCTGATTTGTTGTTTCAAACACCTTCCAGTAAAAAGTATTTCTATGCAAAAATGACTGAAAGAAAATGGAATAGGGGTCGTTCATTCCAGTTTTCTCACTTTCCTAAATGCTTTATTACTCAACGTTTTGAAGAATTGGGGTGGGTACCCTTTCTTACTATTGATGAATCTGTCTATCCTCTTCTCTGCAAACTATTTTATACAAATGCATCCTTCTTTCGTCGGTCAAATCCAGTTGGAATCGTAGTCAAATCTTTTGTTCTAGGTGAAAACATCAGTTTTTCCTCTAGAAAAATAAACACTTTGATTGGTTGTCCTCATAAAGGGGTCAAAGTTTATGGTGATTGGCCTAAGGCTTATGACTATGAAGATGCAAAAAAACTTTTATGGAATGGTGTTGACTATCCTCTGGTTGGAGGAATTGCTCTTCGAAATCTGAAGCCTGAACATGCCCTGTCATCAGATCATTAGTCTTACGATTCTATCTGGTTCTGTTGAACCCGGTAATCATTCTACCGACATGAACCGTGTTAGCACATTCTTGCTTTATGCTTTTCTGAAAAACATTAAGGTCAATCTTGGTTATATCATTCTATCCCATAAGGAACATTGTGGTCTCAACAACACCAAACTTCCATACTTCATGCTTCTCACTCATCTCTTCAAAACCAAAAGTCTTATTCCATTTCCTGCAAACTGGAAAGAAAATCCGAAGTACCATAAGAAATTTGATAATCGCACTCTCAGCCATATGAAGTTCCAGTTTGATTCCAAAACAAAATCCTGGTCTCGCATGTTCAATAAATCTACCGCCTCTACCTCCAAAAAATCCTCCACACCCACTGCTATCTCTCCTGATCTTGTTGAAACCATGGAAACTCTCAAAAAGGAACAGGCCACATTTAATGCAGATCTAGATTTGTTTTCTGATCGACTTTCAAGTATTGAGCACAGGTTGAAGAAGCTTGAGCAAACCCAACCCTCTCGGAGTACCAAACGAATGCTTTTTGATGATGAAGGGGGAGAATCTCAGGACAAAGAAGATCAGAAGCTGAAAAAGAAGAAGGGAGACAAAGTTGACACACAAAAGAAGGAAGGGGAAGCCAAAACTGGGAAGAAAAAAGAAGAAGTCAAAATTGGAAAAATCAAGAACAAGTGCAAAGGAAAAGCTGAATGAAAGCAAGCTGAAAGATGAATGAAGTTGTTTTTTTTATGCTTTAAATACTTCCATCCTTACATTATGGTTTTGCTGAATACTCTGTTTTGGATTGGTACTTTTACACATCCTAGATGCGTTTCAAGTAGGAAACTCTTTACTTTTCCCTATCTGTGCTATTAAGCTATCTATGACAGGGGGAGCTTTTTGTCATCATCAAAAGGGGGGAGACTGTTAAACCCTTGTTTTGAATGATTGACAAAAAGAACAAAAATACTGAAAGTATTATGCAGTAACAAAAGTCAAAATTCTCATGCAAGAACAAAAGTCAAAGGACTGGAATCAAGTGGCTGGAACCTGGGGAACTGAACCTGAGCAGTTTAAAAATTAAATATAGCAATGGTCATAAACGACTAGTTTGGTTATTTCTCTATATATAGATAGATAGAGTCATCTTTGAAGAGTGATTTTCCTTATTGATTTTAAGCTGCTGTTTTTGTGTGTACACCGTATAGAGCGTTTGTGTGTGATCTCTGGTGGGCAGTAAGAAGCTTAGGTTATCCGGGTGCTCTGGTTTGGGTAGTACCATCTGTATGTGTTGGTACCAAACAAAGATTGTTTTATTGGTGCTCTGGCTTGGGTAGTATCAGCTGTGTGTGTTGGTACCAAGCAGAGCTTGCTTTGAATTGTATCTCTTCTATCTTAATAATATTGCAGGTTCAAAATCCCAAGTATAAAAATTTAGGTAGAGGATTAATCTCTTTGGTTCGTGTTTTCACAACCTTAGGGGCCAAACCTCTATAAGGTTTAAGACATACCACGCTCAAGCTTGAGCTATTGATCTGTTCATCACTGTGCCTATTTGTTTTAATTGAATGAGCTCATGATTGAGCTAATGAATGATATAATCTCGGAGTAAATGAAATCCTGGTCAAAGGCTTGTGGTACATTGAACAAACATTAATACACTAGGTATTGAAGGTGTGATTGCTAAAAAACAACAGGGATTCCTTGGTATAGTCACGGGAGACACCAAAAAAGTTGCGTATTCATTTATGGAATATACAACACCAATATATATGTAGGATTTAGGGCAAAATATGTAAGAAAGGAAAGAGCTAATTACAAGGGGAAAGATAAAATTAAAGAGAACATCACAAGAGTGATTTGAATCAATTAAGATCTTTATTTAGTTATGTGATCTTATTTTCTAATACCATTCATTCTGTTCTTCAGGATCGTGACGACGAACCACACCACCAACTTAATATAGATGTAACTAATGTATTAGGTAAAAACAGAAAAAACGAACATATAACTTGATCTAAATCCTTTGAGGTGGATCACGCATTTTTCCAAAAGGCGAAACCCTAAAGAAAGGTGTGATCATAGATTTTTGAGGAAGATATTAAATGATGGAAAAAGGGAGAAAAAGAGAAAAATTACAAACTATTAGCACATCTGTTTTGTATTTCTAAATTTAATTCATTGTTTTTCTAGTCCTTGAGTGCACGAGATATGGGGTTCCATGCCAAAATACATGCATGGTTTAATTTATTCTATTTATTAATGCGTTACAAAGAGTTGCTTCCGAGATATGCGATTTATTGCATGGCAAAGTATATATATTGACTCAATAATTATTAAAAAACATATAAGAATCCTGCAAAACAACAGCATATAAAATTATAGTCCAAAAACTATAGCTCTACATATCTTATACTTTTACTACTAAATAAATCACCTCATTGGACGAATTTTATACATTAAAACGTTTTATCATTTATTAATTAAACTACTCTTTTTTTAATCAAAGTTAACTCGAAGGCACCGCAAAATGACAAAGAACATCTTGTATTTTTTATTTTTTTTAGTATTTTTTCAATTTAAGAGGACATATTAGTTCTCCAACTATTCTAATAAGATTTAAACCTCTGGCCTATCTATTTACAAGTGCAAATACTTACTACTAAAAAATTTACTTATCTTAAATCTGGTATTTAACTTAGGGTAATTGTCACATACACAGTGAGATTAATTTCAATTAAAAAAAATCCTTTTATTTGAAATTACAAAAAACATCTGCATATTTTGTAACACTTGCCCGAACCTTAAGGTGTTTTTGACTTTTTGCAATTCCCCTTTTTAATTAATGTCTTCAATTTACATAGATCTTTCTGAGACAATTTTAGCATACCCTTAATGGTAGTCAATTTTGATTATTCCGGCCACAGGATTAGCAATTGCAGCAAAGGCTTCTCTAGAGAGATCTAGGGTTCCGCCGCAGCTGGGGCAATGATCCACCACCTTCACCACCACGCTCCTCCCCGTGCAAGGATGCGGGACGGGATTTGTCGGCCCGGTGCATGTTACATTGAATATTTTACCACAAATAGCTCCGTTTTGCCATAGAGGATCGCTAGCTGCAGCTATCATAACGCCGTTATCTTTATTCCCATAACATGCTGAAGCTGCATAATCACGAAATTATTGAAATAATTATTGAAGGAGATGAATTATATTTTATAAAGTTATAATAACTAGCTAGGAATTTGTTTTCATCGCTGAGGATACTATAAGAAATCTAAAATCTTCAATGTATCGCGAATCAAGAAATAAATACTTCATTCGCATTGCAAAAACAGTCTCATTTCTTTTTTCACATTGATTAAAAATTAACAATTAACAATAGACAAAAAAATCATAATTTTCCAACAATACTCCATATTGACGACTATGCACTGAGTTATTATAACCTGACCAAATTAGTTATGGACAAAATTTTAGAACAACTTACGAACATAGTTTTGTAATTAGTTTTGTAATTACATTTACGTTTTTCTTAGCTTTACATTGGTTTAGCTGATAATTTCACGTTTTAGTAACAAAAACGTGTTGCACTTTACTATCTCCATAAGTCAGATTTGTAATTGATGATCGACACGTGGACCACTCAGAAGCAAGCTGTTAGTTGATATTTATGAGCTGAAAGCTCTTTGTACAGTTTAGTTGAGCAAATACGAAATGAAAAATTCTTCCAAAATTCTCTTTCTTTCTGCTTCAATATGGTATCAGTGACATTTTTGCTTCCCTGATGGCGTTTGTTTCTTTGATTGTTGCTTGATTCGGTTGAATCTCGTGTTGCTATTGTGTTGCCTGTTGTGCTGATTGTTTGGTTTTCAACCTGGATTTTTGCGTTGATTTTTCCCAATTCGCCATGGATTCCGGCGATCTTCCCTCTACTTCTCCGGCAATTTCCCCGGATGATCCGTTTTTCTTGCCGCCAACCGAACACCTTAATTCCTTCCTTGTCTCTCAACCGCTGACTGGAGATAACTACAACACTTGGAGCAGATCTGTCCTTATCGCATTATCGGCGAAGAACAAACACGGCTTCGTCGACGGTTCTCTCACTGCTCCGGCTCCGACGGATTCTGAAACTCGCCGTAAGGCCTGGATTCGCAATAACCATGTGGTTATCTCCTGGATCCTAAATTCCGTCAGCAAAGAGATTGCTACTTCAATCCTTTTCTCTGACACTGCGCGTGATGTATGGCTGGATCTCAAAGAGCGTTTCCAGCAATCAAACGGTCCTAGGATATTTCAGCTTCGCCAGCTGCTTTTGTCTACGCACCAGGAAAACACATCTGTCAGTGTTTACTTTACCAAGCTGAAAGCTGTATGGGAGGAATTGACAAACTACCGTCCTATATGTACGTGTAATCGGTGCAACTGTGGGGGTTTACATGATCTTAGCCTGTATTACCATTCTGAGTACCTAATGGCGTTCCTCATGGGTCTGAATGAATCATTTGCCCAAGTTCGCAGTCAGATTTTGATGATGGAGCCTCTGCCAACACTGAGTAAGGCTTTTGCTTTGGTTAGTCAGGAAGAACGCCAACGCACTCTCGGTTCCAGCTCTTCCCCTACTCCACCCCTAGCATTTGCTGTTAAAGGTGCCAGATCTGACCCTAGCATGGGTCGCGGTTTCCATAATTCGCGTGGTGGAGGTCCAAGCTCTTATCGTGGTGGTTATTCCAGAGGAAGGGGGCATATTGAATGCACTCATTGTCATGGTAATACTCATACTGTTGACAGGTGTTATCAAATTTATGGCTATCCACCTGGTTACTTTAACAACAGACCACGTCCCCCACAATCCATACATCAGCCCTCTCCAATGGTAAATCAGGTTGAAACTGTTGTTACTCCTTCTACTGCCCCTGCTCAAACATCATCTGTCCCTGGTTCTATGACTGTTTCATCTGCTTCTAGCTCTTTCATACAGTCATTAACTGACAAGCAATACCAGGATCTTTTATCTTTGTTGTCAACACAGGTGCAGAGTACAGCTGCTATAACTGAGTCTAGCACCTCTGGCCCTCACACCTATGAAACAGGTATATCACTGTCTGCATCCTCTGATTTCCAAGTTGGTTGTGCATCTTGGATTATTGACTCTGGTGCTAGTAGGCACATTACATGTGATTTGAATCTATTTGACACTGTGGAGTCTATCACTGCTACTCAAGTTTTACTTCCCAATGGATCCTCATTCCCTGTTACTTGTCAAGGCACAATTACCTTACATCCTTGTATTGTGCTGCACGATGTCCTCTATGTTCCACATTTTCGTTTCAATCTGATCTCCCTCAGTCATCTGTTAAAGTTCTCACCTGTCTCTATCACCTTTCTACCTGATCAGTGCATTCTCAGAGACATCAAGCAGCAGGTGATGATTGGCAAGGGTGATCTCCAGAATGGTTTATATGTTTTTGAGCCTGTTGTTTCTTTTGCTCAACAGTTTCCTATGGTTAGTACAGTGTCTGTAGCCACTTGGCATAATAGGTTGGGTCATATTGCATTTCCAATTCTTCAGCAGTTGAAAAGTGTATTGAGGTTAGATTTACCTCATGGTTTTGACTCTCATTGTTCCATTTGCCCTCTGGCAAAGCAAAGACAGTTATCTTTTGTTTCAAGAAATAATAGATCTCCAGCTGCATTTGATCTTATTCATGCAGATGTTTGGGGCCCTTTCAATCATGCTCCTGGAAATCCTTATAGATATTTTTTGACATTGGTTGATGACCATACCAGGTTTACTTGGATTTATCTACTCAAACAGAAGTCTGATGTACTCTTGGTTATTCCTCAATTTTTCCAATTGATTCTTACTCAATTTCATACTACAATCAAAGTGTTTAGATCAGACAATGCTCCTGAGTTAGCATTTACTGAATTTTTCAAGGAAAAGGGAGTCTTACACCAGTTTTCTTGTGTGGAAAGACCCCAGCAAAACTCTGTTGTGGAGAGGAAACATCAGCACTTACTTAATGTTGCAAGGGCCCTGTACTTCCAATCAAGGATCCCTTTGAAGTATTGGACAGATTGTTTGCTCACTGTTGTCTACTTGATAAACAGAACCCCATCTATTCACTTGGAATCTAAGTCTCCCTTTGAACTTTTATTCAATGGCAGTTTTGATTATGATTCCCTTAAAGTGTTTGGTTGCTTAGCTTATGCCTCCACACTTACATCACAGAGACATAAATTTTAGTCCAAGAGCCAGAGCTTGCATCTTTATAGGATATCCTCCAGGGGTCAAGGGATATAGATTGCTAGATCTCACCACTAAAGAAACATTTATTTCCAGAGATGTAGTGTTTCATGAGGATACCTTTCCCTTGCAGCAACATGGTACCTCTTCCATCTCTGAAGGGGATTTTCCAGACATTTCTTTACCTATTCCAACAGATTATGGTCCTTCTCTTCCTGATCCTCTCATGCCCTGTACATCTCCTTCATCTGAGCCTTGCAGGAGATCTACTAGACCTCTCAGGAAACCATCTTATCTCCAAGAGTAACACTGTGGCTTGATTAGTCATAATGAGAAGAAACAGACTTCCTGTGTATATCCTATTGCCTCACACATGTCTTATGATAACCTTTCTTCTGATTACAAGTCATATTGTCTCAATATCACTGCTATTCCTGAACCTCAGTCCTACAAAGTTGCAGCAGAGTTGCCTCAATGGAGAGCAGCTATGCAGGATGAATTGCAGGCCATGGAGATGAATAATACTTGGACAGTAGGCAATCTGCCACCAGGGGCCCATTCCATTGGTTGCAAATGGGTTTTCAAGACTAAATACAACTCAGATGGCTCTCTTGAAAGGCACAAGGCCAGGTTAGTGGCTAAAGGATATAGTCAATTGGAGGGTATTTATTTTTTGGACACATATTCTCCTGTGGCAAAGTTGGTCACTGTCAAGACAGTTTTGGCTCTTGCTAGCAGTCATGGTTGGGAGCTTGCTCAACTTGATGTCAACAATGCATTCCTTAATGGTGATTTATTTGAAGAAGTTTACATGGACTTGCCTCAAGGATATTCACCACCTGATATGCCTGCTACAGCCTCTTCATCATCAAAGTTGGTTTGTAAATTGAATAAATCCATCTATGGCCTCAAGCAAGCATCAAGGCAGTGGTATGCAAAGTTTTCCACTTCCTTAATGGCCTATGGCTTTTCCCAGTCTAAGGCAGATTATTCCCTGTTTACTAAAGGTGAGGGTGCAGATTTCATTGCTTTACTGGTCTATGTAGATGATATCATCATCACTGGCCCAAATTCAACCTTGATTCATGATCTGAAGCAGTTCTTAAGCACTCAGTTCAAGCTTAAGGACCTTGGTACTCTCAAATACTTCTTGGGATTGGAAATTGCTAGGTCTGCCAAAGGCCTTATGTTATGTCAAAGGAAGTATACACTGCAACTCCTAGAGGATACAGGTTTTCTTGGATCAAAGCCAACACTTACTCCTTTAGATCCAAGTTGTAAGCTCAATTCATTTGATGGTGAAGCACTGGAGGATGTGAGTTTGTACAGACAACTCATTGGCAGGTTACTATACCTCACTTTAACCAGGCCGGATATATGCTTCGCAGTTAACAAATTGAGTCAGTTTGTCTCTCAACCACGGACAACACATTTGGATGCAGTTCACCATCTCCTAAGATACCTTAAAGGTTCTCCTGGACAAGGGATTTTCTTCCCTTCATCTGCTGATATGAAATTGACAGCATTTGTTGATGCAGATTGGGCATCTTGTCAAGATACCAGGAGATCCACCTCAGGTTTTTGTGTTTTCCTAGGAGGATCCCTCATTTCTTGGAAATCAAAGAAGCAAAGTATAGTTTCCAGATCATCCGCAGAAGCTGAGTATAGAGCTCTTGCTGTTGCAACTTCAGAGCTGGTTTGGCTTGATCAACTGCTCAAGGATCTTCATGTTATCATTGAAATGCCTGTGATTCTTTATTGTGATAATCTGGCAGCCCTTCATCTTGCAGAAAATCCTATATTCCATGAAAGAACTAAGCATATCGAAGTCGATTGTCACTTTGTTAGAGACAAAGTGTCAACTGGATTTATTAAGTTGCTACCAATTCGCACCAGTCATCAAGTAGCTGACATGTTTACAAAGGCTCTGTCTTCACCACAGCTAAAGCTTCTCATGTCCAAGTTGGAACTCAAAGACATTTTTCATCCACCTTGAGGGGGGTGTTTTGTAATTAGTTTTGTAATTACATTTACGTTTTTCTTAGCTTTACATTGGTTTAGCTGATAGTTTCACGTTTTAGTAACAAAAACGTGTTGCACTTTACTATCTCCATAAGTCAGATTTGTAGTTGATGATCGACACGTGGACCACTCAGAAGCAAGCTGTTTGTTGATATTTATGAGCTGAAAGCTCTTTGTACAGTTTAGTTGAGCAAATACGAAATGAAAAATTCTTCCAAAATTCTCTTTCTTTCCGCTTCAATAAACTAGCTGCTACTAAGACAAAAACAACTCTGAGGCTCATTTGCAATGCCATTTTGAATTTATTACGAGAGTTATTCGAAAAGCACAGAATTTTGCAACATTTATAGTTGAGACGGGATACCGAAATTCTATTACCCTGGCTCTTGTCAATTAATTATTTTTAGTCAATTGATTTTATGTTGCTTTGCTAAATATGTATGCCAATTAATTACCCATGCAAGAGGAATACTATATTCCCCCTAATTGAGTATATATGTTGACAATTCAATGAATTATACAAGATTTTGTCAATTAATTTTGGTCAATGGACATTATATGTTATGCTAATTATATATATGTCAATTAATTACGCTGGCAAGAATACATGAAGAAATATTGTAGTTTGAATAAACTAGCGCTTTAATTTTTAACTTCCTAACGCTTCTCTTTTCTACTTTTATTTATTTCTTATTTTTGAACAAGCGCCAAATGATGATTCTTTTATGCTGGGGTACATATATCTTGTCACGAAGGTTTCTAATGAGCGAGGGTGCCCGACTTAAGGATACTCAAACTTTTTATACTTTTTTATTTTTTGAAATACAACCGATGGATAAATGATTAAGCTTTACTCAGCTTAAATCTTCCGACATATAAACACGAACTACATCAAGGAGCATAGAGTTCCCATAACTAGGGTAATTAAGAGCCAAACGGGCTAGATTACGCGCCACCTTAAATCGTCATATGTGACGTGGAAGATGATTGAGATTATGAGTATAATAGTGACTATAATTATGGTTACTTTAAAAGTTTTTGATGTTAGGGAAATAATACTTTCCTAGTTAAGTTGTTGTAATTTGAGTGCCGTCAATTAGGGGTGTAAACGGATAATAAACGGATCGAATGTATGATTACCATATCCTTATCCGTTTATGATTCAGACGGATACAGATAATATTTTTTTAAATCGAATTCGGATAATATCCTTTTTATACGGATACAAAGCGGATTCGGACGGATTCGGATTTTAATCGGATTTTCAACTATTCAAAATTTGACATAAATTATTTATTTATATAACTTCGAACTTTTAATCAGATTATCAACTATTCATTTATAGATAAATTATTTAACTTTGAATATATATATTTTAGACGAATAGAGAAATAATAAGTATATCTATATAGATCATTTTTATGTTTTATCGAATGTATAAATGTGGTGAAATTATAAATTTTATCATATAATTAATTTGAAATATAATACTTTTATTAATAACATAATATATGTTAATTATATTATCTCTATATAAATATTGACGTGAACATATAGTTACTAATAAAACCTAAGGTTTTTCTTTAATAAATGCGCTAAAAAAGTTACTTAATATTAATAATCTATCATACATACACAGTTTTGTGTATATATTTTAATATAATACATTATTTATCGGATACGGATTACGGATAAATCGGATAACGGATATATCTAACGGATAATGAAACGGATCGGATGTTAAACGGATCGGATACCTTATTACCATATTCTTATCCGTTTATAATTCGGATGTCTATAATCGAATACGGATAATATCCTCTTGAGACGGATTCGGATAATATCCTCTGTAAACGAATTCGGATGCGGACGAATATCGGATTTTCGAATATCCATTTACAGCCCTACCGTCAATTAATGCTACCTTATTTCTTTTGCTTTTCTTTATTAGGAGGATTTTTAAAAGCAAAATCTCCATACTTAGCTGATGATCACCAATTTGTGGTTTTGAACTTTTGAGTCCTATACTTTCACCTCATACCATACAAGATTTGTTGTACTTATTAATTAAAATATGAAATAATTATATTTGATTACCCTGCATTTAAACTTAATTACAACGTAGTCTATTATTATCAGGAAATTATATTTTAGTCCCTAACTTTTAGAACTGTTTGTGATCCCTTGGTTTCTGTTATGTCATTCCAAAAATACTCCTAACTTCTTGTTAAATTCATAATTTGTAGGGATCGTTTTGTTTATATTTATAAACTTTAGGGATGATTTTGCAATTTTAGTCATATATTCAATGTAACATTCATAAAACCGTTAGGTACATAAGTGTACTTTTACAAATTTCGTTAAAGGACCTCAGATCAAACAAGATTTATACGGACTATAATGTAATTTTTCAATAATAATAGACTGCATTGTAATTAGGTCTAAATATTGCAGGATAATCAGATATAAATCACCGTTAAAATATAGGGCATATCTTAAATTGAAGTGCCAATTAAATGTTTACAGGGGTGTCAAATTGCACATATTGGATTACATAAACAAAACATACATAAAAAGGTAAAAAAGAGCTAAACAACTACACTTGTATTGTAGTAAATTTATTTCACATAAAGAAAGCATTACACAGTGGATATGATTTCTCGAACACTAGACAAGTTCAATAATTATATCCATATATACTGTCTTTTATTCAATATATATTTGTACTATTTCCATGAGGAAAATGTCATAATATGTCGAAGTTTATTATTGTAATGACTTATTCTCTTTCTGTCTGTTGCAGTCCCCTTCAAGCCCTGCAAGGTTACGAGGGAATTGTCAATGCTATTTGCAGATTGGATGGTTTTCAACTTATGTGTCCATACTTTTAAGTATTAAATAACTTGATAATTAATCTGATTTGACATTTAAATATAGTTATATTTAGGGAAAATTGCAAAATTAGTATACCATCTCTCCCCATTCAGCCGATCTGGTAAATTAATTTTCCGATCAGCAAATAAACCCCATAACTCCAAAAAATAAGCAATTTAGCGCACATTTGACCCAAATAACGCTCAACCCGCCGGAAATCCGACCCATATTGACATGTGTCACTTGTACGCTAAATTGACTCATATTGAAATCCGACCCATATTGTCAATCCGACCCATATTGCCATATGGGTCGGATCTCCGACGGGTTGAGCGTTATTCGGGTCAAATGTGCACTAAATTGCTTATTTTTTGGAGTTACGGGATTTATTTGCTGACCGAAAAATTAGTGTACCAGATCGGCTGAATGGGGGGAGATGGTATACCAATTTACAATTTTTCCTTATATTTTTAAGGAATCCTTTTATTTTTATATTAATACAAAATATAAAGGTAAGTAATATTATTTCATAATTACAAATTCCACCGCCACCACCAAAAGTTTGTTTCATAAGAATATTACTTACATCTTTTTTCGCATTTCTTAATATAGATAGTAAAATTAGGGTTTAATATCCAATAAAATATTATACAATTAGTAGTAGAAATTACCGGCCGGAACTATTTAATTGTGTTAAATCAAAAAAATGTATGTTTTATATGTAAAACAACCTTTTTGATTTGCATGTAAAACCATATTTAATTAGAAAGCATGTCTTTTTTTTATATTGATAGTGAATTAGAAAATTGGTTACCTGTTATATTCAATTCTGATTCTTCCAGCATTAGGGTCTGCAATCATGGCAAAAGCTTCCTGAGAGAGATCAAGCTGATCGGTTTGGCAGCCAGGGCAACGATCAACTATCCTCACCGTGATTTCCCCATTCCGGCACGGTTGAAGAACGCCTTCATTGGTGCGTCCGGTGCACCGGACTCTGTAGGATGTTCCACACGCGGCGCCATTGTTGTACAGAGCATTGTTAGCTGCTGCTATCATAACTCCTTGATCTTGGAACCCAAAGCAAGCGGAAGCTGCAAACGTCGCCAGTGGATATTAAATTAATTGTAAATTTTAATGTCTCAAAAATGAATTTATTAAATATTTAATTATGACTAAGATTTTTGAATGATTTTAATTACAGAGCAAAGATTAAGTAGACCGTAGTAGAGCTTACCTCTCGACTTTAATATGTTATTTTTTACTCTGGTCACAATTCTAATGCTGGTATATTTGAAACAATGAGATATCTTTCTTTTTCTTTTTTTATTTTATTTGTGAGCGTGTTATAAGTAAAAAGAAATAGTTTTATAGGACAATTTAGGAGGATCCTAGTCAATTGTGTTAGCCATGCTGCACTGGCTGAGCCAATGAGGTTTTATGTGGGGCCATCCCCCAATCTAGAATTTTAAAGCTTAGAGTTTAGGATTTTTATGTGCTTAAAATTCTTGTTCTATATGTAGTGTTGAAATCTAGTTATCGTGTCGAAATTAAATTTTTTAATTTCATTTAAATAATGAACACATTGGCTATGTGGGGATCCATATCTAAAAGCAAAATTACCATATATATTTATATATAGGGAAATTATATTGTACTACCCTGAGGTTTGTCATAATTACAAATAGGTCCCTATTCTTTACGTAATTACATTGAAGTCCCTAAACTTTCACTTCCGTTTGAGGTCCATAACGGACGTTACTGTTCCATTATGGTCAATGGTTGATCGGCCCGAAATACTCCTGAATATTAAATTATTATTACAAATAGGTCCTTGAGATTTGAATTTACCAACAAAACGATCCCTGTAGTTTGCTCAATAACAAATAAGTCCCTATATTTCGGGCCGGTCAATCGTTGACCCTGACGGAACAGTAACGTCCGTTATGGACCTCGAACGGAAATGAAAGTTTAGGGCTTCAATGTAATTACTCAAAGAATAGGGACCTATTTGTCATTATGGCAAAACTCAGGATAGTACATTGTAATTTTCCCTATATATATACACACGATAATCAAATAGACTTCTCTCAAAAATAGAAAATTAAGAGAACTTACGAACGTATGTAGGGCCGTAGAAAGTAGCAGTTCCAGGGATAGCAGCAGCCATGGAAATTAGGCTGCAGGCAACGAGTGTCAATATTATAGCTCGTCCCATGCCCATTTTCACCTAAGTTATTGTGAGAATCTCTTAATTTTTTGTATATAACTTTGTGAAGTCACAAAATGTTTTTGCATTCGAATAGATTGAAGATGTTAGTCTATTTATAGTCAAGAATCTGCACATGTACAAGGTTTCTTCGGAACAATCTTCCCACGTTTCTTAGTCAATAATATGCAACATTCTGCATTGAAACGTATGCTATATAATTTCTTGTCTGGTATCAATATTTCAAAAAAGGTTAGGCTTTAATTTGTCAAAACCTGTCTAATTAATATTTATATTATTTATTAAGATCATGAAATTTACAGACGTGAGAAACCCCTTTTTAAAATTATTTTTATAAAAGATATTGTTAAATTTATATTCCTTTGATGCATGCATTTGGATTATCGTATGGTAAGGTCTTACATGACTTATCTCCTGCCACAATATAATAACAATTACTAATATATCACGTACATGACTCGGTAAATGTTCAATTTCATTCTGAAATATCATTTAAATTTATTCTGAAATATCATTAATTTGATGTGTATGTAAGGTAAATGGACCAACAGTGTGGCCGTTAACGGAAGAAAACCAGCAAAGCCCTCCTCTTCCTAAATCATCTCAAGCACCATATATAGGTTGATCCTCCCGCAACACCATCTGTTTTTCAATAGTATGCCCCATTGTAGCGAGGGCATCTGCACGCTTGTTCCCATCTCGGAGAATATGTCTTAGCATTAAATATTTAACAGAATGTCGACTCCCGAAAGAAAACTCATTAATAACAAATATCGTTCCTCTTTCGAAGAACTCGAAAACATTAGGACCAAAAACGGGCGAGATCCTAAATAGTAGGAGCGAAAGTGATTTTTTCCCTAATTAAACAATAAGAATACCACCTATTATCTATATTTGGTGGTTAATGGATCTAAATTTAGTTTTATAAAAAGTAATTAAAACTATTGACAAACATAAAAGATACTGTTTTAATTTTTAAGTATGTGCAGGTTTTTAATTATTGTGAAATATTTGTTGGATCCATAAGGATAAACTATCATGTAAGAAATCCTAGCAAATTTATATTTTTTGTTTCTTTCGTAAGTAAACAGAAAGTTTCATATGATAGATTAAAAAAAATGAAATTAAAAAAATATAAAAGAGTTACTTTTAAGAAAGTATGGCCATAATAAATTGATACTCACATATTAGAAATATTTCCAAGAAACATTTAAATGCACTCGATCACATAAATTAATTTAAATTGAGTTAGATTACTACATGTCGGATCCAAATTGTTAATATTAAACATAAAAAAATATTTTCCAAGAAAATAAAAATTACTCGGTTAAAAAATATTATATTTGTCTTTATTATTATTGCTGTTGTTGTCGTTGGCCTTCATGATGTTGATTTTTTTTTTATATATATAAAAAAACAAACGAATAATTATCGGTCTATTGATTTTTTAGTCGTGCTTTGAAAATTCTATTTCATTTCTAAGAATCATGCAACAGTACGACATTGAAATTTCAACTTAGATTGAGTGAGCACTGAGCAGCCATTCATTGCGTCCATAACATAAGTTAATAGTTTTTATAGATTCATTCGATCTATTAATTTTGGTCTGGAAAATTTCAATTTTCGTCTTATGGAAATGTTGTACTTTTTTTTTTTTGGTCCCAACTATTTAAGTTTTCTCATATTGTATCCATTTTATTTTGATTTTTCTCAATTTTAATCTTATAAATAACAAATTTTTTTTATTTTTTTTATTTTTAAATTTTAAGCCAAGCCCCTCAAAGGGAAAAAATAAGAAAAATACAAGAAGAAATAATAGAAAAGTTAACGTAGGCTGAAGCACAATTCTAATAAATTTATGAGCTATTATATTAGTACCACGTCTAGTAAAACAAAAACGAACTCTAATAATAGGATTCGACTCCTTGAAGTTGAATATTGTTCCTTCCAAGTTGATTTTAATTCGATCCGGGTGAAGTTTCGAGCCGCTTTTTCTCCGAATTGAGAAGAACAGTTACTTTGGCCTACAAGATAGCTCAGCCAAAAATTTCCTCGGAGAATCACAGAAAAAAATAAAACTGAATCTAAAGTAACTAACTAAACTTCCATACGGAAGACTCGAAAAAAAACATAACTTACAATAAAAAAACAGCGACACAGATCGTTTTTGTATCAGAAAATCCCGCTAGATCTGAGAGGATGACAATAGATCTGGAAGAGTGACAACGAATCTGAGAAGATGGCCGTAGATCTGAGAGAGTGGCAGTAGATTTGGGTGGATTTCGACGAAACAAATCTGAAAAACTAATGACGATATAGATTTGAGTCAACTCGGCGGTGGAACAATAATAGAATTCTCCACCGCCGGATCAAACATTCAATTGACAAACAAAAAAAGTCACGTGCAATGCACATGATCCATATTTGTTGAATTTTGGAACTAATTGGCAACGAATTTGAGAAGATGGCGGTAGATCTGAGAGAGTGGCAGTAGATTTGGGCGGATTTCGACGAAACAAATCTGAAAAACTGATGACGGTATAGATTTGAGTCAACTCGGCGGTGGAACAATAATAGAATTCTCCACCGCCGGATCAAACCTTCAATTGACAAACAGAAAAAGTCACGTACAATGCACATGATCCATATTTGCTGAATTTTGGAACTAATTCTTTTGACAAATCGTTGAGAAAACTAACAAATAAAAAATTGGAGAGAAAATAGATCTATTAAAAGGGATATTACCTCACTTTCTTTACCAAATATTCAAGCTAGGGTTCTTCAAATTTTTTCCTCCCCAATTCCATGGCTACTGTGAATCTCGATATCAATTGAATCAAACTTTGGGGCATTGACAGTCTGATCTTCCTAATTTGAATATTTGGAGAAGAACGTAAAGTAATATCCTTTTAATAGACATATTTTTCCTCCAACATTTTAACTTATTAATTTTCTCATCGGTTTGAATTGGCTCCAAAAGCAACAAACATGAGTCATGTGCATCGCACATGATTTTTTTCGTCTGTTATTTAACGTTTATTAATTAGATGACTAAAATCGACAAATATCAAATAAAAAAAGATAAAATGTGAAAAAAGTTAAAAGATGGATTTAAAATTGGAAAAGAGCATTCCTAAAGGACCAAAGTTTGAGATTTTCCCATTATGGTCAATTAACAAACACATATACAACGGTCAATTCATTGCTTCTAAAGTTAATATTGTGGATATGTATTAAGTCTTGCTGTCAGAACTCGTACGTGTAATTGAAAGCACAAAACTTAGCCAAGACTATAACTAATTATAGTTTACTTTGAAATATTCAGCCTCTTCACATTTTATGGACTATGAAGTACATTCTGTAGAATTTTCTTTATTTAATTTGAATAATAGAATATAATGAAAGCATAAAATGGTGTTCACTTTTGGATATAGTTTCTACTTTGAAATAAATGTTTAGATTTAGCGGTAAAAATATAAAATATATAAGAAGTGTCTACAAACTCTTCTATTTAATATAGAGAATTTCACAAGTGGAGTTGTTAAAATTTATTGTAGTAAAAATAATGAGTGTTAAAAAAAAATAAAAATAAAAAAAATAATTAATTTAGTGTTTGCGTTGAAAATGGTTTTTCAATTTTATAAAGTTATTAATTAGGCCCAACAATTTTTTAAATAATTTGAGATGTCAAGATATGATTTAAATATTCTATTAATAATATAAAATATAGTAGAAGTTATTATGGTTATCTTCATGTTCTTTCGCAGCCTGATAAAATTCCACAATTTTCTGTTGGGTTTCCATATTTCCAGACTTCCAGCGCGGAATAATTGCCATCACCACCTAACTTCATGATCCCGGGCTGCGGTCTGATCCATCTAACCAATATTCTACCAACTTCATCAATCTATATGAAACTCATTTAAGTATTATGAACAAAATCGTAAATACCAAATTTGAATATAATATACTAAATTAGCAGTAACAACTTCAGAGTAAAAATGGCTTGGAAATCAAATGACCATTAAAAGAATTAACCATGGAAAAACCTCGTAATGAATTGTGCAATAAAATTCCAGAATTTAACATGACGGTCACCTTTAAAACAATTAACAAGGAAAAACAACAACGACACAAAAGCTCATAAATCTGGTGGAACAAAAGCTCATAAATGTCTTTACTTCATAAGATCGTTCACTACAGGGTCAACAAATTTGCCAGTGTAGTATCATTTGGTGCATCTAATAACATTTTACAACATCCATGATGACAAGCACAGGAATCGAACATCTCTGCAAGCCGAATAATGAGCTTTGACCTTACTCACCCCCAAAAGATGAACATCTGCAAGCCGCAGGAATGGAACATCTACAAGCCGGGTGGAGAGACAGACACAAGAATCGAACATCTGTGAATACGCTCTGATACCATATTGAATAATGAGTTTTGGCCTTACTCACCCCCAAAAGCTAGCTGTTGAGGGGAGGGTTGCCAATCCATTATATATTGAACACCACATCATTAATTATTCGATATGGGACATTTAACAAAACTCACTATACAGCGCCCATTATCTTTGTGCGCAGGAAGGCAGTGAAGTTCAGTTAATCAAACCGTAGCAGAGTGGAGTAGCCGCGACACGACCTTACCTTATAGCTGGTTGCGTTGATCTAGAGAGTCGTACGTACAAAACTATCGACGCAATGTAAACATCATGTGAAATCTCGATGTTCAGTGCATTAATCAAGTTGACTAAACTAGCTTTGCTCCTTCTCCGCGAGAAACTCCACTGAACATTCATATTCTCAGCCTCCTTAATTCTCATACTCCTTGAGTTTCTTTGTCAGAATGCTTACAGTTATATGAAAACAACACAGAATAAGAATAAACATTCAACGGAAAAAACTGACAACAAATAAAAGTAATATCAACAATCAATAATATATATATTATTTACCTTGTAACTACGTGTAATTTAGCGATCCAGCGCTATTCTAGCTTAACCAGTTATTTCGAGTTCGAGTCCTTGGGAACGCAGCTATCATTGATAGAGAGAGTTTTACGCCCTAAGTGGTCCGTTCCACCTCAAACTATTGGAATGGGCTACCGAACCAAAAAATTTATATACTGTTTTATTATAATCAAAAACAGGGATTGAAACTGAATTTTCCATTCTCATTATTGAACAATGAAGCTGGAACAGTACATATATACAGGAGAGAAGGATAAATATCTGCATAGCTCTCTAAGCTCTACAACCGTACACGTGTCAGCAGATCTACTAACCAACTAACTAACAAACCAAGTTGAACACGCTTCTGTTAATGAAAGCGTTACTTCTACGCTGTAAAAGATATTTTCCAATATTACAAAACACCTCCCTCACCCTCAAGGTGGATGAAAAATATCTTTGCACTCCAACTTGGACATCAACAGCTTGAGTTGTGGGGCACTTAAAGCCTTGGTAAACATATCTGCAATTTGATGGGCAGACCGGACAGGAAGTAGTTTTAGAAACCCTGTAGAAACCTTATCACGCACAAAGTGACAGTCTAATTTCAATATGCTTTGTCCGTTCATGAAATAAGGGGTTCTCAGCAAGATGCAGCGCAGCTTTGTTGTCACAATAAAGAACAGCTGGAGCAGTGGTATTAATGTGAAGATCCTTGAGAAGTTGAGCAATCCAAACCAACTCGGAGGAAGCCACAACCAGGGCTCTGTATTCAGCCTCAGCTGAAGATCTGGAAACCACGTTTTGTTTCTTTGATTTCCAAGAGATCAATGCTTTGCCCAGGAATACGCAGAAACCAGAAGTAGATCTTCTTGTATCTTGGCAAGAGGCCCAATCCGCATCAACAAATGCTGTTAACTTCATGTCAGATTGAGAAGGAAAGAAGATGCCCTGTCCGGGAGAACCCTTTAGTTATCTAAGCAAATGATAGATGGCGTCTAAATGAATGGTTCTTGGTTTCGAGACGTATTGACTGAGTTTGTTAACTGTGAAGCATATATCCGGCCTTGTCAACGTCAAGTACAATAATTTCCCAATAAGTTGTCTGTATAAAACAGGATCTTGTAAAGATTCTCCTTCAAAGGAATTGAGCTTACAGTTGGGATCCAGAGGAGTATGTACAGGTTTAGAACCAAGATATCCTGCATCCTCCAAAAGCTGCAGTGTATATTTCCTTTGACACAAGACAACACCTTGCTTGGAACGTGCAATCTCCAACCCCAGAAAGTACTTGAGAGGACCAAGATCCTTAAGTCTGAATTGTGTGCTTAAAAATTGCTTGAGATCATTAATCAGCTTCGAATTAGGCCCAGTAATTATGATATCATCCACATAGACCAAGAGGGCAATAAATTCAGATCCATCACCCTTAGTAAAGAGAGAATAATCTGATTTTGATTGTAGAAAACCATAAGCAGTCAAAGCATTTGAAAATTTAGCATACCACTGCCTTGAGGCCTGCTTAAGTCCATAAATGGACTTGTTTAACCTACATACCAATTTTGAAGATGTCATATCAGTAGAGGTTGGTGGCAAATAGCCCTGAGGTAAGTCCATGTACACTTCCTCAAACAGATCCCCATTAAGGAAGGCATTGTTGACATCAAGTTGTGCTAAGTCCCAATCATGAGCACTAGCTAGAGCCAAAACTGTCTTAACAGTAACAAGCTTTGCAACAGGAGAGTATGTGTCCAAGAAGTCTAAACCTTCCAATTGGCTATAGCCTTTTGCCACTAACCTGGCTTTATGTCTTTCCAATGAACCATCTGAGTTATATTTGGTCTTGAATACCCATTTACAACCAATTGTGTGAGCACCTGGGGGTAAAGGAACCACTGTCCATGTGTGATTAACTTCCATTGCATCTAATTCTTCTTTCATAGCAGCCCTCCATTGAGGTGACTCTGCTGCAACTTTATAAGACTGAGGCTCTGGATCAGTAGTAATATTTAGGCAGTAGTGTCTGTAGGTAGGAGAAAGATGATCATAGGAGACATGAGAAGCAATAGGATATACACTGTTGGTCTCTCTTGATACAGTATGAGTCAACAACCCACAATGGTAATCCTGGAGATAAGATGGCCTCTTTGGATTTCTTAAAGATTTTCTGCAAACCTCAGGAGAAGGAGTTGATGTACTTGGTGAGGAAGTATGTATCTCAGGTGCAGAATCCATAGGGAGAGGGAGAGATATGTCAGGAAATGCTAGAACATATGAATCCTGAAATCCTGAATGCATAGGGAATATATGCTCATGAAAATCCACATCCCTGGAGATGAAAGTTTCCTTAGTATGAAGATCCATCAATCGATAACCCTTGACTCCAGGTGGGTAACCCAAGAAAATGCATGCTCTTGCTCTGGGAGTGAACTTATGCCTCTGAGAAGGAAGAGTGGAGGCATACACCAGACATCCAAACACCTTAAGAGATGTGTAATCAAATGTGGAATGAAACAGTAATTCAAAGGGAGATTTGGAGTCCAAATGAACAGATGGGGTTCTATTAATGAGATACACTGCAGTAAGTAAACAATCTGTCCAGTATTTCAAGGACACTCTAGATTGAAAATATAATGCTCTGGCAACATTGAGCAGATGTTGATGTTTCCTTTCCACAACTGAGTTCTGTTGAGGCCTCTCTACACATGAGTACTGATGTAAAACCCCTTTCTCTTTGAAAAATTCAGTAAAGCTCAATTCTGGAGCATTATCTGATCTAAAAGCTTTGATGTCAGCATGAAACTGAGTGTGAATTAGCTGGAAAAATTGAGGAACAACCACAAGAACATCTGATTTGTGTTTTAACAGATATATCCAGGTAAATCTGGTGTGGTCATCAACCAAAGTCAAAAAGAATCTGTGAGGATTTCCAGGGGCATGAGTGAAAGGCCCCCAGACATCTGCATGAATGAGATCAAAAGCAGCTGATGATCTATGGTTATTTGAAACAAAAGATAAACGTTTTTGTTTAGCCAAGAGACAAATAGAACAATGAGAATTAGTAATTTGAGCCTTGTCTATGCCCAATACAGTGTCCAATTGTTCAAGAATGAGAGAAGAAATATGACCCAATCTATTGTGCCAAGTGACTACAGGCACTTTATTCACTAAATAATGAGAACATTTTGGGGAAACAGAATCAATATCCAAAACATAAAGTCCATTGTGAAGATCACCCTTGCCAATCATCACTTCCTGCTTGATATCTTTGATGAGGCACTGGTCAGGAATGAAATGGACAGAGATAGGTGAGAATTTTAGTAAGTGACTGAGAGAGATTAAGTTGAACTTAAACTGAGGCACATATAATACATCATGCAGAGTGATGCTAGGATGAATTGTGACACTGCCTTTGGAAATGACAGGAAAAGAAGAGCCATCAGGAAGTTGCACAGTAGTGTCAATAACCTTCTCAGTGTGATCAAATAAGGAGAGATCACAAGCAATGTGCCTACTAGCTCCAGAGTCAATAATCCAAGAACGTTGGCCAAGTTCAAATTCATATGAGGCTGACAGGGATATACCTGTATCATGTGACTGAGCTCCAGAAGCACTTGAGTCATTCGTAGGAGCTGTAATCTGGATCTGTGCTGACAACAAAGACAAAAGATCCTGATATTGTTTGTCAGATAAAGAGTGCAAGAAAGATTGAGAGCTGGAAGAAGAACCAGCTGTGGATGGAGAAACAGCAGCAGATGAGGAGGTAACAGCTTCCACATTATTGACCAAGGGAGTAGGCTGATGAATGGATTGGGGAGGACGAGGTTTGTTATTGAAGTACCCTGGAGGATATCCATAAATCTGGTAACACTTATCAACTGTGTGTGTAGTGCCATGGCAATGAGTACACTCCATGCGTCCCCTGCCTCTTCCAAAGCCACCTCGCCCAAAGCCTCCACCACGGGAAGAAGGAAAACCACGGCCACCAGACAATCCAGATCTAAATTGCTTCACAGCAAAGGCAAAAGGGGGAGAAGAAGCAGTAACATAGCCTAAAGCGCGTTGTCTCTCTTCCTGACTAACCAACGCAAACACTTTACTTATGGTAGGCATCGGTTCCATCATCAAAATATGACTACAAATCTGCGCATAGGACACATTTAACCCCATCAAAAAAGCCATGATGTATTCAGATTGATAGTATAAGCAAATATCATGAACTCCCCCACAATTACAACGATTACAGGTGCACATAGGCCTGTAATTGGTCAACTCCTCCCAAAGAGCTTTAAGCTTTGTAAAATACACACTCACAGAGGTTCCATCTTGGCGAGTAGATAACAGAGATTGGCGTAGCTGGAAGATGCGGGGACCGTTAGACTGTTGAAACCGGTCCTTGAGATCAAGCCACACATCGCGAGCTGTGTCGGAGAACAAGATGGAAGCAGCAATCTCCTTGCTGACAGAGTTCAGAATCCAAGCAATAACCATATGATTATTGCGCAACCAGGCCTGGCGACGAGAAGCAGGATCGGACGACGCAGGAGCAGTGAGTGAGCCATCGACAAACCCCTGCTTATTCTTCGCAGAGAGGGCAATCATCATCGAACGGCTCCAAGTGTTGTAATTGTCGCCAGTGAGCTGTGAGGAAACTAAGAAGGAGTTGAGATTCTCCGATTGCTGAAGAAAAAACGGATCATCAGAAGAAATCGGTGGAGAAACACCGGAAGAGGCGCCTGAATCCATGGCGTATTGAGAAAAATCAACAGAAAAATCCAAAATGGAAACAGATATGCGAAATCGCCGGAAAATAGAAGAGATCGCCGGAGAAGATTACCGGGAAAACCAAGCACAAAGCAACGGATGATCAACTGATACCATATTATAATCAAAAACAGGGATTGAAACTGAATTTTCCATTCTCATTATTGAACAATGAAGCGGGAACAGTACATATATACAGGAGAGAAGGATAAATATCTGCATAGCTCTCTAAGCTCTACAACCGTACACGTGTCAGCAGATCTACTAACCAACTAACTAACAAACCAAGTTGAACACGCTTCTGTTAATGAAAGCGTTACTTCTACGCTGTAAAAGATATTTTCCAATATTACAAAATGTTTACCCTGTAATCTTTCTTTAAGCGTTTGCGTTTACCATGGACCTGATCTGCGATTCTGTTCTCTCCCTCCTTTTTTTTTTTAAAGAATTTGTGCAACAATTCTTGGTTCTCTCCCTTTTTTTTTTAAAAGAATTTGTGCATCAATTCTTGGCTACAGTTTTATAATAAAATTGTTCGTCTCTCTTACTCGTTGCAACTAATATGCTCAAGACTCAAGAGCTTGCTAGTTTCGGCGGCAATTCATCAAATCATGTGCGTTCGGAGTTCATCTGCTGAGCTCATCGATAATATACATTTTTTAACTATTAATTCAAGCGGTGATCCTATGATTCCTCTTTTGAAGATATTTCCTTCCCCTTTAGGAACTTTTTTTCCCAATTGCGTTCTTATATGTCATAAGATATGAACCCAAATCTTCGATATAATGCATAATTTGAGAAAATGGAAAAAAAAAATGGAGCAAGAAAACCCAAACCGGGAAAGTCGAATCGAATCATACTGAGCGAAACTGGTTTCAATATTTAATTTTTGGAATATTCCGTTTTTTCAATTTCTATTCGGTTTCAATAGAGATTGTTCTGTTGTGTTCAATCGTAAAAAATTAAATTTTGGAATTTCTGAATTTTTGGTTCGATTAATCGATTCTAAAAACCAAAAAAATATTACAATAATTGCATATCTAAATAGTAAAGAATAATAAACATATTAACTTTACCAACATCTATCATTTACTTAAAAACTGCTAAATTTTCTATTTTTATTTTTTACAATAACACGTGAAAGTTCATGCAAACACGTTCCATACATTGCTTGATCAGAATGTGTAGTGTTTTTTAAATTTTTATACATTACAAAAACTAGAGTGTTTTTTTTTTTTTTTCCAGAGAATCGATGTTAGTTTCTCAACAATCTATATATGAAAACTACACTTGAAGGATAGAAAAATCATATTATTTTTTGACTATATATTAAAACATCGCCTCACATTTCAGTCCTATTTTCACTTCATACAATACAAGTTCAGATTTGATATACTATTTAAATATTGGGCATATTTGAAACTGAAGTGCTAATAAAAATTTCAAGGGTCCCAAATTAAATTACATTTTGGATTATTGAATTGTTTTCGAATTTTATATACACGAATATATAACAAAAAAATAATAATAATAAAATTTAAGCAAGTACACTTAATTATAATGTTGTAAATTTACATCACATGAAGAAAGTATTACACGGTGGATATAGTTTCTCAGATACTAGGTAAGTCTAATACTTATATCCATCTAGTAATTTACTTCCGTTTATTCAACATATATTTATACTATTTCCTAGCTTGAGGAAGATGTCATAATATATCAACGTATATTATTGAAATGACTTATTCTTTTTGACTGTTGTAGTTCCTTCAAACCCTGCAAAATTACAAGAGAATTTTGAATTTTTAGTTATATTTTAATTAAATATATAACAAAAAAACATAGATTTGGGTATTTTCAAAAAATATATATATATATATATATATATATATATATGTCAATACTATTAAATATTTAAATGACTTGATAACTATTCTCTGATTTGACATTCATAATTTTTTTGCTTCATAATAACAATATATTTTTATTTAGAATAAGTGATTTATTTTTTCATTATAATAAGGTAATGACTTTTACTAATTTCATGTCATTTTATTTAATAATTATAAATACTAGTTTTATTTTTAAGGAAT
Organism: Lantana camara; assembly: GCA_037501455.1. Taxonomy (NCBI): domain Eukaryota; kingdom Viridiplantae; phylum Streptophyta; class Magnoliopsida; order Lamiales; family Verbenaceae; genus Lantana; species Lantana camara. The sequence continues at coordinate 15,322,066 of CM074859.1, forward strand.
TCTTTTATTTTCTATATCAAGAAATATAAAATTCCTCAAAGCGATAATTAGTATTTATTATTCAATAAAGTATTATGAAATTTTGACCAAAACAAAAAGTATTATGAAATTATAGTAGAAATTACCCAAAGTCATCTATCTATGTTAAAAAAATGTATGTTTTATATGTAAAATAATAATTTTAATTTCCATGTCAAACTATTCATTTATTATTATATTGATTGTGAATAATAAAATTGGTTACCCGCAGGTGTAGTCAATAGTGATTCTTCCAGCATTAGGGTCTGCAATCAGAGCGAAAGCTTCCTGAGAGAGATCAAGCTGATCGGTTTGGCAGCCAGGGCATAGATCAACGATCCTCACTGTGATATCGCCATTCCGGCACGGCTGAGGAACGCCAACATTGGTGCCTCCGGTGCACCGGACTCTGCAGAGTGTTCCACACGCGGCACGGTTGTTGAACAGAGTTGGATTAGCTGCAGCTATCATCGTTCCCTGATCTTGAAATCCGAAGCAAGCCGAAGCTGCAATAGCCAGCCAGTGGATATTAAATTAATTCTAGATTTTAATGTCTCAAAGATGATTTTATTAAATAATTAATTATGAATAAGATTTTTCGATTTTATTATAGAGCAAAGATTAAGTACACTATAATAGAGCTTACCTCTCAACTTCAATGTGTTAAACAATTAGGTTTCTAGGACAATTTAGCAACATTCTAACCAGTGTTAGTCATGCTGTCAGTGGCGGAGCCAATGAAGTTCTATGTCGGGGGCCTCAGGGCCTACCCTCGAACTGTAGAATTTTAAAATTCTATGTCGGGGCCTAGCTCCATATCCATATGTAGTGTTGAAATCTAGTTGTCGTGTTGATATTAAAATTTTTTTTAAATGATTAGGAGAAAAAAAATCCAAATTAGGCTACAAATTTAGAGTTTCTAAATATTGCCAAATTTAATTTAAATAATGAGCGGAATGGATATGTGGGAATCTATACCTAAAAACAAAATTAAAACACACACACATATATATATATATATATATATATATATATATATATATATATATATATATATATCTTATAAAAGCACGAATAGTTTCTTACAAAATACGGATGGCCTAAAATATCCTCACAACAATTACTTCAATAATTATTAGTCAAGGATAATGATGTAAATACATGTTATAGATTATTAATTAATTATATTTAAAAAGCACATATTAACATAAAATAGGACTCTTTGTAGAAGTAAAATTTCTCCAATTTACCTAGAAAAGATATATAGTTCAACAAGGATTGTTTTAATATTACTATATTAATTAATTGTATTCAAATTTTATATTATAAGTTGTCTATTTTTTTAATTTTAAGGCCTATAATTTAAAATGTTATAATAAGATATATCTAATGAATTGAAAAACAACAAATTGATTCACTTTATTTTAATAAATTTTTGTAATTATGTAAAATAAAATATTATTTAGATAAGTTACATAAAATAATTTTCAATAAATCAAGCATAATGTAAGTCTAATTATATAAGTCCATAGTTCTATTTATCTAAATCAATAAACTTTCTTAAAATATAATCATATTATAATTCTATAAATTTATCTAATTAACAAAATAATATAATTTAATGATTTATATAAAATATTTTTCAATAAATTAATTAATCCTAATGTAATATTTTTAATTAACTAATACTAATATAATTTTAATTATTTAAATTTAATTAACCATATAATCTTCCTTTAGTTTATATGATAAAATATAAACTAAATACTTCAAAGCACGAATAGCGTTTTTGGTTTCTTAATTCTATAATTTTAATTAATTGTATTCAAATTTTATAATATAAGTTGCCTGTTTTTTAATTTTGAGGCCTATAATTTAAAATTTTATAATAAGATATATATAATGAATTGAAAAACAACAAATTGATTCACTTTATAAAATTTTGTAATTATGTAAAATAAAATATTATTTAAATAAGTTACATAGAATAACTTTCAATAAATCAATCATAATGTAAGTCTAATTATATAAGTCCATAGTTCTAATTATCTAAATCCATATCTTAAATTATAATCATATTATAATTCTATAAACTTATCTAATTAACAAAATAATATAATTTATGATTTACATAAAATATTTTTCAATAAATTAATTAATCCTAATGTAATAATTTTTATAACTAATACTAATATAATTTTAATTATCTAAATCCAACTAACCATATAATCTTCCTTTAGTTTATATGATAAAATATAAACTAAATACTTCAAAACACGAATAGCGTTTTTGGTTTCTTAATTCTACAATTTAGAATTGTAGGTTCTCAGACCAAAGTTACTTTAAATTAAGAATACTAAGAAAACTCAATATGTGTGCATATAAAAATAAGATATAAACTAATTTTATACATAATTTTTACAATATTCGATTAAACATTTATATAAACATACTCTTTTAATTATTTCTACTATATATATAAAATCAATTATAAAAAAAAATAAACATAAATCTGAAATAATACTCACTAGAAGATTACAAATAAAAAAATAGAATGCAAGATCAAATGACAAAGAGAATATAAAAAAGAGATAAATTAAATAAAAAAGAAATAAAGAATAGTTGGTTTAAAAAATAGAATTACTTGATTTTAATGTATATGCACATGCATACAAAAATTAAGAACGACTTGAAATATCTTCACAAATATATGCGAGAATTAATATAGCGTAATGGTAACAAAATTTCGAAGATTAGATTAAAAATTTCAAGATGTTAGATTGGTTGTCAGTTCAAGAAAGATATGGAATTTTTTTTAATTTAAACTAAATGAGATTGATCCAATAGTTATCAATTTATTTTTACATTCTCCAAAGTAGCAATATACAACTTATTGGCCGAATTTAAACTTGAAGGACATTTTGAATTGGGATCATTGCTCAGAAACAATGGTTCTTGAACAGTTTTCAATATACTCGAAAAGCAAAAAAAATAAAACAAAAATACAAAGAATTTCTAAAGCATTATGCATGAGACAAACAAGGTAAATATTCAAATGATTTGGAGGAAGAATTGAGGGCAAAATATAACAAACTATGGCAACAAAAAGTGATTATTTGGCTTTAAGTGTTGAGAATTAATTAGCTCAAATTTATGGATAAACAAACAAGTTTCTTTTATCTGTCAGCCATAATGAGAAGAAGAAGGAATCAGATGAATGCTATGAAAATAGACAATGAATAAGCAACCAACAAAGATTATCAAGTGTGTATTTGTCTAATTTTAAAAATTAACACTCTACAAAAAAAAAAAAAAAAAGAGTTTTAGCCCATTACGTTGTGCAACATATTGCTCAAATTAATACTCACTAGAAGAATACAAATAAAAAAATAGAATGCAAGATCAAATGACAAAGAGAATATAAAAAAGAGATAAATTAAATAAAAAAGAGATAAAGAATAGTTGGTTAAAAAAAAGGATTACTTGATTTTAATGTATATGCATATGCATACCAAAATTAAGAACGACTGTGAAATATCTTTAGAAATATATGTGAGAATTAATAAAGCGTAATGGTAACAAAATTTTGAAGATTAGATTAAAATTTTCAATATGTTAGATTTGGTGTGAGTTCAAGAAACGATATGGAATTTTTTTTAATTTAATATAAATGAGATTGATCTAATAGTTATCAATTTATTTTTACATTCTCCAAAGTAGCAATATACAACTTATTGACCGAATCAAAATTTGAAGGACATTTTGACTTGGGATCATTGCCTAGAAACAATGGTTCTTGAATAGTTTTCAATGTGCTCGAAAAGCAAAAAAAACCAAAAAACAAAAAACAAAAATACAAAGAATTTCTAAAGCATTATACATGATACACACAAGGTAAATATTCAAATGATTTGGAGGAAGAATTGAGGGCAGAATATAATAAACTATTGCAACAAAAAGGGATTATTTGGTTTAAGAGTTGAGAATTAATTGGCTCAAATTTAGGGATAAACAAACAAGTTTCTTTCATCTGTCAGCCATAATGAGAAGAAGAAGGAATCAGATGAATGCTCTGAAAATAGACAATGAATGAGCAACCAACAAAGATTCTCGGGTGTTTATTTGTCTAATTTCAAAAATTAATGCTCGACAAAAATAAACGAGTTTTATCCAATTACGTTGTGCAACATATTGCTCAAAATAATCACCAAGATGATTATACTTCGTTTAAACCGTATATTAAAAAAATTGCGGGATCGAACTAGAATAGCTTCATTCCCGACCAAGGCACCTATTACAATATTTTGATGCCTGAATAAGTGTTACGAATGCTACATCACTCCAACGATAAAAAAGGGGTATGGTGCTGAAATTGAATATTGAAACAGCGTACGAAAAAACCCAGTGGAATTTCTAAAAAGACTTTTAACTTTCTTCAAATTCCCGACGAAAATCATCAATATCATTATGAGCAGAATGTAGCGGATACAATCGGAGATTCTATAGAATGGTGAACCAACGGAGGTTGTACGGATGTGTGGCATTAGATAAGGTAATCACGTTCGTTTTATTTGTTTGTAATATGTATGGAACAACTTACATATATAATTGAAAAGACCATTTCGGCCGGACCTGGAAGCCAATTATGGTATATTAGAGAAGCTCTTACATGATCTCACACTTGCCTTTTGCGGACGACTTAATATTGGGAGTCAAACCTATCGTGGATGGAGCAAAGTGCATTAAAAATGTGGTTTAGACGTTTTGTAAGGAGTTGGGCCTCAAATTAAACTTATGCAAATCACATGTGTTGTTTGCACCTTATGCGACAAATGATTTAAAACAGTAGGTTAGTAGAATTTTGGGCATGGAAAATACAGACAACTTAAGGAACTATTTGGGGGGTGCAAATGAACTTTAGTTGTAATTATAATGAGCATTTCCCAATTGTGATTAATAGAGTCGAAAAGCATCTCTTGGGATAGAAAGCCAAAATGACAAATATTTATTGATGAATGACACTTATTAAGTCCATCACGATCTCGATCTCCATCAACCACATGCACACAAATTGGCTCCCTAATCAGATGTACGATAAACTTGATCCACTCAAGCACAACTTTCTTTAGGCGATTAATATAACAAGGAATGAACCCATCTTGTAGAGTGAAAGAAGGTGACTGCAAAGAAGTAAGGATGTGGATTGGGTTTTAGAGAAGCCCATCAAAAGAAAATATAGTGATGCTAGCTAAAACGGGATGAAGAATGCTTAACAAGGAGATGGCGTTATACATCAAAAAAAATATTTAAAAAGGGATAACATTCTTGATCGAATATAAGCCTCGACTTATGGGTTTCCCGAGCATGGAAGGGGATAGTTAAAAACACTTGGATGGTGGAACCATTTTGAAAATGGAGGATTGGGAACGGTGAAGGGACATCTTTATGGAATGATAGATGGTTATCACAAGGCAAACTGACGGACATCTTTGGAGATAACATTCATGAGGAGGATAAAGATCTTATGGAATGTAATCTCATTGAAAAAGATAAAAATTGAAACCTAAATAGGTTGAAAACATCACCGTCCAAAGAGGTGGTGAATGAGGTACTTAGTGTCCTAACGCATTGCATGATAATGGAGATAAGAGAGAATGAATTGTGTCAACTAAAGATAAATTCTCCTATAAAATGACTATACTCTACTTATGGCATTGGATGAGACATGCAAGAAAAAACTTTAAATGAATTTGAAAATTACCTTACCCCAAAAATTCAAGATTTTCCTGTGGCTTTGCCAATATGATAGCTTGCTTACAAATGTATTGGAGTATGATAGAAAATTTAGGGAAAACTTGCGAGTGTTAGATGGGCTCAAAGAGAGCTTTAGTAGCAAAATACTGAGTAATATGTTCCTAAAATATCCTGGGTGGGTTGTGTTGATCTTGATGCTCTAAAATTTTTGGAAAACATGGAACCGATGGAGCTATCAAAATGTTATGAAGCTTAGAAATGTTGTTATTCGCCACATAAAAGAGTTATCTACGACCTTAGTAATAATCAATAAGGACACAAAACACAGGCAAAAGAAAATCTGCACTTAGTTGTCGTGAAATAAATTCGAGAAGTGATGGGTAAAACTAAAATCGGATTGAAACTTTTATAACTACACCAACAGGGGCGTCATTCGAGATGGCAATTGGAGATGAATGCTAGGATATATATGTTATAAATCTTGGTATAGTTTCAATAATGTAGCAAAGTTATTGAACTTACCTAAAGGATTAAAACTAACTTTGGAGAGATACTTTTCAAAAATTAATGTGGAGATTGATTTGGAGACGGTCGTTAAATGAATAACAATGAAGGATACTCAAAAACAACTAATGAGAAATGTAATATTTGATTGGCGAAGGTTACTCCAACGATTTTGAGAAACTTTGATTAAATAAATCTCGAGAGAAAGAAACATGATGATGGATAAATTGGCGAGGATAGGTCATAAGGTTCAAGATGGTTATTGCTGCTAGGATGTTCTCATTCTTGAACATAAGCTTCTACTTATGGCTTCCCGAGCATGCAAGGGGATAGTTAGAACCAGTTGAATGGACGTCTCTATGGAATGATAGATGGTTATCACAAGCAAACTAGCGGACATCTTTGGAGATAAGATTCATGAGAAGGATAAAATCTGATGGTATGTAATCCATTGCACAAATAAAAACTGAAACTTACATAAGTTGAAAACGTTATTGCCTAAGGAGGTGGTGGATGAGATACTTAATGTACTAATTGCATTGCATGATAACGGAGATAAGAGAGTTTTGATTGAGTCAACTAACGACAAATTGTCCTATAAATCGGTTATTGTCTACTTATGGTGTCGGATGAGACATGGAAGAAAAATTGGAAATGAATTTGAAAATTACTTTGTCCCCAGAAGTTTAAGATTTTCTTGTGGCTTGCTAACATGATAGCTTGCTCATGAATGTACTGAAATATGACAAAAAATTTAGAAAAAGTGATGTATGTACACACTGCTATATAGGACATGAATATGTGGACCACATGCTCAGAAGTTGTCCATTCGCACTCCGGGTGTCAGACAAGATTATTGATGCACAAACTGAACGAAATTTCCATAGCATGCGAGTGTCGAACGGTTTCAAAGAGAGCTTTTATAACAAAATTCAGAGTAATATGTTATCTGATTATCATGCGTGGATTGTCTTGATCTTGACGCTTTAAAATCTTTGAAAAATATGGAACCAATGGAGCTATCAAAATGTTATGAAATTTAGAAGTTCCACTCTTCGTCACATAAAAGAGTTAATGAAACCTCAACACTAATCAGTGTGGACAAAAAATACAGATAAAAGAAAAATATACACTGAGTTATTGTGGAATAAACCCGAGAAAGGATTGGTGAAACTAAACTCTGAGGTGAGCTTTTATAACCAGGGGAATCATTTGAGATGACAGGGGCGTCATTCTAGATGACAGCTGAATATGGGTGTTAGGATACGCTATGGATCTTAGTAGAGTTTAAATAATATAGTGGAGTTATTGAGCTTACGCGGAGTATTAACACTAACTTGGGAAAGACACTTTTCGATGACTAAAGTGGGTATTGATTCGAAGATGGTCATGAAATGGATAACAATGAAGGATATTGAAATGGAACAAATGAGAAATGTAATTTAATTGATAAAGTTTACTCCAAAGGCCATACCAAAGTTGAATTAAATAAATCTCTAGAAAAAGAAACATGATGACCGATAAACTGATGAGAATGGATCATAAGTTTCAAGATGATTACTACATTTAGGATGCTCCACCGGCAAAATTGGGTGATCTTTTAGGTTTTGTTCTATAATTTTTACATGTCTCTTCATTTTATTAAATATATTTGAAAGTTATAAACTATTACTTATGCTTAAAAGCTAGAATTATTTGGCCAAATTGCTATACACTTAAATATATATGTTTTTATATAATAACAAAATTTCAAATATTTTTATTGCTTATTTATTTGGATGTTCTCTACTTCGAATTTCTACTTATCGTAGATGATTTGAAAGAGAAATTTCATATAAATATTTTTGTATGTGTATATTTATTTAATCAAAATAAATATTTTTAATATCTTAATTTGTTCAATAAATATAATAGCTAAATTTATTTTAAAAAATTAAATGATAAACGTGCAACGCACGTTCACCTCACTAGTATATATAAACACTCGAAAAAGAGAATTTATCAGAACTTACGAACATATGGGGGAGTGTAGAAAGTAGCAGTTCCAGGGATGGCAACAGCCATGGAAACCAGGCTGCTAGCAACGAGTGCCAATATTATAGCTAGTCCCCTGACCATTTTCTCCTAAGTTATTGAGAGAATCTCTTAATTTTTTGTATATAATTTTGTGAAGTCACAAAATGTTTTTGCATTCAAATAGATTGAAGATGTAGGTCTATTTATAGTCAAGAACCTTCGGATGAACTAGGTTTTTTTAGGAACGACCTTCACACGTTTCCTTAGACAATAATATAGCATTCTGCATTGAAATGTATGCTATTTAATTTTGAAATAATTACATCTGACTATCCTACATTTAGGCTTAATTACAACATAATCCATCATTATCAGGAAATTACATTTTAGTTACTGACTTTGAGAACCGTTTGTGGTACCTAGGGTTCCGTTATGTCATTTCAAAAATACCCTTGATTTGTTGTTAAATTCATAATTTGTAGGGATCGTTTTGCTTATATTTGTAAATTTTAGCGATGATTTTGTAATTTTGGTCATATATTCAATGTAATACTCATAAAACCGTTAGGGGCATAAGTGTACTTTTACAAATTCCATTAAGGGACCTCAGACCAAACAAGATTTATAGGGACTAAAATGTAATTTTTCGATAATGATGGATTGCGACGTAATTAGACCTAAATATAGGGTAGTTAGATGTAAATAAACCAATTTTATGTCACAACTGTAGTTTGGTGTTAATTTTTCAAAAAAAAAAGTTATGCTTTGTCCAATTTTCTAATTAATTTTTATATTATTTATTAAGATCATGAAATTTACAAACATGAGAAATCCTTTTTAAAATTATTTATACACAACAAATTAATGTTCAATTTATATGCTTTTGATGCATTTGGATTATCATATGGTCAAGGTCTTACATGACTTATCTCTCTGCTATAGTATAATAACAATTACAATAATAAATCACGTACATGACTTGGTAAATGTTCAATTTCTAGAACTCCTCGTTAAATTTGTAATTGTTTAGATTAAATTTATTCTGAAATATCATTAATAATGTGATGTGTATGTAAGGTAAATGGACCAAAAGTGAAAGAAAAGAAAACTTTATAGCGCGGGTTAATGGATTTGAACATGCATGTTGCCATTAAATATTTAACAGAATGTCAGGTCCTGAGAGAAAAGTCAATTGATTACAAATAGTGTTTCACTTTCGAAGAACTCGTAAACATTAGAAACAAAAGTTACTTTTTTTTTTCAAATTAAATAATAATAATACAACCTATTATCTATATTTAGTGGTTAATGGATTTAAATTTAATTTTATAAAAATTAATTAGAACTATTTTAAGTACGTGCAGGTTTTAATTATGGTGAAGACATTTGTTGGATCCATAAGGATAAGCTATGATGCATGTAAGAAATCTAACCAAATTTATATTTTGTTTCCTTTGTAAGTACACAGAAAGTTTCAAATGATGGATAAAAAAATGAAATTGGAAAAATATAAAGAGTTTACTTTTAAGAAAATGTGGTCATAATAAGTATGATAATAAATTGATACTCGCACATTAAAAATATTTTGAAGAAACAATGTATTTAAATGCAGCCCATCAAGAATTTAAGTTGAGTTACTACTTGTCGGATCCAATTTGTCAATATTAAATAGAAATAGTTACATCTGACTACTCTACATTTAAATCTAATTACAATATAATCCATCATTACTAGGTAATTACATTTTAATCCCTAACTTTAAGAACCGTTTGTAATCCTGCGTTCCATTATGCCATTTCAAAAATACCCCTGATTTGTTTAAATTATAATTTGTAGGGATCTTTTTGTTTATATTTATAAACTTTAGGGATGATTTTATAATTTTGGTCATATATTCAATGTAACATTCATAAAATCATCTGGGGCATAAGTGTATTTTTATAAATTCCATCAAGGACCTCTGATCGAACAAGATTTATAAAGACTAAAATATAATTTTTCGAAATTGATGGATTGCATTGTAATTAAACCTAAATGCAGAGTAATCAGATATAGATAACCCTTTTAAATATTAAAAAATACTTTCCCAAAAAAAAGTAAAATTACTCTGTTAAGCAATATTAATTTTGTCTTTATTATTATTGCTGTTATTGTCGTGGATGATGTTGATTTTTCATATTTCTATATCAGATAGTTGGTATATAATTATTAAAAAAAGAAGAACGAATAATTAGTTGTGTCTTTTAAAATTCTATGTCAATTCTAAGAAGCATGCAACAATACGACATTGAAATTTCAACTTAAATTGAGTGAGCAGCCATTCCTTGCGTGCATAACATAAAATAATAGTTTCTCTAGATTCATACAATCTATAATTTTGGTCAATTAACAAACATATGTATAACGGTAATTCATTGCTTCTAAACTTAATAGCATGTGGATATGTATTAACTCTTGCTGTCTCAGCTCATGCGTTTAATTGATTGAATGCACAGAACTTCTCCAAGACGGTAACTAATTATAGCTTACTTTTTCTTTTTCTTTTTTTTTTTGTTCAAATTATAGCTTAACGACTGACTTTTCAGTGGAAGATACTTAGAGACGCCTCTTCACATTGTATGGACTATACATTCTGTACTTGAATTATCTTTATTTGAATAATAGTGAAAGCATAAAATTGTGTTCACCTTTGGATATAGTTTTTACTTTCAAATAAATGTTTTAACAGTAATATATGAGAAGTGTTTACAAACTCCTATAGAGAATTTAAGGCACAAGTTGTAGTTTTTTTTCCCCCCCTTAAAAAAAGATCAACAAGACGACGATAGAGTTATTATCGAGACCCCTCCTCATATATAACTAACCGAACAACCAAGTTAAGATCATATACTTGCTCATGATCCACGAATCATTCATTAAGAGCAAACAGATGAAAGTGCCCATAAATACTGTGAAAGTACATGCGATGGGAGAAATGCGTGAAAAGGCCCCTAACACTAGTTGACTCTAACGGACCATTAGATGGCCTCTTATTGAGGCACCCAGACATTCGAACAATGTGGAAGGGGGCCAGAGTAATGCCCATCAAGCAATCAATAACAACAACCATGTCAACAGCTTCCTGAGGGCTAATTTTTTCTTTGTTCGGCCAGTGTCAGAGTCGGACAAAATGAACCAAGAGCCAACAGTCAAAATCATAGTTACAAGCTAGTTGCATTAGGCAACTCCAAACTTCAGCATTAAACTTAGAAGCTTTCGGCCACGCATGCTAAATTTGCATCACAGCAAGCTTCCTTGAGACCTTGACCCCTTATCATGATTTAAATTGGACAAAGTTGGAAATAAAACTCAAAGTTGATAGGGAGCAACTGAAGGAACCACTGAACTTGCTGGAAGGGGAAGAGCTGTGTCAGGAAAAGCATCTAATGTTGGAATTTCAGCAGAATCTTGCTGAAATGGAAAGATATCCTCATGAAACACTACATCCCTAGAGATAAATATCTCTTTGGAATGTATATCTAGAAGTTTATATCCCTTAACGCCAGTTGGATATCCCACAAAAACACATGGTTTGGCTCTGGGGGTAAATTTGTGTCTTTGAGAGGGTAAGGTGGAAGCAAATGCCAAACAACCAAAAGCCTTAACAGCAGTATAATCAAAGTCTGAGTTATAAAGCAGCTGATATGGGGATTGTTGTTGAAGATGTATGAAGGAGTCCTGTTAATTAGGTATGTAGCAGTAAGCACACACTCTGTCTAGTACTTCATAGGAACTCTAGACTGAAAGTATAAGGCTCTTGCCACATTTAGCAAATGTTGATGCTTCCTTTCCATCACAGAGTTTTGTTGGGGTCTTTCAACACAAGAAAACTGATGTATAACCCCATGTGCTTTAAAGAAATCAGTGAAGGACAACTCAGGAGAGCATTGTCTGATCTGAAGCACTTTATTTTCTTATGGAACTGAGTATGAATCAATGTGAAAAATTGAGGAATGATAGACAGGATATCAGATTTGGATTTGAGCGAGAAAACCCATGTAAAACGAGTGTGGTCATCAACTAAAGTTAAGAAATACTTGAAAGGATTACTTAGAGATTGATTAAATGGTCCCCAAATATCAGCATGTAAAAGATCAAAGGCATTATCAAATCTGTGATGTCCACTAGGAAAAGACAATCTCTTTTGCTTAGCTAGGGGACAAATATTACAAGGTGAAGAAGCCAAAGTGGCATTCTTGAATCCCAAAACAGATTTCAGTTGTACAAGTACATGAAGAGGAACATGTCCTAACCTAGCATGCCAAGTATTAACAGATACAACATTTATTGAAGAAGAATCATTACAAGAAAAAGAAGTTGTATCCCATGTGTATAAGCCACCCCGAAGCTCAACCTTGCCAATCATCACTCTCAAGATTGAATCCTAAATGAAACAATGTTCAGAATGAAAGGAGATGGAAAGATTAGAGTGATGTAACAATAATTGGGTGATAGAAATGAGGTTAAACTTGAACTGAGGGACCAAAAGCACATCAAGTAAAGTAATAGAGGGATGAATTGTGACAGATCCCTTGTATTGAACAACAAATATAGAACCATTAGGCAAGACCACATGCACATCAGATATAGGTTCAATGTGTTCCAATAAGGACTTTTCACACACAATATGTCTGCTAGCACCAGAATCTAATATCCACTTATATTGTTCAAAATGGAGAGAAGTGGATGCAGATAACGAATACCTGTAGCTGCTTGATGCTGGCCAGTAGGCTCAGTTCCAAATTGTGAATGTGCAATCTGCAACTGTAAAGATAGCAACGATAACAAGGATTGATATTGATTATCAGATAGAGCGTTCAGAAACGCATTTGATGATCCAGATGATGCAGTTGCAGCAGAACTGATAGATTCAGTAGTGGAAGAAGAAGAAACCTGTGTAACCTGATTGACTGGTGCAGGTTGATGGATAGAAGGAGACCCGACACGATTATCGGAGAAGTAACCAGGCGGATAGTCGTGAAATTTGTAACAACGATCTACAGTGTGATTGTCCCTATGACAATGAGAGCACTCCAACCTTCCACGTCCCCTGCTGGAACTCTAACGGCAGCCATTAGAACGTGCGGGGAATCTAGGAGAACAACCGCTGGAAAAGGAAGAAGATGGAGCGGAATTTTTGACAGCAAACACCATGGGAGCAGTGGTGGAGGATCCATGACCTAATTCACGTTGGCGCTCTTCCTGTAACACGAGAGCGAAAACTTTGCTAATGGAAGGCATTGGATCCATCATAAGAACTTGACTACGGATTTGAGCATAAATGTCGTTCAAACCCATTAGAAAGGCCATGACGTATTGGGATTGATAAAATGCACACACCACGTGCTCTGTTTTGTAAATATTAGAAACTAGCTTAGCTTAGTTTTCCCACCTCTATTTTTAGTTAGTTAGGTGACAGCTATGCTCTTTCCACGTGTCGTTTATTTATTCGTTCTGCTCATGTATATATGTTCTAGTCTTTGTAACAGAACTCGGTTTTGATCAATGAAATTCACAGATTCTCCACATCTTCTCTTCCAATATGATATCAGGAGAGATATCGTTTCTGCTTAGGTGTTTTTTCTTTCTCCAACGAGTTTTTGCCGCCTTAACTCTGGATTTTTTCTTAGATTTCTCTCAGTTTGCCATGGATTCCGACATATCTTCTGGTGTTTCTTCGACGTTCTTCTCCGACGATCCATACTTCCTTTCGCCTTCTGAGAACTTTAACTCTGGTCTCGTCAATCAGCAGCTCAATGGCGAGAATTATCAAACCTGGAGCCGTTCCATGCTCATTGCTCTCTCTGCGAAGAACAAACAGGGGTTTGTTGATGGTACTATCTCTGCTATGGCATTATCTGAGCCGGAATCACGACGGACGGCGTGGGTGAGAAACAACCACGTTGCCATCTCCTGGATCATCCACTCCGTGTCCAAAGAGATCGCATCTAGCATCTTCTTCTCCGATTCTGTCGGGGACATTTGGCTTGATCTTCGTGATCGATTTCAGCAGTACAATGGACCACGCATCTTCCAATTGCACCAGGCTTTACTATCTACTCGACAGGATTCTTCCTCTATTAGCATCTATTTCACCAAATTGAAGTCATGGGCTAGCTCATCACCTTAGTAAACATGCCCGCATTGTGGTGTCAATGCTTATTTTTTTGGTATATATTGCTTGAAAGAAACAATTTCCGGCATTACGGAAGTAAGTTTTCTACCTATAACTACATCATTACACGAGTTATTAATCATGTTTTTAATGTGCAGGGCTAACCTCTTGAATTACAAATGGTAAAGGATCGAAGACATACAAGTGGCTAGGCATTTTGGTATTTTATTGTGGCGACAAAAATCTTTGATGTCACGTCTTGTTTATTGGAAAAAGCCCCTGAGCCAACAGCTAAAATTGAACACGGATGGCTCATCTCGAGGAAACCCAGGCACATCGGGTATTGGGGGGTTAATCTGATCAAATGTTGTTTGATGATAGTAGCCTTTAGCAAAGGAATTGGACAGGCCTCGAATGTCAAGGCTGAGATTACAGAATTGGTCGAGGGAGTCTGAGAAGCGACGTTGGATGTACACAACTATGGATATTATTGAGGGAGGGAAGACCGAAGATATACCAGTTCAGCAGTTGATTATGTTATACCGGGCGCACGCTAAAAAAATGAATATTCGCATGTCCCATATATACAGAGAAGGTAATTAGGTAGCGGATGATCTGGCTAATGGAGGGGTGGAGACTCAAATGTCATGGACCTTTCCAGTGGAACCTTTGCCAAATGAGTTGAAAGGTTTGATTAGATTGGATTAATATAATGGAATTTTCCCACAATCCGGCAATGAAATATTTCCCTCAGGTTTTATGGTATAGTAAGTATAGTATGCATGTGAACTGTTTAAGTATTGTCATTAATTATCTTATGCAGTATTATCACTTTAAGTTGCATGATCAGTGCATTTGTGGTTTATGAGATTGGGTGTACTGGTTGATAATTGAACTGAAAAAAACAACAAATGTGATATTGGGCTGTTTACAGAGAATAACATGACTTAGGTTAATTTGGTGGATTCTTATACAATGTGTAAGGTTTCGACCTTGCTAGCTAATACTAATTGGTTTTTGACGGAAAATAAGTAGTCTTGGGGGGCAGGATTTTCCCCGTCCTGGATCTTATTGTACAAGAAGTCATATTCCTTATGGGATGCCCCTTTTAGTGAGATTGTGGGTTTTTTCTTTGAGTGTGAAAAAAGATTATGGTGAGGGAGTGTTCCAGAAATTGAGGGTTCTCTACTGTCACTATAAAGCCTCCTCGCCTATGGATCGTCATAAGAATGACTTTTTAACGATCATCTCTGCCCATTTTTAACATGCAGGTACCCCTTCCCCCATTTGGGATATTATTATCCCCTATTGAACACCACATCACTAATTATTCGATGTGGGACATTTAACACACCCCCGTCACGCCCAAATTGGTGCGTGAACATTGCAGGAATGAACATCTGCAAGCCGCAGGAACGAAACATCTGCAAGCCGGGTGGAAAGAAGAGACAGGCACAGGAATCGAACATCTGTGAACCCACTCTGATACCATATTGAATAATGAGCTTTGGCCTTACTCACCCCCAAAAGCTAGCTGTTGAGGGGAGGTTTGTCATGCCATTATATATTGAACACCACATCACTAATTATTCGATGTGGGACATTTAACACACCCCCCGTCACGCCCAAATTGGTGCGTGAACATTGCAGGAATGAACATCTGCAAGCCGGGTGGAAAGAAGAGACAGGCACAGGAATCGAACATCTGTGAACCCGCTCTGATACCATATTGAATAATGAGCTTTGGCCTTACTCACCCCCAAAAGCTAGCTGTTGAGGGGAGGTTTGTCATGCCATTATATATTGAACACCACATCACTAATTATTCGATGTGGGACATTTAACATCCCCGCAAGGAACGATCAATGTGGCACGCCGACGATTATGAATGAGGTGAGATCAATCCTTGTTTTTAGTGTGGGAAGGGTTAATATTTTTGAGGATTCTCATAATAGCTTTCATAGCGAGCAGATGAATTGTAAGTTATTGGAGGTTGATATAGATTTGAGGTGTAAAAAACTTGGTAATCATGTGAAAATTATTGTTGTTGGGCGTGGTGATATGGCTGCATGATGTTGTTTTGGATCAATAATGATTGGAGGTATCAGATTCGTGTTGTTACAGAGGATGGAAACATGGCTCTGTTCTTCTATGGTTTGGCAAAAGTAGTGCCGCAACTTTTGGTGCTTTTGGTGCTTCTAAAGGAAAATAGCAGCAAGTTGGATGGTTATGCGAGAGGGGTTGGTTATGAACAAATTCAGAGTGCTCACTTGAGCTGTGTATCTTGGCTTGATGAGCATCGAATTCAGGTTCGGAAACACAATATTGATAGGCGGATTTCTTGTCTGAATTTTACATAAATTGAGTGTTGTTTATGGATTTTTTGCGGTTTCTCTTGATGTGTTTCGTCAATCTCCCTGCGTAAACAATTGGTTTTCGTTTTCTATATATGAAGGGGTGGTTCTCGGAAATAACCTGATAGATTTCTTTGATCCGTCTTTTAATTTGTTTTAAAAAAAGACAGTACTTTTAATGCTGTAAATTTATTTCATGTAAAAAAAGTATTACACGATGGATATGATATTTCAGACACTAGGTAGGTAAGTCTAATACTTATATCATATCCATCTACAGCCTTTTATTGAAATGACATGTTCTTTATGGCTATTGTAGTCCCTTCAAACCCTGCAAAATTACAAGAGAATTTCGAATTCTTAGTCATATTTTAATTAAATACGTAACAAAAAAACATAGATTTGGATTTTTTTTTCTTTTTTCTCCCATATATGTGTCAATAGTCAATACCACTTACAGATTTGGTTGATTTTCAGCTTATGTGTCAATACTATTAAATGACTCTATAGTTAATCTCATTTGAAATTCAAATAAACTTGTTTTCTTCATATTAACAATATATTTTTATTTAGAATGGATGATTTATTTTTTCATTACAATAAAGTAATGTCTTTTAATAATTTCATGTTATTTTATTTAATAATTTAAAATGCTAGTTTTATTTTTAAGGAGTCCTTTTATTTTTTATATTAAGAAATATAAAAGTACTATTATTTTATAATCGCATATTACACCGCCATACACCGAAAGTTTATTTCATATATAAGAACGTACTTCCAATTTTTTTCGCATTGCTTATTATAAATATAAATTTTTTCCCCAAAACTATAATTAGTATTTCATATTCAATACAACATTATCAAATTAATATATAGTAGAAAATTACCCAAAATAATTTATATATGCTAAACAAAAAAATGTATGTTTTATATAACCTGTCTGTCAAACCATATATTTAAATACTAGGTATCTCCTTATAAAGGAATCCTTTTATTTTCTTCATTAAGAAATACAGAAAATAATTAAAAGTATTATTATGTTATAATTATATATTACACCTCTACCACCAAAAACTTATTTCTTAAGAATATTGCTTACAATTTTTTTTTCGCATTTCTTAATATAGATAATAAAAATTACTAAAAACGATAATAATTTGTATTTGATATATATTCAATAAAGTATTATGAAATTAATTGTCGAAATTACCAAAATAATTTATTTATGGTAAACAAAAAAAAGTGTATGTTTTATATGTATTCCATGTCAAACTATGTCATTTATTATATTGATTGTGAATTATAAAATTCGTTACCCGCAGGTATATTCAGTTGTGATTCTTCCAGCATTAGGGTCTGCGATCATGGCGAAAGCTTCCTGAGAGAGATCAAGCTGATCGGTTTGGCATCCAGGGCAAAGATCAACGATTTTCACTGTGATTTCGCCATTCCGGCACGGTTGAGGAACGCCAAGATTGGTGCCTCCGGTGCACCGGACTCTGCAGAGTGTTCCACAGGCGGCACGGTTGTTGAACAGAGTTGGATTAGCTGCAGCTATCATTGTGCCCTGCTCTTGGAATCCGTAGCAAGAAGAAGCTGCAATCGCCGGCAAGTGGACATTCATTTAATTCAAGATTTTAATGTCTAAAAATGATTTTATTAAATATACACAATAATCAAACAGGCTTCTCTTAAAAAAGAAAATTTAAGAGAACTTACGAACGTATGTGGGACCGTAAAAAGTAGCAGTTCCAGGGATAGCAACAACCATGGAAATTAGGCTGCTGGCAACGAATACCAGTATCATAGCTCGTCCCATGACCATTTTCAGTAAAGTTATTGAGAAAATCTCCTAATTTTTTGTATATAATTTTGTGAAGTCACAAAATGTTTTTGCATTCAAATAGATTGAAGATGTTAGTCTACTTATAGTCAAGAGTCTTCACGTATACTTGGGTTTTTAGGAACAATCTTCACGCGTTTTCTTAGTCAATGAAAGTAACATTCTGCATTGAAATGTATGCTATTTTTATGTCACATATATCTATCGTTAGGTTTTAATTTTTCAAAAAAGCTATGCTTTGTCTAATGGTCTAATTAAATACCTCTATTATTGAGTAAAATTTAATTTACCCTTGTGATATTCAAAATATTTCAAATACCTCGTTAAAATAAATTTATTTTAATCTAACCACTCGTGATATCTGAAAAAATTTACACCGCCTCTCTAATTAATTTTTAGCCTAATTTTATATTTTTAAAACTAAAATGTCCTCTTATATATTAATTAGGTTTAAATTAGTATTAATATTTTTTTTTATTGACCCATTTGTCTAATTGTTTAATTAAATACCTCTATTATTTGGTTAGGATCATAACATTTACAAACAAGACAAATCCTTTCATATTCGCTTAGGCCGCGTTTACTTTAGAGGAATAGCCATGTTTGTGATCATTATATGCCAAAATCAATGAGATCTTTGAGAAGAACCCAACCACAATCAAGAACTATGGTATTTGGTTGAGATACCAAAGCAGAACCGGTTATCACAACATGTACAAGGAGTACCGCGATACCACATTGACCGGCGGAATAGAGCAAATGTACACCGAAATGGCTTCTCGTCATAGGGTGCGTACTCACTGCATCCAAATCATCAAGAGAGCCACTATTCCAGCCAAGCTTTGCAAGAGATCAGAGAGTACTAAGCAATTCCATAACTCTAAGAATTAGTTTTCTTGGACCTAAAAGGCAAGATTAGATTTGGTATCTGCCTATTAACTGTGTTTACTTGGATTGGCTTCCAGCCTGTTGGTGGCCCGTAGGCCCAGTGCATTTGACATGCAATGGTGGAGTAATTACCAACTCCAAATTGGAGTTGCAAATTAGCCCAATACGGATGGACTAGATAGAAAGACCAAAAAGTACTTATACTCCTTCTATTAGCCCAGATTATTTCCTCCACTCCTTGTACCAAATAAGGGGTATTATGGGTATTTACAATGAAGTTGGATGGACGTAATACATTGAAGTAAACAGGCCACCTTTTTTTACAAACTTAAAAGGCCCACTTTTATGCCCAAGTAAACGCTGGGCTTGTTAAATAGATTACAATCCATATGCCAATAACCATATCCCAATGGATTCAAACAAGCCCAAGTAAACTAATTCTAAGATCAAGTTCCCATTGGTGTTCAGAAAAGTAAGGCCTCCAAGCAGGAAGCTCAGGACCACTTATAAGGCCGCGTTTACTTTTGAGTTATGCCACGTTAGTGATTTATCACATGGATTATCGTGCGTTTACTTTGTAAGTGCTGTGGCTTGTGGGAAAAGGCACGACCTGTAGGTTCCTTGTGTTTGGCCATATGACTTATCGCACGCCAATGAAGCATGTGATAGAATCATGAATTTTGACATGATTTGGAAATTTATTTTTCTGTCGAAAAGTTCTCTATATTTACCGTGATTTGCCATTGAACATCAATAATTTCCCACCACCAAAATATTTTGCAAATTTTTTCATTCCAATGGAACTATATTTTTCTCTCTCTATCATCAATTCACGCCACCAACCTTTGTCGCCGCTGGACTGGAGTCGCAGCTGCATCCCTACCGCTGCCACCGTCATAGTTCATGTCACCGCCGCTGCTTCAACCACCATCACCTCTCTAAGGTCCATCTCCCCCACATCCACCTCCAACAACCCAAATCCGCTGCCATAACGATCAGATCGGAACTCCACCACCACCAAAAAATTAAATCCACATCCCACAACCACAGATCTGAATTTGGAGTACTCAACCGTGCCACTAATTTGATTCTGTACAGCTTTGAGAGAGTTTTTATTTGTGACAATTAGGATTTTTTATATTAGAAATTAATTAGTTCTTTTCTGAGTTTTGTGTGTTTGAGAAGATTATTAAATATGAGTAAGCAACCGAAAAAGTACATAAAAAATCAACACTTAACCCAAGTAAAAACAAGGCAAAAAAACATGAAAGATAAACAAGAGATTGCCAATTATCAGAAACACATATTAACATGTCATGGATTAACATGACATTAAAAGTAAATGCGGCCTAAACCACCAAGCTCAACTTGTTTATGTAATCTTCCAATTTTGGTTCTCTTTGAGGGAACTATCATTATTGTTTGGGATAAAAATTTTGAACATCCTGAACTATCACGCATTTTGGACTTTGCAACCTGAACTAAAAAACGTCTCCGGTTGCAACCTGAACAACTTAAAATTCTCACTTTGCATCCTCAGTGTAAAATCCGGCCACTGTTGTCACCGGAGGCACTGACGTGGACATCTCGAATGGGTGACACGTCAGTACATGTGGCCGGATTTTTACACTGAGGATGCAAAGTGAGATTTTTAAGTAGTTCAGATTGCAGCCGGAGACGTTTTTTAGTTCAGTTTGCAAAGTCCAAAATGCGTGATAGTTCAGGATGTTCAAAAATTTTTTCCCTTATTGTTTGCTGTGTGAGAATTTTTGCTTTATCCTTGTTTACTTGTTTAATATGTTTTGGAATTTGGACCATGACGATGGATTTTCATTTATTGAAAGAATAAAAAAAACTTATATGCACAAAATCACGCGTCTACAATGCATGTCCCAAAGCCTGTATCATAAGCCCAAACCCGTGTGATTTGTGTGTTACCGTGTGCGCCTTATCACACCCAAATTTGGGGTTTTTGTTCTAGCACTCGGCTTCACACGAACTGTGAAATTACCACCTTATTCATGTTTTCACTATAATTACAAACTTTTGCCACTGAAAACCCTCGGCTCGCTGAATTGCAAATTTTTGGGTTGAATTTTTTTCTTTGAGTGTGGCGGCAAGACGAAACCTCCATCCAATTTCACCTCTATTCTTGATCATATTGGCCTAAAAAATTGAACAAGGAATTAATGTGCCATAGATGAGATGGAGAAATCGACAGCGACGGAGGATGCGATGGTGGTGGCCGGACCGATCACTGGGTAAGGTATCTTCCATAAGCTTCTTCGTGTTCTTCTTTCTTTACATCCGTGGACTAATCTTTGCTAATTATCCAAATATAGAATTTTTTGCTTCAATTTCTTTGTTTCAAATTTAATTTTGGGTTCTAATTTTTTCTTTTGGATTTTTATAGCAGGTTCAGATTGTTGTAGAAGGGATTTAAAAATTCCAGTTTTCAAATCATTACCTTTTTTGGTTTATGCATTACCGGAAATCTGTTAGGGGCATGAAAGTAATTGATGTTTGCCAAAAATTTCAACAACCACCAATATAATTTATTTCTTCGGGGAAAAGAGATTGCATCAAGCTGCAAAGGAAAATAATCAGAAAAGTGATATTAAATACAAATAATGAAACGGAGTAATAAACAATTGCAATAACGAGATAATAATAAAATATGCAGTGATGACAGTCTTCTGATTTTCTGGATTCTGCCTTCAATCGTACAAATGATAATTCAATAATAATTCTGAAAAATAATCTAAGATAACCACGACAAATGATCTACTAAGAATATGGAAAAGATAATAAAAAATGCTGGAGAGAAGTTGCAGTTGCTTGAGGCTCTTCTGCAGAGATAATCTTTGAGAGTACGAAGTCTGTAGGGTTTTTCTAAGTTACGTTCAATGAATCTGCTTTCTCCCTCTTCTGCCCCCCTTTTATTCTCTTCAAAAGCAGTTGTGACTTCCCAAAAATCCAGGCACGTGCCAACTCTTTCCAACTTAACTCCCACGTTCTCCACTTCTGACCCATTCTTCCCCCACTTCTCTCAATCCCCAACTTCTCTTCCTTCAACGATTATAATAATAGTCTCTCATGTTCTTCAATTAATTAAATAAAATTATGTGGAAAATTCGGTCCACATCATCACTCCCCCCTACTCTTACAATCAAACAGTATGGACGGCTGTGAGAGTAGTAAAATCTTGAAGAACAACTCTGTATATTGGGCGTCTTGAACCGGTTGATCTTCCTTCTCGGGTACGGTGATTGTCTCGTTAAAAACCTCACTCGGGAAAACCACATGGGAAAAACCCTCATGAGTAAAAAGAGTACAACCGTTACGACCCGTACCCAAGGCATAGTCGGAATTCTACTTCTTGAAACTTGCTGACATTCTGCTTCTTGAGAGGAAACTTGCTGACATTCTGCTTCTTGAAACTTGCTGACGTTCTGCTTATTGAGAGTTATTTGATGTTCCGCTTTCTCCTTTCAGCTTAATTTTCCCTTCACATGTTCTGCTTTCTCCTTTCAGCTTGATTGACTTTCAGTTTAACTGATTTTCGCATGCTCTTTTCTGATGTTCTCTTCCTGCTCATTCAGTTTCCTTCTGCTTTTCTTTTTCTCTTTCTGCTCATTCAGTTCACATCTGCTTTTCTTTTTCTCCTCCTGCTCATTCAGTTCCCTTCTGCGTTTCTTTCTTTCTACTTTTCTTTTCCCTTCTGCTCCGCTACACTATCTGTGCATGCCACAACTCTGCTTTTATTTTCTTTATACCACTCAATCTTTTTCAGCAGAATTTCTCAGCAAAACTTCAGAATATCTGAAAATATGGTCCTTTCTCCAGAATTTGTATAATCTCGTGATTTGAAGGGTTGCTTCACATAAGGCTCCTTGTCTTGTCATAATTCAAAAGAGGTCTTCTCTTCCCCTCTTCCTTTGCAAGACGTGAACAACAGAGTAACCACCCCTTTCTCTCTTCAGGTAAGAAAACAGAGATGCTTGCTTCTTTTCCAGCATTCTGCAACGAGCATATGCTCATAGAATCAGCAGCAGGAGGTTGGGATCAGCCACTCAGCAGCAGGATGTTGAGATCAGCCACTCAGCAGCAGAAGGTTGAGATCAGCAACGCAGCAGTAGGATGTTGAAATCAGCCACTCAGCAGCTGGAGGTTAAGATCAGCAACGCAGCAGCTGGAGGTTGGGGTCAGCAACTTAGTAGCAGGAAGTTGAGATCAGCAACAGGAACTGCCTCCTACTGAGCTTCTTGTGAAACTTCCAACCAATTGCCGAATGTACCCTTCAGGTGAAGGCTTCCACGTTCAGCAGCAAGCATTGCAGCCAGGTTGGGCAGCTGCAGGGATAAACCTGGACAGCTGTAAGCAGAAGGTTCGACTCCCCCCTGCTGGTACTTTTTCTGCTAGCACTCCTTTCCGTCTGTCGGAGCAACTAATTTTCCAGCGAAATCAGTGATGTAAGGGAGGTTTAAGCTCCTTTGAATTTCCTGAACCTGCAAAGACTTTAAAATTTTCTCCAGCGTTTGTTTTTAAATTTAGTTCGCCAAATTGGGGCCCGGTTCCATTGGGCTTCACGTTGAATTTTTATTTTCGCTCATTTCCATCAAGCTTTCATGAATATCTAGGACACTTGATTTTTCTCTCTTTGGCACATGTTTTTCATATTGCAAGGGTATCTGGTTCGATGCAGTCTTTGTTTACTCTTTTCGATTCTGTTTCGGTGGCTAGCAGGAGGTGGGCAGCCTAAGGAGGCGGTTCTGGTGCAACAGCAGTAAGAGTAGTCTTCTAGGGTTGCCTGCTCTCTCCTGTTCCGCTGAAGGTTAACCCTTCCTACTAGCAGCTTTGGGGACGTTCTCTCTGGTCCCTTACAGCATCCGTCAGCTTGTGAGGGTGCCGTCTTCATAGTAAAAAGACTGCTAGATCCCGCTCTGATGAGGACATTCTCTCCGGCCCTAGCATCAACTGCTTTCTTCCAGCTAGGTGGCCAACCTGTCTGGTAAGAGCAGGTGGAGAATCACTCCCAAGAGCTTTTCCTCTAGCTCTTCCCAAGGCATTTACGTAATCAACGCGCCTTCCCAAGAGGGACTTATTTGTGTGCCCCCTTCAACCCGGGTAATCAATCATTGAAAATGTTCAAATTTTCAGTAGTATAGCCGCGGAGGCATAGCATGTGCCTGTTTCAAGTGTCACCTCAATAATGATATGATGCATTCAGAGCATACCACAATATGGTTCTTTTCTCATCATAATGCATTCTCACGAATCTCATAAAGTTAGTCATTCTAATAAAGCATCAACACTTCGTAATCATAATCACACAAATCATGTTCACGCATAATTCTGAGCATGAGTATTTACATAAATAATCGTCAAGTTCGAAAAATAAAGGAGGCGTGACGTGGAAGTTTTTCTGATATGTTTTCTTTTCTGTCAGCTTTCCAGGTGCGCAGGCTGCCTGCCTGCTCAGCAGAAAAACTCTTCCACGTTTTGAGCATTTCAAGGTTGAGGTAATCTTATTTAATGAATTTCCTTCAGCTCGTGGGCTTCTCGTTCTGCAATTTCCACAACTTTGAGGGGCCCTTCCTTGCTGCGACCCAGCTTTCCTACAGGTTCCAGCGTTTCTGCTTTCTTAAGGATCCTCGTCCAGCTCACTTTCTCCTGCACTTCCTGGTTCTGCAGGGGACGCTGGAATCAAGTATCCTTCTGGTGAGGTATGTCTTATCTGCTCCTCCACCTTCGGTAGCTGATCCCTCCTGCTGTAGCTCTGCCTGGAGGCATTCCTTCCTGGTGGTCTTCTTCCCGACAAGTTTCTTCTTGGTCTTGATGCGTTCCTTTCAAGTAAGATACTTCCAGCTGCACTTCTGCACTTCGTCTTGGGAACATCTCCTCGCCTTTCGCTCGATTTTGGCAGATCAACTCTTGCAAGTAGCCTTCCTGAACTAGCCATTCAATTTCATTTTGTAGGTGTAGGCATTCATTGGTGTCGTGACCATAGTCATT
Source organism: Lantana camara (assembly GCA_037501455.1). Taxonomy (NCBI): domain Eukaryota; kingdom Viridiplantae; phylum Streptophyta; class Magnoliopsida; order Lamiales; family Verbenaceae; genus Lantana; species Lantana camara. Next base: position 15,347,612 of record CM074859.1, read on the forward strand.
GTGAAATTGGTAAAATCTCTCCGAATAAGGATTATGGGACCCACCCTTCGAGCTTCTGGGCCAATTCAAAAGTCCCATTCCTTGAATCTGCATCAAAGTTTGTGACGGCGTTATGTGCAGCCTGGTGTATCGATCGTATCGGGGGTTCAAATCAGAATGCTCTCGCCTTTCAGGTATTCTGATCCTTTTGGCCGGAGCTGGCAGGTGTCCGTCCTCCTTCCTTTCCCTCCTCCTGTCAGCTGTTGATTCATCCTTTCCCGCTTCTGCTTCCTCAGAATTAATATACTTTTCTGCTCTAGTCAGGAGGTCATCCCAGCTGGTAGGCCGCTTCTTAGCCAACGAAGTAAAGAATGCTCCCTTCTAAGGCCTTCCTGGAAGGCGCTAGCACGCACTTCCACCGTAGCAGAAGGAACTTCCAGTGCTGCTTTAATAAATCTGTTGATGTAACTCCTCAAAGACTCCCCCTCTCTCTGCTTTACCACGAAAAGGGCATTCGGAGTTTTCTGGTAGCCCTTGCTGCTGGCGAATTGATGTAGGAACAATGCAGCGAACTGATCGAAGGAATGTATGGATCCAGACTCGAGTTGTCGGGCCCACTCTTGGGCATTGTCCGTGAATGTGGTCAGGAACACTCTACACTTCACCCCTTCAGTGTACTGGTATAGTAGGGTTAAGTTCTTGAAACGGTCCAGGTGCTTTTGGGGGTCCGTTACACTATTGTACTCCGGCAGCCCGGATGTCTCGCAACTTGGCGGGAGTTCATCTGCCAGGATCCTCTGGCTGAAGGGTCTTCCCCGCCTGATCACCCTGGCAGGTCCTGCTCTCATTTGCCTTTCCATATCTTCCAGCCTCTGTTGTAGCCTGGCAGCCCATTCCGGCTGCTCGGGGAAGCTTGGTTCTCTTCTTCCCGTCTGGTAATCCATAGGTGGTGATGCTACTGGCTGCCACGCAGCTCTACTTGCGGTCCAAGGAGCAGTCTCACCAGCTCCCTGCAGCACCAGGAGGTCCCTACCTGAAGGTAGGCCTTCCCCAGTTGAAGGTAACACCACTCTTCTGATCGTCGGTTCTGCCAAGTGTGGTGGTGGGGCTGTTACGCGCACCAGAGTCGGTGGCTGGTCTCTCTGCACCGTGGCAGCGGCTATAGCTGCGTTGATCCATTGTTGGAGTTCCCCAGCTGTAAGGTGAATGGGGGCATCTGGCTGTAACAGGCCGCCTCCCAATCCTCCAGATCCTTCAGCTACTCTCTTAGCCTGGAACTGTATAGCAGCGGGGCTGCTTCCTGTTGATGCCCCTCTAGGTATATCAGTCACCCTGGCAATCTGCTGGGGGTTAAGGGTTTGGCTCAGCAATGCTTCCATCTCTTCAGCAGATAGCTGGTAAACCTCCTGCCTGCTTGCTCCAACGGGCAGGTTCAACCTTCCAGGTAGGGATGTCCCTCCAGATGGGAGAACTTCCAGACCTGGAGGGGTCAGCAGGCCTCCATCCTCGATCTCGAGATTTTGGCTTCGTGCATTCCTCAGCCTTCCAATCTCGCTGGATTCCGGGGCGTTTTCCTTGTCTTTGGTTGACAGCGTGCCTCCCGTTATCGTACCGACCGTTGAATCGATCAACACGGGGATACTTCCAATGAAAAGAGGGTTTGAAGCACTACCGGCTACTTTTTCAGCACCCGTTGTGGCCGGAGCAGACGGGTTAACTGAAGTTGCTACGCCGCTAGATCCATTCTTGGATGCCATGGAAATTGCTAAAAACTCACGTCTTTGCTCGATTTAATCGCTTTCCCACAGACGGCGCCAAATGATGTTTGCCAAAAATTTCAACAACCACCAATATAATTTATTTCTTCGGGAAAAGAGATTGCATCAAGCTGTAAAGGAAAATAATCAGAAAAGTGATATTAAATACAAATAATGAAACGGAGTAATAAACAATTGCAATAACGAGATAATAATAAAATATGCATTGATGACAGTCTTCTGGTTTTCTGGATTCTGCCTTCAATCGTACAAATGATAATTCAATAATAATTCTGGAAAATAATCTAAGATAACCACGACAAATGATCTAATAAGAATATGAAAAAGATAATAAAAAATGGTGGAGAGAAGTTGCAGTTGCTTGAGGCTCTTCTGCAGAGATAATCTTTGAGAGTACGAAGTCTGTAGGGTTTTTCTAAGTTACGTTCAATGAATCTGCCTTCTCTCTCTTCTACCCCCTTTTATTCTCTTCAAAAGCAGTTGTGACTTCCCAAAAATCCAGGCACGTGCCAACTCTTTCCAACTTAACTCCCACGTTCTCCACTTCTGACCCATTCTTCCCCCACTTCTCTCAATCCCCAACTTCTCTTCCTTCAACGATTATAATAATAGTCACTCATGTTCTTCAATTAATTAAATAAAATTATGTGGAAAATTCGGTCCACATCAGTAATAATGATGTTAATGGCGTTAGATGGTTAATCACATGGTGCTATGATTAAGCTCTGCTACGGTTGATAGTTGGTTACGAGTTGTTAAGTTTTCCTTGAACCCCTTTTCATTGAACTCATTGATGCAGGAACAGTTTTAGTTTCTGGAGCATTAACATGTAAGCTTGGACTTGTGTCTAGCTTCGTCACAAAGGTTAATTCGTTACTGCAAACGAGATAGTGAGGCTTTATACTTGAGTCTAGCTTCGCCAAAAAGCTCGGTTACTTGCAATTCCAGAAAATTTGCTAGATGCTGAGAATCCTAAAATGAGTTGTATTATTAAAAATAGAGGAGCTAATAGTAAAGGAATCTTGCAGTGCTAACATATTTTTGGAGGTGATAAGGGTCCTACAAATAAGTTTTTCATATTGGTGCAGTAAAACAGGTTAGAAAGCGGAAGTCATGCTGACTGCTGAGAAGTAGAATGCTGCAAATGTTTTGTGTAAATAAATGATCACCAATTGAGATTTGATCAAAGTATACAACTGGCACTTTATGTTTTGTTTTCAATTCTGATATTGCTGACCTGCTGTATTGAATACAAGATTGGTTATGGCTTAAAAAGTAAAATATGTTTGTAAAATGAGTGAAAGCGTGTTTTGGTAAATAAATTAAAAACATAATTAAATAAATACTCAAAAGTAAATACCAATATCAGATATAGTACATAAAAACATGAAGTGCACTTAAGAAGTAAACACATGTTAGTGATAACTCACAAATATGCTTTATCGCAGCATGCAAAAACACGCCATGGAAAGTAAACGTGGCCTTAATGAATTGGGTCATAAGGGCAAGGTATTACTGACATGACTTTATCTCCCTACTTTTCTTTTTTTTGTTCCAAAAGGTGGAATCGTCCACCTTAGGCGCCCCTCTTAAGTGACCCCACACCAATAGGAGAGGAGGTAAATCACGGTGACTCACGACCCCACAAGGTAGGAGAACGGTCTCTGGTGGCCATAAGGGGCTACCCAACACATTGGATGGATAAAACCCCCACAACTGCGCCTGCCAGAGTTTAATCCTGGGTCCTTATTTTTTTTTTAAACTACTTTATCTCCTTGCTAGTATAATAATAATTACAATTGTAAATCAAGTACAAGATTTGGTAATTGTTTTACAGTACTTTAAAAAAATTTAATTGTTTAGATCTAAATTTATTTTGAAATACCATTAATTTGATTTATTTTTTTAGGAAATTATAAAATGAATGCGGAAAATAAAAGATAAAATTTAAAGAAAAAACAAGAATATCTCTATATTACATGAAAAAGTATCACATTTCTAGTCTATTTTTGGTCTCATGATTTACCACTTAATCAAATGAGGGCCAAGTTTATATACATTAGTCTCAACTCTCAAATGTTAAATACGTAAATGCTAGTCGAAACACATTTTGTCGCTAAGTAATTTTTCAACTTTTGTTAATTCATTTAAAACATTATAGTTAATCCATTTTTATGTTATTATTAATTACTTTTCAAAATATTTGTTTTGTGCTAAATAACACTTTTTAAAGTTATGTACTTTTTACTAATTATATATCATTTAACATATTAAGATAATATAAAAATAAGTTAACAAGTACCAGTTATTTTTTCTGAGTGATAATAATACGAAAATCACTTCAAAATAGAATATTAAGAGTAGTTAAGTATATAATTTTTTTATGATTAAAATCATATATTTCTTGTCTTCTTATATATAAATAAAATCAACAAGTTTCAGTCTTTAGGAGTGAAGAATATGTAACAAATAACCTCATAATATATATATATATATATATATATATATATATATATATATATATACACACACACATACACTTAATATCAAAATTTATTCTTTTCTTTATTATTGTCACTCGGCAATGTTATTTTAATTTTTAGACTTTTGAATGTTCAGATGTAAAGCACATAATTATATTATATGTTATTCTAACACATTATTTAGCACAGCACAAATTTTTGACAGATACTTTTAAGAAAAAGAAACTAATTTTTTTCTAATAATTCTAGTTATATAGAGGACCAACGGTGAAAGTAAAAAACTTATACTGTGGGATAATGGTCTGAGAAAAACTTGATTAACTACAAAATTCATAAACATCAGGACCAAAAAGAGGATCTATTATCTAATATTTAGAGCTCGTTTACTTTTACCTAATCTGGCAGATAAAATTAATTAAATCTCAAAATCTGTCATTTACTTTTCATGTTGGTTTTTCTACCAAAATCTGTTCAGCCCGTAGGATAGAGAAGATTTTGTTAGTTTTCTGTCACATGGCAAGATGCCGTGTTTGAGAAATCATTATTTTTATAGGCATGGGTCATTTACTTATTTGCCCAAAATTTTGATTTATTTACAAATTTTTGCCATTATTATTTATATAAAAAAAAAAAAAGAAGATAACTTCCCTTTCTCACAATAAGTTCGATTTTTTATTAGTATAGATAATTGATAAGTTCGATTTTTTATTAGTATAGATAATTGATAAGTTTGATAATTGATAAGATAGATTTTTTGTTAGTATAGATAATTGATAAGTTTGATAAGTTCGATTTTTTATTAGTATAGATAATTGATACGTTTGATAAGTTCAATTTTTTATTTACAATAAGTTTGATTTTTTATTAGTAGAGATAATTGATTAAAGTCTAACTAAATAAGTTCGATTTTTTTATTTCCTTGGTCACAATAAGTTAGATTTTTATGTTTCATTTTATTGTTGAATGTTTTTTTTTTTTTTTAATATTAATAAAAGAATTATATTTTTTTAATATGATTGTATTGATGTTTATACTATGAATATTTTATATTTTGTTTACCTAACATTCAAAAAATTTTAAAATTAATAGCTAAGTATCAAAAAATGGAAAATAAATAATCTACCATTAATAGGTAAGTATCGGTAATTACTATTATCTATAATTTTCTATTAATTGATAAACATTATTAATTACTATTATTTATAGAAATTAACTTAAAATTTGACACTCAATTAATATAATGTGATTTTAAATTTATTTATTAATAATTAATCATCATGAATTACTATTATTTGAAAAAGAATACTTAAAAAATTTTAGAACAAGGAAAAATGCATATGCATACCAACGATAGTTAAAAGAAGGGAAAAAAAAATTATATATTAAATGAGATTAGTATATGGCTATTTTGGTAAAATTACAATTTAAAGTAATTATTCACATGTAAAGTAAACGACTAATTTAAGAAAACCTGATATTTATCTTTAAAGGTAAATAATAGATAATGTTCGGTTAATCCGTTGAAAAAACCTCCATTATCCTATCTGCCCAAAACCTTTCCTGAGAAAGTAAACGAGCTCTTTGCTCGTTTACTTTTATATAATCTGACAGATAAAATTAATTAACTCTCAAAATCTGTCATTTACTTTTCAGGTTGGTTTTTCTGTCAAAATCTCTTCGGCCCGTAGGATAGAGAAGATTTTGTTGGTTTTCTCTCACATGGAAAAATGCCGTGTTTGAGAAATCATGAGTTTTATCGGTATTGACAATTTACTTATTTACCCAAATCTTTGATTTATTTACAAATTTTTGCTATTATTATTTATTAAAAAAAAGAAATTATATTTTTCTTTATTTATGTTAATCCGTTTTCTTTTTTCACGTTCTTTTCTCTTTTTATTTTTATCTATTTGTTTATATTATCACTTCAAAAATATATTTCTAACTTATTTTTTCTCTTATCTCATTTTAATTTTTCTTTCTTTAATATATAATTTTTATCTTTTTTTAAAGATAATGTTGTTTGGTATATTATCTTTTCATGCTATTTATTTATTATAATTTAATAAATATATTAAAAATAATTATAAAATATATAATAATATAAAAATTATTATAAATATATTTAAATCATAAAAAAAAATTAATTTGCACACGCAATGAGTGTGCCACAATTACTAGTCTCGATTATACCCACGACGCAGAGCCCTAGAATTCTCGCGAAACAGAGCTCAAAATTCATCAGAGCCTATTAATTTGAAGGATTTTCCAATTGCAAGAGTCTATTACTTTGAAGGAGATCCTCGATGGGATGCTCTAGTTGGAATATTTGAGGGGATTTTTCAGGAAGAAGAATCCAATTTGTTTGAAATAATTGAGATTTCCAGTGACGACAACTGACGGGGATGCCGACATACCAATGATGAATAATGAAATAATTGAAATTGATAGAGGCGCAAACTGATTCTAGCTAAATAAGTTCGTTTTTTTTTTTTATTTTCTTGGTCACAATAAGTTAGATTTTTAGTTTCATTTTATTATTGAATGTTAGTTTTTTTTTTTTTAAAAAAATTCAACATATTAATAAAAGAATTACATTTTCTACTATGATTGTATTGCACTCAATTAATGTAATGTGATTCTAAATTTATTTAATAATAATTAATGACACTTTACTGCCCTGGAATTTAGAAGAAAGAAAAATGTATAATGTATATACCAATGATCGTTAAAAGAAGGAAAAATAATTTAAAAAAATTATATATTAAATAAGATTATTATATGGCTATTTTGGTAAAATTATTAGTTAAAGTATTATCTTCAACATATAAAGTAAACGACTAATTCAAGAAAACATGATATTTATCTTTAAAGCTAAACAATAGATAATGTTCTGTTAATCCATTAAAAAAACCTCCATTATCTTATCTGCCCATAGATAAGGGGTAAATGTTGTCCAACTCTCCTAGGTAATTCGAATTTATCATGAAAAACCCCGACAAAAATAAACTACTTCACAAAACCCGATGTTTTTCATTCTATTCATGAAAAACCCTGGAACTAGAAAGGCAAAATTGCAAGATTCGTTCTGTAAGTTTCAACTTTTCGGACTTTAGTCCTCTTCGATTTCATTTTTTCAATTTTGTCCGGTAATTTTAAAATTTTCGCAAAATTGGTCCGAATTCGGCCCGAATTATGCAAAATCCCCAATTTTTATTGACGTGGCATGATTTCAGACCCAAATTAAAATGTTTTTTTGCTGACTCATTAATAAAGCTTACATGGCTGTGCACACAGATGGTTGATGCGTCAATTGAAAAATAAAATATAAAAAGACATATATCTATCAAATTAAAAAAAATGCCTATAAAGAAAATTAAAAAAAAAAAAAGCTCATCTTCTTCTCCGGCTAGGAGGCCGCGGCCCACCAGCACCACCAACAACCAATTCATCTTCACCGCCGCCCCGCCCCAACCCGCTTCCACCCCCACCACCATCTCGCCAGATCTAGTTCCGATCTCTGTCCTTGTCTCTCTCATCCCCTGCCTCTCTAGCTCCGCCGCCGCCCTCCCTCTCCAAGTCCCGCTGCCTCGACGAGAAGACCCAAGGTAATTTTTCTCATTACAACAATTACCTTTATGAATCTAAAGAAAAATTGAAAGAACTCCCGTCTCCCACCGCAACCCAGCCATCTCCGCAGTCGTGGTGGGGACATCTTGAAGGGGTTTTCTTTAATTAATTTATGGGAGTTCTTGTTTTTGGTGTTGGGAGCAAAGAAGATGGCTGGGGAATGGTGTTTTGCGGCCGTCGCCGGCAACCGTGTTTGTGCCGGAGGTGAACGATAACTCGAAGAAGATACAAGAGGGGGCCCAAAATGACTATATTTACAGACATAAACATTTACCCAGCAAGAAACTGGCAAAGGAACTCATCTTTATAAACTCAAAAGGACTCAAGTACTTCAACCACAAATATGCAAGGAGAATTCAGCTTCCACCTGCATTCGCTGAAGTTTAGATCTAACTCAGAAGATAACACAGAGTATTGAGAAACTCCTTGAAACAGTTAGCTTTGGTAGTGGAAGTGGAGACCCTTCTCTTGATTGTTTTGTAGGATTCCTGTTTGTTGGTGATATGTTTCGATTTCTGTTGCCTAGTGGAGCAGAGTGTTCAAGAGCCTGCACATATTTTACTGGCTTTGTTGAACAGAAAGAATCGGGTGGCCTGGGGAGGGAGACGAGAGTTTTTTTTTCTTTTTTGTTTTGATTTTATTTTATATTTTATTTTCAATTTAATATATATACATTACATAGAGTCTGATTTATTGTTTATATTTATCTAATTACAATAAAATTAATATTATATTTATTTTTATATAAAATATTTTATAATAATGCTATGCTTTGTTGGAATTTCTTTTTCTTTTTTGTATTATTTTTTAACATAATTATTGAGATATTACACAGTCATTCGCCAAGTCATCTACATGTCAGCGAAATTGGCCCGAATTAGTGTTACGTGGACCAATTTGGGGATTTTGCATAATTCGGGCCGAAATCGGACCAATTTTGCGAAAATTTTAAAATTACCGGACAAAATTGAAAAAATGAAATCGAAGAGGACTAAAGTCCGAAAAGTTAAAACTTACAGGACGAATCTTGCAATTTTGCCAACTAGAAATTGTGTTACACGCGCTTTGACTGCAAGTATAACACGCGTTTCTGAATATTTTTGCTTGTGAAATATCTTTTTTGCCCTTAACTTTGTTCCTTTAAAATTTAGGTCTGAGTTAGTTGCCAGTTGCCCGTCTTGAAGCTCTGCAACTGAGTTTGAAATTTTTTGCCCTTCACTTTAATGGCGTCTTCGAAGGGTTACATGGAGAAGAGAGTGAAGAAGCTGAAATCCGACCTGGAGGTCCGATACCCACCGAATCCTAACTATAATTGCGGGTTGAAGGCTGTTTTGAAGGTGGTTGAAGGATGGAACAAACCCTCCAAGGGGCTATTGTATTACTCATGCAACTCCTCAAGTTGTGGTTTTCTCCGTTGGGTATGTCCGATTCAAGCTCGATGGGAGTGCGTTGCTGAAGAAGGAAGCAATGTCAAAGGATTTGAAGATTGTGAGGATGAGTGTGAAGGACCCAATGCTTCTAGGGTTTCTGAAATTGGGGCTTGTTCAAATAGGAAGGAAGAGAGGCAAAATGTGAATCTCTTAGTTATATGTATGGGTTTCTTGTTGTTGTTGGTGGTTGTCCTTATGAAATGATGTAGTAATCTGTAAATTTGTTCGTTGTGTTCATGGTCCTCCTCATTTCTGGGTTTAAAACTGCTGTATTATTCAATGTATGAGATGAATTGAAGAGATTTTGCATGTTGAATGAAGTTTCTTTGAATTGGTTACCGGATACCCCGTGTTGTTTTTATTATGCAAAATAAACTCTGTGTTTTGGAAATTATTCAAGGAAAACCCTGTCAGACATTATTCGTAGTGCACTGTAAGGCTTATTGAATTATGTACTCTATTTGAAATGGAATCTGAGATAGTAGTCAAACATATATTAAAGTTACAGCAATGATATTCTCAAAAAGAGGTGCATTTATGTCTGTATTCAACAACACAAAGCCAATTGCCTATTAACTATGGCCTACTGCTAAAGTGGGGATACACACACCCACCATAACAAAAGTGGTCCACAATTTAACATCCCAGCAAAAACAAAATAAATAAACATTGTTTATCCTACAAAAAGTGATTCCATTCTTCATTGAGATCTAGATCTGAGGCTGTGCAAATTGTGAAATGCTCATTCATGGCTTCCATGGAGCCTGCTGTCTTCTTGCTTGTGCTCTCCCTCGTACATTACGGAAGGCCTCTTCTTCAGTTGTCCTTTTGTTCCAGACCCTGCGAGGTTGTTTTTCGGTACTTGGAGCAGCATTTGCAGCACTTGGAGTTGAAGTTCCAGTTGCCTCAGCAGCTACATGAGTAGTTGGAGTTGAAATTCCAGCTTGTGCAGATGCAACCGTAGGACTTGTGTCGACAGCTGATGATGTAGATTGGAAAGCATGGGGTGGTGGTCTCATTGTCAATCTGGATCTTGGTACTTGGGAAGCAGAAATTGGAGTACTTTCTTGAGGGTGATCTGATGCGGCCTGGAACTGTGACTGTGCAGCAACCGGAGGATTTTGGGAAGGTGATCTGTTGGAGTTTGCAGCAGCAACTCTTGCCCTTGCATCAGCTCTAGCTCTGATGGCTCGGTCCATTTGTTGTCTAGCGTTAAACACTCTTCTCCTCCCTCTCGTGCTCTGGAACTACATAAATACAGGTATTAGCTGAAATAATTGATAATTTACTATAAATAACTAACTTGAATAACTTAAATAACTGCGTTTGTCCCTGCACTTGTATTTGAAGGTCCAGCTTGATTTTGTGCCCCAGAAGCAGTTCTTCTCCTCCCTCTTTGACTTCGAACCTACGAAGTTTGAAATATTAATCCAATTTAACAGTTACTACTCAATTGTTATAACCATGATGTTTTAAAAGTTAGGAAAAATACATTAGGTCTCCTAGTGGCAGTGTCCAAACTGGTAAGACCAACCTGTGAAACAATTGAAAACATTAATTCCATGAATATATTCCATATTTGTTGAATTAGATAGGAATATATGTGTGTACCGTATAGAATCTGGAATTCGGGTGAGGAGGGTTGTTGCAGGTTTTCACATTATGGCCCAAGATAAAACACCTACTGCATGTATGTGTAAGACCTACCCTACTGCTACTAACACCCTCATTTGCACTCTTTCTTCTTGCCTTTCTAGGCCATCCCATTTTTGGTTTGTACTCCGGACCTTTCAGTGGTTCCTCAGCAGTTTTAATGTAATGCTTCCTCCCTCCAACACCATGCACCACATGCTTGTAAGCCTCTTCATATGCAGGCTTCTTATAACAGTCATCTATATAGTCCTCAATTTCCTCCCTTTTATATGTTATGCAGGGATAAGCATGACAACACGGGTAGCCATTTAGTTGGAAAGAACCACAAGTGAAGGTACGTTTGTCCAATTTGACAATATATTGATCCTCATGCATCTGTACTTCAAACTCACACCCACCAGCCCATTGAAGAATGCAATTATTAGCAAAATTGTAATTTTTGTTCAATTTTTTCCTCAAGTTTGGACAGATAATTCCTTCATATGTCCCCATCCCCAATCTTTTGACTCCAAATCTGTTCATAATCCTAATTCTTATCCATTCAAACATACCTACTACAGCCTTCTCTCTTGCAGGTAGGATAAGATTGTTCCATGATTCACAAATATTGTTCACAAGAACATCAGACTTACATGTAGTTCTGAAAAATGCTCTGGACCAGCAAGAGGGATGAAGGTCCATCAACCAATCATAAGCAGTAAGTCCAACATCTTCCTGACTTGAATCCAATGCTTTGATTTGTTGCATTATATCTCACCATTCCTCCTTATTGGAGGCAGCAGCAGCTTTCCAGAATAAGCTTTTCAAGTTCTGACTTTTCCATCAGACACTGAAATTTTGATACAATTGTCTCAAACAGTACCTGCCAAACACCAATAATTAAATTTCACATGATAGCTTTCGATAATAAATGTCATGGGAGTATTATTGACATAAATAAACTCAGGCAAATACCTGTGCTCACACTCTGGTGCAAGCTCCTACAAAGCATCCAATAATCCCTTTTGTCTGTCACTTATGAAGGTCTATTTGCCACCTTCTTGGCCACCCAAATCAACTAACAAGATCTCAATAAACCATTTCCAAGTATTGCTGTTTTCAGATCTTACATAAGCCAAAGTAATTGGAAATAGGTTATCATTTCCATCCTTACCAATAGCACTCAATAACTGCCCTCCATGAACTGTTTTGATAAAGCAACCATCAAGACCTATTAATGGTCTACAGCCATCCAAGAATCCCTGTTTCATTGCTGCCAAGCTGTAGTTCATCCTGTCAAACCTTGGTGGGCTTGAATCTTCTATTGCTTTAACAAAAACAGTGCTCCCAGGGTTCCTTGCCCTCACTGTTTCACAATAATCCCAAAGGAGACCAAACTCTGCCTCATTTTCCCCTCTGAGTTTATCCATGGCCATTTTCTTTGCTCTCTGTGCAACTGAGTGAGTAATTTCAACTCCAACCACTCTCTGTACAATGTTTTGCAGTGTACTAATTCTGACATCTGGATGATCCTTGATGGTTTGTTGCATCCTTCTTGCAATGTATGCAGCACCTGCTCTGAAATTTTTCAACCCTCTTGCACACGTATGTTGTCCCTTCAATGTCTTTACTTCAAAAAGTGGAGAATTCTACTTTAAAGAAGCATGCATCCTCCACTGGCAACCCTGACCTTTACACTTGGCAGTAACTCTGGTTCTTTCACATTTGATATAGTCCAAAACAAACCCCTTGCGAATACTCCAATCTGATAGAACATCTTTATATTTGTCAAAGCTTGCAAAGCAAAGTCCAACATGAAGTTTCAAATCTTCAATGCTATCCCCATCCTTGAACATGGACACTCTCTTTGCTTCAGTAACTGAGAGTGGGGGTTGGTCAAAGTTATTATCTTCTTCAACATCAGTGTACCAGTTACCTCCTTCATTTTCCTGGCCCGCAGCCTCTTCAACATTCACCTCTGCTCTCAACTTCTTAGCAAGCCTTTGTTTCTTCCTCATCTCAGCCAATTTCTTCTTTTTGGCAAGTTTATTGACATCCCTGTGTACGAAGATATCATCCTCCTGTGAGCCTTCAATGTCACTGTAACAATCAGAAGGCTCAGAGTGCAAGCTTTCATCCTCCGATGCAATAGAGTCAGACTCATCCCATAGATCATCATCACTGTCTCCAGGAGACTCTTCTGAATCACCTGGACATAAAGATAAAGTAAAACAGATTCCATAAATTAACTGATTCATTCTGTGTCAACTACTGAACATGTTAAAGTTACTAACCTCCTAAATTATCTCTTATTTGTTTGCCCTTTCTCTGAGCCTCCAAAGTCTGTCTAAATTCTTCGGCCATTTCTGTGCAAGGCTCCAATTCAGGGTCATCTAAGGGCATAGTACCATCAGCATCTTCAGCATCAGCATCAGACATATTTTCATCATCAGCTTCATTCCCAGATGCATTGCCCAATTCATAATCATCTCCAAGCTCAGGTTCTTCACCACATTCAGCGCCCATCTCAACATCAGCTGTCTTATTCCCAATATGTTCTACAAAATCAAAAATAAAATAAACATTACATGGTTGATAAAGAAACAAAATAAAGTACCTAAAAAATGTACATATAAAACTCGATTACATACCACAGTTAGTGTGTTGGTTTTCATTGTCAAAGTGACATGACAAATCAACAGTGGGATCCTCAACCTCCGGAGTTGTCTGAGTAGCATGAGGCCTTGATGAAGAGGGTTCTGTGGGATGAATATCTTCTGCTCCAGGTATTCCACCCTCTTGAGTTACTCCTTCTTCTTGCATTATATTTTCTTCAACTTGAACCTCTTCAACTTGAATCTCTTCAACTTGAACCTCTCCATTTTGAATCTCTTCAAATTGAACCTCTTGATTTTGAACCTCTTCAGCTCCAAACATGAGTATTGGCACTCCTTGGTCTGCAGCTACAGCCTGATGTGTAATGTCATTCCCACCAACATCAAGAGCACACAAAGGTGGTGGCCCTTTTACAGCATACACTGTCACCTCATTTTGATCACAGCATTCCTCTTGCATTTGAACGAAGGCCCACGGATTGTCTAGTGGCCGCAGCCCATAAGTCATGTCAAAGCCAGGCTCAAGGTAATAAAATTCTATAGACATCCCTCTACCACCACATAAGCGATAGAAGTCCATTAATTTGCTCTCAGAAAAAAAATCCAGGCTCACTTTGGGACTTCGAAATCTCATTCCCCCCACATATATGGTGCCACCATTTGCTAACTCCAACAAATCACCACCAATCCACAAGTTTACAACATGCAGCTTCATTCTGCCCAGAAAAAAACCAAAAAAAAAAAAAAAAACAGAAAGGAATCAAAACCCTAGTTTTAGAAATTCGCACAACTGAGAGATTTTCTGCCATTCATTTTCCCAAAAGGCTTTAAATTAAGGGGTTCATAACACCCGCAGGAACAAGTAGTATATTTCACAAAGAAATGTCAAAAACCCTACTTTCAGAAAAACGAAAATGCAATGTAAGGAATCACTTTTATGCACCACGAATTCCACTATAAATGACATACTTTTAACTTCAATGAAGAATCTGAGAACGGCAACCAAGTCCTTAAACTACTGAAACATACCTCACTCTTTCACTGATAACATCCGAAAATGAGAAGGGACACAGCCAAAAAGGTGCAACACTTGTACATTCAACGATTTCAAGCAAAAATTTCGCAGATCTGAAGTCTTTTTTCTTCAAAGTGCTATGAATTTTAGGGGATTTGGGTGAGGGTTTCTTGGCAGAGCAATTTTCCCTCCAACAAAGTTCTGAGGAAACTAAAGTTAGATTTGAAAGAGAAGTTAATACATTTCAGACATGTATCATAAGGGTAATATTGGGTTTTCACGTTATTTCGTTGACCAAAGGGAATTAGGGGGCGGTGTGTGTGGTTTAAAATTCACAGGGTTTTTTGAACGAGTTTTTTTTTTTTGTCGGGGTTTTATGCGACCATTTCGAATAACACAGGGGGTTAGGGGTTGTTAGCTCCATAGATAAGACATTAACAGAATCCTAAAATGCTATAGTTCACAGGGTATAACAAATCAGATAGTAAACACAATATTAATGACACTAATCTGCAACACACTATAACAACATCCAAATTAATATAAGTCAAGACTCAAGCCAAAATATTGGCGACAAAAGTCAGAATACATATAGACCAAAACGTACCAGAGAGAAATTCTCCAATAACACATAACTAAAACCTAGTAAATGAAATGACTGGGAGCCATAGATGATGCGGCACATATATTTCCCCACAAACCAAATCGTACAGCCAGGTGCCTCTAACCCATATAATGCGAGGAGAGCCCCTTTGTTGCTAGCCAGGTGTTCTTTAACCCACATAATGCGAGGAGGACAACTCAGGAATTGCTGCTAATGCATCGTATAGTCCAGCTTGTTTAGCAGCATCATTGTCGGGCATAGGTGGAGCCAGTGGTGTTGGGACAAGCATCATTTGAGCTACATCTCCAATGGAAAATTCTTGTATGAGCCGGGTGTAGGGCACTGTTCCCTACACCCGCCTCTAATACACAAATAAAAAAATAAAAAAAAAATTATTTTTTTATTTGTGTATTAGAGGCGGGTGTAGGGAACAGTGCCTACACCCGGCTCATATAAGAATTTCCCATAACGTTCGTGTGGATTCCATAAGCTCCCCGTTAATGACTTAATTTCCGAAGGATCCAAGTTGAGCAAAAGACATCGTGCAGTTGAAAAAAAAGGATTAAGTGTAATATTTTTTAAAGATTAAGGAGGTAATCGTGCTAATTCAAAAGTTAGGGGCAAAGCATACTAAAAGTAAAAGGGTGAGGGGATGTCCGGAAATAGCCCTTATTTTTATATAGCCCAAAACTGTGGACAACAGTAACTACTACATATAATGCATGTTAGGTCACATAGTGATGATAAAATGACATAATTTTATTATTTTATATTTTTACAATGATCATATGTCAAATCAAAAAATTAAAATTCGTCGTGATATTTTTAAATGTGAGAATTAAGAAGTATTAAGTTGTCTTAAAGTGATAAATGAGTACTAATTCGCCAATGCAGAGGACGAAGCGTGAGTGTGTTAAGTAAAATAGAAGGATTATGTGTGATTTGGGGTGCATGTTCAATTGTTTTTCTCAAAATTGCAAATTCATTCTAATGTATTCCAACAAAACTATTCGTACGTATTATGAATTCAACAACACAGTCCTTAAGGACATTTGGGGAAGTGAGGGACCACAAATATAATATAACTGTTGGAACTATATTATAATTTTTAGATAATTATAGATTACGTTATAATTAGGTTTAAATATAGGATAGATAGATTTAAATTTCCTTTTAATATAAAGCATATTTGAAGCTGAAGTGCCAATAAAATTTTCAAGGATGCCAAATGCAATATATCCCAAATTAAATTGCATATTGGATTATTGAAACATTAGATATTACTTGTTTCCGAATTTTATGAACACAAAATACATTTAAAAAAAAAAAAAAAAAATCAAAGTTAAACAAGCACACTCATAATGTGGTATTTCACATAACGAAAATATTACACGGTGGACATGGTTCCAGACACTAGATAAGTCCAATAATTATAGCCAATATTGTCATTTATTCAACACATATTTGTATTATTTCCATCACGAAGATGCCATAATATATCAAAACTTATTATTGTAATGACTTTTTTCTTTATAATTATTGTAAAATGACTTATTCTTTCTGTCTGCGGTAGCCCTTCAAACCCTGCAAAATTATGAGGGAATTTAAATTTTCAGTTATATTTTAATTAAATATATAACTGAAAACATAGATTTGGGTGGGTTTTTTCAATGAAATTAGCATTTAATATTCAATAAAGTATTATGAAATTAATACTAGAATTTCCCAAATTTATTTATTTTGAAGAAAAATATAAAATCAAAATACCAACTATATCTTACTTGTAATTTTGGGACAAATATTTTTTATATGAAAATTTTGACAGTCTATCAAAATAACATTATTACAATTTCAGGATTTCAATCGCCAGAATCCGTTTTAGTCGCCAAAAAACAGCGAATAAAACTCACACGCTTAATAAAACAGTCATACGCGCGTGTCTGCGACACTGATAGGTATCTTATCATTTAGTCCGCACGTTAAAGTTAACCTATGTGAACTGCCATGTAGTTTAGAACTCTCATCATTTATTCATTGTTTTTCGGCGAGTAAAACGGATTAAGGTGACCGAAATCCTGAAATTGCAACAATTATCTGGATAGAGTGTCAAAAGTTTCATCCGAAGAAAAAAAAAAATTATTCCAAAATTGCAAGTGAGGTATAATTGTCACGCGGATTTTACATTTTTCCCACTTATTTATGTTAAACCAAAAAACTATGTTTTATATGTAAAAAAATCTTTCTAATTTACATGGCAAACCATATTTAATTAGAAATTAAAGCAGTCATTTATTATATTGATTGTGAATTAGAAAATTGGTTACCTGGTATATTCAATTCTGATTCTTCCAGCATTAGGGTCTGCGATCATGTTGAAAGCTTCCGTAGAGAGATCAAGCTGATTCTTTTGGCAGCCAGGGCAAAGATCAACGATCTTCACTCTGATTTCGCCATTTCGGCACGGCTGAGGAAACGCCGAGATTGGTGCCTCCGGTGCACCGGACTCTGTAGACTCTTCCACAAGCGGCGCCATTGTTGTACAGAGTCGGGTTAGCTGCTGCTATCACCGTGCCCTGATTTTGGAATCCGTAGCAAGCCGAAGCTGCAATAGTCGACCAGTGGATGTGCATGAAATCAATTATTTGTTTAATTTTAATTAATGCCCAAAAATAATTTGATCAAACATCCGATTATTAGTAAGATTTATGAACGGTTCTATTTCTTGTCAAATTGCATATTCGTCTCTTTAGGACAATGTATGTTTTATTACTCATATTCTGAGCGTCGGAGCTAATGAGGTTGTATGTCGGTGGCTGCCACCCCTATGTTTTGGCTCCAGAATGAATAATTCTCCTTTAAAATTGTTATCTCTCTCTTTTTAGATTCTTAATTTCTTTAAAATATTAAATTTTTATTTAAATTCTGACTCCATCCCAACATGTAGTGTTGAAAATCTGTGTGGTGTTGATCTTAAAAAATTAAATTGTTTTCTTGATAATTAAAAAATAAATAAATTACACTACAAAATTACATGTTTGATAAAATTTTGCCAAAATTCATGTAAATAATGAAGAAAATGGGTACGTATGCATCCATATTTAGGAACAATATTAATATATATATATATGAACTTACGAACATATGTGGGACCGTAGAAAGTAGCAGTTCCAGAGATAGCAGCAGCCATGGAAATTACCCATGCCCATTTTTACCTAAGTTATATATTCGGAGATGTTAGTTATACAGAAATTAGAGTTAAATTACATGTATTAGAAGTTAGTTAATTAGTTAAGTGAAGTCAGCTTATACTAACTATATTGGGTTGAGGAGTAATCCTCCCATGATACGTGTAGCATTATGATTGCTCACATGTATGTATATATATACTAGTACGTACAGTATTGTATGCATAATTTTCAGTTCTTCAATTCAGATCCAGTTTTCCCCAAATCTTACAATCTCTCTTGTGATTTCATAAGATTATCATGGTATCAGGAGAATATTCAAATTAGATTTCATCGGCGCCTTCGTTATTCCGACTAGATTCCGTCGTCGTCTTCGATTGATTTCTATTTCCGCTGCATTTCTTGTCGATCATGGCTACTGCTGACGCCATTGCCGCTGCTGAATCGCGTTTAACAGCTTCCAGTCCTCTGTTTCTTCATGCCAACGAGAGTCCTGGACTCGTTCTTGTCAATCCACCGTTGGATAGCACGAATTATCACACTTGGGTACGCGCGATGAAGATGGCATTGCTTTCCAAGAATAAATTTGCCTTGGTTTCGGGTGAATTGCAGGTACCCATAGTCATTGATCCCCTTTACCCCGTTTGGTTGCGTTGTAATACCATGGTTTTGTCTTGGATTTCGAAAGTTGTTACGCCTTCAATTTGGCAATTGATTCTTTGGATGGATAAAGCATCAGACGTATGGGTTGATCTATGTGATCGATTGCGAAAAAATCCATGCTGTCAAGCACGGTGATGAATCGGTATCCGATTATTTCACTAAACTCAAGATATTGTGGGATGAGTTCTTTAATTTTGTCCTCTGCCTATCTGTTCTTGTGATATTCGTTGTTCTTGTGGTTCGCTTGACAAATTCAAGGATTACCAGCAACAAGATTGTGTAATTAGGTTTTTGAATGAACTCAATGCTAAGTTTTCTGGTGTGAAGTCTCAGATAAGGTTGTTTGATCCACTGCCTCCATTAACTAAGGTGTTTTCCATGGTAATCCAGCAAGAACGTCAGTTTTCATCTGACTCTGATCATAAGTCTTCCGTAGCTCAGTCATTCAAGCATCCTATGTCTAAACCTCCATTTAATCAACATGGTGCAAGTTTATCTAAATCTGGTTTTGGCCGCGGATTCAATAAATTCCAGAGTTCAAAAGCTCCATTCCCTTCAGGCAAATCTTGTCCCCATTGTGGAGGGCCAAATCATATTGAGGCCACCTGTTACAGAAAGTATGGATTCCCACCTAACTTGAAATTCAAGAATCCTGTGGCAGTTGCTCTTTACTCTTCATCTGCTAAAGTCCAGTAAGAGATCTCTCAGGATGATAACTCTACAGAGGAGCCTTGTTTGACCTCTGTTCCTTCTTCATCCTCACTTGTTCCATCTAGAAATTCTTCTTCTGTGTCACTCACTAGTGAACAATTTCAAAGGCTTGTTAGTCTTCTTCAGGTATCTTCCCCAGGACAGCAAGACAACCATCATGTCAACAACATTTCCACTGCTTCAACATCTTCACAAGTTCTCAAACCAGTGTTTGAGCCAGGTAGCTTCTGTATGTCAGGTAATAGCTTCTTGCATGATTCCTGGATACTTGACACAGGTACCACTGATCATATCTGTCATTCTTTGGATATGTTTACTAATGTCACTTGTATTGATCCTAGTTATGTCAAATTACCTAATGGAAATATGATAACATCTACAAAAACTGGTAATGTTAAAGTCTCCGAAAATCTCACATTGACCAATGTTCTTTACATTCCTAACTTCAAGTTTAATCTGTTATCTCTCAATCTCTCTTGTAATTTCATAACATTATCAAGAGAATCTCCTAATTTTATGTATATAATTATGTGAAGTCACAAATTTTTTTTGCATTCAAATATATTTGATCCGATTCAAAAATGGTTTTAGCTGAAGTGGAGGTCGAACTGGCCAATCCGGGTCGAATCAGTCAAGAATTTGTAAGAGTGGGTTCTCCCTCGACCCGGAAACACAACACATGTGACCTTAAAGGCCAAATTAGGGACTTGGGGTTTTACCCAAGTTTGGCTCTCCGATGCTAAAGTCAATGGAAGGAACGGATTTTTATAGAGAGAAATAACGCAAGAGAATGCTATTAAATGTTCATAAATTCGCTTACCAACTACTGTTCAAGGCATGAGTATTTATAGTCTTGGAAATTAACACAGTAGTGCGTGTACTGCGACTATGCATTAATTGCTCTGCAGGCGATCGATCCGTTTATCGGATGCCTGAGCAGACTGTCTTGAGGTTGAGCGTACCTTGTTTCCCTTTTAGGCGTAGACATGTACTGTGGCCATTAAATGCGTTGTAGCATGCCTAGCATTGGGGAATGAGGGAGATACACGTGTCCCGATAAAGATGCTTTAGGGCATCTTGATGCCTGGTGACGCAGGATCTTGACCCGTGGGGTCAAATTTGAAGGCTCCCGTGGGATCGAGTTCGATCCCGGGAGGTAGACGCTTCTTGAGGACAAGCATGGTTCCGGTGCCCAAGTTCCATATCGGGATCGATATGGGGACGGGGATCGGGATCGGTCCCAAGCGGAGTTACGCCAAGTGTGGCCCTTTTGGCCGGTTGGGATGGGGTTGATCCTAAGTGGACGTGACCCCAAATGGATGTGCCACAAGAGTGATCCCCTTGTCGGATTGAGATCGGGTTCGATCCCAATTGGGGGGGGGGAGGGGAGGATGTACGCCAAGAGTGATCCCCTTGGCGGATTGGGATTGGGTTCGATCCCAAGGGGGTGCGCGCCAAGAGTGATCCCCTTGGTGGATCGAGATCGTGTTCGATCCCAAGTGGATGCATGCCAAGCACGATTCGCTTGCTGGTCTAGGGTCGAGAGTCGCTGAGGCGGCTTGACGTCTGCGTGGCTCCTTCTAGGGCGTGCCACGTGGCACGACCATTTTATGCCATATCAGAGGCCCCCCAAATTACCGGCGTGAATTTTCGCGGGGCTAATTTTCATCGATCCGGCATTGGGTAGGGAAAGCACCGCGACCGTTGAGTCTGGTTCGCTGCCTTATTAATGGGCACGTCTTTTAATCGATTCGATCTTCCGGGAAATATATCATCGTTTCACACTTCGAGAAAAACCAACGCGGTCCTCTAGGCGTGATAATGGCACCGTTGTGTGCTTCGAGGAAAAAGCAACCCGGTTCTCTAGGCTTAATAATGGCATTGTTGCGCGTTTCGAGAACTCACTCTTTCACCTCCTATAAATAGGGGAGCACTCCCTTTTCCATTTCACACTCCATAGCTCAAGAATTGTCGATCCCTTTAGTCTTTCAAGACCTCCGGATCGAGCAACCAGATCGAGTTCTGCTTCCTTGGTGAAAAGAAAAGGTAATTTCGGTATTCTCCTCCGGCGCCCTTTTCCTTAGTGAGAATCATGTCGAGATTTCCGTATAGGTACGTGGTTTCTGACATCGAGAGCGAGGTGGAGGAGCTGTTTACCCTTTCTGCGGATTGGTCTGGCGCATCAGGTGGGGTTCCACCGCTGCCAAGTCTGGATTTCGGGTCCTTCTTCGATTCCTCCGATGAGATTCAGGCTCAGGAGTTTATTTCAAACCAAGGTAGGCAAGCCTCGACCTCGACCTCGACTTCGAGGCGTAGACACTTGGCAGACGAGCCAGAGGTCGAGGTCGAGGAGGTTGAGGATGTGGAGGTGGCGAACCCTCCCCCGGATCGATCAAGGCATGTCTACCGGACTTTGACTCACGTTACTCAGAGGCTGTCTATGATGTCTGAGCGTCAGTTTCATGAAATTTTCAATTGGTCGAGCTGGATGCCGGAGGGTGTTATGGCTCGTCTACCCTTTGAGGGGGAGACGGTTGGCCCCCCCCCCGATCAAGAGACTCCTTCGGCCTTTATCACGCGTCGATGAAGCATGGGTTTCATTTCCTGATCCATCCCCTAGTGACGACCTTCTTCGAGCGGGTCAACCTCGGTCCTGCCCAGTTTGTCCCCGAACTCGATCGCATTGATGCACAATGCCATAATCATAATTAGGTGCCTTGGGTTCGAGCCGCGGATCGAAGACTTTGGGGA
Organism: Lantana camara; assembly: GCA_037501455.1. Taxonomy (NCBI): domain Eukaryota; kingdom Viridiplantae; phylum Streptophyta; class Magnoliopsida; order Lamiales; family Verbenaceae; genus Lantana; species Lantana camara. Next base: position 15,370,088 of record CM074859.1, read on the forward strand.
GTTCTTCGTCCTTAATAATTCGGCCAAGTCCGAGATCGGCTATTACTACCTGCAAGCCAGGTCAGGTCGAAAGCTTGTTGAGATACCGACATCATCGAACGGGCATATATGGAAGGAAAAGTTTTTCTTTATCGATTGTCCGATGTCGCTTCCCTTTTGCACGACATGGACCACAAAAGAGCCCAAGAAACTCCCGATGAAGAATAATTCTTGATTGCATGATAATGATAATTTCAAGCTTTTGACTGACCTGGGTTCTCTCGATCCAGGCATCTTGATAAAGACCGCTCACCTGGTCGCGGCGGGTCTGGTTCCGGGGACGAGGTTATGTAATTTTCACTTTAGTGAGCCTCTCTCTCCGACCTGACCCTGCCCGGTTGGGTTCGAGTTTTGTCCTTTCATACTATTTTGTTCTTTTACTTATTTTTGACCTTCATGTATGCTAGTTCTCGATCCCGTGTGTGTGCTAATCGACCCCGTTTCTTTTGCAGGTTTGCACATCCTCGCGATGAGTAGTTTGAGAAAGGTGAAAAAGAATTTGGGTTTGAGGAAGGATGATCCCATTCCCCCGATCGAGCAGGAGAAGATAGACCGATCGATTGCCGTAATCAATGAAGCCCTACCGGAGGCTCAGGACATGGCCCAACGGCCCCGTCGAGCTCGACCCCAAGGCCAGACTCAGGATGACGCTCAAGGGTCGGGGCAGGCGGCGGATGCGATTGATCCCGAGCCTGAGCCCGAACAAGTAATTAATTTAGATCATTTAGTTCTTTATTTCGACCCCGACACCAATCTTTATGACCTGACTCTTCCTCAAGAGGTACAACATGGGATCGGTAGGCGCTTGTGTAAGCGGAAAAAGAAGGTACAGGCTGAGGAGGTTGAACCCGACGCCGAACCTGATAGCGGGTCCGACATAGGTAAAAAGTTACTTGATTTCTAGCAGACCCACCCACCCAAATGGCCAGGCGGGCTCGAGAGGGAGAAGGAAGACGGGTCGATACGGAATCTCGGGATCGGTCAGCCCAATATCAGTTTGCTGGCCTCTCTCTTCAACTCCAGTTGTGTGATCGAGGATCAAAAGAAGCTTTTTAAGGAGCCTTATGATCATCACAAATATCGCATCAGTAAAGCCGTTTATAGCGTAGGTATTTCCTTACCAATTCCCTTTTTGCCACTCTATTTTTACATCGATCTAACGACCCCACCCCATCGACAGGAACTAATGCCGACCGTCATCAACACATTCCAAAGGGTGGAGGTCTACGTACGGCAGAGCTACAGAGCTACAGAGTGCTCTGGAGCGGATTCAGACCATTGAGTCGAGCCATGCGGCAGAACTAAGTGCAATCCAGGTTGAAACCAAGCATAAAGTTCAGCAAGTGAAGGTCGCGGGCCAGGACGTGGGTCGAGGGGCTGCCTTGTCGAAAGGACAGGCAAAGATTGATATTATGATTGAGTACTTCCGGAATGCTAAGATTGGGATCGAGCAGTATGCGGTCCGCGAGTTCATTGAAGGGCCAGCCTTTGATGAGGCGAATTTGGTGATGGCGGGCATCGACCTGGAGGCTGGGTTCCAACTCACGTACAACCAGATTAAGAAACAAGGCCTTATCCCTGTGAGTTTCGATGAGTCAAGCATAGGCATCGACAAGCCCAAACCGTACCCCAATCCGACAGAGGATGATGACGAACCCCCCGTTGATATCGACTGGCATCATCACAAGTATGGGATCGCCGTTGACATGGCGTTCGCCAAAAGGGACAAAAGGGCCCCGATGTACGAGCTCCCTCCTCCGGTCGATCTCGAGAGCTTCCTACCCCTAACCCATTTGGGTCGCGACAAGGCCTCGGCATCGTCTGGTCCTTTCGGCACTTCTCCTTTTTCTCCGCCATCTTGACCTTGCCCCGATGTACGAGCTCCCTCCACCGGTCGATCTCGAGAGCTTGCTACCCCTAACCCATTTGGGTCGCGACAAGGCCTCGGCATCGTCTGGTCCTTTCGGCACTTCTCCTTTTGCTCCGCCATCTTGACCTTGTTATTATTTGTTGTTTTTTCCAAGTAGTTTTAGAATAATTTATTCGACCCAGCGGCTGGGGTGTAGCAGTATGAATGTTATGTTATTTTCTTTTTTTTTTGTCTGGATACTTTAGAGGTACCGGCCCACATCGCGGGTGAGGTCGGTGTCTCATTCTTATCTTTATACTCGACCCACATCGCGGGTGGGATCGAGGTTTAATTACAGAGCTATCCTTCTTTTCCCTTCACACTTGTTGTTTTTGCAAGCAATGCTCATTTCCTTGGATGGATTGTTGCGAAGGGTCGGTTCGATGCCCCTAAATGCCATGGGGTCGACATTGATCCTGGGTTGTGAGGGATCGATTCGATCCCATTAACGCCACCGGGATCGATATCGATCCTGGGTTCTTCACGTACTTAGTTTTTAACAAGTATTAGTTGGGATGGAATGTTTTAACGTCCTTGCCTATTATTCTAGTTTACTGTTAATCTCGTTCTCATCGGATCGATTGTGTGACCGCGTTGGATTTTGAGAAAATAATCGAAGAGAAAATAGCTAAGTAAACGACTGGTTGGAGGGTCCGGGGGTCTTACTCCCTCCCGAAAGCATGATCGTAGATCGATGCACGATAAGTAAAAGATGTAATAAAAGCGGATCGATTTTCATTAGATGGATCGAACTCGACCCAAGATAGGTTCGAGACCGGGCTTTGAACGGGCTCCGGTTCGATCAACTATACAAGATAGGTTTTTTAAGCATAGAACTTCTTCAAATTGTGGGCGTTCCATGACCTAGGCAGAGGTACTCCGACCATGTCTTCGAGCTTGTACGCCATATTCTTCCCTACTTTGGTGACCGGATAGGGACCTTTCCAGTTGGGTTCGAGCTTTCTCACATGCTGTAGGACTTCGACCTTTTTTAACACTAGATCCCCAATCTGGAAAGATTGAGGTCTGACTTGCTTATTATATGATTGGGCCTCGGCCGCCTGTTCTGTTTAATCTTTTGGTAGGCGCGTTCCCGCTTCTCCTCTATCAGATCCAGATCATCAGATCGATTTTCTCTCCGATCGAGCTGGTATTGAGTGACACGAGCCATTTCGTATAGTAACTCCAAGGGGATCATGGCTTCCGACCCATAGACTAAGGAATAGGGGGTTTGGCCCGTTGCAGTTCGTGGGGTGGTAGTGGTACGATACAACCAGAGGACCCCGTCGAGCTCGTCCGCCCAGGCGCCTAGCTTGGCATCGAGGTGGGTCTTCAGGTTTTAGATGATGATCCTGTTAGTAACTTCGGCTTGGCCATTTGTTTGGGGGTGGCCAATAGTAGTGAATCTGAGGTCGATCCCGATCTCTCGACAATAGCTTTTGGTGTTCTCACTTCGGAACTAAGGCCCATTGTCATAGATGAGAACCCTCGGAACCCTAAAGCGGTAGATTATATTCTTCTAAAGGAAATTTCTTATCACTGCATCGGTTATCTTTGGGACTGCTTCGGCGTCGACCCACTTTGAGAAGTACTCAACGGCTACAATGGCAAATAGTTTTTGTCGGGGGGCTAATGGGAATGGCCCAATGATGTTGATCCCCCATTGATCGAAGGGCCAGAGACGTCGATCGAGATTGTAGTTGCGGGGTGCATATGTATGAGGTTGCCATGTTTTTGGCACTTGGGGTATTTCATTGAATGCAACTTTACATCTTGGACAAGGGTCGGCCAAAAGTAGCCGCTCCGTAGGACTTTCCGGGCTAAGGCTCGACCTTGCAAGTGGTTCCCGAAGTTCCCTTCATGGATTTCTTCTAACACGTCTTTAGCTTGACTTGGACGGAGGCACCTCAGGGGCGGACCAGTGAAGGACTTTTTGAACAATCTTCCTTCGCGGTCGAGCAAGTACAGCAATGAGCGATACTTCATCCGCCTTGCTTCTAAATGGTTTCTAGGTAATGTTCCATCTTTCAGGTAAAAGACTAAACCGTCTAACCAGCATGGTTCCAACGGATCGATCGTCGCGACTTCAACCCGACCCCCGTCAATGACCTGACCGCCTGAGATATGGAACGAAATGGTCCCGTCTTTAGTGCCTTGGAGGCCATTCGTATGTTTGGATAGCGCGTCCGTTCGTGCGTTTTCTTCGTGGGGAACTTGCTCGATTCGGAATTCTTTGAACTTTGAGGCTAATTCCTTGACCATTTTGAGGTAAGCTACCGTTGATTCCTCCCTTGCCTCATAGGTGCTATCGACCTGCCCTGTAACGAGTTGAGAGTCGGTCACGACCGCTAACCTCTCGACCCGATGTTCGGATGCGAACTGCAGACCAGCGATGAGCGCCTCATACTTAGCTTCATTATTGGTGGCCTTAAAGTCGAGACGAATGGCGAAATCAAATTGCGTGCCCTCCGAACTGACCAACGATATCCCTACCCCTTCCCCTTTGGAGGTTGATGAGCCGTCGACGTACATCGTCCAGCTCAAGGGATCGGGGTAACCTTTGAGGGGTTTGCGTTCCTTTCGACCAGGAAGTCAGCCAGAACTTGAGCTTGTTGGGCAGCCCGGGGTTGGAAGGTGATTTCGTGCTGACTCAGCTCAACCGCCCATTTCATCATTCGACCCGAGACGTCGGGTTTGGATAAGACCTGTCTGAGGGGTTGATTGGTTAGGATGATGATCGGGTTCGCTTGGAAATAGGGCCGTAGTTTTCGAGCTGCGTGCGTTAGTGCGAAGATAAACTTTTCAACCTCAAGGTAATTCCACTCCGCCCCGTGTAAGATCTTACTCAGATAATAAATGGGCATGTGGTTTCGATCCCTAATAGCGACGAGGATCGAACTGAAAGTTTCATTAGAGAGAGATAGATAGAGGTACAAGGTCTTCCCTTTGTTGGGCTTGGCCAATAGCGGTGGAGATCTCGGGTACTCTTTAAGTTGTTCAAAGGCTCTATCGCACTCTTTATTCAATTCGAAATTTTTTAGGTTTCTCAATATCTTGAAGAAAGGGAGGTTCCGTTCGGACGATCGAGAGATGAACCGGTTGAGGGAAATGATTCGACCGACAAGGGACTGGACTTGGCTGATGCACTGGGATCGAGGTATGATCTGGATATCTTTGATCTTGGCTGGGTTTGCCTCGATCCCCTGTTGGCTCACTATATACCCGAGGAATTTTCCCCCTTCCACGCCGAACGTGCACTTGTCCGGGTTGAGTTTCATATCGTACCGTCTCAAAATATCGAATGCTCGGCCTAAGTGGCCGAGGTGGTCAGCGGCCCATTTGCTTTTCACGATCATATCATCCACATAAACCTCCATCGTTTTTCCAATTTCCTCTTTGAACATCTTGTTCACTAATCTCTAGTAGGTCGCTTTGGAGTTCTTAAGACTGAACGACATCACCTTAAAGCAGTAAATGCCTTTGACCGTTATGAAGGCCGTGTGGGGTCGATCTTCGGGCGCCATGAAGATCTGGTAATACCCTTGAAAGACGTCCATCATGCTCAGTATCTCGCAACCAGTTGTCGAGTCGACGAGCTGATCTATCCGAGGGAGAGGTAACGGGTCATTCGGGTAAGCTTTGTTTAGGTCTGGAAAATCGTTACACATCCTCCACTTTCCCCCAATTTTCTGTACGAGGACCACGTTGCATAGCCAGTCGACGTATTGGGTTGGGGTCACGTAACCCGAGTCGAGTAGCTTGTTGACGTCGGCCTCGATGATCTCATTCCTCTCTTTGCTTTGAGGCCTTAGCTTCTGTTTTATGGGTTTGCAGGAGGGGTCGAGACCGAGGCGATGGCAGATCACCTCGGGGTTAATCCCGACCAGGTCCTTGGCGGTCCACGTGAAAATGTCGGCGTTCTCTGGGAGGAACTCAATCATCATGATCTCGTGCTGGGGGTTCATGTTCGCCCCAATCTTTGTCGATTTGTTGCTATCGTTTGGTGCAAGGGGTATTTGCTTTAAAGAATCGGATAGTTCGATCCGACCAACGGTCTTTCTCTTTTGAGCTACGCGTGATCCCTCGGCTTCGACCTTAGGTGTCGCGAGGTTGATCTCTCCACTCGCGTAGGTCTGGAGATCGATTCCCTCGGGGTCGATCGGGTCTTTTTCCTTCTCTTTTAGCTCTTTGAGGGTAATCGTATAACATGCCCAACTGTCTAGGATGGCGCACTCCACTTCTCTGACCCCATTGGGCGTCGGCATTTTCAACTTCTGATGGTAAGTGGAGATTATGGCTCAGAACTGTATGAGACCTCGGTCATCCGAAAATCATGTTATAAGCCAGGGGCATATTGACGACTACATACTCGACCTCTTTGGTAACTTGCCTGGGCGAGGTTCCCATCGAAGTGAGCAGTTCAATGCGCCCTAGTGGTATGACCTGTGACCCACCGAAGCACAACAAGGGCGTTCGGATCGAATCGAGCTTCAAGTTATATAGCTTCATTTTTCGAGAGTAGAGTAAAGGATAATGTTTGTGTTTCTTCCATTATCAACAAGGCATTTGGTTACATTAAAGTTAGCCACGCCCAAGGTCACCACCATCGGACAATTAGGCGTTGCGCCCTCCCGATGTGGGCCTGGGTGGCCGTCACTCCTGCTAAAACTAATCTCTTGCCCTTCCCACTCCCTACCCCGCTCGATCTGAAGGACTTCTTCATGGGAGCCGTTGTACTCTCGAGCTGCTTTCCTAACATTCTTCTTTCGTGCAGCGTTGGAGTCGCCTCCTTTGTGTCCTCCTACGATCATGCATATGGTACTGCCGGTCGGGGGGTTTTCTTCGTTCTTTTGAGAGGCTGCTTCCCCGACCTCCTTGTTGGTCTCCTCGAGCAGGAGCGGGATCTCTCTTTTGATCGACCCGTTTTCTCAGGTTAGTGGCCGATCTTGCTGACAAAATCCTTTAAATGTCCCCTCCCCCCCTCCCCGGATGAGTCGTTCGATCTCATCGCGGAGAGCCAGGCATTCTCCCGTCGTGTGATCCCATTGTTGATGGTAGCCACAGAATTTGCCCGACTTCTGTGCTTTAGGACCCTCACGGATGGTCTTAGGCTTGTTCAGAAGTTTCTTATCGATTATGGTGAAGATTTGCTTGACGGAAGCGTTGAGGGGAATATAATTTCGTCGGTCGATCTGGGTCGTTTGATCGACTTTCCCATGGGCTTTTTTGGGTCGCTCCCCTTCCGTGTCGGGGTCAAGCTGGACCCAAAGTGATGGCCTTCCGAAGTCGGTAGGGGGGCCGGTCCATAAGCCACTGCCATTTTCTCGACCTGCATGAATCCGTGGGCGAGGTCTTGAATCTCGGTCAGGTTGTGCGGACCGGCCCTGACGATCTCATCTGCCCACAGGTGGTTACGTAGTGCCCGATGAACGACCGACAGCAACGTCTCCGACCCTGACCACTTCCCTCGAGTATCGGGTAAAAAAGTCTCGGAAGGATTCCCCCTTTTCTTGGTGGAGGTTGTTGAGGTAAGAAGGGGGCAGCTTTTCTCCTGAGATGGAGAAGAAGTGCGCCAAAAACCGATCTACAAAGTGATTGTAGGTCGGGATGTATCGAGGCGGCAGGTGGATGAACCAATCCTGCGCCGGGCCCGTCAAAGTAGTGACAAATATCTTTACCCAAATTTGCTGCGGGTGGAGGTGCAGCAGCATCCTGTTTTCGAAAGCGGTCACATGCTTTTCGGGATCGGTCGTCCCGTTAAAGAGAGGTAGCCTGGAGGGGATTTAATCTCCGTCACAGGTCGTGCGGAAAATATCATCAAAAAATAGGGAGGCTTCCTCCCGGTCATTTCGATAGCGTAGGGGTCGGCGGTTCAACCCCAAGCGTAGATCGACCTGCCTCTGGGAGATCACGGATCCTCGATCCCCCAGGCGGTCTTGCACCCGCCTCCGTGGCGGGTCGACGTATCGATCCGGCCCGTTCTCCTGACGGGCGGCTGCGATTCTAGCCATCTCGTCTCGGGCGGATCGAGCGGGTATGCGGGTCCGCAAGTCATCATACTCCTCATGGTCGTCGTCGTCCGCTTGTTTGCCACGATTAGCGCAGCTGGGATGGCCTGAATCGCCATGGCCCTCAGATGAGACCTGCTTGCTTTCTCCTACGGGCGGCGGAGGAGGTGCGAATCCTTGGACCTAGACTTGGCCCGTGCCCGTTTGGGGGGTGAAGCCCCTTATTGTTGGGATAAATGCCCTGAAAATCCAATTATATTGTAAATATTTTGGATTAATGAAACTGAAATTTTCGCAAGTTATGAGTATTTTACAAATTCAATAATTAATGACGTGTGATGGTATTTTTATATGAAATGTGTTTCATAGGAAAAGACTTTAAATACCAGAAGTCACGTGTCATTAAAGTTCTAGTCAGTATGATAAAAAGATGTTCTTATCGAGACTATAATGTGTTATATAAGATGATTAGTCTTTCGTCATAGGGAAATGAAGTTTCCAATTATAACACATTGATGATTTTCAATGAGATTGGAAACATCGAACTGGACCACTGAGATTGTTCATTTTATACTGCTATCTAAAATGAATAAAATCTCGGAAGCATTAGACTCTTAATCCTGATAGTGTTTCTACTTTAGGCATGTAGTGTTAATCACTGTGATGTACTCAGAAGTGAGGTCTCGGTAACGGGTGGCCAAAATACTTCGTACGTTCGGTGATTGCATGAAATGTGCTAGAGAGAAATATTGATCAAGGAATCTGTAGCCTTGCTGGAAGGTTAAAGATATCCCTGAAATAGATTTGCAAAAAGTTCAAATAAAACTTTGGCCAAAGTACTTCGTGTGTTCGTCACCGAAGTTGTATGTTGAATGTGTTTCACATACAGGGAATTTGGACTTAAGGCGAATCAAGAAATTTCAGATTTAAAGTGAAAAATAAATGATAGTAGTATTGATTTATTTTTCATGGATATCTGTACAGAGGAGTAAAATGCAAAAAATTATTCTAGATCGAGAAATTCGTGAATAATTTAATTAATTTTAGAGTTCAACAATATTTATTTAGTGAAATTAAATATTGTTAAACGGTAATCAATTATTGTCATGGGATGATAATAGATTGACCCGTTTGGAGCTAAGATTAATTAGTCCTGCAGGTCCCCCCGCAAGCCCCAACGAAGATCAAGGAGAAAATATTAAAACGAGAGAGAGAAATGTTTTTTCAAAGTGTTTGAAAATAGCCAAGTAATTTATTTTGAGAAAATAAATTAAATTCCAAAGAGTTGGAAATGTCCGAAATTTTATTTTGGAGGAAATAAAATTTTTCAAAAAAAAAAAAAAAGTTTTCTTGCTGACGTGGTACGCCACGTCAGCGGGTCAACGCCAAGTGGCGCTGACTGGGCACCACCGTGTACGACACGTGGATGGTCAGGATCGCGCCGCGTCAGCGCATGTGAACGGCCCAGATTGTGTTGACTGAAAAGTCAACGGGTCGTGGAAGTGGGCCATCGGGTCGGATTGTCGGTTAGGGTCCGGATAGGGTCGGTCATGGTTTGACCGACCCGAACACGTGGACGAATGGGATTTGGACACGTGGCGTTGCTGGAGCCCAACTTGAACCGACCGGTTCATCCCTGAACCGGTCTGAACCGTGACCCGCCGGTCGGACCGGACCAGTTCGACACGTGGCAGCTGCCTGTTGCTGCGTACGTGCCACACGCGTCAAACACACAGCCGCCACATGGGCGGCGCGTGTGGGGGCGTGCGGGGCCCGTTCGGCCCGTGCTCAACGCTGCCGTGCTCGTGGCGGCGTGTGCTTCCACGTGGCATTCCCGTATTTGCCGGCAGCCCTTGGAGTGCATGGCATTCTTGGATTTTTTGACGAAAATGGCCTCATTTCTCCCCTATAAATATGTTGCCAATTTCATTGTTGAAAATCAAGTTCTTGGCATTTCATTTTCAGCAGTTTCAAAGCCTCCCGGCTCTCTCTCGTATTTTGATTAATTAATTCTTTATTAAGGATTAATTAATTAATTAATTAGGTGATTATATAATTAATATATAATCCACTTAATTATTAGAAAATAGGGATTTTCAGGTTTTAGAAAAAAAAGGGTTTTTCTGAAAAATATTTTCTCAAAGTATTTAGCGAAATACTGTCGGAGCCCACACTCCAATTTCTTAATCGGGGATATTGCGGGGAAGCTCTGCCGGTTTCACGAGAAGATATCGAGGTGCTGGAAAAGTGCCGTTGATAGCCAAATCTGCAGTACGGTAATACCGTTATGCTGCTCAAATTAATATTTGCATATTGTGATTATATGCTAGATGATTTAAAATTATGTTATCGATACCTGTATATATTAGAGTTATGCTGCCCGATTTTTTCCGCTGCTTTATTAAAATATTTTTGAAATATTTTGATAACGAGGTTATGGCGAAATTTTTTGAAATATTCCGCTGTACCGTCACTCTGCTTCGGGCCAGCCACACCAACAACTGGTATCAGACCGGGGCTCTGATTATATACTCGCATTGATAAAGCATAAGATGCATAATTTTAAATCTGATACTGTGCACGTAAGTTCTGTCTAAGGAGGCTGGGTTTTAAGTGGGACCGTTGTGACCCCTCCAGTGTTTCCTGGGAATTTGCGTGGAATGGTAATTTTCTGGGAATTGATTTCAATAATCTTCCTGGTTAATTGTCGAATCAGTAAATATGATTTAAATTATGTGATAATTTAAAACATATTTATTTAAGGGGCCATAAAAATTTAAAGCGTGATAATTATGTGATAATTATTTGCAAGCATGCTTTTAATTTTAAAAATGGCATGATAATATGTGATATTATGTTATTTCAATTATGCATGATTTATTTAATATGATTAGATAAATAATATTTAATAGAGATTAAATACGATGCCTAATTGGATTAATATTTTTTGTCTTAAATTAATAAAGAGTTATTAAAGCCTTAAAATATTATTAGGATTATTTAATAATCCTAGTGGGAGCATATTAATTAGATTAATTACTTCCAAAATTAATAAGACGCCAAAAGTGATTATTTAATAATCAAAGATAATCCACAAATTCTATAAAATTCAAGTGGGAGCGAGATGAAAAGAGTTGGATTCTCACGGCCTCCATTACCCGTCTATAGTATAGTGGATATATACTACTCCCTTCGGCGGGTATGTATTCGCGGCATACAAGATTAGACTTCTACGGATAGAATGAAGTACGGGGAAAGTCAACTCGACCACGCCTCCGTGGAGTGTTTGATCTACTCGTACGAATTTCTAGGTAATGGTGTACGCTTGACTAAGTAATGTATTAACCTCCCTTCGGAGCTATGTGACATTTACTTAGAGGTCAAAGGCTAACGTGGTGGATTAACATAGTTTGGTAAGAGTTACTTAGATGGCATGTTAATTAAGATTAATTCTTGCTTTTCTAAGCGGTTTTCGACCCCGCTTCCGGGGAGTCAACTGCGGTTAGATAAGTCACCATTGTGTAAACCAAAAAATACTTTCGTGGATTTCATTTATTGGTTAGATGCAAAAGAAGTAAAATACAGAATCATAACTTGCGCCTTTTAAAATATTTCAGTTTTAAAACAATGACGACCGCTAGCCCGCTTCAATCGATCCTAAAGGATAATAGGCTTGAAGGGTCTAACTATGCTGACTGGAAAATGAATCTTGACATTGTGTTTGGTCACGAGAATCTGAAACAAGTGCTCACTGAACCTTGTCCGGGGGTACCGGAAACTACGGCCAATCAGGATATGAGAAATGTTTATGCCAATTGGATCAAGTCCAATGATTTGGCTAGGTCTTATATCCTAGCATCTGTCTCTAATGTTCTCAAGCATCAAATGCATGAGATGCCAACTGCTAGGAACATGATGGATCATCTTCATCAAATGTTTGGAGGACAGAATCGAGCCAAGAGGCTCGAATTAATGAGAAGGCTGTTAGTTACCAAGATGTCTGAGGGATCACCTGTTCAGGATCATGTTATGAACATGATGGTTTGCCTGAACGAAATTGAAAGCCTTGGTGCTAAATTTGATGATCTCAGTAAACAGGATATGATCCTATGCTCTCTGCCAAATTCGTTCGACACATTCAGGCAAAATTATTCTATGAACAAATTGGATTTTTCCCTGCCTGAATTGATGAATGAACTTAAAGTGGCAGAGGGAGTGATGAAAGCTAAGGGAACTGTTCTCCTGGCACAGGCATCGACTTCCACGGCCTCAAAAGCCAACAAGTGGAAAAAGGGAAAAGGAAAGGTTCTTAATCCCAAGAAAAAGGTTCAGAAGAAGAAGGGTAAACCCAACAAGGGAAAATGTTTCCACTGCGGAGAAAATGGGCACTGGAAGAGGAATTGTCCAAAATACTTAGCAAGTCTTCCTGCTAAGCCATCTGGACAAGGTATATTGATATCTTGTTTGATTGAATTATGTTTAGTTAGAAGTCCACTAGATTCCTGGTGTGTGGACTCGGGTTCAACTAATCATATCTGTAATTTGTTACAGGGATTCAAGCTAACCAGAAAGCTTGAAGATGGTGAGATGCAGCTACTGCTCAGGGATAATACAAGTATATCTGTATTAACAGTAGGGACTGTAAATTTGTATTTTGGTGATAGGGTTTTGGTACTGAAAGACACTTTGTACATACTGTGTGTTTGCAGAAATCTAATTTCTGTGAGTTGTTTAATAAATAATGGTTTCAGTGTTTGTTTTGAACAAAACTTTACCATTAAGCAAAATAAAAGGTTTATTTGCTCTGGCACGGTAAAAGATGGTCTTTTCATGTTATAGCCCGATAAAAACCCTAATTCCGAACTTAACACTACTACGCTTGACTTACCATCCAAAAGAAAAACTCCTACGCCTAATGAGGCGTACAAGTGGCATTTACGTCTTGGTCATATTAATCTAAAAAGGATCCAAAGACTAATTTTAGACGAATTGTTGAGTCCCTTGGACTTAACAGAACTACCAGTCTGTGAATCCTGCTTGGAAGGTAAGATGACCAAGAGATCTTTTAAATCTAAAGGTAATCGAGCCACAGAATTGCTTGAGTTAATTCATACGGATGTGTGTGGTCCTATGAGTATTCAAGCAAGAGGAGGTTTTGAGTATTTCATCACCTTTACGGATGATTACTCCAGATACGGATACGTTTATTTGATGAGATATAAGTCTGAATCTTTTGAAAAGTTCAAAGAATTCAAGGCTGAAATTGAAAATCAAACTGGAAAACGTATCAAGGCACTTCGATCAGATCGTGGTGGTGAGTATCTGTCTACAGAGTTTCTAGAATTTCTCACTGCAAATGGGATTAAATCTCAATTATCTGCACCGGGCACACCCCAGCAGAACGGTGTTGCAGAAAGGAGAAATAGAACTCTGATGGAAATGGTAAGATCTATGATGAGTCATGCTACCCTACCAAGTTCGTTTTGGGGCTTTGCACTCGAAACAGCGGCACACATATTAAACCTTGTTCCATCCAAGTCGATTCCTAAAACACCAATGGAACTGTGGCGAGGGCGAAAGCCCAGTGTCTCTTATCTTCGGATATGGGGAACCCCAGCTCATGTGTTAAGGAAGGATCCTGACAAGTTGGAATCAAGAACAGAGGTTTGCTTGTTCATAGGTTATCCTAAAGGAACAAGAGGTGGTACATTTTACGATCCGAGCGATCACAAAGTGTTTGTGAGCACTAATGCCAAATATCTTGAAGATGATTTCATAAATGACTACAAGGGTAGAAGCAAACTTGTGTTAGAAGAAATGACAACATCAGATTCTGAATTCCAAGAACCTGTAGTAACTGAAAATGTGTTAGATACATATGATGTACCAGATACAACATATGATGTAGGGACGAGTACACAACAGTCTCGTCGTAGTGGGAGGATTGTCAGGGCACCTGACAGATACTTAGGATTAACCCAAGTGGTTGAATCTGACGTATCTGATCCTGTCACATATGATGAAGCTATAAAGAATATAGACGCTGACCGTTGGGTCAGAGCCATGGAATCTGAATTAGATTCAATGTATTCCAATAAAGTCTGGGAACTTGTATAGGCGCCTGAGGGCATTAAACCTATTGGATGCAAATGGGTCTACAAGAGAAAAAGGGGAGTGGACGGAAAGGTTGAAACCTTTAAAGCAAGGCTTGTGGCAAAGGGTTATACCCAGAAAGAAGGTATCGATTATGACGAAACCTTCTCACCTGTAGCAATGCTTAAGTCGATAAGAATTTTCCTATCCATTGCTGCTCATTTTGATTATGAGATTTGGCAAATGGATGTAAAGACTGCCTTCTTGAACGGGCACCTTCAAGAAGAGATATACATGGCTCAGCCTGAAGGCTTCATAGCCAGAAATCAGGAGCATATGGTATGCAAGCTTGATAGATCAATTTATGGTCTTAAGCAAGCGTCTAGATCATGGAACATCAGATTTAATGAGGCAATTAAATCCTTTGGATTTATGCAACACTGGATAGCTGTAAAGCATATATTAAAGTACTTGAGAAGAACTCGGGATTATATGCTTGTCTATCACAGTGATGAGCTCATTCCTATAGGGTACACAGATTCGAATTTTCAATCCGATTTGGATTCTAGGCGTTCGACGTCTGGATATGTGTTTACTCTTGGAGGAGCAGCCGTAAGTTGGAGGAGTATTAAGCAATCTTGCATTGCTGACTCCACCATGGAAGCCGAATACGTGGCAGCTTCGGAAGCAACCAGAGAAGCGTATTGGTTCCGGAATTTCCTAATGGATCTAGAAGTCGTCAAGGACGGACTTACGCCGATCACATTGTACTGTGACAATGCTGGAGCGGTGGCCAACTCCAAGGAACCTCGAAGTCATAAACGTGCCAAGCACATCGAGGGGAAGTTTCACATTATACGTGATTATGTGGAACGTGGAGAAGTGGCAGTGGTGAAAATTGGCTCAGTAAATAATCTGGTAGATCCCTTCACTAAGACTTTGGCGCAAAAGAGTTTTGACACTCATGGAGAAGGGATGGGCCTTAGATATGTAGCCAATTAGATTTAGGGCAAGTGGGAGATTGTTGGGATAAATGCATTGAAAATCCAATTATATTGTAAATATTTTGGATTAATGAAACTGAAATTTTCGCAAGTTATGAGTATTTTACAAATTCAATAATTAATGACGTGTGATGGTATTTTTATATGAAATGTGTTTCATAGGAAAAGACTTTAAATACCAGAAGTCACGTGTTATTAAAGTTCTAGTCAGTATGATAAGAAGACGTTCTTATCGAGACTATAATGTGTTATATAAGATGATTAGTCTTTCGTCATAGGGAAATGGAGTTTCCAATTATAACACATTGATGATTTTCAATGAGATTGGAAACATCGAACTGGACCACTGAGATTGTTCATTTTATACTGCTATCTAAAATGAATAAAATCTCGGAAGCATTAGACTCTTAATCCTGATAGTGTTTCTACTTTAGGCATGTAGTGTTAATCACTGTGATGTACTCAGAAGTGAGGTCTCGGTAACGGGTGGCCAAAATAATTTGTACGTTCGGTGATTGCATGAAATGTGCTAGAGAGAAATATTGATCAAGGAATCTGTAGCCTTGCTGGAAGGTTAAAGATATCCCTGAAATAGATTTGCAAAAAGTTCAAATAAAACTTTGGCCAAAGTACTTCGTGTGTTCGTCACCGAAGTTGTATGTTGAATGTGTTTCACATACAGGGAATTTGGACTTAAGGCGAATCAAGAAATTTCAGATTTAAAGTGAAAAATAAATGATAGTAGTATTGATTTATTTTTCATGGATATCTGTACAGAGGAGTAAAATGCAAAAAATTATTCTAGATTGAGAAATTCGTGAATAATTTAATTAATTTTAGAGTTCAACAATATTTATTTAGTGAAATTAAATATTGTTAAACGGTAATCAATTATTGTCATGGGATGATAATAGATTGACCCGTTTGGAGCTAAGATTAATTAGTCCTGCAGGTCCCCCCGCAAGCCCCAACGAAGATCAAGGAGAAAATATTAAAACGAGAGAGAGAAATGTTTTTTCAAAGTGTTTGAAAATAGCCAAGTAATTTATTTTGAGAAAATAAATTAAATTCCAAAGAGTTGGAAATGTCCGAAATTTTATTTTGGAGGAAATAAAATTTTTCAAAAAAAAAAAAAAGTTTTCTTGCTGACGTGGTACGCCACGTCAGCGGGTCAACGCCAAGTGGCGCTGACTGGGCGCCACCGTGTACGACACGTAGATGGTCAGGATCGCGCCACGTCAGCGCATGTGAACGGCCCAGATTGTGTTGACTGAAAAGTCAACGGGTCGTGGAAGTGGGCCATCGGGTCGGATTGTCGGTTAGGGTCCGGATAGGGTCGGTCATGGTTTGACCGACCCGGACACGTGGACGAATGGGATTTGGACACGTGGCGTTGCTGGAGCCCAACTTGAACCGACCGATTCATCCCTGAACCGGTCTGAACCGCGAACCGTCGGTCGGACCGGACCGGTTCGACACGTGGCAGCTGCCTGTTGCTGCGTACGTGCCACACGCGCCAAACACACAGCCGCCACATGGGCGGCGCGTGTGGGGGCGTGCGGGGCCCGTTCGGCGCGTGCTCAACGCCGCCGTGCTCGTGGCGGCGTGTGCTTCCACGTGGCATTCCCGTATTTGCCGGCAGCCCTTGGAGTGCACGGCATTCTTGGATTTTTTGACGAAAATGGCCTCATTTCTCCCCTATAAATATGTTGCCAATTTCATTGTTGAAAATCAAGTTCTTGGCATTTCATTTTCAGCAGTTTCAAAGCCTCCCGGCTCTCTCTCGTATTTTGATTAATTAATTCTTTATTAAGGATTAATTAATTAATTAATTAGGTGATTATATAATTAATATATAATCCACTTAATTATTAGAAAATATGGATTTTCAGGTTTTAGAAAAAAAAAGGGTTTTTCTGAAAAATATTTTCTCAAAGTATTTAGCAAAATACTGCCGGAGCCCACACTCCAATTTCTTAATCGGGGATATTGCGGGGAAGCTCTGCCGGTTTCACGAGAAGATATCGAGGTGCTGGAAAAGTGCCGTTGATAGCTAAATCTGTAGTACGGTAATACCGTTATGCTGCTCAAATTAATATTTGCATATTGTGATTATATGCTAGATGATTTAAAATTATGTTATCGATGCCTGTATATATTAGAGTTATGCTGCCCGATTTTTTCCGCTACTTTATTAAAATATTTTTGAAATATTTTGATAATGAGGTTATGGCGAATTTTTTTAAAATATTCCGCTGTACCGTCACTCTGCTTCGGGCCCGCCACACCAACACATATGACCTGGGCGGGTCCGCCGTTGAGCGGTTGGAAGTAGTAGGGGACAACAGACCCGTAAGTCTAGGATGCGGATCCCAAGGCGCTAGCCAACACCGGGCTGGGGATGGTAGCGGGGCTCGCCCTTGGTAAATCGGGGCGTCTTGGTTCACGACCCTCGGCTTCGGCCTATTCGATCTCAACCCGCCTTTGGTCGAGAAAGGCATCTAGGTCAGCCTGTGTAATGGCGACCCTTGGAGCAGGCTTTTGTCGAGGTAAGATCACACTGATGCTTGCACCAACGTTTCCGGCCACGGGGTTTGCGGTGGAGGTGTTGCCAAACGGCGCGTTGAGGTCATGCCTGTCTTTGGCAACTTCTTCTATGTCATCGTCGCGTAGAGTCCGTCTTGTGTTTACCATGATTCCAAGAGAAGAGAGGGTGTTTAACTTAAGATCGAGGTAAGGAGAGAGAAGTGTTTCCCACATATGGCGCCAAACTGTTCCGACTCAAAAATGGTTTTAGCTGAAGTGGAGGTCGAGATGGCCAGTCCGGGCCCAATCAGTCAAGAATTTGTAAGAGTGGGTTCTTCCTCGACCTTGAAACATAACACATGTGAGCTCAAAGGCCAAATTGGGGACTTGGGGTTTTACCCAAGTTTGGCTCTCCGACGCTCAAGTCAGTGGAAGGAACAGATTTTTAGATAGAGAAATAACGCAAGAGAATGCTATTAAATGCTCATAAATTCGCTTACCAACTACTGTTCAAGTCATGGGTATTTATAGCTTGGCAATTAACACAGTAGTGCGTGTACTACGACTATGCATTAATTGCTCTGTAGGTGATCGATCCGTTTATCGGATGCCTGAGCAGACTGTCTTGAGGTTGAGCGTACCTTGTTTCCCTTTTAGGCGTAGACATATACTGCGGCCATTAAATGCGATGTCGCATGCCTAGCATTGGGGAATAAGGGAGCTACACGTGTCCCGACAAAGATGTTTTAAGGCATCTTGATGCCTGGTGACGCAGGATGTCGACCCGTGGGGTCGAATTTGAAGGCTCCCGTGGGATCGAGTTCGATCCTGGAGAGGCAGATGCTTCTTGAGGACAAGCATGGTTCCGGTGCCCAAGTCGCATATCGGGATCGATATGGGGATGGGGATCGGGATCGGTCCCAAGCGGAGTTGCGCCAAGTGTGGCCCTTTTGGCCGGTTGGGATGGGGTCAATCCCAAGTGGAGACGACCCCAAAAGGATGTGCCACAAGAGTGATCCCCTTGGCGGATTGGGATTGGGTTCGATCCTAAGAGGGGGGGGGGGGGGGTACGTCAAGAGTGATCCCCTTGGCGGATTGGGATCGAGTTCGATCCCAAGGGGGATGCGCGCCAAGAGTGATCCCCTTGGCGGATTGGGATCGGGTTCGATCCCAAGGGGGTGCGTGCCAAGAGTGATCCCCTTTGCGGATCGGGATTGTGTTCGATCCCAAGTGGATGCATGCCAAGCCCGATTCGCTTGCCGGGCTGGGGTCGAGAGTCGCTGAGGTGGCGTGATGTCCGCGTGGCTCCTTCTAGGGCTTGCCACGTGCCACGACCATTTTATGTCATGTCAATATTGATTTTGGTTTATTTATAGTCAACAATCTTCACATGTACTAGGTTTTCCTAGCCATTAATAAAAATGGTCATCTATATATGATTATCCTGCATTTAAGCCTAATTACAATGCAGTCTATTATTATCTAAAAATTACATTTTAGTCTCTATAAATCTTATTTGATTTTAGGTTCTTTAATGAAATTTTTAAAAGTACACTGATCCTGATGGTTTTATGAGTGTTACATTGAATATATGATCAAAATTACAAAATCCTCTCCAAATTTAACGATCCCTACAAATTATGAATTTTAATAACAAATTAGGGTTATTTTTGGAATGGCGTAATGGATCCCTAGGGACCACAAACGGTTCTCAAAGTTAGGGACTAAAATATAATTTTTTGATCATAATAAACTGTATTGTAATTAGGCTTAAATAAAGGATAATTAAAGATAATTATTTCTAATAAAAATAACATTCTGCAAAGGACTGCATGCTGCTTTTATGTCACAATAGGGTTTGGTTTTCATTTTTCAAAAACGTTATGCTTTGTCTAATTATTAATTAAATATTTATATTATTTATGAGGATCATGAAATTTACGGAAGAGATAATTAAATACTTATTAAAATTATTTATATACGATATTGTTCTATTTATATTCGTCTGATGAATTGGATCATATGGTCAAGATCTTAGACTTGGTAATTGTTTTCCAGCACTCTTTGTTCAAATTTTAATTGTTTAAATTAAATTTATTCTGAAATTTCATTAATTATAAGTGTTTTGTAAGGTAAATGGATGCAGAAAATAGAATAAGAATATCTCTATGTTTTTACGAAAAAGTATCACATTTCCGGTTTATCTTTTGCTCTCAGGATTTACGAATTAAACAAACAAAGGCTTATATCTCTATATTCATGTGCATATTACTCTTAAATCAGGTTTTCGTTAGTCGAAACACTCTTTGAGTACAAGTATATTTTAAAGTCGATTCATTTATAAGTTAATATTAATTACTCGTTGAATTATCTATTTTGTTCTCGTCAAATATCCCGAAGCGAATAATTAAAAATATAAACTTCAATATATAATGACTTGATAATTCTCCCCTCAACATCTAATTTTTAGAGGAGAGTAAGACCAAAAACACTATTTATCATGATATCAAAGTAGGGGTTATCATAGGCCTGTCTCTCCACATTTGTAGATGTTCCGATTCTTGCAAAGTTTACAGGTCTGTCTCTCCACCTTCGCCGATGTTCCGTTGTCGCCGCTTCAGTTTGTGCCGCATTATGCGTTATTCTTGTAAAATTCACGCTCTAGTTTGTCTCGCATTTCGTAACCCTGGGCGTGACTCTTGCAAAGTTCACAGATCTGTCTCTCCACCCTCGCAGATGTTCCAATCCTTGCAAAATTCACGCTCCATTTTGTCCCGCATTCTGCGGTTCTGTGCTTGACTCACCCCTTGCAAATGTTTCGATTCTTGCAAAATTTACACTCTATGTCGTGCATTCCGCAGCACTGGATGTGACGGAAGTGTGTCAAGTATCCAACATCAAATAATCAAAGATGTGGAGTTCAATATATAATGACTTGGTAATCCTCCCCTCAAAAGTTAGGTCTTTGGCGTGATGGGAGCATGTTAAGTATCTTACATCAAATAATCAAAGATGTAGAGTTATGCTAGCTTAACCACACGTCTCGAGTTTGAATCCCTGAGAATGCAACTACCATTGGTAGGCAGAGCTTTTCACCATAAGTGGTCCGTGCTGACTCGACCCATGAAAATGGGTTATAGAACAAAAAAAAAAAAAAAAAAAAAATATATATATATATATATATATATATATATATATATATATATATATTTGAGGGTGAGTCAAGTTAAACACATTATTCATAAAAAAAATATTTTTAAATTTCTTTTTTCATAATAAGAATAATAATAAATTGATACTCATTTATTAAAAATTATTCAAAGAAAAAATGTATTTTAAATGCACTAGATCCCATAAACTGAGTTTAAATCGAGTTAGGAATATTATTTTTTTTTGAAACAAACCAATATAATTACTTAAAAAGAATCGTCCGACATTACAAAATTCGAAGCATAATCAGGGATATCGAAGTCTCCTTCCTGAAAAAACAGAGGCATTCCTAGCTGGACTATGTGCTACCTTATTTCTGTTAGGAATAGTGCCCTAGAAAGCCGATTGTATATCCGCTTTGTGCTTTTCCTTATTGTAATCACAGACAATCTTTGAATGAAATAACGAATTGAGGCAACACTTCTTTATATGCTCTTGTTTGGTATGCGTTTACTTTAACTGTGCATGTATGAGAACTCCCCTAATCCTGATGACTTTAGGACTCTACCATTTAGGTGAAATGGTTCATGAAACGAGCCCTATATCACATAAGTCATGATTAGTAAAATACTCCAAGCCGATGAGTCCTACCGACAGTGGGAGTGTCAACCTGACTCCTCTAAGGCTTGCTTGTGGGATCACGCCCTTAAGAAGGACCACCTTGTTTCATGGAGGTGCAAAGTGTATAGTTGATACGTGCGTGATACATGAGGGTGCTTACTTTAATAAGTAAGTGTTGGAAAACACGAATCAGAAAGCAGCGGAATTAAAAATTTTTTTTTCCCAACAAAAGGATCTAGGACTCGTAATCGTGTAACCAAATTCGTAAAGATAGAAAACTTACTTTTCTTTTGTTCTTTCTTGAAGCGTTTCAAGCCACCCAAGAACGCTCTTCTCGCGGCTTGATCCCCTCTCCTTGGTAAAGCTCGAATCTTCAAACTTCTAACTTGAAGTCTCTAGAGAAAGTCCACCAACTTGATCACAATCTAACTAGTAAGGATGCTAGTTCTCTAGTTAGTGTTTAGGCTTAACCTAGGGTTTAATTTAATCTTGGAGAAAGGAAGGTGTTCAACACATGAACCAAGAATTGTCTATTAGCTCTAAAGGGGAGCTCGAGCTCCCCTATATATAGGAGGGAGTGCCGATCCAAATCCTTATTGGACAAGGATTTGATTCCTCTCTCTCCTATTACTTGATCACCAAGTATTTTCCAACTTTGACTTTGAATTCTAATTCTAGTCAACTTTTAAGAGAGCTAAAAATATCCAAACTATTTTTGGATAATTTTATACTTTATTTATTATAAAATAAATAACTTATTTTTATCTAATTAATTAATTCATAATTAATTAACTAGATTATTTTCTCCAAAATTAGACTTTCTTTTTAATTCAAAATTAAACCAAAGTCTATTAAATAATTAACTAATTAATTATTTAATATATATATATAATATATATATATATATATATATACACGTGTGTGACACGTGTCACTCACGTGAGCCACACGTGTGATTTCACACGTGTGGAACCCTCTTGGCCCGATTAACTCGTTTAATCATTTTCAAGCCTCAACTCATGTAACCAAGTTGTTGTGTGTGACCCTCTAGGTTCTCAATTCAATTAGCAGTGACCCTAATTAATTAATTCACTAATTAATTAATCAGTCCACAGATTAAACGACCATAGTCTAGCAACAGGTGTTTAACCCCTAGCTGAATTGGAATGCTCGGATTCGACAGAACCTTTAAGTCATTGATTCATGTGAGATACAATCCTCCTACTTACGATCTCTCAACCAAGATCTAGGGCAAGGGAATAATCAGAACCCTAATAATCCGGTCTTAAAGCTAAGTGCATTTCATATCCATTTGATCTCAATCCAAGAAACCCTTTTCTTGATGTCTTGATCTACTGCCTTGGCCAAGGACTCCATATGGCATATGAATGACTTACACAATAAGAGATCACCTTGCAAATGCAAGTGTAGGTCCTTTCTTGATTCTCATTCACTTTCACGAGTCACTTGTGCAGCCCCAGCATAAGCCTTGAATTAGTTGTCTAAGGCGACACCCTTTAAAGCTTATACCTAAGACTACAGAGTTAACTCATAAAGTGACAAGGAACCTCAAGTCTAAGGATCAATTAATCACATCAATGACTCGTGAGATATTTCCTAATCTGGAAGTTTCCATTTCCTGAAATAGAAACTTCCTTTCCCATTTAGGAATGTTCTCACACGGGGCGCCTCAGTGAACTCACTTATTAAAGTAAGCACCCTCATGTATCACGCACGTATCAACTATACACTTTCCACCTCCATGAAACAAGGTGGTCCTTCTTAAGGGCGTGATCCCACAAGCAAGCCTTAGAGGAGTCAGGTTGACACTCCCACTGTCTGTAGGACTCATTGGCTTGGAGTATTTTACTAATCATGACTTATGTGATATAGGGCTCGTTTCATGAACCATTTCACCTAAATGACAGAGTCCTAAAGTCATCAGGATTAGGGGAGTTCTCATACATGCACAGATAAAGTAAACGCATACCAGACAAGAGCATATAAAGAAGTGTTGCCTTAATTCGTTATTTCATTCAAAGATTGTCTGTGATTACAATAAGGAAAAGCACAAAGCGGACATACAATCGGCTTTCTAGGGCACTATTCCTAACAATCTCCCACTTGCCCGTCAAAGCCATTCTAAAGCTACTCTAAGTCCCATCTTCTGAAGATGACCTTGGAAAGCTTCTCGACTAAGGGGTTTAGTAAGTGGATCTGCCACGTTCTCTGCTGATGTGACCCTCTCAATTAGCACATCTCCTCTTTTGATAATATCACGGATTAGGTGATACTTCCTCATAATGTGCTTGGTCCGTTGGTGAGATCTTGGTTCTCTTGCTTGAGCAACCGCCCCAGTGTTGTCACAAAACACAGTAATGGGGTCTTTCATGCTAGGAACAACATTCAACTCTTGAATGAAGTTTCTAATCCAAACACCTTCCTTAGCTGCATCATTTGCAGCTAAGTATTCGGCCTCAGTGGTCGAATCTGCAGTGGTTGTTTGCTTGGAACTCTTCCAACTCACTGCTCCGCCGTTTAGGCAGAAAATGTATCCTGACATTGACTTAAAATCATCTAAGTCAGACGCAAAGCTTGCATCGCAGTATCCTTCGACAGTAAGATCTTTCTGACCTCCGTAAACTAAGAATAAATCTTTAGTACTTTTCAAGTACTTAAGAATATTCTTCACGGCAGCCCAGTGACCATCTCCAGGGTCAGATTGGAAATGACTTGTTACACTAAGTGCATAAGCCACATCCGGTCGAGTACATAACATTGCATACATTATGCTACCTATTGCTGATGCATAAGGTGTATGAGTCATTCTCTCCTTCTCAAGGTTAGTCTTAGGACACATCTTCTTTGAAAGACACGTTCCTACACTCATAGGAAGGTTCTTAACCTTTGCTGACTCCATATTGAATCTCTTCAATACTTTGTCAATGTACATCGACTGTGATAGTCCTATTAACCTTCTGAATCTATCTCTATAGATTTTAATTCCAAGGATATAGGACGCATCACCAAGATCTTTCATCTCGAATTGGTTCGATAACCATAACTTAGTCACTTTCATGTCATCCTTCGAATTCCCAATAAGAAGGATGTCATCAACATAAAGTACTAAGAATTGCACTGAGGTCTCCAATTCCTTTCTATACACACATGATTCATTCGAAATTTGGGTGAAGCCAAACGCTTTGACCGATTCATCAAATCGAATGTTCCAATTCCTAGAAGCCTGTTTCAATCCATAGATTGATCTTTGGAGTTTGCAAACCTTTTGCTCACTCCCACTGAACGTGAAACCTATGGGTTGTTCCATATAAATGTCTTTGTCAATGTCACCATTGAGAAAGGCAGTTTTCACATCCATTTGCCATATCTCATAGTCATAATATGCAGCAATGGCAAGCATGATCCGAATAGACTTTTGCATTGCAACTGGTGAAAAGGTTTCGTCAAAGTCCACGCCGGGTCTCTGAGTGAATCCTTTTGCAACCAGTCTTGCTTTGTAGGCTGCAATGCTTCCATCAACTCCAAGCTTTCTCTTAAAGATCCATTTGCAACCTATGGGTTTGACCCCATCAGGCAAATCTACCAAGGTCCAAACTTGGTTGGAGTTCATGGAGTCCATTTCGGATTTCATGGCTTCTATCCACTGTTCAGAGTCAGAATCTGAAAGTGCCTCCTCATATGTTAAAGGATCATTATCCTTTTGAGAGATTTCATGGAAGAATCCATACCATCTCTCCGGCTGTCTAGGAGTGCGTTCAGAATGCCTTAGAGGAGGATTTTCATGTGTATCGAAATTCGTGATTGGTTGTGGTTGATCAGAGTGGGACGTTTCTTTAGTGGGTGGTGTGGGGTCACTTTGTACTTCTTCTAATTCTATGATCTTGCCTTTCTTTTCTTTAAGGAACGGTTCCTCAAGAAAAGTGGCATTTCTGGAAACAAACACCTTTTGCTCAGATTGATCATAGAAATAGTATCCTATGGATTCCTTAGGATAACCTACAAAGTAGCATAAGTTAGAACGAGATTCTAACTTATCTCCCACTGTCCTCTTCACGTAAGCAGGACAACCCCAAATTCTTAAATAAGAATAACTAGGGATTTTACCATGCCACATTTCATAGGGCGTTTTAGGGACTGACTTAGAGGGAACTAGATTCAAAATCTTTGCTGCACTTTCTAGGGCATAACCCCAGAAAGAAGGTGGTAAGTCAGTGAAACTCATCATGGAATGAACCATATCAAGTAGGGTTCGATTCCTTCTCTCAGAAACTCCATTAAGCTGAGGAGTTCCTGGAGGAGTCCATTGAGAGATAATCCCATTATCTTTGAGATGATTAAGGAATTCTTCACTAAGATATTCGCCTCCTCGATCAGATCGAAGTGCTTTGATCTTGTGACCAGTTTGGTTCTCAACCTCCTTTTGAAATTCTAAGAATTTCTCAAAAGCTTCAGATTTATACTTCATTAAGTATACATAACCATACCGACTAAAGTCATCAGTAAAGGTTATGAAATACTGATGATTGTTTCTAGTGCTTACACTAAGCGGTCCACAAACATCAGTATGGATCAAATCCAAAACCTTAGTGGCACGTTCCACAGTTCCTTTAAAAGGAACTTTGGACATCTTTCCTTTGAGACAGGATTCGCAGGAAGTCAACTCTTTGAGATCATTTTCAGAGAATGATCCTAAAGTGTTTATCTTGCTAATTCTGTTCTTGGAAATGTGTCCTAATCTAGCGTGCCATAATGAAGCTGAAACTTTGTCATCTCTCTTACGCTTTGTTTCTCGTTGTATATTCATAATATTGATATTTTGAGTTAGGTAAAGTCCATTACTTAGAGTACCGATATGAACGGAAGAGTTGTTCCGTTTGATAAAATATTTACCATTCTTAATATAAGTTTCATAACCTTCACAATCTAATATTGGAACTGAAATTATATTACGAATAATGCTCGGTACATAAAGGACTTTATTTAATACTAACTCAAAACTACCTAAATCTAATCTAATTGTGCCTAAAGCTCGAGCTTCAACGTTTGAGCCATCGCCGATCTTCAAGACACATTCTCCTTCTTATAGTTGTTGAACATCACGTAGCATCTGTACATCATTACAGATATGAGTTCCACAACCGGTATCAAGTACCCAAGAACTAGAATTAATAGACAGATTTACTTCAACGAGAAAGATACCTTTCTTTAGAGTAGCCTTGTACTCTCGGCAGTTTCTCCTCTAATGTCCCGCTTTGCCACAATGGAAGCAAACATCCTCTTTCTGATCACGCTTCTTCTTTTGGGCCTTCCCCTTCGATATGCCACCAGTGGGCCTAAGGGGTTTCTTCTTCTTCTTTTGGGCTTTCTTGCCCTTACCTTTAGAAGGCCCAGAAGAGGAAGATGGAGCATTCACCATCAAAACCTTATTGTCCTTCTTGATCGTGCTTTCAGCAGTCACAAGCTGACTAATCAGCTCAGCTACAGTAGCACCAGCATGATTCATGTTGAAGTTAAGGACAAATGGGTTGAATGATGGTGGGAGCGAAGCTAGCAACAAATCCACTGAAAGCTCATCTTTCAGCGGCATGTCCATGGAAGCAAGTTTCTCAGTAAGGGCAAGAAACTTGAGTCCATATTCATGGACACTTGAACCTTCCCTCATTCTCAAGTGGAACAATTCCTTTGAAGTGTTATACCTTGTAACACGTTCATGAGGGCGGTAAAGTTGCTCTAAGTGGTCGTAAATCTCCCAAGCAAATTCCATGGCCTCATGTTGTCTTTGCAAGTCCGGAGACATGTTAGCCAACATAAGGCAACGGGCTTGGAGATTATCATCCTTCCACTTCTGAATCGCGTCCCGCTCGGCCCGAGTGGGAGCCTCCCCTTCGGGACTAGGCTCCCCTTCGAAGAGAACATAAGTTCTCTTCTCAGAATCTAAAATGATTTTTAGATTCCTCAGCCAATCAGAATAGTTGGGACCAGTCAACTTGTTTGACTCGAGGATCGATACAAGAGGGTTTTTGGTTGCCATTTCAAAACACGTAGAGAATCACAGAATCTACGACCTAAATGGTAAAACAGAGAACTAGTGAGCATGCTGAATTATAACGATATACAAAAGATAAGGTCTTTAATCTATTGTAGCTCCCACTGTTTTTCAAAGATCTATAATTCCCAAAGATCTAAGAGGAACACGTTTCCCAATGGGTACTAAGATCCTAGGCATTTTACCTCGAACCCACGACTCGCGGACATTCTAAGTAAGAACCCTAGGTAGGTACAACTTACCAATTCTAACACTTTTAGAATTCTTAGTAGTTGTTTTTGCATCACCTATCTTTCAATATGGACCCACGACTCGTGTGACATCCATATTTACTTAGGCGTTAAGCTAGACCCATCAATCATAAGATCATGACCAAAACTTAGTTCGAACGACCCACGACTCGCGGACATCGCCCTTGCTAAAATTGACAACGAAATATTGATCATTTAAAATGATCAATTAGGTAACTAAGAACTAATAAGCTCTACTAGCTATCCCACGACTCGCGGACAATAACTAGCTTTACTTACTAAACTTAAAACCTATTGATGGAATGCTAGGAATTTAATTCAAAATTTGCATCTCGAATTAAACACCTATTTGTTCGAAATTAGCTTAATATTTAATGGGAATTTTTGAATCAACCGGAGAGTTGTCCGGTTCGACCTCACCAACATATATGTTATCCAATTTTATTAGTCTTGATTAATGCAAGTACACTTAAATGCATTTCAAACAAGCACATAAACAGATAACATGTCCTAGCATGATACTAACATGTAATGATCATGGGTTCTACCTATCTTATGCGTGATATGTGGGAGCCACTCCACAATCACAAGTTCTAACATACATGCCACATAAACAGTTTAAATCACATAAGGGAAAGCGGTAACAAAATACGAGCCCTATTTCTATTACATTTAACAATTGAGATTCCCCTCCCTAACATTTTGAGGGGTCTTCACTTATGGCCTCCTTGTTACTTGAATGTGGTCCATCTTACTCCTTGGGTGCATTGTCTCCAAAATGAAAATAAAAACCTCACCACCTATCTCTACTCTCAAATTACAATAAAAAGAAAAAGACATAAAGTAATAAGGCTCAATCTTCATATTGGCCTTAGACAATTACACGGGGCATACCCCGGCCTCAAAAACAGTAATATGGAAAGCCACATAATAAATCACATAACAGTACGCACATAAGTGAGGCTCCAACCTCAAATGAAAAACGCAACTATAGGGCTCCAACCCCAATTTAAACCATCCATGTGCATAAATCAAAACCATACATAGATCTAAACCCATGATCACCTAACATGCTTTTACGAGAATTTAAATTTAGTCAATAAATTAAAATTCTCGTTTCAAGTCCTAATGACTTAGAACACGACTTAGATGCAATTCTTGTTCAAGAGCCTTTTCAATAAAACCCGAAAAACAATAAACCAATAAAATTCCAATTAATTTCCAAAATTAATAATTTTATTCTTTCATTATTTTCAGAAAATAAAGTTCATAATTTTCCCAAAATCCAAATCGCTTCAATTTCTCAAAAATCCCAATTTAATCAAAAATTTTAAAATAATTTTATTTTAACAAAACAGATTTTAAAAGATAAAATTAAAATAAAATTAAATCGGGATTTTACGGACTGAAAACACGAAAAACACGAAACACGAAACATGAAAACGAGCCCGAAAAGGGCCTATCCGCGCGAGGGGCCGTCGCTGCAATTGCCGCTCGCGTGCGCGGGCTGATGCGCGCGCCGCGCGCAGCAGCGCCCGCCGCGGCTAGGCGGGCTGGGCAGGCGTCCCGCGCTGTTGCGGGACGGGCTCTAGGCGCGCCCGGGACGGCTCCCGCGCTGTTGCGGGAGGAGCTGGGCGGCGGCGACGGGCCTGGGCGGGCGACGTGCTAGCACGCCTAGGCTCGTTGCTTTTCGTGTTCGTTTCGTATTTCTGGGTTTCTCGAAAACCCGGTTCAATCCAAAAATTAAAAATTCGATTTAAATATATTTCAATCAAAACGGTTTTCAAAAACACAATTTAAGAAAACAGTTTCAGAAATTCAGGAAAAATTACAGTTTCGTATTTCAGGCTTTCTAAAAGAACTCATGAATACCTAATTCGCATCTAAGCCTAAGAATTTCTACCAAATTCAGAATAATTGAGACGAATCAGAAACACGATTAACGAGGTGGCTCTGATACCACTTGTTGGAAAACACGAATCAGAAAGCAGCGGAATTTAAATTTTTTTTTTCTTCGTAATCGTGTAACCAAATTCGTAAAGATAGAAAACTTACTTTTCTTTTGTTCTTTCTTGAAGCGTTTCAAGCCACCCAAGAACGCTCTTCTCGCGGCTTGATCCCCTCTCCTTGGTAAAGCTCGAATCTTCAAACTTCTAACTTGAAGTCTCTAGAGAAAGTCCACCAACTTGATCACAATCTAACTAGTAAGGATGCTAGTTCTCTAGTTAGTGTTTAGGCTTAACCTAGGGTTTAATTTAATCTTGGAGAAAGGAAGGTATTCAACACATGAACCAAGAATTGTTTATTAGCTCTAAAGGGGAGCTCGAGCTCCCCTATATATAGGAGGGAGTGCCGATCCAAATCCTTATTGGACAAGGATTTGGTTCCTCTCTCTCCTATTACTTGATCACCAAGTATTTTCCAACTTTGACTTTGAATTCTAATTCTAGTCAACTTTTAAGAGAGCTAAAAATATCCAAACTATTTTTGGATAATTTTATACTTTATTTATTATAAAATAAATAACTTATTTTTATCTAATTAATTAATTCATAATTAATTAACTAGATTATTTTCTCCAAAATTAGACTTTCTTTTTAATTCAAAATTAAACCAAAGTCTATTAAATAATTAACTAATTAATTATTTAATATATATATATATATAATATATATATATATATATACACGTGTGTGACACGTGTCACTCACGTGAGCCACACGTGTGATTTCACACGTGTGGAACCCTCTTGGCCCGATTAACTCGTTTAATCATTTTCAAGCCTCAACTCATGTAACCAAGTTGTTGTGTGTGACCCTCTAGGTTCTCAATTCAATTAGCAGTGACCCTAATTAATTAATTCACTAATTAATTAATCAGTCCACAGATTAAACGACCATAGTCTAGCAACAGGTGTTTAACCCCTAGCTGAATTGGAATGCTCGGATTCGACAGAACCTTTAAGTCATTGATTCATGTGAGATACAATCCTCCTACTTACGATCTCTCAACCAAGATCTAGGGCAAGGGAATAATCAGAACCCTAATAATCCGGTCTTAAAGCTAAGTGCATTTCATATCCATTTGATCTCAATCCAAGAAACCCTTTTCTTGATGTCTTGATCTACTGCCTTGGCCAAGGACTCCATATGGCATATGAATGACTTACACAATAAGAGATCACCTTGCAAATGCAAGTGTAGGTCCTTTCTTGATTCTCATTCACTTTCACGAGTCACTTGTGCAGCCCCAGCAAAAGCCTTGAATCAGTTGTCTAAGGCGACACCCTTTAAAGCTTATACCTAAGACTACAGAGTTAACTCATAAAGTGACAAGGAACCTCAAGTCTAAGGATCAATTAATCACATCAATGACTCGTGAGATATTTCCTAATCTGGAAGTTTCCATTTCCTGAAATAGAAACTTCCTTTCCCATTTAGTAATGTTCTCACACGGGGCGCCTCAGTGAACTCACTTATTAAAGTAAGCACCCTCATGTATCACGCACGTATCAACTATACACTTTCCACCTCCATGAAACAAGGTGGTCCTTCTTAAGGGCGTGATCCCACAAGCAAGCCTTAGAGGAGTCAGGTTGACACTCCCACTGTCTGTAGGACTCATCGGCTTGGAGTATTTTACTAATCATGACTTATGTGATATAGGGCTCGTTTCATGAACCATTTCACCTAAATGGCAGAGTCCTAAAGTCATCAGGATTAGGGAAGTTCTCATACATGCACAGATAAAGTAAACGCATACCAAACAAGAGCATATCAAGAAGTGTTGCCTCAATTCGTTATTTCATTCAAAGATTGTCTGTGATTACAATAAGGAAAAGCACAAAGCGGATATACAATCGGCTTTCTAGGGCACTATTCCTAACAGTAAGTTCACTGAGGTGCCCCGTGTGAGAACATTCCTAAATGGGAAAGTAAGTTTCTATTTCAGGAAATAGAAACTTCCAGATTAGGAAATATCTCACGAGTCATTGATGTGATTAATTGATCTTTAGACTTGAGGTTCCTTGTCACTTTATGAGTTAACTCTGTAGTCTTAGTTATAAGCTTTAAAGGGTGTCGCCTTAGACAACTGATTCAAGGCTTATGCTGGGGCTGCACAAGTGATTCATGAAAGTGAATGAGAATTAAGAAATGACCTACACTTGCATTTGCAAGGTGATCCCTTATTGTGTAAGTCATTCATATGCCATATGGAGTCCTTGGCCAAGGCAGTAGATCAAGACATCAAGAAAAGGGTTTCTTGGATTGAGATCAAATGGATATGAAATGCACTTAGCTTTAAGACCGGATTATTAGGGTTCTGATTATTCCCTTGCCCTAGATCTTGGTTGAGAGATAGTAAGTAGGAGGATTGTATCTCACATGAATCAATGACTTAAAGGTTCTGTCGAATCCGAACATTCCAATTCAGCTAGGGGTTAAACACCTGTTGCTAGACTATGGTCGTTTAATCTGTGGACTGATTAATTAATTAGTGAATTAATTAATTAGGGTCACTGCTAATTGAATTGAGAACCTAGAGGGTCACACACAACAACTTGGTTACATGAGTTGAGGTTTTAAAATGATTAAACGAGTTAATCGGGCCAAGAGGGTTCCACACGTGTGAAGCCACACGTGTGGGTCACGTGAGTGACACGTGTCCTTGTGACACGTGTCCCACACGTGAATATGTATATATTATATATATATATTAAATAATTAATTTGTTAATTATTTAATAGACTTTGGTTTAATTTTGAATTAAAAAGAAAGTCTTATTTTGGAGAAAAATAATCTAGTTAATTAATTATGAATTAATTAATTAGATAAAATAAGTTATTTATTTTAAATAAATAAAGTATAAAATTATCCAAAAACTGTTTGGATATTTTAGCTCTCTTGAAAGTTGATTTGAATTTGAATTCAAAGTCAAAGTCAAAATTACTTGATGATCAAGTAATAGGAGAGAGGGACCAAAATCCTTAGCCCACAAGGACTAGGATTTTCGGTCCTCCCCCTCTTATAAATAGGGGAGAGGAGCTAATTGGCAATTCTTTTGGTTCATGTGTTGAACACCATCCTTTCTCCAAGATAAATGAAACCCTAGGTTAAGCCTAAACACTAACTAGAGAACTAGCATCCTTACTAGTTAGATTGTGATCAAGTTGGTGGACTATCTCTAGAGAGCTTCAAGTTAGAAGTTTGATGATTCGAGCTTTACCAAGGAGAGGGGATCAAGCCGCGAGAAGAGCGTTCTTGGGTGGCTTGAAACGCTTCAAGAAAGAATAAAAGAAAAGTAAGTTTCTTATCTCTACGAATTTGGTTACACGATTGCGAGTCCAAGGTCCTTTTGTTGCAAATTTTTAAATTTTCCGCTGCTTTCTGATTCGTGTTTTCCAACAAGTGGTATCAGAGCCACCTCGTTAATCGTGTTTCTGATTCGTCTCAATTATTCTGAATTTGGTAGAAATTCTTAGGCTTGATGCGATTGAGTATTTGTAATTGTTTTAGAAAGCCTGAATTACGAAACTGTATTTTTTCCTGAAAGTTTCTGAAAATTGGTTTTTGCAAAATTTAATTTTTGAAAACTATTTTAGATTTGAAACTGTATAAACTGTTTTTGGATTTCTTGGATTGGTTTTGCTTTTGAACGAAAACACGAAACGAAAAGCTTGGATTACGAACACGCGAAACCCCGCACGCGAAGGCGTCGTGCGCGCGGGCTTCGCCCGCCGCCGCCCGCCTGTCCTAGGCGCGCGCAGGCCCTCCCGCAACCGCACGGGAGGCCTTCCGGGCGCGCCTGTCGAGACGGCCGCCCATCGCCCGCCCAGGCTGGGCGAGGTGTGCGGGATCTCTCACCTAGGCCCGCCCGCATGCGAGCGGGATGACTGCGCGCGGCGTGTGCGCAGTGCGCGCCTATCGCGCGCGCGCGCACAACATACGTGCGGTCTCCTTTCGCGTGCGGGCCCCGTTTTTCGTAATCCGTGTTTTCGTATTTCGTGCAATCCAGTCCCAATTTTTATTTTAATTTTAAAATTTTATTTTTGAATATTTATTTTAATTTTTGAATAAAACTTAAAATTGGGATTTTTTGAGAAATTGAAACGGTTTATATTTTGGGAAAATACATCTTTGATAAAATTATTAATTTTCAGAAATTAATTGGAATTTTATTTGTTTTTGTTAATTTGGGATTTATTGAAAACTGTTATAAATAAGACTCGCATCAAGTCGTGTTTTAAGTCATTAAGACTTGAAACGGGAATTTTAATTTATTGGCTAAATTTAAATTCTCGCAAAAGCATGTTAGGTGATCATGGGTTTAGGCTTATGTATGGTTTTAATTTATGCACATGGATGGTTTAAATTGGGGTTGGAGCCCTATAGTTGCGTTTTTCAATTGAGGTTGGAGCCTCACTTATGTGCGTACTGTCATGTGATTTATTATGTGGCTTTCCATATTACTGTTTTTGAGGCCGGGGTATGCCCCGTGTAATTGTCTAAGGCCAATATGAAGATTGAGCCTTATTACTTTATATCTTTTTCTTTTTTATTGTAATTTGAGAGTAGAGATAGGTGGTGAGTTTTTATTTTCATTTTGGAGACAATGCACCAAAGGAGTAAGATGGACCACATTCAAGTAACAAGGAGGCCATAAGTGAAGACCCCTCAAAATGTTAGGGAGGGGAATCTCAATTGTAAAAATGTAATAGAGATAGGGCTCGTATTTTGTTACCGCTTTCCCTTATGTGATTTAAACTGTTTATGTGGCATGTATGTTAGAACTTGTGATTGTGGAGTGGCTTCCACATATCACGCATAAGGTAGGTAGAACCCATGATCATTACATGTTAGTATCATGCTAGGACATGTTATCTGTTTATGTGCTTGTTTGAAATGCATTTAAGTGTACTTGCATTAATCAAGACTAATAAAATTGGATAACATATATGTTGGTGAGGTCGAACCGGACAACTCTCCAGTTGATTTGAAAATTCCCATTAAAATATTAAGATAATTTCGAACAAATAGGTGTTTAATTCGAGATGCAAATTTTGGATTAAATTCCTAGCATTCCATCAATAGGTTTTATGTTTAGTAAGTGAAACTAGTTATTGTCCGCGAGTCGTGGGATAGCTAGTGGAGCTTATTAGTTCTTAGTTACCTAATTGATCATTTTAAATGGTCAATATTTCGTGATCAATTTTAGGCATGGCGATGTCCGCGAGTCGTGGGTCGTTCGAACTAAGTTTTGATCATGATCTTATGAATAATGGGTCTAGCTTAACGCCTAAGTAAATATGGATGTCGCACGAGTCGTGGGTCCATATTGAAAGATAGGTGATGCAAAAACAATTATTGAGATTTCTAAAGGTGTTAGAATTGGTAAGTTGTACCTACCTAGGGTTTTACTTAGAATGTCTGCGAGTCGTGGGTTCGAGGTAAAATGCCTAGGATCTTAGTACCCATTGGGAAACGTGTTCCTCTTAGATCTTTGGGAATTATAGATATTTGAAAAACAGTGGGAGCTACATTAGATTAAGGACCTTATCTTTTGTATATCGTTATAATTCAGCATGCTCACTAGTTCTCTGTTTTACCATTTAGGTCGTAGATTCTGTGATTCTCTACGTGTTTTGAAATGGCAACCAAAAACACTCTTGTATCGATCCTCGAGTCAAACAAGTTGACTGGTCCCAACTATTCTGATTGGCTAAGGAATCTAAAAATCATTTTAGATTCTGAGAAGAGAACTTATGTTGTCTTAGAAGGGGAGCCTAGTCCCGAAAGGGAGGCTCCCACTCGGGCCGAGCGGGATGCGATTCAGAAGTGGAAGGATGATAATCTCCAAGCCCGTTGCCTTATGTTGGCTAACATGTCTCCGGACTTGCAAAGGCAACATGAGGCCATGGAATTCGCTTGGGAGATTTACGACCACTTAAAGCAACTTTACCTCCCTCATGAACGTGTTACAAGGTATAACACTTCAAAGGAATTGTTCCACTTAAGAATGAGGGAAGGTTCAAGTGTCCATGAATATGGACTCAAGTTTCTCGCCCTTACTGAGAAACTTGCTTCCATGGACATGCCACTGAAAGATGAGCTTTCAGTGGATTTGTTGCTAGCTTCGCTCCTACCATCATTCAACCAATTTGTCCTTAACTTCAATATGAATCATGCTGGTGCTACTGTAGCTGAGCTGATTAGTCAGCTTGTGATTG
This sequence comes from Lantana camara, assembly GCA_037501455.1. Lineage (NCBI taxonomy): Eukaryota > Viridiplantae > Streptophyta > Magnoliopsida > Lamiales > Verbenaceae > Lantana > Lantana camara. The sequence goes on from CM074859.1 coordinate 15,405,983, forward strand.
CTGAAAGCACGATCAAGAAGGACAATAAGGTTTTGATGGTGAATGCTCCATCTTCCTCTTCTGGGCCTTCTAAAGGTAAGGGCAAGAAAGCCCAAAAGAAGAAGAAGAAACCCCTTAGGCCCACTAGTGGCGTTTCGAAGGGGAAGGCCCAAAAGAAGAAGCGTGATCAGAAAGAGGATGTTTGCTTCCATTGTGGCAAAGCGGGACATTGGAGGAGAAACTGCCCAGAGTACAAGGCTACTCTGAAGAAAGGTATCTTTCTCGTTGAAGTAAATCTTTCTATTAATTCTAGTTCTTGGGTACTTGATACCAGTTGTGGAACTCATATCTGTAATGATGTACAGATGCTAAGTGAAGTCCAACAACTCAAAGAAGGAGAATGTGTCTTGAAGATCGGCGATGGCTCAAACATTGAAGCTCGAGCTTTAGGCACAATTAGATTAGATTTAGGTAGTTTTGAGTTAGTCTTAAATAAAGTCCTTTATGTACCGAGCATTATTCGTAATATAATTTCTGTTCCAATTTTAGATTGTGAAGGTTATGAAACTTATATTAAGAATGGTAAATATTTTATCAAACGGAACAACTCTTCCGTTCACATCGGTACTCTAAGTAATGGACTTTATCTAACTCAGAATATCAATATCATGTATATACAACGAGAAACGAAGCGTAAGAGAGATGACAAAGTTTCAGCTCCCTTATGGCACGCTAGATTAGGACACATTTCCAAGAACAGAATTAGCAAGATAAACAATTTAGGATCATTCTCTGAAAATGATCTTAAGGAGTTAACTTCTTACAAATCCTGTCTCAAAGGAAAAATGTCGAAAGTCCCTTTTAAAGGAACTGTGGAACGTACCATTAAGGTTTTGGATTTGATCCATACTGATGTTTGTGGACTGCTTAGTGTAAGCACAAGAAACAATCATCAGTATTTCATAACCTTTACTGACGACTTCAGTCGGTATGGTTATGTATACTTGATGAAGTATATATCTGAAGCTTTTGAGAAATTCTTAGAATTTCAAAAGGAGGTTGAGAACCAAACTGGTCATAAGATCAAAGCACTTCGATCTGATCGAGGAGGCGAGTATCTTAGTGAAGAATTCCTTAATCATCTCAAAGATAATGGGATTATCTCTCAGTGGACTCCTCCGGGAACTCCTCAGCTTAATGGAGTTTCTGAGAGAAGGAATCGAACCTTACTTGATATGGTTCGTTCCATGATGAGTTTCACTGACTTACCACCTTCTTTCTGGGGTTATGCCCTAGAAAGTGCAGCAAAGATTTTGAATCTAGTTCCCTCTAAGTCAGTCCCTAAAACGCCCTATGAAATGTGGCATGGTAAAATCCCTAGCTATTCTTACTTAAGAATTTGGGGTTGTCCTGCTTACGTGAAGAGGACAGTGGGAGATAAGTTAGAATCTCGTTCTAACTTATGCCACTTTGTAGGTTATTCTAAAGAATCCATAGGATACTACTTCTATGATCAATCTGAGCAAAAGGTGTTTGTTTCCAGAAATGCCACTTTTCTTGAGGAACCGTTCCTTAAAGAAAAGAAAGGCAAGATCATAGAATTAGAAGAAGTACAAAGTGATCCCAGACCACCCACTGAAGAAACGTACCCTTCTGATCAACCACAACCAATCACGAATTTTGATACACATGAAAATCCTCCTCTAAGGCGTTCTGAACGCACTCCTAGACAGCCAGAGAGATGGTATGGATTCTTCCATGAAATCTCTCAAAAGGATAATGATCCTTCAACATATGAGGAGGCACTTTAAGATTCTGACTCTGAACAGTGGACAGAAGCCATGAAATCCGAAATGGACTCCATGAACTCCAACCAAGTTTGGACCTTGGTAGATTTACCTGATGGGGTCAAACCCATAGGTTGCAAATGGATCTTTAAGAGAAAGCTTGGAGTTGATGGAAGCATTGCAGCCTACAAAGCAAGACTGGTTGCAAAAGGATTCACTCAAAGTCCCGGCGTGGACTTTGATGAAACTTTTTCGCCAGTTGCAATGCAAAAGTCTATTCGGATCATGCTTGCCATTGCTGCATATTATGACTATGAGATATGGCAAATGGATGTGAAAACTGCCTTTCTCAATGGTGACATTGACAAAGACATTTATATGGAGCAACCCATAGGTTTCACATTCAGTGGGAGTAAGCAAAAGGTTTGCAAACTCCAAAGATCAATCTATGGATTGAAACAGGCTTCTAGGAATTGGAACATTCGATTTGATGAATCAGTCAAAGCGTTTGGCTTCATTCAAATTTCGAATGAGTCCTGTGTGTATAGAAAGGAATTGGAGACCTCAGTGCAATTCTTAGTACTTTATGTTGATGACATCCTTTTTATTGGGAATTCGAAAGATGGCATGAAAGTAACTAAGTTATGGTTATCGAACCAATTCGAGATGAAAGATCTTGGTGATGCGTCCTATAGCCTTGGAATTAAAATCTATAGAGATAGATCTAGAAGGTTAATAGACTATCACAGTCAATGTACATTGACAAAGTATTGAAGAGATTCAATATGGAGTCAGCAAAGGTTAAGAACCTTCCTATGAGTGTAGGAACATGTCATTCAAAGAAGATGTGTCCTAAGACTAACCTTGAGAAGGAAAAAATGACTCATACACCTTATGCATCAGCAATAGGTAGCATAATGTATGCAATGTTATGTACTCGACCGGATGTGGCTTATGCACTTAGTGTAACAAGTCGTTTCCAATCTGACCCTGGAGATGGTCACTGGGCTGCCGTGAAGAATATTCTTAAGTACTTGAAAAGTACTAAAGATTTATCCTTAGTTTACGGAGGTCAGGAAGATCTTACTGTCGAAGGATACTGCGATGCAAGCTTTGCATCTGACTTAGATGATTTTAAGTCAATGTCAGGATACATTTTCTGCCTAAACAGCGGAGCAGTGAGTTGGAAGAGTTCCAAGCAAACAACCACTGCAGATTCGACCACTGAGGCCGAATACTTAGCTGCAAATGATGCAGCTAAGGAAGGTGTTTGGATTAGAAACTTCATTCAAGAATTGAATGTTGTTCCTAGCATGAAAGACCCCATTTCTGTGTTTTGTGACAACACTGGGGCGGTTGCTCAAGCAAGAGAACCAAGATCTTACCAACGGACCAAGCACATTATAAGGAAGTATCACCTAATCCGTGATATTATCAAAAGAGGAGATGTGCAAATTGAGAGGGTCACATCAGCAGAGAACGTGGCAGATCCACTTACTAAACCCCTTAGTCGAGAAGCTTTCCAAGGTCATCTTCAGAAGAAGGGACTTAGAATAGCTTTAGAATGGCTTTGACGAGCAAGTGGGAGATTGTTAGGAATAGTGCCCTAGAAAGCCGATTGTATATCCGCTTTGTGTTTTTCCTTATTGTAATCACAGACAATCTTTGAATGAAATAACGAATTGAGGCAACACTTCTTTATATGCTCTTGTTTAGTATACGTTTACTTTATCTATGCATGTATGAGAACTCCCCTAATCCTGATGACTTTAGGACTCTACCATTTAGGTGAAATGGTTCATGAAACGAGCCGTATATCACATAAGTCATGATTAGTAAAATACTCCAAGCCGATGAGTCCTACCGACAGTGGGAGTGTCAACCTGACTCCTCTAAGACTTGCTTGTGGGATCATGCCCTGAAGAAGGACCACCTTGTTTCATGGAGGTGCAAAGTGTATAGTTGATACGTGCGTGATACATGAGGGTGCTTACTTTAATAAGTAAGTTCACTGAGGTGCCCCGTGTGAGAACATTCCTAAATGGGAAAGGAAGTTTCTATTTCAGGAAATGGAAACTTCCAGATTAGGAAATATCTCACGAGTCATTGATGTGATTAATTGATCCTTAGACTTGAGGTTCCTTGTCCCTTTATGAGTTAACTTTGTAGTCTTAGGTATAAGCTTTAAAGGGTGTCGCCTTAGACAACTAATTCAAGGCTTATGCTGGGGCTGCACCAGTGATTCATGAAAGTGAATGAGAATCAAGAAAGGTCCTACACTTGCATTTGCAAGGTGATCTCTTATTATGTAAGTCATTCGTATGCCATATGTAGTCCTTGGCCAAGGCAGTAGATCAAGACATCAAGAAAAGGGTTTCTTGGATTGAGATCAAATGGATATGAAATGCACTTAGCTTTAAGACCGGATTATTAGGGTTCTGAGTTTTCCCTTACCCTAGATCTTGGTTGAGAGATAGTAAGTAGGAGGATTGTATCTCACATGAATCAATGACTTAAAGGTTCTGTCGAATCCGAACATTCCAATTCAGCTAGGGGTTAAACACCTGTTGCTAGACTATGGTCGTCTAATCTGTGGACTGATTAATTAATTAGTGAATTAATTAATTGGGGTCACTGCTAATTGAATTGAGAACGTAGAGGGTCACACACAACAACTTGGTTACATGAGTTGAGGCTTGAAAATGTTTAAACGAGTTAATCGGGCCAAGAGGGTTCCACACGTGTGAAACCACACGTGTGGGTCACGTGAGTGACACGTGTCCTTGTGACACATTTCCCACACGTGTATATATGTAAATATTGTATATATATGTTAAATAATTAAATGTGTTAATTATTTAATAGACTTTGGTTTAATTTTAATTAAAAAGAAATTCTTTTTTTGGAGAAAAATAATCTAGTTAATTAATTATGAATTAATTAATTAGATAAAAATAAGTTATTTATTTTTATAATAAATAAAGTATAAAATTATCCAAAAATAGTTTGGATATTTTTTTGGCTCTCTTAAAGTTGATTTGAATTAGAATTCAAAGTCAAAGTTGGAAAATACTTGATGATCAAGTAATTGGAGAGAGAGGGACAAAATCCTTGCCCAACAAGGATTGGGTTCGGCCGCCCCTTCCCTTTCCTATATATAGGGGAGCTCATGCTCCCCTTAGAGGGTGAATTGGCAATTCTTTTGGTTCAAGTGTGGAACACCATCCTTTCTCCAAGATAAACGAAACCCTAGGTTAAGCCTAAACACTAACTAGAGAACTAGCATCCTTACTAGTTAGATTGTGATCAAGTTGGTGGACTATCTCTAGAGAGCTTCAAGTTAGAAGTTTGAAGATTCGAACTTTACCAAGGAGAGGGGATCAAGCCGCGAGAAGAGCGTTCTTGGGTGGCTTGAAACGCTTCAAGAAAGAATAAAAGAAAAGTAAGTTTCTTAACTCTACGAATTTGGATACACGATTGCGAGTCCAAGATCCTTTTGTTGGGAAAATTTTTTAAATTCCGCTGCTTTCTGATTCGTGGTTTCCAACAGAAAGGTATCTTTCTCGTTGAAGTAAATCTTTCATATTAATTCTAGTTCTTGGGTACTTGATACCGGTTGTGGAACTCAAATCTGTAATGATGTACAGATGCTAAATGAAGTCCAACAACTCAAAGAAGGAGAATGTGTCTTGAAGATCGGCGATGGCTCAAACGTTGAAGCTCGAGCTTTAGGCACAATTAGATTAGATTTAGGTTGTTTTGAGTTAGTCTTAAATAAAGTCCTTTACGTACCGAGCATTATTCGTAATATAATTTCAGTTCCAATATTAGATTGTGAAGGTTATGAAACTTATATTAAGAATGGTAAATACTTTATCAAACGGAACAACTCTTTCGTTCACATCGGTACTCTAAATAATGGACTTTATCTAACTCAGAATATCAATATTATGAATATACAACGAGAAACGAAGCGTAAGAGAGATGACAAAGTTTTAGCTCCCTTATGGCACGCTAGATTATGACACATTTCCAAGAACAGAATTAGCAAGATAAACACTTTAGGATCATTCTCTGAATATGATCTTAAGGAGTTAACTTCTTCCGAATCCTGTCTCAAAGGAAAAATGTCCAAAGTTCCTTTTAAAGGAATTGTGGAACGTGCCACTAAGGTTTTGGATTTGATCCATACTGATGTTTGTGGACCGCTTAGTGTAAGTACTAGAAACAATCATCAGTATTTCATAACCTTTACTGATGACTTTAGTCGGTATGGTTATGTATACTTAATGAAGTACAAATCTGAAGCTTTTGAGAAATTCTTAGAATTTCAAAAGGAGGTTGAGAACCAAACTGGTCACAAGATCAAAGCACTTCAATCTGATCGAGGAGGCGAATATCTTAGTGAAGAATTCCTTAATCATCTCAAAGATAATGGGATTATCTCTCAGTGGACTCCCCCAGGAACTCCTCAACTTAATGGAGTTTCTGAGAGAAGGAATCGAACCCTACTTGATATGGTTCGTTCTATGATGAGTTTCACTGACTTACCACCTTCTTTCTGGGGTTATGCCCTAGAAAGTGCAGCAAAGATTCTAAATCTGGTTCCCTCTAAGTCAGTCCCTAAAATGCCCTATGAAATGTAGCATGGTAAAATCCCTAGTTATTCTTACTTAAGAATTTGGGGTTGTCCTGCTTACATGAAGAGGACAGTGGGAGATAAGTTAGAATCTCGTTCTAACTTATGCTACTTTGTAGGTTATCCTAAGGAATCCATAGGATATTACTTCTATGATCAATCTGAGCAAAAGGTGTTTGTTTCCAGAAATGCCACTTTTCTCGAGGAACCGTTCCTTAAAGAAAAGAAAGACAAGATCATAGAATTAGAATAAGTCCAAAGTGATCCCACACCACCCACTGAAAAAACGTCCCCTACTGATCAACCACAACCAATCACGAATTTCGATACACACGAAAATCCTCCTCTAAGGCGTTCTGAACGCACTCCTAGACAGCCAGAGAGATGGTATGGATTCTTCCATGAAATCTCTCAAAAGGATAATGATCCTTTAACATATGAGGAGGCACTTTCAGATTCTGACTCTGAACAGTGGATAGAAGCCATGAAATCCGAAATGGACTCCATGAACTCCAACCAAGTTTGGACCTTGGTAGATTTGTCTGATGGGGTCAAACCCATAGGTTGCAAATGGATCTTTAAGAGAATGCTTGGAGTTGATGGAAGCATTGCAGCCTATAAAGCAAGACTAGTTGCAAAAGGATTCACTCAAAGACCCGGCGTGGACTTTGATGAAACTTTTTCGCCAGTTGCAATGCAAAAGTCTATTCGGATCATGCTTGCCATTGCTGCGTATTATGACTACGAGATATGGAAAATGGATGTGAAAACTGCCTTTCTCAATGGTGACATTGATAAAGACATTTATATGGAGCAACCCATAGGTTTCACATTCAGTGGGAGTGAGCAAAAGGTTTGCAAACTCCAAAGATCAATCTATGGATTGAAATAGGCTTCTAGGAATTGGAACATTCGATTTGATGAATCAGTCAAAGATTTGGCTTCATTCAAATTTCGAATGAGTCCTGTGTGTATAGAAAGGAATTGGAGACCTCAGTGCAATTCTTAGTACTTTATGTTGATGACATCCTTCTTATTGGGAATTCGAAGGATGACATGAAAGTGACTAAGTTATGGTTATCGAACCAATTCGAGATGAAAGATCTTAGTGATGCGTCCTATATCCTTGGAATTAAAATCTATAGAGATAGATCTAGAAGGTTAATAGGACTATCACAGTCGATGTACATTGACAAAGTATTGAAGAGATTCAATATGGAGTCAGCAAAGGTTAAGAACCTTCCTATGAGTGTAGAAACATGTCTTTCAAAGAAGATGTGTCCTAAGACTAACCTTGAGAAGGAAAGAATGACTCATACACCTTATGCATCAGCAATAGGTAGCATAATGTATGCAATGTTATGTACTCGACCGAATGTGGCTTATGCACTTAGTGTAACAAGTCGTTTCCAATCTGACCCTGGAGATGGTCACTGGGCTGCCGTGAAGAATATTCTTAAGTACTTGAAAAGTACTAAAGATTTATTCTTAGTTTACGGAGGTCAGAAAGATCTTACTGTCGAAGGGTACTGCGATACAAGCTTTGCATCTGACTTAGATGATTTTAAGTCAATGTCAGGATACATTTTCTGCCTAAACGGCGGAGCAGTGAGTTGGAAGAGTTCCAAGCAAACAACCACTGCAGATTCTACCACTGAGGCCGAATACTTAGCTGCAAATGATGCAGCTAAGGAAGGTGTTTGGATTAGAAACTTCATTCAAGAGTTGAATGCTGTTCCTAGCATGAAAGACCCCATTACTGTGTTTTGTGACAACACTGGGGCGGTTGCTCAACCAAGAGAACCAAGATCTCACCAACGGGCCAAGCACATTATGAGGAAGTATCACCTAATCTGTGATATTATCAATAGAGGAGATGTGCAAATTGAGAGGGTCACATCAGCAGAGAACGTGGCAGATCCACTTACTAAACCCCTTAGTCGAGAAGCTTTCCAAGGTCATCTTCAGAAGATGGGACTTAGAGTAGCTTTAGAATGGCTTTGACGGGCAAGTGGGAGATTGTTAGGAATAGTGCCCTGGAAAGCCGATTGTATATCCACTTTGTGCTTTTCCTTATTGTAATCACAGACAATCTTTGAATGAAATAACGAATTGAGGCAACACTTCTTTATATACTCTTGTTTGGTATGCGTTTACTTTAACTGTGCATGTAGGAGAACTCCCCTAATCCTGATGACTTTAGGACTCTACCATTTAGGTGAAATGGTTCATGAAACGAGCCCTATATCACATAAGTCATGATTAGTAAAATACTCCAAGCCGATGAGTCCTATAGACAGTGGGAGTGTCAACCTGACTCCTCTAAGGCTTGCTTGTGGAATCACACCCTTAAGAAGGACCACCTTGTTTCATGGAGGTGCAAAGTGTATAGTTGATACGTGCGTGATACATAAGGGTGCTTACTTTAATAAGTAAGTTCACTGAGGTGCCCCGTGTGAGAACATTCCTAAATGGGAAAGGAAGTTTCTATTTCAGGAAATGGAAACTTCCAGATTAGGAAATATCTCACGAGTCATTGATGTGATTAATTGATCCTTAGACTTGAGGTTCCTTTTCACTTTATGAGTTAACTTTGTAGTCTTAGGTATAAGCTTTAAAGGGTGTCGCCTTAGACAACTAATTCAAGGCTTATGCTGGGGCTGCACAAGTGATTCATGAAAGTGAATGAGAATCAAGAAAGGACCTACACTTGTATTTGCAAGGTGATCTATTATTGTGTAAGTCATTCATATGTCATATGGAGTCCTTGGCCAAGGCAGTAGATCAAGACATCAAGAAAAGAGTTTCTTGGATTGAGATCAAATGGATATGAAATGCACTTAGCTTTAAGACCGGATTATTAGGGTTCTGATTATTCCCTTACCCTAGACCTTGGTTGAGAGATAGTAAGTAGGAGGATTGTATCCCACATGAATCAATGACTTAAAGGTTCTGTCGAATCCGAAAATTCCAATTCAGCTAGGGGTTAAACACCTGTTGCTAGACTATGGTCGTTTAATCTGTGGATTGATTAATTAATTAGTGAATTAATTAATTGGGGTCACTGCTAATTGAATTGAGAACCTAGAGGTTCACACACAACAACTTGGTTACATGAGTTAAGGCTTAAAAATGATTAAACGAGTTAATCGGGCCTAGAGGGTTCCACACCTGTGAAACCACACGTGTGGCTCACGTGAGTGACACGTGTCCTTGTGACACGTGTCCCACACGTGTGTGTATATATATTAAATAATTAAATGTGTTAATTATTTAATAGACTTTGGTCTAATTTTGAATTAAAAAGAAAGTCTTATTTTGGAGAAAAATATTCTAGTTAATTAATTATGAATTAATTAATTAGATAAAATAAGTTATTTATTTTAAATAAATAAAGTATAAAATTATCCAAAAATAGTTTGGATATTTTTAGCTCTCTTGAAAGTTGATTTGAATTAGAATTCAAAGTCAAAGTTGGAAATTACTTGATGATCAAGTAATAGGAGAGAGAGGGACCAAATCCTTGCCCAACAAGGAATAGGTTCGGCCGTCCCTCTCCCTTACCTATATATAGGGGAGCTCATGCTCCCCTTTAGAGCTAATTGACAATTCTTTTGGTTCATGTGTTGAACACCTTCCTTTCTCCAAGATTAAATAAAACCCTAGGTTAAGCCTAAACACTAACTAGAGAACTAGCATCCTTACTAGTTAGATTGTAATCAAGTTGGTGGACTTTCTCTAGAGACTTCAAGTTAGAAGTTTGAAGATTCGAGCTTTACCAAGGAGAGGGGATCAAGCCACGAGAAGAGCGTTCTTGGGTGGCTTGAAACGCTTCAAGAAAGAATAAAAGAAAAGTAAGTTTTCTATCTCTACGAATTTGGATACACGATTGCGAGTCCAAGATCCTTTTGTTGGGAAATTTTTTTAAATTACGCTGCTTTCTGATTCGTGTTTTCCAACACATATTCCATTCAAGTTCTCTTGCTCTCGACTCAGTAAATAATATGAGCACCTTTGGGCGGAGCTTTCTCAATTCTCTTCTTTGTTGAGGTAGATTCGAGCCCTTTCTCTATAAGCCTCGTGCTCTCTTCTTATTATAGATCTTCTATTACGGCATTTCCGACCCAAATCATCAAGTCAAGTGCCTTATCGTAAGGCCAATAGGCTTACTTCGAAGTAACCCCCCCCCCCCCCCGCGCGCGCGCGCGCGCGGATGCCCATCTCCCCCTTGGCGCTATAGCCCACATTTTTTTTTTGCGCGAGAGTTAGCCACCTTTAGAGAGCGTTCCAGTTCTGGGCGCCGGAGCAATTATCCCTGGTTACTGATTAGCAAGAGGAGAAGCAAACTAGAGTGGAAGAAAGAACTCCGAGTGAACACTAGGAATGGAAAAATAGAAGAACCAAGCGCGGGCGTAGAGGAAGTTGCTATTTTGAGATTTTCAAAGTTGCCTTTCTTTCAGGATCTTACTAGTTCTCCACACTAATTTTCTGTTTTGCAGTTGAATCATGCCTGTTTAATGAAAAACTGGCTGGCTCTGGCTACCTTACGGAGCAAACAAAATATCCCCCATTCTTTACAACAAAATGAGATTCGAAAATGAAAGGCCAAAAACGACTCTTTATCCATAAAGAAAATGTTACCGTCTCCGTCTACTTGCAGAAAGCCGCCCTGGCATGGAATAGGAGAACCACCCTTCTCTATTAAGCCAAGTTTTACTGAATCATGGATCCCACAATGGGGAATTCATCTTCCTGTGTGTGGATTTTTTCATTCATGTCTCAACGCTGGAACATATTTTTGAGTTCTGGTTTGGTCCGATGGTGATCTCAACTAAAAATGGCTTTTGATCGGTCTCTGAAAAGCGTGGGCACAGGCCATGGCCTAGGGTTCTTTTTATGCTCCCATCCATACCCTCCAAGAATGAATTATCTAGTTCTTGTCCTTCCTTGTTCTCATCTTCATCCCCAACTATATAGTAGTCCGTCTTCCAAACCCGCTTCAAGTAAAGTAAGAAGTTCCACTGCTACTTTGAATATTATAAAATACTCACCAAAAATATTTACTTTTATTTATTTATTTTTTTTGGACGACACACAAAAAAAAAAAAAAAAAAAAAAAAAAAAAAAAAAACTTGATTAAACAATATTATATTTTTTTGTTGTTGTTGCTGATATATGTTGATGTTACGGTTGTTTATTAGGCAGTTGGTACTTGGTATATAATTATGCAGCTGCCTAACATAAATTAATAATTTCGTAGATGCATTGATGCGGGCCTAACATAAATTAATAGTTTCTTAGATTTATTCAATCTATTAATTATAGTCAATTGTCAAACATATGTACAACATTGATATGTTCTGGGCTAGCTGTCACAACAAATTCGTTTAATTGAGTTTGTGACTGATTACATGGCGACTTAATTTTCCAATGGAAATTAACCATGATTTCAATGAACTATGAAGTTTAAAAAAAAAAAAAAAAAAAAAAACACCCAGAAGGCTACACTCACTCAAATCCGAAGAAAGTAAATGAGTAACATAACAAGGGAAATCAAAAGTATCAATGCAAGTCGAGACTGCATTCCTAACAAGTTTGTGGGCCACACCATTGGTACCACATCGAACGAAAGAGAAAATCACTTCTTCAAACGATCAGATAACTTGCGTATCCGCAAAGATGTTACCAGTCACGGATAGATCCCCACTGTCGTTCCGCAATTGGTAGATCACGTTAGAATTATTTCCCTCAAGAACCTCCTTTCTCCGGCCAAAGTTGCGACCCAAACGCGCTGCGGAGAGCCGCCATAGCCTCAGCCACGTATGAATCTGTAAGGTTCTTCCTTTGTGTTGGTCTCCCAATCAATACAAACACCGTTCCCATCCCTCAATGAAATCATAAAATTCTGTTCACTTTTCCATCTAATTTTTACTTTAAAATAAATGTTTAGATGACCTAACAATAAAAATATATAGGAAGTGTTTCCAAGCTCTTCTACTTACGGAGAATGTAAAGCACATGAATTATTAAGATTTATTATAGTAATACAGTGAAGGTTTTAAAAAAAGTGAAAAATAAAAAAAATATTTAGTTGAGTATTCTCATAGAAAAGCTAAGAATGATTTTTTAATTTTTATAAAATTATTAATTTTCCCTCATAAATTTCTAAATAATTTTAGTTATCATGATATGATTTAAATATTCTATTATCATATAACAATGTAGTATAAGTTATTACAATTTTATATAACATTGTTTAAAAATAACAGTACATATTTTATAAAAACAGAAAAAATGATAAGTCACAAAATTTGATGGCCGCAAAAATTAATGAATTCAAAATAAATGAAGTTACATAATTCGTAAAATTTGTTAGTTAGAATTCTCTCATCTGTTTTTGTCTCTGGCACGAAAAGGAAGGATATCGATATTATAGAAAACAAAGATCTATCCTAGTAGTTCTAAGAAGATAAGGAGATCTAAGAGAAGTAGAGAACAGTTATAAAATAGATTTGAAAGAGCGCGAAAAAAATTTAAAAAGTTAGTGATAAAATATATTTAAAAAAATGATGGCGGCACAGATTTAAGATGGGGGTAGCAACACAACAGATCTAAGTATATTTTATCAAAATGATGGCGGCACAGGTTTGAGATGGGGGTACCAAACACAAACGGATCTTATTGTCTTATTAGTGTATGATGTTAGACATCTTAGTGTATGGCGGCACAGGTTGGTGTCTTGGTGTATGATGTTAGACATCTTAGCTCTTTCTTTGCCTCTTGTAAGTTTAATTACGTTCGTCGGGAGAGCAATTGTGTTGCTCATTCCCTTGCTAGGTATGCGATTTCGGCCCCGCGTTAGTACCCGTTTGTTACTGGCTACTATCTCTTGTTTATTGCAGTCGGAAGCCGCTGTGGTCTGAGGTTTTTGTGTCATTGTCGTTCAAAACAAAAAAAAAAAAAAAAAAAAAGAATCTAAGTCCACCCGACCTTGAAAGTTGAGTCTTTTTAGAGATCCATCAGTATTATCACTTTTTAAAGTCGGCTCTCTTTTTTTTTTAATTAATTTAGCCTTTCATATGAAAATTGAGTCTTTTAATTTTATGAAGCGCGAGATTAATTGTTTAGCCCATTTAATTCTTTTCAAAGAAAATACAATTATATCTGATGGTGTAGAAACTTGGAAGGGATTTAGACACCTATCACTTTAGAATTTGTTCGAGGAAAGGAAGACCATCACAGGCGTTTGAGCCTCAGGAACTGGATTTCCAAGGATGCGTGGGTTTTTCCAGCTAGGATAACACCAGTTGTCGTGCAGCTAATCTGTAGAGTGCGAAAAAGGTGAAGTATGCAGAGCTTAGGAAGAGGAAAAATGGAGGAATCAATGCCCAGTTCAGGAGTGTGTATTTTGTGCAGGGAGTGTGTCTTATGGAATGTGTGTGAATCCTATATTTATATGTTAGGGGCAAAGGTGTTCTGGTAAAAGTGACCGTGTGGTCCCAAACCCATGTTGCCCTAGACGCGTGGCAGAGTGTGATGGTGTGAGAGTGACATCCCTGGAATATACCCATGTACGGGTGGTAGTGGATGTCAGGGGTTGGTGTGCGCACTACCTGTGTGTATTAGAGGCAGTTGTGCAACAACCGTATGAGCGCTGGGTTTCCCAGAGAGGGTCGCATGGGCGTAGGGACGCTTGATGGTGTGTCTAAGTGGTGTCTGGCCCTAGCGCAGGGACGCTTGAGGGAGAGGACTTCCCAGATGGGCTTTCCCGAGCGTTGGGACGCTCGGATGAAACTTCCGCCGTGAGGTCGCTCGTACCCTCGAGAGGGCCATGAGGCCTGCTGAGGTGGACCATGGTGGATGAGGTATGTTTTGATGGCCACGTGAGCACTGCGAAGGACGCGATCGTCAGGATAGTCTCGAGCATGGGACAAGCAAGGGAGTGTATTGTCCCTGTGACGCGGGTCTTGATTTTCGACGGTCCGTGCGTGGCAATATAGCGAGCATCAGGCAAGACTGGGAGAGGGATTCTCACGCTCGAAGGATGCATTCTGGAAGGCGGGCCTCAGGTAGCAAGGTCGTAGGCAGATGGGCTGGATCCGCTATCATTAGCCCATCTTCTTGAACGTCCAAGCCCAAGTGTTCCAGATTGATCTGGCAGTCGCCCAGATTTCGACACGTGTATGGCGATGATCTGAGCGTGATTTGGGGCCATTAATACCAGCGTAAGATTTTCGAGTATTCCAATTTATACCGAGTGGTTTGTACTTGACAATTTATTTGCATAATTTATAATTATGTTTGTTGTTTAAAAAATAAATGAAGTTAGTAAAATATTACTTTTTAATTGTAAATAGTTTTACCTATGAGAGTTTCTGACATCTTTGTTAATAAGATAAGAGCTTTAAAAAGCAGTATTGATTTTCTTTTAAAAAAAAAAAAGAAAATAAGAGCTTTAGAGGAAGTATATTGAAAATATGAAAAGACCTAATAATAAAAAAAAATTCACATTATCCTATTTATTTGTAAATGTTAACTTAGGGTTATTAATTAATAATTGTTGGTTTTTCAAATAAAATTCTAACTGACGTGGCATGTACCCGCTGTCAAGCTGGACCAATCACCTCACTCCACCTGTAAGATCGAAGATCATATCTCGATCGCATGGTCGGAGATCCAGTTACCGCACATAAATTACCGCTTTAGCCATCGACCCTCGGTCAGGCTTTCAAACCGGTTCTTGCGACCCAATCCCCTCGACCGGCCAGCTCATAGGTCCGCTAATAGAGAGTGGCCGACCATGCATTTAATGCACGGTCTTAGTGGGGCACCTGTCAGCTCCCCATGCCGACACGTCGAGGCGGTAACTTCTCTCTCTTCACCGTATATATAGCTCCCCCTCATTTATTGCACGGTAAGGTTTTCTCACCTAACCTCTCTCACCGCTCAATCACCTCGACCATACTCATCGAACCTGACTTGAGCGTCGGAGTGCCAACCCGGGTCTCACACCCACTTTCCCCGAGTTGGCCTCGGAGTTTATGTTTGCCTCGACCTGTGCAAATTTCGAGTAGTCGGACGGAAGTTTCCCCTCAACAAATAGAGTGACCGTGTCGGATCTCTCGATCGACCCCCAGGCAGGGATTTGGCTCGATCATTTGGCGCCGTCTGTGGGAACTCGCAATGACAAGCCATCGAACATGACTACTCGCAATGTCACTAGCAATCGCCTATTCGACGAGAATGGTCATGAAGTCCTTCCTCAGATTCCTTTGCAAGTTGCTGCACCTACAATCATCGCACCACAGCTAGTCTACTCGACGCCCGAGTTAGATAAATACTTAAAAGCTTGTCGAGATGAAGCTGTAGCTGCAGCTGCAGAAGGGAGAGAACCACGGATTCCGGAGTGCCCCCAAACTCGACCGGTGGAGGTCATTCAGCCTGTAATGAATCATCCTGGGTATGTACAACCGATGCATTATCAACCACTTGTCGGATATTGGGCTGGAATTGGACAAACTACGCGCCATCAACCTCAATACCAACAGCCACTACCTGCTCAAGGAAGTGCGAGAAGGCCAGTTCAAGATCGCTTATCATTTCGACCAAATGATGATGAAGTCGATTCTAGGACACCCACCGACACCCAAATACGTCGGAATGACAACCCCCGAGAGCAAGGGGTATCCCGGCAAAGATCTCGACCCTCTCATTCTTGAGGAAAGAATAACGACCGAAGGGAACGAGGCTCCTTCCAGCGTGATAAATCCCCTCACAGTTCGAGTGGGATCTTTAGCCGACTCGGGCCCTATGGTCGAGTTAACCAGATCAGGAGATCAAATAGGGGACACATTGTGAGGTCAAATGACCTTCGGAATCAAATACCTCCCCATCCCAGTCGACATGATAGTCAATATCGGAGTGAGAGCCAGGCGTCGCATAGCCACTCTCCCACCCGATCCCGTTCCACCCGGCGTGAACGATCTAGATCACCCCGACACACACCGCCAAACCCGCGACCGGCCCGACAGTGGAGATATTGCAGCGAAAGAGAAGCTTAGTCTCCGTTTTGTGACGCGATCATTGAATACACCACCGATGAAAATATCCACACTGGGCTACCTACGTATAACGGGTCGACTGATCCTGAAAAACATGTGTCGCGCCTCGAGATGCAACTCAGCATGTTCGGTCATTCGCCTAACATTTGGGCTAAAATCTTTGTCACAACCCTCGATGGGCCAGCGCTGGAATGGTTCTCGAGACTTCCTCCTCGATCCATACCTACGTACAAGGTTTTGGTTGATCGATTCAAAGCTCAGTTCTCCACCATGAAGGGAGATAAACTACCTCCGACCTACTTGTACACCATCAAACAAAGTCCTAATGAATCTCTCCGAGACTTCTTCACTCGCTTTTCTCAAGCAGTGGTCAAGACAGAAGAACCGAGCATCGACCTCTTGAGACCCATTGTTCACAAGGCTTTGGTTAGTATTGAGGCCGCTCGATACATCTTCTTGCAGAAACCAAAGAATTTAGCAGATATCCAAGCTGCCGCCTGCGATTGGATGCAACTTGAGGAATTGGAAAATTCCCAAAGGAGCCCGACTCATGGTCGAAAAACAAAGACTAACCTTCCCATTAGGTAAGATATCCGTCCCAAGAACGAAGTACCGACCGGATCTATCCCTCGGAAGCACTTCACTCAGTTAACCCGACCGATCGACGAAATTTACAACGTCATCGATCCCGCTCTTCTCAAAAAACCCAAACCAATGCGAGAGACTCATAAGTCTCGAGAAAGCAACAAATTCAGCAACTTTCACCAGCAGAAGGGGCATAACACTTCCGAGTGCAATGCATTAAGAGATGAAATCGAACGCTTAATCAAGGGAAGTCACCTTCTTGAGTTTGTAAAGAAAATGGACGACAATGCTCGGAACCGAGACCATCATGATAGGTCGCCACCCAGACAACGACAGGCCAAGCCTCCGATGGAACGCGACCCGCATAACTGACCGTGCCTTGGCCGGATTGACATGATTTCCGGAGGACCATCTGGAGGAGATTCAAAGTCCGCTCGGAAGAAGACACGACTAGCAGCCGCCCAAAGCTTCTATGGGCCTCGAGAAGTTATGCAAGTTCGACCGGAAGACGCTTGGATTAATGAAGAAGTAGCGTTTAGCGAAAACGATGTAATCGATGTACCGGCACAGTCGAGCGAGACACCTAGCTGTCCTATGGTCGTCACGCTCGACGTCGCCAACTTTGCTGTATCTCGCACTTTGATAGATAATGGAAGCTCTAGCAACATTATCCTTTACTCGACTCTTATTCGCATGAATTTACATGATAAATTACTTCTAGATCCTATTCGAACACCTCTTACAGGATTTGGAGGAGCAGAGGTATACACCAAAGGACGGGTACGTTTGATCACATCCATGGGTACCTTGCCCAGACGGGCTACACATGAGATCGAATATCTTGTCGTCGAAATGCCCTCCGCATACAACATCAGCTCTGTACTTGTCACCGTTCGAGATCGAAAACATCTCCCTGTGTGCTACGTGAGTAAAATTCTCCACGGCCCTGAAGTGCGTTATCTCGAGATCGAAAAATTTGCTCTTGGGGTGGTCCACACTTCCCGCAAGCTTGGACCATACTTCCAAGCACATCCCATCGTCATCCTCACCGACCAATCACTAAAGAGCGTCATGGACAAGCCAGAAGTTTCTGGTCGACTTACGAAATAGGCGATCGAACTCGGACAGTTCGAGGTGACATATCGCCCCCGGATAGCGTATCAGGCATAGATCTTAGCCGATTTTTTGGTCGAAAAAGATCCTCACTCGACAACCAGAAGCGATCACACCGTTTGGACTTTATCGGTCGACGGCTCTTCGACCGCCTCGGGGGGAGGAGCCGGTATATCCCTCTCTAACATGAAAGGTCAACAGATCGAATACGCCGTCGCCCTTGAGTATCCTGCAACTAACAACGAGGCAGAATGTGAAGCTCTTTTAGCAGAACTGAGAATCGCAAAAATGCAAAACATCAAAAAACTCAGAGTCTTAATCGACTCACAACTGGTCGTCGGTCAAGTCACTGGCGAGTACGAAGCTCGAGAAGAGTCCATGATCAAGTATCTCGTCTTAGTTAAGAAGGCTATATCGGGGTCCGAAGAATTCAAGATCTCCCAGGTTCCTCGAGAAGAGAATCTTTGAGCAGACGCTCTCTCTAAGTTTCTTAGTGGATCGATTGGCACACAAGATCGGACCATAACCTTCACGACATCCTCCGCCCGATCCATCGATCCAATAACTCCAGAGGTCAACCCCATCGACGCAGCCGAACCCTGCTGGTTCGATGATATAATCTCGTATCTACAGGATGGTACTTTACCAGAGGATTCGATCGAGGCAAAAAGACTCAAACAACGTGCGCTAAGTTACGCGCTAGACCAGGAGGGTCGTCTGTATAAGCGTTCACCCATCGGTCCAACCAAACGATGTCTTCGGTCGTCACAAGGTTGAGAAGTCTATCCGAAGTCCATGAAGGATCATGCGGAAACCATGCCGGGGGGGCGATCCCTCGCCCAGAAAGTATCTCGATCGGGATTCTATTGGCCTACACTGCGCAAGGATGCGCTCGAATTTGGGAAGAAATGCGATCGCTGTCAGAGACATGCCAAATTGACTCATCAACACCCCGCAGATATGATCCCAATCGAATCCTGCTGGCCTTTTGAGCAATGGGGAATCGACATCATTGGCCCTTTCCCGATAGCGACTCGACAAAGGCAATTCGCTATCGTCACGATCGATTACTTCTCTAAATGGGTCGAAGCATTGGCAGTTGCAAAGATTACTTTCCATGCCCTACAAGACTTCCTTTGGAAACACATCATCACTCGATTTAGTGTGCCTCGAGTCGTAGTATGCGATAACGGACCCCAGTTTCGAAGTTCAAGATTCAAAACATACTGTTCGGACTTCAAAATTAGCCAAAGGTTCACTTCAGTCGGACACCCTCAGGCCAACGGGTAGGTCGAAGTCACAAATCGAACCATCATACAGAAATTATGCACGCGACTCGAAGCCAAGAAGAGTCACTGGGTAGATGAACTCGAAGGTGTATTATGGGCATACCGAACGACCCCTTGAATCCCAACTGGTCAAACACCTTTCGCCATGGTGTATGGCTCGGAAGCAATGATACCGGCCGAAATTATACACCAATCCCCTCGAGTGGCCCACTTTCAGCTCGAGCGAAACAATGAGCTAAGGGCTTTCGATCTCGACACAATAAATGAAATCAGGGAAAAGGGGAACATGAAGATGCATCAATATCGAGCCACAACGGCTCGAGCATACAACAAAAACTTACGACCCCTTTACTTTCAAGTCGGAGATCTAGTCCTTAAAAAGATTGAAATCACTAAGCACGTGGGCAAGCTAGATGCTAATTGGGAAGGACCATACCGTGTTGTCGAGATAGGCAAAAATCGAGCGTATCATCTTGAAGATCTCGATGGACAACCCTTGCCTAGATCATGGAACACACACAATTTGAAGAAGTACTACTTGTAAACAAATTATGTAAACATTTGGTCGATGAATTAATAAAGTTTTCCCTTTTCTTTCGATATGCCTGTTATTCGATCTTATACTTGTATTTTACGACGCCCGTACTAAAGTATTATTCATTCGAAAGATTAGAGCAGTTTGCCTCAACATCTTCTCGATCAAAGATATCGATAACATTCAGAGATCTATCAAAGAATTCTAGAGAACACTTAAATTGATCATTCATTAAACTCCAGAAGATAACTTACATAATAAATTTAAGATAAATGCATCGATTACAACATTTCGATCGCATTCTTACACAGATTTGGATTTTGCGAACGGGAGCAACAAACGCTCGGATTCCTACCTATTTAGAAATGAATCTCGAGCCAACGACTATAAGAGTTCGACCCCAACAGTCGACACTCTGAAAAATTTTGGTTCACCTCGGCTAAATTTTCGAGCACGGAGATAGGGCTAGTCCATTCTCTCCGACTCACTTCTCGGCCGCATATGGCCCGGTCCCATCGTCGATCGGTACAATGGCCCCGTCTCCAAAGTACTCCGGATACATATCTTTTGGATCGAAGGAGGCATCGAAGTCGAGGTCAAAAGTGGCGATATTATCCGGCTCTCCTGCAGCCCTAGATCGAACCAGTTGCACAGCGAAGCCGTACTCGTGATCGTCCCAATTTGGCTCGGGTGTAGGAGGTCAGCTGACTGGGTCTACGGGACGAGGGTCGTCTTGGTACAGGCTAACCTTCTCCTGATCATAGTCAAGTGGAAGATACTTGGCCGCCTGTACTTGAGCCAAACACAAGTTGAAGCCCTCCTCGACATCTTTAAAGCTCGCGATTGACACGGTCTTCTCATAAGCTTTGGACTTCATGAACTTGTACACGCCTCATCTCTCGAGTCGGAAACGGATTCTTCCAGTCCCCTTTTGGCTCGACTCAAGGCGCAGCTTTTCTTTCCCCCTCCACCTGACCATGAGCCCTTGCGTCGGCTTCCTCCTGGATCGACCTCGCAATCCGGCCCTCAACAACCTTCAAACTTTTCTCAGTCTCGGAGAGTTTCTCGATGGCTTCCAAGAGGTCATGGTCAAGTCGCTCCCTGTCCTTGTTGGCCTCGGCCAGTTTCTTATCTTTCTCTTCCAGCTCGAGCCTCATTCGTTCGACTTGCTGATCGGCCTTAGCCCTCATTTGCCGATGAACCCAGCCTCGTCGAGCTACTTGGAAGAAATCTTGACCCATCTGCAAAAGAATATCGATCATCAGTATCTTCGAGCCAACACTTCACCAAATACAAGTAAAACAATTCTACTAGTGTACTTACATCGAATTATTTTTGGACCCAAGATGCCTCGACCTCATCATCCGAGAGCGCCCACCTCTCCTTATGGTCGACCGTCATCTGGATCGAGCTATATAGAGCCCGAGAGCATTATAATCCTTGGGGGTCGTGCCGATCCGCCTGGGCTCGCCGTTTTCGTTTCCACTCGAGAGGCCGTTCAGAAAGTGGGGCTCCTGGAGGATCGGATAGTCAAAGAACAGCCTCTTGTCTTCATCGCTGGGCTTCCACGGTACAGCGGTCGCCGCTCGATTCCCCGGAGGTGGCCTTCGCACTCCTACGAAGATGGGCGCAACATTCCGAGGCACGATGGCCCCTCGACCCTGGTTCGGTGGGGTCAAAAACTCTCCAGCTTGGACCTCAACGATCGGTCCATAGTCGGGTGGCATGGGCAGTGAGGGGGTTTTCTCCCGACCCTTCGCTTTTGTCTTCTCCGCCTCGACCGTAGACTTGGTGTGGCGGCTAGTTTTTTGCTTTTTGGACTGGGGGGCTTCTGGATCTTCGACCCCCGAGGGAGCTTTTTCCCTCTTTTCAGGGGCGTCAGTGGTCCCCATCGAGAGGACCTTGGGTACCGCATCGATCGTGGCGTCGGTAGCCTCAGAAATTTCCGCCTGGGTCGATGGAGGCATCTTTTTCTTCTCGACCGTCTTCTTCAGCTCGGCCATCTCCTTCCTCCTCGCGTTCAAAGCCGCCGACATGAGGTATTGCTCTACACGAAGGAAAAACATTCGATCAGAAACTTGGAAAAAAAAAAGAAAGAAAAAAAAAACAGAAACATATAAATGCGCTGCTTCGAGGGATGCGTTCGAGATACCGGGGTCAAAGTGTTTCCTAACTCCAGGTGCGAGCCCCAACTCGATTAATGACTGTGGAGCGATCATGTCTTCCGACTCCACACTTCCCATAATCCTCAAGGCTGCCATCAAAGTGTTAGGCCAGCCTGGTTGTCCCCTCGGGAGGTCTGATCGAGGGACCCAACTCCACCCCGGATATTTTAGACCGGACCAACCCTTCTCACATTCGATGAAAACAAATCTTTGTTTCCACCCCACACCATTCGACGAGGTTGACGACCTAACTACCCGGTAATTGCTCTTCGACTGAAGCTGGATATACCCTAGCCCCGATTTCGAGGTTTCGATCGTTAACCCGGCTTGGAAAATTTTGGAGAGGCAGTAAATGTTAGCCTTCATCCCCAAGCACTTCAGTAAGGCCCTTAAGCCATTCACCATGGCATAGGAATTGGGCATCAGCTGCAAAGGACTAATTCTCAGGGTGTTGAAGAACTCGATCAACTCCTCGGAAATGGGCACCCTGAACCCATTCTTGACCGCCAGATAGTTGACCGCAATGCAATTTTGGGGCGGATTGGTCATTCTATCTCCGACCTTGGGCTTTATCAGTCGATAGCCCCCATAATCCGGGGCCCCACCAAACAGCCAGTTCTGGACCTCCCCAAACTTTTCGTCCGATATAGCGGGGGCTATAGCTCGAGGGTCTTTTACCAGCCGACCCTCCAGCTCGAGGTTCTCAACCTCCTCTTCATCTTCTCCTCCTCTCCACGACCTGAAGTCGATGTCTCCTCACCAATAGACCGAGGTACCACCACCTCTTCTACTTCCACCTCAGGCAATGGGTCGGATACCCCCACCACGTCGACATCCTCATCCCTTCCTTGCGGGTTAGTCGACCTCGTTTCTATGGTGGCCCCCCGAGTCCGTCGAAGCTGAGCTCGATTCTGATGAATCCGAGCTCGACACCACCGTTGTGGTCACCACATCCATCCCCTTTGGGCCAGTCTCCGCTCGATTTGTTGACATCCTACAACGATAGAATCATGTTTTACTATTGGATCGGATACGAACAAATCGAGAGAGAGGAAGCCTTCGAAGAGGAAAGTGGTGGAACTCTCCCTCGAAGCGATCGAGAAGAAAAGAAAAAATAAATAACGCAGAGAAAGAAGATCGAGCTATAGATCGGAAATATTACCTTTTTGGAGTCTGGAAAAGATCTGGAGATTGCCTTCTTCTAAGAACAAGCGACCCAGAACTTCGACGCACAAAAAAGCTTAATCGATCGAAAACGGCTCGGAGCTCTCTTCAGTTTTCTCTCGCAAAAGTAACAAATGAAATTACAGAAGGAGCTATTTATAGGAGTGAAATTGGGCGGGAATCGAGAAGGTGAAACGGCGCAATGATTACAGCGGGTCCCACGCCTGTAGGATGAAACGTTACTGCCACGTCAACCCTAGCAGATGACGTTTCGGGGGGCTTATGACGTGGCATGTACCCGCTGTCAAGCTGGACCAATCACCTCACTCCACCTGTACGATCGAAGATCATATCTCGATCGCATGGTCGGAGATCCAGTTACCGTACATAAATTACCGCTTTAGCCATCGACCCTCGGTCAGGCTTTCAAACCGGTTCTTGCGACCCAATCCCCTCAACCGGCCAGCTCATAGGTCCACTAATAGAGAGTGGCCGACCACGTATTTAATGCACAGTCTTAGTGGGGCACCTGTCAGCTCCCCATGCCGACACGTCGAGGCGGTAACTTCTCTCTCTTCACCGTATATATAGCTCCCCCTCATTTATTGCACATTAAGTTTTTCTCACCTAACCTCTCTCACCGCTCAATCACCTCGACCATACTCATCGAGCCTGACTTGAGCGTCGGAATGCCAACCCGGGTCTCACACCCACCTTCCCCGAGTTGGCCTCGGAGTTTATGTTTGCCTCGACCTGTGCAGATTTCGAGTAGTCGGACAAAAGTTTCCCCTCAACAAATAGAGTGACCGTGTCGGATCTCTCGATCGGACCCCAGGCAGGGATTTGGCTCGATCACTAACGAATTATATAAATTTATAAAATTTATATTAAGAATCTAAAAGCATACATCGGGTGATTATAAATTATAAATTATAAATTATTTTTGCTTAAAAAATAAGACAATTTAATTTTCCAAACACTCCTCAAATACTAAATCAGCTAGAATCACGTAATCAATTATTTTATAAGCTTGCAAACATTCTCAGAGTGTGAAATGTGAGTTAATAACATTTTACTCATTGTGTTAATGAAAATTGGCAAAATACCCCCTCTGTAAAATAAAAATTCCTAAAAAAACACCTTCTGTTTTAAAAAAAAAGGCTCATTGCTTCCCTCGTCGATTTTTAAATGATTTTAGTATGAAAAAGATAAATATACCCTTTCATATATTGCCCTTTAATTAACGTTCGAACAAGCTAAAACATGAATTAAAATTTTTAGAATTTTCCCTCTCAAACACAAACCTTTCTTGTTCAATGGATTCTGGGTAGATTTTGAAACATTGGCAAAACTTTTGGATTCCGACAATATCAACAACACAAGAAGCTCACAAGAATCTCCTAAGGGTTGCGTCTTCACGGTATGTATAGTATTTTGATGGGTTTGTGTTATTTTCCCCTAAGTGTTAGCATTTTGTTAAAGGGTTTTTTGTTCTTCAATTTGTGGCTTAATTTTGTTGAAATTTCCTATAAATCTTGTAAAGTTTTGTGTTTATTGAGCTGATAAAGTGAAAATTTGAACTTATTCAGTTGGGAGAATTATTGTTGTTAAATGGTGGGTTCCATATAGACATGTTAAAAGGGCGTGGTGTTTTTAATGTTTGTTGTCTCTTTACTGTGAGACATGGGCTTGTCCTATTCTTATTTTTTATCAGCTTATACTTATGGTCCAGGTTTGAAATTTGAGGGTGGCGCTTGTGTTAGGAATAGTGCCTTGAAAGCCGATGTAATAGTCAGCTTTAGTACTTTCCTTTTGTAAATCATAGACAATCTTTGAATAATACGAATTAAGGCAACACTTCTTTATATGCTCTTGTTTGATTGTGTTTTTACTTTTGACTGTGCATATATAAGAACTCCCCTAATCAATATAACTTATAGGACTCAACCATTTAGGTGAAGTGGTTCATGAGACGAGCCCTATATCACATAAGTTATGATTAGAAATCACTCCAAGCCGATGAGTTCTACAGACAGGGGAAGTGTCAACCTGACTTGTTCGAGGCTTGCTCGTGTGATCACGCTCTTAAGAAGGACCACCTTATTTCATGGGGTGCAAAGTGTATAGTTGATACGTGCGTGATACATGGGGTTGCTTACTTATTTTAAGTAAGTACACTGAGATGTCCCGTGTGAGAAGATTCCTAAATGGGAAAGGGGGTTTCTATATTTAGAAATAGAAACTTCCAGATTAGGAAATATCTCACGAGTCATTGATGTGATTGAGTGATCCTTAAACATGAGATTTCATTGATACTTTATGAGCTAACTCTGTAGTCTTAGGTGTAAGCTTTAAAGGGTGTCGTCTTAGACAACTGATTCAAGTCTTATGCTGCGGCTGCACAAGTGGCACATGAAAGTATATGATAATCGATAAAGGACCTAAGCTTGCATTAGCAAGATGATGATCTCTTCTTGTGTAAGTCATTCATATGCCATCTAGGAGTCCTTGGCCAAGGCAGTGGATCAAGACATCAAGAAAAGAGTTTCTTGGATTGAGATCAAATGGATATGAAATGCACTTAACATTAAGATAAGGATTATTAGGGTTCTAATTATTCCCTTGCCCTAGATCTTGATTGAGAGATGGGACGTAAGAGGATTGTATCTCACATATACCAATGACTTAAAGGTTCTGTCGAATCGAGACATTCTTATTTAGCTAGGGGTCAAACACCTGTTGCTAGACTATAGTCGTTTGATCTGTGGACTAATTAATTAATTAGGGAATTAATAAATTAGGGTCACTGCTAATTGAATTAAGAACCTAAAGGGTCACACACAACAACCCGATCATGTGGGTTAAGGCTTGCATCGATTAAACGAGTTGATCGAACCATTAAGTGAATAGTGGGGCTCACACGTGTGAGTTACACGTGTGGAACACGTGTAGTTACGTGTTTATATGTGTATATATATTAAATAATTAATGTGTTAATTATTTGATGGACTTTGATTTAATTTTGAATTAATTTTAAAATCATAATTTGGAGAATTAAAGTCTAATAAATAATTAATTGTGAATTGATTAATTATTAGTCTTCAAGTTATTTATTACTTAATAAATAAAGTAAAATAAAATATCTAAGGGAGTTAGATATTATTCTTGCTTGACAAGTTGGTCAAAAGGAGACTTTTGGTCAAAGTAAGAGACTTAGTCTCCAAGCAAGAAATCCCTTTCCAAAAGAGTTTGGAATTCTTGTCCAACAAGGAAGAGAGGTTCGAACTCCTTGTCCATAAATACATAGGGCTCGAACCCCATGGGATGATGATACACAATTTCTCCTTCTCCAAATATTATACACTAAACCTTATAGCCTAAACACCGAATATTGAACTAGCATCATCCCTATTCGGATCGTGGTCGCGGTTGGTGGACTAATTCTCTAGAGGGCTACTATCGTAAAGTCTTGAAAGATTTGAAGGAGCTTTTGGGGATCAAGCCACGTGAAGAGCGTTCTTGGGCGGCTAGAACATGTCAAAAAAGCTACTATCTAAGTGAGTTTCTTGATCTCTACAAATTTGGGAATAGGAATTGCAAGATTCGATCCTAACTTATTGGGAAATTTTTTTAAATTTTCGCTGTGTTTCTGTCTCGTTTTCCTAACAAGTGGTATCAGAGCCACCTTGCAAGGCCTATTTCTGATTTGTCTCAATTATTCTTAATTTGGTAGAAATTCTTAGGCTTAAATATGAATTGAGTATAGACAGGCTGAAATTTGAAACTGTATTTTCCCTAAAAGTTTCTGAAAACTGTTTTCTTAAATCGTGTTTTTGAAAAACTGTTTTGGTTGAAATCTATTTAAATCATAATTTTTATTTTGGATTGAATTGGTTTTTAAGAAACCTGAGATACGAAAAACGAAACACGAAACGAACACACGGGATTAGGACATGCTAATGTGTAGCACGCCCCGACCCCGCGAGTACCTCCTGCAACCGCGCGGGAGCCGCCTAGACGAACCCGCACAGGCGTCTCGCAACCGCGCGGGATGCCCGGCCAACCCCCCTCCCCCCCCCGCTCGTCCAGCGTGCACACGAGTACAAAAACTGCCGTATGCTATGTGCGCTGCCGCGCGGCGGTGCTTCACGATTCCAGGGTTCCGGCCCGTTTTCGTGTTTTCATGTTTTTCGTATTTTCGGTCCTTGAAATCCCGATTTAATTTTTCTTTAAAATTTTATTTTATTAAATTAAAATTATTTTTGAAATAATTGTTTAAATTGGGATTTTGACAAATTAAGACGATTTAAATTTTGGGAAAATTACTGCGACGCCCCGACGGGATCCCCAGACCTAGAGGGTCCTGTGGAGTGCCGCCCGCACGGCCTAGTCAGGGTTTGCTACGAGTTTACCCTGATTCAACCTCATAAGAGCAAAATGGACTACGGTAATCTAGAGTAATAACTTAAAGTGAAAACCTAAAGAACTGAAAACAGCGGAAGCGATAGTATAACTTAAAATAAAGGTAGTGGTCCTAAAACAAGAGTCCAAATTGAAGTAAAATAACTGAACTTACATACCGACCCCGAGGAAGACGACATCAAAACAAGTACGAGACAAAAGTCAACGCTTTCTCCCTTATGCGTGGCTGAAGCTTACAAAACGCACAAATATATACATTCCCTGAGGTGGGGTATTGTACATCAACGACAAAACAGCAGGCAAGACCACTCTAACGTCTCTAATCCAAGGGCTGCTCACCTATCTCCTGGTCTCGCTCAAAAAGATCTGAAATACAGGTCAAAAGAGAAGAGTAAGTCATACTGACTTGGTGAGATAAGCGAAAGAATGTAGAACATAAAAAAAATAACAAAATCATAATCGATGCATGAGCAGGCAAGGAACAGTATACATAGGATATACATGCATATGAACGAGCTATGAACAATTACTCCCCTTTTATCACCTAAAACCAAAATCATAAAATAACTCCAAACTCCAGAGTCGGGGTATCCCCCAAATAACAGTGGTCGAGAGTCCCACGTGCCCATGAGATCCTCTCTTCGGCTAGTCACTCTCCGAATCTCCGAATGGTAGCGTCAACTTATGGTCGTTACCTCGCACAGCTACGACCGCGGCCCGATACCGCCCAACCGGTCTGATATTGAGAGTAACCCTGTGGCCCAGAACTACCCCGTAGGCGTCCCCACGAGTGCAATCAAACAGTAATAGAACAGAATAGCTCGTTAACAAGAATGGTAGATTCTTTTCAAACAAAACGATGAATTTGATGCAGTACTTATAGATAACAAATCATTTTTACTCAGAAAATTGTTTGTTTTAAAACTAATAACTAATAATCAAATATTTACATGCGTAGGTATAACATGAAGGGAATAGAAACCGAAATCGTCAAATAAAGGTCTTACGAAGGCTGGTATGATAATATAGATATACGTATTTTAGTTTTAAAAATAAAGTTTCCTCACTGTACTGATACGAAGTTGGTCTAAGTTCGCCTGACAAAAGACAAACACGACTCTAGGTTAACAAGTGTTAAATCTAAAATCCTAGTCTGACCACATTTACAATTCACATACATGCATATGCAAAATACTCGGTACATATACACATGCATTCAATCAACTGAATTACAAAACTAAGGTAAAGGACTCCGTGCCATATACTTGAAATGTGTCTTCTAATTAACAAAATCTATTTTTTTTTTTTAATGTCAACAAGTCATTTATTAATTCTAAATTAGTCAAGGTAAATTCTATTATTACTTCTATGCATTTAAATCATGTTTTGAATATAATATTATAACTATATAACATGGAATTAGTAGATTGATTAATTAATTTTAATCCAATAGGCAACAGAAAGTATTTTAGCTATTAAAATGAAATCTAATCACCTAACAATCATTCCTATCAATTAAAAATATGAATCAGACTACTTTTTCATTAATATCATAAAGTATTATTAATATGAATAACACTATTTAATATTTACGCAGCTAACTCCTAATTTTAATTAAATTATAATTAAGGCCTAATCTTTGAGACAATAATCAATTATTTGGTATTTAAATTCAACCAGTCAATATTATCATTAAAGCTAACAAAAAGGCATTTAATATCTCATTTTTATTTATACCCACCAACCTTTTGCATAAGAAAATTATTTAAACTAACTAATTGTTTATGACTAATATTACATATAAAGATGCATGTACATACCCGGACATGTGTGGGTTTGTTAGAAAATGAATTTGTGAGGTTGAGTGGTCAAGTAAAATCAAAAGGAATAGCTAGGAACTAAAACATATTGCATAATTAATGTTGTACAACTATGTTCACCAAATAAAAGAATCACTACTTCATCTAATTTATTGCTACTTTAATGGAGATTATGAAAAAGAAGCCATACCTGTCCTTTTGTCCGAGAGAGTGAAAGAGAGTTTTGAGAGTGTTAAAGGCATTCACTTGTTTTGTTTATATTAGTAAGTGGTGAATCACTCTTAAATTGATAGTTGGTGATTTGGGATGAGGACACGTCCCAGTCTTTAAAGTTAAGGAAACATTCAATATTAAAAGTTTATATATGTATGAATTGAGAAATGAATACCGCAACCCTTTGCCTCCACCTTTAAAATTAAAATAGATATTTTTTTCTTTTATTATTATTATTATTATTATTATTGTTATTAAACATATTTATAATTGTTAATTTAACTAAATACTACATGCATGCAATTATAGAATGTGTAATGATTACATAAGTGAAGCTACTGAGTCCAAAATACTACTAACATGCACATTCTTTCTTACTGGGCTGCGTGTATATATATATATATATATAATAAAGATTAACATACAAATAATTTTATTTTATTTATTTATTTTTTTTAAAATCCTTTCTGATACTCTATTTATATTTTTGGAATATAATTTAATAACAAAAATGTATTTCTCAAATAAATGGTAATTCAAGTAAATGAGTGCGCAATTAATATGTCAAGCAATATGCATCCATGTTATGATATGATATTTTCCTAATTTATAGTTTCTTACTTTTCTAAATATCAAGGTGTCGCAATTACGAACTTTATTTTCTGAAAATATTGAAGGAATAAAATTATTAATTTTCAGAAATTAATTGGAATTTTATTAGTTTATTGTTTTTCGGGTTTTATAGAAAAGGCTCTTGAACAAGAATTGCATCTAAGTAGTATTTTAAGTCATTAGGGCTTAAAGCGAGAATTTTAATTTATTGGTTAAATTTAAATTCTTGCAATTTATATATGTTAGGTGATCATGGGTTTAGTCTTATGAATGGTTTTAATTTATGTACATGAATGGTTTAAATTGAGGTTGAAGCCCCATAGTTGCGTTTTTTCAATTGGGGTCGGTGCCCCACTTATGTGCGTACTGTTATGTGTTTATTATGTGGCTTTCCATATTACTGTTTTTGAGGCCGGGGTATGCCCCGTGTAATTGTCTAAGGCCAATATGAAGATTGAGCCTTATTACTTTATGTCTTTTTCTTTTTATTGTAATTTGAGAGTAGAGATAGGTGGTGAGGTCTTTTTCTTTCATTTTGGAGACAATGCACCGTGAACCTAAACGAAGGAAAAGAAAATCCTTAACTCAATTCCACAATCTCAAAAGACTATGAACACAAAGTAAAGTAATGGTCTAAAACACTAGATCAAAATATTTAAGTAATATTGATTTAAAACGCCTTCCCCGGCAACGGCGCCAAAAACTTGTTGTTATGATTTTATAAGTTAAACCAATCGTGCAAGTGTACACTGAAAATATACGCGTAGCACAATAGGATCGTGCCCACAGGGAAGGAAAATCAATCACTACTCAATATCTTTTTCTAATCTGAAGACCGAACGAATTTAAGTGGTTGTCTATCTACTAACGGAAGTAAACAATTAACAAGAATAAAACACAATTAACAACTAACACGCATGGATTAAAATCAATAAACTAATTAGGCTGGGGAGTAATAACTTATACATGCTTGACTCAATATAATACTCGGTTGACAAATACAACTCTACAACCTAGTCACTTAAGTTTGTATTATCCTCTCTCAAGGTATACTCAAGTGTTCAATTAAGCTCAACATTGCTCTCGCAATCATTAATAAATTAATTAAACCAACAAGACCAAGACTAGTGCAAATCAAATTCTAGCTGCTTGGCAAGAAATAAGATTTACCGTTGTATAGATTAAGAACCAAATCTCTTTGCATTCCTAAAATCTACTAGTTATGAAAATAATCTCAATTACCATTAATTTCTCAATTCTCAGGTAATTCTAGATTATGCTAAGGGTTATCAGGCCGTCGTAATTCACTTCGAATCAGTTTTCAAACTAAGAATTAGCACAAGTCATTCAAGCATCATGTAACATCCCAATTTTTCGGCCGTACAGGTACGCGGTTCGAGAGTGCTAAGTGCGTATTTAAATTATGTTAATTATGCATTTTACGTGTTTATTTTATTCTTTATGTGAAATACTTGAATTAGGAGATTTAATATTTGAATTTTATATGAACCTTATTTGAAATATTTGAACGTTCATGCTTTAAATTGCCCGTTTTAATCCGTTTGTGCCCGTATTTATTTCTAAATTTTGTGATCAAGTGATATGCATGAAATTTATATGTTATGAATTTGTTTACATGCTCATTTTAAGTTTTTAAGTTCGTTTGATATGGTTTTCGAACCGTTTTATTTGTTAGGGACTTAAGGGCCTAACTTGATTTAGCATACCTTGGGTTCCGGAAGGCGTATCTTGGGCTCGAGAATTCGGATTCGAATTTTCGAAGAAGCGTTGGAATCATAACAAAGAATGGAAGCTAGAAAACTTGGCCTTTTATTTTTCTAAGTCCGTTTGATACCCCATATTTCGCCCGAAACCGAGCCCTTGTGACAGATTTGCGACCCTTGCGCCTTTTGCTCATATCCGACCTGTTTCTTATCCGATTCGACCCTTTTTTGAACCCATTTTCTCCTATTTTGATCCTCTATCTCACTATCCCTCTCTCATTTCGGATCAGCTCCAAGGGAAAGAATAAAAGAAGCAGAAACGTAGCAGCAAGAGAGAAAAGAAGGAAAAGAGGGTTTCCACTATTCACCTTGCCATTTCAAGATCAATACTCATCCGATTCACCTCAAATTCGAAAGTTAAGTCCATGAACTTGTTATCCATCTTCTTAGATTTCTTTTAAGCCCTATTTTGCTGAATTTCGTGGAGATTTGCTCATGCATTGGATTATTTGATGAATAGTTAGGTTAAACGTTCATTTGTTGTTGAATTCATGCCAAACTTGTTCTATAACTTGGATTGATGGATTATATATGATCTCTTATCCTCCATTTATGTAAATATGATCAGAAATTTCATGGAAATTGGATAAAAATCGGACCACCATTAATGTATGATCAGAAATTTCATGGAAATTGGATAAAAATCGGTCCACCATTAATGAATAATCAGGAAGCTTGAAGATGAGGATGTTATATGCTCTCTTGCCTTTGATCTTATTTCCTTTTCGTTTTTAGCATGTATGGATGTTGCTTTGGGTGTATTTTGTTGCATTTTTCCTTGCATTTGGTTCCTTAATGCTGCTGTAGGTTTTCGAGCTTTGGAGAGGAAGAACAGCCCCTGTTTTCGGACTTCCAGCTATTGCTCGGCCGCGGTCGCGCCCACGACCAAAACAAGGGTGTTTTGGGTTGCGGCCGCGACCATTTTTTCCCCAAGTTTCGAGTTGAAATTGTTGCACAGGCTGGAGATGGTGGTGGTCACACTCGCAACCACCCTTGTTCATGTTTGGGATCGCGACCACGACCCCATTTAGGGTTGCTCTCGAGTTGTTGCTGTTGTCACCTTTTGTTTTTCATTTCGTTCGTGTTTTTCTTGTTCTTATTGCTTCATTTTTACCACTTTTGTGTTAGTAAATTGTTACTTTATATGTTAAGTGTTTAATTATAAATTTGTCTCGTGAATTTAATGCTTTTACGTGTATTAAAATGACTTACGCGCTTCATATGTGCTTAAACGTGCATGCATGAATTAATATGACCTTTCCTTGCTTTGTTTGATAATTTCTTACTTATTTTCTTGTGTGCATGCATGCCTAATGTATTATATAATGTGTTATGAGTGTTGTATCAGTTTTACGGATTTATTTGACGTGAATTCGGTGCCCTTACGCGTAAAAATATGAGTTAACATACTCTATTTGCTCTATAACTTTCATATATAATTAAGTACCATGTTTGTTTGCCTTGCATGGGTTTCCCTTGCTCCTTTATTGACGTATATCCATTTCTAACATGTTATATGACGTAATATGAGTATTGCATGAAATTTATGAATTGCTTAACGTAAAATATATGATTTAATATAACTCGATATGGTATCATATGACTTCAATAGAATCTCATTGCATTCTTCATGTATCATTTACATATACATGCATTTGTTGAGTGTTTAAGTTGGTTCATATTGAGTCTAATTTGTCTTTCGTTCTTTGTTTTGTCCTTAGGTTCCTTCTGTGGGTGACGAGGTGGTCTTTTAGGTGCTTTTGGCTTGTTTCGCCCGGGTTGGTCATCAAGGTGAGGTTTCTTTCTTTTTAGTTATAGCGACCTACAACCCTACCTGAGTTTTGAGCCCGCATGCGACTATATATATATTTATACTTAGATATGTGTTTTGATATGTATTTATGGGAATTGGCCCCTTTGTTATAAAATCTTTTGTAAAATGCTTTTATATATAAGTAAGTTTATTTTCATTTATTTGATTTGAAAAGGGTTGGTGTGTGTGTGTGAACGTTTTGAAATAGCGAGCTTTTTAGAAAATTCAGACTTTTGACTTATGAATGGGCCCCGGAGGAGTGGTATGTGATTCTCGGGTTAACCGTGGGGTAGCCTAGCTCTTTCATTAATACAACTCCATTTTTGGGTGACTTGGCCTAACCTCGGGAGGTCGAGAGGATGGTGGGTCTGCTTTTGGCTAACGGTAACCCCGTCGGTGGAGCGGGTAGGATCCCCCGTATCCGAACTTATGACTAGAGAACGGGGTTGAGGATGGCCATCCTCACCCCCAAATGGAGAAGGTAGGATTGATTTAGAACTTTCATTTATTTATGCATTTTGATTCAGCTATGAATGGAGTGTAGGTTGGGAAGTCGTGCTCGCCGAGTAGTGTGATTCCGATTTTGAATATTGTTCGTGAAACGGGAGTGGATTCCTAATTTATAAAATTGGTTGATTTTGGCCTTCGGCCTTAAACCTTTTTCCTTATATATATTATCACGGGATTAAAATGATTTAGAATGCAAAAACCACGCCCTGGTTCATGGATTTTCATATTGATTTATACTCTGCTCTGTTGCATACGTACGTGTGAGTGTGTTAGCCCCCTCATCAGTCTTTTGGACTGACCCTTGTTGTCGTTTCTTTTCTTTTCCCTTTGTTCTTTGAGGTACAGGTTCTCGTGGGAGGTGGCGGTTGTCTCTTGAAGTTTTTAGGTCTTTAGTTGAGTTCATGCATTTTGTTTAATTTACTTTCGTACTTTTGAGCTTTGAAATACATGTATAAGATAGTAACTTAAATTTGATAATTATTTATGAATTTAATTTGCCCTTGCCGGGATTTGTACTTGTGTTAAAAGAGGTCTATGAGCCAAAACCCCGCATGTGAAATGAATGTTTAAATTTTGTTGGCCCGTGGCTATTGCATATGTATGTGATTCTATATTTGAATCCTAGTGCTTCCACATATTTGTTTTCATTTATTGCGCACTTTGTATTAGGGTCTAGACCGCCTAGCTAGGATGTGTATTTTTGTTTGTCACCCGTTCGCTATAGCTTGGTGCGTGTGCGGAGTTCCTATTTCGTTACACGTGTTGGGCTATGGTGCGGGGGATGTAGTGCGCTGCGCTCCGGGGTGTTACATCCTAAAGTGGTATCAGAGCTCCGGGTTGCAAAACTGGAGCTCCAGCGTTGTGTCGGGTCTGTCTTGGTCGTTTGGCTTAGGATTATGTGCTTGTTTGCATTCACTTTCATCAATTATGCGATTTATTCGCATTAATTGTATTATTTTTGTTAATCGTTCACATGAACATGCACTAAAAACCCCGCATGCATCGATATTTCTTGGAAATTGTGCTTTCATTTCAGGATATTGCTCCAATAACAACAAGTATTGCCGGGGAAAAGGACAAAGGACACAAGTGCTTTCGGTTTATAAAAAGCTTTAGGGGTTTGACAAAGGTGATAATGCCAAGATCGAGAAAAGATATCCGAGATGGAATAGCCTGGAAGACTTGTCCGTGGATGTTCCAAGAAAGGTGAGGTATATTTCCTCATCCAATGTTCAAGATCAAGCTTTAGGTACTTCAAGAGAATGAAGCTAAATTTAAAGAATTCGGGAAAGCGTTCAAGTAGGAAAATTTTGTTCGAGAGTTCCGTCATACGTGCATCCCTCAGAGTTTAATGATTAGAGACATCGAGAAAATTCTTAAATTTTAAAGAAAAGTTGAAGAAGGTGGATAATTTTAGATTGGAGTTGAGAGATCGACCTCTGAAGATGTTATCTTAAAGTTCGACGTTATATACAAGGACGTAGGAAATACTCAACGATCTCTTCAAGTTTAAGGGATATATACATGGAAGCTTACACTTTATTTATGAGAGATGAAGGTCCGGTTTGATTCAAAGATCAAGTAAGAGATCCGAATTTTTGGAAAGTTCTTTGGAAATTTCAAGATGTCATCAACAACATGAAGAAGAACAAAATCCGACTTCCAAATGAGGAATTTGATATCTCCCCACCGGAACTAATTCAATAATCATATTACCGAAGTCCAAATGATGTAGATGAGATCCATAAAAAGAGATTGAAGGGATGCTTCAAGCGTGGAAGATTTTGATACATAGTAAGAGTTTGTCCGAAGAATAACAAGAATTTGAAGACTTCAAAATACCGTGGCTTCAAAATCCCGGTTCAAGCACAAGATGACCCTCCCTAAAAGCAAGAAGTTGACACAGAACTCGACACTTCCACCATGGTCCATGGTACACTAACGCATACATGGCATTGCATACATGCATCTTTTATTTAATTTTCTGTTATCTTTCTTTCTTTGTTGCTTCTCGGCGCTTGTTTTGTTGCTTTTGTTGCTTGTTGTTGTTGCTTTCGTTGTTCCCTTTTACGAAACTCTCTTCTTGAAGAGGGTTAGCGAGTTGAGTGCCCGAGAGTGCTGGTGAGTTGTGAGGGTCGAGTTTGCCCGGTGGTTTCTTTGAAGGCGCTTAGTTAAGGTACGGAGTTACCGTAGGCGTTGTTGCTTACTTTTAGGAGGTCCGCACGGGACTCAACGGTATCTACGGGTGATAGAGAGAAGGCTAACCCATTGATATTCCTTGTAGAAGAGCCAAGTATACCTCAGAACAAGAAATCTATCATGTTAGCGGGGAATACTAGGCAATCTTCTTTAAGAACGCCAACCCATTGACATGTATGACAATTAAGAGGTACGGTTTTGAGTGAGAAGAGGCGTTGAAGAGAGTTACCTACGGTATTGGCCTTTGCTTAACCGGAGGTACGAAAGGCTACTTTGTTTTCGACCGAGGCATAAAGGAAGGTCTTTGTTGTGTGTTGCTTGTAGAAGAACCGTAGCCTACGCCTTGATAAGTGCAAGGTCATAAGTTTATCCCACTCATGGTTTGAAGTTGTTCGAGGCTTTAGGAAACCAGTTGTAATGGCATAAGAAAGACGTTGCAGACTTGGTGTAGTAATATCTATGTGCCAATGGTTGAGAATTCTCCAACTACTCCCGAATCTTTAATTGGGAAGTGCGGGCAAATGAATAGGACTTTATGTCCGGTTTGCTATTTAAGGAGGTAAGTCTCGAGAAGTTTGCAGTTCTCTGAGATTTAAATATCTTAGTATGAAGTTGGGCTTGTCTTCGGAACCGTTCAAGACCCTCTTAGGAACTGAGGATAAGTCCTTTTGAAGGGGGAGAGGTTGTAACATCCCCATTTTTTGGCCGTATAGGTACGCGGTTCGAGAGTGCTAAGTACGCATTTAAATTATTTTAATTATGCGTTTTACGTGTTTATTTTATTCTTTATGTGAAATACTTGAATTAGGTGATTTAATATTTGAATTTGATATGAACCTTATTTGAAATATTTGAACGTTTATGCTTTAAATTGCCCGTTTTAATCCGTTTGTGCCCGTATTTATTTCTAACTTTTGTGATCAAGTGATATGCATGTTATTTATATGTTATGAATTTGTTTATGTGCTTGTTTTAAGTTTTTAAGTTCGTTTGATATGGTTTTCTAACCGTTTTATTTGTTAGGGACTTAAGTGCCTAACTTGATTTAGTGCACCTTGGGTTCCGGAAGGCGTATCTTGGGCTCGGGAATTCGGATTCGAATTTTGGAAGAAACGTCGGACTTGTAACAAAGAATGGAAGCTATAAAAATTGGTCTCTTATTTTTATAAGTCCATTTGATACCCCGTATTTCGTCCAAAACCGAGCCTTTGTGACAGATTTGCGATCCTTACCCGTTTTGCTCATATTCAGAAACATAGCAGCAAGAGAGAAAAGAAGGAAAAGAGGGACTCCACTATTCACCTTGCCATTTCAAGATCAATACTCATCCAATTCACCTCAAATTCGAAAGGTAAAACTGTGGACTTGTTCTCCATCTTCTTAGATTTCTTTTAAGCCCTCTTTTGCTGAATTTCATGGAGATTTGCTCATGCATTGGATTATTTGGTGAATAGTTAGGTTAAATGCTCATTTGTTGATGAATTCATGACAAATTTGTTCTATAACTTGGATTGATGGATTATATATAATCTCTTATCCTCCATTTATATAAATATGATCAGAAATTTCATGGAAATTGGATAAAAATCGGACCACCATTAATGAATAATCATGAAGCTTGAAGATGAGGATATTATATGCTCTCTTGCCTTTCATCTTGTTTCCTTTTTGTTTTTAGCATGTATGGCTGTTGCTTTGGGTGTCTTTTGTTGCCTTTTTCCTTACCTTTGGTTGCTTGAAGCTGCTGCAGGTGTTGGAGCTTTGGAGAGGAAGAACAACCCCTGTTTTTGGACTTCCAGCTGCTGCTCGCCCGCGACCAAAACAAGGGTGTTTTGGGTCGCGCCCGCGACCAGTTTTTCCCCAAGTTTCAAGTTGAAACTGCTACATAGGCTGGAGATGGTGGTGGTCGCGCCCGCGACCACCTTTGGGCACGTTCGCGACCCCATTTAGGGCTGCTCTCCAGTTGTTGCTGTTGTCACCTTTTGTTTTTCGTTTCATTTGTGTTTTTCTTATTCTTATTGCTTCTTTCTTACCCCTTTTGTGTTAGTAACTTGTTACATTATATGTTAAGTGTTTAATTATGAATTTGTCTCGTGAATTCAATGCTTTTACGTGTATTGAAATGATTTACGTGCTTCATATGTGCTTAAACGTGCATGCATGAATTAATATGACATTTCCTTACTTTGTTTGATAATTTCTTGCTTCTTTTCTTGTGTGCATGCATGCCTTATGTATTGTACAATGTGTTATGAGTGTTGTATCAGTTTTACGGATTTATTTGACGTGAATTCGGTGCCCTTACGCCCAAAATATAATTTAATATACTCTATTTGCTCTATAACGTGCATGTATAATTGAGTACCATGCTTGTTTGCTTTGCATGGGTTTCCCTTGCTCCTTTGTTGAAGTATATCCAATTCTAACGTGTTATATGACGTAATATGAGTGTTGCATGAAATTTATGAATTGCTTAAGATAAAATATATGCGTTATGATTTAATATAACTCGATATGGTATCATATGACTTCAATGGAATCTCATTGCATTCTTCATGCATCATTTACATATACATGCATTTGACGAGCGTCTAAGTAGGTTCATATTGAGTCTAAGTTGTCTTTCGTTCTTTGTTTTGTCCTTAGGCTGGTTCTGTGGGTGACGAGGTGGTCTTTTAGGTGCTTTTGGCTTGTTTCGCCCGGGTTGGTCATCAAGGTGGAGTTTCTTTCTTTTTAGTTATAGCGACCTACAACCCTACCTGAGTTTTGAGCCCGCATGCGACTATATATGTATTTATACTTAGATACGTGTTTTGATATGTATTTGTGGGAATTGGCCCCTTTGTTATGAAATCTTTTGTAAAATGCTTTTATATGTATGTAAGTTTATTTTCATTTATTTTATTTGAAAAGGGTTGGTGTGTGTGTGAACGTTTTGAAATAGCGAGCTTTTCAAAAAATTCAGAGTTTTGACTTATGAATGGGCCCCCGAGGAGTGGTATGCGATTCTCCGGTCGACCGTGGGGTCGCCAAGCTCTCTCATCAACACCACTCTATTTTTGATGACTTGGCCTAACCTCAGGAGGTCGAGGGGATGGCGGGTCTCCTTTTGGCTGACGATAACCCCGTCGGTGGAGTGGGTAGAATCCCCCGTATCCGAGCTTATGACTAGAGAACCATCCTCAACCCCGAACGGAGAAGGTGGGATTGATTTAGAACTTTGATTTATTTATGCATTTTGATTCAGCTATGAATGGAGTGTAGGTTGGGAACTCGTGCTCGCTGAGTAGTGTGATTCCGATTTTGAATATTGTTCGTGAAATGGGAGTTGGATTCCTAATTTATAAAATTGGTTGATTTTGGCCTTCGACCTTAAACCTTTTTCTTTATACATATTATCACGGGATTAAAATGATTTAGAATGCAAAAACTACGCCTCGGTTCATGGATTTTCATATTGATTTATGGTCTGCTCTATTGTACACGTACGTGTGAGTGTGTTAGCCCTCTCACCAGTCTTTAGGACAGACCCTCGTTGTCGTTTCTTTTCTTTCCCTTTGTTCTTTGAGTTATAGGTTCTCATGGGAGGTTCGTGCTAGGCGGCGGTTGTCTTTTGAAGTTTTTAGGTCTTTAGTTGAGTTCATGCATTTTATTTAATTTACTTTTATACTTTTGAGCTTTGAAATACATGTATAAGATAGTGACTTAAATTTGATAATTATGTATGAATTTAATTTGCCTTTGCCGGGCTTTGTACTTGTTTTGAAAGTGGTCTGTGAGCCCAAACCCGCATGTGAAATGAATGTTTAAATTTTGCTGGCCCATGGCCATTGCATATGTATGTGATTCTATATTTGACCGCTTAGCTAGGATGTGTATTTTTGTTTGTCTCCCGTTCGCTGTAACTTGGTGAGTGTGCGGAGTTTCTATTTCGTTACACGTGTCGGGCTATGGTGCGGGGGATGTAGTGCCCTGCGCTCCGGGGTGCTACAATCATATCAAACACTTAACATGCATTCATCATCACTCCCCTAGCCCTAGGGGTTTAGCTACTCATAATTAAATCAAAACTCATAAAACTAAAGAATATTGCATTCAAGAAATTCATGTTCATCAAGTCTAAACAAAGTCTCAAAAACAAAGCTCTAAACATTCATGAATTCTGGAAAACAAATATAACATGAAAAACGAATTTAAACCAAACTTAGGAGAATTAGTTTGATAACTAAAGCAATAAATAAAACCGGAAAAACTGAAATTATTCGAAGAATTCAATCCTTTTCTCTTCTCGAAATTCTCTGAACAACTCTCTCAAAAGCTCTGTATCTCCTTCTCCAAGATAGGTCACGAACGGAAGAAAAAGATCCCCAAAATATATCCCAAAACGCGCTATAAATAGCTGTCTAAAAATCTACCTAACTGCCCTAGGTAACGGGTGTTACCATTCCATGAGCAATTCCAATTAACGCCCGTTACAGGCCTTAAATTGTGCTTACGCTTTTATGAGTGGTAACGAGCGTTACCACTTTCCTTCTGCCCAGAGGTAACGGGCGTTACCCTTCCTGCGCCAAAGATCTCCTCCTATTGCCTCTGTTAACGGGCATTACCAGAGTTATACTGCCAGGGAGTAATGGGCGTTACTCGCTTAATTTGCTGAAAGTGATGCTCCTAGGTCTGTTAACGGGGGTTAATAACATTGTACGTCTAAGGGGTAACCATTTCCTCCAAAAATGCGTGAATTCACCTCGTTTCGCCGTTTCTTAACTCCAATTCCTTAAACACCTACATGGAGCAAAATAAACACATCAACGCATCAAACGACAGAAAAATATACTCTAATTAACGCTCAAATCCATGCGAATTCTTCACTCAACAAATTCCCCCACACTTGCTTATTGCTCATCCTCGAGAAATACAAAAATAAAGAAAACACATCCCCATCAAACCTCGACTTCAACGCAATCATCGAACCTTCGCCTAAATAAGTCTAGCTCATCAAATCAAGTACTTATAAACACAAGATCATCAAAAATAGTATGAAAAGTATACCCTTGTGTAGTGTGTGATTCGAACGAAACAATGTACAAAGATTAGATTGAAAAATTCACAATTTCCTCCTAAGTTCCAATCATCAACTTCAGAATACACTTTTTGCACCTATCTCCACTAATGGAGTTAAATCAAGACTTAGGATCGGTCTTTCGAGCTTGTAATGTAGGCTTTCGGTAAAGTTATGGAATTTTTGGATCAAGTGACTACTTACCAAGCTTACATCATTTAATCTTTTTGCACGGCACTTTCATTCGTCATTAAACACTTCCTCCACACTTGGACATTTGTATCTCACTCTTTCAATTCCACACTCTTCATAAGTTTCTTCTTTTCTTTTCTTTTGCTCTTTCCTTTCTTTTTCATATCATTTTCTTTTTCACACTTTTTCTCATTCTTTTTTTTTTCTTTCTTTACATATATCTCTCAATTTCAATCACAAGAACAATCAAAAGGGATCCAAAGATAAATATTCACTATAAGATCACACGAGCAAGCCTTGGTGTAAAAAT
This sequence comes from Lantana camara, assembly GCA_037501455.1. Lineage (NCBI taxonomy): Eukaryota > Viridiplantae > Streptophyta > Magnoliopsida > Lamiales > Verbenaceae > Lantana > Lantana camara. The sequence continues at coordinate 15,448,234 of CM074859.1, forward strand.
TAACAAGGTGGTTTCTTTTGTTGTGCATTAGGCTTATAGTGTGGCTACAAAAATCTTTGTACAACAATTAGGCTCAGCGGGGTCAATAAGATCATGTTATTTAGTGAAAAACGGCTAAAAGAAAGGCTTAAAATCCTCCGACAACGAATGCCTACTTCACTTCCTTAATCTTTCATTAATTCAAAATTTCGCCTCAATGGGACTAAAGTCCATCCTAATCAAATCTTAGACTCATTTGGAAATCATCAATTCACCTTTCTAAGCAAAGTACATTATCCCGTTCAAAAGTGCTCAAAATATAAGGGCATACTAACACACTAAATTATCCAATCTTATACAAATTTTCCTCAATTCAAATAGCCTAACTCGCTCTAGCAAAGGCTCAACAATCAAACTTCAAAGAAAAAGTTCAAAATAGGGGAAAATTTTCAAAATTCTCGCAATTTCTCAATTCCTAACAATTCACAAGGTTAACAAGACATCTACTCATGCAAATATCCAACTAAATCCCATAATTATAACCATATCTCCCCCACACTTAGTCTTTGCAATGTCCTCATGCAAATGAAAGAATTAAAGTTTAAGAAAACTCCCTTATCAATTAAAGACCCGGTAACATGCTAGCAAAACTTCCAAAACCTGAGATATGTGACTAGAAAACACGGATCAAGTGCAAAGGCAATTGATAATTAACATGCATTCAACAAGCAACACACCAGTTACGAATTCAAGTAAAGAAAGGGCACATTGCATAAAAATAATTCATGGAGTTCAAAAGACAATAGCAAAGAAATAAGAATGCCAAAAGTATCAAAATCTAGCAATAAGTACAAGATCAAAATAGAATGTCAATAAAGCAAGAAAAACATAATGGCAAAGCGATCAGGGCTCAGGGGGCTACTAGGGTCCTCTGAAATACTGATCAAGATGAGTGTAGAACCTCTCAAACTTGTCATCAACCTGAGCTTGCCATTCATCAAATCGCTTATCCATATAATGAGCTAAATACATGATCAAAATAGAATGTCAATAAAGCAAGAAAAACATAATGGCAAAGTGATCAGGGCTCAGGGGGCTACTAGGGTCCTCTGAAATACTGATCAAAAAGAGTGTAGAACCTCTCAAACTTGTCATCAACCTGAGCTTGCCATTCATCAAATCGCTCATCCATATAATGAGCTAAATCTTCAATCCTCGCGGTCAGATCAGCTCTCAATCTAGCCAACTTCGTCCTAAGACTCCTCACACTACCTGGAGTACCTTTATCGGCTTCATCAACAACAACCGGTGCAGCATTGAGGAGGACCTCAAACTCGTTATCCGTCCTATCGGGAGTCTGATCTAAGAGCTCCTTCTGCACATTAGAAAGCTCCTCATAACGAGCCTTACCCCAACTATACATCTGCCAGAACCTATCTCTGTCCCGGATTGGCCACCATGGCAAGATTTGCTCCTTGAGTTATCCACTCTCCCATTCAATAGCTAAACCCAAGTTCTCCAGATACTGTGCACCAATATCATAACAAAAATCAACGGGCAACAATCCCCTAGGCCTCCAATCCGCCTCATGGGCAAACATAGTCACAAATGCGCCGTGGGCAATCGTCCCGGTAGCTCTCCCTGTAACTTCTTGAAGCAACCAGAGGAACTCAGTCGTGCCATAGAATTTGATGACTTCCTTTATCATATACATGATTCCCAGCTCCATCTCATTGATATGGCTCTCACTCCTGTATCGGGCACAAAATCCTATAGCTAAGATCCTATGCACTATCACCCAAGCCAACGAATCTAAGTAGCTATCTGTGTTTCGGGGGGAATAATTCTAGACACCCTTACGTAGAGGAAAGGATCTCCACACCGCCTCTCTCTGAACCATATTGCACTTAGGCAATGAAGAAGTAGCATAACCTGGAAAATGTAGAATTTTTCTTATCCGATCCGTACCCTAAACTTGAGTTTCCTGATCATCCAAAGTGAAAGTCAATGTGTTATCCACCGGATTAAAGTTCATTGTGGTGAAGAAGGCGGCAGTCATTTCAGCATATGTCAAATCCTTCTCAGTAAGGAAGGGCAACCAACCAATGTTGTTAAACAGTCTCTTCACCTCTTCCTAAGCCTCGAGTTTCTCCATCCATGGATCCTTGAAGAACCGAGGGTATATGATATTCCTTGTCAAATTCCTTTGAAACGGATTACCCAAAATATTCACGGTTATATTGACCGAATCCCACAGTTGATGATCCTTGGGGGATGAGGTATTGAAGGGTTCAATGGCCCAAGGACGCTTAGTATGTCCCATGGTACCTGAATTAAACAAATATATCAAAGCACAACACACAAATATCAGTCACAATTCACTCAGACACTATATCAAACACCTTGTGTACATAGGCCTAGGGCGTGAGTTTAACTACAATTCTTTAATCTACCTAACCTAATGCAATATAACCCTAGAGTATCACAAACTAAGCATGAAATTCTCCACATTCAACCTCAAATTCGGATTCAAGGGTTAATTAAAGACTAGGGTTCTCTGTGAGTTCAACCAAATTAAATCATCTATCCTGACTCTAGCATGCATAATCTCTCCAAATTCATCAAGTCTATCCCAAAATTCATCTTGAATTTGCAAATTAATTCCCAGGTTTCAATCCTTAAATTGGAAGAATTAAATCCAAATTTCATGCTAGGTGGGGGCAGGGAATTTACTTACCAAGTGTCATGAAGGAAGAGAGCGTGTGTGATTGGTGGTGGGACGCCGAAAATTGGTGGCTGTGCTTGGTGGAGGAGTGGTGGCTTACCGGAAATTTGATGAAGATTGGACAAGGGAAGCTATTGATGCTCTACTAAGGGGGTGTGTGTATTATTTATAGGTTTGGGGGGGGGGGAGAAAAATCCGAAATTTGGAAGGAAAAGAAATATTAAGGTAAAAACGTGTTTCCTACCCCAGTACGTATTCGTGAATTTGCCCTGTTAACGGGCGTTAATGGTTTCAGCCTTGCAAAGGGTAACGCCCGTTACTCCAACTTCCCATACGCCTGACTCGATTAACGGGTGTTACCTAAAATCAACTGACCAGGAGTAACGCCCGTTACCTTAATGTTTTGAAACACCTGCCTTTAATAACGGGTGTTACCTAGAATTACCGACGAAGTGCTAATGCCCGTTTCTAAATTCGCCCAACAAGCTTACGTTAGACACAAACACAACTCGAAAAGTGCTTAATCACGTTAATTAACACAAATTAACTCATAAAAATCAATCAAACCATAGTGCACCAATCTCAAAAACACATAAACATCTAACAACACATATTGCAATAAATCGCACCAATTCATTCTCCACACAAATAGTTCAGTCACATGCATATGCATACGAACAAAGTAAACAGACCTTATTGTTGATATTTATGCCCAAGTCACGGTCCTTGCATTCATTCCCACTTCAAATTCCGATAACGCCTCAACTAACCTGCACTCGAGAGAGATAACCAAAATAAATGCGAGAGGAAAACGAGAACGAAAGAAAAAAAATAGTTCTAAGTTATAGTCGTTAGCTTGACTTTGAAATCCAGATTAGGGATCAACATTCCCCACATGACGAGTCACAAGGAGTGACCTCGTTCTTGCTAATCACAATGCCAGAGCTTGATTTCCACGTACCTAATTTCAACACATTCTCTCTTCTCGAATTTCGAGACTTCGATTTCCTTCCCCAATTAATCGAATCCCTTTTCGGCGTGAATAGAACCACTCTACCTGTGGTCTCACTTATAGCCCCGATCAAACAACACTCACCCGATACCGATGGTGGTGTTGTGGAACTAAAAATCCTAAACTCCATTCTTTCATCCCCTATTTTGAACACGAGACGTCCATTTTGAACATCGATATCCGCTCTAACCGTGGCTAGAAACGGTCTTCCAAGGATCAATGGCAACCTTCATCGCTCTCAACATCAAGAACTACAAAATCATTAAGGATGCAGAATTTTCCAACTTTTACTAACACATCTTCAAGAATTCCTATCGGGTATTTCACCGATTCGTCAGCTAGTTGGAGCACCATGTTAGTCGGTTTGAGATCTTTCACTTCTAATTTCCTACAAGTAGATAAAGGGATTAAACTCACACTAGCTTCTAAATCAAATAAAACATCATGAAATTGTAAGGAACCAATAGTTAAAAGGATAGAAAAACTCCCGGGATCTTTGAGCTTCGGGGGAAGCTTGAGCTGAATAATAGCACTGCACTCCTCAGTAAGTGCAACCGTGGTGAAGTCTTCAGACTTCCTTTTTCTCAAAACCAATTCCTTCAGAAACTTCAAGTGCGTGGGCATTTGAGCTAATGCCTCCACAAAGGGGATATTAATGTGAAGCTACTTAGAGATACTCAAGAACTTCTCAAATTGTTTCTCTAATTTCTGCTTCTATAATCTCTGAGGAAAAGGAACCAGTGGAATATGTTCCTTGGGTGCCACACTCACCTTTGGGTTTGAAGGGAACTCTTCATTTTTCTCTTCTATGCTCACCTTTTCAATATCAACTACCTCCCCAACATTTTCACAGGCAAAATCGTCAACATCAGAATCTGCAAGCAACCTTGGACCTTCCTACTCTCCACAGCTTTGTACAAATATGGCCTTACAATATTCCTTAGGATTGTTTTCGGTTTGACTTGGCAGAATTCCTGGGCCTCTCATATTCAAAGATTGGGCGATCTGACCAATCTGAGTTTTCAAATTCCTGTTCTGATTTACCACATGTTCCACTTGAGTCTCCAACTTCTGATATCGATCTGTAGACACGTCTATGAATTTCTCAAGTGCAGCCTCCTATCCTTGCTTTTGTTTCTGTTGAGGTGATGTAGCATTGTATGAAGCTGGTGGTCTTGGTTGGAATTGCTGCCTAGGCTGAAACTGAGGTGTCGATTAAGGTGGTTGCTGGGCATTCTGATTGTTAGACCAAGAGAAATGGGGGTGGTTCTTCCATCCAGGGTTGTAGGTGTTTGAGTAGGGATCATTCACTAGTTTGGAATTGTTTGCATAATTCACCTGTTCTTATACCTATTCTCCTGCATTAGTATAAGGACACATGTTAAACGCATGTCGAACACTACAAATTTCACAAGTTACCTGACCTGGTTGGGATTGTGTCCCAACCAGGTTCACAGAAAGTTGATCCAATTTCTTGTTGAGGGCCTCGAATTTGGCATTGATGGCGGTTAGGCCATCTAGCTTGATGACTCCTGCTTGCACCTTGTTAGGTTGAGAATGGCTTCTCTCATGCACAAAAACATCGTTTTGTGACATGTTATCTAACAGTTCAGTGGCGACCATTTCAGATTTTGACAAAAATGCTTCGCCAGCTGTGGCATCCATCGCTCCTCTGAAAGTAGGGGACATCCTATTGTAAAATGTCTGAATCACTAGCCAACCGGGAATGCCATGATAAGGGCACTTCTTCTGCAAATCCTTGAATCTCTCCCAAGCCTCATAGAAGGATTCCCCGTCCAATTATCTAAATCCTTGAATATCATTCTTGTACTTCGTGGTTTTGCTGAGAGGGAAAAACTTAGCTAGAAAAGCCTGAGAAATTGCATCGCAGCTCTGAAAGGATTCATTCAGTACAATACTCAACCATGCTTTGGCTCGTTCCCTCAGTGAGAATGGGAAAAGTCTAACTCGAATAGCATCCGGTGTGACATTGTGGATCTTGAAAGTATCACACACACCTCAAGAAAGAACTCAAGATGTAATGTAGGGTCCTCTAGTGGTAATCCTGAAAATGGATTGTTGTGCAGCAAATTGATTATAGTTGGTTTGATCTAAAAATTGTTGGGTGCAATCTGGGGACGAGTTGCGGTCTGAATTGCCCCAGCATTCGGCACACTGTAATCTCTTATGGCCGGTGGTGGTGGATCTTGAGGTAGGTCAGCCATCAGTACGGTAGTCTGTCTTTTATCTTTCTTTCGCTTCCTCCTAATAGCACTAAGTGTTCTCTCGATCTCCAGATCCTAAGGTTAGTTTTGGATCTTGAGATCGTCGTATGCACCGTGAATCTGCACGAAGGAAAAGAAAATCCTTAGCTCAATTCCACAATGTCAAAAGACTATGAACACAAAGTAAAGTAATGGTCTAAAACACTAGATCAAAATATTTAAGTAATATTGATTTAAAACACTTTCCCCGGCAATGGCGCCAAAAACTTGTTGTTATGATTTTATAAGTTAAACCAATCGTGCAAGTGTACACTGAAAATATACGCGTAGCACAATAGGATCGTACCCACAGGGAAGGGAAATCAATCACTACTCAATATCTTTTTCTAATTTGAAGACCGAACAACTTCAAGTGGTTGTCTATCTACTAAAACGAAAGTAAACAATTAACTAGAATAAAATACAATTAACAACTAACACGCATGGATTAAAATCAATAAACTAAATAGGCTGGGGAGTAATAACTTATACATGCTTGATTCAATATAATACTCGGTTGACAAGTGCAACTCTACAACCTGGTCACTTAAGTTTGTATTATCCTCTCTCAAGGTATAATCAAGTGTTCAATTAATCTCAACGTTGCTCTCGCAATCATTAATAAATTCATTAAACCAACAAGACCAAGACTAGTGCAAATCAAATTCTAGTGGCTTGGCATGGTATAAGATTTACCATTTTATAGATTAAGAACCAAATCTCTTTGCATTCCTAAAATCTACTAGTTATGAAAACAATCTCAATTACCATTAATTTCTCAATTCTCAGGTAATTCTAGATTATGCTAAGGGTGATCAGGCCGTCGCAATTCACTTCGAATCTGTTTTTAAACTAAGAATTAGCACAAGTCATTCAAGCATCATATCAAACACTTAACATGCATTCATCATCACTCCCCTAGCCTTAGGGGTTTAGCTACTCATAATTAAATCAAAACTCATAAAACTAAAGGAAATTGCATTCAAGAAATTCATATTCATCAAGTCTAATCAAAGTCTCAAAAACAAAGATCTAAACATTTATGAATTCTGGAAAACAAATCTGACATGAAAAACGAATTAAAACCAAACTTAGAGGAATTAGTTTGATAACAGGCCTTAAATCGTGCTTACACTTTTATAAGTGGTAACGGGCGTTACCACTTTCCTTCTGCCCAGGGTTAACGGGCGTTACCCTTCCTGCGCCAAAGACCTCCTCCTCTTGCCTCTGGTAACGGGCGTTACCAGAGTTGTATTGCCCGTTATTCCCTTAATTTGCCAAGAGTGATGCTCCTGGGTCTGTTAATGGGGGTTAATAACATTGTACGTCTAAGGGGTAATGGGGGTTACTCCTATTTCCTCCAAAAATGCGTGAATTCACCTTGTTTCGCCGTTTCTTAACTCCAATTCCTTAAACACCTAAATGGAGCAAAATAAACACATCAACACATCAAATGAAATAAAAATATACTCTAATGAACGCTCAAATCCATGCGAATTCTTCACTCAAGAACTGCTTAGTGTAAGCACTCGAAATAATCATCAGTACTTCATAACCTTTACTGACGACTTTAGTCGATATGGTTTTGTGTACTTAATGAAGTACAAATCTGAGGCTTTTGAGAATTTCTTAGAATTTCAAAAGGAGGTTGAGAACCAAACTGGTCATAAGATCTGATCGAGGTGGCAAGTATCTTAGTGAAGAATTCCTTAATCATCTCAAGATAATGGAATTATCTCTCAGTGGACTCCTCCAGGAACTCCTCAGCTTAATGGAGTTTCTGAGAGAAGAAATCAAACCCTACTTGATATGGTTCGCTCCATGATGAGTTTCATTGACTTACCACTTTCACTCTGGGGTTATGCTCTAGAAAGTGCAACCAAGATTCTGATTCTTGTTCCTTCCAAGTCAGTCCCTAAAACGCTCTATGAAATGTAGCATGGTAAAATCCCTAGTTATTCTTACTTAAGAATTTGGGGTTGTCCTGCTTATGTGAAGAGGACAGTGGGAGATAAGTTAGAAGCTCGTTCTAATTTATGCTACTTTGTTGGCTATCCTAAGGAATCCATAGGATATTACTTCTATGATCAAATTGAACAAAAGGTGTTTGTTTCAAGAAATGTAACTTTTTTTAAGGAACCGTTCCTAGAAGAAAAGAAAGGCAAGATCACAGAACTCGAAGAAATTCAAGATACTCCCACGCCACATTTAGAGGACACGTCCCATTCTGACATCCTACAACCAATCGTGAACTTCGATACATGTGAAAATCCTCCTCTAAGGCGTTCTGAACGCACTCCTAGACAGCCTGAGAGATGGTATGGTTTTCTCCATGAAATCTCTCAAGAGGATAATGATCCCCTAACATATAAGGAGGCAATGTCAGACTCTGATTCTGATCAGTGGAAACAAGCCATGAAATCCGAAATGGATTCCATGTACTCCAATCAAGTTTGGACCTTGGTAGATTTGCCTGATGGGGTAAAACCCATAGGATACAAATGGATCTTTAAGAGGAAGCTTGGAGTAGATGGAAGCATTGCAGCCTATAAGGTAAGACTGGTTGCAAAATGATTCACTCAAAGGCCAGGGGTGGGCTTTGATGAAACCTTTTCGCCCGTTGCAATGCAAAAGTCCATTCGGATCATACTTGCCATAGTTGCATATTACGACTATGAGATATGGCAAATGGATGTGAAAACTGTCTTTCTCTATGGAGACATTGATAATGACATTTTATATGGATCAATTCATAGGTTTCACATTTAGTGGGAGTGAGCAAAAGGTTTGCAAGCTCCAAAGATCAATCTACGTATTGCAACAGGCTTCTAGGAATTGGAACATTCGTGTTGATGAAGCAGTCAAAGCGTTTGCCTTCGTTTAAAATTCGAATGAGTCCTGCGTGTATAGAAAGGAATTGGAGACTTCACTGCAATTCTTGGTGCTTTATGTTGATAACATCCTTTTAATTGGGAATTCGAAGGATGACATAAAAGTTACAAAGTCATGGTTATCGAACTAATTCGAGATGAAAGATCTTGGTGACGCGTCCTACATTCTCGGTATTAAAATCTATAGGGATAGATCTAAGAGATTGATAGGACTATCACAATCGATGTACATAGACAAAGTACTGAAACGGTTCAGTATGGAGAATGCGAAGAACAAAGTTCTTCCCATGAGTGTAGAAATGTCTCTGTCAAAGAAGATGTGTCCTAAGACGAACCTTGAGAAGGAGAGGATGACTCATGTGTTTTATGCTTTGGCAATAGACATCATAATGTATGCAATGTTGTGTACTCGATCGGATGTGGCATATGCACTTAGTGTAACGAGCCGATTCCAATCAGACCCTAGAAAAGGTCACTGGACTACCGTGAAGAATATCCAAAAGTACTTACGAAGCACTAAGGATTTATTCTTAGTATATGAAGGACAGAAAGATCTTGTAATCGGAGGATACTGCGATGCAAGCTTTGCATTTGACTTAGATGATTTTAAGTCAATGTCAGGATATATTTTCTACCTAAACGGCGGAGCAACGAGTCGGAAGAGTTCCAAGCAGTCAACCACTGAGGCCTACTACTTAGCTGCAAACGATGCAGCTAAGGAAGATGTTTGGATTAGAAACTTCATTCAAGATTTGAATGTCGTTCCTAGCATGAAAGACCCCATTACTGTGTTTTGTGACAACACCGGTGTGGTTGCTCAAGCAAGAGAACCAAGATCTCACCAACGGACCAAGCACATTATGAGGAAGTATCACCTAATCCGTGATATCATTAAAAGAGGTGATGTGCAAATTGAGAGGGTCACATCAGCAGAGAATGTAGCAGACCCGCTTACCAAACCCCTTAGTCGAGAAGCATTTGAAGGTCATCTTTGCGAATATGGGACTTAGATTAGCTCCTGAATGGCTTTGATGGGTGATGTGGGCCAATTTTGCACATTATTTTATTGTTGAATTAAATATTCAATAATAGGATTATTATTATTATGGGAAGAAGAAAGAGAAGAGGTTGAGAAGAGATTGGGAGAAAAGGTCAGCAATTACGTGGTTTTCAAATTGGAGAACGTGCCAAGACTTTAGGAGGAGAGAGAAAAGAGGGGAAGACCAGATACATTGAATCTGAAAGAAAGCTTAGACTGGATATACCTCTCTCAAAAATAAAAAAAAAGAAGATTCATCGTCCTTCTGAAACTTCTACAGAAAACCTAGCAGTCTCATTTTTTATTATCTTTCTCTTATCATTTGCTGCTGTAATTTATATCGTTATATTAGTCTAAAGATTAGAACATTCATTTTTGGCCTTGTATGCAAAAGTCATTTACTCCAGAAGATTGAAGATTATCAGCAGCCTTCACCTTTATCCAAATTTCATTATTAATTTCATTTCTCATTTACTTTTCTGCAATTTACGTTGACATTTATTTTATTATTCATTTTGCTATTCGCAGCTTGGTTAAATCTCCAATTTCCCAAATACAAATCGTGTTGATATTTGGTCAATTTTTGGCAAATATCATCTGGCGCCGTCTGTGGGAAAGCGATTAAATCGAGCAAAAGGCGTGAGTTTTCGTAGTTTTTCATGGCATCCAAGATCGGATCTAGCGGTGTGTCAACTCCAATCAACCCGTCCGCTCCGGCAACGATGGGCACCGAAAAAGCTGTTGGGAGTGCTTCAAATCCGCTATTCATCGGAAGTATTCCCGTGTTGACCGACTCCACCGTCGTTACGGTTACGGGAGGCGCGCCACTAACCAAGGACTGCGCGGATCTCCCGGAATCCAGCTTGACGGGAGGTTTGAAGAATCCGCGAGGCGATAACCTCGAAGTTGGAGGTGCAGTCCGGCTGACCCCTCCAGGTGCAGGAGGCTCCTCACCTGGAAGGACGTCCCTGCCTGAAGGACTGAACCTGCCCGTGGGGGCAGACAGGCAGGCGGGCAACCAGCCGTCTACGGAAGAGCTAGAGGCATTGCTGAGCCTTAACTTCAACCCCCGGCAGACTACCAGGGTGGCAGATATACCTGGAGGGGTATCGTTGGGAAGCAGCGCCGCTGCTATGCAGTTTCAGGCTAAACAAGCAGCTGACGGGGCTGGTGGATCAGGAAGTGGCTTTTTACCGCCAGACGCGCCCATTCACCTTACAGCTAAGGAGTTCCAGCAGTGGATTAACGCAGCTGTAGCTGCTGCTTCGGCGCAGCGAAACCAGCCGTTGGCCCAGGGGCGCGGAACAGCCCCGCCGTTGTATGAAACAGAACCAACCATGAGAAGAATGATACCCCCTTCAGCTGGAGAAGGCTTACCTCCAGTTGGGGACCTCTTGGTGCTGCCAGGAGCAGACGGGATAGGAAACGGGGCAGCAGGCAGAACTGCGTGGCAGCCAATGGCGCCACCGCCCGCCATAAATTACCAGATGGGAAGAAGAGAACCAGGCCTCCCTGAGCAGCCCGACTGGGCTGCCAGGTTACAGCAAAGGCTGGAAGAGATGGAGAGGCAAATGAGAGCAGGACCTGCTAGGGTGACCAGGAGAGGCGGACCCTTCAGCCAAAGGGTCTTGGCTGACGAACTCCTGCCAGGTTGCAAGACATCCGGGCTGCCGGAGTACAATGGTGCAACGGATCCCCAAAAGCATTTGGATCGGTTCGAGAACTTAGCCCTCCTGTACCAGTACAGTGAAGGGGTGAAATGCAGAGTGTTCTTGACCACGTTTACGGACAATGCGCAAGAATGGGCTCGGCAGCTTGAGCCCGGATCTATACATTCCTTTGACCAGTTTGCTGCATTGTTTTTACATCAGTTCGCTAGCAGCAGGGGCTACCAGAAAACTCCAAATGCTCTTTTCGCGGTAAGGCAGAGAGAGGGGGAGTCTTTAAGGAGCTACATCAACAGGTTCACTAAAACCGTGTTGGAAGTCCCTTCTGCTACTGCGGAAGTGCGCGCTAGTGCCTTCCAAGAGGGCTCGAGGAAAGGAGCATTCTTCACCTCGCTCTCCAAGAAGCCGCCCACCAGCTGGGATGATCTCCTAACCAGGGCGGAAAAGTACATCAATTCGGAAGAAGCAGAAGCGGGGAAGGACGAAGCAATAGCAGCTGACAGGAGGAGGGAAAGAAAGGAGGACGGGCGGTTGCCCGCTCTAGCTAAAAGAATCAGAATGCCTGAAAGGAGAGAGCACCTTTTGAGTCTTGGGCCCCGGTATGACCGATATACCCCACTGCGTACGACACCCGCTCAAACTCTTATGCAGATCCAAGGAACGGGCCTCTTGAATTGGCCCCGGAATGCGGAAAATGGGCCCCTCAAGCCCCCCTCAGAGAGGTTTTGTCGGTTTCACAACGACTATGGACATGACACGGATGAATGTCGCCACCTGCGTGATGAAATTGAGAGATTAATTCAGGAAGGCTACTTGCAGGAACTGATATGCCGAGATCGGGCAAAAGGCTGGGAGATGTTCCCAAAGAGGAATGCAGCAGGAGGGAGCCAACCTACAAGAAATCCACCGGCAAGGAACGGACTTGGAAGGGGTACACCAGGAAGGAGGATACCAGGAGGGAATCCTCCCAGGCAGAACTACGGTAGAAGAGATCACCAACCAAGAGGAGGGGAACAAAGAAGGCACCTCTCACCTCATAGGCCACTGATTGAGGCACCCCCAGCTGAAGCAGCAAGAGCAGGAAGGACTCCCATCGAGCTAGAAGAGCACACACGCAGGAGGCTGCCCTCCACACGCAGGCAGGATCGTTCATCATGAAGGTCGATCAAGCAGGACCGCAGCCCACGCTTCAGTTTGGACCAGAAGACCTGGAAGGAATTCAGGCTCCTCATAATGACGCTCTGGTCATAACAGCCAGCATTGCTAGCTATGGCATGGGAAGAGTCTTTATAGACAGCGGGAGTTCAGCAGACATCCTCTACCGAGAGGCATATGAACAGATGGACCTAGGAAAGATTGAGCTTGAACCCGTAAAGACCGCCCTGTTCGGATTTGGAGGATAGGTAGTACGGCCTATGGGGATGATTTCCCTACCGGTTGCGTTGGGAACCAAGCCTAGAACGAGGACCCGGATGGTGAGGTTCCTAGTGGTGGACAAACCCTCAGCTTACAATGCCATACTCGGGAGACCAGCTATGAACTCTTTCCAGGCGGTTATCTCCACTTACCATATGAAGATAAAGTTCCCAACGCTGGAGGGAGTTGGAGAGGTGTCGGCGAACCAGCATTCCTCCAGGAAGTGCTATGTCAAAGCTGTCCAGCAAGCAGACAGGAAGGAAGCTAAGAAGGAGGGAGAGAAAAGAGCTCGAAGTGATAAAAAAAGAAAGCTGGAAGAAACCGAGCAGGAAGATAAGCAGGAAGGACCTCACCCTAAAATAGAACCCGCTGAAGAGCTATTGAGCATCGAGCTGGTCACCGGAGATCCCGAAAAGACAACAAGTATAGGATCGCAGCTGGACCCCAGCTTGAAGGAGGAGCTGACAGGTTTCCTCAGGAAGAATGTGGATGTTTTCGCATGGACGGATGACCAGCTGGAGGGAATTGACCCTTCTGTGGCGGTTCACAGGCTGAATGTGGATCCAAAGATCCGCCCGGTGAAGCAAAAGAAGAGGACACATGAACCTGAAAGGGATAAGATCATACAAGACCAGGTGGACATGCAGCTAGCTGCCGGTCACATCAAAGAAATTCAGTTTCCTGAGTGGCTCTCAAATGTAATCCTGGTCCCGAAGAAAGAGAACAAGTGGCGCATGTGCGTGGATTTCAGAAACTTGAATAACGCATGCCCCAAGGATTTCTACCCATTGCCTAACATAGATCAGCTGGTGGATTCCACCTCCGGGTGTGAACTCCTCAGTATGATGGATGCCTCGCAGGGCTATCATCAAATCCCTTTGGATCCGGCAGATCAGAGAGGAGTGAGCTTCATCACAGCAGGAGGAACATATTGCTACTTGGTCATGCCCTTCGGGCTGAAAAACGCAGGAGCAACCTACCAGCGCCTGGTAGATAGAATGTTCAAAGATCAGATAGGGAGAAACGTGGAAGTTTACGTAGATGACATGTTGGTGAAAAGCAGGAAGTCAGACACTCACCTGGCAGATTTGGAAGAAGCCTTCCAGGTCCTGCGCAAATACAACATGAAGTTGAACCCTTTAAAGTGCTCTTTTGGGGTGAAGGGAGGAAAATTCCTTGGTTACATTGTCACGGAAAGGGGGATTCAAGCAAATCCTACAAAAATCCAAGCAATACGAGACATGAAGGCCCCAACAACACCGAATGAGGTGCAATGCCTGACGGGGAGGATGGCAGCTCTAAGCCGTTTCATCTCGAGGCTGGCAAAAAAAAAGTCTCCCTTTCTTTGGAGTATTGAGAAAGGCGTGCAAGTTTGCATGGAGTCCGGAATGCCAGAAGGCTTTCGAAGACCTGAAGGCGTACCTGGAAGGAATACCTCTCCTGGTCAAGCCTGTACCAGGAGAGCCTCTATGTATGTATACCTGGCAGTATCAGGCCAGGCCGTCAGCTCCGTTCTGCTCCGTGAGGAAGGAGGAACCCAGAAGCCAGTGTATTATGTTAGCAAAGTGCTCAAAGGAGCAGAACAGCGGTACCCGGATATGGAAAAGCTGGCGTTGGCGCTCATGGTTACAGCTCGAAGGTTGCGACCCTACTTCCTATCGCATGCGATAGTGGTCCGCACAAATTATCCCATGAGACAAGTGCTCGGGAAGCCGGAGACATCAGGAAGGCTGATCAAATGGGCCATGGAGTTGGGGGAATTTGATATATCGTATTCCCCAAGGACAGCGATTAAAGCACAAGCCCTGGCGGACTTCATATCAGAGATGACCACGGCACCTGAGCAGGAAGGGCGCAGGTGGCTGCTGCACGTTGATGGTTCATCCACCAGCTCGGGGAGCGGAGCTGGAGCGGTGATAACCAGCCCCGAAGGAGATGAATTCGAGTTTGCTATCAGATTCGATTTCAAAGCATCCAATAATGAGGCGGAGTACGAGGCAGTGATCACGGGGCTGAAGCTAGCCAAGGAAGCTGGAGCGCAGCACCTGGTGGGGTATTCAGACTCCCAGCTGGTGTCCTGCCAGGTGGAGGGAAAGTATGAAGCCCATGAAGAAAGGATGAAGGCCTACTTGGCTAAAGTGAATGAAATGAAGGCAGAATTTGTTACCTTCCAGTTGGAACAGATACCGCAAGACGAGAACAAGAAAGCAGATCGACTAGCCAAGATGGCTAGTTCGTTGGAAGGTGTCCATACCAGGAAGATTACGGTTCTAACACTTCCTGCTGGGGCGCTAAAGCAGGACGTGAATGCATACCAGGAAGTGCTGATGGGGCAGGAAGAGCAGGACTGGAGGGAGGAGATTCTTGACTACCTGCTGCATGATATACTCCCAACTGACAGGAAGGAAGCGCTGAGAGTGCAGCGAAAAGCTGCC
This sequence comes from Lantana camara, assembly GCA_037501455.1. Classification (NCBI taxonomy): domain Eukaryota; kingdom Viridiplantae; phylum Streptophyta; class Magnoliopsida; order Lamiales; family Verbenaceae; genus Lantana; species Lantana camara. Next base: position 15,463,662 of record CM074859.1, read on the forward strand.
CGATTTGTGGTGATGCGAGGTTTCCTATATAGAAGATCGATGACAATGCCCTTGCTCAAGTGCTTGTCGTCGGAGAAAAGCCACTACGTGCTGCGAGAAATACACGAAGGGAGCTGTGGAAGTCATTCCGGCTGGACCGCGCTGGCTGGAAAGGTGTTGAGAGCAGGATACTTTTGGCCAACTATCAAAGCGGACGCTAAGGAATTCGTGGGGAAGTGCGAGCAATGTCAGAAATATGCCCCCCTCCTGCACCAGCCGGCTGAGTCTCTCACGGCAATGTATTCACCATGCCCCTTCGCCAAATGGGGCATCGATATAGTTGGCCCGCTTCCCCCTGGAAAAGGGCAAACACGGTTCATGATAGTGGCTGTGGAGTACTTCAGTAAATGGGTGGAAGCAGAAGCCTTAGTGAAGATCACGGAGAAAGAAGTGATAAAATTCTTACAACGAAATATCGTGTGCCGTTTTGGAGTCCCGAGAGAGCTGGTCTCGGATAATGGGAGACAGTTCATAGGAACGCAGCTGAAGGAATGGTGCCAGCAGCTAGGGATTCGACAATGCTTCTCAGCGGTCTATCACCCGCAGGCAAACGGGCAGGTGGAGGTAATGAACCGGCTCATCTTACATGGTCTCAAGACTAGAGTGGAAGGAGCTAGAGGAAAATGGGCCACCGAGCTGCCCGCAGTCCTGTGGGCTCACCGAACCTCTCCCAGTGTGACCACGGGAGAGACACCTTTCAACCTGGTATACGGTGCTGAGGCGGTCATTCCTGCTGAGATAGGCATGCCCTCGCCACGCGTGGAAGCCTACAATGAAGAAGAGAACGAAGCATTAATGAAGGAGAGCTTGGATACTATAGAAGAGGCAAGGGATCGAGCACTTATACGAATGGCGAGGTATAAAAACCAAATGGTGGCAGCTTACAATAGGAAGGTGAAAGCGCGCGACTTCCAGGTGGGAGACTTGGTGCTTAGAAGGGCAGATGCCTTGAAACCTGTTGGAAAACTGGGCCCCAACTGGGAAGGGCCCTACAAAGTCGTAAAGATCGTGGGTCGAGGAGCTTATAAGCTGGAGGATGCTAGCGGGAAGAAGCTATCCCGACCCTGGAACATGCAAAACCTGAAAAGGTTCTTCTGCTAAGCAGGCGCGCACACCTGGAAGGAGAGCAGAAGGAGGGACGCATTACCAGAACTTCCAGGTTCCAATCAAAACCTGAAGGGGTTTTCCTGCTAAGCAGACACGTGGCCTGCACACCTGGAAGGAGAGCAGAAGGAGGAAAGTATGATCAGAACGTCCAGGTTCCAACGTTTTCTTTTCCGCACGCTTGATAGTTGTTTACATAGAATTTTCGATATTTTGATTCATGCGAATAAAGAAGATTATGTTTCATGTTTATGTTTTATTTGAATAACTAACTTCATGGGATTCGTGAGAATGCATGATGATGAGAAAAAGAACCAGCTCGTGCTATGCCCCCGATGCATACACATTGTAATGAGGAAAAAATGACTTATGCTGGGATACGCTCTGAGTGCACCGCATTATTATTAATTTGACACTTGAGACAGGCACATGCAAAGCCCCCGCGGCTATATTACTGAAAATCTGAACATTTTCAATGCTTGAAAATCCCGGGTGGAAGGGGGCACACAGATAAGTCCCCCTTGGGAAGGCGCGTTGATGACGCATATGCCTTGGGAAGAGCTTGCAGAAAAGCTCTTGGGAGTGATTCTCCACCTGCTCCTACCAGGAGGGCTGGCCACCTAACTGGAAGGGAGCAGCTTGTGCTAGGGCCGGAGAGAATGCCCTCAGCACGAACGGATCTGGCAGTCTTCCACCACAAATACCTGGCAGGAAGGATATGCTCCCAGCTGAACAGGAGAGCAACAGGCAGGGCAAGGATAGGGTCTTTGCCAGAACTGCACCGGAACCTCCTCCTTAGACTGTCTACTTCCTGCTAGCAGAATGAAAAGAAAGTGAAAAGAAGAGGAAGACTAGCACAAGCCAGATGGCTGCACAATATAGCAAGCATGTGCCAAAGAAACAAAAATCAAGTGTCCAAGACATTCATGAATGCTCGGTGGAAATGAGCGAAAACAAAAATTCAACATACAACCCAATGGAACCAGGCCCCGATTTGGCAAACTAAATTTAAAAATAAATGCTATAGAAAATTTTCGAAGTCCTTGCAGGTTCAGGAAATTCAATGGAGCTTAAACCTTCCTTACGTTGTTGATTTTGCTGAAAATTAGCTGTTCCAGCAGGCGGAATCTCAGCAAAAGAAGTACTAGCTGAGAACCACCAGCAGGCGGGATGCTGAACCCCCTGCTCACAATGTTCAGCTTCGTTCTGCAGTTGCCCAACCTTGCCCACTCTCTGATGCTAAACCTGGAAGCCTCTACCTGGAACGAAGGCAAGACTATTCAGAAAGCAGGAAACCAGAAAGAGAGGACTGGAAGAGCAGCCGGAGAATATGCAGCTAGTTGGAAGTCTAACAAGGAGTTCAACGGGAGGAAGCTCAACAGGAAGAAATTTCAACATTTTGCTGCTGCGTGGCTGATTTCAACCTCCTGCTGCCGAGTTACTAATTTCAACTTCCGGCTGCTGATTTGCTGATCTCAACCTCCTGCCGATTCTAAGCACATATGCTCGTTGAAGAATGCAACTATCACTTTTCAATGTGAGGCTAAGAAATTTACCCAATATCACATGCAGGGTGCAAGGAACAAGCTAAAAATAAGAGATGTTTATAGTAAAGCAGGCAAGCATCATTTCCAACACAATACAAAGAGAGAATGGAACAAGATATGCACAACAAAAGTTATCTCAATACACCTTTATTACAAGTGGCCAATTTCAACATTCAATACAAGACCACCTGTTGTCTCCATTTCAACTAGGAGATTCGACAAATACACAGCAAGACACAAGAAAGATGTAGCCTTCATCTTCAAAGGACTGTCACGACCATACAAGTTATACCAAGTCAGCAGCAAGCAGCGCACCAACTTGCCAACAAATCAACAGGAGTTCAAAGAGTTAGCTTCCTCTTCAAACAAGAGACATTCCTAGCACCAAACAGCAGATTCAATTCATTCCCGAACACAAAAAGAAATTCCCAAATGCTTACCGAAGCAGGAGATCTCTTCAACAGAGGTCGCGGCAACCGAAGCAATTGACGGCAAATCGGGTTCTGCTTCAGATCTGCAAGCAAAGGCCACATTCTTTAGCATTTCAATTCATAAGGCAATGGCAAAAATGACGACAAGATAAAAGAAGAAGAAAAGATGGGCCCGCAGAACCGCCAAGACAAAGCAGCTTTTGACCTAACTTGTCGATGGCAAGAGGCGCCGCCGCCGGCATCAGGCTGAAACGGCCAAGCCTGGGTCAATCAACACCGACATGCACGGGAATCCCGCACTTCCTGAAAATAAGAAAAGAAAATAGGCATAAAAAAAAAGAGCAAGGAAAGGAAGGGAATGCTGCCGGCGCAGCAGCAGCGCACCGCCGAGGCGGTGGTAGCGCGGCCCGTGACGCGGTAGCAACAAGCGTCGGAGACGAGAGGGAATGGCCAGATCTGGGCCGGCGAACACTCATCCACGCGCACGAATACCCCAGTTCTTCAAGAAATAAAAAAAAAAAAAAAAGAGAAGAAATAGGAAGGGAGAGGGGAGATTCTTACCTGTGCAGGCGGCAAAATGGGCGGCGCTACGGCTGAATAGCGGCGGCGCTGCAAGAAGTCACAAGAAACACTTAGATTTGTTTGATCTAAACACGAATCTCTTGGAAAAATTAAAGGAAACTCAGTACCAAAAAGGAAAGAAGAATGAAGGGGAAGCGGCCGAGTATGAAGGTCTCACCCGCACGGCAACGAGCGGCGGCGAAATGGCGGTGAAATCCCCGACGAGGCGACCTGTGGCTGTGAAGCGGACCCCCCACCTGCAAAGTGACGGGAAGTTTTATCATCCCTCAGAAATATAAAAAAAAAAGAAATAGAAGAAAGAAATAGAAGGGGAAAATAGGAGAAGAAGAAGGAGAGCTCGCTGACGGCGCGGCAGCGGCGCGCCACTACCTGCGACGGCGAACGCCGCGGACCAACGAGAAAGGAGCGAGATTTCTCGTTTCCTTACTTGAGAGAGGAGGAGGGTTATGCGGCGGTGTCTCGCTGGAAAAGTAAAGAGGAGGCCAAGGTCTTCGGTCCCTTGCCTAGAGGAGAGAGATAGCTTCCCTAGTTCAGACTTGCAAAAGAAGAAGGAAGACTGACTTTGAATTATACTCGGACAAGAAACCCTATACGGCCAAAACCCTTCGATCCCCGGTGACATCTTTTCTCTTTCTTTCAATTTATTTTCTTTTATGAAATTACTAAGTCATGCGAATGATCTTGAGTTATTGATAAGCTTGGGAATTATTCTTTAGATAATTAGCGTGATAGCTTAGGAAAATTATCTTGATAATTTCTAGTCATTATCTTAGCAGTGCTGATTTTCGATTTTCAAAGAATTATCTCATTTCGTATTAAGAATTGATATATTCTCGTCGATAATTTGCTCTGGGAATACTGAGTGATCGTGTTCAAGAATTAAGACATCACCATATCTTAAAATACATCATGTCTTGAGAAAATAGGTTGCAGGAATTCCCGCCGAACTTTGGAGAAGAAGAGGAATTGTTTATAATTAAGTTGGCGGGAAAGAAGAGCAGAAGGGAATTGAACGGTCAGGAAGAGGAAAGGAGAAAGGAGCATGTAAAAAGCAGTTAAGCTGAAAGTCAATTAAGCTGGAAGGAGCAATAAGCTGAAGGGACAAAGACATTAAGCAGAAAGTCAGGAGGATTCCAAGGAGCAGAACGTTGAGCCAATTGCAGAAGCAGAACCGAAAGTAAACCTTGGGTACGGGACGCAACGGTTGCACTCTTTTTACTCATGAGGGTTTTATCCCACGTGGTTTTCCCGAGTGAGGTTTTTAACGAGGCAATCACCGTACCTAAGAAAGGAGTTCAACCGGTTTAACACATTCAACAGCCAGAGTTGTTCTCCGAATTTCACTACTCTCACAGTCGTCCACACTGTTCGACTGTAAGAGTAGGGGGGAGTGATGATGTGGGCCAATTTTGCACATTATTTTATTGTTGAATTAAATATTCAATAATAGGATTATTATTATTATGGGAAGAAGAAAGAGAAGAGGTTGAGAAGAGATTGGGAGAAAAGGTCAGCAATTACGTGGTTTTCAAATTGGAGAACGTGCCAAGACTTTAGGAGGAGAGAGAAAAGAGGGGAAGACCAGATACATTGAATCTGAAAGAAAGCTTAGACTGGATATACCTCTCTCAAAAATAAAAAAAAAAGAAGATTCATCGTCCTTCTGAAACTTCTACAGAAAACCTAGCAGTCTCATTTTTTATTATCTTTCTCTTATCATTTACTGCTGTAATTTATATCGTTATATTAGTCTAAAGATTAGAACATTCATTTTTGGCCTTGTATGCAAAAGTCATTTACTCCAGAAGATTAAAGATTATCAGCAGCCTTCACCTTTATCCAAATTTCATTATTAATTTCATTTCTCATTTACTTTTCTACAATTTACGTTGACATTTATTTTATTATTCATTTTTCTATTCGCAGCTTGGTTAAATCTCCAATTTCCCAAATACAAATCGTGTTGATATTTGGTCAATTTTTGGCAAATATCAATGGGCAAGTGGGAGATTGTTAGGAATAGTACCCTGAAAGCCGATGTAATAGTCAGCTTTAGTACTTTTCTTTTGTAAATCACAGACAATCTTTGAATAATACGAATTAAGGCAACACTTCTTTATATGCTCTTGTTTGATTGTGTGTTTACTTTTGACTGTGTATGTATAAGAACTCCCCTAATCAATATGACTTATAGAACTCAACCATTTAGGTGAAGTGGTTCATGAGATGAGCCCTATATCATATAAGTCATGATTAGAAATCACTCCAAGCCGGTGAGTCCTACAGATAGTGGGAGTGTCAACCTAACTCGTTCGAGGCTTGCTCGTGTGATCACGCCCTTAAGAAGGACCACCTTGTTTCATGGGGTGCAAAGTATATAGTTGATACGCGCCTGATACATGGGGGTGGTTACTTATTCTAAGTAAGTACACTGAGGAATCCCGTGCGAAAAGATTCCTAAATGGCAAAGGAAGTTTCTACATTTAGAAATAGAAACTTCCAGATTAGAAAATATCTCACGAGTCATTGATGTGATTAAGTGATCCTTAAACTTGAGATTCCATTGATACTTTATGAGCTAACTCTGTAGTCTTAGGTGTAAGCTTTAAAGGGTATCGCCTTAGACAACTGATTCAAGGCTTATGTCGGGGCTGCACAAGTGGTACATGAAAGTATATGAGAATCGATAAAGGACCTACGCTTGCATTAGCAAGATGATGATCTCTTATTGTGTAAGTCATTCATATGCCATCTAGGAGCCCTTGGCCAAGGCAGTGGATCAAGACATCAAGAAAAAAGCTTCTTGGATTGAGATCAAAGGATATGAAATGCACTTAACATTAAGATCAGGATTATTAGGGTTCTAATTATTCCCTTACCCTAGATCTTGATTGAGAGATGGGATGTAGGAGGATTGTATCTCACATATGTCAATGACTTAAAGGTTCTGTTGAATCGAGACATTCTTATTCAGCTAGGGGTCAAACACTTGTTGCTAGACTATGGTCGTTTGATCTGTGGATTGATTAATTAATTAGGGAATTAATTAATTAGGGTCACTGCTAATTGAATTAAGAATCTAGAGGGTCACACACAACAACCCGGTCACATGGGTTAAGGCTTGAATCGATTAAACGAGTTGATCGAACCATTAAGTGAATGGTGGGGTCCACACGTAGGGATGCAAACGAGCCGAGCCGGCTCGCGAGCCTAGCGAGCAAGCTCGAGCCAAGCCCGAACTCAGCCCCTTTTAGTTAGGCTCGTGGCTCGCGAGCCAGGCTATTTAATTAAAAAATAATATTTTTATTTTTATATATATAAATATTTTTATTTTTATATAATATTATATATATTTTTATTGATTTTTATATAAAATTAATAAAAAATTAATATATTTATAATATATATGTATATATATTTAATAAATATATATTATTATATATAAAAATACATTAAATTATTTAAAAAAACTAATTTTTAATTAAAAATAATATAATTTGATTTGGCTCGAGCCGAGCCGAGCGAGCCTCGAGCCTTGGTCGAGCCGAGCTCGAGCCAGAAAAAAAAGGCCAAGGCTCTGCTCGGCTCGGCTCGTTTGCATCCCTATCCACACGTGTGAGTCACGCGTGTGGAACACGTTTATATATGTATATATATATTAAATAGTTAATGTGTTAATTATTTGACGGACTTTGATTTAATTTTGACTTAATATTAAAGTCCTAATTTGGAGAATTAAAGTCTAACAAATAATTAATTATGAATTGATTAATTACTAGTCTTCAACTTATTTACTATTTAATAAATAAAGTAAAATAAAATATGTAAGAGAGTTAGATATTATTCTTGCTTGACAAGTTGGTCAAAAGGAGATTTTTTGTCAAAGTAAGAGACTTGGTCTCCAAGCAAGAAATCCCTTTCCAAAAGAGTTTGGAATTGTTGTCTACCAAGGAAGAGGGGTTCGAACCCTTTGCCCATAAATATATAGGGTTCGAACCCCATGGGATGATGATACACAATTTCTCCTTCTCCACATATTATACACTGAACCCTCGAGCCTAAATACCGAATATAGAACTAGCATCCTCCTTATTCGGATCATGGTCATGGTTGGTGGATTAATTCTCTAGAGGGCTACTATCGTTAAGTCTTGAAAGATTCGAAGGAGCTTTTGGGGATCAAGCCGCGTGAAGAGCGTTCTTGGGCGGTTAGAACGTGTCAAGAAAGCTACTATCTAAGTGAGTTTCTTGATATCTACGAATTTGGGAATAGGAATTGCAAGATTCGATACTAACTTATTGGGAAAATTTTTTAAATTTCTGCTGCGTTTCTATCTCGTTTCCCAACACCTTATTTTCCTGTTTTTTTACACTTAGTCACTGTGTCTCATGCTTTTTTATTATTATTATTATTATTATTATTATTATTTGTAATTATAGATGGTTGATATACACATGTGGATTTGGGACAGGCTTGAATACAGTCCATCTATGACTTATGTTGGTGGACGACTACTTAAAAGGTCTGGTATTAATGTGGATGAGCTAAACCTGACTAAACTGTATGATGTGTAGGAAGAAGGGGGTGGGGCTCGTAGCTCAGTTCCCTTCTACTGGCAAATGACAGGCTACTAATTAGAGGAGGGATTGATGAAGCTGGTGCACTATCACTACTAAGACTGAGGCATAATTGACACTGATAAACCCCTGGTATTCTACACTAAAGTGATAGATATCTACTGGTTTACATTCAACACTCAAGGAGACATGATTGAAAATGAATCGCAGCCCACTGTGCAAAATGACAAGGACAAAGGCATGGAGGAAATAATCAATAGTACAGACTTTAGTGTCAATAATTCAACTATGGAAAGGACTACAACAGAGTTGAATAAGTTATGGGAAGCACTGGTAGGTGATGATGATTTCACATATCACAACATTGAAACCGGCCTTGCTGGTACAGATTACACTCAAGAGGAGTATGAAACAGGGGATTTTAGTAGGAAGAACAACAAGAAGACACAACCAACTAGTAAAAGAAAAGGAGTTGGTTGCAGTTATGTCAGAGATCCAGATGTGTTTGGTGAGTCTAGTAGGTCTGAGTTTGATGACAGTTCAGATAGTGATTTCCAAGAAGAAGCAGGTCAACCCTCTAGTGAGAGTGATGGTGAAGAGCATATTCCTGACGCAATGCTGGATGATTTAGAGGATTCAGATGATGACAACATTCTTCTTGACAAGAATCCTACAAAAGCATAGTTAATTGCTAAGTTGAAGAAAATGAAGAACAAAGAGAAGCTGACCAAAGCTACACCAATTTAAACAAGTCAATCAACTCCAACTGTACAGAATGAACGTTGATACAGTGATTGCAATGAAGATGATGGTCTACACCAACTTGATGCAACTAATTCAGATGGAGAGAAAGATGAGAACTTGTGGTTCAGAGAAGGTACAAATTTGAAGTTATTCAAGCCATTTATTGGACAACACTTCTCAACAGCATAGTGGTATAGAGAATGTCTAAGAGATTACTATGTGAGACAGGGTTTTGACTTACATTTTATCAGAAATGAGAATGCAAGGATCACAGCTAGATGTTTGAATGAGAAATGCACTTGGAGAATTCATGTCTCACCCATTCAAGGTAGTTCAACATTTCAGATTAAAACTCTGAAGGGTGAGCATGTTTGTTGCAGGACTTACTCAAACAAGTTAGCAAAAACAAAGTATTTGGCTGGAAGAGTTGAGAAGTTGGTGAGGGAGAATCCTGGAATACTTGTGGAGATATTGAAACAGACAATCAAGAGAAAGGTGGATGTTGATGCAAGCAAGTGGAAAGTGGCTAGGGTCAAGAAAGCTACTCTGGAAAAGATTCATGGAGCAAATAGTAAGCAATATGAACTACTGTGGGATTATTTTGAAACGGTTAGAGACAGAAATCTAGGAAGCAAGATCCTTCTAAGGAAAAAAGAAGGTATTGACCCTCCAGTGTTTGAGAGAATATATTACTCTTTAGCTGCTATGAAAATTGTTTCCATGTAGGTTGTAGGCCAATCATCCAACTTGATGGATGTTTTTTAAAAACTGTTTATGGTGGTCAGTTGTTAGTAGTCATTGGCAGAGATGGAATGATAACATGTGGCCAATTGCAATGGCAGTGGTACCAGTTGAGAACAGGGTAAACTGGACTTGGTTTTTGCAAGAATTATTAGATGATGTTGGCATGCAAAGAATGTGGACTTTCTTGAGTGATAGACAAAAAGGGTTGATGGAGGTTGTCAAGGAATTGTTTCCTCAATCAGAGAACAGATATTGTGTGAGGCATCTTTACCAAAATTTCAAGATAAATTTCAAAACCAATGAATTGAAGGAACTATTCTGGAAAGCAGCTTCAACAACCAGTAAAGTGGAGTTTGAGAGGGTAATGAAGAGAATAGAGATAGCTGATCCAAAGGTTGATGAGAGGATCAAGATTGTTGCTGAATGGATGAGGGAAATACCATCTCAGCAATAGACAAGATCACACTTTGAAAGACTCTGTAAGTGTGATGTAGTTGTGAATAATCTGTCTGACTCTTTCAATTCTTACATACTTATTTCCATAAGCATGCCTATCATCTCTATGTTTGAATGGATAAGAACAAAGATTATGATTAAAATTCAGCAAAAGAAGAGTATGATGGATAGATATCAAGGAACAATTTGTCCAAACATCATGAAAAAGATCAAGTTACAACATAAGTTTGCTAGAAACTGTTTTGCAACTTACTGTGGTGGAGCTGAATATGAGATATATCATGTGCTTAATGTATACATAGTGGATCTTGACAAGAAGATTTGCTCTTGTGGGAAGTTTCAACTGTGTGGTTATCCTTGTTGTCATGCACTTGCTGTAATAAATGTGAAAAGAGAGAATGTGGAGAACTTTGTAGATCCTTTCTTCACCAAGGACCTTTATTTACAAGTCTATGAAAATATGATACATGGAGTCCCAGGGCAAGATGAATATATTAAGACATCTTATGAGCCACTGAGAGCTCCACATATAAGTGTGAAGAGGGATAGACCTACTAAAGCTAGAAGGAAATGTGCAGGTGAAGTAAGTGTTTCCACAAGAAGAGGCTTAATACACACTTGTCAAAGGTGTTTAACTACTGGACATAATAGGGGCTCTTGCACTAACCCACCACATCCCAAGTCCAAGTTTTACAAGGTATGATTCATGAAATGTTTGTGTTTTAGTTGTGATATATATACTAAAGTTTATATTTTGTTCTAGAGAGAACCACAACCCCAGTCTGTTCCAGAAACTGGTGAGCAAAGAAGCTCCACAACACATGCAAGAAGACACTCTTCAAGACCAACAAATGCAGGAAGGCAATCTTCAACTGGAAATGTGTAGATATGTTTGGTGAAAGTGAAATTCAAGCTTGTGTAGTTTTTGGTGAAATGTGTATTTTTTACAAACATTATTAGCACTGCCAACTGGTGTATTTTTGGTGATATGTGTATTTTTGGTGAAAATGAAATTCAATCTTGTGTAGTTTTTGGTGAAATGTGTAGTTTTGTAGGATTATTATCACTGTATTGTCTATTTTGGATGATATAAATGCACATCAATTTATGGTTTTTGCCTCTTCTAATGTAGACGTGGATATTTTACCCTTTCCTTTTCTTTATCCTTTGATATAATCATTACATCAAGTTTTGCAGGATTATTATCACTGCAAACTGTTGTCTATCATTGTTTACCCAAAGTATAATGCATCATTTTTTTAGGTATGAAATAGGATGAGAATTTTGCATCACTCACTGCATTTGGTAAATAAAATACAAAATTATTCATTGATTCAAGAGGATAATGGTTACAAACGAGATTACATAAACTACCAAATATTACACTAACACCCCTTGACCATAACAACTTACAAATATTACAATTTCATCCAAAACATCACCATCATTGTGAAGAAAACAGCAGTAAATACCCAAGAAATCTAATTTATAAAGTAACTGATATGGGTATTGCTGCTCAAGATGCACTGAAGGAGTCCTGTTAACGAGATATACAACAGTAAGTACGCACTCAGTCCAGTACTTCAGAGGAACTCTATACTGAAAGTATAGAGCTCTAGCCACATTCAGCAAATGCTGATGCTTCCTTTCCACCACAAAGTTTTGCTGAGGTCTTTGAACACAAAAAAATTGATGTATTACCCCTTGTTATTTGAAAAAATCAATGAAAGACAACTCAGGAGCATTGTCTGATCTAAAGCACTTGATCTTCTTATGAAACCGAGTATAAATCAAGGTGAAAAATTGAGGGATTATATATAGGACATCAGATACAGATTTGAGCAGGAAAATCCAAGTAAAACGAGTGTGATCATCAATTAAAGTCAAGAAATATTTGAAAGGATTACTGGGAGATTGATTGAATGGTCCCCAAACATCAGCATGTAAAAGATCAAAAGAATTCTCAGATTTGTGATGTCCAATGGGAAAGGACAATCTCTTTTGTTTAGCTAGAGGACAAATATTACAAGGGGAAGAAGCCAAAGTGGCATTCTTAAATCCCAAAATATATTTCAATTGTTCAAGTACATGAAGAGGAACATGTCGTAATCTAGCATGTCAAGTATTAACAGATACAAAATTTATTAAAGAAGAATCAATACAAGGGAAAGAAACTGTATCCAAAATGTACAAGCCACCCCGAAGCTCAAACTTGCCAATCATCACTCTCAAGATACAATGCTGAATGAAACAATGTTCAGAATGAAATGAGATGGAGAGATTAGAGTGATGTAATAACAATTGGCTGAAGGAAATGAGATTAAACTGAAATTGAGGGACTAAAAGCACATCAAGTAAAGTAACAGAAGGGCAAATTGTGACAGACCCTTTGTATTGAACAGCAAATATGGAACCATCAGGAAAAACCACATGCGCATCAGAAACAGGTTCAATGTGTTCCAATAAGAACATTTCACATACAATGTGTCTGCTAGCACCAGAATCCAGTATCCACTTATGTTGATAAAAAACGGAGAGTAGTGGATGCAGATAACGAAATACCTGTAGCTGCTTGATGTTGGCCAGTGGATTCACTTCCAGATGAAGAAGATGCAATCTACAATTGAGAAGATAACAAAGATAGCAGGGACTGATATTGATTTTCAGACAAAGAGTTCAAAAACTCTTTTGATGATCCAGATGAAGCAGATGCAGCAGAACTGAGAGGTTCATTAGGAGAAGACGGAACCTGTGTAACCTGATTGATTGGTGCAGGTTGATGGATAGAAGGAGACCTAGGAAGTAACCAGGAGGATAACCGTGAAGTTTATAACAACGATCCACAGTGTGATTGTCCATATGACAATGGGAACACTCCAACTGTCCATGCCCCCTGCTGGAACTCTGACCACGACCAATAGCACGTTCAGAGAATCTGGAAGGACCACCGCGGAAAGATGAAGAAGATGGAGCGGAATTTTTGACAGCGAACGCCATGGGAGCAGTGGTGGAGGATCCATGACCTAATTTATGCTGGCGTTCTTCCTGCAACACGAGAGCAAAAACTTTGCTAATGAAAGGAATTGGATCCATCATAAGAACCTGACTGCGGATTTGAGCATAAGTATCATTCAATCCCATGAGAAATGCCATGAAGTATTCAAATTGATAAAAATTGCAGAGATTGCAAACTCCATTGCAAGTGCAGAGATTACAAGTACAAACAGCCCGGTAATTGGAAAGCTCCTCCCAAATTGACTTCAATTTGGTGAAATATAGGCTAATTGAGGAAGAATCCTGCCGAGTAGACAACAGAGCCTGGCGCAATTGGAAGATGTGTGGTCCATTGGACTGCTGAAATCGATCACGAAGATCAAGCCAAATGTCGCAAGCGGAATCGGAGAAGAGGATGCTAGATGCGATCTCTTTGGATACAGAGTGGATAATCTAGGAAATAACAACGTGATTGTTCCTCACCCATGCCGTCCGTCGCGATTCCGGCTCAGATAATGCCAGAGCAGAGATAGTACCATCCATGAACCCCTGCTTGTTCTTCGCAGAGAGAGCAATAAACATGGAGCGGCTCCAGGTGTGATAATTCTCGTCGTTGAGCTGCGGATTGACGAGACCAGAGTTAAAGTTCTCAGAATGCGAAAGGAAATATGGATCATCGGAGGAGAATGGTGGATAAACGCCAGCAGAGGTGGTGGAATCCATGGCAAATTGAAAGAAATCGACGAAAAAATCCAGAGTGAAGGCGGCAAAACTCGCCAGAGAAAGGAAAAACCGGAGATCAAAAGTCAAGTGGAAACGGAATATCTCCTGATACCATTTTAGAAGAGAAGATATGCAAAATCTGAAGATTTCATTGATCAGAAAACTGAACTCTGTTACACAAGCATTGATCATATATACAAATGCAAGACCAATAAATAAGCGACACGTGGACAAGCTACAGCTATAAGCGACACGTGGACAAGCTACAGCTGTCACCTAACTAACTGAAAACAGAGGCGGGAAAACAAAGCTACCAAACTAAGCTGCTAACTTCTATTATTTACAAAACATGTGAATTGTTTAAGTGTTGTCATTAATTATCTTATGCAGTATTATCACTTTAAGTTGCATGATCAGTGCATTTGGTTTATCAGATTGGGTGTACATGTTTATAATTGAACTGAAAAACACAACAAATGTGATATTGGGCTGTTTACAGAGAATAACATGACTTAGGTTAATTTGGAAGATTCTTATACAATGTGTAAGGTTTCGACGTTGCTAGCTAATACTAATTGGTTTTTGACGGAAAATAAGGAGTTTTGGGGGCAGGATTTTCCCCGTCCCGGACCTTATTGTACAAGAAGTCATATCACTTATGGGATGCCTCTTTTTAATGAGATTGTGGGTTTTTTCTTTGAGTGTGAAAAAAGATTATGGTGAGGGAGTGTTCCAGAAATTGAGGGTCCTCTATTGTCACTATAAAGCCTCCTTGCGTATGGATCATCATAAGAATATTTTTTTAACGATCATCTCTGCCCATTTTTTACGTGCAGGTACCCTTCCCCCATTTGGGATATTATTATCCCCGCAAGGAACCATCAATATGGCACGCCGATGATTATGAATGAGGCGAGATCAATCCTTGTTTTTAGGGTGGGAAGGGTTAATTTTTTGTTTTTTTTTTGAGGATTCTCGTAATAGCTTTTATATCGAGCAGATGAATTGTAAGTTATTGGAAGTTGATATAGATTTGAGGTGGAAAAACTTGGTAATCATGTGAAAATTATTGTTGTTGGGCATGGTGATATAGCTGCATGGATGTTGTTTTGGATCAATAATCATTGCTGTTGGATTGGATCAATAATGCTTGAAGTTATCAGATTCGTGCTGTTACAGAGGATGGAAACATGGCTCTTCTCTTCTATGGTTTGGCAAAAGTAGTGCTGCAACTTTTGGTGCTTCTAAAGGAAAATAGCAGCAAGTTGGATGGTTATGCGATAGGGGTTGGTTATGAGCAAATTCAGAGTGCTCACTTGAGCTGTGTATCTTGGCTTGATGAGCATCGAATTCAGGAATCAGGCGTGGAAGCACAATATTGATAGGCGGATTTTTTGTCTGAATTTTACCTACATTAAGTATTGTTTATAAGATTTTTTGCTATAAGATTTTTTGCGGTGTCTCTTGATGTATTTCGTCAATTTACCTGTGTAAACAATTGGTTTTGATTTTCTACCTCGGAAATAACCCCGACAGATTTTTTTTTGATCTGTCTGTTAATTTAAAAAAAAAATACTTTTAATGCTATAAATTTATTTCATGTAAAAAGTATTACACGATATAGTTTTTCAGACACTAGGTAGGCAAGTCTAATATCATATCCATCTACCGCCTTTTATTAAAATGACATGTTCTTTCTGACTGATATAGTCCCTTCAAACCCTGCAAAATAAGAAGAGAATTTCGAATTTTTAGTTATATTTTAATTAAATATGTAACGAAAAAACATAGATTTGGACTTTTTTTTCTTTTTTCCCCACATATGTGTCGCCACTTACAGGTATGGACATATGGTTGATTTTCAGCTTATGTGTTAATACTGTTAAATGACTCTATAGTTAATCTGATTTGAAATTCAAATAATTTTTTTTTCTGCATATTAACAATATATTTTTATTTAGAATGAATGGTTTATTTTTTTATTATAATAAGGTAATGTCTTTTAATAATTTCATGTTATTTTATTTAATAATTTAAAATACTATTTTTATTTTTAAGGAGTCCTTTTATTTTCTATATATATTAAGAAATAATTTATTTATGATAAACAAAAAAAGTGTATGTTTTATATGTATTCCATTTCCATGTCAAACTATGTCATTTATTATACTGACTGTGACTTATAGAATTGGTTACCCGCAGGTGTATTCAGTTTTGATTCTTCCAGCATTAGGGTCTGCGATCATGGCGAAAGCTTCCTGAGAGAGATCAAGCTGATTGGTTTGGCATCCAGGGCAAAGATCAACGATTTTCACTGTGATTTCGCCATTCCGGCACGGCTGAGGAACTCCAAGATTGGTGCCTCCGGTGCACCGGACTCTGCAGCGTCTTCCACACGCGGCACGGTTGTTGAACAGAGTTGGATTAGCTGCAGCTATCATCGTGCCCTGCCCTTGGAATCCGTAGCAAGAAGAAGCTGCAATCGTGGGCAAGTGAATATTAATTTCATTCAATATTTTTATCTCTAAAAATGATTTTATTAAATATTTAATTGTGATTGAGATTTTTGAATGCTTTTAATCATAGAGCAAAGATTAAGTAACCCCTTGAGATACTACCCCCTCCAACTACAAAGGTTCTCTTGTCTAGTAAGTTAGTAGAGCTTACCTAGTCAAGTTGTGGGTGGTGGAGCTAATGAGCGTGTAGAATTTTAAGGTTTAGAATTTAGGGTATGAACCACAGAATTGACCCCTGAACTCTAAATTCTAAAATATTGCTTGTCATGTCGAAATCCCAAATTAAGCTACAATTTTAGAGTTTCAAAATATGGCCAAATTTCATTCAAATAATGAACGGTTTGGGTAGAGTTATTTACACCATACCCCATGTGTTAGGTGAAATGGGCAAAAAAAACTCTATGTTACAAATATGGTCACAGAAAACCCTGTGTTTTCAAAAAAATTTCTTGGAAACCCTGTGTTACAAAAATTAACACAAAAAACCCTGTGTTTTTCAAAATATTTGATGGAAAACCCTGATATTAAGGTTCGCATGCAAATATTTTGAAAAACACAGGGTTTTTTGTGTTAATTTTTGTAACACAGGGTTTCCAAGGAAATTTTTTGAAAACACAGGGTTTTCTGTGACCATATTTGTAACATAGGGTTTTTTTTTTCCCATTTCACCTAACACAGGGGTGAAATATGTAAATAACTTGGTTTGGGTATGAGTGAATCCATATCTAAAAACAACACATATACACACACGATAATCAAATAGACTTCGCTCAAAAATAGAAAATTAAGAGAACTTACGAACGTATGTGGGGCCGTAGAAAGTAGCAGTTCCAGGGATAGCAGCAGCCATGGAAATTAGGCTGCTGGCAACGAGTGCCAATACTATAGCTCGTCCCATGCCCATTTTCACCTAAGTTCTATAATGTGAGAAACCCCTAATTTTTTGTATATAATTTTGTGAAGTCACAAAATGTTTTTGCATTCAAATAGATTGAAGATGTTAGTCTACTTATAGTCAAGAATCTTCGGGTACACTGGGGGTTTCAGGAACAATCTTCACTCTTTTTCTTAGTCAATGAAAGTCAACTTTCTGCATTGAAATGTATGCTATTGTTAGGTCACAACTGTCGTTAGGTTTTAATTTTTCAAAAAAGCTATGCTTTGTCTAATTGTCTAATTAAATACCTCTATTATTGAGTAAAATTTAATTTAACCCTTTTGATATTCAAAATATTTCAAATATCTCCTTGAAAAAAAGTTATTTTTATCTAACCACTCGTGATATCTAAAAATATACACAGCGCCTCCCTAATTCATTTTTAATCTAATTTTGTATTTTTAAAGTTAAAATGACCACTTATATATTAATTAGGTTTAAATTAGTATTAATATTTTTTTATTGACCATATATTTATCTTTCTTCAGTAATTGTCTTTTATTCATTTTTGTTATTTAAAACAATATTCCATATTTGGAGTTGAATTAAGAGAAGAAAAGTATAATTTTTTTATTAATTGTTGTTAAAATTTCATATTTGAACATAAATTGAGAGTAGAAAAATATACGTTTTTATTTTATGGAAAAATATTATGTTTTCATCCCGGCTAACTAAAAATAAAAAGAAATAAAAATAAACTAAAAATAAGAAAGAGAACAAAAAATTAAGAAAAAACTGTTTGTACTAGGTAGAACAGAAGGGAAAAAAAGGAAAATCGAAGAAGAAGAAAAAATAATTTAAAAAGAGAAAAAAAATATTTTATATTAAAATAATAGAATATGTTAAATCTTTTATCAACTAAATATGAGTTACACTCTCAAATTTGGAGAGTGAAACTCACATACCACTACTAAGGAGGTTATTTGAAATTTATTTCAAATGACAAGGAGTCTGATTGATTATAATTAATACTAGTTCTAAACCCGTGCCCAAGGCACGGGATACATTCAATTAAAAAATTAAATTATCTTTAAAAACACACATAAATCATGTTTAGAAAATTCATTTGAAAAAATTAAATAAAAAATTCAAAAATCACATGCATTAAACAGTCATACGTAATCATCTCAAAAGGTATTGAATTATAAATATGAAAATTTATATAAATAAAAAAATTAAAATCCTTTAAAAAATATATATATGATCTAGAAACTCAAAACTCAAAAATACATATAAAACCATAACAGCGCAAGGTATATATATATATGTGATGAAATAAACTTAATGTAAACAAAAAATAAAATACACAAAAAAAAATATTAAAAGTATCATCAAATATTAAATATGAAAAACATAATAAATAAAAGGCAAATATAATAACCGAGATACTTAAAGTACAAACAAACAAATAGATAAAGAAAAATTTTAATGGATAAAAACACATGGATAAAGAAAAATTTTAATGTATAGAAAAATGTAATACATAAGTTAGTTAACGAAATGGAGAAGGAAGAAAGGTAGAAAAAACGCAAAGATATAATTTAGAATGCAGTGCGGAATGCATAGAAAAATAGAATGTAATAGATGAAGAATAATTTGGGATGAGTAAAAAAATGAAATGTAAAATTTTTGAAAGACGTATTTAAACTGTGAGTTGTACCAAACATTATCACTATTTTTCTTTTTTTAGGAACTACCACATGGATAAAGATTCTAGATATCAAAACATTTTTAAATTTGAATACTTTATCAAATATCAACCTACTAATTTAAATTTAAATTTTAAATTATTTTAACTGTATTAGATTGAATTAGATTTATGATTGAGAACTTGATTTTGAATTCAAACTTTTCTTACTAACGGATCTTGAGATTTTTATGATGGACTATTTTGAGATTTTTATAATAATATAATTTAAACAATCTTAAAATTTTAGATAAAGGTAAAATATTTAAAAATATTAAGCGGAAGTGCGATGTGTCTGGAAACTCGGAATTTGCATAATATAATAAATTTTATGAGATTTCTTTCTAACAGATTTTGAGATTTATATAACAACAATTTTTGAGATTTCTACGTATAGTTTTAATTTAAAGAATTTTAAAATTTAGATAACTCAATTAAAAAAAAAAGTTTGGATAAACATTAAATATTTTAAAACTATTATTTATTTGCATAATATAATAAAAGTTATTAAGACTATACACATCAGCATACAGGTGGATAGCCATGAGGGTTCTAAATTATATATATTTATATAGATAAGGACGTATTTCAAACATTTTCAATATTACAAGGGGGTAAATTAAATTTTACTCCTCTATTATTTATTAGGATCATGAAATTTTTCGAAAAAGATATGCTTTCATATTCGCTTAATGAACTGGGTCATACGGTCAAGGTCTTACTTACATGACTTATTGAGTTCCCTGCGAGTATAATAATAGGAAAATTCATGCATGCATCGGGTGTGGACCCTAGTGCATACATCTATTATTAAATGCAAAAAAAAAAAATTTTTTAATTAAAAATTTTTCTTTTGTTTTTTAATTTATTTTTTTGCATTTAAAAAATAGAGGGTGCATGCATCGGGATCCACATCCCGATGCATGCAAGAATTTCCCTATAATAATAATTACAATACTTAATATTTCATTTGTTTTATAGCACTTTTAAAAATTTAATCGTTTAGATATAAATTTATTCTGAAATACCATTAGTTAGAAATTTTTTATTAGGAAATTGTAAAACGAATGCGGAAAATAGAATATAAAATTTAAATAAAACACAAGAATATCTCTATATTACATGAAAAAGTATCACCTATCTAGTCTATTTTTTGGTGTCAAGATTTACGACTTCTAATCAAATGAGGGCCATTTCATTTACATTATTCTCGAATGAGGTTTTCGTTAAATACATAAAGGTAATTGACTAATTGGTCATCTGCAAAGTACAAGTATTTTTTCATTTTTTTTGTCTCCTCGTATAATTAAATCATAAAAAAATTTAATGTTAATTCATTTAAAATTAGATGTTAAAGTTAATTAATTTCTGTGTTTTCATTAATTAAATTTTGAAATATTTTTTATGCTAAATAACATTTTATATTTTTTTTGCTAATTATATCTCATTTAACATATTAAGATAATATAAAAATAAGTTAACAAGTACCAATTAATTTTTCTGAGTACTGATAATAATATAAAAATCACTTCAAAAAGAGAATATATTAAAAAGTTAGTATATAATTATCTATAACTCATAAAAGTGGAAATTTTTATGATTAAATTCATATATTTCAATTTATATGAAAATAAATTCAACAAGTTTCAATTTTTTGTGAGTGAAGACGTGACAAACATATATATATATATATGTATGTTGAAACCAAAACTGTATTTGATTGTAATTTGTTGTATCCATAAGCATAAACTATCTAACCATATTTAGATTTAGTCATAGGGCAATTCCCTAATCCATAACAAACATGTCAAAATCACCGAGAACACACAAACGAAAGCGTACCTTGATCCATAGTAATCCGTAATTGACTCGGCATCAAAGGTTGTGATCTTCTAAACCTTGATACGCCGTCAATTCAATTCTCTTTGGGATGGGGCAGAAAAAAAGACAAAGAACATTTCTAACTTAGGGACCACAACCCTAATTTATAACCAAAAGTAGGGCACCTTAATTATGGGTCCATCAATCATAATTAAGTGTCCATGGGTTTCTACATATAAAAGACCCATACTTCAACAAATATTCCTATAAGCCCATATAATTAAATACACCTTAAACAGAACACTTAACCGGGCTCGTATTATGAGATAGCCTATGTACAATTTATTAAATATGTGAGACCGCTAAATAGAAAATCCAACAATCTCCCACTTGGTCCACATATGTTTCCAAATAATTGTACATAGTTTTAAACCTTAGTGCGCACAACCTTATGCTATCTCTATTTTCGAAATATTCCCAAACAATCTGGTCCATCAATTATGTTATTATAGGATCAAAGCAGCTTTCGTTACACAATTCGTAACTAAACCGGACAATGGTCACAATACTAGCACAATCAACGACATAGATCAAAAGTATGGCAAGTAGCGTGGAAATTACATGTAACGTGATCTTAGTCATGCCTGTTTCCAACTAGTCCTACCTTATGACTCAAAGAGTCCCAAAGCACTTTCAAATACTTAATGCAAAACCGAAATAGAAAGCCAAAATCCTTATTGTTAGAGTATTCAGTCAAATAAAACTTTATTTGTCTCATAAACCTCAGTCTGTACAGAACATAAAACATGTCAATAAGCAAGACAAAAAATCACAAACTCACACTACTAAGACATGTCATCTAGTTTGATGACACTCATATGAGCCACATGTTCATGAAACACTTTAGGTGGCAATCCCTTAGTGAGTGGATCTGCTAGCTTTGAGTTTGTACTTATGTGCTCTATTGACACTTGAAGACTCTGAACTCTTTCTTTCACAACCAAGTACTTAAGATCTATATGCTTAGATGTAGATGAACTCTGGTTGATCTTTAAATATAACTCCGCAGCCTTATTATCACAATTAATCCTCAATGGCCTTTCAATGCCATTGACAATTTGCAGCCCAGTGATAAAATTTCGGAGTCATATCCCCTGATTCGATGCATCAAAGCATGCTACAAATTCAGCCTCCATAGTGGAAGAAGCTATCAGTGTCTGTTTGACACTTTTCCAAGACACAACTCCTTTATTCATCACGAAGACATAACCTAATGTGGATCTTCTGCATGTCAAGGCATCCAGCATAGTCTGAATCGGAGTATCCAATGATCTCCAAGTGATCCGATCTCCGATAAGTGAGCATGTAATCCTTAGTCTTTTGTGCATACCTCATAACCCGTTTTGCTTCCCTCCAATGATTCATTCCCGGGTTGCTTAGAAATCTGCCTAACATCCCCACTATGTACACTAAATCTGGACACGTACACACCTGAACATACTTGAGACTCCCTACTACAGATGCATAAGGGATTTCCTCCATCTCTTTCTTCTCAAGGTCCGTCTTAGGACATTGGAGCAAAGTAAATTTATCCCCTTTTGACACAGGTGTATCCCCTGGTGCACAATTCTGCATGCCAAAACGGCTCAGCACCTGATCGATATAGGCTTTTTGCGACAAGCTGATTATACCTTTAAAACGATCCCGTTGGATCTGTATACCTAACAAATATGACACCTCCCAAGATCTTTCATCTCAAATTTACTTGATAGAAATTTCTTGGTTTCACGCATTAGGCTTATATCGCTGCTTGCTAGTAAAATTTCATCTACGTACAACAACAGGATAATAAATTTGCTCCCACTGACCTTGAGATATATGCATTGGTCAACAGTGTTTTCCTTGAAACCAAAAGAGGAAATCACCTTATCAAATTTTCGGTACCACTGGCGGGACAGCTGCTTTAGACCATAAATGGACTTCTTGAGTTTACATACTAGGTGCTTTGAATCTTTGGACTGAAAGTTCTCCATTTGCACCATGTATATAGTTTTTTCAATGTCTCCATTGAGAAACGTTGTCTTTACGTCCATTTGATGGAGCTCTAAATCATAATGAGCTACAAGTGCCATAATGATTCTAAAAGAGTCTTTCGTTGAAACTGGAGAGAAAGTCTCTTTAAAATCAATGTCTTCCCTTTGAGTGAAACCCTTGGCAACAAGACGTGCTTTATATCTTTCTATGTTACCATTTGAGTCTCGTTTGGTTTTAAAAATCCATTTACAACCAATTGGTTTTACTCCTTGTGGTAACTCGACAAGATCCCAAACGTCATTGTCCATCATGGATTTCATCTCTTCATTCATGGCTTTGATCCATTCATTAGAGTTTGAACATAATTGTACTTGATTGAAAGACGTAGGATCATCTTGCAATCCCATATCAAATTCATGTTCATGGAGATAAACGATATAGTCATCTGAAATCGCTTTCCTCTTTTCTCTAGTGGACCTCCTTATAGGCACTTCATTTTGAGGTTGTTGTGGTCCATCATCTTGAATAGATGATGGTTCTGGATCTGACTCAGTGGGTCCTAACTCATTATTTTAAATAAATGATGGACCCGGAACTGATTCAGTAGGAATCCCAAATGTGATTGTGTTTTCCAAATTGTCTTGATTCGCAGGCTGAGGAGTGATAGGAATATTTATCCAATCATTCTCAGATGCAACTGTAGTGGGAATGTTAACATATTCCTCTTCAAACATAATTTTTCCAATTTGATCCCTCCCACTATAATCAACATCCTCAATGAATTTGGCATTTCCCGTTTCGAAAAAGGACTTGTTTGAGGGGTCATAAAACTTAAATCCTCTAGATCTTTTCAAGTAGCCTACAAAGTAGCAGCTAATTGTTCTTGAATCCAGTTTCCTTTTGTTAGGCTTATAAGGCCTAGCTTCAGCTGGACACCCCCAGACATGCAAGTGCCTAATACTAGGCTTCTTGCCTATCCACAACTTGTATGGGGTTTTATCTACTGCTTTGCTTGGAACTCAATTTAAAATATAAATTGCAGTCTTTAGTGCTTCACCCCAAAGGGATTCTGGCAATGAAGAATGATTAATCATACTTCTCACCAAATCCTTAAGAGTTCGGTTTTGTCTCTCAGATACACCATTTTGATTTGGAGTCCCCGACATAGTGTACTGAGGTACAATTCCACACTCACCTAAGTATTTGGTGAAGGGTCCTGGACATTGTTCACCGGGTCCGTCATATCTGCCATAGTATTCTCCACCACGGTCAGATCTAACAGCTTTAATTTTCTTGCCTAGTTGATTCTCAACTTCGGCTTTGAAAGCCTTAAATATGTCCAAAGACTGTGACTTTTCATGAATTAGGTACAAATATCCATAACGAGAGTAATCATCAATAAAGTTGATAAAGTATCGTTATCCATTCCAAGATGCTGTAGGGAATGGACCACAAATATCTATATGTATCAACTCTAAAGGTTCTTTACTCCTATTGGCACCCAATTTCCTCATATTTGTTTGTTTTCCCTTTATGCATTCTATACAGATTTTATGCATTTTGTTGTGTGTAGAAATGGCATGATTTTAAGTGTTAGATAGATGATATTCTGCTGCCGTTTGATGCGTTTATATGTTTATTTGACTCTGTTCAGGTGTCATTAGAATTGGAGTTACGAAACGGCGAAGTAGACCGATTTCACGCGTTTTTGGGAGAAAAGGTGGTAACTCCCATTACCATTCAACAATAATAAAGGAGTAACTCCCGTTAATAGCCACAGGAGAACGGTTTTGGAGAAGAACAGAGGGGTAACGCCCGTTACCCCTACACAGAAGAAATTGGATAACGCCCGTTACCAGTAAAAGCGTTAAGGCGATTTCAGGCCATTAACGGACATTAGCGTTGGCAAGGCATGGCTAGGTAATGCTCGTTACCTAAGGCGGCGAGAATTCACTTAGGGATACTATATATGTGCGTTTTGGAGTCTTTAGCCAGAAAAAAGAAAATAAGGAGAGGAGGGGTGGAGAAAAATAAAGAGAGAGTTACAGAAAAAAGAGTTTCCTTCCGAAGTCAAGACCTAGGGTTTGGGAGAAGACTCAGAAGTTTCAGTGATTTTCAGAGAATTCGAGAAGACGACAGGATTGAATTCCGAGAACAATCTTTCGTTTTATGGTTGCTTTAAATTTCCAAACTAATTCTTTTGATTTTAGTTTTAGTTTCATATGCTAGTTTCGTTTTGGTTATTGTTGAATGTTTATGAGTTTAATTGTTAGACTTTGTCTAGATTCCCTGATGATGATTTATATTAATGCAATTTCCTTTAGTTTTATGATTCTTGCTTCAATTATGAGTAGCTAATTATCTAAGACTAGTGGGAAGTGATGATGATTACATGATGGATGTTTGATGAGATACTTGAATGACTTGTGTTAACTCTTAGGTTGAAAACTGGTTTGAATTGACTTGCAATGGCCTGATCACCCGTAGCTTGTGTCACAATTACCTATAGATCGAAAGAGTGATGGTAGTTTAGAGGGTTTTCAATACTTGTGAGTTGTAGGGTACAAAGAGATTTGGTCCTAGCTTATACAACAATAATCTTATTCCATGCCGAGCCGCTAGAATACTGAATTACACTAGTCTTGTTCCTATGGTTTAATTAACTATTGGTGATTGCGAGAGCAACATTGAACACTAATTAAGCACTTGGTTACACCTCGAGAGAGGGTAATTCAAATATGAGTGACTAGGTTGTAGAATTACATTTGTCAAACAAGTATCGCGTTGGCTCTTGATTGTATGATTCAAAGCTTTTTCCCTTGCCTATTTAGTTTACTGAAGTTCATTCGCCTATTTAAATTGTTAGTTGCAATTTTAGTTCAGTTACTTGTTAATTTCCACATCAGTAGATTAATAGAAATAACCTTGAATTCGTTAAGTCTTTAGATTAGAGAGAAATAAAGAGTAGTGATTGATTTCCCTTCCCTGTGGGTTCGATCCTATTGTGCTACGCGTATGTTAGTGTACATTGGTTTTTAACTGTAGTAAAATCTGATACAACAAGTTTTTGGCGCCGTTGCCGGGAAAGGCGTTTTAAGTCAATATTACTCAATTGTTTTGATGTAGTTCTTTAGACTGTTATTTTACTTTGTGTTTATTATCCTTGTTACTGTGGAATTGGACTTAGGAATTCTTTTTCCTTGTGCAGGTACAGTGCATGCGAAGATCTCAAGATCCTGACTTGGTTCCATACGATTCGGAAATTGAGAGAACACTGAGTGCTATTAGGAGAAGAATTAAGAATGAGAAGAAACCAATTGCTTTACCGATGGCTGAAGCAGACCCACCACCACCACCGGCTATAAGAGATTATAACGTACTGCAAGCTGGAGCAATTCAGACTGCAACTCGTCCACCGATTGCAGCAAACAACTTTAAGATTAAACCAGCTATCATAAATTTGTTGCGGAATAATCCGTTTTCAGGACTATCTTTGGAGGATCCAACTTCACATTTGGAGTATTTCTTGGAAGTTTGTGATACCTTCAAAATTCATAATGTCACTACTGATGCTATCCGAGTTAGACTTTTTCCCTTTTCACTTAGGGATCGAGCTAAAGCATGGCTGAGTACCGTCCCAAATGAATCCTTTCAGACTTGGGCAGCATTATCTCAGGCTTTTCTAGCAAAGTTCTTTCCACTTAGCAAAACCACGAAGTACGGGAATGATATCCAAGGTTTCAAGCAATTGGATGGAGAATCTTTCTATGAAGCTTGGGAGAGATTTAAGGATTTGCAGAAGAAGTGCCCACATCACGGAATTCCCGGTTGGTTATTAATTCAGACTTTCTGCAATGGGAGGTCCCCTACCTTTAGAGGAGCAATGGATGCCGCAGCTGGCGGAGCATTCTTAGCCAAATCTAAATCAGTTGCTACCGAGTTATTGGATAATATGTCGCAGAACGATGTTTTTGTTCATGAAAGGAGCCATTCGCAACCAACGAAGGTGCAAATAGGAGTCATAGAGTTAGATGGCTTAACCGCCATCAATGCTAAATTTGAAGCGCTTAGCAAGAAATTTGATCAACTAACTGTCAATGCAGTTAGGATACAATCCCAACCAGTTCAGGTAACATGTGAAATCTGTAGTGGTCCACATGATTTTAATATGTGTCCTCATACCAATGCAGGAGAACAGGTGCAAGAGCAGGTGAATTATGCAAATAATTTCAAGTAGCCAATGATCCCTACACAAACACCTACAATCCAGGATGGAAGAACCACCCTCATTTTTTGTGGTCTAATAATCATAATGTTCAACAACTACCACAACCTAGGCCACAGTTCCAACCTAGGCAGCAATTTCAACCATGACCGCCAGCCCAATTTAATGTTGCACCACCTCAGCAGGGGCAAAAGCAGGGTTGGGAGGTCGCACTTAAAAAGTTCATAACCGTGTTTACAGGTCGACATCAGAAGTTGGAAGCCCAAGTAGATCAAGTGGTAAATCAGACCAAAACTTTGGAGATTCAGATTGGTCAGATTGCCCAATATTTGAATCTGAGAGGCCCTGGAATGCTACCAAGCCAAACTGAGAACAATCCGAAGGAGCAATGCCATGCCATATTTGTAGGAGACAATAGAGATGCAGAAGGACCGAACTAGTGTGCAAGCTCGGATATTAAGGATGTTGTGCTTGAGAATAGACTATTTGAGAAGGCCAAAGAGAAAATTACTTGGAAGAAGGAGAATTGGAGGAAGAAGAGATTCAAGAGGTGATTCCAAGCAAGGAGAAGCCCGAGAACTTCACTACTATGATACTGACGGAGGAATGCAGTGCTATTATTCAGCATAAGCTTCCTCCTAAGCTTACAGATCCAGGGAGTTTTTCAATTCCCTTTACTATCGGTTCTTTGCAATTTCATAATGTTCTATGTGATTTAGGAGCTAGTGTGAGTTTAATTCCATTGTCTACTTGTAGGAAATTAGGAGTAAAGGAGCTCACACCGACAAATATGACACTCCAGTTAGCAGATAGATTGGTGAAATATCCGACAGCAATTTTGGAAGACAATTTAGTAAAAGTTGGAAAATTTCATATTCCCAATGATTTTGTAGTTCTTGATATTGAGAGTGATGAGAGGATGCCATTGATACTTGGAAGACCATTTCTGGCTACGGCCGGAGCAGATATTGATGTTCAGAATGCACGGCTCATGTTCAAAATAGGAGATGAAAGAATAGAGTTCAGGAACTTTAGTTCCAGGACACCATCCGCAAGTCCAGATAAGTGTTGCATGATTAAGGTTGTCAATACTACGCCAGAAGGAGAAACTCTGTATACGAAGCAAAGAGATGCAGTTGATTGGCAGAAAGAAACGAAGTTTCAGAGAGCGAGAATGAAGGATGCTTTGGATTCAGATACTTGGAGATCAAGCTCTGGGTTCGTGAGTAACAAGAACGAGGTCACTCCTTGTGACTCGTTGCTTAGGAATTGCTAATCCCAGATTGGTTTCTACAGTCAAGCTAACGACTATAACTTAGAACTAACTTTTCCCTTTTCCTTTTCTCTTATTTTATTTTTGTTTCCGTTGTTTTCGTTCCTGTAGTCCTTGTTTTCTCGAAATAATTGAGTTGTCTCTCTCGTTACAGGTCACTTGATGGTGTACTAGGTAGCCAAGAGCTAGATGGTGTGAGGCCGTGATTTGCGCGTCACTGTCAATATTGAGGTCCATTTAATTTGTTAGTGTGCTTGTGCATGATTTGATTGTATTCCTTGAGGAGAATGAAACGTTGATATGAACTGTTCTAGGTGATTATGTGTTTTTTTTTTGTTTTTGGGGAAATGGTGCACTGTGATTTGATTGAATGCTATGTGTTAATTTCAGTTAATTGACGTAATCTAGCACTATTAGTTGTGTGTTTGTGTTTTACTTAAGTTTTGGACGACATTTTGAGTAACGGGCGTTACACCATTGCTATCAATTTTTGGTAACGCCCGTTAGTGGACACAGGCGTCTTGGCCGATAGGGGTAACGCCCGTTATCCATTTGTCTTAGGAAGACCGGTAACGCCCGTTACCGGTCCGATTGGCGGAAATTGGATTTTAGGCACACGTTTTTAGGGTTAATTTAAGTCTTGTCCTACCCAATTTCGGTTTTCTTTCCCCCACAACTATAAATATCCTTGCACCCACTTAACCCACCATAATAGAGATTCAATTGTTCCCTTGGGTCAATCATCTTCAATTAACAAGCAAGAAGCTTCCCCACCGAGTTACATTCTTTACTCTCTTGTGAATCAAAGTAAGTGACCACTCCTTTGTCTTAGAGTACTTTTTGGAACGAATTTTTCCAATATAAGGGATGAGAATTAGGATTGAATTACATGCTAGAAATCACCATGAGATTAACTTGATGAATTTTGAGAGATTAGGTATGCTGGACTTAGGATTGATGCTTTAAATTGAAGTTAACTTGAATTGGATTAAATTTTTGAAGAATCCTAAAGTTCTAAGTAGCCTTGTTTTTTATTTTCGGAGTTGAAGGTGGAGAATTATGAGCTTGAATTGTAGTAATTAAGCTAGTGTGAATTTGAGATTGAATAGAGTGAATAACTTGAGTTAAGACTCACCCACTAGGCTTAAGCACACAAGGTGTTTGATGAATTGTCTATGTGAATTGTGATTGATTTCTTAGTACTTTGCTTTGCTATCATTGTTTGATTCAGGTACAATGGGTCGCACTAAGCGCTCTAAAGTCCCGGAACCTTTCACTACGTCATCCAGACTAGACTACTAACCTTTTGGTTCGGACAATGTAACGGTTAATGTCTTTGGGAACCCTTTCCAAAGGAATCCCACAAGGAATATTGTGGGTACAAAATTCTTCGACCGGATGGATAGATTGGAGGTCTGGGATGAAGTGCGGAGACTTTTCGATAACATAGGTTGGTTGTCTTTCCTTGAAAGGAGGGATATGACTTATGGAGATATGACGGCTGCTTTCTTCCATAGGATGAATTTTGATCCGGTAGCCAACACTTTGACATTCACTCTTGATGATATGGAAACCCGGACTTGGAGTGTGAGTAGAATTCGAGAGATTCTTTGGTTTCCAGCCAATGCCACCACTTCTTTACCCAGATGGAGCGAGACTCAGCGAGAGGAGGTGTGGAGATCCTTCCCCTTGAGGGAGGGTGTTCCTAGTTATTCCCCCCGGAGCACGCATAATAGCTATTTTGACTCGTTGACATGGATACTAGTCCATAGGGTTTTAGCCCTGGGATTCTGTGCCGGATACGGGAGACATAGCCATATTACAGAGACTGAGTTGTATATGATGAAAAAAGGTATTAAGTTCGATGGTACGATAGAGTTCCTTTGGAAGTTGTAGGAGAGTGCGGAAAGTGTGACGGGCATGATTGCTCATGGAGGCTTTATGATGATGTTTACTAGAAAGATGAACAGGACACCGAGAGGGGCGTTGCCTATCAGTTTTGGACATACTAACGTGGAGTACTTAGAGACCATAGGCTTAGCTATACCTTGGGAGAGTGGAGAGCTGAAGCATAGGGTTTTATCATGGTGGCCTATTCGTGAGAGAGATCGTTTCTGGCAGATGTACAGATGGGGGATATCCCGGATCGATGAGCTTTCTGCGAGGCAGAGGGGGCTCTTGGCTCGGATTCCTGACCGGCCTGATGATGAGTTTGCGGTTCTTCGCAATGCTGCCCCTGTTATTGCCGAGGCTAGTGACGACACTCCCGTGACTTTGAGAGGCATACGCGCTGAGCTAGCAGGATTGAGGGCTGACTTGACCACCATTATTGCTAGGGTTGAAGGTTTGGCACATTATATAGATGAGCGATTCGAAGCGTGGGAGGCCAAGTTTGACGGGTTCAGTGCTAGCTTGGATCAGTATTTTGGAGGACCCCCATCGCCCTGATTTTGTTATCTTGATATTTTTCCCAGAGTTCTAGACATTTGTTTCATTTATTTGATTGGATAGTTGTCTACACTTGACTTTTTGCTATGTTCGGTTTTCTGACTTGGTTTATGCAATGGTGTTTTTGTTTTCATGAATTTGTGACTACTATTATACTTGTTGGATGAATGTTGATTGTCCATTGCCTATGCACTTGATCCGTGTTTTCTAGTCAATTGTTCAGGTTTCGGACGCATAGCAAGCACGTTACCGGTTCGTCAGTAATCAGGAAGTTCTCTAACCCTTTAATTCTTTCAATTTGCATGAGGACATTGCAAAGTTTAAGTGTGGGGGAAGAATGTGTGCGCTATTGCTATGAACTTTATTGAATATTTGCATGAGTAGATGTATTTTCAATTGTAAATTGCTAAAATTCGAGTAATTTTGAAAATTTTGGAAAACTTTCCCTTATTTTGAACTTTTCTTGGAAGTTTGATTGTTGAGCTTTGCTAGAATGAGTTAGGCTTTTTGAATTGAAGAAAGTTGCATGAGATTTGATGATTTAGTTTGTTAAGTAAGCCCTTATATTTTGAGCACCGTTAAACGAAATAATGTACTTAACTTAGAGAGATGAGTTGATAATTTCCGAATGAGTCTAAGATTTGATTAGGATGCACTTTAGTCCTATTGAGGCGAAATTTTGAATTAATGAAAGACTAAGGAAGTGAAGTAGGCAGTCGTTGTCGGAGGATTTTTTGTTTTTTCCTATTTAGCCATTTTTCAGTAAATAACATAATCTTATTGGCCCCGCTGAACCTAATTGTTGTGCAAAGATTCTTGTAGCCACATTATAAGCCCAGGCACAACATAGAAAAACCTACCTTGATAATTTTTACACCAAGGCTTGCTCGTTTGATTTGTATGGTAATGATCTATCTTTTGACCCCTTTTTATTGTTCTTGTGAATGAAATTGAGAGGTTATTGTAAAGAGAAAGAAAAAGAATGAGAAAATTGTTAAAAAGAAAAGATATGAGAAAAAAAAAAAAAAAGAAAAGAGCAAAGAAGAAAAACAAAATAAGATTATGCACAGGGTGAAGTTGAAAGTGTGGGATTCAATTGAAGACTGGGGCAAAATTCTTAGTGTTAATGGTGAATAGAAGTGTCCATGTTTTGATTAGAGTAAATGATGTAAGCTTGGTGAGTAGTCACTTGATCCAAATTTCCATAACCTTACCCTAAGCCTACATTACAAGCCCGAAAGACCTACCGATCCGAAGTTTGATTTGATTCCATTAGTGGAGATAGGTGCGAAGAGTGTATTCCGAAGTTGATGATTGGAGCTTGGGAGGAAATTGTGAACTTGTCATTCTAATTTTTGTACATTGTATCGTTTGACTCACACACTACACAAGGGTTTACTTTTCATGCTAAGTTTTGAGGATTTCCTGTTTACGAGTATTTAATTTGATTGGCTAGACATGTTTAGGCGAAGGTTGATGATTGCTTAGAGGAGAAGGTTTGATGAGGATGTGTTTACTTAATTTTTGTATTACTCGGGGGCGAGCAATGTTCAAGTGTGGGAGATTTTGTTGTGTGTAGAAATTGCATGATTTTAAGCGTTAAATAGATGATATTCTAGTGCCGTTTGATGCGTTTATGTGTTCATTTGACTCTGTTCAGTGTCATTAGAGTTGGAGTTACGAAACGGCGATGCAGAGCGATTTCATGTATTTTTGGGAGAAAAAGTGGTAACTCCCGTTACCATTCAACAGTACTAAAGGAGTAACTCCCGTTAATAGCCACAGGAGAACGGTTTTGGCGAAGAACAGAGGGGTAACACCCGTTACCCCTACACAGAAGGAATTGGGTAACGCCCGTTACCAGTAAAAGCGTTAAGGCGATTTCAGGCCATTAACGGACATTAGCTTTGGCAAGGCATGGCTAGGTAACGCCCGTTACCTAGGGCAGCGAGAATTCACTTAGGGCTGCTATATATGTGCGTTTTGGAGTCTTTAGCCAGAAAAAAGAAAATAAAGAGAGGAGGGGTGGAGAAAAATAAAGAGAGAGTTACACAAAAAAGAGTTTCCTTCCGAAGTCAAGACCTAGGGTTTGGGAGAAGACTCAGAAGTTTCAGAGATTTTCAGAGAATTCGAGAAGGCGACAGGATTGAATTCCGAGAACAATCTTTGGTTTTATTGTTTCTTTAAATTTCCAAACTAATTCCTTTGATTTTAGTTTTAGTTTCATATGCTAGTTTCATTTTGGTTATTGCTGAATGTTTATGAGTTTAATTGTTAGACTTTGTCTAGATTCCCTGACGATGATTTATTTTAATGCAATTTCCTTTAGTTTTATGATTCTTGCTTCAATTATGAGTAGCTAATTATCTAAGGCTAGGGGGAAGTGATGATGATTACATGATGGATGTTTGATGAGATACTTGAATGACTTGTGTTAATTCTTAGGTTGAAAACTGGTTTGAGTTGACTTGCAATGGCCTGATCACCAGTAGCATGTGTCACAATTACCTATAGATCGAAAGAGTGATGGTAGTTTAGAGGGTTTTCAATACTTGTGAGTTGTAGGGTACAAAGAGATTTGGTCCTAGCTTATACAACAGTAATCTTATTCCATGCCGAGCCGCTAGAATACTGAATTACACTAGTCTTGTTCCTATAGTTTAATTAACTATTGGTGATTGCGAGAGCAACATTGAACACTAATTAAGCACTTGGTTACACCTCGAGAGAGGGTAATTCAAATATGAGTGACTAGGTTGTAGAATTACACTTGTCAAACAAGTATCGCGTTGGCTCTTATTTGTATGATTCAAAGCTTTTTCCCTTGCCTGTTTAGTTTACTGAAGTTCATTCGCGTATTTAAATTGTTAGTTGCAATTTTAGTTTAGTTACTTGTTAATTTTCGCATCAGTAGATTAATAGAAATAGCCTTGAATTCGTTAAGTCTTTAGATTAGAGAGAAATAAAGAGTATTAATTGATTTCCCTTCCCTGTGGGTTCGATCCTATTGATAATTACTATTGCCTCCACCTAGCTGGTCTTCATTCTTTGCTTTCTTTGCCTTTGTCATTTCAACATCTGCTGATAAAATTATCAAATGCGTTACCTTTATGCCTTATGGCCATCTAGGTTACAAAGGAGCTACACAGAGAAATGTGTTTATTTTAAACTCTAGTAAACACTCAAATAAAGTCAAAGAGATCAAGTTTGCCAAGCTGAATCATACAACGTTGAAGGTACCCTGAGCCACGGCCCATTCAATGTGGTTCGGCTCAAACTCATCTTAAGCTATGGCTTGAGCTAAGTGCCGAACCCTATAGCCCATTCCTTACTCGATCAGCTCCAATTTTCAAGATTTCAAGCATTTCATGATTCACCATAACAGAATTAGACAAACAGAGTTGAAATAAATAACCTGAAGGCACATTTGGATAGGATGTTGGAAAATACGAATCAGAAAGCAGCGGAATTTAAAAATATTTTCCAACAAAGGATCTTGGACTCGCAATCGTGTATCCATCTTACTTGAATGTGGTCCATCTTACTCCATGGGTGCATTGTCTCCAAAATGAAAATAAAACCTCATCACCTATCTCTACTCTCAATAAAAAGAAAAAGACATAAAGTAATAAGACTCAATCTTCATATTGACCTTAGACAACTACACGGGGCATACCCCAGCCTCAAAAACAGTAATATGGAAAGCCACAAAATAAATCACATAACAGTACGCACATAAGTGAGGCTCCAACCTCAATTGAAAAACGCAATTATAGGGCTCCAACCCCAATTTAAACCATCCATGTGCATAAATTAAAACCATACATAAGTCTAAACCCATGATCACCTAACATGCTTTGCAAGAATTTAAATTTAACCAATAAATTAAAATCCTCGCCTTAAGCTCTAATAGCTTAAAACACGACTTAGATGCAATTCTTGTTCAAGTGTCTTTTCAATAAAACCCGAAAAACAATAAACCAATAAAATTCCAATTAATTTCCAAAATTAATAATTTTATTCTTTCAATATTTTCATAAAATAAAGTTTACAATTTTTCTCAAAATTCAAATCGATTAATTTCTCAAAAATCCCAATTCAATCAAAATTTTAAAATAATTTTATTTTAGCAAAACTGATTTTAAAAGATAAAATTAAAATAAAATTAAATCGGGATTGTCAAGGACCGAAAACACGAAACACGAAACCACGAAGATTGACCCGAAACCACCCGCCCAAGGGGGGGCACCGCCGCGCTGCATTAGGCTCGCGCGCGCGCAAGCAGCGCGCACAGCGTGCTGCAATTGTCGCCCGCGTACGCGCGCTGGGCGCGCGGCCCGTGCGCTAGTCGCACGCAGCAGTGCCCGCCGGACGGCGGGCGGTCTCGGCCTGGGCGTCCCGCTCTGTTGCGGGACGGTGCGGGCGGTTGTCCCGCGCGGTTGCGGGACAGGCAAACAGGAGCGCCTAGGCGCGGGCGGGAGGGCCTCCCGCGCGGTTGCGGTAGGGCTGGGCGGCAGCGACGGGCCTGGGCGTGCGACGTGCTAGCACGCCTAGGCTCGTCCTTTTCGTGTTCCGTTTCGTATTTTTGGGTTTCTCGAAAACCCGGTTCAATCCAAAATAAAATTACGATTTAAACATATTTCAATCAAAACGGTTTTCAAAAACATAATTTAAGAAAACAGTTTCAGAAATTCAAGAAAAATTACAGTTTCGTATTTCAGGCTTTCTAAAAGAACTCATGAATACCTAATTCGCATCTAAGCCTAAGAATTTCTACCAAATTCAGAATAATTGAGACGAATCAGAAATACGATTAACGCGGTGGCTCTGATACCACTTGTTGGAAAATACGAATCAGAATGCAGTGGAATTTAAAAAAATTTTCCAACAAAGGATCTTGGACTCGCAATCGTGTATCCAAATTCGTAGAGTTAAGAAACTTACTTTTCTTTTATTCTTTCTTGAAGCGTTTCAAGCCACCCAAGAACGCTCTTCTCGCGGCTTGATCCCCTCTCCTTGGTAAAGCTCGAATCTTCAAACTTCTAACTTGAAGCTCTCTAGAGATAGTCCACCAACTTGATCACAATCTAACTAGTAAGGATGCTAGTTCTTTAGTTAGTGTTTAGGCTTAACCTAGGGTTTCGTTTATCTTGGAGAAAGGATGGTGTTCAACACATGAACCAAAAGAATTGCAAAAATCCCTCAAAGGGGAGCTCGAGCTCCCCTATTTATATTAAGGGAGTGGCCGAAATTCCTAGTCCTTATGGACTAGGGTTTTGGTCCCTCTCTCTCCTATTACTTGATCATCAAGTATTTTGACTTTGACTTTGAATTCTAATTCAAATCAACTTTCAAGAGAGCTAAAATATCCAAACTATTTTTGGATAATTTTATACTTTATTTATTTAAAATAAATAACTTATTTTATCTAATTAATTAATTAACTAGATTATTTTCTCCAAAATTAGACTTTTTTTTTAATTCAAAATTAAACCAAAGTCTATTAAATAATTGACACATTTAATTATTTTATATATATATATATATATATATATATATATATATACAATATATATTCACACGTGTGGAACACGTGTCACAAGGACACGTGTCATTCACGTGAGCCACACGTGTGGTTTCACACGTGTGGAACCCTCTTGGCCCGATTAACTCGTTTAATCATTTTCAAGCCTCAACTCATGTAACCAAGTTGTTGTGTGTGACCCTCTAGGTTCTCAATACAATTAGCAGTGACCCTAATTAATTAATTCACTAATTAATTAATCAGTCCACAGATTAAACGACCATAGTCTAGCAACAGGTGTTTAACCCCTAGCTGAATTGGCGTGTTCGGATTCGACAGAACCTTTAAGTCATTGATTCATGTGAGATACAATCCTCCTACTTACTATCTCTCAGCCACGATCTAGGGTAAGGGAATAATCAGAACCCTAATAATCCGGTCTTAAAGCTAAGTGCATTTCATATCCATTTGATTTCAATCCAAGAAACCCTTTTCTTGATGTCTTGATCTACTTCCTTGGCCAAGGACTCCATGTGGCATATGAATGACTTACACAATAAGAGATCACCTTGCATATGCAAGTCTAGGTCCTTTCTTGATTCTCATTCACTTTCATGAATCACTTGTGCAGCCCCAGCATAAGCCTTGAATCAGTTGTCTAAAGCGACAGCCTTTAAAGCTTATACCTAAGACTACAGAGTTAACTCATAAAGTGACAAGGAACCTCAAGTCTTAAGGATCAATTAATCACATCAATGACTCGTGAGATATTTCCTAATCTGGAAGTTTCCATTTCCTGAAATAGAAACTTCCTTTCCCATTTAGGAATGTTCTCACACGGGGCACCTCAGTGAACTTACTTATTGAAGTAAGCACCCTCATGTATCACGCACGTATCAACTATACACTTTGCACCTCCATGAAACAAGGTGGTCCTTCTTAAGGGCGTGATCCCACAAGCAAGCCTTAGAAGAGTCAGGTTGACACTCCCACTGTCTGTAGGACTCATCGGCTTGGAGTATTTTACTAATCATGACTTATGTGATATAGGGCTCGTTTCATGAACCATTTCACCTAAATGGTAGAGTCCTAAAGTCATCAGGATTAGGGGAGTTCTCATACATGCACAGCTAAAGTAAACGCATACCAAACAAGAGCATATAAAGAAGTGTTGCCTCAATTCGTTATTTCATTCAAAGATTGTCTGTTCAATAAGGAAAAGCACAAAGCGGATATACAATCGGCTTTCTAGGGCTCTATTCCTAACAATCTCCCACTTGCCCGTCAGAGCCATTCTAGAGCTAGTCTAAGTCCCATCTTCTGAAGATGACCTTGGAAAGCTTCTCGACTAAGGGGTTTAGTAAGTGGATCTGCCACGTTCTCTGCTGATATGACCCTCTCAATTTGCACATCTCCTCTTTTGATAATATCACGGATTAGGTGATACTTCCTCGTAATGTGCTTGGTCCGTTGGTGAGATCTTGGTTCTTTTGCTTGAGCAACCGCCCAGTGTTGTCACAAAACACAGTAATGGGGTCTTTCATGCTAGGAACAACATTCAACTCTTGAATGAAGTTTCTAATCCAAACACCTTCCTTAGCTGCATCATTTACAGCTAAGTATTCGGCCTCAGTGGTCAAATCTGCAGTGGTCGTTTGCTTGGAACTCTTCCAACTCACTGCTCCGCCGTTTAGGCAGAAAATGTATCCTGACATTGACTTAAAATCATCTAAGTCAGATGTAAAGCTTGTATCGCAGTATCCTTCGACAATAAGATCTTTCTGACCTCCGTAAACTAAGAATAAATCTTTAGTACTTTTCAAGTATTTAAGAATATTCTTCACGGCAGCCCAGTGACCATCTCCAGGGTCAGATTGGAAACGATTTGTTACACTAAGTGCATAAGCCACATCCGGTCGAGTACACAACATTGCATACATTATGCTACCTATTGCTGATGCATAAGGTGTATGAGTCATTCTTTCCTTCTGAAGGTTAGTCTTAGGACACATCTTCTTTGAAAGACATGTTTCTACACTCATAGGAAGGTTCTTAACCTTTGCTGACTCCATATTGAATCTCTTCAATACTTTGTCAATGTACATCGACTGTGATAGTCCTATTAAACTTCTAGATCTATCTCTATAGATTTTATTTCCAAGGATATAGGACGCATCACCAAGATCTTTCATCTCGAATTGGTTCGATAACCATAACTTAGTCACTTTCATGTCATCTTTCGAATTCCCAATAAGAAGGATGTCATCAACATAAAGTACTAAGAATTGCACTCAGGTCTCCAATTCCTTTCTATACACACAAGACTCATTCGAAATTTGAATGAAGCCAAACGCTTTGACTGATTCATCAAATCGAATGTTCCAATTCCTAGAAGCCTATTTCAATCCATAGATTGATCTTTGGAGTTTGCAAACCTTTTGCTCACTCCCACTGAATGTGAAACCTATGGGTTGCTCCATATAAATGTCTTTATCAATGTCACCATTGAGAAAGGCAGTTTTCACATCCATTTGCCATATCTCATAGTCATAATATGCAGCAATGGTAAGCATGATCCGAATAGACTTTTGCATTGCAACTGGCGAAAAAGTTTCATCAAAGTCCACGCCGGGTCTTTGAGTGAATCCTTTTGCAACCAGTCTTGCTTTATAGGCTGCAATGCTTCCATCAACTCCAAGCTTTCTCTTAAAGATCCATTTGCAACCTATGGGTTTGACCCCATCAGGCAAATCTACCAAGGTCCAAACTTGGTTGGAGTTCATGGAGTCCATTTCGGATTTCATGGCTTCTATCCACTGTTCAGAGTCAGAATCTGAAAGTGCCTCCTCATATGTTAAAGGATCATTATCCTTTTGAGAGATTTCATGGAAGAATCCATACCATCTCTCCGGCTGTCTAGGAGTGCGTTCAGAACGCCTCAGAGGAGGATTTACGTGTGTATCAAAATTCGTGATTGGTTGTAGTTGATCAGAAGGGTACGTTTCTTCAGTGGGTGGTGTGGGATCACTTTGTACTTCTTCTAATTCTATGATCTTGCCTTTCTTTTCTTTAAGGAACGGTTCCTCAAGAAAAGTGGCATTTCTGGAAACAAACACCTTTTGCTCAGATTGATCATAGAAGTAGTATCCTATGAATTCCTTAGGATAACCTACAAAGTAGGATAAGTTAGAACGAGATTCTAACTTATCTCCCACTGTCCTCTTCACGTAAGCAGGACAACCCCAAATTCTCAAGTAAGAATAGCTAGGGATTTTACCATGCCACATTTCATAGGGCGTTTTAGGGACTGACTTAGAGGGAACTAGATTCAAATCTTTGCTACACTTTCTAGGGCATAACCCCAGAAAGAAGGTGGTAAGTCAGTGAAACTCATCATGGAACGAACCATATCAAGTAAGGTTCGATTC
This sequence comes from Lantana camara, assembly GCA_037501455.1. Classification (NCBI taxonomy): domain Eukaryota; kingdom Viridiplantae; phylum Streptophyta; class Magnoliopsida; order Lamiales; family Verbenaceae; genus Lantana; species Lantana camara. The sequence goes on from CM074859.1 coordinate 15,503,496, forward strand.
CTTCTCTCAGAAACTCCATTAAGCCGAGGAGTTCCCGGAGGAGTCCACTGAGAGATAATCCCATTATCTTTGAGATGATTAAGGAATTCTTCACTAAGATATTCGCCTCCTCGATCAGAATGAAGTGCTTTGATCTTGTGACCAGTTTGGTTCTCAACCTCCTTTTGAAATTCTAAGAAGTTCTCAAAAGCTTCAGATTTATACTTCATCAAGTATACATAACCATACCGACTGAAGTCATCAGTAAAGGTTATGAAATACTGACGATTGTTTCTTGTGCTTACACTAAGCGGTCCACAAACATCAGTATGGATCAAATCCAAAACCTTAATGGCGCGTTCCACAGTTCCTTTAAAAGGGACTTTGGACATTTTTCCTTTGAGACAGGATTCGCAAGAAGTTAACTCCTTAAGATCATTTTCAGAGAATGATCCTAAAGTGTTTATCTTGCTAATTCTGTTCTTGGAAATGTGTCTTAATCTAGCGTGCCATAAAGGAGCTGAAACTTTTTCATCTATCGTACGCGTCATTTCTCGTTGTATATTCATAATATTGATATTCTGAGTTAGATAAAGTCCATTACTTAGAGTACCGATGTGAACGGAAGAGTTGTTCCGTTTGATAAAGTATTTACCATTCTTAATATAAGTTTCATAACCTTCACAATCTAATATTGGAACTGAAATTATATTACGAATAATGCTCGGTACATAAAGGACTTTATTTAAGACTAACTCAAAACTACCTAAATCTAATCTAATTGTGCCTAAAGCTCGAGCTTCAACGTTTGAGCCATCACCGATCTTCAAGACACATTCTCCTTCTTTGAGTTGTTGGACTTCACTTAGCATCTGTACATCATTACAGATATGAGTTCCACAACCGGTATCAAGTACCCAAGAACTAGAATTAATAGAAAGATTTACTTCAACGAGAAAGATACCTTTCTTTAGAGTAGCCTTGTACTCTGGGCAGTTTCTCCTCCAATGTCCCGCTTTGCCACAATGGAAGCAAACATCCTCCTTCTGATCAGGCTTCTTCTTTTGGGCCTTCCCCTTCGAAACGCCACCAATGGGCCTAAGGGGTTTCTTATTCTTCTTTTGGGCTTTCTTGCCCTTACCTTTAGAAGGCCCATAAGAGGAAGATGGAGCATTCACCATCAAAACCTTATTGTCCTTCTTGATCGTGCTTTCAGCAATCACAAGCTGACTAATCAGCTCAGCTACAGTAGCACCAGCATGATTCATGTTGAAGTTAAGGACAAATGGGTTGAATGATGGTGGGAGCGAAGCTAGCAACAAATCCACTGAAAGCTCTTCTTTCAGTGGCATGTCCATGGAGGCAAGTTTCTCAGTAAGGGCAAGAAACTTGAGTCCATATTCATGGACACTTGAACCTTCCCTCATTCTTAAATGGAATAATTCCTTTGAAGTGTTATACCTTGTAACACGTTCATGAGGGTGGTAAAGTTGCTCTAAGTGGTTGTAAATCTCCCAAGCGAACTCTATGGCCTCATGTTGCCTTTGCAAGTCCGGAGACATGTTAGCCGACATAAGGCAACGGGCTTGGAGATTATCATCCTTCCACTTCTGAATCGCGTCCCGCTCGGCCCGAGTGGGAGCCTCTCCTTCGGGACTAGGCTCCCCTTCGAAGAGAACATAAGTTCTCTTCTCAGAATCTAAAATGATTTTTAGATTCCTCAGCCAATCAGAATAGTTGGGACCAGTCAACTTGTTTGACTCGAGGATCGATACAAGAGGGTTTTTGGTTGCCATTTCAAAACACGTAGAGAATCACAGAATCTACGACCTAAATGGTAAAATAGAGAACTAGTGAGCATGCTGAATTATAACGACATACAAAAGATAAGGTCTTTAATCTAATGTAGCTCCCACTGTTTTTCAAAGATCTATAATTCCCAAAGATCTAGGAGGAACACGTTTCCCAATGGGTACTAAGATAATAGGCATTTTACCTCGAACCCACGACTCGCAGACATTCTAAGTAAGAACCCTAGGTAGGTGCAACTTACCAATTCTAACACCTTTAGAACTCTTAGTAATTGTTTTTGCTACACCTATCTTTCAATATGGACCTACGACTCGTGCGACATCCATATTTACTTAGGCGTTAAGCTAGACCCATCAATCATAAGATCATGATCAAAACTTAGTTCGAACGACCCACGACTCGCGGACATCGCCCTTGCTAAAATTGACCATGAAATATTGATCATATAAAATGATCAATTAGGTAACTAAGAACTAATAAGCTCCACTAGCTGTCCCACGACTCGCGGACAATAACTAACTTCACTTACTAAACTTAAAACCTATTGATGGAATGCTAGGAATTTAATTCAAAATTTGCATCTCGAATTTAAATACCTATTTGTTCGAAATTAGCTTAATATTTAATGGGAATTTTCGAATTAACCGGAGAGTTGTCCGGTTCGACCTCACCAACATATATGTTATCCAATTTTATTAGTCTTGATTAATGCAAGTACACTTAAGTGCATTTCAAACAAGCACATAAACAGATAACATGTTCTAGCATGATACTAACATGTAATGATCATGGGTTCTACCTATCTTATGCGTGATGTGTGGGAGCCACTCCACAATCACAAGTTCTAACATACATGCCACATAAACAGTTTAAATCACATAAGGGAAAGCGGTAACAAAATACGAGCCCTATCTCTATTACATTTAACAATTGAGATTCCCCTCCCTAACATTTTGAGGGGTCTTCACTTATGGCCTCCTTGTTACTTGAATGTGGTCCATCTTACTCCATGTGGCATTGTCTCCAAAATGAAAATAAAACCTCACCACCTATCTCTACTCTCAAATTACAATAAAAGGAAAAAGACATAAAGTAATAAGGCTCAATCTTCATATTGGCCTTAGACAATTACACGGGGCATACCCCGGCCTAAAAAACAGTAATATGGAAAGCCACATAATAAATCACATAACAGTACGCACATAAGTGAGGCTCCAACCTCAATTGAAAAACGCAACTATAGGGCTCCAACCCCAAGTTAAACCATCCATGTGCATAAATTAAAACCATACATAGATCTAAACCCATGATCACCTAACATGCTTTTGCGAGAATTTAAATTTAACCAATAAATTAAAATTCTCGTTTCAAGTCCTAATGACTTAAAACACGACTTGATGCGAGTCTTATTTATAAAAGTTTTCAATAAACCCAAATTACCAACACAAATAAAATTCCAATTAATTTCTGAAAATTAATAATTTTATCAAAGATGTACTTTCCCAAAATATAAACCGTTTCTATTTCTCAAAAATCCCAATTTTAAGTTTTATTCAAAAATTAAAATAGATATTCAAAGATAAAAATTTTAAAATTAAAATAAAAAATTGGGACTGGATTGCATGAAACACGAAAAATCGGATTGCGACGGAGAAAACGGGGCCCGTACGCGAAAGGGCTGCGCTCGTCGCGCGCGCAACTCTGCACGCGCACGCCGCGCGCTGATGCGCGCGGCCCCTCTCGGCCAGTGCGAGCGGGCGATAGGCGGCCAGTCTCGGCCGCCCTGGGCGGGCGTGCCGCCTCCCGCGCGGTTGCCGGAGGGTGCTGGGCGGCTGCCCTGCGCATGCGACTCCTTCGTGCGCGGGGTTTCGCGTGTTCGTCGTATTCCGTATTTTCGTTTCGTGTTTTCGTTCAAAAGCAAAACCAATCCAATAAATCCAAAAACAGTTTATACAGTTTCAATTCTAAAATAGTTTTCAAAAATTAAATTTTGCAAAAACCAATTTTTAGAAACTTTCAGGAAAAAATAAAGTTTCGTAATTAAGGCTTTCTAAAACAATTACAAATACTCAATCGCATCAAGCCTAAGAATTTCTACCAAATTCAGTATAATTGAGACGAATCAGAAACACGATTAACGAGGTGGCTCTGATACCACTTGTTGGAAAACACGAAACAGAAAGCAGCGGAATTTAAAAAAAAATTTCCCAACAAAAGGATCTAGGACTCGCAATCGTGTAACCAAATTCGTAGAGATAGAAAACTTACTTTTCTTTTATTCTTTCTTGAAGCGTTTCAAGCCACCCAAGAACGCTCTTCTCGCGGCTTGATCCCCTCTCCTTGGTAAAGCTCGAATCTTCAAACTTCTAACTTGAAGCTCCCTACAGATAGTCCACCAACTTGATCACAATCTAACTAGTAAGGATGCTAGTTCTCTAGTTAGTGTTTAGGCTTAACCTAGGGTTTCGTTTATCTTGGAGAAATGATGGTGTTCAACACATGAACCAAAAGAATTGTCAATTAGCTCCATAAGGAGCTCGAGCTCTCCTATTTATAGAGAGGGGAGTGCCAAAATTCCTAGTCCTTAATGGGCTAGGATTTTGGTCTCTCTCTCTCCTATTACTTGATCATCAAGTAATTTTGACTTTGACTTTGAATTCTAATTCAAATCAACTTTCAAGAGAGCTAAAAATATCCAAACAATTTTTGGATAATTTTATACTTTATTTATTTAAAATAAATAACTTATTTTTATCTAATTAATTAATTCATAATTAATTAACTAGATTATTTTCTCCAAAATAAGACTTTCCTTTTAATTCAAAATTAAACCAAAGTCTATTAAATAATTAATCACATTAATTATTTAACACATAAATAAATATACACATATATTTACACACGTGTGAGACACGTGTCACAAGGACACGTGTCACTCACGTGAGCCACACGTGTGGTTCACACGTGTGGAACCCTCTTGGCCCGATTAACTCGTTTAATCATTTTAAAGCCTCAACTCATGTAACCAAGTTGTTGTGTGTGACCCTCTAGGTTCTCAATTCAATTAGCAGTGACCCTAATTAATTAATTCACTAATTAATTAATCAGTCCACAGATTAAACGACCATAGTCTAGCAACAGGTGTTTAAGCCCTAGCTGAATTGGAATGTTTGGATTCGACAGAACCTTTAAGTCATTGATTCATGTGAGATACAATCCTCCTACTTACTATCTCTCAACCAAGATCTAGGGCAAGGGAATAATCAGAACCCTAATAATCCGGTCTTAAAGCTAAGTGCATTTCATATCCATTTGATCTCAATCCAATAAACCCTTCTCTTGATGTCTTGATCTACTGCCTTGGCCAAGGACTCCATATGGCATATGAATGACTTACACAATAAGAGATCACGTTGCAAATGCAAGTGTAGGTCCTTTCTTGATTCTCATTCACTTTCATGAATCACTTGTGCAGCCCCAGCATAAGCCTTGAATCAGTTGTCTAAGGCGACAACCTTTAAAGCTTATACCTAAGACTACAGAGTTAACTCATAAAGTGACAAGGAACCTCAAGTCTAAGGATCAATTAATCACATCAATGACTCGTGAGATATTTCCTAATCTGGAAGTTTCCATTTCCTGAAATAGAAACTTCCTTTCCCATTTAGGAATGTTCTCACACGGGGCGCCTCAGTGAACTTACTTATTAAAGTAAGCACCCTCATGTATCACGCACGTATCAACTATACACTTTGCACCTCCATGAAACAAGGTGGTCCTTCTTAAGGGCGTGATCCCACAAGCAAGCCTTAGAGGAGTCAGGTTAACACTCCCACTGTCTGTAGGACTCATTGGCTTGGAGTATTTTACTAATCATGACTTATGTGATATAGGGCTCGTTTCATGAACCATTTCACCTAAATGGTAGAGTCCTAAAGTCATCAGGATTAGGGGAGTTCTCATACATGCACAGCTAAAGTAAACGCATACCAAACAAGAGCAATTTCAATAAGGAAAAAGCACAAAGCGGATATACAATTGGCTTTCTAGGGCACTATTCCTAACAAACATGTGTTTTGTTGGGATACCCTCCTAGTGTAAAGGGCTACAGGTTGCTGGATCTTCAGACTAAAGAAGTTTTTATCTCCAGAGATGTCATGTTCTGTGAAGACATCTTCTCTTTCCATCAATCTCATATAGACAGCCCTTCTGCAACCAATCAGTTTCCTGATATCAGTCTTCCTTCTCCAGCAACTGATGTTCCATAATCCAATGCTCATGTTCCAGTTTCCATTTCAGATGTTCCCAATGATGCTACCTCAGTAGTTCTACCCTGTAGAAGGTCTTCAAGACAAGTTCAGAGACCTTCATACTTGCAAATTACCATTGCAACTTATTACAGGGGACTCCCAACTCTTATACCTCCACTCTACATCCTATTGCAGTATATTTGTCTTATCAGCAGTCGTCACCTGCCTATAGACACTATTGTCTCAATATTTCTGTCATACCAGAACCACAGAGCTACAAAGTAGCCAGTCAATTTCAAGAATGGAGGCACGCAATACAGGAGGAACTTCAGGCCATGGAGTCAAATAATACTTGGACAGTTATGCCTCTTCCTGCAGGTTCTCATTCCATCGGCTGTAGATGGGTATTCAAGTCCAAATATCATTCTGATGGGAGCTTAGAACATCACAAAGCCCGGTTAGTTGCTAAAGGATATAGTCAACTTGAGGGAGTTGATTTTCTAGATACTTATTCCCCTGTTGCAAAGTTGGTTACAGTGAAGACACTCTTAGCTATAGCAAGTGCTTCTAATTGGGAATTGGCACAACTAGACGTTAATAATGCCTTTCTTAATGGTTCCTTATTTGAAGAGGTGTATATGGATTTACCACAAGGTTATGATCCTCCTGCTTCATCTTCTAACACTTCTAACAGGTTAGTTTGCAAACTTAACAAGTCTATATACGGCTTAAAGAAAGCTTCCCGGCAGTGGTATGCCGAATTCTCGTCTTCTTTAATACAGTTTGGCTTCACTCAATCAAAGGCCGATTACTCTCTTTTCACTAAGGGATTTGGTTCCTCTTTTCTTGCTCTCCTTGTGTATGTTGATGACATTGTCATCACAGTGCCCAATCCCACATTGATAGCAGAGCTCAAAGAATTCTTACATATACAGTTTAAGCTTAAGGATTTGGGGTCCCTGAAATATTTTCTGGGCTTCGAGATTGCTAGATCCAAGCGTGGTATTGTTCTCTGTCAGCGCAAGTATACACTGCAGTTATTGGAAGAAGCAGGGTTTCTTGGCTCCAAACCTTTGCCCACTCCCATGGATCCAAATGTAAAGCTTAATTCTTTTGATGGAGATGTCTTAAAGGATGATGGCTCATACAGAAAATTGGTTGGAAAGTTGTTATATCTCACCCTAACACGACCTGATATTTGTTTTGCGGTGAACAAACTCAGCTAATTTGTCTCTCAGCCACGAACCATTCATCTTGAAGCCATTCATCATTTGCTTAGATATCTCAAAGGAACACCAGGTCATGGCATATTCTTCTCCGCTATCAGTGATATGAGATTGTCTGCATTTGCCGATGCTGATTGGGCGTCATGCCAGGATAAAAGACGTTCAACTTCTGGCTTCTGTGTTTTTCTAGGAAATGCTATGATCTCCTGGAAATCAAAGAAGCAGTCTATTGTCTCTAGGTCTTCAGTTGAGGCTGAATACAGAGCTTTGGCAGTTGTCACGAGTGAACTAGTGTGGCTGACACAATTACTCCAAGATTTTCAAGTTCCAATTTATCATCCTATTTCTTTGTTTTGTGACAACTTAGCTGCCATTCATCTTGCAGAAAATCTGATTTTCCACGAATGAACTAAACATATTGAGGTAGACTGCCACTTCGTCCGTGACAAAGTTGCTACTGGTTTCTTGGAACTTTTTCCTGTCCGTACTTCTCATCAACTAGCTGATATTTTCACCAAGGCTTTGTCCGCTCCACATCTGAAGGCTATCATGGACAAGGTGGAAATGAAAAATGTATTCCTTCCACCTTTAGGGGGTGTTTTGTAATCAGTTAAACTTTTGACTCTTAGCTGTACAGTCGGTTAGTCATTAGTTGTCATTAGTTAAGATTTTGACACGTGTAGGGGCTTGATTAGAGTTAGCTAGATATTTATCTCTTGTTAGATTTCCTGTATATAATAGTTCATACTATGTACGTCTTCTTCAGATATGAAAAATATGATTTCCAAATTCTGTTTGCAATTTCTCTTTCAATACAAAGTATTAATATTGAATATTAAAAAAGACTTTAAGAAAAAGAAAAATTACTCGATTAAACCATACTATATTTGTCTTTATTATTATTATTATTATTATTATTATTATTATTATTATTATTAGATAGATGGTATATAGTTATAAAATTACCAAAAGAATGATTATTCATATGAAAATTCTAATTCATTTTAAGAGTATGATTAAGCAACAAATACGACATTCAAATTTCAACGTAAATTGATGCTTGCCTAACATTAGTTAATACGACGTTCCATCTATTAATTATGGTCAATTGTGAAACATATGTGCCTAACATTAATTAATACGATGTTCGATCTATTAATTATGGTCAATTGTGAAACATATGTGCAACGGTCAGTTCATTACTTCCCTAGTCAATAGTCAATACTTAATAATATATGGTCACAAGTCATACGTTTATTTATTTATTTTAAAAAAAAAAATCGGACAGGAAAACCGTGGGAGTTTAACGAGGCCCCTCATTAACCCCACCCATTTACTTGAATGCATAAAACTTAGCCCTAATTTACTTTGAGAAATACATATATAGCATCTTAATTTTCAATGGAAATTAATCATAATTTCAATGTAAGATACATTAGAGACGCCTCTTCACATTGCATAATAGAGTGAAAGCATATATAAAATTATGTTCACTTTTGGATCCAGTTTTTACTTTGAAATAAATGGTTAGGTTTAACAGTAAAATAGGAAGTGTTTAGGAACTCTTTTTTTTATAGAAAATCTAAAGCATAAGTCAAAATTGTTAAAATTTATTGTAGGAAAAATAAGGAGTGTTTGGGAAGAAAAAAATAAAAGTACAAAAATAATTAATTGAAAGTTTGTATAGGAAAGTTTAGAATGATTTATCTTTTATAAAGTTACTAATAGTTTTTAAACAATTTTAGGTATTATATATGATATAATTTAAATATTTCATTAATATAAAAATATAGTATAACTTATTATAATTTTATATAACATTATATATATATGAAAAAAAAATTAGGAAAAGAAAAAAAGAAAAATTGGAAATTTTGATGGCAGATAAAAATTAATGAATTCAAAATAAATTAAATAATAAAATCTTACTTGTTAATTGTTGATATTTCTTTGGGCTACTAACTGCTTGATGAAATCGGAACAATAGGCGGGCAGAAAATGAAGGAATGGATCCTTTTACTTTGAGGAAGTTTGCTCCCAACTTCTTCAATTCAGGTAGGATGGAGGAACGGGCTAACATTATACCAGATGCAGATAGTGGCTCTCTCGAAATTAAAATCATTTGTGAAGTTTAACTCAGATGGGGCTATATTCAGCAGAGAAGATGATATGGGACTTGGAGTAATATGTTAAATGTCTCACATCGAATAACTAATGATGTGGTGTTCAATATATAATGGCATGGCAAACCTCCCCTCAAAAGCTAGCTGTTGAGGGGAGGTTTGCCCTCAACAGCTAGCTTTTGGGGGTGAGTAAGGCCAAAGCTCATTATTCATTATTCAATATGGTATCAAAGCGGGTTCACAGATGTTCGATTCCTGTGCCTGTCTCTTCTCTCCACCCGGCTTGCAGATGTTTCATTCCTGCGGCTTGCAGATGTTCATTCCTGCAATGTTCACGCACCAATTTGGGCGTGACGGGGGTGTGTTAAATGTCTCACATCGAATAACTAATGATGTGGTGTTCAATATATAATGGCATGGCAAACCTCCCCTCAACAGCTAGCTTTTGGGGGTGAGTAAGGCCAAAGCTCATTATTCATTATTCAATATAATAGCTAGAAATCATCTTGGTGATTGGCTTGGCTTTGCTTAGTTACAGGAGATGTGGGAGTGTTGAGGCAGAAGCAGTGGAAGCCTATGCATTGAAAGAGGCAACGTTGCTGCAGGCAGTTCAGAGAAAGTTTCAAAATGTAGTGTGATTGCTTAAACCTGGTGAAGAAGCTCTTGTCAAATGATCCAGATTGGTCAGAAATGGGTAATACTATTAATGATATTCGAGAGTTGTTGTCCAAAATTTCGAAAATTATGTTTTCCTTTGTTCATGGCGAGAGAAACAAAGTGTCACATTATCTTGCGAGATTGGCTATTCATGGTAGAGATGGGAACCTTGAGCTCCCTAACGTGGTGTTGAAGTGTATAACAGAGGATTTAGGCAATTCTTAGCTTCTTCTGTTTACTTCTTTTTTTTTTTTTTTTTTTGTAAAAACCTATAAGAGTTTTCATGAATTTTTTTCTCTTTAAAAAAAATAAGAGTTCTAGTGGGAGTGTGAAAAAAAAAAAAAAAGAAAACCTATAAGAGTTTTCATGGATTTTTTTTTTCTTTAAAAAAAACAAGAGTTCTAGTGGGAGTGTGAAAAAACATAACGATCATCCAAATTTATGAACCTTTGTTTGTGTGCAAATGTTAATATAGAATTATTAATTAATAAGATAATATTGTCCAAAAAAATTCTAACTAATTATATAAATATGTAAAATTTATAATTAGAATTCATAAGCAAAGCAAGGCTAATAATAGATTATTTCTATTTAAAATAAATACTGATTAATTTTTCAAACAATGTCAGTATTTTTTTAAAAAAAAGTATTTAAAAAAAAATCAAAATCAAATAATAATAATTATTATTATTATTATTTTTTGAGTTTGGAAAAAGTCTCAAGTGGGAAATGTTAAATAAATTAAGAGCAAATGTCACGTTTAGTCACTAAAGTTTTAAATTTGTGTCGTTTTAGTTCTTAAAGTTTCAAAGTAACAGATAAGGCCCTAATGTTACTAGTTTGTCTCAAGTTAGTCCTTTCATAATTTTTCCAATAAGAATATGGGCGGAAAAAAATTCATGTGCATTAGGTATTTGATTATTAAAGATATTCTTGTCTTGTACTCTTAAAATAACATCCTTTAAGACCAATTACAGAAACTTTTTTAGGCCATATTTTCATTGAAAATTTTATTGAGGGACTAACTTGAAATAAATTAGTAAATTTAGGAAATTATATATTACTTTTGAAACTTTAAAAATTAAAATAGTACAAACTTAAAACTTTAGGGATTAAACATGATATTTGCTCATTATAAAAAACTAGAGTGTTTTTTTAATTTTTTATACATTACAAAAACTAGAGTGTTTTTTCCTTTTTTTTTTTTTTTTTTTTTTAGAGAATCAATGTTAGTTTCTCAACTATCCATACGGAAACTACACTTGAAGGATAGAAAAATCATATTATTTCTTGACTATATATTAAAACATCGCCTCACCCTACTTTCATTTCATACAATACAAGCTCAGATTTGATATACTATTTAAATATTGGGCATATTTGAAACTGAAGTGCTAATAAAATTTTCAAGGGTCCCAAATGCAATATATCCCAAATTAAATTACATATTGGATTATTGAAACATTGAATATTACTTGTTTCCGAATTTCATAAACATAAATACATAAAAAAAAAAAAAATGAAACAAGTACACTTAATTATAATGTTGTAAATTTACTTCACATGAAGAAAGTATTACACGGTGGAAATAGTTTCTCAGATGCTAGATCAATCTAATACTTATATCCATCTAATAATCTATCGTCTTTTATTCAACATATATTTGTAATATTTCCTCGCTTAAGGAAGATGTCATAACTCATAATATATCAAAGTATATTATTGAAATGACTTATTCTTTTCGATTGTTGTAGTTCCTTCAAACCCTACAAAATTACAAGAGAATTTTTAATTTTCAGTTATATTTTAATTAAATATACAACAAAAAAACATAGATTTGGGCATTTTCAAAAAAAGTTATATGTCAATACTATTAAATATTTAAATGACTTGATAGTTATTCTCTGATTTGACATTCAAATAATTTTTTTGCTTCATATTAAAAAAATATTTTTATTTAGAATAAATGATTTATTTTTTTCATTATACTAAGGTAATGACTTTTAATAATTTCATGTCATTTTAGTTAATAATTTTAAATACTAGTTTTATTTTTAAGGAATCCTTTTAATTTCTATATTAAGAAATATAAAAGATAAAGGTGAGTAATATTATTTTATAATTACATTTTACACCGGCACACACTAAAAGTTTATTTCATAAGTATACTGCTTATATATATATTTTTTATTTTATTTATTTATTTATTTATTTTTTTTTTTTTTTTGCTCATTTCTTAATATAGATAATAAAAATTCCTCAAAGCGATAATTAGTATTTATTATTCAATAAAATAAAGTATTATGAAATTTGAACAAAAAAAAAGTGTTATGAAATTGTAGAAATTACCCAAAGTCATTTATGTTAAAAAAATGTATGTTTTATAGGTAAAATAATAATTTTAATTTCCATGTCAAACTATTCATTTATTATTATATTGATTGTGAAGAATTAAATTGGTTACCCGCAGGTATAGTCAATAGTGATTCTTCCAGCATTAGGGTCTGCAATCATAGCGAAAGCTTCCTGAGAGAGATCAAGCTGATTGGTTTGGCAGCCAGGGCATAGATCAACGATCTTCACTGTGATATCGCCATTCCGGCACGGCTGAAGAACGCCGTCATTGGTGCGTCCGGTGCACCGGACTCTGCAGAGTGTTCCACATGCGGCGCCATTGTTGTACAGAGCCGCATTAGCTGCTACTATCATCGTGCCCTGATCTTCAAATCCGTAGCAAGCAGAAGCTGCAATCGCCGGTCAGTGGATGTTAAATTAATTCTAGATTTTAATGTCTCAAAAATAATTTTATTAAGTAATTAACTATGAATAAGATTTTTCGATTTTAATTATAGAGCAAAAATTAAGTACACTGTAACAGAGCTTACCTCAGTCACAATTTTAATGCTGTTATGTATGAAACAATTAGATTTCTAGGACAATTTAGAAACATCCTAGTCAATTGTTGTCAGTCATGCTGTCAGTCGCGGAGCAAATGAAGTTCTATGCAGGGGCCTAACTCCATATGTAGTGTTGAAATCTAGTTGTCGTGTTGATATTAAATTTTATTCTTAAATGATTAGGAGAGAAAAAAAAATCCAAATTAGGCTACAAATTTGGAGTTTATAAAAATTGCAAAATTTAATTTAAATAATGAGTGGAACGCGTATGTGGGAACATATATCTAAAAACAAAATTAATACAGACACACACACACAGACATATATATATATATATATATATATATATATATAGATAGATAGATAGATAGATATACCTACACAGTTGAAAAGGAGAATTTATGAGAACTTACGAACATATGGGGGAGTGTAGAAAGTAGCAGTTCCAGGGATGGCAACAGCCATGGAAATCAGGCTGCCGGCAACGAGTGCCAATATTATAGCTCGTCCCATTACCATTTTCTCCTAAGTTATTGAGAAAATATCCTAATCTTTTGTATATAATTTTGTGAAGTCACAAAATGTTTTTGCATTCAAATAGATTGAAGATGTAGGTCTATTTATAGTCAAGAATCTCCACAAGAACTAGGTTTTCTAGGAACAACCTTCACACGTTTTCTTAGTCAATAATATTGCATTATTTTTCCTTCTTCTTCTATTTATTTATTTATTTTTTTTTTTTTGGAGCGGGATAGAAATAATATAGCATTCTGCATTGAAATGTATGCCGTTTAATTTTATGTCACAACTATCATTTGGTTTTAATTTTTCAAAAGAAAGTTATGCTTTGTCCAATTGTCTAATTAATATTTATATTATTTATTAAGATCATGAAATTTACAAACGTGAGAACTCCTTTTTAAAATTATTTATGTACAAGATACTAACGTTCAATTTATATTCCTTTGATGCATTTGGATTATCATATGGTCAAGGTCTTACATGTCACATCTCCCTGCTATAGTATAATAACAATTAAAATAATAAATCACGTACATGACTTGGTAAATGTTCGATTTCCAGAACTCCTTGTTAAATTTGTAATTGTTTAGATTAAATTTAGGGTTAATTACACGTGACCTCCAAATTAGATAGGGTAATTACAGTTGGTATTCTATTTTTAGATACAATTACAGACACCACCCCTGTAGACTTTGTTTATTACACTTAACCCCCAAAATTATTACAAATTTGATAACGTCAGCAAAAGTATTTGTGAAAGCTCGAAATTAACCCTGTTGACTTTGGTCAAATTTTTATGTCATGCCCTTGGGGGTTCATTGTAATTTAGTAAATTAAAATGGAGGTTATGTTTAATTTTTTATATTAAATTTTCAATAGATTTTTGAGTTGAAATTAGCTGTTGTAACGACTACTTCCATACCTAATATGACCGTAATTTTCATAATTTGAAGTCTATAAATATTGCGTTTCACAAACAATATACAAACCAATAGTTAATTTCTCCCATGGCTTCAAGTAGCTATTCATCTAGTAATCAATCACTAAAATATCGGAATAAGAAGTGTTAAATGTGTGGCTACCTTGATAGTTGTATAATTTCTACATGTTTGACTCAATATTTGTTTCAAATTATAAAAATAACGATCTTATTAGGCATGGAAGTAGCCGTTGCAACTTGCAATAACTAATTTCAATTCAAAATTTTGATTGAAAATTTAACATAAAAAATTACACATTGCCCCCATTTTAATTTACTAAATTACAATGAACCCCTAAGGACATGACCGGTAATAAAAATTTAACCCAAGTCAACAAGGTTAATTTCGGATTTTCACAAATATTTTTGTTGATAGCATCAATTTTGGGGGTTAAGTATAATAAATAAACTCCAGAGGGGTGGTATTTGTAATTATATCTAAAAGTGGGATACCAACTGTAATTATCCTATCTAATTTTGGGGTCAAGTGTAATTATCCCTTAAATTTATTCCGAAATATCATTAATTTGATGTGTATGTAAGGTAAATGAACCAAAAGTGAAAGAAAAGAAAACTTTATAGTGTGGGTTAATGGATATAACATGTTACCATTAAATATTTTACAGAATGTCAGGTCCCGATAGAAAACTCGATTGATTGCAAGTATTGTTCCACTTTCGAAGAACTCATGAACATTAGAAACAAAAGTTACTTTTTTTTCCAAATTAAATAATAATAATAATAATAATACAACCTCTTTTATCTATATTTAGTGGTTAATGGATCTAAATTTAATTTTATAAAAAGTAATTAAAACTATTTTAAGTACGTGCAGGTGTTAATTATGGTGAAAATATTTGTTGGATCCATAAGGATAACCTATCATGCATGTAAGAAATCTAACCAAATTTATATTTTCTTTCTTTTGGTGGGATATTTTTGTTTCTGTTGTATGTACACAGATAGTTCATATGATAGAAAAAAAAGTGAAATTGAAAAAATATAAAAGAGTTACTTTTAAGAAAGTATGGTCATAATAAGTATAATAATAAATTGATACATATTAGAAATATTTCGAAGAAACAATGTATTTAAATGCACTCCATCAAGAGTTTAAGTTGAGTTACTACGTCGGATCCAAATTGTCAATATCAAATATTAAAAAATACTTTCCACCAAAATATAAATTACTCCGTTAAACAATATTAATATATCTGTTATTATTATTATTATTGTCATCGTCGATGATGATAAAATTTTTTTTTTTAATCAGATAGTTGGTATATAATTTTTAAAAAGGAACAAATAATAATTAAGTCGTGTCTTTTAAAATTCTATTTCATTTCTAAGAATCATGCACCAATACGGCATTGAAATTTCAACTTAAATTGCGTGTAACAGCTATTCATTGCGTGCATAACATAAATTAATAGTTTTTCTAGATTCATACAATCTATAATTATGGTCAATTAACAAACATACGTACAACGGTCAATTCGTTGCTTCTAAAGTTAATACTGAATAGCATGTGGATATGTATTAACACTTGCTGTCTCAGCTCATACGTTTAATTGATTGAATGCACAAAGCTTATCCAAGACGTACGGTAACTAATTATGGCTTACTTCGAATGTATACAACGACGAGATTTTTCAATGGAAGATCCATTAGAGGCGCCTCTTCACATTGTATGGACTATACATTCTGTATTTGAAATTTTCTTTATTTGAATGATAGTGAAAGCATAAAATTGTGTTAACCTTTGGATATAGTTTTTACTTTCAAATAAATGTTTAACAGTAAAATATATAAGAAGTGTTTACAAACTCCTCTAGAGAATTTAAGGCACAAGTTGTATTTTTTTTTTTAAGAAAAAAAAAAACAATCAACAAGACGATCGTGGGGTTATTATGGAGACTCCCTCCTCATATATAACCAACCGAACAACCAAGTTAAGATATACTTGTTCATGATCCACGAATCATTAAGAGCTAAACAGATGAAAGTGCCCATAAATATTGTAAAAGTACATGCGATGGGCGAAATGTATGAAGAAGCTGAACACAACAGACGTAGGCCTCCTTTTGAAAACATGGGCTAGCTCATCACCTTAGTAAACATGCTCGCATTGTGGTGCCAATGCTTCCTTTTTTTTTTTTTTTTGTATATATGGCTTGAAAGAAACAATTCCCGGCATAACGGAAGTAAGCTTTCTACCTATAACTACATCATTAGACGAGTTACTAATCATGTTTTTAATGTGCAGGAGTAACCTCTTGAGTTACCAATGGTGGAAAGGATCGGAGACATACAAGTGGCTAGGCATTTGGTATTTTACTGTGGCGACAGAAATTTTTTATGTCGCTTCCTGTTTATTGGGAAAAGCCCTCGAGCCAACTGCTAAAATTGAACACAGATGGCTCATCTCAAGGCTGAGACGACAGAATTGGTCGAGGGAGTCTGAGAAGCGACATTGGATGTACACAACTATGGATTGATCTTGACGCCAAAGTTATCATTGACATTATTGAGCGAGGGAAGGCCGAAGATATACAAGTTCAGCATTTGATTATGTTATACCGGGCAAATACTTAAAACATGAATATTCGCATGTCCCATATATACAGAGAAGGCAATCAGGTAACGGATTATCTGGCTAATAGAGGGGAAGAGACTCAAATGTCATGGACCTTTTCAGCCGGCCGAACCTTTGCCAAATGAGTTGAAACTAGAAAGGTTTGATTAGATTGAATTAATGGAATTTTCCCACAATTCGACAATGACGTATTTCCCTCAGGTTTTATGGTATAGTAAGTATAGTATGCATGTGGACTGTTTAAGTATTGTCATTAATTATCTTATGCAGTATTATGATTTTAAGTTGCATGATCAGTGCATTTGGTCTATGAGATCGGGTGTACATGTTGCTAATTGCACTGGCAAAAACAACAAATGTGATATTGGGTTGTTTAAAGAGAACATCAAGACTCAAGTTAATTTGGTGGATTCTTATACAATATGTATTAGAAACCAACAATATGGAAATTTGAATTTTCATTTATGAATCTCAAGTCTCTGTAACAACAGAGATCATACATATATACACTCCGTCGACCAATAATTAGCAGACACGTGTCACTTGCACAAGCTGACTCTCAACCAACTAACTAACTGACTTGTGTAAGGACAAAGTTAATGTTCAGCTAATACTCTGTTTCAATTTTAGCTAACTAACAAAGCAAGGAAGCAGTTTACAAAATATAAACCCCCCCCCCAAGGTGGATGATAAATGTTCTTCAAAGCCATCTTGACCATTAATGCCTTGAGGATGGACGCTGGTAATGCTTTGGTAAACATGTCAGTAAGCTGATGCTGTGAGCGAATAGGTAAGAGCTTGAGAAACCCGGTTATAGTTTATCCCGTACAAAATGGCAATCAACTTCTATGTGCTTAGTCCTCTCATGGAAAAGCGGATTTTCAGCTAGATGCACAGCGGCAAGATTGCCACAAAACATGGTAACGGGTCCTGTTCAAGGAACCTGAAAGTCTGTAAGCAATTGCGAGAGCCATACCAATTCACTGGTAGCAACCGCCAAGGCTCTGTACTCAGCTTCCGCTGAGGATCTGGAAACGATGGATTGCTTCTTTGATTTCCATGATATCAATGCTGGACCTAAGAAGACACAAAATCCACTAGTTGAACGCCGTGTGTCTTGACACGAAGCCCAGCCAGCATCCACAAACGCTGTGACCTTGAAATCATTACAAGAAGGGAAGAAGATCCCCTGGCCAGGTGTCCCTTTCAAGTATTTTAACAAATGATGAATAGCATCCAAATGAAGATTTATCGGTTTGGATACAAATTGATTGAGTTTGTTGACAGTGAAACATATATCAGGGCGAGATATAGTAGCTTACCAATAAGCTTCCTGTAGTTCGCAACATCCTCCAATTCAACTCCATCAAAGGTATTTAATTTGATGTTTGGATCCATGGGTGTGTTCAATGGTTTTGCCCAAGAAACCTTGTTTCCTCCAACAGCTGAAGAGTATACTTTCGTTGACACAGAACTATACCATCCTTGGAACGAGCAATTTCAAGGCCCAAGAAATACTTCAAAGCACCAAGGTCTTTCAACTTAAACTGAGTATGTAAAAATTGCTTAAGATCATGAATACGCTGAGGATTAGGTCCTGTGATGATAATATCATCAACATAGACTAACAAAGCAATGAAATCTGCCCCGGATCCTTTAGTGAAGAGAGAATAATCTGCCTTTGATTGATGAAACCATAGTGAATTAAGGCACTAGAAAATTTGGCATACCACTGCCTAGAAGCCTGCCTTAGGCCATATATTGATTTATGCAGTTTACAGACCCGCTTAGCAAAAGTGACCACTGTAGAATCTGGTAAGACATATCCTTGAGGCATATCCATATACACTTCTTCAAAAAGATCACCATTTAAGAAAGCATTATTGACATCCAATTGAGCAAGATCCCATTGTTTTGCACTAGCCAGAGATAACAGAGTTTTGACAGTGGCTAACTTAGCAACAGGAGAGTAAGTATCCATGAAATCAATCCCCTCAAGTTGACTATAACCCTTTACCACCAATCTAGCCTTATGCTTTTCTAAAGAACCATCTGGGTGAAATTTGGTCTTATAAACCCACTTACAACCAATGGCATGATGTCCAACTGGTAGAGGCACAACAGACCAAGTATTATTAGCCTCCATAGCAGACAATTCTTCCTGCATAGCCTGCCGCCATTCAGGTAAAGATGCTACTTCTTGGTAAGTTTGTGGCTCAACATGAGTAGATATACTCAAAGCAAACTGTCTATGTTGAGAAGATAAGTGATCATAAGACAGATATGAAGCTATGGGATACATGCTGGATGTTGTCTGGGATTGCTTACCCAGAAGTAAGTGACAATGATAATCCTGAAGATAGGAAGGTGGTTTCACTGGTCTTGAAGACTTCCTGGTGACCACTGAAACAGGAACAGGTGGCAACACTGAAGAATCTATTGTGGAATCACTGATCTCAGACACAGGGATTGGTAAAGACACTTGTGAAAAATCAGGAAAATCATCAAGAGTCTGAGTCTGTGTCTGTGAGATATGTTGTTGGAAGGAAAACACTTGCTCATGGAAAACTACATCTCAGGAGGTAAAAATCTCCTTGGTTTCCAAATCCAATAGCCTGTACAATTTAATGCCAGTGGGATATCCCAGGAATACACAAGGCTTTGCTCCAGGTGCAAATTTATGCCTTTGAGTGTCAAGAGTGGAAGCAAAAGCCAAACAACCAAAGACCTTCAAGACACTATAATCAAAGTCTGAGTTGTATAACAGCTGGAATGGAGACTTGAAATCCATCTGCACTGAAAGAGTTCTATTGATCAAGAAGACAACTGTCAAGACACAATCTGTCCAGTATCTCAGAGGGACCTTGGATTGGAAATATAATGCCCTGGCCACATTTAACAAATGCTGGTGTTTCCTTTCTACTACAGAGTTCTGTTGAGGTCTCTGAACACAAGAGAACTGATGAAGCACTCCCTGTGCTTTAAAGAACTCAGTAAAGGCCAATTCTGATGCATTATCAGATCTGAAGTTCTTGATTTTAACACCAAACTGAGTGTTGATCATCTCAAAGAATTGAGGAATAATGTGCAAGACATCAGACTTTGCTCTCAACAGAAAAATCCAAGTAAAACGGCTGAAATCATCCACTAATGTAAGAAAGTATCTGAAGGGATTAGCAGGAGAGTGATTAAAAGGCCCCCAAACATCAGCATGAATAAGATCAAAAGCTGCATTGGATCTATGATGACCATAAGGAAAAGACAACCGTTTTTGTTTGGCCAAAGGGCAAATCATACAAGGATTGTTCATATCAGTGTTGCTACAATCAAGTGAAGGTTTCAAATGATCAAATACAGATGAGGAAATGTGACCTAATCTGTCATGCCAAGTAGAGGCAGGTCCCTTATTCACTGAAACTAAACTGGAATGAGTACTATTACAAGAAGGAATCTCAGGTGTCAGCACGTATAAACCATCTTGCAGCCTAACCATGCCAATCATCATTTTCAATCTGGAATCCTGAATCAAACACTGATCAGATGTGAATGAGATGCAAATGTGTGAGTGTTGCACCATATGGCTGATGGAAATGAGATTAAACCGAAACTGGGGAACATAAAGCACATCAAGCAACACCAAGGAAGGATGCAAAGTAACAGTAACCTTGTGACTATCTGGGAATTTTGAACCATTAGGAAGAATCACTTGAGCATTGGTAACCACCTCCATATTATCAAATAATGATTTATCACAGGCTATGTGACTACAAGCACCAGAATCCAAAATCCACATAGATTGTGTAAACATCAAGGAGCTAGAGGCAGAGAGCAGGATACCTGTACCTGGTTGGGTGGTGCCAGAGCTAGAAGCCTCATGTTGATTAGCTGGAATCTGTAACTGCGAGGCTAACAAGGACAAGAGAAACTGACATTATTGGTCAGTTAAAGAATTTAAAAACGTATTAGAACCAGAAGTCACATTGTGAGTTGAATCTGGTGCAACAATGTCACTTGTGGAAGGAACAGCAATCTGAGTCACTTGATTAGCAGTGGCTGGTTGATGAATAGAAGGTGACCGATTACGATTACCGAAAAAATTACCGTAAAAATATCCAGGTGGATACCCATGGATTTTGTATCACCGATCCACTGTGTGATTGTCTCCTTTGCAGTGCGAGCATTCAAGTTTGCCTTTACCCCTGCCCTGGCCTACACCACGACCAGAAAAACGAGAAGGAAAATGACCAAAGTTAGAGTACTGAGAAGGAGCGCGGGAACCAGAGGATGATATCTGATTGCGCACAGCAAACGCCATTGGCGCAGGGGCTGAAACAGTGCCCAGGCCACACTGTCTCTCCTCCTGAGAGACCAACGCGAATACCTTGCTCATAGAGGGTAAAGGATCCATCATGAGAATCTGACTCCGGATCTGAGCATAGGAATCATTTAGGCCCATCAAGAAGGCCATAACGTACTCTGACTGGTAGAAAAGGCAGAGATCGCGAACACCGTCGCAGCTGCAACGATTACAAGTGCAAACCAGTCTGTAATTGGATAATTCCTCCCAAATTGACTTCAATTTTGTGAAGTAGATGCTAACAGATGTAGAGTCCTGTCGCGTGGAGAGTAAAGTTTGGCGCAAATGGAAGATACCCGGACCGTTGGATTGCTGAAAGCGGTCTCGTAAATCAAGCCAAATCTCTCTGGAAGAATCAGAGAAAAGTATGCTAGCAGCGATTTCCTTGGATACGGAATGAATGATCCACGATATAACAACGTGATTATTTCTGATCCAAGCTTTACGGCGTGCATCAGATTCATGAAGCGCAGGAGCAGTGAGCGAACCATCAACAAATCCTTGCTTATTTTTAGTAGACAAGGCAATGAGCATCGAACGACTCCAAGTGTGATAGTTTTCCCCATCAGCTGCTGAGAAACGACAAAGGAATTGAGGCTCTCGGAATGAGGCAAAAAATAGGGATCATCAACGGAAAACGGTGAACTGGAAGCAGAGTTGCCGGAATCCATGGCAAAAGACGTAAAATCCACGCAAAAATCCAGGACGAAAATGGCGAAAAGACGCCGGAAAGTGATCGGAAGTCACCGGAACAAAATCACGAAAGCACAATATCTCCTGATACCATATTAGAAACCAACAATATGGAAATTTGAATTTTCATTTATGAATCTCAAGTCTCCGTAACAACAGAGATCATACATATATACACTCCGCGGACCAATAATTAACAGACACGTGTCACTTGCACAAGCTGACTCTCAACCAACTAACTAACTGACTTGCGTAAGGACAAAGCTAATGTTCAGCTAATACTCTATTTCAATTTTAGCTAACTAACAAAGCAAGGAAGCAGTTTACAAAATATAAAAATGTGTAAGGTTTCGACCTTGCTAGCTAATACTAATTGGTTTTTGACGGAAAATAAGGAGTATTGGGGGCAGGATTTTCCCTGTCCCGGACCTTATTGTACAAGAAGTCATATCTCTTATGGGATGCCCCTTTTAGTGAGATTGTGAGTTTTTTCTTTGAGTGTGAAAAAAGATTATGGTGAGGGAGTGTTCCAGAAATTGAGGGTTCTCTACTGTCACTATAAAACCTCCTCGCCTATGGATCATGATAAGAATGACTTTTTAACGATCATCCCTGCCCATTTTTTACAGGCAAGTACCCCTTCCCCCATTTGGGATATTATTATCCCCGCAAGGAGCCATCAATGTGGCACGCCGATGATTATGAATGAGGCGAGATCAATCCTTATTTTTAGGGTGGGAAGGGCTAATTTTTTTGAGGATTCTCATAATAGCTTTCATATCGAGCAGATGAATTGTAAGTTATTGGAAGTTGATATAGATTTGAGGTGGAAAAACTTGGTAATCATGTGAAAATTATTGTTGTTGGGCATGGTGATATAGCTGCATGGATGTTGATTTGGATCAATAATCATTGCTGTTGGATTGGATCAATAATGCTTGAAGTTATCAGATTCGTGCTGTTACAGAAGATGGAAACATGGCTCTTCTCTTCTATGGTTTGGCAAAAATAGTGCTGCAATTTTTGGTGCTTCTAAAGGAAAATAGCAGCAAGTTGGATGGTTATGCGAGAGGGGTTGGTTATGAGCAAATTCAGAGTGCTCACTTGAGCTGTGTATCTTGGCTTGATGAGCATCGAATTCAGGCGTGGAAGCACAATATTGATATGCGGATTTCTTGTCTGAATTTTACCTATATTAAGTATTGTTTATAAGATTTTTTGCGGTTTCTCTTGATGTATTTCGTCAATTTACCTGTGTAAACAATTGGTTTTGATTTTCTATATATGACGGGTGGTTCTCGGAAATAACCCCGACAGATTTTTTTGATCCATCTTTTAATTTAAAAAAAAAAAATACTTTTAATGCTATAAATTTATTTCATGTAAAAAGTATTAATACACGATATAGTTTTTCAGACACTAGGTAGGTAAGTCTAACTTATATCATATCCATCTACCGCCTTTTATTAAAATGACATGTTCTTTCTGGCTGATGTAGTCCCTTCAAACCCTGCAAAATTAGAAGAGAATTTCGAATTTTTAGTTATATTTTAATTAAATATGTAACGAGAAAACATAGATTTGGACCTTTTTTCTTTTTTTTCCCACGAGGAAAATGTAAAAATGGTATACCAAGTAACCCCATTTCGCAATTTTGGTACTAAATTTTTTCCGGTGAAAAAATTACCCCCTAACTAACAAAGTTAGCATTTTCGTGTATCTTTTCACCGGAGTTACACAGCTGGCGCCGGAAAATGCAACGTGGCTCTGAATTTGTGCTTAGGTGGATAGTATGTCACACGTGTACAAAATGGTGTTATTCCCTGATAGGAAAAATTGCATAAATGGTATACCAACTTTACCCTTTCAGCAAATTTGGTACCATAACTTTTCCATTAACAAAATTGAGTCGGGTGCTCAAACACTTCTGTAAATTCTGCCAGAATATCGTCGTAAACCTTGGATCTCGGTCCAAAACAATACTAGTCGGAACTCCATGCAATCTTACGATCTCTTTGCAATACATATCAGCTAGCTTTTGAATCTTGTCGGACATTCGAACCTAGAGGAATGGGCTGACTTGTTTAATATATCAATAACCACCCATATTCCATCATACCCTCCTTTGGTCCTCGGCAAGCCGGACACGAAGTCATTAGTCATTTACTCCCACTTCCACTCGTGGATCAGAAGTGGTTGGAGAGTTCCTCCCGGCTTTTGGTTCTCTGCTTTAACTTTTGACACCTTAGACATCTCTTCACAAAGTTCGCGATATCTCTTTTCATGCCACTCCACCAAAACTTCTCCTTCAAATCCTGATACATCTTCGTACCTCCCGAAAGTTCGCGATATCTCTTTTCATGCCACTACTTTATGCCCTTATTCTTCGCGCACTAATTGAACGGTTTATATACTTTGCTTTGATAGGTTGGTTATGTTTTTCAATAAAGTCCCGAAAATTGATGAGAATACATTTTAAATCCCTTCGAGACGAAATAGATTGGTTGACGAGTAATTCGGGAAATGACTTAGGCATTTGTTGTCCGTGTTTTTGGCCTTTTTATGATTTTCACTAAATAAAATAGCCTGATTGACCCCGCTGAGCCTTAGTATTGTGCAAATTTTATTTCTTAGCCACGTTACAAACCTAATACACAATACCTACCCTCATCTTATTCACACCTTGCTTACTCATTTTCTTTTCGGGATTGTATCGTTGATGTCTAGACTTCTTTTCCTTAGTTTGAAGAGAAAGTTTCGGGAGGTACGAAGATGTATCGGGATTTGACAAGGTTCAAAAGCTAGCTGACGTGTCTTGCAGAGAGATCGTAAGATTGCACGGAGTTCCAACTAATATTGTTTCGGACCGAGATCCAAGGTTTACGGCCACATTCTGGCAGAATTTACAGAAGTGTTTGGGCACCCGGCTCAATTTTGTTAATGGAAAAGTTATGGTACCAAATTTGCTGAAAGGGTGAAGTTGGTATACCATTTATGAAATTTTCCCAATCAGGGAATAACTGACGTGGCATCACCACTATCCACCTAAGCACAAACTCAGACCCACGTTGCATTTTCCGGCGCCAGCTGTGTAACTCCGGTGAAAAGATGCACGGAAATGCTAACTTTATTAGTTAGAGGGTAATTTTTTCACCGGAAAAAATTTAGTACCAAAATTGCGAAATGGGGTTAGTTGGTATACCATTTTTGCATTTTCCTCTTTTTCCCACATATGTGTTGCCACTTACAGATATGGTTGATTTTCAGCTTATGTGTTAATACTCTTAAATGACTTTATAGTTAATCTGATTTGAAATTCAAATAATCTTTTTTTTCTGCATATTAACAATATATTTTTATTTAGAATGAATGATTTATTTATTTTTATTATCATAAGGTAATGTCTTTTAATAATTTCATGTTATTTTATTGAATTAATTTACCCAAAATCATTTACTTATGTTAAAAAAATGATGTATGTTTTATATGTAAAATAATAATTTTAATTTCCATATATGTCAAACTATTCATTTATTATTATATTGATTGTGAATAATAAAATTGGTTACCCGCATGTATAGTCAATAGTGATTCTTCCAGCATTAGGGTCTGCAATCATAGCGAAAGCTTCCTGAGAGAGATCAAGCTGATCGGTTTGGCAGCCAGGGCATAGATCAACGATCTTCACTGTGATATCGCCATTCCGGCAAGGCTGAAGAACGCCGTCATTGGTGCGTCCGGTGCACCGGACTCTGCAGAGTGTTCCACATGCGGCGCCATTGTTGTACAGAGCAGCATTAGCTGCTACTATCATCGTGCCCTGATCTTCAAATCCGTAGCAAGCAGAAGCGGCAATCGCCGGCCAGTGGATATTAAATTAATTCTAGATTTTATTGTCTCAAAAATGATTTTATTAAGTAATTAACTATGAATAAGATATTTTTTCGATTTTAATTATAGAGCAAAAATTATGTACACTGTAACATTGTTGTTAGTCATGCTGCAGTGGCGGAGCCAATGAAGTTCTATGTCGGGGGCCTCAGGGCCTACCCTCCAATGTAGAATTTTAAAGATCTATGTCGGGGCCTAGCTCCATATGTAGTGTTTAAATCTAGTTGTCGTGTTGAAATTTATTTATTTTTCTTAAATGATTAGAAGAAAAAGAAATCCAAATTAGGCTACAAATTTATAGTTTCTAAATATTCCCAAATTTAATTTAAACTAGTGAAATTAACCTGCGTTGCACGTTTATCATTTAGTTTATTTCGATAAGTTTAATTATTATGTTTATTGAGTTAATTAGACTACACATACAAAACATTTTGTTTGAAGTATCTCTTTCGAACCATATACAATAAGTAAAAATTCAAATTAGAAAAACATTCGATTAATAAAGAAACAATCAATACATATATCTAAAACTATGTTATTGTATAAAAATAAAATATTTAAAATGGATAATGTAAATGAAAAGACGTATATAAAAACTGTAAATTAAAATATTTAAAAGGTCATATAAAATACTATGTTGATTATATGTACTTTATTCTTTCTATTATTTGATTTTCAGTAATATAATTTATGATTTATCTTTGATTTTTATATAAAGTTCTGAAATGTTTCTTTGTTATCGCTCAAATGTAAAGGTTATTGTATTTTCTATAGGAATCACCCTCTTCAAATTTGTATGTTAAAATATTGGATTCTTTGCAACCCAACAGAGAAATAGTAACATCAAGCTAAGACTTATTCAACTCCGTTGGGTCATCCTAGACCCAGTAATCATCTTGAACCTTGTGATCTATCCTCACCAATTTATCCACCATGATGTTTCTTTCTCTCGGGATGTGCTCAATCTGAGCTTCCTAGGGCCCAGGGAGTAAATTTCGGCAATTAAATTTTAAATTTTTCATGGGGTGCTCTTTATAATCCTTCTTTGTTATACATTTCACCACCTTCTCCGAATCAATCTCCATATTAATCTTCAGAATACGTCTCTCCCAAGCTAGCTTTAATCCCTCTCGTAAACCTAATAACTTCGTCACTTTTGTTGGAACTCTACCAAAATTTATAGATTATCTTAGCACCCATCTTCCACTGTCATCTTGAATGACGCTTCTAGTCGAAGCATTGCTAGTGTGGCTATAAAAGCTTCCATTTAAATCTTGTTTCACCCATCCCTTCTCGAGCTTATTCCAAGGCAACTCAATGCATGTTTTCTTTTGCCTGTGTTTTTGTCCTCACTAATTAGTACCGAGAACTCAAGTAACTCCTTTATGTGGTGAAGAGTGACGTTTCTAGACTTCATAATATTCTAATAACTTCATCAGTTTCGTGCTTTTCAAAGATTATAGAGCTTTCAGATCAAGATAATCTACCAAGGAAAGTCTGGTAACATGTTGCTCTGAACTTTGTTGTGAAAAGCTCTCTTCGAGCCATTCCGAACCTTACAAGCCACGAAGATTTCGACCAGTCCACAGATCAACAATCTTGTTCCACACCCGAAGTCCGAATGGACAGCTACTCAGCACGTGATCTACATCTTCACGTCTTGTACAACAACTTGTACATATATCACTTTCCCCAAATTTTTAGTCATACTTCAATGCATTCGTGTGCAAGCTGTCATGTTGGCAAAGTCACAATAAAATCTTGAACTTTTAAGGGCAAGATAATTTTCAAATTCATTTCTACTATTTTCTCGCATGTCCCATTTGAAACCATAAGTAGATTATAAGCCATTTTATAGGAGAAACTGTCATTAGTTTCACAACACTTTATATTATTTATATTTATTTTTCGTCCCCCTTTGTTTTCAACTTAGCTATGTTCCATTTTTTATCGATTCCCATGAGATCATATGCCATAAGAACTCTATTCTCCTCATAAATGTTATCTTTCAATACGTCGGCTAGTTTGCTTTGATAACCATCTATCATATTATAAAGACACCCCGTCACCGTTTTCAATCCTCCAATATTTGTAAAATGATTCAACCAACCAAATACTTCTAACAATCCTCTTTCATGCTCGAGAAGCCAAAAGTTGAGGCTTACCTTCAAGAATATCCCTTCCCCCCTCTTTTAAATATTTTTTCGTATAAATCTAGCTCCGCAGCGTTGTCTCTTTGTTAAGCATTCCCCATCCTATTTTAGTGAACATCGGTATTCTATTTTTATGGTCTTCTTGAACACCCAATCTTTGTTTTTGCTTCTTTCTAGTCACCTTCTTTCACCCTAAAAGATGTGTTCATTTATTTGTTATAGTAGTCACCCAAAGAAACTTGCGATTGAGTGATCAAGTTTATCGCACGCATGATTGGGGAGCCAATTCGTAGGGATATGGTAGATGAGATTCGAGCTCATGATAAATCGAATAAATGTAATTGTCTGAGAAGTTTAGCATTTTGTGTAACGCCCCGATTTGCATTCATGTGTTACGTGACGTTATATTAAATTTCATCACATTTTATGTAATATATTCTCATGCATTTATTTGAATTAGCTTTAATGTGAAATATGTGAATTAAGTGATAATGTGTCTAATTGTATTATATGACTTTAATTGATCATCTCATAAATATGTGGACTTAATTGCTTAACATGAATTGGAGTTAATTGCTCATATCTTATGGAATGAAACTTGATTGCATACATTTAAATACTTCAAGGACTAATATACAAGATTGGTTGAGTCATCATAATTCTTGCAAGACTTTTGATAAATATCATATTTATCTCTCATTTCATTCATTATATTTCATAAAAGAAAGCTACACACACCCACACCTACTAGATCACGGTATTTGCACCAAGAAGAGAAGAAGAATTGCATCTCATAATTCAAGCTAGGATTTGAAGGAATTATGGAGCTAGGATCATCATCATCATCATATCACCACTTCATCTTATCTTCCCTCCATCTTAAGGTATAATATGAAATATGTTTGCATCTTTTGAAAACATGATTGAGTAGGGTTAGGAATTAAATGATAAATTCTTGCATGATTGGGGCTAGAAATATGTTGATGATCATGAGGGATGAAAGCTTGCATGAAAAGTTTGATGTATATGAAGGTTGAGAAGCATGTATATATATGGGTTTTTGGAGATAAATTCTTGGGAAGTTGATGCATATTTCATGGTTTGATTGATGAATAAATGAAGTATAATGTGTATTTGGTGATTTGAAATAATTGTTATGGTTGGAACTTGGTATTATTGTTGTTTTGGTTGATTTTGGCATGAAAATCCCCTGTTTTTCCCCTGTTTTGCTGCTGCTGCGTAACGGGTCGCGACCGCGACTGAAAATAGGCCAAAATTGGTCGCGCCCGCGACCCCATTTTAGCCAAGTTTCGAGTTTTGAGAAAATTGGAGAAAATTCGGCCAAAAATACTTGGTCGCGGCCGCGACCATTTTGTGAAGGTTTTTGGTCGCGCCCGCGACCACCCTCCAGAAACTGCATTTTGTCCAACTTCGAACCTACGCCATTTTCACCTCGCTTTGAACTAGAAAACGTGCCATATAGCGTTAGAAAGGTATATGTGTCTACTTTCATTCCCAACAAGAAAAACTCAATTCCCACTTCTAGAATTTAAGATATTACAGTTTTCCCACAACATGTGTATTTCCTAAAATTGTCCATTTTTGCCAAACTTCCCCAAAACCTTTCATATTGCATTCTTTTCACTTCTTCGGCTCCCGTATGTGACTTATATGAGTTACAAACTTGGTTTAGTGATAATTATGTGCCTACTTGACATTCCTTAATTGTTATTGCATAATATATTGATTATGACTTTGCCGTGCGTCTTAATTGGGTCATTTGAGTCTAGTCTCATGTACACTTGTCCTTGTTACACAGATCTTCTTCCAGTTGACGTGGGACACGCACCATAGTTATATCCTTGTTTTGATCATCACAGGTGAGGTTTAATTTCTAGTTATATGTATAGAACCCGTACAACCCTTATGTGACCTTTCGGCCAAAATGTATAAATATATCTATAGTTTTCCATAAATCTCAAATGGTTTACAACTGAATTACTACTATTGTACAGAATTATTGTTACTGATATTGTTACTGAACTGAATTGATTGTACCGATTGAATTGATTGTGTCTTGGCGAGTAAAGCATGTTCACTTTGGGCCCGAGGGTAGTGTATTGAGCCAACCGGGGAAGCAAGGGCTGACGGGTAACTCTTGCACTATCCTCACCGATTTTGGGATGACCCCTGAATCCACTAGGAGATTAGTGGAGGAAGGAGTTCCGGGTATAGGGAATCATGAACCCTATACTCAATGAGCATGGATGGCGGGGCCTTGCAATCCCCCATCAACCGGAGGAAGAAGGAGACTGGGGACGGGTCCGGCACCACGGATTGTCCTCGGGTTATTGTCATGATTGCACTTATTGATTGTCTTGCTTGAATACAATATGCACGAATGCACAATAATTGAACTGCATGATCATTTATTGATTAATAAAGCAAGCACGAATTGTACACAATCGGAGTAAGGTTGGAGAATTACCCTCACTCGCCGGGCCACTGATTGAAATGAATTGTAATTGATTGTATTGTTAAATTGGATAGTTGTAATCTCGGGCGAAGATTATTTCTTTTATTAATTTATATTGTTTCAACTGTAAAAGACTTTACCCTAGATTATAGCTTGCATGATACGTGCGCTAATATTTATTTAAACCCCTCACTCAGTCTGTGGTAGACTGACACCTCACACTTTTCAGGTACTTTCAGTGGTGTGCTAGGCGGGAGTCCGAGTTGTGTCCAGTTGTCGAGATGAGTCTAGCATTGCATTTTCATGTTATGGACATTTATGGATCAATTAGGTTGTTGTTATGGATATGGTGGAGATGATAATGTATTGATATAAAGTTGGAAGTTAACTCTTTTGGGATATTTGATATATGCTAATGAAATTATTATGCTTCCGCTTTAAATTCCTAGACTTGGACTTGAATGGTTTGAGGGTTAGTCCCGCCTAGCTAGTGAGTTTTTCTATTGTCACCCGTTCGCCATGAGTCCGGTTCATATATGGACTACCCATTTCATGTGTGAGCTAGACTTTTGGTGCGGGGGTGTGGCATCTTCGCGCTTCGGGTGCTACATTTTAGCTTTCTATCTCGAAGGAGATTTTTTACTCTCTCAATCATCTTCGAGAAAAGCTCACTATAGTTTCGACCAAAGTTCATTTGCACCCCCTAGTTCCCTAAGTTGGTTATACTTTTCATACCCAAAATTCCACTAACCTGTTGTTCTAAATTATTTGACACATAAGGGGCAAAAAATACGTGCGATTTGCTCAAGTTCAATTTGAGGTTTGGTACCTTTCAAACGCCTAAACCTCATTCTAAATGCACATCGTTGCATCCGCGGTAACTTTACCTCAAAATATTAAGTCATCCATAAAAAGCAAGTGTGAGGTCTAAGGGTCTCTCTGACATACCGCAATTGGCCTCCATTATTTGGTCGAAACAACTTTCTCAATCATATACATAAATCTTTCCATAAAAAGCACAAACAAATAAAGCAAGAGTAGATCCCCTTGTCTAATGCCACATGTTATCCATATAGCCTCCGTCAGTTCACCATTCCATAGAATCTCCGGTTTTATCCCCTCCACTCCGTTCATGATGATATTGATTATTTTTGTTGGGAGTTCGAAGAAAGTTAGAGTCTCCTTTAGGAAATTCAACCAAACTTTATCGTACGTCTTTTCAAGATCCAATTTTAGCACCACACGCCCCTTTTTGTCTTTGGGGTAATGTAACGTGTGTAATACTTCTTGAAGTACCAAGATATTGTCGTGGCTACTTCGGTCGGTAATGAAGTTATTCTAGTTCGGGCTCATAATTTTATTGATATATGGCCTAAGCTGGAGTAAATCATCTTGATGATTATTCTGAGCAATATGTTGCACAACGTAATGGGTCGAAATTCGCTTATTTTTTTTGGAGCATTAACTTTCGAAATTTGGCAAATAAATGTTTGACAAGCCGCCATGGGAATTGATTTCTTTCCATGCAATCATAAATGAATTTCACCACCGAGAGTCTCTTGTTATGTCCTCATAGGTCTTGAAAAAGTAGGCTTGAAAACCATCAGATCCTAGCGTTTTATATGGGTGGATGCTCTTCACTACCCTTAGGATTTCCTTATTTGAGGTCATTATTGACAAGTTATCTTTCCACTACCGCCTTAGGGTTCGTGACCTCTTCGGTGGTATATCCATCGAATAGTTTGGTGTAGTACTTTCGAGTGTGTTGCTTCAATTGGTCGTTATTCCATTCATCACCTATTTTTAAGCATTTATCCAATTCCTCCTTCTGGTTATGCGTGAAAGATGAAAGAAACGTGTATTTTTATCCCCGAATTGGAGTCAATTACATCTCGACTTTTGAAATAATATCTTCTTGTTTCAATAGTTTGTTACATTCCGCCATCAATTCTTTCTTCAAATATATTCAATATTGATCTTGTTTGTCTTATATATAACATTTTGAACATTCCTTTTAAAAAATATTCTTGCTTTTTTTTTTTTTTTTTTTTTAGCATTTTAAAAAAATTTAATCAACCAGTGTATTAGACAATGATTCCAACTTAAAGTATCAATGGAGGTAATTGAGGAACCAACATTAATTCTCTTAACTAATAAATAAAATTAAAATTAAAAAAACCTTAAAGTATCATTGAAAAGTGTTCATTAACTGTTGTTTTAGAGCACTGGTTCAAACTTAAAGAGTTATTTTTTAATTAAATTGATGATAAACTTTTAATTACTTACCTTAGTATATTTGTAATAGTCAAACTTAAAGTTATATATGTTTTTAAAGCTATCAGATTTTGTGGATGATATTTTTCCTCACCTGATAAATTCAATTATTTAATAGATTGCATCCAATTATAATTCATATATTAACTGTAAATTATAATTAATAATTTAAAAGAATCCACACTCTATATGTTTTCAGTAGATCGGAAGAGTTTTAATTCTAATTTATTAAAGAACCATAGAAAACTCATAAGTTAATTTAAAATTTTAAATATAATAATATATAGTTGTATTGATCAATTCACCTTTTAGTTAAACATTGTTAAAGGTATAATCATTAGGATATTTTGGGGGAACAATAAGTTGTAGGAAACCAAAAACTCTATTTTTAGTGTTATAATATAATAAATAGTAAAAATAATGTGATGTTGGAAATTAAATATACGATATATCTAAAAATTTTAATTATTAAAATAAAATTATTTAAAAACATCAAATATTTAAATTTTTAATAGAGTAATGAGATCTCATTTGAAATTTAATTACTTATTTTTATTAATTGATTAATTATAATACAAAATTGTTATTGGTAATATGTACTAATTATCTTTTAGGTTAAGTATAAGCCTCATCCAAACCTCCTAATTCCATACCATGACTTCTTCCATGATCGCTGTATATCTGTCTCGACCACCAGCATGATGGGTCCTATCTAGTTGTCTTTGCTCTAGATCGATCCTTTCGACCAACTCTCACTCTTCTTTCATACATCTCAATTGCACATTAAACATCAATTAATATTGTCATCATTATGTTTGATTATGTTCATAATCTATTAATGATTAATATTACTTAAACACGATCATTTGTGCATGCATGTAGAGAAAGGTAATGTGTTTAGTTTGATAATAGAAAATTTATTTTTTTGAGCTTGTATTCATCATCACTCTAGTACACTTATATTAGATTTATATGGAAATAGTACAATATTAATCTCAAAGGGTGCAAATCGTTGCATAGTTTGCACCGTTATTTTTATTAACCTTTTTAGTCCCAAACTTTTACAAATATTTTCAGGTTCGCTGATAATTTTTTGATAGAAAAGATATATGCGGTTATAATACAAAATTGTGATTGGTAATATGTGCTAATTAAATGATAATTCTAGTTTAATTATTAATTTTGTGGTTATTTTCCTTATGTTGAGATAGTCGAACCTAAAATTATGGGTGACTTGTTTTTTCCAATACCCTGGGCTCTTCAACATTGAACAATTTTGATAATTTATTTTAAATTCGGAATTGTTAACGAATTATAGTAATTATGTCGGAATGAAAAATTTGATCTTTCACTTTGTTAAAGAATCATTTTGTTTTTTATAGGCAGAGCGTCTTTTTACCCGTTTGCATTAATATAAATATGTGTGTATTCGTTCATGTTTAGTTTGTATAACCATGTTCAACGAATTTTGATACTTTTTGTTTATCTTTGTTCTATTAAATTGCAGCTTTTGAGATGTCTGGACTCCGGAAGAAAACAAACAATTCAAAGCCATCGGTTGAAATGAGATCCGTCGGAATGATAGAATAGAATAGTATATCATGATTCACTGATCAATTCTTGAGTAATATTCCATTTTTACCAAAAATATTTAAGATCTCAAATCAATTAGAACAATTTGTAGTTAATATAGGTGAGTATTTAATTTGGTCACAGATGTTAACTGAATATCGTAAGTAAAAGTAAAAAAATTATACTAATTTATCAAAAAAATATTTGTTATTTAAATAGTTTTTATAAGTTGTATTTTCACTATACCACTATAAATACAACAACGAATATTAATGAACGTTTCCCATTAACATGGAGGTATGCATATTAATCTTTTTGTTACAAAGAGATACATGATATATGTATCTACAAAATAAAACCACAAAATTAAAAACTCATAAAATTTTTGATTAAAATATTTTAAAATATTATGTAAATAATATTTTATTTAATTTTTTTTTATCAATTTTATAGCCTAATTAATATTAGAATAATTCTCTTCTACTAAGAGTCCTATTTCAAGTTAATAAATATTCTTTTAATGTATTTAAATTAATAATTTATAACATGTATTTACATAATTACCTCTAACTAATAAATATTGAAATAATTATTATGAGGATATTTTAGGCGATCAACATTTTGTAAGAAACTTTCATGCTTTTATAAGTTACTAGTGAAATCAACGTGCGTTGCACGTTTATCATTTAGTTTATTTCGATAAGTTTAGTTATTATGTTTATTAAGTAAATTAATATATTAAAAGTATCTAATTCAATTAAATAAATATAATAAAATTTTTAATGAATCAATTTGATTTTGTAAAACTATACATACAAAACATTTTATTTGAAATCTCTCTTTCGAACAATATACAATAAGTAAAAATTCAAATTAGAAAAATATTCAATTAATAAAGAAACAATCAAAATATATATTAGAAACTATGTTATTGTATAAAAATAAAATATTTAAAATGGATAATGTAAATGAAAAGACATATATAAAAAATATAGATTAAAAAATTTAAAAGATCATATAAAATACTATGTTAACTATATGTACTTTATTCTTTCTATTATTTGGTTTTCATTAATATAATTTGTGATATATCTTTGATTTCTGTATAAAGTTTTGAAATGTTTCTTTGTTATAGCTAAAAATGTAAAGGTTATTGCATTTTCTATAGGAATCACCCTCTTCAGATTTGTATGTTAATGTATTGGATTCTTTGCAACCCAACAGAGGAATAGTAACCTCAAGTTAAGACTTATTCAATTGACCATCCTAAACCCATTAACCATCTTGAACCTTGTGGTCTATCCTCGCCAATTTATCCACCATGATGTTTCTTTCTCTCAGAATGTGCTCAATCTAAGCTTCCTACGGCCTGAGGAATAAATTTCGGCAATCAAATATTAAATTTTTCATGGGTGCTCTTTATAATCCTTCTTTGTTATACATTTCGCCACTATCTCCGAATCAATCTCCATATTAATCTTCATAATACGCCTCTCCCAGGCTAGCTTTAATCCCTCACGTAAGCCTAATAACTTCATCACTTTTGTTGGACTCTACCAAAATTTATAGAGTATCGTAGCACCCATCTTCCATTGTCATCTTGAATGACACTCTTAGTTGAAGCATTGTTGGTGTGGCTATAAAAGTTTCCATCTAAATCTTGTTTCACTCATCCCTTCTCGAGTTTATTCCAAGGCAACTCAACGCATGTTCTCTTTTGATTGTGTTTTCTATCCTCACTAATTAGTACCAAAGACTCAGGTAACTCTTTTATCTGGTGAATAGTGCCGTTTCTAAACTTCATAATATTCTAATAGCTTCATTAGTTTCGTACTTTTCAAAGATTGCAGAGCGTTGAGATCAAGCAATCTACCCAGGATATTCTGGTAACATGTTGCTCTGAACTTTGTTATTAAAAGCTCTCTTCGAGCCATTCCGAACCTTATAAGCCACGAAGATTTCGATCAGTCTACGTATCAACAATAATATTTCACACCCGAAGTGCGAACGGACAGCTTCTCAGCACGTGATCCACATATATCGCTTTCCCCAAATCTTTTATCATACTTCAATGCATTCATGTGCAAGTTGTCATGTTGGCAAAGTCACAAGAAAATCTTGAACTTTTAAGGGCAAGATAATTTCAAAATCCATTTCTAGTATTTTCTCACATTTCTCATTCGATACTATAAGTAGATTATAGGCCATTTTATAGGAAAATTTGTCGTTAGTTTCACCATACTTTATATTATTTATATTTAATTTTTGTCCCTTTTTGTTTTTAGCTTAGCTATGTTTCATTTTTTATCTATTCCAATGAGATCATATGCCATGAAAATTTTATTCTCCTCATAAATATTATCTTTCAATACGTCGGTTAGTTTGCCTTGTGATAACCATCTATCATTCTGTATAGACACCCCGTCACCGTTTTCAATCCTCCAATATTTGTAAAATGGTTCTGTCAACCAAATACTTCTAAAAATCCTCTTTCATAGTCGAGAAGCCAAAAGTTGACGCTTATTTTCAAGAATATCCCTTCCCCCCTCTTTTAATTATCTTTTCTTATATATCTAGCTCCGCAGCGTTGTCTCCTTGTTGAGCATTCCCCATCGATCGCTATTCTGTTTTTTTGGACTTCTCTAACACCCAATCCCCATTCTCGCTTCTTTCTAGTCGGCTTCTTTCACCCTATAAGATGTGTTCATTTATTTGTTATATTAGTCACCCAAAGAAACTTGCTATTGAGTCCGCACGCGTGATTGGGGAGTCAATTCGTAGGCATATGGTAGATAGGATTCGAGCTCATGAAAAACTAAATAAATGTAATTGTCTGACAATATTTAACATTTTGGCTTTCTATCCCGAATGAGCTTTTTTACTCTCTCAATCACCTTCGAAAAAATTAAGGTCACTATAGTTTCGACCAAAGTTCGTCTTCACCCCCTAGTCCCTAAGTTGGTTGTACTTTCCATACCCAAAATTTCACTAACCTATTGTTCTAAATCATTTAACACATAAGGTGCGATCAGTACGTGCCTAAACCTCACTTTAAATGTACATCGTTCCATCCATGGTAACTTTGGCTCAAAATATTAAGTCGTCCACAAAAGGCAAGTGTGAGATCTAAGGGTCTCCCTAACATACCGTAATTGGCCTCAATTATTTGGTCAAAACAACTTTCTCAATCATATACAAAGCACAAACAAATAAAGCGAGAGTGGATCCCCTTGTCTAATGCCACATGTTATTCGTATAGCCTCCGTCAGTTCATCATTCCAAGAATCTCCGGTTTTATCCTCTCTACCACGCTCATGATGATATTGATGATTTTTGTTGGGAATTCGAAGAAAGTTAGAATTTCCCTTAGAAAATTTCACCAAAACATTGTTGTACGTCTTTTCAAGATCCAATTTTAGCACCATGCGCCCCTTTTTATCTTTGGAGTGATGTAACGTTTGTAACACTTCTTGAAGTACCAAGATATTATCATGGCCACTTCGGTCTCTAATGAAATTATTCTAGTTCAGACTCATAATTTTATTGATATAAGGCCTCAGCAGTACATCATCTTGATAATTATTTTGAGCAATATGTTACACAACGTAATGGGTTGAAATTCGCTTATTTTTTCTGGAGCATTAACTTTCGAAATCTGGTAAATAAACGTTTGACAAGCCTTTATAGGAATTGATTTTCTCTCCATGCAATCATTAATGAATTTCACCATCGAGAGTCTCTTGTTATATCCTAATAGGTCTTGAAAATGTAGGCTTGGAAACCATCGGATCCTAACGTTTTATATGGGTGGATGCTATTCACTGCCCTTAGGGTTTACTCATTTGAGGTTGTTCTTTCCAAGTTATCTTTCCACTACTGCCTTAGGGTTTGCGACCTCTTCCATGGTATATCCATCGAATAGTTTGGTGTAGTACTCCCAAGTGTGTTGCTTCAGTTGGTCATTATTCCATTCATCACCTATTTTTAAGCATTTATCCAATTTCTCCTTCTGGTTATGTTTGAAAGATGAAAGAAGCGTGTATTTTTATTCTCGAATTGAAGTCAATTATTTTTGAAAGCAAATAATATCTTCTTGTTTCAATAGTTTGTACATTCCGCCTTCAATTCTTTCTTCAAATCTATTCAATATTTATCTTGTTTGTCTTATATATAACACTTTGATAATTCTTTTTAAATAATTTTCTTGTTTTTTTATTTTGTGAGAATATTAAAAAGTGTTAATTGACCATTGTATTAGAACAATGATTTCAACTTAAAATATCATTGGGGTATTTGGGGAACCAGCATTGATTCTCTTAAATAAAAAAAATAAATAAATAAATAAATAAATAAAACCTCAAAGTATCATTGAAAAGTGTTCACTAACTGTTGTTTAGAGCACTGATTCAAACTTAAAGAGTTATTTTTTTATTAAATTGATGACAAACTTTTAATTACTTACCTTAGTATCTTTGTAATAGTCAAACTTAAAGTTATGTTTTTAAAGCCTTCGTATTTTGTGGATGATATCTTTTCTCACCTGATAAATTCAATTATTTAATAGATCGTATCCAATTATAATTCATATATTAATTGTAAACTATAATTAATAATTTAAAAAGAATCTTCATCATGATACTTTATATGTTTTTTTTAGATTGGAAGAATTTTAATTCTAATTTATTAAAGAACCATAGAAAACTCATAAGTTCAGTTCAAAATTTTAAATAT
Organism: Lantana camara; assembly: GCA_037501455.1. NCBI lineage: Eukaryota > Viridiplantae > Streptophyta > Magnoliopsida > Lamiales > Verbenaceae > Lantana > Lantana camara. Next base: position 15,542,684 of record CM074859.1, read on the forward strand.
AATAATATATAGATGTATTTATTAATTCACTTTTTAGTTAAACATTGTTAAAGGTATAATCGTTAGGATATTTTGGGCAAACAATAAGTTGTAGGAAACCAAAACTCTCTTTTTACTTTTATAATATAATAATTAGTAAAAATAATGTGTGTTGCACATTAAATATATGATTTATCTAAACTTTTAAATTATTAAAATAAAATCATTAAAAACATTAAATATTTAAATTTTAAATATAGTAATGAGATCTCATTTGAAATTTAATTATTTATTTTTATTAATATGTTAATTATAATACAGAATTGTTACTGATAATATGTACTAATTATCTTTTAGGTAAGTATAAGCCTCATCCAAACCTCCTAATTTCATACCATGACTTCTTCCATGGTCACTGTATATGTCTCTTGACCACCAGCCTGATAGGGTCCTATCAAGTCATCTTTTCTCTAGGTCCTCTCGACCAACTCTCACTCTTCGTTCGTACGTCTCAATTGCACATTTAACATCAATTAATGTTGTCATCATTACATTTGATTATGCTCATAATCTATTAGTGATTAATATTTCTTAAACACGATCATTTGTGCATGCATGTAGAGAAAGGTAATATGTTTCGTTTGATAATAGAAATTTTATTTTTTTGAGCTTGTATTCATCACTCTAGTACGCTTATATTAGATTTATACGGAAATAGTACAATATTAACCTCAAAAGAGTGCAAATCGATGCATAGTGTGCACCGTTATTTTCATTAACCTTTTTAGTCCCAAACTTTCACAAATATTTTTAGGTTCGTTGTTAATCTTTTGATAGAAAAGATATGTGTGGTTATAACATAAAGTTGTGATTGATAATATGTACTAATTATCTTTTAGGTTAAGTATAAACCTCGTCCAAACCTCTTAATTTCATACCATTACTTCCTTCATGGTCACTATCTATTTCTCTCTCGACCACCAGCATGAGAGGACCTTATCTAGTCGTCTTTGCTCTAGGTCCTCTCAACCAACTCTCAATATTCTTCTATACTTCTCAATCACACACTTAACATCAATTAATATTGTAATCACTACGTTTGATTATCTTCATAGTCTATTAATTATTAATATTTCTTAAACATAATCATTTGTGAGTGCATGTAGAGAAAGATAATGTATTCCGTTTGATAATAGAAATTTTATTTTTTGAGACTGTATTCATCACTCTAGTATACTTATATTAGATTTATACGAAAATAGTACAATTTTAACCTCAAATGGTGTGAATCGTTGCATTGTGAGCACTGTTATTTTCATTAAACCTTTTTAGTTCCAAACTTTTAAAAATATTTTTTGGTTAGTTGTTAATTATTGGATGGAAAAGATATGTGTGATTCACATGCATCATCAGTAGCGTCCACCAATTATGTTTTAGGCTATATATGACCAATTTAGATAGAAAAATCAATTGTACATCAGTTAGCATTGTACAAGCTAACCCCAACAATTTTTCCTCCGAATATGGTTAGAACAGATAGCATTTCCCTTAAACCACAAGTAGTAAGTTGCACTAACAACGCCTGTGAAGTGATCATTTCTTCTCTCCATCTCCATTCACAAATTATATTAGTCCATAACTCATATATAGGATCTTTATATAAATATAAGAGATATAATGTGAATTAAGTTGTTATCTTCTAATTCGTCAGATATCTCTTATTATGAAAACATTTCAAATTGTAGGCCTTGAACCGACAAAATTTTAATACAATTAATTAAAATATTCGGGGACGACTATACAAATATAGTATCAATAAAATTTTATATGTATTATCAAATTGTATTTTTCCCACTCTATATTGTTAAAAGAATTCTTCAATCATAAAATATGTTATTATAAAACTCCTATATATGATCTTTATATAAAAATGAGATACACACTTTAACAATATGTAATTGAAAACATCCAATTGTCAAATTTATAACGTGAATTAATTTATTATCTTATAATTCATCAGACAACTCTTATTATAATAAAAATTTCAAATTGTAGGCTTTAAACGAAAAAAAATGGGTAACTTATATTATCAAATTTAAATACATTTAACTAATATATTAACATTAAAAAATTCTTGTTGGAGTACCTATAGCTTTATTTATAAATTAAAGGAGTCTTAATTTTACTCTACGAAAAGTTCTATTTTAAGCCACAATAAGTACTTTTTTTACAATATTATTGTTTTAAAATATTATTTTTCATTATTTGTGAAATATGCATTCAACATATATAACTTCATTTTCGTTAATGTATTGTATTTGTGATTCTTATTCGACGTGTTAGTAAATATTGTGTTGCGTTTAAGTAACAAAGATTTTATATAACGGGAAGCTAATCCAAAATACTTCATGCACGGGAAATAATATATTTAAGAAACATGTCTTTTTACTGTCAATGAGATTAAAATTGTATAATTTTTTTCAATTATTCTTGTTGAAGGAATTTTTTTAATCAAAAAACATGTGATCATATATATTTGATGTAAGATCTTTTATATAAAAATGGAAGATACACATTTTAAGCATCTCATTATCAAAATTTATGAAGTGAATTAATTTGTTATCTTCCAATTCGTTAGTATTTCTTATTATAATAAATATTTCAAATTGTTGAACTATGTATACATATATATTCTAAATTGAAGGAGTTTTTAATTCTATTCTATTAAGAGTCCTATTTTAAGTTAATAAGTACTTTTTTAACATATTTAAATTAATATATTATAACATGTATTTATATTATTATCCCTGACTAAAAGTTATTAACACAAGGAGTTTTTAATTCTATTCAATTAAGAGAAAATGGTTAGAGATAATTATTTTTTGCCATCCGAACTATGATCCATTTTGTAATTCACTATCTAAACTATTTCGACCCCACCATCCAAACTATTATTTCTTGACAAACTACCATCCCAACTTATTTTTTAGTGGTTTTGACTCTTTTTCAATGGTTTTGACTCAAAAATACCACACATGTGATATATGTATGAGAACACCAAGGGTAAATTTGTGTATTCATATATTAAAATAAGAAGAAAAAGAGTCAAAACCGCTGAAATGTGCGCTATTTTTGAGTCAAAACTGCTGAAAAAGAGTCAAAACAACTAAAAAATAATATATTTAAGAAACATGTCTTTTTATTGTCAATGAGATTAAAATTGTATCATTTTTTTCAATTATTCTTGTTGAAGGAATTTTTTTAATAAAAAAAAATGTGATCATATATATTTGATGTAAGATCTTTTATATAAAAATGGAAGATACACATTTTAAGCATCTCATTATCAAAATTTATGAAGTGAATTAATTTGTTATCTTCCAATTCGTTAGTATTTCTTATTATAATAAATATTTCAAATTGTTGAACTATGTATATATATATATATTCTAAATTGAAGGAGTTTTTAATTCTATTCTATTAAGAGTCCTATTTTAAGTTAATAAGTACTTTTTTAACATATTTAAATTAATATATTATAACATGTATTTATATTATTATCCCTGACTAAAAGTTATTAACACAAGGAGTTTTTAATTCTATTCAATTAAGAGAAAATGGTTAGAGATAACTATTTTTGGCCATCCGAACTATGATCCATTTTGTAATTCACTATCTAAACTATTTCGACCCCACCAGCCAAACTATTATTTCTTGACAAACTACCATCCCAACTTATTTTTTAGTGGTTTTGACTCTTTTTCAATGGTTTTGACTCAAAAATACCACACATGTGATATATGTATGAGAACACCAAGGGTAAATTTGTGTATTCATATATTAAAATAAGAAGAAAAAGAGTCAAAACCGCTGAAATGTACGCTATTTTTGAGTCAAAACTGCTGAAAAAGAGTCAAAACAACTAAAAAATAAGTTGAGATGGTGTTTTGTCAAGAAATAATAGTTTAGATGGTGAATTGCAAAACGGATCATAGTTCGGATGACAAAAAATCATTATCTCAAATAGTTAATAAGTACTCTTTTAACATATTTAAATTAATATATTATAACGGGTATTTACATTATTATCCCTGACTAAAAATTATTAACACAATTATTATTGGGATATAGTTTTAATTTCTCATAGAGAAATTAGAGACTAATTTTCGAGAATCTTACGTTAGAATATATATATCTCTTCACTATGAGAACGTTAATTGTTCTGGTCTCATATTATAAGTTCTGGTCTCATATTATATTTCTTTGTTATAATTGTTATATAAAGTTATTAAAAATTATTTTTGAAAGACTTTAATTAGAATATTTTAAAATATTATGTAAACTATTTTTTATTTAATTATTTTGTTTTATCAATTTCACAGCCTATAGAATACTTCTCTTCTACCAAGAGTCCTATTTCAAGTTAATAAGTACTTTTTTAATGTATTTAAATTAATAATTTATAACATGTGTTTACATCATTATCCCTAACTAATAATTATTAACATAATTATTATGAGGTTATTTTAGGCGATCAACATTTTGTAAGAAACTTTCGTGCTTTTATATGATACTAGTGAAACCAACGTGCGTTGCACGTTTAACCTTTAGTTTATTTAAATAAGGTTGGTTATTATATTTATTAAATAAATTAAGGTACTAAAAGTATTCACATCATTTTTTTTTTCTCTCGATACGTGTTTAATCCAAGTTTTCCAAAGCTCGTGGAGTATATTTCACTAAGGGATAAATATTTTTTCCCATCCGAACTATGCCCGTTTTTGCAATTTACCATCCAAACAATTTTTCATTGCAAACCGCCATCTAACCTTTGCATTTGTGACAAAACGCCATCTAAACCTTTTTTTTTTTTTTGGTGGTTTTGGGAAAAAAAAGTTGACACGTGGCATTTTCCTAAAACATACACGTCAGACCAAACCACCTTCAGATTGCGTTTTGTCACAAATGCAAAGGTTGGATGGCGGTTTGCAATGAAAAATTGTTTGGATGGTAAATTGCAAAAACGGGCATAGTTCGGATGAGAAAAAATATTTATCCATTTCATAAAAAATTAAATTTTTCATGGGTGCTTTTCAATATCCTCCGTCATCCATTTCACCACCATGTTCGAATCAATCTTCACATTATTCTTTGAGAAATTCCCTTTTCCAAGCTAATGTCAAATCCCTCATGTAAACCCAATAACACTGCCACATTTATTGAATCTTTACGAAGATTCATAGTGTATCCTAGCACTCATCTTTCGTTGTCATCTTGAATGACCTCCCTAACCAAATCCCTTATCAAATTTATTCCTCGACTACTCAACGAATACTTTATTTTGCTTGTGTCTTTTGTCCTCACTGATTAGTATTGAGGCATCAAATAACTCTTTTATGTCGCGAAAAATGACGCTCTTAGACTTCACAATATTCTGATAGCTCCACCAGTTTCGTGCTTTCTAAAAATTTCAAAGCGTCAAAATTAAAACAATTCACTCTGAACATTCTGGTAATAAGCCGCTTTGAATTTTGCTATTAAAGCTCTCTTTGAGCTCGTTCGACCCTCACAATCCACGAAGATCAGTCTATGCATTAACAATCTTTTCCCACACCCAGAGTGCCAACAGAGGACTTCTCAACACGAGGTCCAGATCTTCACATCCTGTGCAACATGTACATACATTACATCCCCCAAAATTCCAGTCATACTTCAGTACATTTATGAGCAAGCTATTATATTGGCAAAGCCACAAGAAAATTTTGAACTTCTGGGCCAAGGTGATTTTCAAGTTCATCTCCGATTTTCACATATGCCTCATCCTCCATAAACAGACTATAGACTGTTTTATAGGAAAATTTATTGTTAACCGACCCAATACAGAGTTTCTAATCTCCATTATCATGCAGCGCAATTGGGACGCTAAGAATCTTAGTCATCTCTTTCTTGGGCAGTACTATTTTCAGATTATTAAGGTTCTAGTTTTTATCCGTGCCAATGAAATTACAAACCATAACTAAGTTCTTTATCCTTCTCATTAATGTTATCTGCAATGATTTTGGTGAGTTTTCCTTGTGATAATCATCTATCATTCCATAAAGACACCTATTCCATAAATGGTTCCACCATCTGAGTGCTTCTATCAATTCCCTTCCATGTTCGAGAAGCTATAAGTTGAGGCTCGTGTCCAATGACACAAAAGGTGCGAACAATACATGTGATTTGCTGAAGTTCAATTTGAGGCCCGATGTCTTGCAAAACACCTCAACCACACAACGGATGCACATCGCTCCATCCATAGTAGATTTGCAAATCAAGTGAGATATGTGAGGGTCTTTCTGACATGCCATAATTGACTTTCAATGTACGATTGAAATAGCCTTCTCAATCATATATGAAATGCCCCAACCACACTTTAAATACATTTTGTTCCATCTACAGTAGTTTTAGCTCCTAATATTATATTGTTCGTAAAAAGCAAGTGTGAGATGTGATCTCTGACATACCTTAATTAGCTTCTATTGTTCGGCTAAAATATCCTCCTAAATCATATATGTAAGTTGTTCCATGTAGAATACAAATAAATAAGGCGAGAGTGATTACCTTATCTAATGCCACACATCCATAGATCCTCGGTCGGTTTACTATTCCACAAAATCTCCGGTTGTATCCCCTCCATTTTGCTCTACTGATATTGATGATTTTTGTATGGAATTTGAAGAAAGTTAGATTTTCTTTAGAACATTTCACTGAGCTTTGTTATATCATTTTCAAGATTAAATTTCAGCACTATTCCCTTTTTTTTTCTTTCTTTGGAGTGATGTATCATTCATAACACTTTTTGAAACATCAAGATATTGTAATGGGTGCCTCGATCAAGAAAAACACTATTCTGGTTTGGGCTCGCAATTTCTTTGATAAACGGCTTAAACGGGGTATAATCATATTCGTGATCATTTTGAGCAATACTTACACAACGTAATGGGCCGAATCTCGTTTAAATTTTTGGAGAATTAACTTTCAAAATCAGATAAATAAACGTTTGATAAGCCTTCTTGGGAATTGATATCTCTCTATGCAATTATTGATGAATTTCACCACCGCGTCTCTTACTATATCCTAATAGGTTTGAAAAAAGTAGGCTCGAAATAATAGGTGATGTGGGGATTATAATGGATAGTGCTTTAATTTGTACAGGTGTATGCCACCTTATCGTTGGTGCAAGCTAATACCAACACTCATCACCTTTTCGATAGTATATCAACTGAATAGTTTGGTGTAGTACTCCCAAATGTGTGCTTTAGTTGGTCATTATTGGTTACTCATTCATCTTCTCGTTATGGTTGAGTGAAGCCTCTTTCTTCTCGTTATGGTTGAGAGATGAAAGAAACGTTTATATTTATCCCTAAATTGGAGTCAATTAATTCTCAAGTCTTAAAACTAAATAATCTCTTCTTCTTGTAATAGTTAGTTATATTCTGTCATCAATTATTTCTCCAAATCTTTCGAATATTTACATTAATTTCTCATACATAATGCTCTAGAAATTTTTTATAAATTTATTTTTTTTTTCACTTTTTCGCACACATTGAAAACTGTTCAATGATCATTGTTCTAGAGCAATGACCCAAAGTCCTATATTTAACACTTTGTCATGTCCTTTATAAATATATTTGTAAATTTCACAATTGTCACTCTAAGAAAATCCCGATGTTAATGTGAGAATTATAACATAATAAGAGATTTGGATTATAAGGTACTACAAATTGGTTATAAAGTTGTTTATTGCGATCTTGGACCATCAGTGCGATTCTTCTCCTTCCACAGATCGGATATCCATCTTTACCTTGCGTTCTGTTTTCATAATATGAAAATGAGTAACGATATTTACATTCTCCATCCATCATACAAAAATTATTTAAGTTATTTCATCTACATGATTTATGCACCATGTGTTTTATAACTCACTCATAAAGTTGGGGATTAATTCTTTTCCTAATAAAAAAAATTTACACAAAAAATTAATCAAGTTGATTGTGTGCTATAATTTTATATTTTAACCGAAAAACTATCAAAATATGAGCATATGACAACCATTTCTTTTGAAACTTGATTGTATGAATATGTCCAACCACATTTTCATAAATCTCCTTACTGAATAAGTGATATTTTAAATTTTGTAACTTTTCTCAAAAAATTTTTGATTCCTTTCAAATCATGATCACTAAATGATACAATTAACAACTGATCATTGAGTGACATCATTATTGAATCAAAATATTATTTGGGTTTGTCCTTAATTTGGTATGTGCGTCAATATACATCAAAATCAACTATTTTTTCTTTTAACTAACTATTTTTTATCTCTTTTTAATTCTCTATTTGCTATTGATCTTGCATTCCATTTTTTTATTTATATTTATCTAACGAACGTTATTTAAGATTTATATTAATATTTTACTATTTGTTTTATATATATAGTAGAAATAATTAAAAGAGTAAATTAATATAAAAAAACTCAACGAATGTTTAATTGAACACCATAAAAATAATTTATAAAATTAAATTATATCTTATTTTTACATGCACACATATTAAGTTTCCATAGAATTCTTAATTTAAAGTAACTTTGGTCTGACGATCTGCAATTCCAAATTGTGGTATATATTAAATGTAAGAAATCAGAAACCCTATTTATACTATTTAATATATATAGACTATGTTAATTATCCTATCTAAATAACATTTACACATTTAATTTATATTTTATTATATAAACTAATGAAATATTATATTGTTAATTATATTTAGATAATTATATTAATATTATTTAATTGAAAATTATTTTATATAAATTATTCAATTATATTATTTTGACAATTAGATATGTTTATAAAATTATAATATGATTATAATTAAAGAAAGTTTAGGAACTTAGATAATTAGAATTATGGAGTTATATAATTAGAATTACATTAGGATTGATTTATTGAAACTTATCTTATTTAACTCATTCAATTTAGATCATATTTTATTTTAATTAATTATCAAATTTTATTAAAATTATAAAGTGAATTAATTTAATGTTTTCCAATTCGTTAGATATATCTTATTATAACATTTTAAATTATAGAGTTTTAAATTAAAAAATAGACAACTTATATTATAAGTTTTGAATACAATTAACTAATATATTAATAGGGTTAATTACAGATAGCTCCCACGGGAGTATTAGAAACTATAACTTGTGATCCTCTTAGTCAAACAATTACACATACACCCATTAAGGAGTTTGAAAATTATACAAAACACCCATGAATTAAGGTTCTTTTAAATATTTTATGACATCATCAAAATTTTAACTTGATTTCCCTATTTTGACCCTTCATTTAGTATATATTTGAATTAGTATTGAAAATTTAAATTTAATAAATTAAATCATTAATTAATATAAAATAATATGATTTTGTCATTTTAAATATTAAATTATATATATAGAAAATCTAAATTTAATGGATTAAATATAATATTAGAAAACGTAATATGTATATATATATAAAGTGACAATATATAATTAATATATATATAATAATGTAATATTTATATATCATGTTATATATCATACATATTACATATCAGTATGTATGAATATATATATGTATATTGGCTTGTTATATATATACGTATGAATGAATATATATATGTATTGCCGTGCGGTGGTGGTGTAATTAATATATATATACATAAATATTACTTTATTATATATTATAACTCTATATAACATCATTTTTTAAATATTATATTTAACCCATTAAATTCATATTTATTATATATAATTTAATATTTGAAATGATAAATCATATCATCTCATATTAATTAATGATTTAATTTATTAAATTTAGATTTTTAATACCGATCTAGATATAGTTAGGAATAATTATTAAAATAAATTTTTTTATACTAAATGAATGGGTAAAATAGGAAAATCAAGTAAAAGTTTGATGATGTCATCAAAAATTTAAAAGAACCCTAATTTATGGGTGTTTTGTGTAACTTTCAAACTCCTCAATGGGTGTATATGTAATTGTTTGACTAAGAGGGTCCCAAGTTGTAATTTCTAATACTCCCATGGGGTCTATATGTAATTAACCCTATATTAATATTAAAACAATCCTTGTTAAACTATATATATATATATATTTTTTTTTTTTTAAGTTAATTTTTTTTTAATTCTACCAAGAGTCCTATTATAAGTTAATAAGTACTTTTTAAATATAACTAGTGAGGTGAACGTGTGTTGCACGTTTATCATTTAATTTTTTTAAATAAATTTAGTTATTATATTTATTGAACAAATTAAGAGATTAAAAATATTTATTTTGATTAAATAAATATACACATACAAAAATATTTATATGAAATTTCTCTTTCAAATCATCTACAATAAGTAGAAATTCGAAGTAGAGAACATCCAAATAAATAAGCAATAAAAATATTTGAAATTTTGTTATTATATAAAAATATATATATTTAAGTGTATAGTAATTTGGCCAAATAATTCTCGCTTTTAAGCATAAATAATAGTTCATAACTTTCAAATATATTTAATAAAATGAAAAGACAAGTAAAAATTATAGAACAAAACCTAAAAGATCACCCAATTTTGCTTGTGGAGCATCCTAAACGTAGTAATCATCTTGAAACTTATGACCTATTCTCATCAGTTTATCGGTCATCATATTTCTTTTTCTAGAGATTTATTTAATTCAAGTTTCGTATGGCCTTTGGAGTAAACTTTATCAATTAAATTACATTTCTCATTTGGCCCATTTCAATATCCTTCATTGTTATCCATTTCATGACCATCTTCGAGTCAATACCCACTTTAGTCATCGAAAAGTGTCTTTCCCAAGTTAGTGTTAATACTCCACGTAAGCTCAATAACTTCACTATATTATTTAAACTCTACTAAGATCCATAGCGTATCCTAACACCCATATTCAGCTGTCATCTAGAATGACGCCCCTGTCATCTCAAATGATTCCCCTGGTTATAAAAGCTCACCTCAGAGTTTAGTTTCACCAATCCTTTCTCGGGTTTATTCCACGATAACTTAGTGCATATTTTTCTTTTATCTGTATTTTTTGTCCACACTGATTAGTGCTGAGGTTACATTAACTCTTTTATGTGGCGAAGAGTGGAACTTCTAAGTTTCATAACATTTTGATAGCTCCATCGGTTCCATATTTTTCAAAGATTTTAAAGCGTCAAGATCAAGACAATCCACGCATGATAATCAGATAACATATTACTCTGAATTTTATTATAAAAGCTCTCTTTGAGACCGTTCGACACTCGCATGCCATGGAAATTTCGTTCAGTTTGTGCATCAATAATCTTGTCTGACACCCGGAGTGCGAATGGACAACTTCTGAGCATGTGGTCCACATATTCATGTCCTATATAGCAGCGTGTACATACATCACTTTTTCTAAATTTTCTGTCATATTTCAGTATATTCATGAGCAAGCTATCATGTTAGCAAGCCACAAGAAAATCTTAAACTTTTGGGGACAAAGTAATTTTCAAATTCATTTCCAATTTTTTTCCCATGTCTCATCTGACACCATAAGTAGACTATAACCGATTTATAGGACAATTTGTCGTTAGTTGACCCAATCAAAACTCTCTTATCTCCGTTATCATGCAATGCAATTAGGACATTAAGTATCTCATCCACCACCTCCTTAGGCAATAATGTTTTCAACTTATGTAAGTTTCAGTTTTTATTTGTGCAATGGATTACATACCATCAGATCTTTATCTTTCTCATGAATCTTATCTCCAAAGATGTCCGCTAGTTTGTTTGTGATAACCATCTATCATTCCATAGAGACGTCCATTCAACTGGTTCTAACTATCCCCTTGCATGCTCAGGAAGCCATAAGTGGAAGCTTATGTTCAAGAATGAGAACATCTTAGCAGCAATAACCATCTTGAACCTTATAACCTATCCTCGCCAATTTATCCATCATCATGTTTCTTTCTCTCGAGATTTATTTAATCAAAGTTTCTTAAAATCTTTGGAGTAACCTTCGCCAATCAAATATTACATTTCTCATTAGTTGTTTTTGAGTATCCTTCATTGTTATTCATTTAACGACCGTCTCCAAATCAATCTCCACATTAATTTTTTAAAAGTATCTCTCCAAAGTTAGTTTTAATCCTTTAGGTAAGTTCAATAACTTTGCTACATTATTGAAACTATACCAAGATGACAGGTGTCGAATCCGTCAAAAATAATTAAAATACCTATTTAACAAATAAACACAGAGTATAGTGCAAACAGAGTCGATCCACAGAGACTGGTTGACTTATTTCTAATAATTCCAAGTTATCCACGAAAAGAAACAATTAAAGAGGGGGGGTTTTGAATTATTAAAACTAAAGTATGCAATTAAAATAAAATAACAAGAATTAAAACTAATTAAAACTATCAAGCAAATCACGTAGGATAAAATCAATCAGAGGGAGAATTACCTAGCCAGGGATATTCGATTCGAATTGTTATATTGATCATTGACTCAAAGATAAATTCAAGTTATTCAGACATATTGGCTATAGTTGATAGAGACACTCGACTCAACCTCGTTTTTACTTAATTTATCAGATAACCTAGAGACACTCGACATTTATCTTCCCTAACAAATTCACAACCCCTAGAGACACTCGACAGGATTTAATGAATTCGCAGCATTAAGAACCATAAAAACACCAACCCTAATTAACCAAGTCGTGACACACGCAAGATTTAAATTAGATTATCAAATCCCTTAGTGAACGAGGAATTTTATAGCTAAAACCCTGTCACTAATTTACCACAATTTATCAATCAACTTTACATACACTTCAAGCATCATGAATGACTATATGCAAATTAAACAACCTAGAGATCGTGCACTATCCCGAAATTGCCTAATCACAATAAACACGAAACACGGAGATACGATAAATGCCTAAATAAACTTAAATTAATAAAAACGTTTAGGTCTCACAATATCCAAATCGAATCTATAATCCCTAGCTAGATAATTAAAAACTTAGCTACTAAAATTCATAAAAACAATACTAAAGGAATTCATCGACAAAATCTAGAAAGCGAATAAATTAAACTAAAGAAGAACTGTGATGGCCGAATCCTACTCTTCGGTGTTGCTCGCAAAACCTCGACCAAAACTGCTCCCAAGTGTTCCCCTAAATTTGTTACGTGATTCCTCCCTCTGAAAACTGCGAACTGCTGCTCCCCAAAATATATATACACGTCCCAAGCTTCTCCCAAACAAAGATCCCCTAATCCTCGTGCAATTCGGAATTAATTACTTGTCCTCCAAGCTGGCCCAATTTCAAATAAAATCAAAGACATGCGCAGCCCATCACCATGCCATGTCAAGCTAAGCAAATTGGGCCCTTAGAATCAATTCCAAGCGTGTGGCGCATGTCCCAATTAAAACAAATCCCATATCAAATTCACCACATGCAGCCCCAATTCAAAGCAAAGTGATTTTCCAACATTTTCCACTTATTCAGCCCTGTAACCCATCTCCAACAAATATCAAGGCAATGTAGCCCAATTAATTCAATTAATTAAGACAAGTCAACCGAGACGAAGCCACTTGCATGCATGCATGCATGTACCAAAATTCACAAGCATCTCAAATTAAATTCTTCTTCAATTCAAAATGTCAGTAGCAACCATGCCCAGCCGGAGTTCACTCATTTCTCGTGGATTTAGTCTAAAAATGACCATTTTTGCACCAATATCGCCTTCAAACCCTAAATCTACAATATAAACAACAAAGTTTTAATTCCTTTTAAAATAATATTAATTCAAGCACAATTCGGGAAATAATTCAATCATAAAGATGACGAAATAATGAGTTATCACAAGATTCATAACATATCCTAGCATTCATCTCCAATTTCCATCTCGAATGACGCCCCATTTGGTGTAGTTATAAAAGCTTCAATCCGATTTTAGTTTTACCCATCACTTCTCGAATTTATTTCACGACAACTAAGTGCAGATTTTCTTTTGCCTGTGTTGTGTCCTTATTGATTATTACTAAGGTCGTAGATAACTCTTTTATGTGGCGAATAACAACATTTCTAAGCTTCATAACATTTTGATAGCTCCATCGGTTCCATGTTTTCCAAAAATTTTAGAGCATCAAGATCAACACAACCCACCCAGGATATTTTAGGAACATATTATTCAGTATTTTGCTACTAAAGCTCTCTTTGAGCCCATCCGACACTCGCAAGTTTTCCCTAAATTTTCTATCATACTCCAATACATTTGTAAGCAAGCTATCATATTGGCAAAGCCACAGGAAAATCTTGAATTTTTGGGGTAAGGTAATTTTCAAATTCATTTAAAGTTTTTTCTTGCATGTCTCATCCGACGCCATAAGTAGAGTATAGTCATTTTATAGGAGAATTTATCTTTAGTTGACACAATTCATTCTCTCTTATCTCCATTATCATGCAGCGTGTTAGGACACTAAGTACCTCATTCACCACTTCTTTGGACGGTGATGTTTTCAACTTATTTAGGTTTCAATTTTTATCTTTTCCAATGAGATTACATTCCATAAGATCTTTATCCTCCTCATGAATGTTATCTCCAAAGATGTCCGTCAGCTTACCTTGTGATAACCATCTATCATTCCATAAAGATGTCCCTTCACCGTTCCCAATCCTCCATTTTTAAAATGGTTCCACCATCCAAGTGTTTTTAACTATCCTCTTCCATGCTCGGGAAACCCATAAGTCGAGGCTTATATTCGATCAAGAATGTTATCCCTTTTTAAATATTTTTTTGATGTATAACGCCATCTCCTTGTTAAGCATTCTTCATCCCGTTTTAGTTAGCATCACTATATTTTCTTTTGGGCTTCTCGAAAACCCAATCCACATTCTTACTTCTTTGCAGTCACCTTCTTTCACTCTACAAGATGGGTTCGTTCCTTGTTATATTAATCGCCTAAAGAAAGTTGTGCTTGAGTGGATCAAGTTTATCGTACATTTGATTAGGGAGCCAATTTGTGTGCATGTGGTTGATGGAGATCGAGATCGTGATGGACTTAATAAGTGTCATTCGTCAATAAATATTTGTCATTTTGGCTTTCTATCCCAAGAGATGCTTTTCGACTCTATTAATCATAATCGGGAAATGCTCATTATAATTACAACTAAAGTTCATTTGCACCCCCCAAATAGTTCCTTAAGTTGTCTGTATTTTCCATGCCCAGAATTCTACTAATCTACTGCTTTAAATCATTTGTCATATAAGGTGCAAACAACACATGTGATTTGTATAAGTTTAATTTGAGGCCCAACTCCTTGCAAAACGTCTCAACCACACTTTTAATGCAGTTTGCTCCATCCACGATAGGTTTGACTCCCAATATTAAGTCGTCCGCAAAAGGCAAGTGTGAGATCATGTAAGAGCTTCTCTAATATACCATAATTGGCTTCCAGGTCCGGCCGAAATGGCCTCTTCAATTATATAAGTAAGTTGTTCCATGCATATTACAAACAAATAAAACGAACGTGATTACCTTATCTAATGCCACACATCCGTACCACCTCCGTTGGTTCACCATTCTATAGAATCTCCGATTGTATCCGCTACATTCTGCTCATAATGATATTGATGATTTTCGTCGGGAATTTGAAGAAAGTTAAAAGTCTTTTTAGAAATTCCACTGGGTTTTTTCGTACGTTGTTTCAATATTCAATTTCAGCACCATGCCCCTTTTTTATCGTTGGAGTGATGTAGCATTCGTTACACTTATTCAGGCATCAAAATATTGTAATAGGTGCCTTGGTCGGGAATGAAGCTATTCTTGTTCGACCCCGTAATTTTTTTAATATACGGTTTGAACGAAGTATAATCATCTTGGTGATTATTTTAAGCAATATGCTGTACAATGTAATTGGCTAAAACTCGTTTATTTTTGTTGAGCATTAATTTTTGAAATTAGACAAATAAACACCCGATAATCTTTGTTGGTTGCTCATTCATTGTCTATTTTCAGAGCATTCATCTGATTCCTTCTTCTTCTCATTGTGGCTGACAGATGAAAGAAACTTGTTTGTTTATCCCTAAATTTGAGCCAATTAATTCTCAACTCTTAAACCAAATAATCTCTTTTTGTTGCAATAGTTTATTATATTCTGCCCTCAATTCTTCCTCCAAATCATTTGAATATTTACCTTGTGTGTATCATGCATAATGTTTTAGAAATTCTTTGTATTTTTGTTTTATTTTTTTTTTTTGCTTTTCGAGCACATTGAAAACTATTCAAGAACCATTGTTTTTCTGGACAATGATCCCAAGTCAAAATGTCCTTCAAATTTTGATTCGGTCAATAAGTTGTATATTGCTACTTTGGAGAATGTAAAAATAAATTGATAACTATTGGATCAATCTCATTTAGATTAAATTAAAAAAATTTGCATATCGTTTCTTGAACTCACACCAAATCTAACATCTTGAAATTTTTAATCTAATCTTCAAAATTTTGTTACCATTACGCTTTATTCACATATATTTGTAAAGATATTTCACAGTCGTTCTTAATTTTGGTATGCATGTGCATATACATTAAAATCAAGTGATTCTTTTTTTTAACCAACAATTCTTTATCTCTTTTTTATTTAATTTATCTCTTTTTTATATTCTCTTTGTCATTTGATCTTGCATTCTATTTTTTTATTCTAGTGAGTATTAATTTGAGCAATATATTGCACAATGTAATGGGCTAAAACTCGTTTTTTTTTTTTTTTTTTTTTTTTTTTTTTTTTTGTAGAGTGTTAATTTTTGAAATTAGACAAATACACACCTGATAATCTTTGTTGGTTGTTTATTTATTGTCTATTTTCAGAGCATTCATCTGATTCCTTCTTCTTCTCATTATGGCTGACAGATAAAAGAAACTTGTTTGTTTATCCCTAAATTTGAGCCAATTAATTCTCAACTCTTAAAGCCAAATAATCTCTTTTTGTTGCCATAGTTTGTTATATTCTGCCCTCAATTCTTCCTCCAAATCATTTGAATATTTACCTTGTTTGTCTAATGCATAATGCTTTAGAAATTCTTTGTATTTTTGTTTTATTTTTTTGCTTTTCGATCACATTGAAAACTGTTCAAGAACCATTATTTCTGAGTAATGATCCCAATTCAAAATGTCCTTCTAGTTTAGATTCGGCCAATAAGTTGTATATTGCTACTTTGGAGAATGTAAAAATAAAATGATAACTATCGGATCAATCTCATTTAGTTTAAATTAAAAAAAATTCCATATCTTTCTTGAACTGACACCCAATCTAATATCTTGAAATTTTTAATCTAATCATTCGGCCAATAAGTTGTATATTGCTACTTTGGAGAATGTAAAAATAAATTGATAACTATTGGATCAATCTCATTTAGTTTAAATTAAAAAAAATTCCATATCTTTCTTGAACTGACACCCAATCTAACATCTTGAAATTTTTAATCTAATCTTCGAAATTTTGTTACCATTACGCTATATTGATTCTCACATATATTTGTAAAGATATTTCAAGTCGTTCTTAATTTTGGTATGCATGTGCATATACATTAAAATCAAGTAATTCTTTTTTTTAAACCAACTATTGTTTATTTCGTTTTTATTTAATTTATCTCTTTTTTATATTCTCTTTGTCATTTGATCTTGCATTCTATTTTTTTATTTGTAATCTTCTAGTGAGTATTATTTCAGATTTATGTTTATTTTTTTTATAATTGATTTTATATATATAGTAGAAATAATTAAAAGAGTATATTTATATAAATGTTTAATCGAATATTGTAAAAATTATGTATAAAATTGTTAGAAAACACGAATCAGAAAGCAGCGGAATTTAAAAATTTTTTCCCAACAAAAGGATCTAGGACTCGTAATCGTGTAACCAAATTCGTAAAGATAGAAAACTTACTTTTCTTTTGTTCTTTCTTGAAGCGTTTCAAGCCACCCAAGAACGCTCTTCTCGCGGCTTGATCCCCTCTCCTTGGTAAAGCTCGAATCTTCAAACTTCTAACTTGAAGTCTCTAGAGAAAGTCCACCAACTTGATCACAATCTAACTAGTAAGGATGCTCGTTCTCTAGTTAGTGTTTAGGCTTAACCTAGGGTTTAATTTAATCTTGGAGAAAGGAAGGTGTTCAACACATGAACCAAGAATTGTCTATTAGCTCCATAAGGAGCTCGAGCTCCCCTATTTATAGAGAGAGGGTGCCGATCCAAATCCTAGTTGGGAAAGGATTTGGTTCCTCTCTCTCCTATTACTTGATCATCAAGTAATTTCCAACTTTGACTTTGAATTCTAATTCTAGTCAACTTTTAAGAGAGCTAAAATTATCCAAACTATTTTTGGATAATTTTATACTTTATTTATTATAAAAATAAATAACTTATTTTATCTAATTAATTAATTCATAATTAATTAACTAGATTATTTTCTCCAAAATTAGACTTTCCTTTTAATTCAAAATTAAACCAAAGTCTATTAAATAATTAACTAATTAATTATTTAATATACATATAAATTCACGTGTGTGACACGTGTCACAAGGACACGTGTCACTCGTGTGAAGCCACACCCACACGTGTGGCTTCACACGTGTGGAACCCTCTAGGCTCGATTAACTCGTTTAATCATTTTCAAGCCTCAACTCATGTAACCAAGTTGTTGTGTGTGACCCTCTAGGTTCTCAATTCAATTAGTAGTGACCCCAATTAATTAATTCACTAATTAATTAATCAGTCCACAGATTAAACGACCATAGTCTAGCAACAGGTGTTTATCCCCTAGCTGAATTGGAATGTTCGGATTCGACAGAACCTTTAAGTCATTGATTCATGTGAGATACAATCCTCCTTCTTACTATCTCTCAACCAAGATCTAGGGCAAGGGAATAATCAGAACCCTAATAATCCGGTCTTAAAGCTAAGTGCATTTCATATCCATTTAATCTCAATCCAAGAAACCCTTTTCTTGATGTCTTGATCTACTGCCTTGGCCAAGGACTCCATATGGCATATGAATGACTTACACAATAAGAGATCACCTTGCAAATGCAAGTGTAGGTCCTTTCTTGATTCTCATTCACTTTCACGAGTCACTTGTGCAGCCCCAGCATAAGCCTTGAATCAGTTGTCTAAGGCGACACCCTTTAAAGCTTATACCTAAGACTACAGAGTTAACTCATAAAGTGACAAGGAACCTCAAGTCTAAGGATCAATTAATCACATCAATGACTCGTGAGATATTTCCTAATCTGGAAGTTTCCATTTCCTGAAATAGAAACTTCCTTTCCCATTTAGGAATGTTCTCACACGGGGCGCCTCAGTGAACTCACTTATTAAAGTAAGCACCCTCATGTATCACGCACGTATCAACTATACACTTTCCACCTCCATGAAACAAGGTGGTCCTTCTTAAGGGCGTGATCCCACAAGCAAGCCTTAGAGGAGTCAGGTTGACACTCCCACTGTCTGTAGGACTCATCGGCTTTGAGTATTTTACTAATCATGACTTATGTGATATAGGGCTCGTTTCATGAACCATTTCACCTAAATGGCAGAGTCCTAAAGTCATCAGGATTAGGGGAGTTCTCATACATGCACAGATAAAGTAAACGCATACCAAACAAGAGCATATAAAGAAGTGTTGCCTCAATTCGTTATTTCATTCAAAGATTGTCTGTGATTACAATAAGGAAAAGCACAAAGCGGATATACAATCGGCTTTCTAGGGCACTATTCCTAACAAAAATTAGTTTATATCTTATTTTTATATGCACACATATTGAGTTTTCTTAGTATTCTTAATTTACAGTAACTTTGGTCTGAGAACCTACAATTCTAAATTGTAGAATTAAGAAACCAAAAACGCTATTCATCTTTTGAAGTATTTAGTTTATATTTTATCATATAAACTAAAGGAAGATTATATGGTTAGTTGGATTTAGATAATTAAAATTATATTAGTATTAGTTATAAAAATTATTACATTAGGATTAATTAATTTATTGAAAAATATTTTATGTAAATCATAAATTATATTATTTTGTTAATTAGATAAGTTTATAGAATTATAATATGATTATAATTTAAGATATGGATTTAGATAATTAGAACTATGGACTTATATAATTAGACTTACATATGATTGATTTATTGAAAGTTATTCTATGTAACTTATTTAAATAATATTTTATTTTACATAATTACAAAATTTTATAAAGTGAATCAATTTGTTGTTTTTCAATTCATTAGATATATCTTATTATAACATTTTAAATTATAGGCCTCAAAATTAAAAAACAGGCAACTTATATTATAAAATTTGAATACAATTAATTAAAATTATAGAATTAAGAAACCAAAAATGCTATTCGCGCTTTGAAGTATTTAATTTATATTTTATCATATAAACTAAAGGAAGATTATATGGTTAATTAGATTTAAATAATTAAAATTATATTAGTATTAGTTAATTAAAAATATTACATTAGGATTAATTAATTTATTGAAAAATATTTTATATAAATCATTAAATTATATTATTTTGTTAATTAGATAAATTTATAGAATTATAATATGATTATATTTTAAGAAAGTTTATTGATTTAGATAAATAGAACTATGGACTTATATAATTAGACTTACATTATGCTTGATTTATTGAAAATTATTTTATGTAACTTATCTAAATAATATTTTATTTTACATAATTACAAAAAATTATTAAAATAAAGTGAATCAATTTGTTGTTTTTCAATTCATTAGATATATCTTATTATAACATTTTAAATTATAGGCCTTAAAATTAAAAAAATAGACAACTTATAATATAAAATTTGAATACAATTAATTAATATAGTAATATTAAAAGAAGGAATCCTTGTTGAACTATATATCTTTTCTAGGTAAGTTGGAGAAATTTTACTTCTACAAAGAGTCCTATTTTATGTTAATATGTGTTTTTTAAATATAATTAACTAATAATCTATAACATGTATTTACATCATTATCCTTGACTAATAATTATTGAAGTAATTGTTGTGAGGATATTTTAGGTGATCCGTATTTTGTAAGAAACTATTCGTGCTTTTGTAAGATAATAATAATATATAGATTAAATTAATAATTTATAATATGTAATTACATAGTTATCCCTAACTAATAGTTATTCATATAATTATTATGAGGGTATTTTAGGCGATCCGTATTTTATAAGAAACAACTCGCACTTTTATAATATGATACATAGATATAGATATAGATAATGAACGGAATGGGTTTGTGGGAATCTATATCTAAAAACAAAATTAGCACAGGCATACATATATATATATATACACTCGAAAAGAAGAATTTATTAGAACTTACGAACGTATGTGGGACCGTAGAAAGTCGCAGTTCCTGGGATAGCAGCAGCCATGGAAATTAGGCTGCTGGTAACGAGTGTCAATATTATAGCTCGTCCCATACCCATTTTCACCAAAGTTCTATATTGAGAGAAACCCTTAATTTTTTGTATATAATTTTGTGAAGTCACAAAATGTTTTTGCATTCAAATAGATTGCAGATGCATGTCAGTCTACTTATAGTCAAGAATCTTCGCGTATACTTGGGTTTTTAGGAAATATCTTCACAGGTTTTCTTAGTCAATGAAAGTAACATTCTGCATTGAAATGTATTGCTATTTTTATGTCACATATATCTATCGTTAGGTTTTAATTTTTCAAAAAAGCTATGCTTTGTCTAATGGTCTAATTAAATACCTCTATTATTGAGTAAAATTTAATTTACCCCTTGTGATATTCAAAATATTTCAAATACCTCGTTAAAATAAATTTATTTTAATCTAACCACTCGTGATATCTAAAAAAATTTACACCGCCTCTCTAATTAATTTTTAGCCTAATTTTATATTTTTAAAACTAAAATGTCCTCTTCTTTATTAATTAGGTTTAAATTAGTATTAATATTTTTTTTTTTATTGACCATATATTTATCTTTTTTTTATAATTGTCTTTTATTCATTTTTGTTATTTAAAACAATATTCGATTTTTGTTGTTGAAAATTTTATTTGAAGTTGAATTAAGAGAAGAAAAATATAATTTTTTTATTAATTGTTGTTAAAATTTCATATTTGAACATAAATTGAGAGTAGAAAAATATACGTTTTTATTGTTATGGAAAAAGATTATGTTTTCATCCAGGCAAACTAAAAATTATAAGAAATAAAAATAAACTAAAGATAAGAGAGAGAAAAAAAATTAAGAAAAAAATGTTTGTACTAGGTAGAAAAGAGGGGGAAAAAAGGAAAATCAAGAAGAAAAAAAAAATTAAAAAGAAAAAAAATATTTTATATTAAAATAATAGAATATGTTAAATATTTTATCAACTAAATTTGAGTTACACTCTCAAATTTGGAGACTGAAGTTCACACGCCACTCTAATTATAAGATTATTTGAAATTTATTTAAAATGACAAGGAATCTGATTGTCTGATTGAAATAAAATTAATATAAAGAGATATTTCAAATATTTTGAATATTAAAGGGGGTAAATTAAATTTTACTCGTCTATTATTTATTAGGATCATGAAATTTTTCAAAAAAACTATGCTTTCATATTCGCTTAATGAATTGGGTCATACGGTCAAGGTCTTATTTACATGACTTATCGAGTTCCCTGCTATTATAATAATAGGAAAATTCATGCATGTATCGGGTGTGACCCTAGTGTATACATCCATTATTTTTTTAATGTAAAAAATATATATTTTTTTAATGTAAAAAATATATATTTTTTTTATTTTTGAATTTTTCTTTTGTTTTTTAATTGATTTTTTTGCATTTAAAAAAATAGGGGGGGTGCATGCACTGGGACCCACACTTGTGCATGCAAGAATTTCTCTATAATAATAATTACAATAATAAATCATTTGTTTTATAGCGCTTTTAAAATTTTAATTGTTTTATTCCGAAATACCATTAGTTAGAAATTTTTTATTAGGAAATTATAAAACGAATGCGGAAAATAGAATATAAAATTTAAATAAAACACCAGAATATCTCTATATTCCATGAAAAAGTATCACATTTCTAGTCTATTTTTTGGTGTCAAGATTTACGACTTCTAATCAAATGAGGACCATTTCATTTACATTAGTCTCGAATGAGGTTTTCGTTAAATACATAAAGGTAATTGACTAATTGGTCATCTGCAAAGTACAAGTATTTTTTCATTTTTTTGTCTCCTCGTATAATTAAATCATAAAAAATTTTAATGTTAATTCATTTAAAACTTAAAAGATGTTAAAGTTAATTAATTTCTATGTTTTTATTAATTAATTCTTGAAATCTTTTTTTATGCTAAATAACATTTTATAGTTTTTTTTGCTAATTATATCTCATTTAACATATAAAGATAATATAAAAATAAGTTAACAAGTACCAATTAATTTTTCTGAGTACTGATAATAATATAAAAAAATCACTTCAAAAAGAGAATATATTAAAAAGTTAGTATATGATTATCTATAACTCATAAAAGTGGAAATTTTTATGATTAAATTCATATATTTCAATTTATATGAAAATAAATTCAACAAGTTTCAATTTTTTGTGAGTGAAGACGTGACAATATATATATTATATATGTTGAAACCAAAACTGTATTTAATTGTAATTTGTTGTATCCATAAGCATAAACTATCTAACCATATATAGATTTAGTTTCCTTTCTAACTTACACAGAAAGTTTGATATTATAGAAAAAGAAAATAAATGTGAGAAATATACAAAAGTGTTCTTTTGAGAAAGTTTGGCCATAATAAGAAAAATAATAAATTGATACTCACTGTTCAGTTGGCTTTATATATGGAGTGGCCTGGGATTTTGATAATACTTGACGACCGCATTGACTAATTTATAAAAACAAAAATTAATTAGGATTAATACTACTTGTCAGATCCAAAGTATTAATATTGAATATTAAAAAAGACTTTAAGAAAAAGAAAAATTACTCGATTAAACCATACTATATTTATCTTTATTCTTATTATTATTATTATTAGATAGATGGTATATAGTTATAAAATTACCAAAAGAATGATTATTCATATGAAAATTCTAATTCATTTTAAGAGTATGATTAAGCAACAAATACGACATTGAAATTTCAACGTAAATTGATGCTTGCCTAACATTAATTAATACTTCCATCTATTAATTATGGTCAATTGTGAAACACATGTGCCTAACATTTTTTTTTTTTTTTAAAGGAACCGACATAGCGCCGTAGGGTTGTTAATGAGGCCCCCACCCCCTATATAAACCAACCAAGGCCAAGAAGGCCATACAGATGTTCATGATCCAAGGATCGTTCAAACTCTCAATATAGAAATGACCCCTCAAAATGTGGAAAACGAAACCTCTCAAAGGGCCTGTGTAATCTAAGCGATTCCAAGGGAGATTGGCCGCCAGGTGCCTATCCACAAAGTTACTGTAATCCCAGGTGCATCTAGGGTGCCACCAAGGGTCATGTATGAGATTCTGGCCCCTCCTGCCGAGCGTGATCTTCGGATCACCCGTTGGCCTTTTCAGGTGCCCAGTCATCCGGGCAGTGTATATGTCTGCCGGCGTGGCACACATATGACAACGGTTGATCGCCTTCATAACATTGGGGCGGTGTGGGTCATTATTCGGTTGGTATCGGTCTGTATGCACAAAAAACCCGCCAAATTCATAGTTGCAGACTGGCCTTAAGCCGAAGCCATGAAGATTCCGAGTTGGGCTCCGATGTATCGCCTTCCTGCACAAAGACATCTCGGCCAAGACCTGATTAAGAGTAATATTCATTTCCCTAGTTACGTTCCAGATATTGAGAAAGGAACAATAAACCTGTATTCCCCCATGAATCTCATCACTTTTGTCCTTATTTCTGCTCCAGCCACTAAAGTCCCTGCCTCTCTTATTATCAAGACCCATGATTATAGAGGAAAATGCAAAAATGGTATACCAACTAACCCAATTTCGCAATTTTGGTACTAATTTGTTTCCGGTGAAAAAAGTACCCAGTAACTCCAAAAAATAGCATTTTTGTGCATATGTTCATCGGAAAGTGCCAGTCATCGTCGGAAGACGTAAACGTGTCGCCATGTGGGCTGCAGAATTCAATGACATGTAAAGTCTTGTCCACGTTTCCTAAAATCGCTGACACCTACTCATACCCTAATGATGTGGATTCTTCCCACCCAAATTAAAATTTCTTATTAATTGCAACACCAAATAAAACGATTTCTCATCCAAATAAAAAGAATGTTTCAGCACTTTCTTCCCCTCCAATAAGAACCCTATCTGTCGCGTAAAAGTAAGAGGCGAAACGAATGGAGTTTTCAAGCTCAGCACCTAGCATCAATATGGACCACAGTTCTCCATTCGAAGACCCTCGTCACAGTATGTGCTACTGCGGAAGACAAGCGGCTTTGCGGACAGGGTGGAAGCCAGATAACCCTGGTCGCAGATTTCTTGGTTGCTTTGAGATGGTTGTCTTCTTCATTTAAATTCTTATTCCCAGTAAAGATTTGTGTAATTGCTGCTGAGGTTTTTTATATACTATGTATTTTCATTTTGGCAGAAATGCAAGTTCTTTCAATGGGTGGATGCTCCGATGTGTGAGAGATCTAAGGCAATTATACCTGGGCTTTTGAAAAAAGTGAACAGGCTTGAGGATACAATTCAACTGTTGGAGGCTAAATTATCGAGAATCAAGGAACTTGAAAGTGAAATTGAGGTCATGGAGAAGGCATTCTCGCAAATTGAAGTGCTTCAGAGTGAAAATCTTGCTAAGAATGAAACCATTAGAAAGCTTGAAAAGTGGTTGTTCTTCACCATGACATGCTGTGTTTGTATGTTTGTCTTTTTTATTTTGTTGTAAATCATGAACGTGTAGCCGTGTGGAAGTGCAAGTTTTTGTGAAGCCAAGTGAACATGTAGGTTGCTTTTGTCGATGTATGTTGTACCTGCTATGGAAATCTTGAACATTTATGGAATGAAAGCTATTTAGATTTCTCAGTATGTAATCGAAAATTGAAACCATAAAGAAAGAAGGGAAGCAGAAAGACAAGACAAAGCTAATTAAAGACAACAATAAACCTTTTTGCATAATTCAATTAAAGTGCATAATTGGCTGCATTGTTCAACATTCATTGTCTAACCAGAAACATCCAAAAAAACAGCCTATCAACAAAAGATCGCCATGGTTCATGTTTTAAAAAACATCCAAGGAACAACAGCACCCAAATTACTATGTTTTTTAAATTCCCTAATCTTCACACCTTCAGCCTACTTGTTGGTTGCTCTGGACAACTCCAAAAACTTTTTGCCACCCTTGACCACAATAGTCTTGTTGGTCATTGGTCCAGTTATACTATGCTGGGAAAGTTGCAAATCTTGTTCCTTCATAGTTGGAGGAACCCTCAATTTGACTGGCTTTAATCCTAAAGCTTTGTTCCTCCTGGTAGCAGCAGTAGCCCTGCCCTTCTGTGAAAGTTCTTCAACTGTCATTGTCTTCTTTCCAGCAGCATTTATCATCTCAGGATTGCCCATTTTCAACTGATCAAACATAGAGGGACCCTGTGTGCTAGGCTCATCCAGCACAGTGTAGTCAGGCATATCATTGAAGACTTCCTGACTTTCTTGAACTTGTTCATTATTCAGTCGTTGTTCCTCATTTATAGCCTCTTGAGTCAACGGTGGCAGGATGTCATGTGTCGTCTAAATAGAACAAATAAAAAGATTATGAAGACTAAAAAAGTATATTAATGATTTAAAAAGATTATCAAGATTATCAAATAGACTCTTAAGTTTTACTCACCTCGTCTTCAGCAGCTGTGTTTAGTGGTGCTTCCATTGCATCTGCATCTCCTTCAACAAATGCGTCATAACTTTCTCCAGCCTCCTGTATGTCACACCAATACACCACTGCATCAATGCTATTTAAGTAAATTTAGAGTTCACAAAAAAATTAAGATATACATACTTCAAATACTTTTCTCTTCATTCGTTCACGTTTAGCTTTGGCAGTATCAGGCAGATCTGGACAAAGGAGGGCATTGTGTCCTGGCTGACCACAATGCCCACAGTGGATGGTTTTTTGGAATCTTCTTAATTTCCTAATAATGGGCCCCTTTTTCCTCTTGGACTTTCCCTTCCTCTCCAACTCACCCATACTTCTCCTCCTCAGTTTAGCAGGTCTACCAGGCCTTCTCCCAAAGTTGGGTGGCAGAGGTGGTATGAACAGGGTATTCCCCCACAGTTGGTTGCTGCTTAAAGGCATCACAACATCAGCATACACTCTCTTGTAAGTGCTGACATGATAGCAACTTGCAACAAAGTCTTCTACATCTAATTTCTCATTGTATATAGCACTGAGACTATGCTTGCATGGGATCCCGGTCAACTGCCACTTCCTGCAGCTGCAGGTTCTTGAATCCAGGTCCACAGCAAACTGAGTGCCATTGTTGCACTGTATTTGGAAATGTGATCTTGATGCCTTAACAGGCCTGCATCCTCCCACCTTCTTCCCATGCCTCTCAATGATCTTTGCAATTGTAGGGCAAATCATTCCTAAAAAAAACAAAGTATTATTATAGTACACTTCTATTTTTTTGGGATTACAATAGAGTAAAAATTGTGATGCTTTTACCATCCCAATGCTCAGCAGCCTCTCTATTTTTTTGGAAGGTTTTCATCAAATATTCTCTGCCAATCATACACAGTAAGTGAGTATAAGACTTAATCAAGTTCACGCACAACATCACATTTGTTACTATAGATTACCTGATCCATTCAAGCATGGTTATAATTGGCTTGTCTCTAGCTGGAAGAATTGAACTGTTAAAAGACTCACATGTGTTATTCAATAGCAAGTCACACCTTGAGTACTCCAAGAAGTGGCTCTTGGACCACTCTCTAGGATGTTTGTCCCTTAGCCAATGAGCTGCTTCTGGAAACTGTGTTCTTAGGAATCTCATAGCAAGCTTGAACTCCCCGATGGTTGTTGTCTTAGCTGCTTTCCACACTGCGTTTGAGCAGGACACACCCTTATGTCCAGCACTTTGCATATTTACTACCATGTGCCTGACACAAAACCTTTGTTCTGCTGCAGGAAACACTTCTGGAAGTGCAAAGATCAGACCTTTTTGCTTATCAGAAACAAATGTTACCCCTTCACCATTTTGTAGACCCAAATCAGACTTAAGCACTGTGAAAAACCAGCTCCAGTTGTCCTTGGTCTCAGATGAAACCACTGCATATGCAATTGGGAAGTTGTTGTTGTCTGGGTCAACTCCCACGGCTGTGAGGAGAATACCACCATGTGGACCCTTGAGATGACAGCCATCCACTCCTATGAATGGCCTACAACTCTTGAAGCCTTTCTTAACTGCATCTAAGCACACATAAAATTTGCCAAACCTCAACTCCCCACTGACATCATCTGTCCCTAAAATCACAGTGGAGCCAGGATTTGTTTTCCTCACTTCCTCAGCATAATCCCAAAGTTTAGAATATTGAAGGTCTGGATCACCCTGTATGATTTGTAAAGCAACTTGCTTAGCCCTGTAAGCTTGATCCCTTGTCACAGTGACATTTAGTTCATCCTCCACATCATCCTTGAAAGCCATAACTTTTCTCTTAGGATCACTTTTGAACCAGGCCACATACTTCTCTGCCAACCACTGTGTTCTCACATTCTTCACATCATATGTCTCAGCACATGTATGATCTAAACAAAGCTCTCTTATAACAAACGCCTGCTCATTTTCATCGGTCGAGTCGTTAACCTTGACAGCATTAATTTTAAATGGACATCCGCTGTTCCTGTTAGAGCATCTCACATATACCCTTTTGCTGTCAGACCTAGAACAAGGCAGGCTCCTCCGGGTTCTTATTGCTAGGGAGTGGACAGCTTGTTTGAAGAGCTTCTTAGATGCAAATGTCTGCCCCAAGTCTAACACAGGGTCAAATACATTGTTCTCATTAAACACAGGAAAACATTCCATCCCGCCCTCATCATCAGACACTCTGTTCAAGTCTAACCCATCATCATCACTTCCCACAATGTCTTCTCTTTCACTTAGCTCCTCACTGCTCTCATTTTTATCACTACCCCCATCACTCTCACCTACTTCTGCACCAGATGATATATTCTCCTTGAACAAAGAGTCATCACTATCAGAGTTTGAATGTCTATTGGGTGGGGCATAACTATCATCTTCATCAGAGTCAGGTGCAATTTCATCAAATTCCAACCACTGTACAATTCCTGCAGGATCTTCTTTACCTACTGTGAAGCTAGGTTCTACAACACTTTCATCAACATAATCCTCCCACACCACATCATCATTCTCTAAATCAGGGCCGTCATCATATATCTCATCATCAGAATCTTCACTGTCCAAACTCAAATCAGTGTTAGTTTGGTTCCCATCACTCTTATCCAAGTTCCCATCTTCTTCATAAGTTTTAACATTCTCCTCTACGAAAACAATATCATCCTCATCATTCTTATGTGCCTCACTTTCATTATGCATTGGTGTTGACCCAGGATATCTACGTTCGTACTCTGCAACCCATTCTTCTATGTTATCAACTCTATTAAAAAAGTTAGGTGAAGACTCCCTTTCCCCCCAAACTTTCTGTTCTTTATTCGCAGTTTTAGTTCTAACCGGCACACTAGTTTCAGCTTCTTGCTCAGATTTTTCAATAAAAAGGGGGTACTCCCTGTGTTTTTTCATATATTTTCTACCATATTTCTTCAAATCTTCATCCTTGCAAATTTTCTTAACACCATTATTTACGGCAGTAAAAACCTTAATTACACTCCCACAAGTGAACAAATCTTGCAAATATTCATCCAAGCAGAGAAAGGTAAATTTCTCAACATCCACGTAGTCAATTTTCCGTACCTTCCCTCCCACGTACGCATTTCCTTCAATTTCCCCATTGTAATATAAAGTCACAGTCACACTTGTTGACTCTGGATCTGAAAAGTGAATAACACCAAAAAAAAAATATTCAAATTCAATCAACAGGTGACTCCATTAAAGAAGACACCAGGAAAAACGTGGGGACACCCTGTTGAGAAGAAGACAGAGGGTTGTCCAAAAAAGCGACAACAATGTCGGTTCACATTTACACTGAATATAAAACACGCAGCACCTTTATCAAAGCCCTAACTCACTTGTTCCGAAATCATTTTTTCGAAAAAATCGTGGGCTACTTTCATGACATTCTTTCAAGAAAACCAATTCGGTAAAAATTAGAGTTGAGAGAGACTTACGGTACATGGGTGGAGGAAGAGTGAGCGCGCCATCGGACCTTAAACGCACCATCTTCGCAAGGTAGATCTCACCAAAGTTTCCTCAGATCAATTTCAGATGATGGAATCAAACTTTACATGGGGTTTGCTCTTGGGTTAACTTTGCATTTTTTGGGGATGTACACTGATTGAAGAAAGTGAAGAGACGCCTCGTTTCTTGAGCTGA
The DNA here is from genome assembly GCA_037501455.1 of Lantana camara. Lineage (NCBI taxonomy): Eukaryota > Viridiplantae > Streptophyta > Magnoliopsida > Lamiales > Verbenaceae > Lantana > Lantana camara. Next base: position 15,573,319 of record CM074859.1, read on the forward strand.
AAAGTTTGAGATTTTTTTTTTTGGTTTCAGATTTCAGCATATTCTAAAGCACGTTTTTAGGAAAAATTCGTGACACTCACCCATGTATAAGCGCCTTTGACATGGCAACTTGACGTGGACAAGTAGGCTGAAAAGGTCCACGTGGGTGACACATAAAGGCCACGTGTAAACTTGATCTACGCCACCCCGGGTCGGACTGTGCACAAAAATGCTATTTTTTGGAGTTACTGGGTACTTTTTTCACCGAAAAAAAATTAGTACCAAAATTACGAAATTGGGTTAGTTGGTATACCATTTTTGAATTTTCCTCCATGATTATATACAGGTTCTGATAGCTTTAAGAGAATTCATGATTTGGGAAGGGTTTTTTCTTATTTCTGTATATCCCCAATACACTGTACAAGAAGGTATATAAACGATATACACTAATGCTAAGAAAGGAAAGAAAATCAATTTACAATTGTATCGATCCCTAATTTCCTGTTTTCCATATGTAGACACTCCCCCTCAAGTTGTATCGTCGGATCCTCGATGTACAACTTGCCCAATATCTCTCCAAATATCCTCCCGTTCACGGCCTTTGTCAGGATGTCTGCCAGCTGATCCTCGGATCTCATAAACGGGAGTTCAATGATCCCTTCTTCAATTTTCTCTTTAATGAAGTGTCGGTCCACCTCTACATGCTTCGTTCTGTCATGTTGTACTGGGTTCTCGGATATACTGATTGTCGCCCTATTGTCACACTTCAATCTGCAAGCTCCGATTGTAAAAACCCCAATCTCCGTCAGCAATTTTCTTAACCAAAACACCTCTGCTACCCCACGAGTAATTCCCCTGAATTCAGCCTCTGCACTCGAAAGAGCCACAACTTTCTGCTTCTTACTCTTCCAAGTTACCACATTTCCTTCGACTAATGTGAAGTAGCCAGAGGTTGACCTCCGATCACTAGGACTTCCAGCCCAGTCTGTGTCTGTATAGGCTTCAATTTCTAAGTGTCCGTGCTTCTGAAAAACGACCCCTCTCCCTGGACAACTCTTCAGATATCTACATACTCTGAGTGCTGCATCCATATGCTGTTTCTGAGGATGGTGCATAAACTGACTAAGCACCCCTACAGCATAGGCGATATCAGGTCTGGTATGGGACAAATAGATCAGCTTCCCTACCAGGTGTTGATACCGCGCCTTCTCTGTTCCTTCTGCTTCCTCCTCTATTCTCAACCCATGATTAACCACCATAGGAGTGTCTGCTGGCTTACAATCTAACAACCCTGTCTCAGCTAGTAGATCAAGTACGAACTTCCTTTGATATATATATATCCCTTTGCGGGACCGTAGCACCTCAATCCCGAGAAAGTACTTCAGTTGTCCCAAGTCTTTCATTTCAAACTCTCTGAATAGGTTTTCCCTTAGGCAGGAAATTTCCTCAGAGTCGTCCCCTGTAATAACCATATCGTCTACATAGATGATAAGACATGTCACCAGTGCTCCCCTTCTTTTGATAAAGAGTGTATGGTCTGAATTACTCTGATGGTAGCCATACTTCTTCATGGCTGCTGAAAATCTGCCAAACCAGGCCCTGGGTGATTGTTTTACCCGTACAGAGCTTTCCTCAACCTGCACACTTCTCCTTTTCTGAAATCCTTCGTGAAACCCGGAGGAGGTTCCATATATACTTCTTCCTGTAGATCCCCATGAAGGAAAGCATTCTTCACATCAAACTGGTGTAGAGGCCAATCCCGGTTGGCTGCTACCGAGAACAGTACCCTGATCGTATCAATCTTGGCGACCGGAGAAAAGGTCTCTGAATAGTCCACACCATATGTCTGTGTGTACCCTTTTGCTACCAACCTCGCCTTATACCTTTCCACACTTCCGTCTGCGCGATGCTTCACTGTGAAGACCCAACGACACCCTACAGGTCTTTTCCCTGGGGGAATGACACATCTCTCCCACGTTTCATTTTTTTCGAGTGCTTCCATTTCTACTTTCATAGCATGTACCCATTTTTCAACTGTTAGGGCCTCATCTACCTTACTAGGGATAGAAATAGAGTGAATAGCCATTGTATAGGCTTGAGCCTGCCCTGCCAAGGCTCCTCGAGCCAAATTAGCTACTGGATATCGCGGAGTTCGGCCCGTATGCTCAGGCTCATACCGCTTGGGTGGAACCCCTCGGTTCGATCGCAGTGGTAGGACGTACCTCCCTGTATCCTGCACAGTATTCTCCCCCTGTGTGTCAACCTCCCTCTGACTTTCTTCGTCCCCTGCACTGTTAGGATCATAGGGAATAACTGAAACAACAGATGTATTCAGAGTCTCATTATTTACCTCAGGAATATTCGTCGGGGTGATGGGTTCAGTGGGCGGTACCGCAGAGTGTACTGTAGGAGGTGGTGGCTCGGTGGTTCCGCCTACTTGCTCTGTTGGGACTGTGTCTGGCCAAGTGAGGTGGATCCTGCTGTACCTCTCCCTGACCACTGAGTGGAGCCGAAAAATAGTATTCTGTTACAACAAAGTTACAATCTATAGTGGTATGCATATGACACAAGACAGGATCATAGCACCGATACCCCTTCTTATGAACCCCATATCCGACAAAGACACATTTGACGGAACATGGATCTAGTTTGGTGCGATTGGTTTTGGGGAGATGGACAAAGACGGAACACCCAAAGACCCGTGGAGGAAGGGTAAGACTAGATGGGACACTAGCTTGACTGGTAAGGCACTGTAGTGGAGTCTCAAAGTTTAGTGGTTTGGACGGTAATCGGTTAACCAAATACACTGAGGAAGCAACTGCTTCAGGCCACATGGACTAGGGATAGTGGGACTCAATGAGTAAAGACCTGGTCATTTCTAACAGTTGGCGATTCCGACGTTCAGCTACCCCGTTTTGCTATGGGGTATAAGGACACGATGTTTGGTGAATTAACCCATGGTCACGGAAGAACTGTTTAAGAGTAGAGTTGACGTTTTCTCCCCCATTATCTGATCGAAGTACCTGAATATGAGTTTTAAATTGTGTATGTACCATATTGTAAAACTCAATAAATTTCGAGGAAACTTCAGCTTTATTTTTCAAAAAATATACCCATGTCATCCGAGAACAATCGTCAATGAACAAAACAAAATATTTAAAACCATGACTAGACTCAATGTTAGGAGCAGGCCCCCATACATCGGAATGAACTAAAGAAAACACAGTTTCAGATCTCGAACTGGACACTGGGTAAGACTATCTGTGACTTTTAGCTAGAGCACAAGTTTCACAAGAGAATTGACAATTCTTTGGAAAAAACTGAGGAAATAACAACTGAAGATACCCTGGCGAGGCATGTCCCAACCGGCGGTGCCACAACCACTGTTGACGGTTCACTGTCCCGTGAGTAAGTGCTGTATTTCCCTGTTAAGCCACCTCGTCGACGTAGTACAATCCACGGTCTTCAGTACCACGCCCAATCACCTTCCCCGAATGAATATCCTGCAATAAACAAAAAGAGGGAAACATTAGCAACATGCAGTTTAGCTGTTTCGTAACTTGACTTATAGAAAGTAATTTGCAGGACAAGCTCGGAACATAAAGGCAATTTTTTAATTTCAAATCTGGGGACACGGTCACGGTCCCTGCTCCCTGGACATCCAAAAGACCCCCACTTGCATTTAGAATTCCATCTTTGGAAGGGTTCGTGTAATCCTCGAAATCCGAACGATCATAAGTCATCGTATCCGTAGCCCCGCAGTCGAATATCCACCGAGACTTGCACGGGCTAGGACGTGAGTTGGCCCGGAGTGTTGCACCTGTCTTAATTTCATTTACAGTAGGGTCCCTTTTACAATTTGAAGAATTAAGGGGCCCATTATCGCTAGAAGTAAGTTTAGGGACTGAAATGTAAGAATTGGAAAATAAGGGGGAGAAATTACAAGGGGATGAAAAATTAAAAGAGCAAACTTTGGAGGGGCAGGAAGGTAATTTCCTTCCGTGCAACCCTATACCTAAGAAGGCTGAGCCTTTCTCGTTACTTCCATCCGCAGCAGCTAGAGAATTCTCCTCCCCTCCATTTCTGATTTCAGTCATTCCTTCACTCCCGCCGGCGGCAACCGACGCCGCACCGTACGCTGGTGTCGAGTTGTCACGACGGCGGCTCTTCCAACCCTCTGGCCATCCAATAAGTTCGAAACAACCATCCGTGGTATGCCCCATACGTCTGCAATGGCCGCACTGAACTGGTTCGCCGTTGGCGGCGGAGCTGCTACTCCCGCTACCGCCGCTGCTGGTGGTGACGCTGTTGTTGGTGTTCCACCGTGGGGCTGTCGGCATGAGCCTTGGTGGCCCGTTACTTCGCGGGTCCGATTTCTTTCTGCGACCCGCACCTGTTCGCCCTTGTCCTGGTTTTCCGGCGAGCAGCCCCGCTCCGATCCCCGCCGATGATGAACTCCGGCCCCCCAATATTTCTCTCCGGTTTCCCTCTCGCCGTATGGTGGCATAGGCTTTCTCAACCGTGGGCAATGAGTCTTCTTTCAATAGATCCCTTCGTTCAGATTCATATTTATCGTCAATCCCGACGAGAAATTGGAACAATTGGGTCTCGGATCTGAGGAGATTGAAGGCTGCAATGTCCCGTTCACACGACATCGGGTTGGATTGTCAGACTTCGATCTCTCTCCAGATTCGTTGGAGACTGGTATAGTACTTCTCGATACTATCGGTTCCTTGTCTCATATTATTGGCCCTGACCGTAAGATCAAAAATCTGAAGGTCGTCGCTGCTTTGGCTGTAAGTGGCATTAAGACCATCCCACAAGGTCTTGGCAGATGGGTATTCTGCAAACGATGTTACTAACTCTGGTTCCATGTTTTGTAAGAGCCAGGTACAGACAATCAAGTCTGATTGTTCCCACTTGGTGTATGCCGGTGAGTCCACCGCTGGTGGTGACGGGATCCCAGTCAGATGGCTGAGTTTTCCTCTCCCTCCAATCTCCATCTTCATTAGCCGAGACCAAAGGGAGTAGTTAAATTGATTCAATTTGATGTTTATTGAAACAAATTGTGTCGTATGGTTGTGGTTTTGATTGGTTTCTGATTGTGGTTGTAGATTGCTGAGAAGGCTGGCTAACTGTGTGGCTAGGGAATCATCGGGCTGCTGCGATCCCTTGCCGGTGGTGCTGCTACTGTCGTCGGCTATGGCCAGGAAAGATACGGTACGTGATGAGCAAGGTTCGGATCCAATTATTGGATCGTCGCCCGCTCTGATACCATGATAGCTTTAAGAGAATTCATGATTTGGGAAGGGTTTTTTCTTATTTCTGTATATCCCCAATACACTGTACAAGAAGGTATATAAACGATATACACTAATGCTAAGAAAGGAAAGAAAATCAATTTACAATTGTAGCGATCCCTAATTTTCTGTTTTCCATATGTAGACAGGTTCATGTAGCAATGAATATAAGAGTAGTTTAGATTAATAGTAGGCCACATACCTAACTCCCTTACCTCCAAAACCTTGAAGATGTTCTTTAGCCCGTGCGGCGAGGCGTGCTTACTCCTCCACCTTCTTCTCCTAATTCTATTCATTTCAGACGAAAAGTCGATAGTCCCCATTTGTCCACTTTGGCGAGGCCCCTCAGCCTCTGTTCCATATTTTCTTCAGGATATAACCAATTCGTTTGCAGATCCGCTGCCCTTGTAGCCAACCAATCTGTCGATGTGTTTCCTTCCCGGTATATGTGCGAAATCTTAGCTTCCATATCCTTGGTCAACCTCTTAATCTCCGAGATTATCCTATTCACCTCCACGTCGCCCACATAGCCCCTTCTTAGAATGTGGATCACCACCTCCGCATCAATCTCCACCAAGATTCTTTGACAGCCTATATTCGCAGCTCTTCTAACCCCCTCCGCCACTGCACTGATTTCAGCAATGATGTTCGTTGCCTGCCCAATTGCTATGCTAAAAGCGTCGATGATATTTCCCTGATGGTCTCTGATCAGTCCTCCTATACCTGCGGGGCCCGGATTTCTTCTTGACGTGCCGTCCGTATTAATTTTGTACCAACCGCAAGGAGGGCGTTTCCATTGTACTTTGACGAATCGCTTCGGCTTCGTCTTTCCCACCTGCACCCCAATTTTGCCCGCTGCATCAATGTCTCCTCTCCACCAGCTCCTTGTTAGCCTCCTCATGCCGTGCAAACGAGAGATATGAGTAAGGGTTTGTCTAAAGATGTTATAAATGGAGAAGTATTTACTCTCAAATCTACATAGATTTCGCTGCCTCCATAAATACCAGAGAATATTATGTGCCTAACATTAATTAATACGATGTTCGATCAATTAATTGTGGTCAATTGTGAAACATATGTGCAACGGTCAGTTCATTACTTCCCTAGTCAATACTTAATATGCGGTCATAACTCATACGTTCATTTATTTATTTTTTTTAAAGAAATTAGACAGAAAGACAGTGGGAATTTAACGAGGGCCTCATTAACCCCCCAACCCCCCTCCCACCCCGTTTACTTTTTTTTTTTTTTTTTTTTTTTTACACACTCACACCCAAGCGGGGATTTGAACTCGGGACCTTGCCTTCGAGAACAAACCCATTAGCCGCTTGGACCAACCCCTGTTGGCTCCCACCCCGTTTACTTGAATGCACAAAACTTGGCCATAATTTACTTTGAGAAATTCATATATAGCATCTTAATTTTCTATGGAAATTAATCATAATTTCAATGTAAGATACATTAGAGACGCCTCTTCACATTGAATAATAGAGTGAAAGCATAAAATTATGTTCACTTTTGGATCCAGTTTTTACTTTGAAATAAATGGTTAGGTTTAACAGTAAGATAGGAAGTGTTAGGAACTCTTCTTTTTTTTATAGGAAAAAGTTTAAAGCGTAAGTCAAAATTGTTAAAATTTATTGGATCCATCACCTTTCTCTCCTCTTGTAATCGTAATTCGGGTTTTGTCCATCATTGGGGTCTGCATTGGATGGGCTTAGGGCTTAATGGCTTTTGTAACATTGAGATGTACTGCTACAATTTTCCTACGTGACCTTCGAATAAATTGAGGTCGGGCCCTCGTTAATAACCCGACGAGTCGATTTGATCCGGTTTTTAAAATTTAAAAAAAAAAATGTTAAAATTTATTGTAGGAAAAATAAGGAGTGTTTGGAAAGAAAAAGATAAAAGTAGAAAAATAATTAATTGAAAGTTTGTATAGAAAAGTTTAGAATGATTTATCTTTTATAAAGTTACTAATAGTTTCTAAACAATTTTAGGTATTATATATGATATAATTTAAATATTTCATTAATATAAAAATATAGTATAACTTATTATTATTTTATATAACATTATATATATATATGGAAAAAAAAAGGAAAAGAAAAAAAGTAAAATTGGAAATTTTGATGGCAGATAAAAATTAATGAATTCAAAATAAATTAAATAATAAAATCTTGTTAATTTTTGATATTTCTTTGGGCTACTTGATGAAATCGGAACAATAGGTGGGCAGAAAATGAAGGAATGGATCCTTTTACTTTGAGGAAGTTTGCTCCCAACTTCTTCAATTCAGGTAGGATCGAGGAACGGGCTAACATTATACCAGATGCAGATAGTGGCTCTCTCGAAATTAAAATCAATGGAAGGCACCAATGACGGGTGTTGTGAAGTTTAACACAGATGGGCCTATATTCTGCAGAGAAGATGATATGGGACTTGGAGTAATAACTAGAAATCATTTTGGAGAATGCTTGACGTGGGTTGGCTTAGTTACAGGAGATGTGGGAGTGTTGAGGCAGAAGCACTGGAAGCCTATGCATTGAAAGAGGCAGCGTTGCTGCAGACAGTTCAGAGAAAGTTTCAAAATGTAGTGTGATTGCTTAAACCCGGCGAAGAAGCTCTTGTCAAATGATCCAGATTGGTCAGCAATGGGTAATACCATTAAGGGGCAGTTATTTAGAAGGACCAAATATCCCCAAAAGTTATCCTAAACCCCATAATTTTAAAAATGTATGTTTTAAGTTATCAGTACACAAGTTATTTTTCCTAAACAACCCCTCCCCCCCCCCCTTCCCTCGCTGGAAAAATCGATTCGTAATTTGGGAAAGATTTATCTCATTTCTGCAAGACTGCAACAACATTTCCACTTAGTCAGCAACGAGAGCTAACGGCGACGACTGCAGGATAAAGATAGGCGGCAGCAACGGCAACGAAGACAGCAGGATATTGATAAGCGACGGCAACGAGAATCGATTTAGTCGATTTAGGCATCGTGCCCTATTTCCTGTGCTGCTCTAAGGTACTCTCCGCTTATGAATGTTAATTGAATGTATTCTTGGTGTTATTTGAATATTAATTATGTCAATTAGACAGTATAATTCACTGATAATTTGTATCGAATTGAATTGCTGATAATTTGTATCGAATCGAATTGTTGATCCTATGCAAACTGATAGTTCAAATTGATATTCTGAAGATGGCGTTGACCGGTGATGAAGCTCAAAACAAGCAAATCTTATGAAGTTGTTGGTTTAACGGTGAAATTACGGTATTTCCAATTCGACGGAGCGAGTCAGCGGAGGAGATTCACGCGCAAATTGGTGAAGAGTGGTCAGACTTCAAGTCTGATACTTACGTGGTACAATACCTCGCATCCCATAAAAAAAGTTTGTGGGTTAGTTTGCGGCGCAACAGGCAGATCCTGACTATGATCCAACTGCATGAACTTGCTAAACTCAACATTGTTGAGATGAGGGCGATTCGGCCTCCTGCCTATTTAGGTGGGAAGCAGGCATCATCGAGGAGAAGGTATGAGATTTTTAATTTATTCTGTTCTGTATTAACACTATATTAATTCTGGTCAGTAATCTCATTCTATGTGTGACACCCCGGTCTACAGTTGGTACAGGTAAAATGTGTGATTTATTTCCTATTTGCACCTTAGATTCATTTTTGATCTTATTTGAATTTATTTCAACTAATTAAATTATTTGAATTATATGAATTACGTGATTAATTGGCTCGTTGGACCCTAAACCGATCAAACCAAACCGAACCGAACCGAAAATCCTTGAACCGAACCGGTTCAGCCCTTAAAGGCTGAACCATTCTCCTTTCTTCCTCATTACGTGAAATCAGCTTCAAGAGCTAAGAAGGAAGCCAAAACTCCATTTCCTTGATCAAACTTCAACCCTCCATATCTTCTTCATTTCTGCATCAAATCTCAAGCTTGAGTAAGTTTCGGAAACCTCTCTTCGGGCTCTTCATTTCTATGATTTAATTTTGAGTTATGGTGGAGTGGATGAACTTATACCTTGAGCATGTGAATAGTAAGGGTTTTGGGGCCTTTTGTTGAATGTGTGATCTTGGATGGTTTTAATTGATACTTGACTTCATTTATGAACGTTATATGTTGCATTTGCTACATTTATTGCATAAGAATGGTTGGTGGATGACTTAAATGCATATATTCAACTTTGAGCATGAATTTCTTCATTTATGGGTTTGTTCAATATGCATTCAATCCTTGTTTTTCTTGAAGTTTATGCATGTATTTATGATTCTTGCATTGTATTTGAGTTTATGCATGGGTTTGGCTTGTTTTGGTCGAGCTTTGTAGAGTTTTTTGGGGTGTTTTGTTTCGTGCCCTGCTTTATCGTGACCCTCTCTGCACACCAGGCGTGACCGAAATGGCCGTTTCGGCCTCCAGTGTAATTTGGAAACGCCCGTTTCGGTTAGGTGAGAGCTCAGGTTTTGAGGGTGGAAACGTCCGTTCCGGGTTTTAACTGGAAATGGGAACGGCCGTTTCGGCCCTAGAATCCAAGGTCAGAAGGTTTCGAACGCCCCTTTCGAGTTTGTACTACAACTCGAAAGGGCTGTTTCGAAGATCTCGTTTTGAGGCAGTAGCTTTGGAAATACCCGTGTGTTCCTCATTTGGAAATACCACACGGCCGTTTCCCAGCCCCCTGTCCGTTGTGTGTTTTTCGACTTTCTCAGTTTGATTCCTTTGCTTCCTAATTGTTCTTATATGCCTTCTATGATCTTTAGCTTGTTACTCTTGCATTATTTAGCTTGTTTTGCATGAATGTGGACTTTGGTGCATATTATGACATTCATTGCATCTCATACATACTTTTCTAGTGCCGTGCGTCGTTTTGGTTCATATAGAGTCTAAGGCTTGGGGTTTGTGTTTCTTTTCAGATGAGGTTCCCGTTGTCGAGCCCGAGGCATAAGTTTGTCATTCCACACTCCTATCTTTTGCCAAGCACAAGGTAAGATTTAGGAATTTGTATAGCTACGACCTAAAGCCTTTACGTGACGTTTTCATGCCCCGCATGTGGTATATATTATATAAGTATGTAAATAAGTGTTATGTATGATATGTTCATGATCTTGTGGAAGGAATTTTGTTTTGGAAAAGATTAATTATGAAGGTATATATATAAGCCATTTTGCAAGGGTTGAGTCTGTTTAAGTTCTGTAGCGAGATTTGCCATCAAAGATTGGTATGTTTGTTTCTGTATTTGTGGTTGGGGATCCAAGGAGACATGGGTAAGGAGCCCTCAGTACGGTGTTGGGCCGTCGAGGTAAAGCCTATGCATAGTCTCCATCCAAAGTATCATACGCGACCCCGGAAGCTAGGGAAGGTGTGATATTTTGATGCCTCTGGTGTAAAGTCAGGGAGGACACATCGTGGATTAGCTACCACGCATGAGTTTGTTAAGATAAGCTAAGGATGGTTTGAGTTACGCGTGTGGCTCTTCCATCATCGGAGGAGAGGATGGATTTATTTATGATTTCTATTTCTGTTCTGTTATGAGAAATAAGGTTGGAAGCTCGTTCTCGCCGAGCATGTGTTTTGTTCTGTTATGGGAAGTATGAATCGGGATAGCATTCCAGAAGTATTCTAGTATATGTTTGTTTATCAGGATTTGGTATACAAAACCTATTCCGGTTCATAATTCCACCTTTTGATAAGTGCTTTGCTTTATATATATAGGGTGTGGGTGTGTGTTAGCCCCCTTACTCAATCAGTTGACTGACCCCTCTTTCCTTTTCAGTTTCAGGTGCTTTCTTGACCGAGCTAGGCTGAGAAGTGTGTCTTCCCTTTTGCACTTGTCGGTCTAGGTCGTTGTAGATGCACTTTACATACACTTTATCATATTTTTCATATGTATGACTCTTATATCCGTAGATTTGGATTAATTTTGTTTTGTTGAGGCAGGGATGACCATTGAATACTTTGTACCGGTTTATATATTGGTACCTATATGTAAATACAATATGTATATATTGACGTGATGGTACCTATAAGTAATTATCTGTTGCATCTTTTGTTTGTTTATTACTTCCGCATACTCTGAGTCAGTTTTAGCTCTGCCTGGCTTAGTGAGTGAGTTGGTCTCCGGTCGTTGGGATTCGAATTCAGGTATGGATCTTTCATTTCATAACCGGGTTTGGATCTCGGTGCGGGGGACGTGGTCCCTATGTTTGGGTGCTACATCCTTAAGTGGTATCAGAGCACAGTTGCAAAAGTGAGCTCTAGTGTCGTGTGAGTCTATCTAGGTCGTACGGCTTAGAACAATGTGATTATGTGATTATATGCTAATGTGAAAATGTGGTTATGTGACTTGACCATTTGAATACTTGTTTTCTTTCATACTTGTATACATGATCATACACTAACCTACACGTATCTATATTATTTGAATTTGTGATTCCCAGGATGCCTCCAAGAAGACAAAACCATGAGCAAACTCCCGATTTAAATCAATCGGCTCCACCAAATGCACCTCCGCCACCCCCCATGAATGCGGAGAATATTGTGCAAGCCCTCCTCAACCAGTTGCAACAGAATCAGAGAAATCAACCTCCAGTTGAGGGACAAGAAGTATCAAATGTTTATAAAGAATTTAGAAATAATAATCCTCCAGAGTGGTATGGAGGAGATGATATTAAAGCAGAGGAGTGGTTATCCGAGATCAGAGGTATTTGGGAGATATGTCCGGGAAGCTCACAGGACAAAGCAGTTTGTACGGACCGTTTCATACAAGGACAAGCAGCTATTTGGCTTAAAAGTGTTCGATCCAAGTTGGAGAGGATGGGAATGGAATTCAACTGGGAGACGTTCGTGCAAGAATTTCACGAGAAGTATATCCCCCACAGTGCACACGAACGTCGTCTTTAAGAATTTGCTAATTTGAGACAAGGTACACAGACGGTGGAGGAATATATTTTGGAATTTGAGAGGTTAGCACCTTATGCTATGCACATCACTGACCATGATGATCACAAGGGACAAAAATTTTTTTATGGACTTCGTCGGGAACTTCAAGAGGCTCTCCAAGCCATTAATGTGAGTGCCTGGGCTAAGATTACTAAGAGGGCAATCCAAGTTGAGGCTCAGCAGCTAAGGTTGAGGCCTCCACCTTTCTCTTCTACTCGAGGATTGGGATCCGGCTCTGCATCGGGTAAGAGACCTATTTCTTATGCTCCACGAGCTCCTGCTTCACCGGCTTTTCATCCCCAGGGTTTCGGGAACAAAAAGCCCCGTTTTAACGGTCCCATGGCACCTCCTGCAGTTCCAGCTCTGCCGGCTCCGGCTCCGGCTCCGGCTCCGGTTCAGGCTCGGAAGGTATCTGGTTGAGAGGTGTTGGAAGCTTCTAGGCAAGTGTTATGTGTGTGGGTCTTCTGAGCACAAGATCGACACTTGTCCGAACAAGAGGCAAGCGGTTCCAGCTTGTGTTTATGCTATTGAAGAGGAGGAGGAAGCTGCCGATGTGGACCCTAACGCCGTGATTGTAGGTACGATAAACATTCATGGTATATCATTCATGCATTGTTTGATCCCGGGGCCAAGCATTCTTTCATTTCTCGGGATCTTGTTGCTTCTTTGTCTTTGCATGCCGAATTATCTGCATATGTGTATGTAGTGAGTTCCCCCTTGGGAGGTTTTTTGGAGACATGCCGGGAGTGCCTGGTGAGTTTTGAAGGCAGAGTCTTCCCCGCAGATTTGATAGAGATGCCTATGAAGAAGCATGGGGTAATTCTTGGTATGGATTTTCTCTTCAAACATCAAGCTATGATGGATTGCTATGATAAGAGGGTTTCTCTCGGTTCCGTGGTTTTCACGGAAGCAAGATTGGGATCTACCCTGTTTGTGTCTTTCATGGAAGCAAGTAAGCTCCTCTGGGACGGTGCAACAGGTTTTGTGGCTTATCTTCTAAATAAACCGAAGGACCAGGCCAATCTTGAGGAGACAGAGGTTGTAAGAGAGTTTCCCGATGTGTTCCCTGAGAGTTTCGGTTCTTTGCCACCCGATAGGGACATCGAGTTTGTGATCAACCTTTATCCCGGAGCTGAGCCTTTTTCAAAGACACCTTATCGAATGCCTTCTGCAGAGTTGAAAGAGTTGAAGACTCAGCTTGATGAGTTACTAGTTTGTGGGTATATTCGTCCGAGTATTTCTCAATGGGGTACTCCGGTCTTATTTGTGAAGAAGAAGGATGGTTCTTTGAGGATGTGTATAGACTACCGTGACTTGAACCGGATGACTGTGAAGAACAAATACCCGTTACCACACATTGAAGAGTTGTTCGACATTTTGCAAGGGTCGCAAGTGTATTCTAAGCTGGATTTGAGACAGGGTTACTATCAACTCCGTATCCGGGAAGAAGATATTCCTAAGACAGCGTTTAATACTCGGTATGGACACTTCGAGTTCGTGGTGATGCCGTTTGGATTGACTAATGCTCCGGCCGTGTTCATGGACATGATACACCGAGTGTTTAGGCTGTATCTTGACAAGTTTGTGGTGATTTTCATAGACGACATCTTGGTGTATTCGAGGTCTGTAGAAGAGCATGCACATCACCTTAGAATTGTCTTGGAAACTCTTAGAGAGCACAAGCTTTATGCCAAGTTTATCAAGTATGAGTTTTGGATCGATAGAGTCACATTCCTAGGCCATATAATCTCAGGCAAGGGAATTGAAGTCGATCCTTCTAAGATTGAGACTGTGGCTCGTTGGGAGAGACCTGAAGAATGCCTCTGAAGTAAGAAGTTTTCTAGGGTTAGTGGGTTACTATAGAAAATTTGTGAAGGATTTCTCCAAGATTGCATGTCCGTTGACTCGGTTAACCAAAAAGGAGGTAAAGTATGAGTGGGATGACGAGTGCGAGAGGAGTTTTCAAACCTTGAAGGAAAGGTTAACTTCAGCGCCAGTTTTTACCCTACTAGAGGGATCCGAGGGCTATTCAGTTTACACAGATGCTTCTAAGGAAGGCCTCGGATGTGTGTTGATGCAAGATGGCCGAGTGGTGGCCTATGCTTCTAGGAAGTTGAAGGAGCACGAGAAGAACTACCCCACTCACGATCTTGAGCTTGCAGCGGTCGTGTTTGCCTTGATGAAGTGGCACCATTACCTCTACGGAATGACCTTTGAGATATTCACAGATCATAAGAGCCTCAAGTAGCTTTTCACTCAGAAGGAACTTAATAACAGACAGAGGCGTTGGATGGAATTCTTAGAAGACTATGACTGCACGATTCAGTATCATCCGGGTAAGGCCAACGTAGTGGCCGATGCTTTGAGCAGGTAAGCAAGTGTTTCGGGTTTAAGTGCAGAGTCTTCAGATCAGGGTCCAACGGTTGTGGTTTCAGTGGCTCGGTTGGCTAATATTTTGGTTCAACCTGATTTGAAACAGAGGATCATTAGTGCTCAGGCTAAAGATTCCGAGATTCAGAAGTTAACACTTCGTTTGAGGGTTGATCCAGAGACAAAGTTTGGGTTTGATGATTCCGAGGTTTTCAGGTTCAAGACAAGGGTTTGTGTTTCGGAAGAACTCAAGAGGCTAGTACTTGAAGAAGGACGTCATTCAGGTTATTCTATTCATCCCGGTGGTACTAAGATGTACCGGGGATTTGAAAGAGTATTTTTGGTGGAATGGCATGAAGAGGGATGTTGCCAACTTTGTAAGGCGATGTCTCACGTGTCAAGTGGTGAAGGCTGAACACCAAAGACCGGGAGGTACTCTCCAACCGCTTTCGATACCAGAATGGAAACGGGAGCAAGTGACAATGGATTTCGTGTCCGGTTTGCCGAGATCTAGAGCAAGTTATGATGGAATTTGGGTGATCATCGACCGTTTGACTAAGTCTGCTCATTTTCTTAAGGTTAAGATGTCCTACAAAACTCCTAAGTTGGCCAAATTATATTGTAATGAAATTATGAGGTTACACGGAGCTCCGGCTAGCATTGTTTCAGATCATGATCCTCGGTTTATAGCTAACTTTTGGCAAGATTTACAGAAACGGTTGGGTACAAAGCTCAATTTTAGCACCACTTTTCATCCTCAGATGGACGGACAATCTGAAAGATTGATTAAGTATTTGGAAGATCTACTAAGAGCGTGTACATTGGATTTCAAGGAAAAATGGGATAAACATCTGGCTCTAGTTCAGTTTGCCTATAATAACAGCTTTCAGGCTTCGATTGGGATGACTCCATATAAGGCATTGTATGGAAGGAAATGTAGATCACCTCTCTTTTGGGATATTGAAGATTGAATGTAGCACCCGCACGGTGGGTCATCACATCCCCCGCACCAAAGTCTGATCCACATACGAAATGGAGAGTCCGTACATGAACCAAACAGTGGCGAACGGGAGACTGACAGACTCACACCTAAGCTAGGCGGAACTTAGACCCTAAACAACAGACAACAAAAATGAGGAAGCGAAACCAGCCATGCAATAATCAAACATACATAAGCAGTTGACGGGTTCAACTAGCATAAATACCTAATCCTGAATCAAACAATAATCATAAATCCAACGGGTTCAACTAATCCGAGCAAACCTGTCCTAAACTGTCCCGAAATATACATATCAATTCATGTTTAAATTCCAAACATAACATTCATACTTATAATATACAAAAGTCATAAATACCGAAATGCAACAAGGCAACCTAAAACAAAACAAAGACTCGAGAACATACTCCAACTGACTGACATACTCCGCCAAGCACGAACTCCAAGCAAAACCTGCAAACTAAACAAAAGAGGGGAGGGGTCAGTCTTAACTCGACTGAGTGAGGGGTTAACACACTCACACTATATATATAAGAGCAAACCACGTATCAAACTCATAATGTTCATGAACTCAGGGATAGTTTTTACACACTAAATCATTTCCCGTGATATATATACATATAGGGCTTACTTAGCAAAAGCAAACAAACCGAATTTACTTACCGAACAAACTTAGCAAAGCTTATTAATTCATAACATATTCAGAACTTAGCTTATCTTATAAAACTCACTTTTAACTTAACTTGGAATCTATCCCTGTTTCATAAACCTTAACAGAACATACATATCATATAGAACCGACTCCCCCAATCTCCTCATAACATAACACATCAGAATCAAAATAGAAAACTTACATACATATCATATCATCCTCAACTCCGGGTGATGGAAGGGTGTATATGCCCAAACCATCCATACAAACGAGGGAAGCGCCTTGCGAGCACTTGAACCCTCAGGATTCCTTCCCTCACCAAACCTCCTGGTTAGTTCAGGGGTGATCCTCTGCAGACATATGGAGACTATGCACAAGTTTAACCTCGAAGGCCCTATACCGTCCCGAGGGCTCCATACCCATAGCTCCGGGGCCCAACACAAACATAACATATCATAACTCGCTACAACAGAGACAGACAGACATAACTTATATATATCTACATATACATACCACTTTCCGTTTCAATCAAACTCGGTCCTTGCCAATCTTGGCTCATGAGAAATATACGGTTAGAAGCATAGCTTCACGTGGAAAAACATAACAAATCACATCACTAAGGCATATATAGGCCCGAACATTGCATAACGTACTGGCAAACTCGAGACATATTCAACAAATACATACTTCACACTTATTTATATACATATAAGGCTTATTAAATCACATGCAATCAAAACCGAGCACATTGCATTAATGTTTAACTATATCCTAACCTCACCTTACACCGAAGAGGCCAAAGACACGACGTTTGATCCACCCCGGAATCAACACGGCCGACAAAACACCACCCCGGGTGTACCTGAACAAACTAAACACGAAAACAAGACTTAGACACTTGAATGAACCACATAGACACACGACATATGCGTATGATAAATCTCATGAAGTATATGAAGGCTATACAAGGTAATAAGCTAAGGCGTGATCATGTTTTTATGTGCAATTAAGAGCAATTAAGTCGCGTAACACTTACATTCAATAAACGAGTTAAATTGCATGAAAAATGATGTAATAGCACTTAGGCATACAAAAGAAGTCATGGAATAACAATACATGAACAAAACACATAAAAACACTGGAACAGGGCTAGGAACGGCCTCGCTAGCTCTAGGAACGGCTATGCTCAGCGGTCCCGCTCACAGGAACGGCCGTTCCGGTTCCACGCTTGAGCTGGGAACGGCCGTTCCTAGCTCCCCGAACTTCTTCCCGCGGCTCTATAAAGAATTGCCTGGTATGACTCCTGGGAATGGCCGTTCCCAACTCCAGTACAACACGGGAACGGCCGTTCCCACCTAGATCACCTGGTCCGAAGCAGAAACAGCAACAATGGCGGAAAATCCACAAACCACACACAAACATAGCCCCAGACTACTCCAAAATGCATAAAATTCATACCACGGACCCAAATAAAACACGTAGGTCACATATTTACACATTAGAACCCGTAAAACGGCCTTGATCATATAAAACTCACACCCTGGTTACTATTCATCATCTTCCCAATTCATTACATAGACACAAACTCGAGGCACGAAAGCTCTATCAAATTAAAGCACGTAACGAAAGGGTCACAAATCTTACCTTGGGTCGTTGATCGGATAGTTGGATCTTGCAAACCCGAGCTCAAGGCTTCTTGGCCAAAAGGGGGAAAAATATCTTCTCCTTCCTTTCCTTGCTTGTTGCTGATCATGAGAGTGAAGAGAGAGAAGGAAAGGCTGGCCCTTTTTAGGGCTGGTCAAACGGGTCGGTTAAACGGGTAGGGTCAAATGGTATCCGGTCCAAACGGATCGGATTTGAAACGGTAGGGCTATCAACTGGCTTTAGAAATTAAATGATTAATCCATTAAATTCGAATCGTCGAAACAAACTCAATGATAGGGTCAAAATTCGAATTCGAATTCCCGAGCTCAAATAGCCACAAAGGCTCAAACGTCCTAATTATAATTAGGTCCCTAAATTGCAAATATTGGACAATTGAGTCCAAAATATTTAATTAACTTCTAAAGCACACGTAATTAAAATAAATCTAACGTTGACACGTAAGCATGCTTAATCATATAATTCACAAAATACAAAATTAAACTCTCTCGTGACGTCGTACCAGGAATGCCGAAGAGACGGGACGTCACATTGGAAGTGGACGGAAGAGAATAAGCTCAAAGAGCTACACCTCGGAAGAAGTTAGACAAGACCACTACTAAAGTGAAGCTGATTCAACAGAGAATGAAGGCAGCTCAGGACCGTCAGAAGAGCTATGCTGATAAGAGGAGAAGGCCCCTTGAATTCGAGGTAGGAGATCTGGTTTTCTTGAAAGCATCTCCTAGGAAGGGCTTTTCTCGAATTGGTCAAGGTGGGAAGCTTAACCCTAGATACCTTGGACCGTTTGAAATCCTCGAGAAAGTTGGTGAAGTGGCATATAGGTTGGACCTACCGCCAGAGATGACCGGGATACATAATGTGTTTCACGTTTCACAACTCCAGAAATATTATCCCGATGAAACAACTATACTCCCCATTGAAGAGATACAACTTGAACCGGAGTTGACTATAGTGAGACACCCAGTTGAGATTTAAGACCGAAAGATACAAGTGTTGAGAAATAAGCAAATTTCTTTGGTTCGAGTTTTGTGGAGAGATCAGAAGTCCAAAGAGTCTACTTGGGAGACCGACGCGAAGATGAGAGAGTGGTATCCGGCTTTTTTCTCGGGTTGAGTAATGAACCTGGGGACAGGTTCTTTGAAGGGGGGAGGTTGTGAAACCCCGGTCTACAGTTGGTATAGGTAAAATGTATGGTTTAATTCCTATTTGCGCCTTAGATTCATTTTTGATCTTATTTGAATTTATTTCAACTAATTGAATTATTTGAATTATATGAATTATGTGATTAATTGGCTCGTTGGACCCTAAACCGATCAAACCAAACCAAACCGAATCGAAAATCCTTGAACCAAACCCGTAAACTGAATCGGTTCAGCCCTTAAAGGCTGAACCATTCTCCTTTCTTCCTCTTTACGTGAAATCAGCTCCAAGAGCCAAGAAAGAAGCCAAACCTCCATTTCTTTGATCAAACTTCAACCCTCCATATCTTTTTCATTTCTGCGTCAAATCTCGAGCTTGAGTAAGTTTCGGAAACCTCTCTTCGTGCTCTTCATTTATACGGTTTAATCTTGAGTTATGGTGGGATGGATGAACTTATACCTTGAGAATGTGAATAGTAAGGGTTTTGGGGCCTTTTGTTGAATATGTGATCTTGGATGGTTTTAATTGATACTTGACTTCATTTATGAACCTTATATGTTGCATTTGCTATATTTATTGCATAAGAATGGTTGGTGGATAACTTAAATGCATATATTCAACTTTGAGCATGAATTTCTTTATTTATGGGTTTGTTCAATATGCATTCAATCCTTGTTTTTCTTGAAGTTTATGCATGTATTTAGGATTCTTGCATTGTATTTGAGCTTGTGCATGAGTTTGGCTTGTTTTGGTCGAGCTTTGTGCAGTTTTTTGGGGTGTTTTATTTCTTGCCCTATTTTACCGAGACCCTCTCTAAGCACCAGGCGTGACCGAAACGGCCGTTTCGGCCTCCAATGCAATTTGGAAACTCCCATTTTGGTTAGACGGGAGCTCAGGTTTTGAGGGTGGAAACGCCCGTTCCGAGTTTTAATTGGAAATGGGAACGGCCGTTTCGGCCCTGGAATCCAAGGTCAGTAGGTTTCGAAACGCCCCTTTCGAGTTTGTACTGCAACTCGAAACGGCTGTTTCGAAGCTCTCATTTTGAGGTAGTAGCTTTGGAAACGCCCGTGTGTTCCCCCTTTGAAAATACCACACGGCCGTTTCCAAGTCCCCCTGTCCGTTGTGTGTTTTTCGACTTTCTCAGTTTGATTCCTTTGCTTCCTAATTGTTCTTATATGTCTTCTATGATCTTTAACTTGTTACTATTGCATTGTTTAGCTTGCTTTGCATGAACGTGGACTTTGGTGCATATTATGACATTCATTGCATCTCATACATACTTTTCTAGTGTCGTGCGTCGTTTTGGTTCATATAGAATCTAAGGCTTGGGCTTTTGTGTTTGTTTCAGAGGAGGTTCCCGTTGTCGAGCCCGAGGGATAAGTTTGTCATTCCACACTCCTATCTTTTGCCAAGCACAAGGTAAGATTTAGGAATTTGTATAGCTACGACCTAAAGCCTTTACGTGACATTTTCATGCCCCGCATGTGGTATATATTATATAAGTATGTAAATAAGTGTTATGTATGATATGTTCATGATCTTGTGGAAGGAATTTGTTTTGGAAAAGATTAATTATGAAGGTATATATATAAGCCATTTTGCAAGGGTTGAGTCTGTTTAAGTTCTGTAGTGAGATTTGCCATGAAAGATTGGTATGTTTGTTTCTGTATTTGTGGTTGGGGATCCAAGGAGACATGGGTAAGGAGCCCTCGGTACGGTGTTGGGTCATCGAGGTAAAGCCTGTGCATAGTCTCCATCCAAAGTATCATACGCGACCCCGACAGCTAGGGAAGGTGTGATATTTTGATGCCTCTGGTGTAAAGTCGGGGAGGACACGTCGTGGATTAGCTACCCCGCGTGAGTTTCTTAAGATAAGCTAAGGATGGTTTGAGTTACGCGCGTGGCTCTTCCATCATCGGAGGAGAGAATGGATTTATTTATGATTTATATTTCTGTTATGTTATGAGAAATAAGGTTGGAAGCTCGTTCTCGCCGAGCATGTGTTTTGCTCTGTTATGGGAAGTATGAATCGGGATAGCATTTCAGAAGTATTCTAGTATACGTTTGTTTATCAGGATTTGGTATACAAAACCTATTCCGGTTCATAATTCCACCTTTTGATAAGTGCTTTGCTTTATATATATAAGGTGTGGGTGTGCGTTAGCCCCCTTACTCAGTCAGTTGACTGACCCCTCTTTCCTTTTCAGTTTCAGGTGCTTTTTTGACCGAGCTAGGCTGAGAAGTGTGTCTTCCCTTTTGCACTTGTCGGTCTAGGTCGTTGTAGATGCACTTTACATACACTTTATCATATTTTGCATATGTATGACTCTTATATCCGTAGATTTGGATTAATTTTGTTTTGTTGAGGCTGGGATGGCCATTGAATACTTTGTACAGGTTTATATGTTGGTACCTATATGAAAATACAATATGTATATATTGACGTGATGGTACCTATAAGTAATTATCTGTTGCATCTTTTGTTTGTTTATTGCTTCCGTACACTCTGAGTCAGTTTTAGCTCCACCTGGCTTAGTGAGTAAGTTGGTCTCTCGTTCGTTGGGATTTAAATTTGGGTATGGATCTTTCATTTCATAACCGGGTTTGGATCTCGGTGGGGGGATGTGGTCCTTACCTTTGGGTGCTACACTGTGTCAGGAAGAGAAGATATAACCCCTACACCTATGGCTCATGCTTGGCCACTGTTCGTTCTGAAGTTGAGGATTGACCAGATCTATTGCGTATTCTGGAGTTGAAGATTGATTTGTCTTTATACCCTCCCTGTTATGATTGTTTTTGTTTGTTTGAAACTACGTTAATGAATTACTTGAAGATGTTTTTTTCTTAATTTGATCTATGGAAATGCATTGCTTGTTCAGGTTATTTGGTGGTTGTAATAAAGCGGATTTTGTTGAGTGAAAGGGTTAAATATGCTTAGTTGAAGGCGGAATTTGTTGAGTGAAGGGTTAAATATGAGTAGTTGAAAAGTGGACTTTGTTGAGTGAAGGGTTAAATATGAGTAGTTGAAAGCAGACTTTGTTGAGTGAAGGGTTAAATATGCGTAGTTGAAAGCAGACTTTGTTGAGTGAAGGGTTAAATATGCGTAGTTCACTAAATATCATCATAAAACGATATTGAAGGACTAAAAGTTTACATATTATGAGAACAAACATATTAGTTACCATGTTTTTTCACTAAATACCATCATAAAACGATGTAGAAGGATTTAAAGTTTACATATTATGAGAACAAACATATTAGTAAGACACACTACAACAAAAATGGCTTGTTATTACAAATTTTTTTACTATGATCATTTGATCGTAGTAAAAAGTAGTTACTTACTACGATTTATTGTGCGTAGTGAATAATTAATAAATAGGACATTTATTTACTACGAAACCACTATCGTAGTAAATAATATATCAAAACTACGTAGTTTTGATATTTTTTGCTACAAAATATAATTAAATTTTTAGATAATGTCTTATAAAGATTTGACACATTATTTTTATTTCCATCAATTATTTAGTATCAATCCAAAATATAGTACTTTCTTCAAATTCCAAAATCATATATTTTTTTTCCGAGAGGATTACTAATGTATTATTATATTTCAAATCATAATTTATTTGATTAATTAAAGGAATATATGTTCGAATTTTTTATATATCAAATTTGTTGGATATTTTGATTAAAACTAAAAAAAGGTAAAATTTTTTGAATTCCAAAACTTAAAATATATATTTGAATTAACTAAAAACTAAAACATAGGAAAATATTAAATATATATTGGATATTTTAAATTTACTAAAATAAAAAAAAAAACAAAAATATTAATACTAAAATAAAAAAAAATCAAAAATATTAATATTGTGTCTTATGAAATATAACAAAACTTAAAAATATCTCAAAGCTTATAACTCTAACCCATTATTGTACACGGTACATTATAAAGTATTCATAAATTTTAACACACCCATTATATATAATATGTTATACACTTATATTAATATTGTATTTGTATACAACACCCACTCACGCCAAAAAGCATCTCCCAAAGGCCAAAACTAATATTATATTGTATAACATTTGTTGTACCCGAAGACATAAAAAGTTTCTAACACCAGTTGTCCCCCAAAATTCAACCGCGGAAAAAAGGAAAAAAATCCCACCAAAAATCCCATTCGCGGAAAAAAGGAAAAAAATCCCACCAAAAATCCCATTTCAGCTCAAACCCTCATTCCCCGTTACAGCTGAAAATTTCTCAAATGCAATAGAAAGGAGCAGGTCTTCGACGGCGGAGCTTCAACACAGGTCTGCGATGGTGGAGCTGAAGGCGGAGGCCTTCGATGGTGTTCCCAACAAGCCCTACAAGAATTGCTTGTCTCAAGGAGAAGGAAAAGAAAATCGAGCGCGAGGAGGCGGAGAATCGGGATGTTAGTGGCTTCAACTCTTCATTCTCCATCTAGGTATGTTTGTTTTTTTATTGATTTTTTGTTGATTTTCGGTGAATTTTGAAATTACGAAGAAAAATACCCCAAAATATTTGTGAGTTTGTTTGATTGATTGCTTTTAGAAGGGGACATTGTTGCTATATTCATGTTCCATTACGTGAAATTACAAAGAAAAAGACCCAAAGTTCAAGGTTTTGAATGTGTCTAGTAATTTTCTTCAATCACTATCTAGGACCTTAGAAAACTGCAGGTTTGACTTAATTTGTTTTACCCAAAATTGCATTTACTACCCCTAAAATATCGATTTTTTTTCCCGCAAGAAGCTCCCTAAGTTTTTCATACTTAAATTACATCATTTGATTTGTAGAATATTGTTTTGTTTAGAGTTTCATGGGGCAATTAGGATTTTTCCCACATTCTGCCAAGTCTTACATGCAAAAGGAAATATTATGATTGTTTTTGTAATATTCTTACCCAATCTTGAAAATTGTGAGTAATTCTAACCCGAACCTAGTAATTTGGTCCAACCCCAGTTTAATAAGAGGGTACGTAGTGTGTACTTGTCGTGTGATTATTTAAATAATTCCTGTGTTTGAAAATTGTGAGTAATTCTAACGATCAGGGGTTTTTTCAGTTTTACAAACTCAAATATGCTTCCCAAAGCTAGAAAAAAAATTGAAGCACAACCTAATAATGTCAAGCTGCTCTCTTTTTCTTGAAAGATATACAAGAAATTCTTAAAACCAAACCCCCTTGTTAAAACCAAGAATGAACACAAATAGGTATATTACATTCACACTCCTTAAGGATTAGAAAAATTACAAGAAACCCATTCGTCTCTAGTAAAGAAAACATTATTCGGATAACTTGCTCATTTAAGGCCAGAAAAAATAGAAAAATGCAACCACATAGTGGGAACATTCAAGTATATATATTCTTGTAGTGATGTAATGACCGTCTTATGTATACCGAGTGCACTATTTGATTAAATCCACCGGGAATATATGCATCATTTTGATTAGTTCCACCAAAGATGGCAAAATGTAAACTCCTAAAAGTCAAAGAGGGTGCTTGACTAATCTTGTGTATTTAAATTGATTCCAGAACTTCAGAACTTTATGTTTAAATACATATTATGTAACAATCGGTTATTAAATACTTCAGAACTTTGATTTATCAGAATTTATTATGCCTTTATTTGTTGCTGATTTGAATTTTCCTCATCTGCATGCTTGGGATTTTGTTATTTTTTGTAATATAAGGACTGTAAAAAGGTGGATACGCATGTGTTTGGTTGATTTGATTGAAGAGATTTGTTCAGTTCAGCTATTGAAAGTAATAGAGTTTAGTATTTGATGAAGAAATGTATCTTTAAGAATTGAAATGTCAATCTTTATTGGTGTTTGTACGTGTCTGTGTTTATGTTTTTGTGTGTAATGTGCATCTGTCTGATTCTTCTTCATATTCTTGGATAGAAATTATAAAGTATATTGCTGTAATGAAAAGTTAATAGAAAATCATTATTTGAAGGGGAACAGAAATGTTTGGAAATGGATTTTTTAAGTATAATTTTTACTTTATTGCTAATCCCGTTTTTATTAATTTGCAGAATATTGCTTTAAAAAATGGACAAAAACTGGCTTTCTTTATCTGATCGACTATGTGATGAGTATGTTTCTGGAGTTGAAAGTTTCTTGAATTTTGCATTTTTGGAAAAACAAATTGGAGCCAGAATTTGTTATCCCTGTGTTAAATGTAAAAATCGTTTTTTCAAGTCTCGTGAAGACGTGATGCTACATTGCTTGTGGGATGGTTTTGATAATACATATAGAAACTGGACATGTCATGGTGAAATTTATATCCCACTTGAAAAAGACAAAGTTGAATCAACCTCTCATTCAAATTTGAGAGATGATATGACTGGTATGTTGTATGAGGCAATGGGAATTCCTCGCACGGATGGTAATGTCGGTAATGATGAGGAAATTGGCTTAGGAGCTAATGTAGAAATGAAAAAGTTATTGGAATTATTAGAAGATGCAGAGATTGAGTTATTCCCGGGATGTAGAAAACAAACAAAGCTTAGTTTTTAGCTCGATTGTTGCACATAAAAACGCTTTCAGGTTGGTCTAACAATTCATTTGACTTGCTCCTTGAGTTATTGAGAGACTCATTCATAGTGAAACTTTCCACGATTGGCTCAGATCTCATGTAAGTTCCTTTAATTGTAATACATACTTAAATGTATAAATTTTCAATTAAGTGAAAATCTAATACTTGTGGATGGAAATAGGTTAAGAGTTTGAGAGTAGCTTCTGATCCTGAGCTTCCCACAGAATTAATTGCACTAGCTAATGGTCCAATAGAACATGTGAAGAGTTACAAAGCATGTATTGTTAGAGGATGTCGATACCGAGTTAAAACGTTTGATGCAAACAAGAAAACTCAATGCAGTGGAGTAGTTGTACATGCTGATACCTTAAGTTTTGCTAGTTCAAAGGATTTAAGGCCACGCTCTGGAAAGGTTTCATACTATGGAATTCTGACAAATATCATAGAGATCGAATACACAAGAGAGATTAAATTTTTGATGTTCCAATGTGATTGGGTTGACAATGAGAAAGGAGTGAAAGAGGATGAGTTCAAGTTTACACTTGTAAATTTTAATCGTTTAATGTATGATCAAAATTTACCTATAGATGAGCCTTTTGTTCTAGCAAGCCAAGTACAACAAGTTTGGTACATTCCAGATCCAGTAGATCCAGATTGAAATGTTGTAGTACCAATGTCAAGAAGAGACAACTATGATGTGTATTCGACTACTGAAGTAGAACCTCATAGTAGTATACAATTGGATGATAGCATTTCAAATTCATATGAGGACTCTTATTGGGTGAGAGATGGGATTGAAGGGGTTTTTGTTGATGAGGCATAAACAACAATGGATGGAGTTGAAACATAGTATGAAACAACGCATAATGTCTGATATATTACATCTTTGAGAGTTATGCTTCTGTTGCTTTTTTGAGTTCTTTTTTTTTTAAATGATTTATTATACTCTGCTGGTTAACATATTTGATCTTTTGCACATTTTCTATTAGGTAGTACAACTTTTCAAATGGAGACAGTCAGGTTATTTACTTCTATTGCATCTCTACTTTCTTTTGCAATTATTTATATAATTTTTTTCAGATAACCTTGTTTTTCTTTCTGGATTTTCAGCTTCCAGCTTACCTTAAACTTATTTCAGGTGTATTTACCATTGGATTTCCAGGTTTTCAGAAGTTTTCCTTTCTGGGTGCGTGTTTTATATTCATTTCAGAAATAAATCTGTTCTTATTACCAGTTTATGAACCATTCGAAAGAAGAACAATTGAAAACATATTTAGAATTTGTGTACACTATACCACTGGGTGTTTACTATGTTCTTGGAAGTGGTTTTTGTTGAATTAGGAATTGATTTGTTAATTTGATGGGCTTGTTCTTGAAGCTGTACTAAACTTATAAAATTCTTACTCTCAGGTCATTTGGTGTTTAACAAGTTAGTTTCAAATTTGGAAATTAAGAAATTATATGTTACAAATACCATTCAAAACAAGAAAAAGATGAAACATCTTTAGTTCAGGGTGACCTTGTTTTATTTCAGTGTATCTTGTGTAATGAAACCATGAGAATTGTGTTTATTTGTTTCACTATCTTTTCTATTTATGTTTTGGTAATATAAGGACTTTAAAAAATGGCCATGCAATTGTTTGGTTGACTTGATTTCATAGATGAGTTCGGTTCAGCTATTGAAATTAAAAGAATTTAGTATTTGATGAAGAAATTGTTCTTTAAGAACTGAACTATGAATCTTAGCTTGTGTTTATGTGTGTGTATGTTATCATGTGTAAGGGGTGTTTTTCTGATTCTTCTTCATTTGTAGTGTTCTGATGATAATAGTATTGGTGTTGTTATTGCTCCAAAAGAGTATTTAGGATTTGTGATCGTAATAGATAAGATGTGAACAAGTTGATTTTAGACTCTAATGTGCAGTAATAACTGATGAGTTGTTTTTCCAAGCTTATGCTTTCATTTGAGCTTCGAGACCGTGCTTTTTATAATTATTTTTTCTGTGATTTCTTGCATTTGCTTGAATTTGATATCAGGACATAATGGTGATTTTCATATGATGAAACTTTCAGAAATTGACATGTAGAGACCAGTAGCTAATTAGTTAATTAAGATGTTCTGTACTCATGTGGCATGGGAACATGGTACATACTACTTTGTATGAATTTTAAAATGACATTGTTAAATGTCAATTAGTGTTCAGCTTGAGGAAACATGAGAAACGAGAACAAAAACTTATTCTTAATTACTTGAATATGCTTCTTTTGTGATTGTTCATTCTCTTCTTCTCACAGGCAATGATTTCTCTAAAGAAAGGAGTTCAACTAGTGAAATATGGTCGTGAGGTAAAGCCTAAATTTTATCCATTTAGACTCTAATGTAAGGGTAATATGGTATTGCCTAGTAATTACTTTATGCTTTTCTACTCTCTCTTTTTTCTTTGTTTAAGTTGAACATAATTTCATACTTTTTTCTTTTCAGTTTGAGATATGTGATTTTTGTGTGTTTTGTTATACAGGTGGTTGTAATGTAGATAAAGCTTGTTCTGGTTGAGATTTAAGATGGAATTCTAGCCGTCATCGGGCAAGTCTATTCTGTTTAGATTGGAAAACTAATTTAAATGTTTAAGCTAGATAGTTTCTAGTGTGGTCACTCCTTTTGTGGTGGGAAACAACGATTTCTGAATTATACGTATATGATTGTGGTAGATAGTTTCTAGTGTGCTGACTCCTTTTGTAGTGGGAAACAATGATTTTCTGTATTATTTATATATGGTTGTGGTATAAATATATATATATTTGTTTCTTTGTTTATCATACTTGAGCTTATTAATTAGCACATCTATTATGGTGAATATGAAATATGCATCTTTTATTAATTAGCAAATATAAAAAGAATATTTATTATCAATATTGACTACGTTAAAACCGTTGTAGTAACAAGTTAAAATCATTGATTTTATTCGTCAGAAGTAATTGCTACGAAATATTAGTCGTACCAAATGGTCCCTGCAAATAATAGAAATATTTTTACTATGCATTTAAATCGTAGTAAATGTTACTTTTTCGCTACGATAAAGTATATCGTAACAAAAAGTAACTTTATGTTGTTATTATTGGCTACAAAAATATAGCCGTAGCAAAAGGCTACAATTTTGTAGTAAAAAGTTTTTGCTACGTCAAATGATCGTAGCAAAAACATTTGTTACGGCCACATCAACTACGGTGAAAAAAAACGTAGCAAATGCGTAGCAAAAAGCCTTTCGCTACGAATTTTGGCTGTTTGCTACGATTATTCGACCGTAGTAACAAGCCATTTTTGTTGTAGTGACATTATGAGAACAAACATATTAGTTACCATATTTTTTCACTAAATATCATCATAAAACGATATAGAAGGATTGAAAGTTTACATATTTTGAGAACATATTAGTTACCATGTTTTTTCACTATATATCATCATAAAACGTTATGGAATGACTAAAATACCAATTTACTCAATCCCCATATTCTTATGTACTCGACAAACTGCAGAATTAGTTTAAGATGACCACACAATTACTCAACAATCTGCACTTTTGGTTCTACCCCATATTCTTATTTACTCAACAATTTGGAATTTTAGTTCTCCCCCATATTCTTATTTACTCGACAAACTGATGCATTGTTTTCATATACTATAATCAACAACAATAAGCATAGTGCTCTATTTTCTCATAGGATATATCAACTGTCATATATTTCATCAATTTCAGTTTATCTGTTTTCATATACTATAATCAAACAACAATAAACATTGTGATCTGCACGAAATTCATTACCACCACTATAAGAAAAACTGTTTTCTACTACGCATAAATGTTCGTAGTAAAAGGTCTAAATTCGTAGTAAAAACTCTTTTGCTACGCATTTACTACGAATTTCTGATCGTAGCTGATGTAACCGTAACAAATATTATACTACGATCAAGTGATCGTAGCAAAAACTTTTTACTACGAAATATTTAGCTTTTACTACATACATTCTTTTGTAATAAATATGAGACAAATACTTCTAATTTTTGCTACGACTATGCGATTCGTAGTAAAAAATCAACATAAACTATGATAAAAAATTCATAACAAAAATTTTCAAGTTTAAAGACTAGTATTTGCAACGATCAATACATCATAGTAAAAAGTGTAAATCACTTTTTATTATCATAATTATTATTTAATTGTAATTTTTTATTTATTTCCAAAAATACATTAGTGACTATATCATCATCCAATCTAAAACGTAATCCAAAGATAATCATAGCAATAGCTTTCAATATCATTATCAACATAATAATTTACAACCTAAAAGATAAATCTTTATTCTATCATTAAACATGTACAATTCTTTCCTCAAATCTTCAACTAGATAAGAAAAAAAATTGTTGTTTGCTCGCCAACCACAAACTTCACCCTTCGATCCGCTACTTCAAATAAATCTGGAAAAACACAAGCACAAATTGCCAAGAAGCATATTAATTTTATACTTTCTTTGCCAGCAGGACTGGTCTTTCTATTCATAATCATCTTGAAAGATTAAAAGCACAATGCTCACTTTCTGTTCTTTCAAAGGCAAAAGATAATTACAGCACACTAAAGCTTCACCTTAGATAATCTATCATGGTATATCAAGTAGCAAAGCTCATATATATGAGAATCTAAATTACATCATTAAAAAAATAAAAGCAATGTTAGGGTTCACTACTCCAACTGAATGAGAAATACTAAATTCGGAACAGGCTGTAAGGTATCAACAAAGGTGCAAATAATCACCAAATGAAATATCAGATTTTAAATTGGTTCAAAAAACACAATTCGAAAACGAGTTATATGAATTGTACCTACATATATATTTCAGTTGATTTAAAACTTTATAATAACATAGATGTATATTCTAGAAAATAGAAGGGAAAAATATGACAAAAAAAACCTTCTCAAGAATTGACAACAGAAAATGACGTACTTACTATAAAAAAAAAAAAAAAGGTCCAGTTTCTAAAGGACATTAGCTTTTAACCGCTACAATGGGGCCAATAAACCAAACAGATCTCAGATCTTCTGCTATAAAGGAGACTAAACGTACTGAAGGTTCTTGATAGTAAATGTTTTGTGGGAAACAATCTCGTATTTCATCCGTCTCTTGAATCTGCCCAAATCCAAGGATCTTTTTGGGTATAGTGCTATATGTTCCATGCATTTTTAAGTTTAAAATTCAAAAGTACCATTAGAAGATCTATTCAAGTACCTTAATGAAAAGAAATATAAAAACTATGTTTCAGATTTGATTCCTCTGTTTAATCATTAAGAATTTCTTTTTGTCCAGAGATCACCATCAGACTTAGTCACATACATCGACCATATGACATACATCCATTTTCTTGATAATTGAGTACAAATATCAACTCTTGCATTCTTTTTGGTATATCTATGTGGATGTAGAGTTTACTCACAGGAAGATAAACTGAATAATATGCATTTTTGTAGAGAACGATCCGATGATGCCTGTTTAAAAGCAAAAGAGAAGTATAAGATAAATGATGATGAGAGTGTAATAGTAGCAAAACAAGATATGAGTACTTGGAAAAGTCCTTCTATCCAACAAGAGTGGTGATCAAATCTATCAGAAAAATACATACTTATTATTAAGTCAACTAAGAGAATAACAAGGTGGACTATCAGAGACTATATGGAAAATGATGTTAACCCAACTTCTTCGGTAATGTAGATATAACATCCTAAGCACCAACATTACATTCTCTTATAGTAGGCTAAACATATCCATGAAACATAACTTCAGATAATGAGATTCTCTAATAGGTTAAAAATAAAAAATACTATTAAGAAGTAATCGCCATAATGAGTACGTACCGAGCAAATAAAACGATTACCATAAAGTAATGTTTCTCCTAAAACACATTTATGAAATTGGAAATTTTAAATTTAAATACATAAATGAATTGAAATTTACTGGGAAACGATTGTCATAGTTCTCTAACACAATCTCCACAGATGTAGATAACATGTGCTAACCAGTACCTTCTTGACCAGCAAAAAAGGTAATGAGCGATTAGTTCAGTTATGTAGTATAGTTAGCAAAGGAATTCATTACTGAAATCCGATAATCATGATGTTTCACGACAGAACATATACATCAAGCAATGCTTGGCTTTCTTCATTACGCGAGTTATAGAATAGATCAGATATCACAAACCGTATTGGTGCATATGTGAGATGTTTAATATTAAGTCAATAGTAAGAAACCAGTACAAAAATAAAGTGTCTAAAGTATTCAAAAATAACCTATCATGGTAAAATTTGGTGCCAGATCCATTAGCACCAACTGCATAATTTAAAATACAAGCTAAAAATCATCAAAAGGGATTGGATTATTTTCATTTTATCCTTATTGTTACTATATAATGCACAACATTTCATTTTGCCTTTTACGTTACCATTTTTATGTAATCTGCACAATGGATAAACTAATGAACAATGTTTGGGGTCATCATATGACATCAATTTACTTTATAATTTCCAACTTTTTTATCATATCCAATGAATCAATTTAGTTGATAGTTAAAAATAAATTATGATTATATGAACTAAAATATTTTATGTGATTAATTATTTGTCTCTTTTTCATGGAAAGAATTACATCTATGTACTCAAAGGAAACAACAACTACATGAACAAAAAAGAATATGAAGAACCAAACATTAAACTTCATGAAGAAGCTTTTACTGAAGCTTGGGCCTCTTCTTGTGTCACCCATCTACCTATTGGGTTTCAAACTATTAGTTTGTAATCTAACTGTAAAGTAGCACAAACATTGAAGAAAATGTGTATACCTAGGGCATAGGTATAGTAGAAGCCAGAGTTGGGATCATAGTAATAATTATTTTCTCGATTATAGTAGTAGTCGGATGAACTTACATACTTCCAATTCCCAATCTGAGTCCATAATAAAAAACATGAATAAAATAGTTAGTGTAGAAACAACAATCAATAGAAAAGTAGCAATCAATCTATTATGTTCTTGGTTGAAGTTGACTTAATTCATATGCTAGAATGCACAATATGATGATAAAACTAAAATGCATACATGAAGTTAAGGAAACAATTTTTAATTACCCCCAGACATTATGGCACCGTGACCAATTCCTTCTTCAACAATGAGAGCTTGGGCATTAGACTCTCTTGCCTCCTTAAAAGTTGCTAAATCTTTCTGATAGCTGCGATTGGCTTTCGGAAACACATTGAGTAGAGTACCACAGCACCGTATTACTATATCACATAAATCTTTACATATAGCCCCTTCAATACTGAAATATACTAGGCGTTCTATTTGAGAGACATTCTTGAGAATAGGAAAAATAAAAAATTACTAGCCCAATTTATTCCTTGGTCATTATCAATATAGCAAATGAAATGTACAAATACTCTGGACACTATAAGTGGATTTCCAAGAATTCTCGAAGTGCTAAAAATCTTACATTACAGCAATTGAATAATAATATCAACTGAAATATCACCAATGACAAATTATTTGAATCACTAATTTACACCTTGAGGTCCTAAATCCTAGTTTTAAAACTCATGATCTACAACTTAAATCACCATGCAAGTTCCATGTTTAAAGTTGCCAGTAACATCTATTATAGCTTAAAACAAGTAGATTTACCCATCGATGACAATGGAAGCATATAAATAATTTAAAGAAAACATGATGTCCCCTATCAGTAAACCATAAGTTTGTCATCAGGTTACAACAGAAGAAACAAACAATTCGGAATTGCAAATTGCTAAAAGCTCGCCCATTGATATGTCGTATAATTGTCGAATCATTAAACTTGAATTGTTATATTTTACCCCGAAATTTGATTTAGTGGTGGATCATTTATTGAGTTTTATGCTTTTGTGTAGGAAATTATAATTTGTGGGCGTTGTAGGAGAAATTGTGGATTATTGGCGAGAGTGTGTCATGAACGAAGAATGTGGGGAATAATCTAATCTTGTTGGATTATCTAAAGTAATATTCATATCACGTAATTGGGCCATTAATTCCAATTCCTTTTGGAATTCAAGTGGAGTGACATGGGCTAGCACATGGATCAGCGGCATGCAACATCAATCTCAATTACTTGGGTGGACTTTGGAATTAAAAGATATTTGGTAATCAGAGCCCAATTAGGAGATGTCAACTTTGGGGCTGATTCATGATGGCCCAAGGATACCTTTAGAATTTTTTCCATTGGAGCCCCACATCTGCCACAACTTGGGGGGTTACAAAACATTAAGAAAAGTGGGATTAGTGGGGAATTTATTTTGACAGCACGTTTCATGGGATTATTAGCATTATATGAAAGAGTTAGTGGCCTTTATTCTGTCAACACGTTTTGAGGGAGTTACCAGACATTGAAGAATATGGAGTTAGTGGACATAATTGTGTTTAAACGTGGAGATCATGGGAGGAAGTTCAGCCCTTACACACACTACAAAAGCACACGGCAGAGACGAGGAAGGGGGGTCCATCTCTTTTCCTATTAGTTTTACTCTTTTAATTTTATTTTAGATTTTGTTAATTTCCTTTGCTGGTGAATTTCTAGTTTCGTTTTAGTCGGGATTTTCCTAGTATGCATTAGGTTTTGTGAGACTACTTCTTTTGTTGATTAATTCAAGTTATCCGTTTTATTTCTAGATTAACGTTATTGTGTTTGTTCTATTCTTTGATTAATTTAAGAGCTTGAATCTTAGGATAAGCAATTCACATACAACTAGTTAATTCGTTTGGTGGAGTCTAGCCGAACAATTAACGAAGTGGCAATCAACGCTAGGGCATAATGCTTGTCTGAATTTGTGTTGTGGAATAATTCGGTCTAATTAGGTGAAGCAGGAGTTTCTGCCTAACCGGTTAGGGTTAGTGTTTCTTTAGTATATAAAGCAATTATCCGATTGAATCTTAGAAGGAGTTTCTGATGGGGTTATTGGTTAATTAGGGGACGATTAAGCATGCATACATGAACTTATGCCTTGAATTTGAAGTATTTTGGTTGAGGTTTGAGGTGGTTTTGTTGAATTTTGGTTTCTCCCGTGTTTAGCCCTGTTTTTGATGCGTTTCTTCTGCCCAGAACATCTACCTGGGTGGGTAGATTTTTGCCCACAAAACTACCCGGGCGGGTAGTTTAGTGCGGAAGGTTTCTGCACCTGCTTTCCCCTGTCGGGTAGATTTTGCCTTGTACTTTCCCTGGCTGGTACTCCCTTATCTGAACTCTATTTGACTTGATCTTTGAACCGTTGGAAACATCTTGAAGTCTAAAACAACTTTCAATTGGAATGACATCATTATCTTTTCCTATTTTTGAGATATTATCAATTCTTTTTGGTGTCGCCACTTTACCAACAATCTGCTTTCGACCAACTTTGAGCCTATGCCATTTTTACCTCGCTTTGAACCATGATCCGTGCCACATATCATTGGAAAGCCCTGTGTGTCTACTTTCATTTTCAACAAACAAAACTCAATTCCAACTTGTAGAACTCAAGATATGTTCAATTCTTTATAACCTACGCATTTCCGAAATTTGCCAAACTTTGTCAAAAACCGTTTTATCGCATTCCTTTCATCTCCTCGACCTCTTATTTGACTTAGATGCATTGTATACACGTCTAATTGAATGATTAAATCATTTATGTGTCTAAATGACATTACTTGTGCTCATGAACACGATCACACCATTTCATGACATAATTTTGATTTAATGCTTATTGAATCATGCCATAACATGATGCACCACTTCATGAACATCGCCGTGCGTCTTACTTGGTTTCATTATTGAGTCGTGTCTCACGAGTACACCATGTTTCCTTTCTTGTTTAGTGTTCTCCTCGGTGGAGACTTTCAAGCTTTGTGGTCCTTCTCCTACTTCTTTCTTGCACTTGGAGGTGAGGGTTTTCTTTTATATTGGACCTACAACTCTGCATGCCTTATACATAGCCAAACAGTTTTCTATACTAAACCTTTCCATATCTTATATACCGGCTATGTATCGAAAATGATTTATATATTGTGTAGTGTTAATCCTGAGCCTGCTTTGCGAGATCCTGATGTGCCCTCCGGCTCTTCTAGTGCTGGACTAGCCGGAGTGGTTCCTGGTCCTGTTCCTGGGGCCCAAGGGCTTGTGTCTTGAGTGAACCGGGGAGGTATCGGGCCGACGGTGACCTCGTGCGCAAGTCCCATCCTGTTGGACTATCCTGATATCCACCAGGAGGTTTGGTGGAAGAAGGAGCTCCAGATCTGGGGAGTCATGAACCTACAGATCATTCCTGCCTAGATGGCGAGGGTTAGCTACCCGGACCATCACTGAAGAAGGAGATTACTTGTACTTGTTTCCCACTTGTAATAATTATAACTCCTGTTTCCTGCTTGTTTCCTGATTACCTACTTTTACCTGTCATTTAATAAGTGAAAAGAGGAGTCTAGGATGGATTGAATACCCGTTCTCGTCGGGTCCCCTAAAATATTAAGCTTAGATATACGTAACCTCTGGCATGCCCCCAGTCCATGTACAACACCGGAGCTCATGGATCGTTAAGGTAAAATGGGCATCAACAGAGGGCGTACGGATATCAACACATGCATTG
The DNA here is from genome assembly GCA_037501455.1 of Lantana camara. Taxonomy (NCBI): domain Eukaryota; kingdom Viridiplantae; phylum Streptophyta; class Magnoliopsida; order Lamiales; family Verbenaceae; genus Lantana; species Lantana camara. Next base: position 15,609,615 of record CM074859.1, read on the forward strand.
TATATCCTATTTGCCTGACCTGCATGCTTGAACATAATTCCACCCGTATGTATTAATTACTTCTGATTCCTGTCTCCTGTTTTTATAACTAATAACGTACAGTGGAGTTATGCCTACCTGATTACCTGTTTATATATATATATATGTGTGTGAGTACCCCATTCACTCAGTCAGTTGGCTGACCCCTCCCTCTCGTTGTTTTTAGTGTTTGTCTTACAGGCTCTGTGGTCGTTAGGCGAGAGTCTTTTGAAGTCTTTGATCGAGTCTTGGTCCTGTTTACACTGCATCGTACCATACCTTTATTTCCTGCTTGTAACTGGGCTATGTAAGCCACTCTGTATTGTTATTACTTTATTGAACTCAGGACAGGTTTCTAGGGCCCTAGTTGAACCTGTTTATATGTTATTGCATTGTATTGATTCGGGACAGGTTAGGACAGGATCTTGAACTAGTTGAACCCGTATTTACATTCTTGTATGAATTGAAATTTTATATTGGATAGTGATTGTATGATTACATTGCTTACGCATTCTTTATTTTGTTGAATTGATTGGTACAGGGTCCAGTCCCGCCTAACAGGTTGATTTTTTTTATTCTGTCTCCGTTCACCGTGAGCTTGGTTCATGTATGGACTTCCATTTCATGTGTGGACCGGGGTCTCGGTGCGGGGGATGTGGGGCCCTCCGTTCGGGGTGTCACATCCTAAAGTGGTATCAGAGCTCCAGGTTGTAAAACCGGAGTTCTAGTGTCGTGTCGTGTCGAGTGTAGGTCGTACGGCTTAGGAACTACTTAACAATGTGTACATTGCATTGACCTTGAGCACGAAATTGCATTCCTTTTTGAACCTTGTTAAATTAATTTCTGCTTATCGCATTGGATTCAGGCCTTTCGTGTTGAAAATGTGTCATAAGCATGCACTAATCGGATACATATATCCTTGGAATGAGTTATAATTTATAGGTATGAAGATAATATCAAACCACGGCCAATCTCTACAACAACAATGGTTTATCATAGCTCAATTCTCAGGCATGAAAATTATATGGAACGTACCGGGGAGTATATACAGGAATCCTAGATTCAAGACCTCCTCCGATTAAGTTACGGCTCAGAGGTAGAATCCAGAACTGGAGACCGAGGTATAAAGAAAAAGCTTGCATATTCTATTGGAGATGGTATGAAGTGACGCTTTACAAGAATTGACACCTACCCTCATATTATAGAAGTTAGTCAACTGAATCCCCTAGGATCATTCATTCAAGAGAGAAATGAAGAAAATCTCGAAGGTACTTTAATTCGAGGTTCGGATCATTGAAGAAGCGGTGATAATCAAGAGAACTCAAAGTAAAATCGGTTAATGAGAGATAAGCAACAAGGGACATCGAGGAGGAACTTCCAAGTGAATCAAGTTATTTGAATTCTAGTCTGGGATAGAAGATTCAAGATATAACAAGGATCGTGAATGGTGAACAATAGGGATCGTCAAGGAAGAAGTTAAGTTTGGACTTGTGGGAGAAGAAGAGGTGATTTGTGGTACTTCGGGTTTCGAGTAAGAAAGAGTTTGGCCTGAGATGCTTTGGATTTCGACTAAGATGGAAATGAGTCAGGAAGGGATTAGAAAAAGCCAAGTAATGTGGTAAATACAAGTTCATGGAAGGTGACAATGCTTAGGACAGGATTTGAGTTCATCTTCCAAATCCAAGTTGAATTGTCATGTTGTGAGGTCGAAGTGGGAAATATAGAAAAATAAATGGAAACAATAAAGAAAGGCAAAGAATCCTTAGAAGGAGATTACGTGCTCAAGTGTAAGCAAGTAAACGACAAGTTCTACTATCGATTCGAATTCATAATGGAAATCAAGGGGACTTCATGCGAGGTGACACTAGGAGAAAGATTCGGGACATCGAGTGGAAGAACAATTATTAGAAAGAAGTCAAGACACTAAAACCATGGACGTAGAAGAATTTGGGTTCAAGAGGTCGTGATCTCGGACCATGGAGTTATACAAGTTGATGCAAGGAGATCTATAGAAATATTGAAGATCGTGGGAAAACAAGAAATGATCAACAAGTCCAAGCAAGCCCGTGACTAGAGAAATAAGGACAAGCTACTGAGTTCAAAACTTACCATAACGGTGACAAGTTCAAAACATTCATGGCACGTCCATCATACGTCATTTTGAATTATTTTTACTCTTCCTTAATTATATGCGTTGTACATCTCTATTTGCCCTGATTGCCCTAATGTGTTGCATAATTAAATGGTACGTGCATTGGCATCTTAACCTATCATGTATTGTACAGTGTTTACTTGATAGGAATTTTTTCCTCCAAACTCATTCGTCATGTGTTACTTCAACCGAGTCATTGTTGAATCAAGGTAAGAAGAATTTTAGATTGCAGAGTTTGAGGAAAGAAAGAGGAAATACCAAGGCTCGGGAAAGTAGAATTGGATTTGAACAAAGGAAATAGATTGTTCTCTCTAAGGATCACTCCAAAGTGAATATGACCACTTTCACCGTACAAATAACTTAGCTAGGATCAATTACACCGAGGGAGCTAAGTCGAGAAGCAATAGAACGAGTTCAAGGAATTGGGATAGAAGTTTTTAAGGGGGAGAGCATGACCGGAAAATGATTTAAAATTCTTTCATGTGCCCAAGCGGATCGCTACTAGAAGGAACAATGGAAATGCAAGAGTAACAACGACAAAAATAAGTACTTTGGAAGATGAAAATACCCATACAAGGAATGGTCGAGAATCGAATCGACAATATGGATACAAGTCTACCTTGTTGGTTTTACTATGGGACTTATACAAACTCAATCTCCCAAGATCGATAAAGATAAAGTTTGTAAGAGGACAGAGGAAAGAATAAGTGGATGAGAGATGAAGATATAGATTTGAGGAGTTCTTTGGGATTTAAAATAACAAGGCCGAGTACGGATAGATCGAGTATAATTTTAAATTTTCGATGGAGCTATGGAGGATTTATAAGAATTGGTAAGCAAGGTAGTGAACAAGAGAAGTCGAGTCAATCTCTATACTTAACAATTGACAAAGTGAGAACCAATTTAACCATGGGCTTTGAAAGTAGAATAACTCGGAAAGCTCATAACATGAATAAGATGGAATATTAGCTCGTCAATCATTCTTCTATGATGAGCCGGGAATGTTAATAAAATTTCAAGTTATGTCCAAACTGTTAGGGACAAACTCGAGTAGCCGAGAAAGGGCGTATGTGATTCATGGTGAAGAATGAGTTAATTGGATTAAGATCAAGAGACTTCTAAGATTGGGACTTCGGACCGTGGTATTTAATAAGGATAAGAGAATTAATTGCGGGACTCCAGATCGTAAAGTTTGGTAGAGAAAGGAAATGGATCAAGGATGGGAATGGGTGGTTATTCTAATATAGACACATCGTGCAATCTTAAAGCTTGCCACTACGAGCAAAGGAACCTTCAACAAAGAAATCAAGTAGATATCAGATTCACTACAATGAAGAACCTCCAAACAATGGTGAACGGTACATTAACCATACATATCACGTGCATCATGCATTCCTTAATTCATGTTGTGTGTAATCGCTTGTTAGTTGCTTTTGGAGTGAGCGAGTGCCTTAGTAACACGGTAAGACGAGGGTCGTGCCGTGCAATGGACTTTACAACGGGTCTTTAGAGACCCTATTTAGAAGCTAATAGCGGTTCAAGAAACCAACTTCAATCCGTGAAGTTGATGAGTTGATAGAAGACCCGCTTGGGGATTGGAGAATGAGTGGTAGAGGTTCGTTAACTAATCCATTCGTGATGCCGAGTTGTGGGATGGTTTGGATGGACTCAAACGGTGGGAGTTGAATCTTTTATGACCCTCCTATCGTGCGAGACGTTCTGACTACTCATAATCAGATCAAGTTCGTGAGCAGCTTGAGGTTAAGACCCTTGTGCTTGAAGACCCTTCTCTGAACTAATTCCTACGAGATGTCGCGAACCCCGCGTAGGATGATCACGGAGAGGTTTTGCTTAGAGTCTAGTACTCGAGGCAGTGGACCTGAGGACAGGTCCTTCTTAAGGGGGAGAGGTTGTGACACCCCAGTTTTCCGGCAAGCCAGGTACGACGTCGCGAGAGAGTTTAATTCAGTAATTATGTGATTTATATGACGTCACATGCCAACGTGTCAACGTGTAATTTTATTATTATGTGCGCATTAGAATTTATTAAATGTACTTGGACTCAATTGTCCAATAATTGCTCGTTTGGGACCTAATTATAATTAGGGTGTTTTGGGGCCTTTGTGGCTACCTTGAGCTCGGGAATTCGAATTCGAATTCTAACCTTGTCATTGAGTTCATTTCGACGATTCGGATTCGATGAAATTAACCTTATAATTTTCTAAAGCCATTTGATACCCCTACCGTTTTAAAATCCGATCCGAGTGGTCCAGATCCCTTTTGACCCCACCCGTTAAGCCGACCCATTTCAGCCCTTTATGGCTGAAATTTCTCCGTTCTCCCTCATTTTCCACGTTAGAGCAAGAGAGAAAAGAAGGAAGGAGAAACCCCAAGCTCCATAGCCATTTCATCTTTGTCCCGTCTCCATTTCTCGTCCAATCAACGATCCAAGGTAAGATTTGAATCCCTCTCTTTGAATGTTTCATTTTCTTCCGATTAAATCTTGTTTTCTTTGCTTCATTCCTTGCCTTTGGAGAAGATGATGAATAGTGTCAAATTGTCAAAATTTGAGAATATGCTTTGTGCTTTGATTCCCTTGCTTCAAGCTTGATATATATTGTTTTCTTGAACTTCCTTGTTGCATAATTGTAAGAATTCTTGTGGTTAGTTGTGTATTTGCATGAAAGTCCATTGTTGGAGCTTGAATGTGCTTTAATGGCAACTTGTTATATTCTTGACTTCATGACTTGAACTTGAGATATGTGATTAAGCATGCATACATAAACTTATGCCTTGAATTTGAAGTATTTTGGTTGAGGTGGTTTTGTTGAATTTTGGTTTCTCCCGTGTTTAGCCTTATTTTTGATGCGTTTCTTCTACCCAGAACATCTACCCGGATGGGTAGATTTTTGCACACAAAACTACCCGGGCGGGTAGTTTAGTGCAGAAGGTTTCTGCACCTGCTTTCCCCGGCCGGGTAGATTTTACCTTGTACTTTCCCCGGCTGGGTACTCCCTCATCCGAACTCTGTTTGACCTGATCTTTGAACCTTTGAAAACATTTTGAAGTCTAGAACAACTTCCAATTGGAATCACATCATTATCTTTGCCCATTTGTGAGATATTATTAATTCTTTTTGGTGTCGCCACTTTACCGACAATCTGCTTTCGGCCAACTTCGAGCCTACGCCATTTTCACCTCGCTTTGAACCATGATCCGTGCTATATATCATTGGAAAGCCCTATGTGTCTACTTTCATTTCCAAACAAAACTCAATTCCAACTTATAGAACTCAAGATATGTTCAATTCTTTTTAACCTGCGCATTTCCGAAAATTGCCAAACTTTGCCAAAAACCGTTTTATCGCCTTCCTTTCACCTCCTCGACCTCTTATTTGACTTACATGCATTGTATACATGTCTAATTGAATGATTAAATCATTTATGTGTCTAAATGACATTACTTGCGCTCATGAACACGATCACACCATTTCATGACATAATTATGATTTAATGCTTATTGAATCATGCCATAACATGATGCACCACTTCATGAACATTGTTGTGCATCCTACTTGGTTTCATTATTCAGTCGTGTCTCATGAGTACACCATGTTTCCTTTCTTGTTCAGTGTTCTCCTCGGTGGAGACTTTCAAGCTTTGTGCTCCTTCTCCTATTGATTTCTTACACTTGGAGGTGAGGGTTTTCTTTTATATTCGACCTACAACTCTGCATGCCTTATACATAGCCAAACAATTTTCTATACTAAACCTTTCCATATCTTATATACCGGCTATGTATCGGAAATGATTTATATATTTTGTAGTGTTAATCCTGAGCCTATTTTGCGAGATCCTGCTTGTGCTCCCGGCTCTTCTAGCGCTGGACTAGCCGGAGTGGTTCCTGTTCCTGTTCCTAGGGCCCAGGGGCTTGTGTCTTGAGTGAACCGGGGAGGTATCGGGCCGACGGTGACCTCTTGCAGAAGTCCCATCCTGTTGGACTATCCTAATATCCACCAGGAGGTTTGGTGGAAGAAGGAACTCCAGATCTAGGGAGTCATGAACCTACAAATCATTTCTGCCTGGATGGCGAGGGTTAGCTACCCGAACCATCAGGAGATTACTTGTACTTGATTCTCGCTTGTAATAATTATAACTCCTGTTTCCTGCTTATTTCCTGATTACCTGCTTTTACCTGTCATTTAGTAAGTGAAAAGAGGAGTCCAGGATGGATTGAATACCCGTTCTCGCCGGGTCCCCTAAAATATTAAGCATAGATATCCGTAACCTCTGGCATGCCCCCAGTCCATGTACAACACCGGAACTCATGGAACGTTAAGGTAAAATGGGCATCAACAGAGGGCGTACGAATATCGAAACATGTATTGTATATCCTGTTTGTCTGACCTGTATGCTTGAACATAATTCCACCCGTATGTATTAATTACTTCTGATTCCTGTCTCCTGTTTTTATAACTAATAACGTACAGTGGAGTTATGCCTGCCAGATTGCCTGTCTATATATATATGTGTGTGTGAGTACCCCCTTCACTCAGTCAGTTGGCTGACCCCTCCCTCTCGTTGTTTTTAGTGTCTGTCTTGCAGGCTCTGTGGTCGTTAGGCGGGAGTCTTTTGAAGTCTTTGATCGAGTCTTGGTCCTGTTTGCACTGCATCGTACCGTACCTTTATTTCCTACTTGTAACTGGGCTATGTAAGCCACTCTGTATTGTTATTACTTTATTGAACTTGGGACAGGTTTCTAGGGCCCTAGTTGAACCCGTTTATATGTTATTGCATTATATTGATTCGGGACAGGTTAGGACAGGATCTTGAACTAGTTGAACCCATATTTACATTCTTGTATGAATTGAAATTTTATATTGGATAGTGATTGTATGATTACATTACTTCCGCATTCTTTGTTTTGTTGAATTGATTGGTACAGGGTCCAGTCCCGCCTAACAGGTTGATTTTTTTTATTCCGTCTCCGTTCACCGTAAGCTTAGTTCATGTATGGACTTCCATTTCATGTGTGGACCGGGGTCTCGGTGTGGGGGATGTGGGGCCCTCAATTCGGGGTGTCACATTGAAAGTAATAAAAATTGGAACTTTGTGGTATGTTATATTCCACATGACATATTATGATATTTGTACTTTGTATGCAATTAAGGGTTGTATATTAAGTTATACACTAAGTGTTGCAGATTGGTGAGTACAAATATGAGACTTATTGCTGGACATTTATTTGAGTTTGAAATAAGGCTGGTACCAGACAGTTACAAAGTGTAATTGTGTGACATTAATGGACTGGTATCAAGTCAAAAATGTTCCAGACGGTTTTGTAACCTTATTTCAGCATTATGGCAATGTTAATTATAAGGTTTATGACCTGCTATAAACAAGGCAATTAATGGCCATTTGTGTCATGTATTCTCCCCTATAAATACAAAGTTCCAGACCACAGAAGTGAGAGAGATCGAGGAAACAAGTGGTGATTTAGGATAGAAATAGAGAGCTAGATAGTCTTCTAGATTGGTGCTGATAAACACTCTTTGATAACAAAATTACACGCACTAGTATTTGTGAGTATTGTGAGAAAACATCTTTTCAGCACAAAAACACGTTTTTTGAAGTACCAGCTAGACACCACTCTCTCTCATAAGAGCCCTGGTTAGTAGTCGAAGTGAGATTCTCCTGAGATCGTGCGTATCTATGATTCAAAATCTCTGGACTATCTTACCCTGGAAGGAGCTTCGCGGCAACCCAATGCACCGGTAGTGGGGCGAATACTTCTTTAAGGCAAGCCGGCTTTTGCCGAAGTTTCAGTCATAACAAATGATAAGTTTCCTCATTTACATGTTCTGGTACATTACTGCTATTTATCTTAATAAGGTTCTGCACTCTTCTGGAACTTATATTATGTTAGATCTGCGTACTGGTACTTTCACTAATATATTGAATATGTATGTTGTTGGTATTCATGTCTTGATTTATGTGTTCCAAAGAGCTTCTGGTACTTACGGTTCAAACTATGTATCTATGTTGCACATCATATGCATATTGTGGTACCTACACTATGGTTAATATTTTCTTTGGTACTTATGCTGATTTTGATCTATTAGATTCTGGTACTTGTACTCATATGTGTTAGAATCAAGAAGGGGGGTGAATTGATCTAATGTACTTTTTCGCACAATGTTTGTATAGCTCAAAGTCCAAATATCAGAGTTAGGAAGCTCAATCAAATGTATCAGATTTGTAGTATAATATCTTAGTTTGATATTAATGATTCTAATTGAACCAATCCTTTTAGGCTTCAAGACACCAGTCTTGAGGAACACTTTGAGCACAAGTTATGAATGGATTGGATTCTTTACTGTTGTTCTGCAGTGATCCAACTTTGGATCAGTCAATAAAATACTTTAATGATCACAACTTAAGCTCAAAAGTTGATACAGTAGTTAAGCACAGGGTTTATAAAGTTCAATGATTTACTCAAAGAACTAGTGAACTTCTTCGGATAAATCAATCCCACAGTTTGATCAATAGCTCAATCATAAGCCAGCCAGCTTAATCAAGATCTACCACATAAAGTAAAGTAAGAGTTCACACGGTAGCTCAATCAAGAGCTGATAAAGTCTCAGTCAAAGATATCAAATGTAAGCAACACGAGACAAGAGATTTATAGAGGTTTGGCCCCAAAGGTTGTGGAAAAACACTAACCAATGAGATTAATCCTCTACCTAAGGCTGTTACGCTTAGGATTTTCAACGGATCACTTGAATAGATGAGAGATTACAAATTACAACACAAATGGAGCTAGTCCGGTATACTCTGCAACAAAGGCTGGTACTAAACAGACCAATACTCCAGGATTCCCAATCTTCTTGCTGAACTACCCACCAAAGAAACCAACTCTTTATATAGTGAAAAGATAGCAACAAACAAAGCTTGGTAGAATCAATTTCTTATGTTGAAGATGATCCTCTTTTAGCTTGAGCAATATGACCGTTGAACCCATTTTGTAATTTCAAACTGGGCACATCTTTCAAGATGCCTTGTACCAGTTCAGTCTTCAATTAGATGCAAGTGGGAGAGAGAGTGATGTTCCACTAAGTATCCGTTAGAGATACCTGCATGGGGAAATATTCAAATTAAATTTAAGTTCAAGAATAATAATATTCAATCCCTTGAAACCTGTACAACATATTTCAGCTGATTTATTCTTTGGAGATCTGCTGGAATGATTCGTTCCAGTGAACGCTTCCATGTAACACTTTTTGTTGATCAGATCAAAACATTGGATGTTCAGCAATCTCCCCCCTTTTTGATGATGACAAAAAGTGTTGTTCTGTTGGGAGAATTTGAGACTCCCCCTGCCTTCAAGCTTTCCTTGTAATTAAGCTTCCCCTGTCAAGTATGAAGCAATACAAGTCCGTGAAAATATGGTCCTAAAGTTTGTAGCAAGTGCAAAACATCATAAAACAATATCATGAAATACTACAAGTGTAAAACATCATAAAACAATATCACTCTTTACGGATCATTGTCAAGATCAAATCAACTATTAAACATAACATCCTTATGAAAACTGCAGGAAAACACACATTCCTTCACCTTCAACATCACACATTCCTTCACCTCCAACATCACATATTCCTTTATCTCCAACAAACACACACATTCCATCTTCCCCTTCATCATTAAGAAGGGTACTTAAGATCTTTGATGCTTGATGTCATTGAGACGGTCTGTGAGAGAACAAAAGCCAGTTTTGAGTCTCTTTAAGGAGAGACAAAGTTCATCATCTGTGGCAGTGAATTCCTTATGCTTTAAAGCTATCTGGGCATATTTGTCATTGTCTGCTGATGTGGTACCAGTATAAAACCAGAACCCTTTAGAGGAATCGAATTGAAGTCCTAAATGACTAAGAGTTGCTGAGTCAAGGCATTTATAATACTCAGATTTTTCTTTCCAATTTCCTGGAAACGGAATGTGTTTGAAGGATTTGAGCATATAAGTAAGGATCATAAAATATGGAAGTTTTAGACCATTGGCAACACAAAAATGCATATAGTGGAGGATCATATGACCTAGATTGACACGGATGTTTTTTTGGAAGGCATAGAGAAGAGATATACAAATGTGTTTGAGTTCAGAGAAGTGCTTGTCAAACGTGGATATTCCAGATAGAGTGGTTGACTTGATAATTTCAAGAAGGACTGCATGTTCAGGTTGAAGAATTTGTGAAGACAGTTCCCAATTTTCAATATCTTTCCCACCCCATAGTATGATCTTTGCTTCTTCCCAATCCAAGAAATCATTTTCAGGGATTGTGTGCAGTTCGAAAATTTAACACCAGTGTTGGGACAGCCAATAAGCAAGTTAATAGACTCAGTGGTGAGGTAGATTTCTTGACCCAACACATATGACTTAACAAGTGAGCAGGATCCATCAATTTCTTTGAAGAACTGAGCATTAGCATAGAATAGAGTGCACAACATGGGATAAACAGGTTCATCAATATACAAAAGCTCGAGCCATCCAAGCTCATTCAATCTGTCAGCCAACCTCGACTGGTAAATTTCAAAAATTTTAATTGTCATACCTCTGCTCCACTTCCTTACCAGAAGTTCTTCAGTGAAGAGAAAAAATTCTTCATCGGTTTTGAACAAAATAGTTGGATCAATTGTTTGAATAGAGAGATCAGCGGTGTCTCGTTTTTCCTCACCCTGAGCACTCTGTGTAGTGGATGACCATTGTGAGGAGGTTTGACCTGGATAGGAGCTTTTGAGTTTATCACCCATGCTGAGATTGATATGATCTCCAGGTTCAAAGAATGTGTCAATGATTCAGATGGAAGGAGCTTTGTATTGGATAAGTAAGATGAGCAGTACCTAAAGAAGAGTCTGCATGTGAATTTGGGAAAAGGTTGCACACGGACCAAAGCTTTAGGTAAGATTCAAGCTTTTGCTCACGTGGGAGAATGATAGGGTAGGTATAGTTGATGTGTATGAGAGAGGATTTATCTTATGAAGCCCATTGATTTTGTGAAGAATGAGTCAGCAAGTCATTCAACCAATAATTATTCAGCTTAGTCAAAGAAGTTGAATTCATTGATTCCGATCTTGATACCACCTTGGTTCCTGAGAGCAAGCTGATATGCAGGATATGGATCTTTTCTTTTGAACAAGATTAATGCTTTAATAAATGAATTTCCATGATTGAATAATGAGTGTCCATGTTTGCATGAGAGTAAGATGATCAAGGATTGATGTAAGAGTACAAAGAACATTTTACTTGGATGTTCAATGATGCAAGACAGTGATCTATGATTGAATATGATCGAGATGGGGACAAATAATCTTCACGCGAATTTCATGATGCATATCACTGAGATGTAGTGTGTTTGAGCATATAAGGGTTCAACAATCAATTTTGAGCTATTCACGAGAGCATAATGTGACAAACGCAACAAACAAGTAATTTACTCAAGGATCAAGTTTGAGAAGTCACATTTTTAAGAAGTTTTAATCATTTAAGAATTCAAGCTACAATTTTATAGCAAAGATTTAGAGCAAATTTGAACAGAGAGATTTCCAAATAACTTCAAAAAGTAAGTCCAACACAGTGTGTATTTAGGAAGTAGATCAAGGACTTAACTCAAGGCATTCATTTGAACTGGGAAGATGAAGTCATGATGATGCAGTAGATTATGAATTTGTTTTCAGAAGTCCGTGAACAATCATCCATTTAGGCAAAAGAGTTTTCTAGAAGAGGACAGGTTCATCAGATGATTTGGAAAGACATAGTCATCATGCAAAGCAGATTTAATTCAGGTCCTTTATAAAAAGATTTTACTCACGAGATAGGAGCCAACTGTACCAGCATGTGTCGGGAATGATGACATAAGACAAATTTCCCATATCGGGAGAGATATTCAAGAAACCATTTTGATGTAGAGAGGAAACTGAGAATGTATTCCAAATGCATGCTTAAGCATGGGTAAGGTCAATTGAGTCTTCAAGATTCAATGTCAGATGCTTAGAGATAAAAACAATCTTCAATTCATACAACTCAAAGATGTACAGTTTTCTTTCAAAGAGCGACCTAGTTCCAAGGGAACCTTTAAAAACTTCAAGTAAAGTACATAAGATTGGTAAGCAGAAAGACACTCATTACTTTGTGCAGTGAGACACATTTTTCTCAGATGTTATGAGATTTTAAGATCCAAGACCAAGCAGTATATGGGATAAGATGAGATAATGTAAATAACTTTGAGCAGATAACAATTCATTTCATAGGAGTTATAACCAATGAACCAATTTTCAATAAACATCCCTTCTTAGTATGACTCAAAGCAGACACATGCAACACCAAGTAGATTTGTTTCAAGTTCCTTTTACTAAGCATGTTCACAATATGCAGGGAAGAGCCGTGGAACAATCCATGAAGACAGTATTAAAAATTTTATCAAAGCACTTTGGACATGCTCAGAAGATCTAAGCACTTAAGCACAAGATTTTGTCAAAGAAAGTTCAATGAATGCACAAGAGTTTTTAGAAGTCAATCATTTTTCAAGTATGTTTATAAAAAGACATCCTTGTCATGAGAGTAATTATCATGCAACAGCAGACATTACTAAGCAATGCAGGATCTTATGAAAAACATTCTAATCTTAGGCACCCAAAAATCATTAACACAATTATTCGAAGAGAACTGTAAAGAATCAGTACCACAAATACCCACTGATACTCTTTTACCTTTCTTGTTATTAGTGGTACACTTGTTTCATGGTTTTGGAGGGACTGGAACCTATTTGGTATTTCTTTGGTGTCTTAGGTCCCTGTCTCTGTTACCTGCAAAATATGAAACAATTCCTGGTACCCTTTGTGTTTTGGGTCCTTCATTGTCAGTTCTTGAGAAATGACCTTTTTTAGTCCAAGTTCTCACTTTTTTGAATTCTCTTGAGTAGGAACAATTGTTGGCAAAGTGTCCAAATGTGTTACACTTATAGCAACGAATTCTAAAACCTTTGACTCTAGATCTTAAGTGATACTTACTTCTATTGAAGCTCAAATAGAAATTTTCTTGAGAAAGTTTTTCAATTTCCATCTTTAAATTATTTTTCTCAAATCTTAGATTGTCAAATATTAGAGCAAATCGTTGTTGGAGATCAAAATTTTCTTTAAGAAGTCCAAATATTTTGCCTTCAAGAATTTTGTTTCTAGCAGTTAATTGTTCAATGTTTTCCCTATATTGAGCTACAACATCAATAGAACTGACTTCATTTTCAGAATCCGAAACATAAGGCGTGGAAGAGTTTGTACCTGACTGTACCTGATCATTTACCATTAGCCCAAGACAGTCCTCTTCATTCTCAATGGTTTCAGAGTCTGAATCACTCCATGTTGCTTTGAACGATGTCTGCCTCTTGTCTTTCTTGATGTTCTCCTTTAGCTTGGGGCAATCAGGCCTGACATGTCCTGGTTCCCAACATTTGTGGCAGATGACACTGTTGTTGTGAGAGGAGCTGGAAACAGACTTCTTACCAGAGTTGTTCCTTCTGAATCTGTTTTTGGCATAGGCAAGTTGCTTCAATCTTCTTGTAACGAGAGCAATTTCCTCATCAAGTCTGTTTTCATCTTCTTCACTATCGTCATCCACATTGCTGCTGAAGGCTATGTTCTTTTTAACTTCAGATTCTTCTTCTTTAGAAATCAATGCAAGCTCATGAGATGTAAGAGATCCTATGAGCTGAGTAATTGTCATTCTTGTTAGATCCCTTGCTTCATGAATGGCTGTGATTTTGGGAGTCCATTCTTTGAGTAGAGATCTGAGAATCTTTCGAACTTGATCCTCCCAGGTACAACTTTTCCAAGAGCAGACATATTGTTGACAATTTCCATGAAGTTTGTATACATCTCGCTGATTGTCTCTCCATCTTTCATCCGGAACATTTCGTACTGGTGGTTCAGCTAGGCCAATCTCTCCTGACCAACTTGGGATGATCTTTCATGCTTGACCTGCAACATTTCCCACATGTCTTTGGCAGAGTCACAAATACAGACACGGTTATACTCACTTTTGCACAGTGAGCAAGACAAGATGTTTTTGGCTTTAGCATTCATTGAGATCATCTTTTTGTCCTCAGCTATAAACTCATGCTTTTGCTTGGGAACTTTTATACCATCAACAGTTTTCATAGGTACTTTTGCACACTCTGTGACAATTTCCCACAAGTCATAATCAATGGAGATGAAGTAATCCTCAATTCGATTTTTCCAAGTGGCATAGTTTGAGCCATCAAGCAGCGGAGGTCGAGTGTGTGACACCTGTTAGGAATAGTGCCCTAGAAAGCCGATTGTATATCCGCTTTGTGCTTTTCCTTATTGTAATCACAGACAATCTTTGAATAAAATAACGAATTCAGGCAACACTTCTTTATATGCTCTTGTTTGGTATGCGTTTACTTTAGCTGTGCATGTATGAGAACTCCCCTAATCCTGATGACTTTAGGACTCTACCATTTAGGTGAAATGGTTCATGAAACGAGCCCTATATCACATAAGTCATGATTAGTAAAATACTCCAAGCCGATGAGTCCTACAGACAGTGGGAGTGTCAACCTGACTCCTCTAAGGCTTGCTTGTGGGATCACGCACTTAAGAAGGACCACCTTGTTTCATGGAGGTGCAAAGTGTATAGTTGATACGTACGTGATACATGAGGGTGCTTACTTTAATAAGTAAGTTCACTGAGGTGCCCCGTGTGAGAGCATTCCTAAATGGGAAAGGAAGTTTCTATTTCAGGAAATGGAAACTTCCAGATTAGAAAATATCTCACGAGTCATTGATGTGATTAATTGATCCTTAGACTTGAGGTTCCTTGTCATTTTATGAGTTAACTCTGTAGTCTTAGGTATAAGCTTTAAAGGGTGTCGCCTTAGACAACTGATTCAAGGCTTATGCTGGGGCTGCACAAGTGATTCATGGAAGTGAATGAGAATCAAGATAGGACCTACACTTGCATTTGCAAGGTGATCTCTTATTGTGTAAGTCATTCATATGCCATATGGAGTCCTTGGCCAAGGCAGTAGATCAAGACATCAAGAAAAGGGTTTCTTGGATTGAGATCAAATGGATATGAAATGCACTTAGCTTTAAGACCGGATTACTAGGGTTCTGATTATTCCCTTGCCCTAGATCTTGGTTGAGAGATAGTAAGTAGGAGGATTGTATCTCACATGAATCAATGACTTAAAGGTTCTGTCGAATCCGAACATTCCAATTCAGCTAGGGGTTAAACACCTGTTGCTAGACTATGGTCGTTTAATCTGTGGACTGATTAATTAATTAGTGAATTAATTAATTAGGGTCACTGCTAATTGAATTGAGAACCTAGAGGGTCACACACAACAACTTGGTTACATGAGTTGAGGCTTTAAAATGATTAAACGAGTTAATCGGGCCTAGAGGGTTCCACACGTGTGAAACCACACGTGTGGGTCACGTGAGTGACACGTGTCCCACACGTGTGAATATATATATTGTATATATATATATTAAATAATTAAATGTGTTAATTATTTAATAGACTTTGGTTTAATTTTGAATTAAAAGGAAAGTCTAATTTTGGAGAAAAATAATCTAGTTAATTAATTATGAATTAATTAATTAGATAAAATAAGTTATTTATTTTTAAATAAATAAAGTATAAAATTATCCAAAAATAGTTTGGATATTTTTAGCTCTCTTGAAAGTTGATTTGAATTAGAATTCAAAGTCAAAGTTAGAAATTACTTGATGATCAAGTAATAGGAGAGAGAGGGACCAAATCCTTGCCCAACAAGGATTGGGTTTCGGCCGTCCCTCCCCTTCCCTATATATAGGGGAGTTCATGCTCCCCTTTAGAGCTAATTGGCAATTCTTTTGGTTCATGTGTTGAACACCTTCCTTTCTCCAAGATTAAATTAAACCCTAGGTTAAGCCTAAACACTAACTAGAGAACTAGCATCCTTACTAGTTAGATTGTGATCAAGTTGGTGGACTTTCTCTAGAGACTTCAAGTTAGAAGTTTGAAGATTCGAGCTTTACCAAGGAGAGGGGATCAAGCCGCGAGAAGAGCGTTCTTGGGTGGCTTGAAACGCTTCAAGAAAGAACAAAAGAAAAGTAAGTTTCTTAATTCCTTCGAATTTGGTTACACGATTGCGAGTCCAAGATCCTTTTGTTTGGAAAATTTTTTAAATTCCGCTGCTTTCTGATTCGTGTTTTCCAACAAGTGGTATCAGAGCCACCTCGTTAATCGTGTTTCTAATTCGTCTCAATTATTCTGAATTTGGTAGAAATTCTTAGGCTTAGATGCGAATTAGGTATTTATGAGTTCTTTTAGAAACCCTGAAATACGAAACTGTAAATTTTCCTGAATTTCTGAAACTGTTTTCTTAAATTGTGATTTTGAAAACCGTTTTGATTGAAATATGTTTAAATCGAATTTTTTAATTTTGGATTGAACCGGGTTTTGGAGAAACCCAAAAATGCGAAACGGGACACGAAAAGAACGGGCCTGGGCGTGCTAGCACGTCGCACGCCCAAGCCCCATCACCGCCGCCCAGTAGATGCGCGGGAGGCCTCCCCCCCGCCCAGGCGCCTTGCTCGCCTGTCCCGCAACCGTGCGGGACAGCCGCCTGCTCCTCCCGCAACCGCGCGGGAGCGCCCGACCAGGGATGGGCGGGACTGTCTGCCCGTGCCGCAAGTCTGCGCGCAAGGTCGCGCCCAGCGCTGCGCACAGCCGGCAGCAGGCGCGCGCCTAACGTTCTGGTACATTACTGGTATTTATCTTAATAAGGTTCTGCACTCTTATAGAACTTATATTATGTCAGATCTGTGTATTGGTACTTTCACTTATATATTGAATATGTATGTTATTGGTATTCATGTCTTGATTTATGTGTTCCAAAGAGCTTCTGGTACTTACGTTTCAAACCATGTGTCTATGTTGCACATCATATGCATATTGTGGTACCTACACTATGGTTAATATTTTCTTTGGTACTTATGCTGATTTTGATCTATTAGATTCTGGTACTTGTACTCATATGAATCTAGATAATGATGGGAATGAATGTGTTGGATCTACTAGCTGAAGAACTCATGTCGCAATCGTTTAAGTTGCATCTACATGTTATTGGAACTTATATTGGTATGTTTCAACATGATTCTCGTACTTATGTTTTGAATCACTTATCCACGTTGTACATCGTATGTATATTGTGCTGGGAGGTGGGCCAGAACAGTAGCGGTCCGGGACCACATTTTAAAATTAATATTATAATACAAGTATTAAAATATTTCTAAAACATTTTAATACAAAACGGAAGACTAGCTGGATCTACTCAAGTATATACATGCAATTGATAATAAATTTTAAATCACTTAAGCAGATAAATATCTAACATGCAATTAACACTTAAGAGCATATAATTTATCATGCTTAAAATAATACAACTGTAAAATATTATCGTACTCCAAAAATGGCTATCTAACGGTATTTTTTTTCAGCTCCCGAATTCACCTCCCGAGAACCCGATCTCCTCGTGAAACCGGCAGAGCTTCCCTGCAATAACCCCAGAGAAACCCTCGGAGTGTGGGCTCCGAAAGTATTTCTCTAAATACTTAGAGAAAATAGAACTTTAAACTAGAAAACCCTTTTTAGGGTTTAATCTCCTGAAATTAGGCGTTTTATATATAAACACCTAATTAAAATTAATTCCAAAATAAATCGGAATTAACTAGGAGAAAAGGGATATGGTTTCAAAGCCAAGAATCAGCCAAAACCACTCCCAAAAACGTAAGAAAGAAATGAAGGGCCAAGACCCCTATTTATAGGGGAAAAACCGAGTGTAAAACAGTAATTATACACCCCCATTTGCGTGTGCAACTTGGATACAAAAATCGAGGTGACCACGTCGTAAATCTCAGCACCACGAGTCCAACGCCGCCGAGAACGCCCCGGAATGACGCCGCACGCGCCACCTGAAGGTGGCTCGTGTGTGATACACGCGTCTAGGGTTTGAGGGGTTTGAACCGGTCTGGTTCGACCCGTGGCGGATCCTGGGTCTGCCACGTGTCAGATTTGACCCGATCCTATCCGTCAACCCGACCCGTTGACCCGTTGACCGGCCCGGCTTAGATAGACTCAAGATGACGTGGCGCCATCACAGCCCTCCACTTGGCGTGCCACGCGGACGCTGCGTCAGCACCAACCGGGCCCATCCTGCTGACGTGGCGTGACACGTCAGGTGCCACGTCAGCAAAATGCCACGTCTTTTTTTTATAAAAAAAAATATTAAAATTTTATTTTCTCCAAAATAAAATTCCGGGCATTTTTAACTCTTTGGAACTTTGGTTTATTTTCTTAAAATAAATCCCTTAGCTCATTTTCAAACACTTTTAAAATTCATTTCTCTTTCTCCTTTTAATATTTTCTCTTCGGGTTTTCAATTGGGGCTTGCTGGGAGACTTGCAGGACTAATTAATTTTAGCTCCAAATGGATTAATATATTATCATCTCACTACAATAATTAATTACCGTTTAAAAATATTTAATTCCACTAAATAAATATTGTTGCACTCTAAAATTAATTAAATTATTCACGAATTTCTCGATCTAGAATAATTTCGCATTTCACTCCTCCGTATAGATATCCATGAAAAATAAATTGCAACTACTATCATTTATTTTTCATCTCTAATTTGAAATTTATTGATTCGCCTTAAGTTCAAATTCTCTGTATGTGAAACACATTCAACATACAACTTCGGTGACGTTTCACGCGAAGTGCTTTGGCCAAAGACTTAATTTAAACTTTTGCAAATCTATTTTAGGGATATCTTTTACCTTCCAACAAGGCCACAGATTCCTCGATTAATATAACTCTTTAGCACATTTCATGTTGTCACCAAAAGTACAAAGTATTTTGGCCACCCGTTACCGAGACCTCATTTCGAGTATATTACACTGACTAATACGACATGCCTAAAACCGAAATATTATCAAGATTAAGAGTACAATGCTTCCTAAGATTTTATTCATTTTGGATAGTAGTATAAAATGAATAATCTCAATGGTCCAGTTCGATGTTTCCAATCCTATTGAAAATCATCAACGTGTTATAATCGGAATCACCATTCCCTATGACGAAAGACTAATCATCTTATATAACCACTTTATAGTCTTGATAAGAACATATTCTTATCTTACTGACTAGAATTTTAATAACACATGATTTCGGTATTCAAAGTCTTTTCCTATGAAACATATTTCATATAAGAATACCACCACACGCCATTAATTATCAATATGTGAAATACTCACAACTCGCTGTAAATTCAGTTTAATTAATTCAACAAATTGAATTTTCAGGGCACTATTCCCAACAATCTCCCACTGTCCTAAATTCAATTTGGCCACACATCTAAGTCTTATTCCTTTCACATGAGTGTCAAAACCCGTTTTGCACTCTTTTGCGCCAATACTTTAGTGAAGGAATCTTTTAGATGTTTCTCTGAGCCAACAACTAGGAAATAATAAAGCCAATACATCTAACTGGCTGCTTCTTAAGCTACCATGTATTTAACTTTTATGGTGAAGGAAGCAATATAAGTCTTGCTTAAAATTCCCCAATTAACGGTTGCTATTTCTAGAGTAAACACGTATTCTGATGTCAAACATCTAGAATACAAATCAGATTGTAAATCTGAATCTGTGCACTCTATTGAAATGAGTTCACCACTTTGATAGACAAGCATATAATCTCAAGTCTTTCTCAAGTACTCAATATATGCTTTCACTACTACCCAGTGTCAGATTCTAGGGTTTGACTAATATTTGCTGACTTGGACCTAATTCATAATAGACATCTGGCCTTATACATAATATGAAATATTAAAGCTTCCGCTGTGGAACTCTAATCATGTCTTCTATCTCTTCAGTTGTCTCAGGACACTGATCCTGAGATAGATAAATTCCAAATCTGAAAGGTAATAAACCTTTCTTGGAATTTGTCATATTATACCTTACCAGCATCTTATCTATATATGTTCTTGCAATAAACCAATCTTCTTATTCTTATGATCACGATAAAAATCTGATCCTTGGAATATTATTGGTCTCACTAAGGTCTTACGTGTCAAACCGATTTGACATCCGAATCTTGACCATTAACAAAATTCTTACATCATTCCCTATGAGCAGAATATTGTTTACGTACAAAACTAAAGTGTTACAACATTATCGTGATGTTATTTTGTATACTCATGATTCATCAGGCAATTACATAAATCGAAAGAATTTAAATTGCCTCTTTAATTCTGATGTTTCATGATTCAGACGCTTGCTTAAGATCACAATATGATCTATTAAATTTACATACTATATGCACCTGATTTCTAGCTGTGAAGCCTTCAGGTTATGCCATGTTTTTTCTTCTTGAAGGTGCCCGTTCAAGAACATAGTCTTTACATCCATTTATCAAATCTCATAATCTAAATGAGAAACGATGGAGAGGAGAATGGACTTAAGCATTGCTATAGGCGAGAAGACCTCATAAATGATTTCTTCTTTCTGGATAAAATCCCTCGCCATAAGTTTGCTCTAAAGTCTCTACTTTTTCGTCCATTATTTCCTTTTATTTTCTTGTAGAACCCAATTGCATCTAATGGGTTTAATGCCTTCAGGCGCCTCTACAAGCTCAAGACTTTGTTAGAGTATAGAGATTCTAACTTAGATTCCATGGCTTTTGACCAAATGGTCAGCCTCTATATCTTCCACAACTTCATTACACGTGACAGTATCAGATACGTTAGATTCAACCACTTGGGTTAATCTTAGGTATCTTGTCAGGTGTCCTGACAATCCTCCCACTACAATGATGCTCTCGTATACACGTCTCTACATCACATGTTGTATTTGGTACATCACATGTATCTAATACATATTCAGTTATCACGGGTTTATGGAAATTAGTATCTAATACCATTATTTCTTTTAACACTACTTTGCTTCCACCCTTTGTGGTTATCTATGTAATCATCTTTGAAATATTCACAAACATCTTTTGTGATTTCTCAAATTACAAAATATACCACCTCTTGTTCTTCTAGGGTAACCTTAGAACAAGTAAAACTTTGTTCTTTATTCTAACTCGTCAGGATCCATCCTTAACACATGGTTCAGGTTACCTCAAATCCGAAAATAAGAGATACAGGGTTTTCACCCTAGCTATAGATTCATCAGTGTTTTAGGAACTGACTTAGATAGAACTAGGTTCAATGTGCATTGTCGTTTTGAGCGTCAGACCCCAAAACAAACTTCATAGGGTAGCATGACTCTTCATGAATCTTACCGTCATTATCAGAGTTCTAATTCTCCTTTTGCAATACATCCTTACTAAGACGTATCTCATACAGATAGTTGAGATCTAATCTCATTTGAGAAATTCTATTTAACTCTGAACATAGATACTTATCACCACTTCGATCTAATCGAAGTGCCTCAATACGTTTTCTAATTTTACTCTTTGACTTCGGTCTTATATTCTTTGAACTCTTCAAAAATACAGACTTAAGTTTCATCAAATAAACATATATCTGTATCTAGAGTAATCATTCAAATGAATGATGAAGTATCCAAAATTTTCTCTTGCTTGAACACTCATAATATCATGCGTCCGTATGAACTAATTCAAGCAAGTTCATGGCTTAATACCCTTTGTCTCAAAAAAGCTTCTTGGTCATTTTAACTTTCTAAATAGGATTCGCAGATTGATATTGTTTTCAAGTGAATAGGACTCAACAATCAGTCTTTGGATCCTATTCAAATTCAATTGACCAATAGATAGGTGCCACGTAGATGTTTTTCCTCTTAGATGGTAAGTTAAGCTTCTTAATGTTAGACTTAAATTAGGGTTTTCTTTGAGGTATAAAAGACCATCTTTTATTGTGCCAGAGCAAGTAAACCTTTTATTTTGCTTAGCACTAAACTTTTGTTCAAAACAAACAGTTAAACCTTTAGTTATCAAATAACTTACAAAAATCAAATTTCTGTATATATGGCACGTATAATATAAAACCCTATTGCCTAAATACAACTTTATAGTCCTTACTGCTAATACAATTACATTTGTATTATCCCTGAGCAGTAGTTGTGTGTTAACCGTCTTTCAAACTTCCTGGTTAGTTTGAATCCTCGCAACGAATTGCAAATATGATTAGTTGATCTCAAGTTACACCAGGATTCTGGTGAATTTCCAACTAAACATACTTTCAACGAGTAAGATATCTTCATATCTTATCTAAACGGGGTAGCAAATGGACAAACTAAGTATTTTGGACAATTTTCTTTGCAATACCCATTACAACCGAAATAGAAACACTTTTCCATTGTCGGATTTGACTTTCTATTTATGAACCTTAAGATTGGGAACCATTCATTTTTCTTTCTTCCACTTACTAGCTTTTGAGGCCATGGATATTGATGTCTGAGTTAAGAGAACTTTTCCCTTAGTCTATATCACCCTTTCTGCCATATTGAGGTCGTTCATTGGTTCAGGTCAGGTTTAAAAAAAATTATTTAAAATTAATCCTGAACGTTCAAACGATTTAGGCAGAGAGTATAGGATCGTATCCTGTCTGTTAAGATTGTTTCTTTAAGCACAGAGGCTTTCAATCTCGTTCAGATTAGTTTTCATATCATAATATGATTCTGAATCGGTGATCCTTCAAATATCTTCATAACTAACAACCTTCTTATTGGCTTATACCTTCGTACGATTCTGTCTTCAAAACATGTTCTTATCAGTAGATATCTCATGTGTCTGATGCTCAAGAACTTTTAAGACTGATGTCAGGACATAAGACTAGCCAGATCATTACACTTGATCTGTTTGGAATAAACGTCTTTCTAATCCTGACTGGCTGTAGTTTCTGGAATTTTCGGATAAGATTCAGTGAGTACGTAAACTTTCGTGTCTCAACACGATGTCAAGATTCATTTCCTAGTCAGCATAGTTGAACCCTTACTAGCCTACTTCCTTATAGACAAATAGTTTGGAGTGGGCTAAGAGAGATCGTTATTATAAAACTGAAATAAATAAATGCAAGTTATGATTATGTATTTCGCTTTCTCTTGCGTCCAACCAATAAATGAAATCCACGTAAGCATTTTGATTTACGCAATGGTGACTTAACTAACTGCAGTTGACTCCCCGTAGACGAGGTCGAAAACCGCTTAGAAAAGCAAGAACTATTCTTAATTAAAATGTCATCTAGGTAACTCTTACCAAACAATGTTAATTCACCACGTCAACCCTTGGCCTCTAAGTAAATGTAACATAGCTCCGAAGGGAGGTTAATACATTGCTTAGTCAAGTGTTTACCATTACCTAGAGGTCCTTACGAGTAGGTCTAGACACTCCACGGAGGCGTGGTCGAGCTGACTTTCCCGTATTTCATTCTATCCGTAGAAGTCTAATCTTGTATACCGCGAATATATACCCGCCGCAGGGAGTACTACATATTCACTATACTATAGGCCGATAATGAAGGCCGTGAGAATCCAACTCTTTTCATGTCGCTCCCACTTGAATTTTTAAAAGGTGTGGATTATCTTTTGATTATTTAATAATCACTTTTGGCGTCTTATTATTGGAAGTGATTAATCTAATTGATATGCTCCCACTAGGATTATTAAATCACATTTAAAATCCCAATAATAATATTTTAAGGCAATTTAATAACTATTTATTAATTAGGCTGAAAAATATTAGTCCAATTATGCATCTCGTTCAATCTCTATTAAACATTATTATTTAATCACATTAAATAAAATACGCATAATTGTAAATAACATAATATCTCATATTATCATGATCATGCCATAAATTAAAATAATTAAGCATGCTTTCATATAATTATCACATAATTATCATGCTTAAAATAAATGGCATAATATAAACATGTTATAAATAAATTATCTCATAATTTAAATCATGTTTACTGATTCGGTAATTTTTCAAGAAAAGCAATTAAATTGTTTCCCAAAGAAATTTCATTCCACGTAAATTCCCAGGAAACACTGGAGGGGTCACAAACGGTCTCACTTAGAAACCAGCCTCCTTTGACAGAATTTACGTGCACAGTATCAGATTTAAAATTAGCATCCCATGCATCATATCAATGCATGTATATATCAAAAGCACGGCTTTGATACCAGTTGGTGGGAGGTGGGCCCAGAACAGTAGCGGTTCGGGACCACATTTTAAAATTTATATAATAATACAAGTATTAAAATATTTCTAAAACATTTTAATACAAAACGGAAGACTAGCCGGATCTACTCAAGTATATACATGCAATTGATAATAAATTTTAAATCACTTAAGCAGATAAATATCTAACATGCAATTAACATTTAAGAGCATATAGTTTATCATGCTTAAAATAATACAACTGTAAAATATTATCGTACTCCAAATATAGCTATTTAACGGTATTTTTTCAGCTCCCGAATTCACCTCCCGAGAACCCGATCTCCTCGTGAAACCGGCAGAGCTACCCTGCAATAACCCCAGAGAAACCCTTGGAGTGTGGGCTCCAAAAGTATTTCTCTAAATACTTAGAGAAAATAGAACTTTAAACTAGAAAACTCTTTTCAGGGTTTAATCTCTCGAAATTAGGCGTTTTATATATAAATACCTAATTAAAATTAATTCCAAAATAAATCGGAATTAACTAGGAGAAAAGGGATATGGTTTCAAAGTCAAGAATCAGCCAAAACCTCTCCCAAAAACGTATGAAAGAAATGAAGGGCCAAGACCCCTATTTATAGGGGAAAAATCGAGTGTAAAATAGTAATTTCACACCCCCACTTGCGTGTGCAACTTGGACACGAAAATCGAGATGACCACGTCGTAGATCTCAACACCACGAGTCCAACGCCGCCGCGAATGCCCCGGAATGACGCCGCACGCGCCACCTGAAGGTGGCTCGTGTGTGATACACGCGGCTAGGGTTTGAGGGGTTTGAACCGGTCCGGTTCGACACGTGGCGGATCCTGGGTCTGCCACATGTCAAATTTGACCCGATCCTATCCGTCAACCCGACCCGGTCCAGATTAGACTCGAGATGACGTGGCGCCATCACAGCCGTCCACTTGCCGCGCCACGCGGACGCTGCGTCAGCACCAACCGGGCCCATCCTGCTGACGTGGCGTGACACGTCAGCAAAATGCCACGTCATTTTTTTTTATAAAAAAAAAATTAAAATTTTATTTTCTCCAAAATAAAATTCCGGGCATTTCCAACTCCTTGGAACTTTGGTTTATTTTCTTAAAATAAATCCCTTGGCTTATTTTCAAACACTTTGAAAATTCATTTGTCTTTCTCCTTTTAATATTTTCTCTTCGGGTTTTGAATTGGGGCTTGCAGGGGGACCTGCAGGACTAATTAATTTTAGCTCCAAACAAATTAATATATTATCATCTCATGAAAATAATTAATCATCGTTTAAAAATATTTAATTCTATTAAATAAATATTATTTCACTCTAAAATTAATTAAATTATTCACGAATTTCTCGATCTAGAATAATTTCGCATTTCACTCCTCCGTGTAGATATCCATGAAAAATAAATTGCAACTACTATTATTTATTTTTCATCTCTAATTTGAAATTTATTGATTCGCTTTAAGTTCAAATTCTCTGTATGTGAAACACATTCAACATACAACTTCGGTGACGCTTCACGCGAAGTGCTTTGGCCAAAGACTTAATTTAAACTTTTGCAAATCTATTTCAGGGATATCTTTTACCTTCCAGCAAGGCCACAGATTCCTCGATTAATATAACTCTTTAGCACATTTCATGCTGTCACATAATGTACAAAGTATTTTGGTCACCCGTTACCGAGACCTCACTTCGAGTATATTACAGTGACTAACACTACATGCCTAAAGCCGAAATATTATCAGGATTAAGAGAACAATGCTTCCTGAGATTTTATTCATTTTAGATAGCAGTATAAAATGAATAATCTCAGTGGTCCAGTTCGATGTTTCCAATCCTATGGAAAATCATCAATGTGTTATAATCGGAATCACCATTCCCTATGACAAAAGACTAATCATCTTATATAACCACTTTATAGTCTTGATAAGAACATATTCTTATCTTACTGACTAGAATTTTAATGACACGTGATTTCGGTATTCAAAGTCTTTTCCTATGAAACACATTTCATATAAGAATACCACCACACGCCATTAATTATCAATATGTGAAATACTCACAACTCGCTGTAAATTCAGTTTAATTAATTCAACAAATTGAATTTTTAGGGCACTCTTCCCAACATATTACAAAGCCTAATTATCCATCATGCTTGATAATTTGGCACTACCGCAAGCTGATTTTCCAACAACTCGGGAAGCAGCTGGTATCCAAGGAATGGAGATCCAAAAGTCATTGGCCTTACTCATTAGGTGATACTTGTTCGAACCCTGACCCCACCATTATAAGTACCCAAAATCCTAAATTTTACACAAAAAAAAAAAAAAAAAAAAAAAAAAAAAAAAAAAAAAAAAAAACCAAAATCAAGGGTTCAATATTTAGCATCAGATCTAGATAAGCTTACCTTCGACAGTACAATAAGCTACATAAACGCACTTGAACTGGAGGGACAACATTGTTCGATGATTGTAGGTGTTGCAAACCAGCTGACTGCAACCACTTCCCCAAGTTTGCCGAACTCCCCAAAAAATTATCGGAGTACTCGAAGTAGCACCGGAGAAGCGCCGCCGTTCTTGCAGGAGTGGCAGGTCATCTTGAAAAGGTGAGAGAAGACCACAAGTCGCCGTTGTTGGAGAGGGTCTCGATTCGGGAATTTCTCGCCTGAGAATAAGTTTTCTCAATGTGGAATAGAACTCCTTCTCCGTTCGCATGAAATGGGAGACCTAGGAAACCTTTTAAGGGAAAAATTGAAAAACAAAGAGGCAACGAAATCTTTAAAGCCCAGTTTAGGAGATAAATTTTTTATAACTTTTTATTATAAGTAATAAATGTGATTTAAAAAAAATTTAATAGTTAAAATATTAAAATTACGTTGTTTTAATCAACTATTTGCTACATTTTTAATTCGTAGTAAAAGTTCGTCTTATTTTATAAGTATTTACTACGGTAATTATTTTGTAGTAAATAACTACTTTTTATTACACTTTAAATGGTGTAGTAAAAAAGTTTGTAGTAAAAGCCACTTTTTCTTGTAGTGCACCAACAATAAACATTTCATTACAAAACCAGTAATATACACTACAATCAAACTAACACTAATATTTAAACATTAAACAACCTACAAACAACAAATTTTATGGGGGAGAAAACTGATTAACCTCATTCAGATCGGATGTTGGAATTAACACTCTCCTCAGAGTGTTTATATCCGGGGTAATCCGCGCTATCAAAGGACTCGGTGTCCAAGTCCCTACCATCAATGTGGTACGCATGGAGGTGCTCCTTTTCGCCCTCCACAAGGTATGTCTGCCACACTTTGAAGATAAACCTAAGGTCATCGTAATAACGGCATCTACTCGCCATGAGCCCAGAATCCCGGCGAATGACATATGTAAAATTGAACATTAAATAATGAACAAAAATTAAAAAAAAATAAAAAGGGATTGAATATGAATTCGACTTACAGCATGGTTATTCCCTCGATAAAAGGCCAGGGTATCAATTTGGGTACGAACACGATCATTACCCATTTTAACTCCAGGACACCCCAAGAATCTACGAAAGTTGTAAAATTCTATCCGCAGTCATTTCACCGCTTCTATAACATCCCGGGGCCAGTATTCTTATTGGAATCGCCTTGACAACTCAAACGACACTTGAAACAGGCTTTCTCGAAGCTTTCTAGCCGATCGATTTTGTTGTCTGCGGCATATAGCCGAAGACGTTCAACCATGTAGGCTTCGGCCTCGCCATTAATGGGTGTTGGAGGGTGATTCATAACTTTATTTATCAAGGATTCGAGATCTAGGAGAGAAAGGGAAGAAGAACTTTTTGGAGGTGATGAAATGGGGGTGAAAATGTGCAGAATTTCAGCGTATAGGACAAGATATTTATAAATGTTATTGGCCTGGGAAACATATCGTCGCACCCCTTCATCTTCACCTTTGCAATTTTGGGCAGTCAAACTATGGGAAAGAGTGCAGACAACTTTTTATTTAATTCAGGCGCCCCATCGGGAATGTATCACAATCTATTAAGTTTGTAGTGTAAATATTCATTTTATTAGTTATTGAAAGGTTTGTTTGTCTAGTTAAAGAAAAATAAATAGAGAAATTATAAAATAGAGTTTAAAACGTCGACATGCAGTTTTTGTAGGTACAACAATCTAGTCAGAATAATAATCGTCATTGCTAATTTTTCCCTTTTCTCACCGGACTGAAAAAAGTCGCCGGAAATAGGTTGTCGGAATCGAATCGCCGGAAATGAGTTGACGGAAAAGAGTAGCCCGAAAAGAGTTAGGGCCGATGAGTTTACTGTCAAGAAGAAAACATCAGACGCGAGAAGAAGACAATGGATATATGTGTCCTTCTTCATTTTATTAAGGGCATTATGGTACTTTTACAAGATTTAGGAGGTTTATAAAAAATAAAAAGGATAATAGGGATCTAATATAGTTGTTCTCTGAACTGGGGGTTTAGAATAAATATTTTACCTTATTAGGGATTGTTGATTATTAATTCTCCGTACTATTAATGATATTCGAGAGCTGTTGTCCAAAATTTCGAAAATTGAGTTTTCCTTTGTTCATGGCGTCAGAAACGAAGCGTCACATAATCTTGCGAGATTGGCTATTAATGGTAGAGATGGGAACCTTGAGCTCCAGATGTGGTGTTGAAGTGTATAACAGGGAGTATTTAAGCAATTGTTAGTTTTTTCTGTTTACTTAAAAAATAAAAAGAAAAAGAAAAAGAGTTTCCATGGAGTTTAAAAAAAAAAAAACAAGAGTTGTAGTGGGAGAGTGAAAAAATCATCCAAATTTATAAAATTTTGTTTGTGTGCAAAGTTGATATAAAATTATTAATTAATAAGGATAAAATTGTCCAAATAAAATTCTAACTAATATATATGAATTTTATAATTAGAATTCAAAAGTATAGCAAGGCTAATTATAGATCATAGGTTATTGACTTATTTCTATTTAAAATAAATATCGATTAATTTTCCAAACAATGTCAAAGTATTTAAATAAATCAGAATCACATAATTACTTTTCTTTTTTTAATGTTTGGAAACAGTCTCCATTGGGAAATGTTAAATAAATTAATCATCCCTTGATTTGGTAAGGAGTGCCTCGGAGAGTACTTTTCTACATCTTAGTATTATTCTAAAATCTAAAACCGACAAAAGCCACAGTATCGTTCCCAAATCCTTTTCTTGTATTGATATTTCACCACAAAACAAAAATATTACAAAAACCCCAAAACACCGTTCCCATGCCAATTTCCGACCTAGAAAACCGCCGTCGGCCGCCGCAATACCTTAGCGGTGGCCGGAGGAAGCTCCTCCTTTTCTTTCTTAAATGCATAATCATGGTTGTCGTCATATCCCTTTTCCTCTTCTTCCTCGGCTTCGCGGCCCTGATCCTCCTCCACTTTCTCTTCCTGTCCAACGCCTTCAACCGCCCCTGCCGCCGCGTCTCACCGCCCAACGCCGCCTCAGCCACATCTGCCGATGAAGGTTTGCTACGTCTGAAGGCCCTTCTCCCAGGCGTCAAGTACAGCGCCGCATCTTTTCCGATGAGATCTGATTGTGCGATCTGTTTGGATTCTTTTAAAGAAGGAGATGAGTGTAGGAATCTTCCGATTTGTAAGCACTTGTTTCACGCGAAATGTGTTGATAAATGGATCGGAAAAATGCCCACTTGCCCCATATGCCGGAATCGGATTGATTCGGATCTTTGTAGGCTGTCGGGCTCAAGAATTGGTAGTGGTGATGATCACTGGAAGAGGCTCTGGGCTGTTAATTTTGGGGAGGGTTCTTCTTAATTGAAGTTTTCTGAGATGAAACTGTGAAGAATATTGAAGAAATTAGCTGGGGGACTCTTCTGTAAGTGCACTTCACAATTTTATTTTATATTGTATTGGGGTCGTCTTTACTCTGTATTCTGTACATAGGCTTTACAAATGATCGCTTAGTTTAAGATGCTTAGTTTTGCCTTCGGTTTTGTGTGATGAATTGTTTTTTCTCGCCAATTGATCATGGCTTGATGACAGAGTTAGCTGAAAATTTTATCTTTATATATAGAAAGAGAGCCATTTAGTTCAACTAATTAATACAGATACTTCAATCAAGAATGAAGAATTACAGACCTGGTATCTTTCGTCAAAGAAACTGCTGTACGATAAGGGGAAATAATAGAGAGAGAACAAACATTAGTGTATAGCTAGAATAAAATCTGCATTCTCATGCTTATACAGTATTGCGCCTCGGTCTTCACCGCAATACTAGAGTCCTGTCATCTGCATAAATGTGTGTGTGTGTGTGTATTTTTAAGGTTCGATGGGAGTTAGAATGTGTAGAAATTAGAAATAGGGAGAAAGTTTTAGGTGATGATGTTATTAGAGTTGCAATTTTCAATTCGATTAAGAAGAATATCTTTTGTTAAAGGCTGCCAAAACACAGACTAGTCATTGATTTTTTGCTACATTGTGCATCGTGTATGGACCTCGTATTCATCACTGGCTAAGATTCATTAAGAAAGTAGTAGCCAATATGATAAATGACTTCTACATTTGGATTATGGAATCAAAATCATGGTGCTATTGCATAAGCCAAACTAGGAGATAATTTATTGGTGCTTGAGTTGACATATATAAATTTTGAGTGATATCAGTTCCAGTTTAACAATGAGATTTTATGCTTCGGATGATTTTGAGTCTAAACTCTAAACAAAGTTGAGAGAAAAGTGTGATTACATAACCACCTCAACAGGGAAGGTCTTTTGCTCTCGTCTTGCTAACTTTCATATTTATAAGATCTTGAGATTCTCATCCGCGCCAAATTTCCATTCATTTTTTTTACCTGGACTTGTTTTTTCTTATGTTTCGTCGACACTCTAAAGGAAGTGTAATTTTTATACGGAAGTTGTGTGACAGTAAAAGATGTTCTGCTGTGATCTCTTAAAAGGGATTCCAATCGCTGATATATCTATCTATGAGAATTGAGAACTATGTTACTTTTGAGGTTAATATATTTGAACGGCATAAACTGAGTCAACTGACACAGATCAATTCAATGGATATTTGGTGATAGTTTTGCTTCCAAGTTTGATTGTCCAGTGAGGTTGTACGCATATGTTGCTTTCACACTTGCGGGACTAACAAATCCTTCTTTTTCTTTTCTTTATTGTGATCTTTCTCCTCGGTTTTAATCCAATGACGGACTAATTCGGATTTGAGTATTACGGAGGCTCAATCTATAGAGTCGACTTTCATAACCCAATTACTCAATTTACAATGCAAGGGTCATACCTTTGAACGTCGTTGGATGGATGTGGCTACTCATCCCGTTTGACCAATTGATGTTTGGTAGTTGACATGTTCGCAGGAAAGCTCTCTTGTGCTGATATTTTCTTTACACGATAGGCTTCTTTGATTTACGGTGGTTCCAAGTAAGAGTCAGTCGAACGACCCTCGAGATTTAGGATAGATGAAATATACCCTTATCTTACCAAAGAAATGTCTAATAATTGGATCTTGAATCACATTGTAGAGTCTGATGGGAAACTCGATCTAAAAGTTTAGGAAAGGAGGAGTGCAACTTAAGAACACAAGAATGTGTTTTGTCAAAGATAAATAAATAAATAAAAACTGAGATCATGGTGTAATAGTCACACAATCCCCCCTAACAACTGTTTGTGAAAGGAGAAGGTGATTCACTCTAATAAGCTGATCGTGGTCAAAATTACAACCAAAACAATGTTGATTGAAAACCCAGTCTAAGCCCCTCCATGATAGCACGTACACACATGACCTCCTTTAGAGCATTGCTACTTGGTTATAATACCACTGACAGTGGGACTGAATTAGCCCCTAAAAAATTGTTAAGCTGAAGATAATTCATTCGTGTAAACACAAGATCCCGAAGCAATGTGGGAT
The DNA here is from genome assembly GCA_037501455.1 of Lantana camara. Classification (NCBI taxonomy): domain Eukaryota; kingdom Viridiplantae; phylum Streptophyta; class Magnoliopsida; order Lamiales; family Verbenaceae; genus Lantana; species Lantana camara. The sequence goes on from CM074859.1 coordinate 15,642,007, forward strand.
GAAGAACAGTTTGCAGACAGAAACAACCAAGCTTGGATACAGAAATGGGGCTTGAAGCTTCTGGAAATTTAAACACATACTACCTTGATTGTGAAAGTTAACTATCATTAACTAATAAGAATCAGAATATATGAAACTTAAAATAATGCGTCGAAAGAGTTTGATCACTTATAAAGTTGATAAGACTGAACAAAATGACTAAAATACATTTGAAAATTATTTTCCTTCAAGTTATATAGTGGACTAAATTCATGCCCCACTTTTAAAAACCCCTTTGCCATTAACTGGGAGCTGGAGCTGGTAGTTGGCTTTGCCATTAACTGGAGCTGGAGCTGGTAGTTGGAACTCATAAATCAATACTGTGGAAGTCAACATGAAACTGCTAAATACGAGTAAAAGATCCTTCCCCCCCCCCCCCCCCCCCCCCCCCCCAGACTGGCTAATTTTCCACGAAGAAGAATCCAAATAATGAACCCTTCAAGTTGACTATATGAAAACCCCACATATGATACCTTATAATATATCCTTCCCTAAGAAACAGACAAGTAGATTTAGAACTTCATTTTCTCTCTCTCTCCCAACCATGGAATTCTCTGAAATCTTTGGTTTCTTAACAATAATAAAAGAATCCATCATACTTCTATCCACTAACTGGAAATTCACTGCACCTATTATCACAGTCTCACTCTTCATCCCATCGATCTTGCTCGTGTCGTTCGTCCGTTTCTGGCAGGTATGGACGGGTGAGATGACTGCTTCTATCACGACCCCCTCGCCGCCTGAATCTGATTTCAGCCCTATTCTGCACGTACTCAAATACTTATTACCAATTCTCGCAGTAGAAATTGTTTTCTTGTTAGTTTTTATAGCAATCTCCCACTTATCTGTTATCACAACAATATTAATATCAGCCAGTTCTCACACTGGCAAAAAGTTATCATTTCAAGACTTGGTTTACAGTGTCAAGAATAAATGGAGAAGGCCTCTGAATACTACTTTCCGCGTATCAGGGCAATCAACTAAGTATTTGGTTGTTTCCGGGATCTTGGCTAGTTTTCTATTAGTCATGTCTCTTAATCCCATTACGATTTCTATTGCCATCATCCTCTGGATTGTAATTATTATTTTCTATATTTATGAGTAGGTTGTGAGGGTTTTGTCGGTTGTGGTGTGTGTTGCGGAAGAAAGTTATCAGGGGAAGGAAGCAATGGATAAAGCCAGACAGCTTGTTGAAGGACAAAGGGTGCACGGTTTCATGATTAATTTGCTGGTTAATGTGATGCTTGTGATTGTTTGTCTGGTTTGCTGGATATGTTTAGGCATTCCAAGGTCTACGAATCTGATGATATACGGTTTGGTTTTCGTGAATTTCATATCGTTGGCAAGGATACCTGTGGTGGCGGCATATACGGTGTATTATTTCTGGTGCAAGAGGCACCATGGTGAGGAGATTGAATCTATTGGAGATCTGCCTTACACCAAACTGCCTACTGCAGTGGTTGGTTCTGATGTTCTGTGAATATGAATGTGAGTTTAATGTTATGGATATGAGTAGTAGTCTTGAAATTATTGTCGTATTCCCATTGAATCTATTTGAGATCTGCCTTACACCAAAGTGCCTACTGCAGTGGTTGGTTCTGATGTTCTGTGAATATGTATGTGAGTTTAATGTTATGGATATGAGTAGTAGTCTTGAAATTATTGTCGTATTCCCATTGAATTGTAATGAAAATATGAATAATGGTTAGAAGTCTCTTGCAGCCATGAATCATGGCCTGCCTTCTTCAATGAGAGAGTCCTTCGTATTTGTGTGTAATTCTAGCTCCAAACTGACTCGGTCATATCAATATATGAGGAGACAAAATGTTTGTAATGGTGAGTAGTGTGAATGTTGTAAATTTTAATGAGAATGATCAATCAAATTGAAAGTGAAAAAATTGTCTCGTGTGGATTCCTTAGGTCTTGCTGCTCAGGTATGTTATGTTCTAGAATTCTCGATAATTTGAAAAGTTAACACTGATTGAATCTCTACATCTCGAAGGACCAATTTACTGAATAGTGTACCAAATATCTAACAGAAGTTTAATATCTTTTTTAATTAACAGAAGTTCGTTGAAATTTACTCTATTTTTCGAATGAAAGTGATAGTGATAAATGACTTGCCATGCTTGCATTATGGAATCAAATCATGGTGCTATTGCATAAGCCAAAGAAGGAGATAATTCTTTGGTGCTTGAGTTTGACATATATACATTTCGATTGATTTAACTTTCAGTTTAAAACGAAGTACTATGCTCCAGCATGATTTTGAGTCTAAACGAAGTCGAAAGAAATGTGCTATTAAAAATCCGCAGAAGGAAAGGTTTTTGTTCTTGTTTAGCTAACTTGATATTCTTCATCTTCATCAATTTTCCATTGATTTTTTTCCCCTTGATGTGCTTTTATTGTTGCTGCTAGACACTCTAAAGGAAGTGTAATTTGTATAAACGGAAGGTGTATATCAATATAAGATGTTTTGCTTTGATCTCGTAAAAGGGATTCTTGCCCCTGACATATATTGCTTTTTTCATTTTTTTCTTGTTGCGACCTTTCTTCCCGAGATTTGATCAATCGCTCACTAATTTGGATTCGAGTACCGCGGAGGTTCAATCTATAGGCGCGACTATCCCAATCCAATTACTCCATTTCCCATGCAATGATGCAAGGGTTCAGGATGCATACCTTGAACGTTGTTTGATGGATCTAGCTACTAATCTTGTTTGACCAATTCATATTTTTTAGTTATTCGTTGACTTAGAAAACGTCCCTTATGTTACTATTTTCATTACAGGGCATTCATTCATGGAGAGCCACCCCCCACTCTCGACCGAAGAAGCGGACTCTTTTCGCCGGAGCAAGAAGAAGATCCGGACTGCGGTGGATGCAGGTTTTGATGATGTTCCGGAACCCAGTAACACCCCCAAGACAACGGGCGCCAATACCACTCGACCGAAGTCCTATCTCACTTCGTTGTTAGGGAGTTCTTCCCACTCTGACAAGAAGTTTGAGGAATCCAACATGGCCGATTTGGATAAGATTAAGATCTTGGAAGCAACACCGGAACATCCTTTCCCGAGAGTGATGATTGACAATGAGTATCGAGAATCTCTCCGAGCACCCTGGCGAGACTCGTTAATCCTGAAAATGCTCGACAGAAATGTGAACGTGCACCTTCTATCCACTAAGATTAACAACATGTGGCAACTTAGAGGTGCCTATGACCTGATTGACCTAGGCCATAGTTGCTACATTCTAAAGTTGCACGATGTAACGAAGGCTACTGCTATCCTAACGGATGGACCTTAGATGATCTCAGGTCAGTACTTAACTGTTCGCAAGTGGCAACCGAAATTTCAAGCCTCCAAGGATCGAATTCTATTTGCTATCACATGGATAAGAATCCCGGAACTATCCGTGGAATACTACAGGGAAGCCTTCCTCTACAAAACAGCAATGAGCGTTGGACTGCTGATTAAGGTTGATAAGAACACTTATCATGGAGACAAAGGGAAGTATGCCCGGGTGTGTGTGCAGATAGACCTTGACAAACCTCTAAGGACCGCAGTGGAGGTGGATGGCGAAATCCGATATATAGTGTACGAGAATCTTCCCTCCATCTGTTTTCATTGCGGGCGTGTAGGCCACAGAATTACAAACTGCCCAGAGAACCCTGAGAAACTAGCGAGTACTTCAACGCAGAATAATGAGGGACCTCCTCAGGGCACCGGGGCGACAACTCAATCACTGCCTAGGCACAATTCCGATGGGGACGGAAAGGCAAATACGACATACGGAGCTTCGATGCTGGCAACGAAAGGCCGGCCAGTGAGGGCAGGCGCTGGAGAAGGCGGAGCCAAGTGGGGAGATCCTGCCAAGCGCGTGAACGACGAAAACAGAAACCCTAACCGACAGAATCGCTTCAGCGTATTTTTCGCCAATTTAGAAACGGAAGAAAGATCAGTTGCCCCAACTCAGCGGGATTCTAATCAATTCAGCGCGGATAAGGTGCAAACGGCTAACAAAGAAATCAGAAAGAAAAAGATTTTTGTTCCAAGAAATAAGGAAGCTACCAAAAGTCCATGCACCTTGAACCTGGACACACGTATGTCTAGCGAAGAAATTCCCATAAACGAAAAGACCCAGTTTACCTTCACAGCAAACGACACACCCAATATTTTTGGAATTAAGGCTACAACCCGAAAACTAGAGAAGGCACCAATCAAAGGGAGGTCAGCGGTTTCAGACATAACGTCCACTCATCAAGCCGGGGAAACTAACCCCAATGGAGGAGGAATATGTGGAATACGACCTAATCGAGGAATTTTTGGAACACCCGGGGATGAGAGTTGGATACTATTTGACAATCCCCTTCATACGGGCGTTGACAATCAACCCATTGTTCTGGCAGATAGAAGCACAGATGAGCACGAGTTTGATTGGGAACCCGGCTCGATGAATGAGTGTGTTGGAGATCGACCTACCGCCGCAGGAACGCGAGAGGCAATGTCTGCAAACGATGAGATTATGGCAACAGATTATCACGAATGTGATGGGAAATCTGATTGTTGAGCCAATCGAACACCAGCACCTTTTATCTGATTCAATGAAGATTCTCTCTTGGAATTGTCAAGGTACGGGAAATGCAGATTTCAGAAGAAATTTTCTGGAGATAACTAGGTAACAACATCCGGATGTGGTGTTCTTGCTCGAGACGAAGGTGAATGAAGCTCGAGCTGAGGCTATTACTGCAAGCCTTGGATATCCGAACACCTGTATCGCTCCGACAGACGGGCGTGAAGGCTGCATTTGGATGCTTTGGGACAGGGATAGAATCTAGGTAGAAGTTACGTACGTCGGGCGTCAAGCTATCCACGCTATTATTGGCCCTCGACACGCAGCATGGCGCTGCTCCGGCATCTATGCTAGTCCCCATAACGACCGCAGGGAAGAGCTTTGGATGGAGCTTGAGCACTTAAGCAACACAAACCATCTTCCGTGGATGCTTACAGACGATTTCAACGATATTTTGGGGCCCAGTGAGAAACAAGGGGGGCGTGAGGTCAATTGGAATCGCTGCTTGAACTTTAAACAACACATCGACAACTGCAATATGATGGATATTGATGCTACGAGACCCCGGTTTACTTGGGTAGGTCACGTTAGTGGTGGCGTTGAGGTTCACGAGAAACTTGACCGTGTGTTGGCCAACCCTGAATGGCGCCTCACCTTCCCGGAAGGAATCTCACGCGTCTTACCTTGTACGCATTCGGACCACCTCCCTATTATGACTCATTGCCTCAGGATTGAACTGTCACCCTCCAACAGGCCTTTCCGTTTTGAGGCAATTTGGAATTCGCATCCGGGATGCAAGGAGGTTATTAAGGGCACATGGGGTAAGGAAAATTCCATACTTGGTGCTCTTGATAAATTGCCTGGTACTTTACGGTGTTGGAATAAGGATCACTTTGGAAACATTTTTATAAAAAATGACAGCTTAGCAAAAGCATCCTGAGTATACAACGTATTGCAGTTAATCGCCGCTATCCCAATCTACGGGTGTTGGAACATGAATTGATAAGTGAGTATAATGAAGTCCTTAAGAATGAAGAAATACTTTGGTTCCAGAAGTCACGTGTTAATTGGCTACAACTCGGAGATAAAAACACCAGGTTTTTCCATATCTCTACTATCACCCGAAGACAACGAGGCCGTATCACTTCTTTAAAAGTGAATGGGGCTTAGGAGACAGATCAAGTGCTGCTGTGCCAACACATCCGGGACTTCTTCATCACTGTTTTCACCTGTTCTGATAGCAGTGATAGAATCTCCTTACCTCGCAGCACTAAACAGCGGGTCCTCAGTCCCCATCATCGCTCGTTGCTTGCTAAGGACACCACAATGGTCGAAACTCTTTCGGTTGTGAAAAGTATGCATGCTTTCAAGGCACCAGGCTCTGATGGCTTTCAAGTCCTCTTTTACCAAACCTATTGGGATGTAGTTGGGCGTTCGGTTAATGAGTTTGTTAACGATTGCATCCAGAGTGAAAGTATTCCGGACGTGGTGGGAAGGGCCTTCATTGTTCTTGTTCCTAAGAAGGAGAATCCAGAATCAGTCAACGAGTTTCGGTCGATAACTTTATGCAATGTTCTTCTCAAGATGATTGTCACTCGACTCAAGCCTTTCGTAAGAAACTTGGTGAGCCCACACCAAAACAGCTTCATTCCAGGCCGTAGTACACATGACAATATCCTGGTGTTGCAAGAGATTCTGCACACGATGCACCACTCGAAAAGAAAGAAGGGGGGATGGTTCTCAAGCTGGACCTCGAAAGCCGGTGACATAATCGAACCAAATTGTGGAATTCGCTAAGGAGATCCGTTGTCCCCGTACCTGTTTGTGCTTTGTATGGAGAGGTTATCCTATTTGATTGAGGAGGCCGTTGAAGGAGGCGAATGGAAACCGATACAAGTCTGTCATCGGGGACCCGTGATTTCGCACTTACTTTTCGCAGATGATATTATCCTGTGTGCCAACGCAACCGGGGGAGGGGCGGCGTACATCCGGCAAGTTATGGAGAAATTCTGTTCAGCTTTCGGTCTCAAGCTGAACCTTGAAAAATCTAATGTTATCTTTGCCCCACATATCCCGATGCCTAACCAACAAACCATTACTCATATTCTTGGTATCACAAGCACTACTTCGTTCGGCAAGTATCTTGGAGTGAATGTTGGCTTTGGCAGGAACACTGGGCAGTTATTCTCTTCAATCATAGAGAAAGTTGAGAAGCGCTTAGCCGATTGGAAGGCGAAGAACTTAAACCTGGCCGGACGTGCATGTTAGTGTGTAAATTATGCTTTAATTACCTTAATTTTTCCCCCTTGTATTTAACTGAAATTATGCTTAATTATGCTTAAATATGGCTTTGTAGGTCTAATTACGTACAAATGAAGGATTATGCATAATCTGAACTAAAAGAAGTTATAAGTGAAGAAAATGACCTGAACTATGACCTTCAAGCTATGATCATCCCTTAAGCTAAGGGTATCGAAGCAAACCCTAGTCAACAGTTGTGGCTGACTTTCTCTTTTTATAATTAAACCCACTTGCAGCAGCTCCATTTCGGTTTTGTGCATCTCAAGACTGAAGATGATGGTTTGGGGACTTACAAAAGGCTCTTTACCTTGGGATGTGTGCCCAACTTGCAAGAATTGATTTTATAAGCTAAATTAGAAGGCAAAGGGTTCATTATTTAGTCTTGGGGGCTGGAGAGGAGTTACGCAGCAGCTGGAGCTGCTGGAACCCAGCAAGAACAGGGGTTTAATCCCCTGTTTCGATCAGAGCAAGAATTCCTCTTTCTTTCCCTCTTTTACTTGAATTCCATGGAGTGATTGTGTAGCACTTTAATATATGTTTTATAGTTAATCCTTGTAGTTTATTTTCAGTTCTTGATCAGATTATTAGCTGAATATTTTGTACTATGAACAGCAGCTAAATACCTCTTATTCTAGTTAAGTTGTTTGTTTGATTCATGCTTTGGTTTGTGGGTTCTAATTGAATCTTTTATGGCTTTGAATTACTTGGTATATGCATGCTTCTTGTTCGAAATGCATGGACTTGTTTTGGGATAATTTTCTGATTAACTATTGTCTTGATATTTGTCCTTCTTGACTGCACAAATAACTTGATCCGTAATTGTCATGTTAGATGTGCCTAAGAGTTACACATCATTGAAGGCTTACCACCATGTTTGCTTGATAGTGATGAGATGATGTGTAATGACTTAAACATTCCAAGCCTCTTGAGTTTGTTGGTTAGGATTGGTGTCCTTTTCATGATTAATGCTGTCACGAAGTTAAACCTTAGGATCGTATCTTTAAGACTACTTTTGTGATAAGAAGATGGTTAATGAGCGTCTCATAATCATTGTAAAAATAAGAAAGGACTAGGGTGTGCAGAGCTTGTTGTCACCGCAACCAATCTATCAAACGGAATTAAAGTTTATTATTGCACCTATGATCGAATCACTAGCTCGAATCATACGAATAACTTGACTAGAGTCTTATTTTCTAGCTACTTTAAGTTTATGGTTTGTTGTTAGTTTATTTAATTTCACTTTGTTTAAATTCCTGCACTTAGTTTATTTCGTTAACCTCGCCCCTCCTTTTATTTTTGTTGCTTGTTTGCTTGGCTATCGGAGATTAATAGAACCAACCAATCTCTGAGGGATCGATCATTTACCACTATACACAATTTATTGTGTTTAGTAGTTTAGGAATATTATTTGGTGGATTCCGCAACCATCAAATTTCTGGCGCCGTTGCCGGGGATTGGTTCTAATTGGTTTTGTTTTTCTTTTGATAGCTTAGTGTTTGTTTTTGTGCAGAGAAGTCAGTTTAGGGAATCAACATGTTGCCATCAATGGCTACAAGCTCTCAAAGTAATGTTTGTGGAATTTGTATTGGAGACCATCCAACCAATGGATGTTCTTTGCTCCTTGGTGATCCTTTTTTTCATTTGCAGCCCATAACCGAGCAATGTGGAATTTGTACGGGACCTCACAAAACTGATAAGTGTCCATTACTTGATGAGGAACTTCAAACCACACTAACGAAGAATGAATCTGACACGAGCTTGAACTCTTGTAATTATGGGTGGAATGGTCATCATTTTAATCATACATCAAATGCATTTCAGCCACCACAACAACATCCATCAACTAATTCAGGTATGTCTCTTAAGGATATGTTTAAAGCTTTTATGACTAACACACAACAATTTCAACAGGAGACAAGGAATAATATACAAGAATTCCAATTGAGCATTCAAAGCTTCAAGAACGAGTTGAGCCAATTAACATCTTCCATAACTGAATTGAAGAGTAAATTGGAGTTTGAAGAAGGACAACCCTCACTTCAGAAAACAGGGGTTGAAACAGAGCATAATACAGCAGTACAAATTTCTGGTACTGAAACAGAGCAGAACTGTACAGAAGACCTGAGCATAAGGTATGACCATAGCTTAAGGTCAGACGAGGAACCTGTAACTGCCTTTCAATTTCGATCATTGATCAGCCCACACCCAATTCCACAGAGGTATGCAAAGTTCCAGAAGGACAAATCAGATTTAAAGGCATTTTATAATGTTGAGGTAAATATTCCATTACTTGATGTAATTAAATCTATGCCTCAATATGTGAATTCTCTTGAAGAATTGTGTGCAACTAAGGAGAATATGCCTTGTTATGGGAAGGTAAGTACAAGGAATCATTTCTCTAATATCCTTCTAGGAAAGATGCCTCAAGTAAGTAATGTCAAAGGTTTATTTGCACTTCCATGTAAAATAGGAATTATTGGAATTGATAGAGCCTTGTGTGATTATAGTTCCTCTATTAATTTGATGTCTTTCTCTATTTGCTCACATTTGCATATTAATTCTATGAGAAACACAGGTATGATCATTTAACTTGGTGACGGAACAATTGTTTATCCTAAGGGCATATTGGAAAATATTTTAATTCAAGTTGATGGCGTGATTTTTCCCATAGACTTCTTTGTAGTTGATAACTCATTTGATGTTTTGTTAGGAAAGCCTTTTCTTGATATATTTAAAACGAAAATCAATGAGCTTGATCACACACTCACAATGGAATTTAATGGAAATGTTGTTAAATTCACTATGTTTGATTCCATAAAGCCTCTTAGTGAGTTGTTTTGTTTAGATGCCATGGGTTTTGTTAATCGCCTTCCATGTGATGCATCTTTTGAGCTGGACTATGATGATAAAGATGATTTTAGCTCTCACTCTCATTTGCTTTTTCGGAAATCCTGCTTTGTTGAAGCTAAGTGGTTGTATTGTCGATCATTATTTAGCCTATTTCCTAATAAGCTGAATTCTAAATGGAAGAGAGCTTATCTATGTACTCACATGTTGCTTTATCATGTAGGGGATTTCGAATATTCTGATGATGAAGGCCTGTTAGTATTGAACATACATTATTTGAAGGGATTTTATGCAGGTTTTCCAATGAAAGATGTAAAGGATTTCAATTGAAGACAATTGATGCAACATATCGTCTAGCCTAGGACGTTAAACAAGGTCGTTTTTTTGGGAGGCAACCCAATTTCTTTTTATTTATTGTTATTTAATTAGTGTTTCCCATTGTTTTCTAGACTAAGGATCTCATTTTTGTATAATTTTCAGATTATGGCAGAAACAGGGCTCCCAAGACCCAGACCGCAGAGGATGATCATCCCTTAAGCCTCATGAACCCCTCACAGTTTTAGTAAATACATTCAGGGAAGTCCTCATGATCTTACCTTTTCTTTTATTATGTATTAAGGACAATGTGGAATAAGTGTGGGGGGGAGTTTATGAATATTTTGGCTGAACTAGTAGAGGATGAAAAACATGTAAGAATGATTGTTTTGCATGTTTGTTTGATTGGTCTTATTTTATTTCTGCCTAATTTGATAGCCTAGTTGATAGTCTTTTTAGCTCTTTTTGCTCAGGTCCTTAGTTTCTTTTGGCGTGTCTTTGTGCAGCTGTGTTAGTTTGAACCTGACCATGTACAACATGTTTAGATTTGAGAATTTTTTAACATGAAAAATAGTTGAAATAACATGAATTTCCATGCCTGATTCTTGGAATTGAACAAACTTGTAGTTTTTGACTTAGCTAGAGAATGTTCTTGAATTTGGATTAATGAATGATAACTAAAATTGCATGCAATAAACTGGACCTTCATGTGTGAAAAAGAGTGCTAATTTTGACTGTCTAAATGTGGAAATTAAATGGTGCTAAATGTAATTGAGGGTAGGCATGCAAATGAGCCGAGCCTTAGGTTTTTTTGTGGGTTCGAGCTCGGGCTCGCGGTGGAATGGGATGGCTTGGGCTCGGCTCGCGAGCCAACGAGCCATGTATTTTTTGGCTCGCAACTGGCTCGCAGTTGGCTCGGCCTTTTCTGAAAAACCTGATAAAATGCAAACCATACCTAATTACCTATAATCCAGTTCTATGCAGGGTGTAATTGAAAGTAAAGGCTAGAAAATAAAACCTGTTTTAAACATGATACCAGACATTCAATCCTAAATCAAAATTCCTAATTAGCCTCCTGATACAGATCCAAGTTTTCAAATATTACAATTGTCTACAACAAAATGCATAAGTCATAACAAATTTACAGCAACCACATTCTGACTAAAACCATAAAAGCCAAACTTAATCCTCCAGATTCCAGACTTCATATTGAACTTGAAACTTGAAAGCCTCCATATTCTGAAAAATAAACCATCTGTGTCAATCAAGCATGGTAATTTTTAAAAAAAAGCTAGGAATTAAGAAATAACTTGGTATTTACATTAAGTACCTCTCAATTAAAATCATTTCTCAATTCAAATGTTAGGTAACTCAGTTTATCAAATCCCCAAAAAACAGGCCCTCTAACTCAATTTTCGTGTTATCAATTCAGTTTACACATCAAGAATTCAGTTTATACATCAAGAATTTTTAAAGACAGGCCCACTAACTCAGATATTTGAACAAAAACAACTTCATGCCACAAAACCTGCTTCTACTTTGAGCTTTAATATCAAACCATGCCCATACGTGGAATTTTTTTTCTGAAAAATCTTTAACATTTCAAAAATCATTATTTTGCAGAAATGAATAACTTTCCCTCACACATTCTTCCCACATATTTTAATGTAATTTACTTATAATATCGAAAAACCATTTTCATCTCTCGAAATCAAAACTGAGCATAAACCCCAATCAACCACAAAAATTAATTTTTTTTCCTAAAATGAAAACAAACACCACAAAAATTAATTTTTTTTCAGTTTATAAAACTTTCACCACAAAAATTAAAAGAAACACCACAAAAACTAATTTTTTTTTTCCTAAAATGAAAACTTTAACAACTAATTTTGATTCACCTTTTCGTGGTGAGGTGACGCGAAGTGAAGAACCGGTGAGGTGACGGCTACGCTGTGCTGGTGCGAGATGGAGGATCGGACGGCGAGGTGGTGCTGGTGCGAGATGGAGGTGGTGCTGGTGCGAGATGGAGTTGTTGCGAGATGGAGGTGGTGCTGGTGACGGCGAGGTAGTGGCCTTGGCTGTTGAAACTGGAAATGGAAATGGCGAAGTGAGACAGTGAGCTGCAAGACTCTTGAGAGAAATTTTGCTTTTAGATCTAGATCTAGGGTTTTAAAGTTAAAACCAATACAACAATACTTTTATATATATTATATATATAATATATATATTATATAAAATTTTTTTAAAAGAATTATACTAGGGCTCGCGAGCCGGCTTGCGAGCCACGAGCACAAAACCAACTGGCTCGGGCTTGGGTTCGAAGGCCTTCAAGCTGACCCTCGGCTCGGCTCGGCTCGTCATGTTCGAATCTGAGCGCGAGCTAACCTCGAGAGCGAGCCAGCCAGCTCGTCTCGTTTGCATCCCTAATTGAGGGTTATGAATAAGGCTGTAAAAGCCATAAGTTTGATGCACTCCGCTGTTCACTCAAAGCGAGTGATTATGAGTGAGGAATTTAACCACCTATGTGGTTGTTGGGGACTGAAAAAGATCAAAAATGGTCACAGTCAAAGGAAATTCAAATTACTTAAACGTTTTATCCTAACACCTTAGGCAGTTCAACAAAGCTCGTTTTACTCCGCTGGTCACCATGGAATTGACAAAGTTAATCTATAAAGCTGAAAGCAAAATACAAGTTGGAAATTGGTGACTATGAGTGATGCACAAAGTTCAGTCTAGGGATAGTCATGAAATACCAAAGCGGTATCATGACACTCGAAATAGGCAATGCAAAGAGCTTTGGTATAAATGAATTAAAACCCTCACTTTTATCTTTTGAATTGTTGGACAGTCTTAAGGGGCACCTTTGATCACATGAATTAATGGCTTATATGGTAAATGTGCATGCTTAATTGAATTCTAAATTCCTTAACATTCTCTAGCAAGTCAAATACTTAAAATTTGTCCTTTTCCATTTTGGTAGACTGTGGAGACTTGTTATGATACTCATTTTAGTGTTCAAACTTTCTCATTGATAAACTATGGGGCTGTAGTGGTTAGGGGATAACCTTACTTGAAGTCTAGTTGCAGTTGCTTGAGGGCAAGCAAAATCTAAGTGTGGGGGGATTTGTTAGTGTGTAAATTATGCTTTAATTACCTTAATTTTCCCCCTTGTATTTAACTGAAATTATGCTTAAATATGGCTTTGTAGGTCTAATTACGTTCAAATGAAGGATTATGCATAATCTGAACTAAAAGAATTTATAAGTTAAGAAAATGGCCTGAGCTATGACCTTCAAGCCATGATCATCCCTTAAAGCCATGATCATCCCTTAAGCTAAGGGTATCGAAGCAGACCTTGGTCAACAGTTGCGGCTGACTTTCTCTTTTTGTAATTAAACCCACTTGCAGCAGCTCCATTTCGGTTTTGTGCGTCTCAAGACTGAAGATGATGGTTTGGGGACTTGCAAAAGGCTCTTTACCTTGGGATGTGTGCCAACTTGCAAGAATTGATTTTATAAGCTAAATTAGAAGGCAAAGGGTTCATTATTCAGTCTTGGGGGCTGGAGAGGAGTTACGCAGCAGCTGGAATTCCTCTTTTTTTTCCTTTTTTACTTGAATTCCATGGAGTAATTGTGTAGCATTTTAATATATGTTTTATAGTTAATCCTTGTAGTTTATTTTCAGTTCTTGATCAGATTATTAGCTGAATATTTTGTACTATGAACAACAGCTAAATACCTCTTATTCTAGTTAAGTTGTTTGTTTGATTCATGCTTTGGTTTGTGAATTCTAATTGAATCTCTTATGGCTTTGAATTCCTTGGTATATGCATGCTTCTTGTTCGAAATGTATGGACTTGTTTTGGGATAATTTTCTGATCAACTATTGTCTTGATATTTGTCCTTCTTAACTGCACAAATAACTTGATCCGTAATTGCCATGTTAGATATGCCTAAGAGTTACACATCATTGAAGGCTTACCACCATGTTTGCTTGATAGTGATGAGATGATGTGTAATGACTTAAACATTCCAAGCTTCTTGAGTTTGTTGGTTACGATTGGTGTCCTTTTCATGATTAATGTTGCTACGAAGTTAAATCTTAGGATCGTATCTTTAAGACTACTTTTGTGATAAGAAGATGGTTAATGAGCATCTCATAATCATTGTAAAAATAAGAAAGGACTAGGGTGTGCAGAGCTTGTTGTCACCGCAGCCAATCTATCAAATGGAATTGAAGTTTATTATTGCACCTATGATCGAATCACTAGCTCGAATCATACGAATAACTTGACTAGAGTCTTATTTTCTAGCTACTTTAAGTTTATGGTTTGTTGTTAGTTTATTTAATTTCACTTTGTTATTTAAATTCCTGCACTTAGTTTATTTCGTTAACCTCCCCCCTCTTTTTATTTTTGTTGCTTGTTTACTTGGCTATCGGAGATTAATAGAACCAACCAATCTCTGAGGGATCGACCCTTTACCACTATACACAATTTATTGTGTTTAGTAGTTTAGGAATATTATTTGGTGGATTCGGCAACCATCAGTGCAACACTTATTCAGTCGGTAACCAGCTCGATCCCGATCTATCATATGCATACGAACTGGTTCCCCCAACAAGTTTGCGATAACCTGGATCGTCTCAACCAAAACTTCATGTGGGCCTCGGATGTGACGAAGAAAAAAACTCACATAGTGGGATGGAACAAGGTTATCCGACGTAAAACGGATGGTGGTTTAGGAATTCGTGAAGCTCGTAAGAATAATGTGGTGATGCTTTCGAAAGCGGGATGGCGGGTGCTACAAGGGGAAGATACAGTCTGGAACCGCATCTTTCAAAGCAAGTACCTAAAAAATGAAGACATCATGTCACATACTCCGAATCAAATGGCATCTCGGCAGTGGAAAGGAATTGTCTGGAGTACGCACATGATGGAGCCTATGGTCAAATGGTGTATTGGCATAGGAGAGATGGTTTCTCTTTGGGATGACAGATGGCTCGCACGAGGACCGATACGGGGCTTACTCGAGGGATATGTTCATGCCGCGGATGAAGGACGAATGGTCAGTGATATTCTTAGTAGTGATGGCTGGAATATGGGCATTCTCAGAACCACAATCCCCCCTGAGGTGCTGAAGGACATTAAGAGCATTCCGATTACTATGGAGAGATCTGAAGATAAGCGTATTTGGAATGGAACCATGAATGGTAAGTTTTCCTGCAGGACAACTTACAAGTTCTTGATGCTGGATTGTGTGGAAAATGGCAGAAATTGGCGCTGGATTTGGAAATGCCTCCAAAAATTAAAGTTTTTCCTATGGCTGATCGGCCACAACAGCCTCCTCACGAATGCGCTTAAATACTACAGAAACTTTGGTGGTAGTGAGGCCTGTCCTAGGTGCGGGCGGGACCGGGAAGACATAGAACACTTACTGCGTGGATGCAATGCGGCCCCGCAGGTCTGGAAGAAAGTGGTTAGTAAGGAGGATTGGCTAACTTTCAATGGGATTCAAGGTGATCGATGGGTTGAGCTGCTGCTTCATCAGGAGCTTCAAACCACGATGGAGAATGGTGGTCCGTGGTGGATTACCTTTGTAGCAGGACTGTGGAACATTTGGAAATCCAGGAATAAATTCGTCTACCAAGGAAAACAGGAGCCTCTTTAGGTCACTTTAAGCAACATGAGGACCCTGATTTCAGACTGGAAGTGCATGAAGAACTTTTCCATCAAGCACTAGAAGCTGGATAGATTGCAGGGATGGCTCGCCCCGGCTCCGGGCTGGGTCAAACTCTATTGTGATGGTAGCTTTTATCAGCAAACAGTCCCGGTTACAGCTGGGGGTGTTATCCGCAACGAGCAGGGGAAGTGGATTTTGGGATATGCGATGGAACTTGGCAACGTGTCTATTGCAGTGTCGGAACTTCTGGGCCTACGTGCAGGTCTAGAAATCGCGTGGGAGTGACGTTTCCCATGCATTGAAGTGGAAACGGATTCTCAAGTGGTAGTTGGTTGGATTACGAAGGATGATATCTCGGATCATCCCCTTAAAGACGTCATCACTGATTGCCGAAATCTGATGCATAAGCCTTGGGATAGTATTCTCAGATATGTTCCGAGGGAGAGCAATGCGATGGCCGACTCCTTAGCTCGTTTAGGCCATTCTGTCGAGTTTGGGGTTCGTATTTGGGATGCCCCTTTGTTGGGGCTGTCACTTAGTTTTTCTTTTGTTTTTTTGGTCTGCTCCTGTAGCTATCTCGTGGCGACCAAAAAAAATAAAATTACAGGGATAATTACGAACGTCTCCATGAGGTTTGACGATATAACGGATATTCCCTTAGATTTGAAAAATTACGAATTCTCCGTTTACTCGTTTCTCTTTTGTTAAATTTAACGGAATATGTGATTTTACTATTTTATCCGTTATATTATATCCTGAAACTCGTAGGGTATATGTAAAAAAGAGTCCAAAAATAAGGAGGTTAATGTAAGTATTGAAATTCCTAGGGAATTTGATGTAAGTATTTGAATTTTGTGTCTACCTAATATCTTTTTCGTTTTTTGGTTTTAGCAAAAAATGTTACTTATTGATATTTTGACATTTTTATAATGAACTAATTTCATTCCTAAAGTTTAGGATGCCAAATAATGTTTTTTTTAAATATTGGGCATACATGTTTATATTGCAATGCTATTCATATTTAAAGTACATGCATTAGAAATCACCAACGTTTGAAATATTTGTTTAAATAACTCTGATATGGCATAATATTACTGGGCCACGTGGCACGCCCGACGTGGAGCCACGTCGACCCCAGTTCTGTCTTGACCGACCCAAGTTGAGGTTTGTGCCCCATGGGTCATCCTGACCTCAACCTCCAAGTCCGATCCCACCCCACATACGCTCGGATCGAGAAACTGTAAGGGGTCGGATCGATGCGGGTCTGCTCCCATATGAGCCAATCTTCATCTCTAAGGATCCAACCTCTTGATCACTTTGGCAGAACAGGTAAGGCTTAAAGGCTATCGACCCTGCTTTCCGATGCCACACGTCGAGCCCATCCTGGCACAACCGAGACACACATCGCTGTCAAGACACATGTCTCATTCTCATTCCCCGGTACAGACGCATGCCTGCGCATTTAATGTTTGCGCATTTAATGCCTGCTACGCTAGGTCTTACTAGAAAGGGAAAGTTGGCGCGCTTTATACCCCTTGCTGGGATCGAGCATTTCCTAATCAGGATTTACTCTCGATCGCATTTAATGCATAGCTGCAGTACACGCACTAATGTGTTAATCACTCTGGGCTATAAATACATTCTCCTTCAACAGTAGTTAGTAAGTAAATTTAAGAGCATTTAATAGCATTCTCTTGCATTATTTCTCTCTCTAAACTCGTTCCTTATACTGACATAAGCGTCGGAGAGCCAAACTTGGGTCCAACCCCAAGTCCCCCAATTTGGCCTTTAAGCTCACGTGTGCTTGAGTCTTTTCAGATCGATAAAAGAGCCCACTACTACAAATTCTTGACTGATCGACCCGAGATTACTAGCTAGATCTCCACCTCAGCAAAACCAATTTTGAGTCGGATCAGTTTGGCGCGGTCTGTGGGAAACTTTCTTTCTCTCTTCATATCGATCTAGAGGGAAAAAAACACCCACACACCCTACTTATGACAATGGTGAACACAAGGCTAACCATTCATGATGATGACATGGAGGAGGTTGCCAAAGGCAGGCATGTTGTTAACGCGCCGCTCGGCAACACCTCCACTGCTCTCCCTGCTGCCGAAAATTTCGGCACTACCGCCAACGTCATCTTGCCCCAGCAAGTGATAACCCTCAGGATCACCGTCACCCAGGTGGACCTGGACACCTTTCTCGACCAATGGCGGGTCGAGATCGAGCAGGCCCAAGCCGAGGGGCGCGAACCCAGGCACCCGGAGCTACCTCACGCCAGTCCAGTCGTCACTCCGAGCCCAATAGTACCCACCATCGTGGGACCCTCTATCCCAACGTTTGGGCAGTCCATCCCTTACTATTTCCAGCCGATCGACAGCCAAGCGCCCCAGGTCATCTGGGGGTTCGCCCCTCAGCCTAGCGCGGTGTAGGCCGCGAGGTTCGCACCTCTGCCACCGCCCCCGACAGGAAGCAAACATGGCCTACCTGAAGGCCAAAACGAGTCAGACCACCCTAGCCGCATGAACCGCGGTAAAAATGTGGTCGACGAAAACCACGAAGAGTTTGACGACCTGCGGAACCATATCCCGGCTCGATCCGCCAGGAAAAAGGTTGCCAGGATCACCATAACCCGGAAAGGATATGAGCCGGAGGAGGGGGGCCTAAGACCGCCTGAGAGATCGAGGGTCAGTGATCTCCCAGAGGCAGGTCGACCTGCGTGAGGGACTGAACTGACTCCCTCTGCGCTTCCAGAGCGACAAGGAGGAAGCTTCCCTCTTCTCTGAGGACATCCTCCGTACGACCTGTGACGGAGAGAGAATCCCCACCGGGTTGCCACTGTACAACGGGACAACCGATCCCGAAAAACACGTAACCGCCTTTGCGAACAGGATGTTGCTTCACCCCTACCCGTAGCAAATTTGGGCCAAACTTTTCGTCTCCACGTTGACGGGTCCAGCGCAGGACTGGTTCATCCACCTACCGCCTCGATGCATCGCGACCTACAATCATTTTGTAGATCGATTCTTGGCGTATTTCTCCTCCATGTTATGAGAGAAATTGCTGCCCTCATACCTCAACAACCTCCGCCAAGTAGATGGCGAATCCCTTCGGGACTTCTTCACCAGGTTCTCAAGGGAAGTGGTACAGGTCGAGGACCCGACTACGGATACATTGCTACCGGTCGTCCACCGAGCGTTGCGCAACCGTAATTGGATGGACGAGATCGTCAGGGCCGAATCCTGGAACTTGACTGAGATCCAAGATATCGCCCGTGGATTTATACGGGTCGAAGAGATGTCCCTCGCTCATGGGCCCATGCGTCAGCACCGATCGGAGGGGCATGACTATGGGTCTGGCTCGACCCCCATCCGAAGAGGGAACGAGCCCAAGAAGAACAAGGGGAAAGTCGATCCGCCGACCCAGATCGACCGACGAAATTATATCCCCTTGAACAGACCGTCGAACAGATCTTCACGGTCATGGATAAAAAACTTCTGAAACAGCCGAAGACCATCCGTGAAGGTCCAAAGGCTCAGAAGTCAAGAAAATTTTGTGGCTATCACCAGCAGCATGGCCACACCGCTGTGGAATGCAACGCCCTTCTTGATGAGATCGAGAGACTCATCCGCGGCGGGCATTTGAAGCAGTTTGTTCGCAAACTCGATCACTTCTCTGAGAAGGCAGGTCAAAACTGGGAGCACTCCAAGTCCCGATCCAGATCCCCGACCCGCCGATCCGGTAAGCAACTGCTCAAGAGAAAAGACAACAATAACAACCACGCAACCCACGGTACAATCTACATGATTGTCGGAGGCTATGCCGGCTGCGATTCTAACGCAGCCCGGAAGAAAGCTCATCGGAGAGCAGCTAGGGAGTATGAGGGTCCGCATGAAAAAGTCTTCCAGATCAAACAAATGGAGGATTGGGTAGGGCAGGAGGTTAGCTTTAGCGATAGCGATAGCCGCCCAGGCCCCCATCGGCAAGGCGATGCGCCTAGTTGTCCGATGGTGGTGACCTTAGGCGTGGCAAATTACAATGTAACCAAATTCCTAGTTGATAATGGAAGCTCCACCAACATTATCCTTTACTCCACACTTGTTAAAATGCAACTGCACAATTTGAGATTTGATCCCATCCAAACTCCGTTACAAGGATTCGACGGATCCGAGGTTTTACCCTTAGGGCGCATTCCACTATTCACCTCGATGGCAACCGACCCGTGTCGGGTAACCCGAGAGGTCGAGTACATAGTCGTAAACATGCCCCTACTGTATAACATCATCTTTGGCCGACCTGGCCTCATCCAATTTCACGCCATCATTTTCACCTTCCACGAAAATATCAAGATGCCCACCCCAAATGGGGTCGGGGAGGTTAGGTACGACTTAGTGGACAGTTGGGCATGTTACGCCATCACACTGAAAAAGCCCAAGGATAAGGAGGTCGATGAATGTCTCGACCTACAAACTTACACCGACGGCGAGATCGACTTACCCACCTCTCTGTCCGGCGAAGAGGGTTCCCAAATAGCGAGAAAAAGAAAGCTCACCGAGCGGCTCGAACCCTCCGAGTCATCTAAAGAAGTGCCATTGGTGCCGGGCGAGGGAGGCAAGACCACTCGCATCGGGACGAACATGTACCCAGAGCATGAAATTATGATGATCGATTTTCTCCGCGAGAATGTCGACATCTTCGCCTGGACAACAAAGGACCTCTCAGGCATCGATCTGAAGGTATTCTGCCACCGTCTCGGACTCGATCTGTCTCACAAACCCATCAAGTAGAAGTTGAGGGTCCAAAGCAAGGAGAGGAACGATATCATCGAAGGCGAGGTCAATAAGCTTTTCGATGCGGGCTATAACCCCGGTTCAGTATGTGGACGGTTCTTGTGCAAAAGCCGGGTGGAAAATGGAGAATGTGCAATAATTTCACCGATCTCAACAAAGTCTGCCCGAAATACCCATACCCGCTATCTCGCATCGATCAGCTCGTCGACTCGACAACTGGATACGAGATGCTCAGCATGATGGACGCTTTCCAGGGGTACTACCAGATCTCCATGGCACCAGAGGATAGGCCGCATACGACCTTCATAGTGGTAAAAGGCATTTACTGCTTCAAGGTAATGCCGTTCGGCCTAAAGAACACGGGTGCCACCTATCAGAGGTTAGTAAATTTGATGTTCAAAAACGAGATCGAAAAAACGATGGAGGTCTACGTCGATGACATGATCATCAAAAGCGAGATAGCCCAGGATCATCTTGACCACCTACGCCTAGCCGTCGATATTTTGAGACAATACGACATGAAGCTCAACCCGGAGAAATTCACCTTCATGGTCGAGGGTGGCCACTTCCTCGGCTACATGGTGAGCCAACGAGGGATTGAGGCTAATCCCGCTAAGATCAAAGCAATCCAGATCATACCCTAACCCCAATGCATTCGCTAGGTTCAATTGTTAGTACGTTGGATCATCTCACTGAACCGTTTTATTTCCCGATCCTCGGAGAAAAGCCTCTCATTTTTGAAAGTCCTATGCAATTTGAAGAAGTTTCAGTGGGATGAGGAGTGCGATAGAGCTTTTGAACAACTTAAAGAGTACCTATCGTCTCCGCCACTGTTGGCCAAGCCCAACAAGGGGAAAACCTTGTACCTCTATCTATCTCTTTCCCATAAAACTTTCAGTTCGGTCCTGGTCGCCATTTGGGATCGAAAACACATGCCCCGTGTACTACCTAAGCAAAATACTCCATGGGGTCAAGCTCAACTACTTGGAGATCGAAAAATTCATGTTCGTGCTAGCCCATTCGGCCCGGAAGCTATAGCCCTATTTTTAGGCGCACCCGATAGTCGTGCTCACCGACCAACCCCTTCGATAAGTTCTCACCCAACCCGATGTCTTGGGTTAGATGATGAAGTGGGCGGTCGAGTTGGGGCAACACGATATCTCCTTCCAACCCCGAGTCGCCTAACAAGCTCAAGTTCTGGCTGACTTCCTAGTTGAAAAGAACGTACCACCTCCAGACCCCAACCCTGTTGAGCTGGACGATGCACGTTGATGGCTCATCAACCTCTAAAGTGGGAGGGGTAGGGATATCCCTAATCAGTTCGGACGGCATACAATTCGATTTCGCCATCCGCCTTGACTTCAAGGCCACTAATAATGAGGCAGAGTATGAAGGGCTCCTAGCAGGCCTCAAGTACGCCCTTGTACACAAGGTAGAAAAGATAGCCATCGTTAACGATTCTCAGCTCGTAGTTGGCCAGGCCAACGGAACCTACGAGGCACAAGAGGACTCGATGGTCGCATACCTCAAAATGGTGAAAGAACTCATAGCTCAGTTCAAAAAGTTCAAGATTGAACAAGTGCCTCGAGAAGAAAATAGTCGACCCGAAAGTTTATCCAAGTTGGCTAGCGGTTTCCAAGGAACGAGGGATGGAACCATATCATATCTCATCTCAGGGGGGTCGGGCAATTGACGAACCCCAACCCGATATCGCAGTTATCGACCCAACAGAGGCATGTTGGATGGAGGACCTCATAGCTTATCTCAAGGATGGCACTGTGCTCCTGAATCGAACCGAAGCCAGGAGAATAAAGTATTGAGCCCTACGATACACACTCAACCCCGAAGGGAGACTGTTCAAAAAATCCTTCACCAGACCCCCGCTCAGGCGTCTCCGACCCCAACAGGCCCAAGACGTACTCGAGGAAATCCATGAAGGATACTGCGGGAACCACTCAGGGGGTCGAGCACTAGCACGTAAAGTGTTAAGAAGCGGTTACTTCTGGCCAACTCTAGTTCGAGACGCGAAGTGACATTCCATGAAGTGCCCGAAGTGCCAAAAGCATGGAAACCTTATTCATTAACACCCCGCAGCAATGGTGGCAGTCAATGTCTTATGGCCCTTTGACCAATGGGGGATCGACATCATTGGGCCATTCCCACTAGCTCCGCGGCAGAAACGTTTCGCCATCGTAGCGGTTGAATACTTCTCAAAGTGGGTTGAGGCTGAAGCAATCCCAAAGATAATCAATGCAGTGATAAGGAATTTCATCTGGAAAAACATAATCTGCCGTTTTGGGGTTCCGAGGGTCATCATCTGTGATAATGGGCCGCAATTCCGAAGCGAAAATACTAAGCACTATTATCAAGACCTCGGAATCGACCTCCGATTCACTACTGTTGGCCACCCCCAAGCGAATGGCCAAGCCGAAGTCACAAACCGGATTATCATCCAGAACCTAAAAACCAGGCTCGACGCCAAGCTGGGCGCATGGGCGGATGAGCTCGATGGGGTTCTGTGGGCCTACCGAACCACGCCCCGAACTGCGACAAGCCAAATCCCTTTTTCCTTAGTTTATGGATGCGAAGCCGTAATCCCGTCAGAGTTAATCCACGAAACGGCCCGAGTGTCTCAATACCAAATCGAGCTCAACAGTGAAAGTCGATCCAACGACCTGGATCTAATTGAGGAGAAGAGGGAACGTACCTATCAGAAGCTCGTCTAGTACAAAGCTACCGTGGCTCGTTCCTACAACGAGCACGTCAGACCCCGATCGTTCTAGATTGGGGACCTGGTATTGAAAAAGGTCAAAGTCCTCTAACTTGCCGACCTGGTAGTCAAGATAGGCAAAAACATGGCCTATCTGTTGGAAAACACGAAAGAGTTGAGCAGCGAAAGTTTAAAATTTTTCCAAAAGTTTAATCGTTGTCTTGCAATTTTCGTACTGTAACGTTGGGTGTTTAGAAACTTACTAAGTTAGAAGCTTTCTAGTGATGTCGTTACCGCCTAACGAACACCCTTCAAGCGGTATCCCTCGAACGGCCTTCGAATTAGACTCCAAAGTAGAAGCCCTCCAAAGCGTATCCACACCAGACCTAGAACACAATCAAGCAAGTGAAAATACTAGTTTTATTGCTTGTGTTTGGCTAGGATAATTTTGCTTTGAAAACTTTTCTTTTGGATTTTCTCAAAACTTAACACTTCGTGAGTGTTGGTCTAAAGAATAAGAGAAGCACCACCCCTAGTATAAATACTAGGTGGTTCAAACCCTATTGGGGTTTCCTAAACCAATGGGTTTTGTTTTCTTGCTCACTAATTAACTAATTTAATTAGAATAATAAGGTCTTAACTTATTCTCCAAGTCTAGCAAGAGAAGACTTTTCTCTCCTACAATAGGAAGTTTGACTTTTCAACTTTCCTAAAGTTAAAAGTCAATATTCAATAAATCAATTAATTCTCAATTAATTATTTATTGGGTTAAGTTTATTTGAGAATAGTCTTAATAATTAATTAAAAGACGAAAATTAATTAATTACAATTTAATTAATTAATTCTAGAAAAGAATTCGCATGTGAAATAATCATACGCACGAAGCCACGCACGTGCCACGTGTACACAACACGTGGCAGCCACATAGGCTTACGTGACACGTGGCAATGCCCATGTGTTCTGATTCGTTTTGATCAACTATTTTGATCCTTCGTTAATCATATTAACGTCCTACCATAACCCTCGTGTTCTGGCATTTGTGTGTGACCCTTTAGGTTCATTATTCGATTAGCAGTGACAACAATTAATTAATTCCCTAATTAATTAATCGCTTCACAGATCACACTACCGTAATCTAGCAATGGGTGTGTGACCCCTAACCGAATAACGAAATAAATCGAAGAACCTTTTAGTCAATGGCAATCAGTGAAATACGATCCTCCTACAACTCCATCTCTCAATCAAGAACTAAGGCATGGGAATATTCTCAGAGCCCAAATATTCTTGATCTTTAAAGTTAAATTCATTTCATATCCATTTCAATCTCAATCCTAGAAAACCCTATTTTCTAGATGTCTTGATCTTTTATCCACCTTGGCCAAGGGTTTAAAGTTTAATGCACTACGAACAACTCAATCAATAAGAGATCATTCTTGTTCTTAACAAGTGTAGGTCCTTTATCGATTCTACTAATTCTACATATGTCACTTGTGTAATCCCAACATAGGCTGTGGTTCAGGAGTCTATATGGTGACACCCTTTTGAGCCTATATCAAAGATTACAGAGTTAGCTCATATGAGACAATACAGAATCTCAAGTCTAAGGATTAATGAATCACGTCATTGACCTATGAGATATTTCCTAATCTGGAAGTTTTAGGAAACTTCCTTTCCCATTTAGGAATGTTCTCATGCGGGACATCTCAGTGATGAAGTTCTTGTAACAATCACCCTTATGTATTATGAACGCATCAACGTATGCACTTATCACTCCATGAAACTGAGTGATCTTTCAAAAGGACATAATCACATAAGCAAGTCTCAGCAGAGTCAAGGTCGAAACTCCCACTGTCTGTCGGACTCATTGACTTGGAGAAGTTTCTAATCCTCGTCTATGGAGTTAAGAACTTGTTTCATGTGCCGTTCCCATAACGACAAAGTTCTTAACGGCCTCATCGGATTAGGGGAGTTCAATACATGCAAAACACTATCAACCCAAACAGACATAAATAAGCACATAAAGAAGTGATTGCCTATGAACAAAATCATCTCGTTTATTATTCAAAGACTGTTTGTGATTTCACAAAGAAATAGTAAAACAAACATCTGCTTTAAGGACACTATTCCCAACACCATCGACTTGAAGATATGGAGAGCGAGCCCTTGCCCAGGCCCTGGAACACTCACAACCTGAAGAAATTCTATGTATAAAATTTTCATACTGTTGTAAGCGGAATCGATTAAAGATCCGACTTCACTTCTAAATTGTTGTACACGTTCGCTTGGGTCGAGTTCGTTCCAATCGACCCACCTTTAATGCAATGTAAAGCCCGTCATACTTAGTTGTTTTAATTCGATCTACGATCATGCCTCGGAAGGGGAGAAAAGACCCCCACTACCGTTAAAGAGTAAATCATAGGGCAACGTCCAACCAAGTCTAACACCGACCCAAAGAGACCTAACCCTTTTAACCCATCCATAATTTTTAAGACAAGTCCGGCGAGATCGTGCGTCGGTCCGATCCGGAGACCGCGCGTCGATCCAATGAGATAAAACTAAATTAAAACTCCGTCTGGACCATGTCTTGAGATCAATTAAAGTAGAGTCTGACGGGATCGTATGCTGATCCGACCTGACGAGATCACGTATCAACTCAAAACAACTTAAACTATCGGTTGTGGTTAATTTTCGAACAGGGCTAGCTTAAAGTTCCAACTAGGCCGATCCCAACGCGAATAACAAGCCAACGTCAATAACCGAAAACATACATGCACATCGATACGTTTGAAGGTAATAGCAGACACCCCAACTTGTAAAATTAAAACACACGTATGGAAAACAAATATGCATTCATAAATAAGGATCGACTTCACCCGCGATGTGGGTCGATTAACAAATCTACTTGGGACATCGACCTCGCACTTGACGCGGGTCAATGCCTTGGAATGTTTCAACAACAAAAACTTAAAGTACTTATCCGGCCACAACCTGGTCGGTAGGTCGAATTAAATATCTATGAAGCAAAAGTCAGAGCGGATCATCACAGCTGAGATGATTCAGCTGCGGTTGGAGCTTTGTCACGTCGGAGACGGGTCGGGGGTAGGAAGCTGTCGACCTCAATGGGCTGTGGAAGCTCACACTTAGCAGGCCTTTTGTCCCTTTTCGAGTAGGCCAGCTCGACAACAAACCCGTATTTGTGCTGAGGCCAATCGATCTGGACCGGCTCTTCATCATCTTCGTCCAGATCGGTAAAAGAATCGGGGAGGTGGCACCCAATGGATTTGAAATTGAAGTTCTCCGGGAACAATTCCTGTTTCTTAAGTTGGTTCATAGCTAACTTGAACCCCTCACCCAAGTCGGAGGCACCCATGACAACATTAGCTTCCTCAAAAGCCGGCCCTTCGAATAAACTCCCTCATAGCATACTTCTCGATCCCGGATTTGGCTTGGCGCACCGACCTCACCACCGCATCGATCTTGGCTTGCACCTCCTCAGTTACCTCCTTTATGCCATCCTCCCGACCCTCAACCCTTGCCTTCTGGACATCCTATGCGGCTTTCGCCTCGACGCGGCTGAGATCATCCTCGTTCTTCTTTGTGAGCCGATCGATCTTGTGTAGGGAACTCTCCAGCTCGACGGCCCGGGTTCGAGATTCTTCATCCCTCTGATTCCTCTCCTGCTTCAACTCAGCCAACTCCTTCCTGGTCGCCTCGATCTCAGTCGCATCCATCGATATCAATTGCTCCTTGGCCAGCAAATACTTCTCCTTGTATTTCTTTTGGCATCCTGGTACACGTCAACCTATTGGAACATGTTCACCAATACCGGGAGGAGATCCTGCTCGATGCCAAAAATGTTTAGCAAATACGAGTGTATTAAAGGAATAGAAATCGATGCGAGGACACTTACAGAAAATATGGTTTTGTTGGCTCGAGCACGCTTCCTGTCGGTCGAGTG
Source organism: Lantana camara (assembly GCA_037501455.1). Taxonomy (NCBI): domain Eukaryota; kingdom Viridiplantae; phylum Streptophyta; class Magnoliopsida; order Lamiales; family Verbenaceae; genus Lantana; species Lantana camara. Next base: position 15,669,220 of record CM074859.1, read on the forward strand.
CGTGAACAACTCCTTCTGCTCATCGATGACACAGCCAGTGTTGAATAGAGCAGATAGCAGGTCAAGATCTGGTCTGCCCACAGCCAAGTTCCTCCACGACCCATCCGGCTTGAGCTTCTCGAACCCGACCGGGCATCGAGGCGAAGCAGTCCGGGTAGGAAAATTCAAAAGCCTCTCTTCCTCGTTGGATTCCTCGGAAGTGGCGTCGGCATCGATATGTGGACACATCCTCTTTTCGATCCCATGCCACACCTGAGGAACCTGGAGAATTGTCAGGTCATAAACGTCTTTGTGGGGATCGAAATAAATGTCTAACTCGTCATAACTTATTACTTGCTCTCGACCCGATGCGGCCAGCGAACTCGACCCCGATGCATCTGCGTCGACGGATACCCCTGTTAGGAATAGTGCCCTAGAAAGCCGATTGTATATCCGCTTTGTGCTTTTCCTTATTGTAATCACAGACAATCTTTGAATAAAATAACGAATTCAGGCAACACTTCTTTATATGCTCTTGTTTGGTATGCGTTTACTTTAGTTGTGCATGTATGAGAACTCCCCTAATCCTGATGACTTTAGGACTCTACCATTTAGGTGAAATGGTTCATGAAACGAGCCCTATATCACATAAGTCATGATTAGTAAAATACTCCAAGCCGATGAGTCCTACAGACAGTGGGAGTGTCAACCTGACTCCTCTAAGGCTTGCTTGTGGGATCACGCCCTTAAGAAGGACCACCTTGTTTCATGGAGGTGCAAAGTGTATAGTTGATACGTGCGTGATACATGAGGGTGCTTACTTTAATAAGTAAGTTCACTGAGGTGCCCCGTGTGAGAACATTCCTAAATGAGAAAGGAAGTTTCTATTTCAGGAAATTGAAACTTCCAGATTAGGAAATATCTCACGAGTCATTGATGTGATTAATTGATCCTTAGACTTGAGGTTCCTTGTCACTTTATGAGTTAACTCTGTAGTCTTAGGTATAAGCTTTAAAGGGTGTCGCCTTAGACAACTGATTCAAGGCTTACGCTGGGGCTGCACAAGTGATTCATGAAAGTGAATGAGAACCAAGAAAGGACCTACACTTGCATATGCAAGGTGATCTCTTATTGTGTAAGTCATTCATATGCCATATGGAGTCCTTGGCCAAGGCAGTAGATCAAGACATCAAGAAAAGGGTTTCTTGGATTGAGATCAAATGGATATGAAATGCACTTAGCTTTAAGACCGAATTATTAGGGTTCTGATTATTCCCTTGCCCTAGATCTTGGTTGAGAGATAGTAAGTAGGAGGATTGTATCTCACATGAATCAATGACATAAAGGTTCTGTCAAATCCGAACATTCCAATTCAGCTATGGGTTAAACACCTGTTGCTAGACTATGGTCGTTTAATCTGTGGACTGATTAATTAATTAGTGAATTAATTAATTGGGGTCACTGCTAATAGAATTGAGAACCTAGAGGGTCACACACAACAACTTGGTTACATGAGTTGAGGCTTGAAAATGATTAAACGAGTTAATCGGGCCAAGAGGGTTCCACACGTGTGAAATCACACGTGTGGATATATATATATTATATATATATATATATATATATATATATATATATATATATATATATATATAATATATATATATATGTATTAAATAATTAAAGGTGTTAATTATTTAATAGACTTTGGTTTAATTTTGAATTAAAAAGAAAGTCTTATTTTGGAGAAAATAATCTAGTTAATTAAATTACGAATTAATTAATTAGATAAAAATAAGTTATTTATTTTATAATAAATAAAGTATAAAATTATCCAAAAATAGTTTGGATATTTTTAGCTCTCTTAAAAGTTGACTTGAATTAGAATTCAAAGTCAAAGTTGGAAAATACTTGATGATCAAGTAATAGGAGAGAGAGGGACCAAATCCTTGCCCAACAAGGATTTGGATCGGCACTCCCCTCTTATATATAGGGGAGCTCGAGCTCCCCCTTAGAGCTAATTGGAATTCTTTTGGTTCATGTGTTGAACACCTTCCTTTCTCCAAGATTAAACTAAACCCTAGGTTAAGCCTAAACACTAACTAGAGAACTAGCATCCTTACTAGTTAGATTGTGATCAAGTTGGTGGACTTTCTCTAGAGACTTCAAGTTAGAAGTTTGAAGATTCGAGCTTTACCAAGGAGAGGGGATCAAGCCGCGAGAAGAGCGTTCTTGGGTGGCTTGAAACGCTTCAAGAAAGAACAAAAGAAAAGTAAGTTTTCTATCTTTACGAATTTGGTTACACGATTGCGAGTTCGAGATCCTTTTGTTGGGAAAATTTTTTAAATTCCGCTGCTTTCTGATTCGTGTTTTCCAACAACCCCTTCATGCACGGGCTCGTTTTGGGCTTGGGGTCCGATGGGTTTTGCCTGTCTCCTTGTGCACTGAGTCATGATCTGAGCCTCAAGAAGCTGTTGGTTGATGGCGGTAATATCCCTATCGATCTGGTCCTCCTCGATCGCCGGAATCGGCTCATCCTTATCCAACCCCATCGTGGCCTGCATCCTTCTCAATCTGGCCATCCTGAGTATATGCAAGCTTGCATAGTGAACGGCATCGATTAACGTGACCCAAAATAAAATGAATGCAAAGCAGAAACTTAAGTAAATGCGTATAAGTAAATCCCGAGGTAAGGTCGAGGCAAGCCCAGGTCGAGGAAAGGGGCGTACCAAAGCTGAAATTCTTTAACCTCAACCCCTTGACCAAGCCCATCTCGACCAGATGCCCGGTCCGCGTCAAATATCTGGGGTCGAGCTATCCCAAGTTGACCAGGAGGTTGAAGTGGTGTTGGAGCCACGAATTACGTGGGCGGGGCAACTTCCTGGGATCGGAGTTCGACCAGTTGGTTCGAAAAGGGAGGGGGGCAGTCCAAAAAGAAAAACTTCACTTTCAATTGCTTATCATTGGATGGGGTAGGATCTCCACGATCTTGCTATAGGCCTTTGCCTGTAAGTAAAAGTACACCGACCCGGACTTGGCGGAATGGGTAAGAGTGAAGAACTTCCCCAGATCCTCGACCCGCGGCTCGAACCCGAGATACCGGACGATGATGATCATACTGTGAATAAGCGCGATCGAGTCTGGAAGGAGCTGGGTCGGACAAATGTTAAGCCGCTCGAAGAAAGTAGACACCAAAGGGGATAAGGGGAACCTGAACCCATGCTCAACTGACGCGTAATACAGACCGAAAGAATTCCTATGTCGGGGGACCCCAACGGTTTCCCCATCTTACGGAATCCTGATCGTGAACCCTTCCGGCAGGTCAAAAAGCCAATTCTGTATGGCTCTGAACTCGATGTTGGACAACTTGCAAGTTCTTTGCCCCACCGTCGTCAAGGTGCGGAACACGTACTTGGATTTCTTCTTTTTCATTGGTGGTGGATCGACAGTCCCTTCGACCTCCCAGGCCGCCTTCTTTTTCTTCTTCAGTTTGGGATCGATAGTTGCCTCTACCACCTCCTCTGCCCTTTCAATCACCTCTTCCACCTCATCCCTGAGTTGGAAGACCCGCGTCGAGGTCGAGGCTTACCCTCCGCGGTTTGCCATGAATTTCTTTGCCTCGACCTCATCCGAGGTGTCCAACGACGCGAAACTCCGATCCGAAAGTGGAGGCACCGCCTCCCCAGGCCGATCCGGAGAAGGCGTGAACGGTGGGTTGGAGTTATCACCCGTATCCGATGCCGCCGCCTTAAGGTTGCTCGCCATACTTGAACCAAAGAGGGAATGGAAATGTTGAGCTTGAAGGGTTACTTGAACTGAAAACTCGATGCTAGTGCTTGAAATCGATCCGGACACTAAGAGATTGGAGACTGGAACGCTACGAGATCGGGCACTCTAGCTCTTGGAATTGGAAAATGAGAAAGGGTTGGCCGCCTATTTATAGGGGAAAGGCATTTAAGGCCCTCGAAATACGAAATATTATCATGATGGTATGAGCCAGATCGATCACCTCAAAAGGCGTGCCGTATCATTACGCTATGATGGTACGCTAGGTCTTACCAAAAAGGGGAAGTTGGCGTTCTTTATACCCCTTGCTGGGATCGAGCATTTCCTAATCAGGATTTACTCTCGATCGCATTTAATGCATAGCTGCAGTACACGCACTACTGTGTTAATCACTCAGGGCTATAAATACATCCTCCTTCAACAGTAGTTGGTAAGCGAATTTAAGAGCATTTAATAGCATTCTCTTGCATTATTTCTCTCTCTAAACCCGTTCCTTGTACTGACGTGAGCATCGGAGAGCCAAACTTGGGCCCAACCCTAAGTCCCCCAATTTGGCCTTTGAGCTCACGTGTGCTTGAGTGCTTTCAGATAGATAAAAGAGTCCACTACTACAAATTCTTGACTGATCGACCCGAGATTGCCAGCTAGACCTCCACCTCACCAAAACCAATTTTGAGTCGGATCAAACTCTGATGGATATTTATGTGAATCTATTAATACATTGATTGATATTGGTTTATTTGTCATGATTTTCTATTTCATCGAGAAATTTCATTATTCTAAACGAATAAAGTTTAAATAAGCGTATGCAGAAGATGCATAAAACTAAGATATAAACATAACTGAAATTTATAATATTTTATCATACTTTATTGGAATAAATATGCATGAAATATTTATTACGATTTATACTTATAGATAAAATATAAATATTAATTAACTTACAAATTTTCAAATTGAAAAATACAAATTTAATCAACATTACGAATTTACCATTACACATTCAATATTATTACAATATACCCCCAAGGGTATAACTGAAATTTCTAAAAATAATATTGTTGACATTAGTAAAATTTAATACCGTTATTAACAGTTGAGACAATTTTTTAGAGAGAATGTAAACTTAAGTGGTGAATTTGTATTTTTGCAAAACTTCATGAGGGAGTTCGTAATTATCCCTTCATTATACGATAGGTCTTCTTTGATTCAAGGTTCTTCCCAAGTGAGTGGGAGTCATCGAACGACCCTCAAGATTTAGGGTTAGTTTGGGATTTCTCTGTAATGTTTTATATTTATGGTGATGTCCATTTGTACTACTCATGTAAGTGAAAGCTTTTAAAAGTTTTCGTGCCTCAGATTTTGCCACTAGGACTTCAGAATAGAATGCAACTCTTCACTTGCATTTTGCGTTGAGGATTGAAGGAATAAGTAGTCTATTGTACATTTGTACTGGTAGAGGGGCTATCAAGACATCATGATACCCTTCTTTAATCACCAGATCTTGAATCACATTGTAGAGACCGATGGGAAACTCAATTTTTTAGGAAAGATTCAAATGGATGAATATAAATTCATTCAAATAGGTATTTGAAATTTTATTATTTTAGTTTAGAACCATAGTTTTATATGTATTTTACACTATTTTTGACTGGAATTCTAGTGAAACTAGATCATCCTATTATGAATTAAGGGATCGAAACCCCGGAAAAAAAAAAGTTTTATTTTAATGAATTGTTTTTGATTTATTGGAGTTTAAAAAGTGAAACCCAAAAATCAATTTGATTATTGACACATATTTATTCGGAATCTCTTCACTAAGTCATTTTTTCTGGATTGATATTTAAGTTTTGGAAATGAGCCCTTCAATGGGAGCACGCACACGCATAGCTCCCTTGGGGCATTGTTACCTGGTCCTAAAACCGCTTGTAGTGAGACCAAATTCACCTATGAAAAACTATTTTTAGCAGAAGATAATTCATCCGTATAAGCTAGTACAACAAGCTGATATACATACAACATAAGATCCCGAACCAATATGGGATGAAGAACCGTTGCATAAGAGAACAACCAAGCCCGGATACGTTGTTCATGATGCTTCTGAAAATTTAAACACATACAACTTTGATTCTAAAAGTTACCTATCATTAAACAACCAATCAAGATAGATGAAATATAGTGTCCAAAGTGTGTGATTAATTATAAAATTCGTACAATTGAACAAAATTCTTGACTAAAACACGTAAAATTATTTTCCTTCAATTAATATAGTGGACATTAAATTCATGGCCAACTTCCAACGCACCCATATGCCTTTAACTTGAGCTGGTGGTTGGAACTCATCAATTAAAACTCTGGAATCCAACACGAAATTGCCAAATACGAGTAAAGAAAACCTTTTTTCTTTTCCAAAGACTGGTTCAAATAATGAATCATTCAAGTTGACTATACAAAAATCCCACATATATAATACCTCATCCTTCCCAACAAAACAGGACAAGTAAATTTAGAACTTTATTTTCTCTCTCTCTCCCAACCATGGAATTCTCTGAAATCTTCAGTTTCTTGGCAATCCTTACAGAATCCATCAAACTTCTATCCAGAAACTGGAAATTCACTGCACCTATTATCACAGTCTCACTCCTTATCCCATCTATGTTTTTCGAGTTGTTCGTCCATTTCTGGCAGGTATGGATGCACAAGAACATGAACCCCTCTACGCCTGAATCTGATTTCAACCCTATTCTATACACACTCAAATACTTGGTACCTCTTCTCGCAGTTGAAATTGTTTTCTTGTTCGTTTGTCTAACAATATCCCACTTATCTGCGATCGTAACAATATTAATATCAGCCAGCTCTTACACTGGCAAGGAATTATCATTTCAAGACTTAGTTTCTAGTGTCAAGAAGAAATGGAGAAGGCCTATGACTGCTACGGTTCATGCATCCAGGCAATCAACTAAATATTTTGTTGTTCTCGCGATCTTGACTAATTATGTATTATTCGCGTTTCTTAATCCCATTATGATTTCTATTACAATTATCCTCTGGATTGCAATTGTGGTATTCCAGACTTATGAGTCGGTTGTGACGGCGTTATCCATTGTGGTTTGTCTTGTGGAAGAAAGTTATCAGGGGAAGAAAGCATTGGATAAAGCCGGACAACTTGTCCAAGGACAAAGGGTGCACGGTTTCATGATTAATTTGCTTCTCAATGTGACGTTTGTGATTGTTTTTCTGGTTTGCTGGATATGTTTAGGGGTTCAAGGATCTGTGATTCTGACGGTATATGGTTTGGTTTTTGTGAATTTCGCTTCGTTTACGAGGATTTTTGTGTCGGTGGCATATACGGTGTTCTATTTCTGGTGCAAGAGGCACCATGGTGAGGAGATTGAATCTGTTGTGAATCTGGCCTACACCAAACTGCCTACTGCAGTGGTTGGTTCTGATGTTGTGTGAGTGTGGGTATGAGTTTAATTAATGTTATGGATATATATGAATAGTGTGTTTTGTTCTTGTCTTGCTAACTTGCATATTTATGAAGATCTTGAGCATCTTCATCAATTTTCCACTGATTTTTTTTCCCTTGACGTGCTTTTATTGTTGTTCCTAGACATTGTAAAGGAAGTGTGACTTTAATGAGGTTTATATATTTTGAACAACATAATGCTGTGCTGAAATTATTTTAAGGTCTATTACTTTTCTTCTCAAGTTTCTGTACCAAGTCAAATATAGAATTATGACAAATTGATAGGAAAGGGATACACCAAAACCGAGTGTATGCAGCGGAAATTAAAACTTCTCTCCAAATGCCCAATATACAATCAACGAAGTATGCCAAAGGATATAAAAATAATCAACCAAACAGGAATAGAGACACGAGATTTTTAACGTGGAAAACCCCTTCAAATCGAAGAGTAAAAACCACGAGCCCTACGAGACCTAAAAACAAATCCACTATAATACGAGTCAAAATTACAGCGGTTCAAACACCAATAAATCTAACTCCAAACACGAACCAAACACCGATTCGATACAAAACGAACTAGAACACAAAAGGAGAAAAGAACACAAAAACAAGCCGAAAATCGCGTCACTGTTTACGCATCCAAAAACCCAACTTACAGTGCTCCAAATCCGATCTCCACCGTTCACTTTCAAGTTTGATGAGTTAGGAACCTGCTGTCCGAAAATCAGCTCGATCGGACCACAAATGACCCCCCGATCGTCCGAACAAATATTCTGCCGCCGCCCAAAAACTGGGCAAAACTGTGCAGATTATTTCCCCAAAACTTGCGCCTAAAAGTTGCTGATACTTCACGCCTATTTCGGTGAAAAGAGCTGCTGATATATATAGTGTTTTATTCAATTTCCCCAAAGGATAATGAATCCTATCCAATTAAGAAATAGGTTTTATAATGGGCTTTGATTTCAATATTAATTGGGCCAACAAAGATGTGGGCTGGACCCAACAAATCTCCCCCTCCAGCCCAAGTCGAGGAAGGAGACAAACCACCATTTAATTATTCAAACTTGAGACCAGCCATCCAAGCACAAAGCTCAAGTTTCTCACGACTCACCACCTTTGTCAACATATCAGCACCACGATGAGTTCGTACCTTCATTGGTCCACAAACATCTGAGTGTACCAGTTCAAGAAGCTCAGTTTTTCTTGAAGGGGGATGACTCTTGAATGAAACCCGTTTCTGCTTCCCAGCCAAACAGTGAACACATCTTTCTAACTTTGTATCTTTCAACCCTGACAACAAATTCTTCTTGGTCAAACAATCGAGTCGCTTTTCACTAATGTGACTAAGTCTCTTGTGCCAAAGCTCTGACAAGTTGTCACTCTCTGCTGCATTAACCGAGTTTACACAAATAGAAGCCTTCATCTTATATATTATGGAATTTATCACCTCGAGCCACAATTAGATTCCTTTTTGTGAGTTTCCACTGACCATTACCAAAGAAATTGCAATAACCATCATCATCGAGTCTTCCTGCTGAAATCAGGTGCAAACGAACATTAGGTGCATGTCTAACATCATGAAGCACCAAACTCGACCCACTGTTGGTTTTCAAACAAACAGTCCCAATGCCTACTACCGGTACCACCGTATCATTCCCCATCTTCAAAACTCCAAAATCACCAGAAGTATAAGAAGTGAAGAAATCTTTCCTTGATTTTACATGAAATGAGGCACCACTATCAATAACCCAACTGGAATCATCACTGGCTACGACAACAACATTGTCATTATTTGCAAGAATAAGATCATCATTGGAAGTAGCAGTAGCAACACGATCATTCTTATCCTGGTCTCTCTTATCGTGCCCATCACGATTGCCTCTACGCTCTCTCTTCAATTTAAAACAATATTTCTTGATATGACCAGGTTCACCACAATGATTACACTTAAATTCTTTCCATCCTGACCTTGACTTGCTTCGACTTTTGTTTCTACCTTTATTATTATATTTATGTTGGCTTCTCCCCCTATTCTCTGAAACCAACAACTCGGGTTGAGACGAATGCTGAGTTTTTCGTCTCATCTCTTCATTCAAAACACTACTCTTCACAAGCTCAACGGTTATACCACCATCAGACGAAGAGTTAACAAGTGAAACACGAAAGGTTTCCCAAGAGTCAGGCAAAGTGGCAAGAATCCAAAGTCCGACCATTTCATCATCAAATTTAATGCCCATACCTGTCAACTGATCAAGAACACCTTGAAACTCATTCAAGTGATCAGCAATAGAAGTTCCTTCTTTGTATTTCAACTGCATCATCTTCTTAAGCAAAAACAGCTTATTGTTTCCCGTCTTCGATGCATACAAATTCTGCAACTTCTCCCACAAACTTCTCGCATGTGTCTCGTGTTGAATATGGTTGTAAACATTCTCCTCAACAAATTTTCTGATAAACCCACAAACTTGTTTGTGCTCAAAATCCCATTCTTCATCGGTTTTAGACACGGGCTTTTCAGTTGCAAAAACAGGCAGGTGCAAAGATTTAACAAAGAGGAGACCCTTCATCTTATTACTCCATAGATGATAATTCAATCCATACAAAGTTATCATCCTACTTGTATTCATATCCATGGGCACACCGGCAAAAGAACCAACGCGGCTCTGATACCACTCCGGTAGGAAAGGGATACACCAAAACCGAGTGTACGCAGCGAAAATTAAAACTCCTATCCAAATGCCCAATAACCAAGTATGCCAAAGGATATAAAAATAATCAACCAAACAAGAATAGAGACACGAGATTTTTAACGTGGAAAACCCCTTTCAAATCGAAGAGTAAAAACCACGAGGCCTACGAGACCTAAAAACAAATCCACTATAATACGAGTCAAAATTACAGCGGTTCAAACACCAATAAATCTAACTCCAAACACGAACCAAACACCGATTCGATCTAAAACGAACTAGAACACAAAAGGAGAAAAGAACACAAAAACAAGCCGAAAATCGCGTCATTGTTCAAGCATCCAAAAACCCAACTTAAAGTGCTCCAAATTCGATCTTCACCGTTCACTTTCAAGTTCGGTGAGTTAGGAACCTGCTGTCCGAAAATCAGCTCGATCGGACCACAAATGACCCCCTGATCGTCCGCGCGAATATTCTGCCGCCGCCCAAAAACTGGGCAAAACTGTGCAGATTATTTCCCCAAAACTTACGCCTAAAAGTTGCTGATACTTCACGTCTATTTCGGTGAAAAGAGCTGCTGATATATATAGTGTTTTATTCAATTTCCCCAAAGGATAATGAATCATATCCAATTAAGAAATAGGTTTTATAATGGACTTTGATTTCAATATTAATTGGACCAACAAAGATGTGGGCTGGACCCAACACAAATATCATAAATTAATTTTTAATGGGCCACTCTTATGTTGTTGGCCATAGCCATTTTCATGGATCTCTCAATTTAAAATGGAAGGGCCCAGCATCAAAAAGCATTTAGATAAATCATATATTTAATGTACACCCACATTGTTTTTACCAGTACATACGAAAGATGCAAGAATATGTTTTTTACAAAAATAACAGGGAATTATAGACATTTTTACACTTTTAACATCAGAACTATATAGTGGTATGCAACGAAACTTAGTTTAGATGTGAAATTATAAAAACATCTATAACTCGAATGGTAAAAATTCTTTTATTATAATTGTAACCCGATCAAACCAATGTAACAAGGCTAAGTATTTTATATTTATTACGTAATTAATGCAAAAGAATAATTAAATAGTAAATATAATATAATTATTGACATTAGTGATTGGAGTGAGGCCGGACTAAAATTACCAACGGATATATGAAATATTATAGTCAACCCTTAGGCCTAACTAGTGGGTAGTGGGCCATGGGAAGGTTTGCAATTGATTTGCATGAATCATTTCAGATTTCAGATATATGCTTCAGTCCATATGAATATCTACATATAGCACTATTTAGTTCGATAAACATTCCATGTTTGTGGTGCATGTTTAAGTGTATATTATGATTCTTTGGATGCCCAAATGATAAGCAGCAAGAGAAAAGTTTATAAATATCCAAAACTAGCATAAATTGATTGTACAGAACCATATAACGTCAATGCCACAATAACTCTCATCAAATGATGTAAGTTTATCGTTTTGAAGTTCTACTATCTTAATTAGAGATTAGGTGTTCGGACTTTTGATTAAGTAGTTGGTAGGAAGTTCAGACGCATGGATATGAACACGGATACGCAGTGGCGGAGTCAGAAATTTTTTTAGGGGGATCGACCAAAGCATAATACTAAAGAAAAATCCCATAAATTTTTTTAGGTGTCTCAATTATTAATAATTTACTATATTGACCCTCACTAATATTAATTTTGACTTTGGTGAGGGGCGTCAATAATGAAAAATCCCATAAAATTACATATACACATATCTATATACCTATATAATAAAAGATTTTTTTTTTTTTTTTTTTGAAGGGGGTCAATTGTACCCCCTCATGCTAATGTGGCTTCGTCACTGCGGATACGGTGATTAAGACACGACAATAATGAATTTTTGTTTAAGTCTCCACATGGAAAATATTCAACACAATACGACATAACAAAATGATATTTTTAAAAAAGTATATATATTAAAGATATGAAAAGTCTTATATATACCTTAGTGATTACTGATTAGACTCAATTCGAACTCATAATAAATGATATATAAAAAAAGGGAAAAATTAGATTTATATTATGTTATACCTGCATAGTTACATGAGAGAATTAGGCCCCAAGGGACGCCCAAGTCTTTTTTTAGGGATATAACCCTCAATTTCTTTTCCCTTTTTCTTTCCCCGATATTTTCTGACGTGGTATCTTTATATACTAATCAAGTTGCAATTAACTCGTTTTGTAAAAGGAAGAAATTTTAGGGGCCCTTCTGTAAATAAAATAAATTTATAAGTTATAAACAAAGCAAAAAAAACCCAACATAAATCTCCATTTTTCCTTCCTTTCCTCTGCCGCTCTTTTCCCGTTCTTCTCCTTCTTCGGCTACATCCCTCAGATCTGTCCATTTGTTCGCATATCATATCAGCATCACCGGTTTTAGGGCTTGAAGTCGAGCATCTAAGGACTGGGCTTCATGAGCAATGAACAACTATTAAGAACATGAACCCCAATCCTTAGAAGCTGACTCCAAGCTCCAAAACGGTGATTTGTTTTCGCGTTCGTCTGCCTCTATTGAAGAAGAAGAAGAAAGAAGGGGAGAGAGAAAGCGGCTAGGGTTTTGCTTGAAGTAAGGTGTGAGGATGACAAGTGATAATTGGAATATTTATAGAAGAATTAGGTGTACATGCATTCAATTAAATTACCATGCATTCAATACTATGACGGTTGGTTGTTGAGGAATAAATAAAAAAAGAATGGGATTTAATAAATAAATCGCACAAGCAATTTAATGAATCGCGCAATCTATTCTTCATGTAGAGCTAGTTTTTTATTTGTTTTAAATATTTATTTGATTTATTTTTTACCCTAAACCCTAAAAATTTGGAATAGTTGAATGCATCTGCAAACTACGAACCGAATAATATTGAATGCATGTAGGCCTAATAAATCGCTCAAGCGATTTAATTAATCGCTCACGCGATTCTAGTCCTTTATTTTATTTAAATATTATTTATTTATTTTCTTTATTTAATCAATCGCCTGAGCGATTAAATATTAAAAATAAATATTTCTATTTATCTGATTAAATTCTAGTTAGCTGATGAATCTAGTGCGCGATTCATCAAATCGCGTGAGCGATTCTGGTTAATCGCTAACGCGATTCAATGTATCGGTCACGCGATTTTATAAATCGCTCACGCGATTAAATATTAAAAATAAATATTTCTATTTATCTGATTAAATTCTAGTTAGCTGATGAATCTAGTGCGCGATTCATCAAATCGCGTGAGCGATTCTGGTTAATCGCTAAAGCGATTCAATGTATCGCTCACGCGATTTGATGAATCGCTCACGCGATTAAATATTAAAAATAAATATTTCTATTTATCTGATTAAATTCTAGTTAGCTGATGAATCTAGTGCGCGATTCATCAAATCGCGTGAGCGATTCTGGTTAATCGCTCACGCGATTCAATGTATCGCTCACGCGATTCAATGAAGAATAGTAAAACCATTAAAACTGTAAAATACAGCATACTAGATATATAAAAATAGAACAACAACATTCAGTCTGCTTTCATTACAAAACCAGTAAAATACATTACAATCAAACTAAATATTTTATGGGGTAGGAGGAAACTGATTAACCTCCTCCGGATCATATTGAGGGATAATGGAATTAACACTCCCCTCAGAGGACTCAAGGTAAACAACGTCGTAAAAGGACTCGGGGTCTGAGTCCCTATCACTTATGTGGAAAGCGTGGAGGTGCTCCTCTTCGCCCTCCAAAAGGTGTGCCTGCCGCACTTTGAAGATATACCTTAGGTCGTCGTAATAACGGCATCCAAATACTCTGGCGTCGAAATCCCGCTGAATAACCTATGCAATATTAAACATTGAAAAATGAACAAACAAAGATTTGAAAAAAAAAAAAAAAAAGTGCCACGGATGAATTCGACTTACCTCAATGGTATTCGCACCATAATATTCTAGGGGATCAATTTCGGCACTAATACGATTAGCAGCCAATTTAACTCCAGGACACGCCAATAATCTACGGAAAGCGTAAAAATTTATCCGCAGTCCTTTCACTGCTGCTACAACATCTCGTGCCCAGAATCTGGTTTTGAATCGCTTAGTCAATTCACGCGACACAATAGATAGCATCGTGTCTAAGACTTCTAGCCGATCGATTTCGTTGTCTCCGGCATATATACGAAGACGTTCAACCATGTACTCTTCCACCCCTGCCAGAATAGGTCTTGGAGGGTTATTCATGACTTTATTTGTCAAGGATTGAGATATAGGACAGAGAAAGAGAAGCAAGGCTTCTTGCAGGTGATGAAAATTTTGCAGAAATCTGAGAACAGAGCAGAATTGAGGATACTAATAAAGGTGATTGGGCCTTAAACCAACCAACAGTCGCACCCCTTCCTTCCTTCCTTGGTCGCATTGTAAAGGTGACGGTCAAAATTCCGGGATGAGTGCAGGCAGCTTTTCATTAAATTCAAGCATCTCATCGAGAACATCTGTCAGACGCGGGAAGAAGACAATGGACATCTATGTCCCTTCTTCAAATATAATAAAGGACTAGACGTTGATGAAGAATCGCGTGAGCGATTAACCGAATCGAGTCCGCGATCCAATGAAAATACAACAAATTATTTATAGTATCTAATATTTAGAACAAGAATGAATCGCGCGGGAGCTTAATTAATGAATCGCAAGTGCGATTCATTAAATCGCTTGCGCGATTAAATAAAGAAAATAAATAATTCTATTTAGCTGAAGAATCCTGTACGCGATTCATCAAATCAAGTGCGAGATTCAATTAAAACATAAATAATTTGATATAGCTGAAGAATCTAGTGCGCGATTCATCAAATCAAGTGAGCGATTAATTTAGGAAAAATTAATATTTTGATTTTTTTACAGAATCGCGTGAGCGATTAAATAATAAAAATAAATATTTCTATTTATCTTATTAAATTCTAGTTAGTTGATGAATCTAGTGCGCGATTCATCAAATCAAGTGAACGATTAAATTAAAAAAATTAATATTTCGAAACACATAAATACAAATTTCAATAATTCTAGTTAGCATTCAATATTATTCGGTTCAACATGCATTCAATTGATGTTGATGAAGAAAATAAATAAATAATATTTAAATAAAATAAATAAATAGATGTTGATGAAGAATCGCGTGAGCGATTAATTAAATCGCTTGCGCGATTTATTAGGGAATTGTACATTTTGCGCGATTTATTAGGGAATTGTACATTTTGCGCGACTTATTAAAGAATTGGACATAAATATATGAATACATACTGTGTAACTTAAATATTGTATTTATCAACTCCAAAAAATATTTCGGATGCTAAACGTAACCTTAAAAAAGAGGTATTATCGTCATCCAGAATATCCAGTGGTTCCCCACGCATGAGAAGCTCAATGTAATATAAGGAATAGAGTCCACAATCGCCACTGAAAAAAAAAAAATTAGAAATTAAATAAAAATATAATAAAAAATTTTAGAGTTAGTAAACTTTAAATGTACCTTCGTTTATTTTTTGGACACGGAGCAAGTTGCAGCTTCCACATTTGCTTGAGGCTGTCACCCAATTGCCTGAACTTTCCTGTGTGGGCCAACAATTTGGGAAAGAAAACACACAGATGGTTCAAAGCAATTTGGTAATTCCTGTGGTCAAGGGAACCACCACCGCTGTCGTAAACTTTGATGACTCCCTCTTGGGGCAAAATCTCGACGGCCACCCAATGGGAATTTCCTGAGTTGACAATGCCATAAAATTTTGTAGCTCCTTCCCATGCACGGCCATGCAAATATGGTAGAGAACCAGTTGTATACGGCAGAACAGTGTCCTCCTTCCATTTGATTGGATCATTCCAGATCCTTCGCATCACATCAAATGAGTGCGAGGCAGTCCGGATGTCTTCTTTGCGTTCATTCACAGGCCTCACACCCTTGGCACCCTTGGCACTCTTGGCACCAACCCTCGGAGCTTTGGCACCCCTCGGAGCATTGGCAGCAGTATCTGGCTTATTTGTAATAATGAGATTGCCATCTTCACCAACACAAACCGAATCTTCCTCTGTAATGAGACCCCTTGATAGATAATAATTCGTTTTAAGATGTTGGAAGAAAGTCTCATCGAGGACCAAACAATCCTGAGCATATTGATCTGGGTGTCTTTTTTGTTTAAGCCTTATATTGGCCAAACACTCTTCCAAATGCTGCAACGAGTGAACCAAAAAAAAAAAACAATAAAGATCAACTATGCATCATACAGGTATTGACTAACATAAACTATATAGGAAGTTTACCTCGGATACCAACCATTTCCCATTTCTGAGGATGGTTAGGAAGAATTCCGCGTCGAAATCCGCAGTTTGTCCAGGAATTCGGTCTTTTGGCCCTGCACTAAGAACCCAGCTGTACAAGTAGCTAGAACCAGATTTGTCCGTATTTTTGGATAACCATCTGTTGTGAGATTGAGAGATGGTTTCTGCGTTTTGCGGACAAGGCAGTTGGGGCTGAGCCGTTAAGGCAGGTGTTGCTTCTTTAGCCTTGACTCTAGCTCTGGCTGTAGCTGTGCAAAGCCTCTTAAGTTGCAGCGTATAAGGTGACAGGAGGTAGGCGGGCCTTCTTTTATTTCTCTTTGGTCTTTGACGTTTAGACCCTTCAACATCCTGCACCATTACACTACGGCCTGCTTGGTGTTCTTTTTCCTTCTCCAAATGCTGCCATATCTTCTCAACAGTTGCCTTCACATATTCAGAATGAGCTTCAGCTTGGTCTTCTTTCTCCTTCTCCAAATGCAGCCATATTTTCTCAACAGTTGCATTCAAAGATTCAGAATTAGCTTCCGCTTTCTGGATAAACTGTTGAATTTCAAAAGGGATTTGCACTGCAGCAGCTGGTGCAGGTGATGGTGATGTGTCAGGTGCTGTGGAAGTTGGGGGTGCGGTGCCCCAATCAATTCCTGCGGTAGGTGGTGCTGTGGAAGTTGGGGGTGCGGTGCCCCAATCAATTCCTGCGGTAGGTGGTGCTGTAGTTGGATGTGATGGTGAGGGGAACCAATCCATGTTAGAATTCATGAGATTATCATCTTCTCGGACTGGATGGGGCAATTCATCCCCAATGATCAAAAGGGTGCACCCTTTCAAACACTGATGTAGATAATCAATGGGTGCATCCTCTTCTTCTGAACTTGTTTGTTCATGAAGGTCCCTGATGTAACTCATATTCTTTTCAATGCTGGAGGGCAACAAAAATGGACGTACCTGATCCTGTTACATCAAAAAATAATAGATGTTAAAGGTATTCGGTGATCCATGGCAAAGAAAATAATATAAATTTTGTTCTAACCTCAGGTCCATGGTTATTTAACTTTTGTCGCAATTCTTCAATATCGATTGGGTTCCCTCTACTGTGCATCCATCTGAACATCCTGGGGAGTGGTAGTTTGGACATGTGGGAATCATCATGTTCTAGGCCGCCTCCATAAGAACTTGCTATAGTTGGGCACATTTCGTAAGCCCACGCCTACAAGGAACAAACAGGAAAAAAGGTGTATTATAGATTTTGTTTCAATTAAATCGCTTGAGCGATTCAACAAGTCGCGTGAGCGATTCATTAAATCGCTTGAGCGATTCAACAAGTCGAGTGAGCGATTTAATGAATCGCTTGAGCGATTCAACAAGTCGCGTGAGCGATTCATAAATTCGCGTAAGCGATTAAGCTGAATAAGATAAATATGATGATCATAATCACCTGCAAGGCCCATGGAAAACCTGAAACATGATAGGTCTTCGGTTTAGAGTCAGATTCTGTAGGGGGCAGCCATTTAGCAATATCCTTTTCCCTTTTTTTTATTGAATCCATTGTCGCCTTGAATGACACTAGTCCCCAAGGATATGAATAAAAAAAATCCAAGTCACTTGCAAAACAAAGATGATCCCTATTTACAACTCTCCCCTTTTCAATACCCAGCAACATGTTTTGTACAAAAAGCACATGTGCTATCTTCAAACGGTCTTCCACCGCAATCTTTTTATTGAATAATAAAATTTCCAAATCAGTGTCCTTCACTTTTGATTTCCATTTATTTCGGAGGATCCTCTTAAGAAAATCCTCGGCATTATTTATAACACTCAACTCATCAGCTCTATCGGGCATCTTACCTCCTCCACAATAAAGCCCAGTGACAAGAGCAAACTCCCTTAAGCCAAACCTAACTGGCTTTTGGCCTATCAAGACCCACAGCTCATTCTCTTTCTTGGTGGGTAGGGAGTACATCATAAGATAATGAAGGAGGCTGCCTGAAAACGCTTCCAACCAGAAGGCAGCTCTTCGGTATATTTTCTAAATACTCCTTCGAAATTCATTTCGTTCTCCTGAAGGAATTCTTTTACTGGGGAAAGACGCTCCCATGATGACCGGACTGTGATCCTCACAGTTGAAGGGAAGAAGTACCTTTCCCAGAAAGGGCGCATGTTGAATTTTGAAAAATCAATGCTCCGGGTGACCTCTTCTTCATACTCTTCCTGTAACTCATTGTCATCATCCTCCGCCTCATCAAATAACCCAATCATACCCATATTGGTTGAATGTCTTCGCTTACTCCTATTTTCCCTTATGTACCAGTCCCCTTGCGCTTCATCTCCGGTGTGTTCATCATCTTTGAACTCCTGAGATGTATATGATCAAAAATACCATTTGTCAATATAAAAGATTTGAAATACACAAAAGGCGCCATTTTGATCGCGTACGCGACTCAATCAATCGATTAAGCGAGTACTAGATACTTCCGGCATAAACAACCCAAAAAACACAGTATATAAACAAGAGAATATAGTATCAACTCCAGAACGAATTATGAAAACAAAAAACAAAGAACCATTACGTTGTAATCGGCCTCTTGGGATATCTGCATGGGATCAATAGTGCCTTCTCCTTCCCTTACTGGGCTTTGGTTTGCTCCCGCTGATGACATCTTGTTTGGTTGATCGTAAAAATGTGATAATAATCTGAATATAGGAGATAGAAAATGGATGAAAACCCTAGTTTTTTTGCTTGTGAGGAAGATGAAGAAGAAAAAGAAGAAGAAGAACAGTCCTTTACTTTACTTTCCTTTTTTTTTTACCTTTCTCCTCTTTCTCGCTAAAAGTTGCTTATAACTGGAGAGAATTAATTAATGATGTGATTGGTTTGACTCTTGTGGTGATATATATATTAAATATAAATAACTGTCAGACAAAAAATGAAAAATTTTAATATAATGTACACAATTGTTGCCGCCTTACCGGACATGTATATTACAAGAGGTTTAATTTTAGAGAATTTGATTGCGGACTACCGTAAGAATCGCGTGGGCGATTCATGAAGTCGAGTACGCGATTTAATACGTTTTGTGGCCAAAATCAAGATCACCTTATGAGAATCGAGCCAAATTTGTAATGGGGTCATTTTATTGTTGGTTATAGCGAAGCTTGATTTGAATGTACCAATCACAATCCCTTCTACATGGTATCAAAGATGATGTTAGGATTTGTTTGGGTTTATGACTAAGGTTTGCAATACATCGTACTACACAGATAAGAATCGCTATGGGGCTCATATCAAACGCGAAAGAAACATGCTGGGGGACTAGCAAAGTAATATAAACCCATATTAAGTGCGAACTACCGTAAAAATCGCGTGGGCGATTCATGAAGTCGAGTACGCGATTTAATACGTTTTGTGGCCAAAATCAAGATCACCTTATGAGAATCGAGCCAAATTTGTAATGGGGTCATTTTATTGTTGGTTATAGTGAAGCTTGATTTGAATGTACCAATCACAATCCCTTCTACATGGTATCAAAGATGATGTTAGGATTTGTTTGGGTTTATGAATAAGGTTTGCAATACATCGTACTACACAGATAAGAATCGCTATGGGGCTCATATCAAACGCGAAAAAAACATGCTGGGGGACTAGCAAAGTAATATAAACCCATATTAAGTGCGAACTACCGTAAGAATCGCGTGGACGATTCATGAAGTCGAGTACGCGATTTAATACGTTTTGTGGCCAAAATCAAGATCACCTTATGAGAATCGAGCCAAATTTGTAATGGGGTCATTTTATTGTTGGTTATAGCGAAGCTTGATTTGAATGTACCAATCACAATCCCTTCTACATGGTATCAAAGATGATGTTAGGATTTGTTTGGGTTTATGACTAAGGTTTGCAATACATCGTACTACACAGATAAGAATCGCTATGGGGCTCATATCAAACGCGAAAGAAACATGCTGGGGGACTAGCAAAGTAATATAAACCCATATTAAGTGCGAACTACCGTAAGAATCGCGTGGACGATTCATGAAGTCGAGTACGCGATTTAATACGTTTTGTGGCCAAAATCAAGATCACCTTATGAGAATCGAGCCAAATTTGTAATGGGGTCATTTTATTGTTGGTTATAGCGAAGCTTGATTTGAATGTACCAATCACAATCCCTTCTACATGGTATCAAAGATGATGTTAGGATTTGTTTGGGTTTATGACTAAGGTTTGCAATACATCGTACTACACAGATAAGAATCGCTATGGGGCTCATATCAAACGCGAAAGAAACATGCTGGGGGACTAGCAAAGTAATATAAACCCATATTAAGTGCGAACTACAGTAAGAATCGCGTGGGCGATTCATGAAGTCGAGTACGCGATTTAATACGTTTTGTGGCCAAAATCAAGATCACCTTATGAGAATCGAGTCAAATTTGTAATGGGGTCATTTTATTGTTGGTCATAGCGAAGCTTGATTTGAATGTACCAATCACAATCCCTTCTACATGGTATCAAAGATGATGTTGAGCGATTTAGTAACTTAAATGATTACAATCTAAATTTCTAAATACAAATCATTAAGACAAGTTACGTTATGGATTTCAAGATACAAATCAATAAAAATACTGCTAAAAACAACAAATTGACTATTATCAACTTGTTCACAATATTTTGTTCTCTTCCTTCTCGAATGAGTGGTGTCCTCCTGCTTGAGACTTCACCTTCATCGTTTTGTGGCTCTTCTATTGGATTACACCATTGAGAAAAGCCATGCAAATTGCAACAATAAAATAATCTTCCCCTGTTGGAATTATCTGATTTATCGACCACCTTGATTGTAGCCCACTGATCGCAATCCCTGCATTTCTCCTTTCTATATCTAAGAGAACTTTTGCGTGTAAAAGCTGAGCTATTTGAGCTTGCCATGATCTTTAAATTCCTTAATGATAATCAGAAGAATTATATAGTGATCCCCACGGCCCCACCAACGACTATAATTAGGATATAAATAGTGTATAACTGCCATATTATAACGGCTATAATATTTTGTAATATTATCATCATCCAGGGGCTCTTTTGCAAACTCACAAATTTACGCACTGCCCCTCCTACTCAAATATAAAATAAATTTGTTCTGTTTCCTTTGGCCAAACCCTAATTCACTTTTTTATCTTCCCTCTCTTCTTATGTTGAATATTTCCGCCGCCGCCCTCTCCAATCCAAAGGAAAAATCCTTCGCAGATCTGTAAGAGTCTGCCCTATTAGTTTGAATTGCTCTTGAAAATTATCATGTTTGCTGTATGATTTCCGCCATACAGTAGCAATCAATAGATGTTTCTTTGTTTGGTCGATGTAGTGTTTACTCGTTGTAGATGAACTATACGATGGGCAGTACAGGAGAGAGTTTTGAGAGTTTTATGCGTCCTGTGCATAGCAATTGGAAAGAAACCCTAGATAATGCAAATGAAGATTTATTATAGATTTTTAAATCTATAATAAATCTTCATTTGCATTATCGAGGGTTTCCTTCCATTGTTATGAACGGTCTGCACAAAACTCTCAAAGCTCTCTCCTGTATTGCACGTTTTATAGTTCTTCTACAATGTCTAATGATCTATTGCAAGGCCAAACAAAGAAATCTATTGATTGTTACTGTTTGGCAACAAGTCCTACGGAAATGACGATTTTCATGAACATTTCAATCAAATACGGCACATTTTGTGATTAAGGAGGAAGACAGATAGATCTGTTAATATCCATAATGTTAATAATAAACCCCCTTGGCTGAAGAATCGCATGCGCGATTCATTAAATCTTGTGAGCGATTCACTAAATCTTGAGCCCGATTATTTAAAAAATAAAGTAATGGATCAAGCTGAGTGTTTTTTAAAGTGTCATATATCGAATTAAACTCCAAATTTTATTATATTATAATATATTAATTGAATCTTGGGCGCGATTAATTAAGAAGAGTTAGCGATTCAGTAAATCTTGGGCGCGATTAATTAAAAAAAGAGATATGCCCATTTGGCTGAAGAATCGCTTGCGCGATTGATTAAGTCGAGTACGCGATCCATAAAATCGCGTACGAGATTCATTAAATCGTCTGCGCGATTAATTAAAAATCAAAGATGTATTATACAATTTATTTATCTAAATGACATTCTGTTATTTATCTAAATGACTTTCTGATCACATGTAGACTTTTTGTGTCTTTTTATTGTGCGCGATTAACTAAAAAGAGAAAGATGCCCATTTGGCTGAAGAATCGCTTGCGCGATTCATGAAGTCGAGTACGCGATCCATAAAATCGCGTACGAGATTCATTAAATCGTCTGCGCGATTAATTAAAAATCAAAAATGTATTATACAATTTATTTATCTAAATGACATTCTGTTATTTATCTAAATGACTTTCTGATCACATGTAGACTTTTTGTGTCTTTTTATTGTGAGCGATTAACTAAAAAGAGAAAGATGCCCATTTGGTTGAAGAATCGCTTGCGCAATTGATTAAGTCGAGTACGCGATCCATAAAATCGCGTAAGAGATTCATTAAATAGTCTGCGCGATTAATTAAAAAATAAAGTTGTATTATACAATTTATTACACAATTATTTATCTAAATGACATTCTGATCACAAGTAGTCTTTTTGTGACCTTTTCCTCCACACTTTGAACAGGTATTGTACCTTTTTCTTCCCTCAGAAGGTGCCCGGAATCTAGTCATCCTTTTTCTTCCAACACGCACCTTCAGTGGAGGTGGCAGTACTTGTTTTATACCTATATCTTCAGGCAATTCCCACTGTAACTCTGGAGGTGTAGGAAAAATTGTCTCAGAATATGCAAGTATGTAGTACTCAACAGTGTAAAATTTGGAGCATAGGGAATATATTCTTTGTCCAAACCCTATTGGGTTTTGCTCCCTTAACGCCGATAATGCATGGGGGCAGGGGATCTTATCCATCTGGAAGACACCACATGTGCACGTCATATTGTTCAAGTCAACCATAACCTCTGCTCCAATTCCACGAACAGAAAATTCATGAGCATTGAACTGTTGTGCAATGCCTCCTTTGGATTTCTCCAGATTACTCCGGAGAAGTTTCTCTTTGGATGGCACCAGGACTGTACTGCAGTTGATCATGTCCGTTCTCCGGGTGTGGAACCAATCAGCCAATATTCTTATGATAGACTCAAACAGAGCAGGGATAGGATACTCCCTTTCAAATCGAATCCTAGAATTAATAGACTCGGCGATGTTGCTAGTCAGAACATCATACCTGTTTGTTTTAGAATGCACCCTGCTCCATAACTCAAAACCTACTTCATCCTTCAAGTACTCTGCAGCACGTTTGTGAATACGTTCGATCTCTTTGTAGTGCTCCATGAAATCTTCGACGGTATATGCTTTAACTGCCCTAAAAAATGGCTCAAGGATTGCACTTTTTTTAAACCGTTGTCTCAAGTTCTCCGATAAGTGCTTCGAACAAAATCCATGATGAGCCTTAGGATAAATCTTAGCAACCGCATTTTTTATGGAGACATGTCTATCCGATATTATACAGAGATCATCACTATCCGGTGCTATCCTTTTTAAATTTATAAAAAACCACTCCCATGATGCATTATTTTCGGAATCAACCACTGCCCATGCAATCGGATAGGTATGGTTCTCACTATCTTGTGCAGTAGCCAAAAGGAGAGTACCATCGTATTTACCGGTTAAGAAACAACCATCAACGGCTAACACCTTGCGCATGTACGTAAAACCCCGTATGCATGGTCCGAATGCAACAAAAAAATGAAGAAACCTGTTTTCGTTGGCAAGAACCAATTCAGTGACGCTTCCTTGATTCTTAAGAGTTACCATATAACGATATGCATCTATAATTGCATATCCATGCTCAGGTGATCCCCTGACAATATTTTTGGCATGTATTCTGCCCATCCAACATTTCCAGTAACTAACCTTGGCCCCCAATTCAGCTTCGACGTACTTTTTAATTTCGCCTGGTGTGGGACCTTTCTTGTCAAAAAACAATGGCTTCACTAAGTCCCCAATCAATTTTGCGGTAGCCTGTTGATGAGTGGTACTTGCTTCTTCCAACCCACAAGTGTGCATCCGGTTATACTTTCTGAGGATAAATCTTTCAGAATTAACATATTTAACACACCGAAACCACCACTTGCAATCCTGAGAATAACATCCCAGAACAAGAAGGGACTTTGTAGATTTTATCGTTCGTAATTGGAAGCTTCCCTTACATGCAACAAGGTTGATCTTCATGATGGCATCTTCTTTGTTAATAAACTCTTCATCCTCATTAAAACCTGAGCCATCATCCCATGTATGACTTTCAATCCTGACCTCTGGATTATCATAACATATAATGGCTTCCTCCTGATTAATACATTGATCGGGCACTTCTTCCTCGACCACATTTTCAGAAGGATTACAACGATCTACCATTTCTTCGTTTATAGCAAGGGTGTTATCGGGAAGATTGAATTCTTGATCGTTGATATCAGGGAGACTGAAGTCTTCATACTGATGCTGGTATTGATCTTCACCCTGAGAAGTAAACCCGCTTGTACCAACATGTTCGGATTCTGTTCCACTCTCCTTCCTATCCAAGGAAACCTTCAAAACGGGCCTCCAACCTTGAGGAGAGATATCGGCAAAATAAACTTGTAGGTCGTGATCAGTCTTTATTTCAGTTGGATAACAGGTTGGAGGTGCACTTGTAAGAAAATATTTCACGTGCACATCATCATGGGAGCAAGTAAGTCCTGCTTGTTCTATAATATCACTTATCAACATTTGGAATGTAGTCTGATTGCTCACAAGAATAGCAGAAGTTTGCTTGCTCTCCGCAACCCAATTCAAACACGTGGTTTCTTCTTCCCACACTCCAAGTGCAAATCCAATAACAAATTTTGACATAACCCAGTCGCCGTTCCTTTAAAACAATAAAATAAAAAAAAAAAAAAATTAACCATGCATGCAGTACAAAACTGAGAAACAAAAAATTTGATCGCGTGGTCGATTGATAAAGTCGCGTGGGCGATTCCTCAAATTCGCGTGCGCGATTAAAGAATCGCGTGAGCGATTATGAGAAATCGGGGAAGTGATTAATAAAATCGAGTGCGCGATCACGTTGTATTGTCCTTATATTTGCGTCCAATTTAGGCTACGGAATGTACTGTATTAAACCCAGATAGATGGGGTTCGGAAAAAACTCAGTTAAATCATTCAGTAAATAGGTTTGAGAAAAAAATCAAATGAATCGCGTGAGCGATTCCCTAATCGCGTGAGCGATTTATAGAAATCGCGCAAAAGATTAATAAAATCGAGTGCGCGATCACTATGTATTGGCGTTATATTGGCGTCCACAACAGGTTAGGGAATGTAATGCATTAAACCGAAGATAGATGGGGTTCAGAAAAAACTCAGTTCACTCATTCAGTGAAAACGCAGTTCAAAAAATAGGGTTCAGAAAAAATTCAAACAAACCGAAACCTTTCAATACCTTTGATTGTTGTCGTTGTTGTTTGCCATTGTACATGTAATCAGAGAGAGGTGGGTGATACTTAGGGTTTTTGAAGAATCAAACGAACACTGGACAGCACTTCGATCGGAGAAGAAATATCAGAAAAATAGGGTTTTCGTCGCACGTACAGGAAGGAGAGAGAAATTGAGAGAATTGGATGACTGTGATTTGGGGCCAGATTCTAATTTTGTATAAATTTTGGGGCCAAAAAGAGTCTGCAAAATCCTGACGTGGCAACTATTTAATTAAGCTGAGTAATTAATTAAGAGCTAATCAAGCAAAGGGTTATATACCCAATTCTTTTGAAACTAGGGGTTACATAACTAAAAAAAGACTTGGGCGTCCCTTTTAACCGAATCCCCCATAGTTACATTGACAAATGGGATAAAGTTGTACCATATAACCCTTTTCATCTCTACTTGGATAGCCTTCAATTATTAAAGTTGGTTTTTCCAATTGTTCAACATTATCGAACCATGAAATTAGAAAATTATAAAGCAATAGGAGTGGAGAGAGAACCCCTCTTTTTGACTTTACTGATGCACAAAAGAAATTGTAAAAAAAAATATTTTATAAAAAATGCTTTTATAAAAGGGATGTACTTTATATATGTGTAGTTTCAAATTTCAATTGCTATGATCTACTTTAATTTTTAATTTTAATACATTTACTAGCAAATTAATATTAACTAAATCATTATAATGCTACATATATAGAGCCTGATCATCATGCAATTCTTATATATATATGTAATCAATTGACTGCCTCGTGGGCTATTTCTTTTTGCACCCTTTTCCTTCCATGGACCAAAATTGTAGTACACCTATGTACCACTAGTATGTAGACTCTAATTAAACAAAATTTACATTAAAAATTTTGTATTCAACTCTTTGAATTCGTAACTATTGTTAATAGGAATCCTACCATAAGAACACATGGCCAATGGCACGAATAGATCCAAACCGCTCATAATTATCTCTAAAAAGTACACCTTGATACTTTAATCATCGACTCGCCTCGATTCAAACTCATAAATAATTAGATACAAAATACATGTATTATCGGAGGGGGAGAGAGAGAGAGTGTGTGTGTGTGTTATGGTCCCTAAATGGAGGCAGCATAATGGGGAGAGGGCATTATCAATGACAGAGGTAGATAAGAAGAAACATATATGTAACTCACAGACTCCAAAACCCTTATTATACGTGGCTGGAATGATTTCCAACCATTTTCCCCCTTATAAATGAAAGCGTGTTTTCATGTATCTAAATCTTTCTCAATGTCGTGTTTCAATGGGATATAATACACAAGTTTTGGGACCACTTATCTCATAACATGCAACGTAACTGTCCTTGTAAAGTTTTCTCCAATCAGATGTTTTCTTTCATAGTTTTATATATAAAAATATATAATATATAAGTAATTTCGCTGTGTTTTCCCTTATAAGAAATATGATGCACAATATTTATTTCATGTTATTTATTGACCTGTAAAGTCGCATGATTCGAAGAGAAATATCAAACGCATATTGATCGGACATACCACCAGCCACAAAAAAAGGAAGAAAAAACAAAAGAAAACTGGTATATTGATGAAATGTTAAATAATAAGGTTTAATCCTCGAATGGTATAGTTTATCAGTTTGATACTATGCTAGGTTAATTATAAATTTTGAATTCGAAACATGTTCGACGCTGTGCTAACTTAATTAAAGGTTTCGAATTCAAAACCTTGTAATGCAACTATAAGTGATAGAGACAATTTTATGGTTCAAATCGATTTAACCGATATAAATAAACTATATAAATCAAAAATTAATTTTTGAGCACTTTTGAAAGATGCAAATGGAATAGCATTAAATTAGGACGCCATTGCCTCCCACGTTACATAGCAGGGAAACTATATCACTCTCTACACGCAACTTCTCAAATTTGATAAACTTCTGATTTTTTATATTACCACAAAACGAAAAGAAAAAAGAAAAATAAAGAGATGGAATTGGATAAAGTGGGCCCCGCATTCCATCTAGCTTAGAATCTGTGGGCCCCACGAGGGCTGATCGGATAACTATCTAATCTCCCAAGTCCCAACGGAAACCTCAGAAAAATGATTTTTAGTCCCATACGTGGCGGGATGCCATTGGAGGACACGCGTAACAAATGCTTGCTCTATTTTTATAATTTGACATAATTATTTTTTTTGGTTTTCTCTAAAAATATTGTACTTTCCAAAACACATTGCACATCTATTGTAGTTTCTGGGCCTATTATAAAAATATTGTAAATTGGTTTCTATGAAGCTGGTTTTAGGGTTTCTTTTTTTTTTTTTAGATTATTTTATGAAGCTGGTTTTAATATTACCGATTTATTTTTGATTTATTTTTTTACCATTTTCCCAAGATGAAATTGTAAATAATTGAAAAACTTCATCATTTTCATGTCCACATAAGCCTACTACGTGAAAGTAGACTTCTCTGTTCACGTCAACTTTTACATGCACATAAAATATAACTTATGAGAAAAAAAAAAACGAAAACATACTAAGATAAAGTAGGCTTCTATGTTCACGTCAGCTTTTACATGCACGTAAAATGTTACGGAGGAGAAAAAAAACATGGAAGCTACTACGCGAAAGTAGGCTTCCCTGTTCACGTCAGCTTTGGGAAAATAGTGAAAAAATAAATCAAAAATAAACCGATAACATTGAAACCGGCTTCATAAAATAATTTTAAAAAAAAAACCCTAAAACCGGCTTCATAGAAACCGGCTTACAATATTTTTAAAATAGCCCCAGAAACTACAATAGATGTGCAATATGTTTGGGAAAGTACAATATTTTTAGAAAAAACCCTTATTTTTTTCATTGTAATTATGACTATTTTTTGTCATTTACCGTACAATTATTTTAATTTGTAAACCGCCCTTTGTGATATATTATTATTTAAAATTTTCTTTTAATAATTCTAACTAAAAAAATAACTAATCTATATATATTATAAATATGTCATGTGTCATATCTTTTATTTAGAATTATTGAAAAAGATTATATCACAAATATAAATATTGATAATAATTTATAAGTTGAAATAATTTATTCCTTAAGTTATAAAAAACACAATAATTTGGATACTAAAAAGTTAATATCTCTTATAATTTTATCATGTAAATTATTATTTGCAATGAAATTAAATTATGAAGACGTTCGTTTTATTTACAATTTAAACAAAAAATCAACAGGGATTATTTAAGCGGTTTTCTCGAGAACAATAACTCAAGTTTGAATTTCATTTGGGTATGTGTTAAAAATAATAATAATAATAATAATAATAATAATTATTATTATTATTATATATATATATGAACGCGTTCGGCGTGGGTGTAAATTGTAATTTGATTAAATTCGGTCAACCATTTAGTATGCCTATTATGTGGTTGCCTGGTTCGTGTTCCCTTTGAAACAATAATAAACAAGTAACAAATATAAGATATTCATTACCTAATTAATTTTAATTTAATCAAATTAGGTGCGAATTAGAAAATAAAACAGATTATATTTGAAAATGGTTTCGTAAGTTGTTGTTTCATTTTAGATATTGACCATCATGCATTTTCTTGCATTATTCTCATATGATATGGTAGGAGAATGATGTCATAAAATTTTTGTAATAAACATATGACATGATATCCGATATAAAATGACTTAATAAAATAATATTTTAGAAATGATCGTGGATCAAATTCGCGCCATAATATATTAATTGAAAATTTTCCATAAATATGCCATTGTATGTAAATAATTTAGTTTAATTCAAATGTTATAAATTTTTTTTTTGGTGACATTCAAATGTTATAAATTGAAATATTTTCAACTAGTTAAAACTTAAAATTTCTTGTGTTAAGGCACAAACACAATTGTTAAAAAAATGTTATTAATTTTATTATTAAATAAATACATAAATAAACAAATACCTTTAAGATTGTGCACTTGAGCGTTGGCGTGGATAGACTCGTTGAAGTCTATTTCACGACCTAAATAAATATAAAAGATTTAGAAAATATTCTGTTGCTATAAAATTTTATCCAAAAACAATAAAAAATCGTATAGATAAACCTATTATTAGTTTATTCAAATTCCATCTTTTTATATGAACCAGTTCAATAATATTTATACAAATACAACTAATTTCTAACTAAAATAAATTACCAATCAAAAGTTCAAGACTGAAATAATTTATTTTGGAAGAGAAATAGAGTTGTAATAAAATCAATTATATTATTCATTTTTTATTATCTTAATCAAAATAAATATTTTAGCAAACAACTCATAGTGATAATTTGTTGCGTTCTTTTCTTTTTTTTTTCCTGACAATTTTGTTGTGTTTCAAGTAAAAATATTGCCTCTGTTGAAGTCGAAGTGCATGAGGGATTACTTGGTTTGTTGGGTCATTGAAATTAATGTTATGCCTCTATGTGAGATGCATTTTTGTTGGCCTTCTGTCGATGATTTGTGGATTTATTCTCGTAGTATGTATTCTCGGTTCCAATTGATTTATATATGAGGGGGGGCCTCGGTAAAAACTCCACGATCTCGTTGATCGGTTTTAATAAAAAATATAAAATAAAAAAAAAAAGTAAAAATATTGCCTACCTAAGTTTGTATATTTCGTCCGCAGCCTCAACCGTTTGTATTAAATAAAAACGTATAATTATTTTCAAATGAATTTTATTATGTTCACTACCCGTAAAATCAATATAAACCAAAATAACATGTCACAATTTTGCAAAAGTTATTAGATAACTCATAGTTTCCGTGTTATGCATGTTTTATTATTATTATTATTATTATTATTATTATTATGAATTCTAGTTGGATCAAAACATTAAAATAAAAGATCATTCCTAACAATAATAGTTGCATATCTACGTATTTAAATTTGATATTTTTATCTTTATTAGTGAAATGAAGGCACGTTGCACGTTTATTATTTAATTTTGTTTAAATTAATAAGTTTAGATATTATGTTTATTGAATAATATTATTAAAAATATCTAATTTGATTAAATAAATATAATAATATTTTTGATGAACTATTTTAATCTTAAAAAACTACACATACAAAAATATTTATATGAAATCTCTATTTCAAATTATGTAAAATAAGTAGAAATTCAAAGGAGCGGTCTCCCATAACTCCCCATGGGGTTGGAATATTTTCACATACCTCCTCAAAACACGAATCATGAATTTATACTCCATAATAGGATATAAATACTGCATTAGAATGTTTTTGTACTACATTATGTGAAATTCATACAAAACACATTTGAACGTTTACATAAGGTGATTTGGCCCCAGAACCACAAAATCCATGAATTTATACTATATAATAGGATATAAATATTGCATTATAACGTTTTTGTACTACATTATATAAAATTGGTACGGGGGAGTTATGTCAAAATTTGATGCTGCATTAGGGATTTATCCCACATTTTCCCAAATTCAAAGTAGAGAAACATTCAAATAAATAAAAAATAAAAATATTTGAAATTATATTATTATATTAAAAAAAAAATTAAGTGTATAATAATTTGTCCAAATAATTCTAGCTTTAATTTTAAGCATACGTAATAATTTATAACTTTCAAATATATTTAATAAAGGGTAAATCTTACTTTGCACCCAACCTTTGGGGTGTATTCCACTTTAGTACCCAACCTTTAAAACGTTGCACTTTAGTACCCAACCTTTGAATTTTGTTGCACTTTAGTACCCAAGTGCAGACGTGTACCCCATTGGTTGATACCACGTGGCATTTTCTCATTGGTCGGGGCACTAAAAGTGCATAAAATTCAAAGGTTGGGTACTAAAGTGTAACGTTTCAAAGGTTGGGTACTAAAGTGCAATACACCCCAAAGGTTGGGGTGCAAAGTAAGATTTACCCTTTAATAAATAAAAAGATATATATAAAAAAGGGTAAATCCTGGTCGTCCCCCTGTCCTTTGGGAGGTTTTGCACTTTTCCCCCTATACTTTGATTTTTAGCATTTACCCCCCTAACCCTTGAAAAATATTACACTTAACCCCTTTAAAAAATTTTGACCGTCGATTTCTCCTTCGTCACAGCGACCCAAGCTTCAAGACCATCACCATCGTGTTTATCTCTCCAAGGAGAACAAAGCCCATACCCCAGTCGACTCTATTAGCCGCCAAAAGCTTCTTTCTTCGTGCGTCGTCTTTAACCGATAATTTCTGCTTCGTCGATTGTCGAATTTTGATTTCAAGACCATTGTTGTGTTTCTTGTGTAGAGAGCTTCAATTTGATACATAATATCAACACATTTGAGATCACCTTTGTATAGATTTGCTTTGTTAAAGTTTGTTACAAGGAGTTAAGTATGATATTTTTCAAAGGTTAAGAGGGTAAATGCTAAAAATCAAAGTATAGGGGAGAAAGTGCAAAACCTCCCCAAAGGATAGGGGGTGACCAAGATTAGCCCTATAAAAATTTTGGAGAATCTTTTCGTTGTTATTCAAAATGTAAAAGTTATATTCACTTTCAAAACTATAACTTTTGCACCTTATCTTTCTCCATAAATTTGATCTCGATTGCTTCATTTAAAATGGAATTATTGTTAATTTTTTTTTAATTTAATAATCTTGAGAAATTGTAGTTTTGGTATATCATTACCTTCCTAATCACTCTTTTTTCTCATTTTCTCTCCTATTCTTTCTTATGCCTTTAATGATTCCTCTTCCCTTATTTATAGATATCAGACTCCTCTTAGTCACAATTACTCGTTCTCTTGTTAACCTAAATTTGTTCTTATCTTCAAGATTAGTTATGAGATATTTCATAGAATCTCATATGTGCTAACCTCTCTTAGTTTTACTCTCACCGGTTCGCCTCACGCTGCTTCCTTAGTTTACCACCTGATAGAGAACTGACCAGCCTACTCCTCAGGTGAGTTGATCTTAGGTTTGGTTCCATTATAGGCCCAATGAGTATGTCCCCAACAATCACTAATTTTAGTATAATTACCTTAAACTAAATATCCATCTCTCAAAACTGTAGATTTGGAATATCATCATTTTTAATATTACCTCTTTTCCTAAAAAATTCATCTTCTTTGACATAATTGTAGTTTGATTTAATGAGTATTTCTATTTTTCTTTCTTCATCTTCTTCCCATCTTCTTTCTATTTTTCTATTTGATTTCACAATCGAAAAATGCTCATTGTAGTTTCAGCTAAAGTTCTAGCTTCTGCACCCCCAATTAGTTCCTTAAGTTGTTTATACTTCCATGCCCAGAATTCTACTAACCTACTGCTTTAAATCATTTGACAGATAAGGTGCAAACAACACATGTAATTTGCTGAAATTGAATTTGAGACCCAACGCCTTGCGAAACGCCTCAACCACACTTTGAATGCACTTTGCTCCATCCACGATTGCTTTGGCTCTCAATATTAAGTTGTCCACAAAAAGCAAGTTTGAGATGTGAGGCATTTTCTGACATACAGTAATTGGCTTCCAAGTCTGTCTAAAATGGTCTCCTCAATTATATACGTAAGTTGTTCCATGTAGAGTACAAACAAATAAGGTGAGAGTGATTGCCTTATCTATTGTCACACATCCGTATAGCCTCCGTCGATTCACCATTCTATAGAATTTTCGATTGTATCCTCAACATTATGCTCATAATAATATTGATGATTTTTTTCTAGAATTTGAAGAAAGTTAAAGTTTTTCTGAAAAAATTCTACCGAATTTTGTCATACGCCTTTTCAAGATTCAATTTCAGCACCATGCCCTTTTTTTATCGTTGGAGTGATGTAGCATTCATAACACTTCTTTAGGCATCAAGATATTTTAATGGGTATCTCGGCCGGGAATGAAGTTATTCTGGTTCGATCCTATAATTTCTTTGATATAAGGCTTGAATGGAGTATAATCATCTTGGTAATCATTTTTGTGCAATATATTAACATAATAGCCTGAAACTCGTTTATTTTTCTAGAGCATTAATTTTTTAATTAGGCAAATAAACAATCAATAGTCTTTCTTGGGAATTGATTCTCTCTCCATGCAATCATTGATGAAGTTCACTATCTAGTCTCCAACTATATCCTAATAGGTTTTAAAAAAGTAAGTGTAGAAACCATCTACTCTCAGCGCTTTGTAAAGGAACATGCTCTTCACTATCCTCAAGATTTTTGCATTTGAGGTCATTCTTGTCATGTTATTTTTCCGCTAACACCTTAGGGTTCATTGGTGCAAGCTAATACCAAGACTAATCACCTCTTTAATGTTACCTCCATTGAATGATTTGGTGTAGTACTCCCAAGTGTGTGGCTTTAGATGATCATTATTGGTTGCCCATTCATTGGTTATTTTGAGAGCATTCATCTGGTTCCTTATTCTTCTTGTTATGATTGAGATATGAAAGAAACATGCATGTTTATCCCTTGAATTGGAGTTAATTAATTCTCGACTCTTAAAACCAAATAATCTCTTCTTGTTGTAATAGTTTGTTATATACTGCCATCAATTCTTTTGAATATTTACCTTGTTTGGCTCATGCATAATGCTCTGAAAATTCTTTGTATTTTTTATTTTTATTTTTTTGTTTTTCGAGTACATTGAAAACTATTTAAGGACAATTATTTTGGAATAATGATCCCAAGTCAAAATGTCCTTCAAGTTTTGATTTGACCAATAAGTTGTGTATTGCTACTTTGAAAAATGTAGATCTAAATTGATAAGTGTTGTATCAATCTCATTCAAATTAAATTTGAAAATTCTCCATATCGTTTCTTGAGCTGACACTCAATCAAACATCTTGAAATTTTTAATCTAATTTTCGAAATTTTGTTTACCATTGTACGCAATATTAATTCTCACTTTGCCATGTCCTTTATAAATATATTTGTAAAGATATTTTACAGTTGTCCTTAATTTTGGTATGCGTGTGTATATACATTAAAATTAAGTATTTCTTCTTTTACTAACTATTCTTTATCACTTTTTTATATTATCTTTGTCATTTGATCTTGCATTCTATTTTCTTATTTATATTTCTCTAATGCGTATTATTTCAAATTTATGTTAATTTTTTTTATAATTAATTTTATGTATGTAGTAGAAATAATTAAAAGAGTATATTTATATAAAAATTTAAGGAATGTTTAATCGAACACTATAAAAATTATTTATAAAATTAGATTATATCTTATTCTTATATGCACACACATTGAATCTCTTTAGGATTATTAATTTAAAGTAACTTTGTCCTAACGACCTGACATTCTAAATTGCGGTATATTAAGTCGTAAGAAACTAAAAATACTATTCCTACTTTTACGTATTTAATTTATATTTTACTATATAAACTAAAGGAAGATTATATGGTTAGTTAGATTTAGATAATTACAATTAATTGTATTACTATATTAGTATTAGTTAATTAAAAATATTATATTAGAATTAATTAATTTATTGAAAAATATTTACGTAAATTATTCAATTATATTATTTGTTAATTAGATAAGTTTATAGAATTATAATATGATATTAATTTAAGAAAGTTTATGAATTTAGATAATTAAAACTATGGACTTATATAATTAGACTTACATTAGACTTACATTAGAATTGATTTATTGAAAGTTATCTTATGTAATTACATGGTTAGTATTATATAAACTAAAGGAAGATTATATGATTAGTTAGATTTAGATAATTACAATTAATTATATTACTATATTAGTATTAGTTAAT
The DNA here is from genome assembly GCA_037501455.1 of Lantana camara. Lineage (NCBI taxonomy): Eukaryota > Viridiplantae > Streptophyta > Magnoliopsida > Lamiales > Verbenaceae > Lantana > Lantana camara. Next base: position 15,704,837 of record CM074859.1, read on the forward strand.
TAAAAATATTATATTAGAATTGATTAATTTATTGAAAAATATTTACGTAAATTATTCAATTATATTATTTGTTAATTAGATAAGTTTATAGAATTATAATATGATATTAATTTAAGAAAGTTTATGAATTTATATAATTAAAACTATGGACTTATATAATTAGACTTACATTAGAATTGATCTATTGAAAGTTATCTTATGTAATTTGTTCAATTTAAATAATATTTTATTTTACATAATTATAAAAACTTATTAAAATTTATAAAGTGAATCAATTTGTTGTTTTTTGATTCATTTTTAGATATATCTTATTATAACATTTTAAATTATAGACCTTAAAATTAAAAAATGGAGAACTTATATCATAAAATTTGAATACAATTAATTGATATATTAATATTAAAACAATACTTGTTAAACTATATATCTTTTTTGGGGGAAGTTGGAGAAATTTTAATTCTACCAAGAGTCCTATTTTAAGTTGATAAGTACTTTTTAAATATAGTTAAATTAATAATTTATAACATGTATTTACATTATTATCCTTGACTAATAGTTATTGACATAATTATTGTGAGGACATTTTAGGCGATCCGTATTTTATAAGAAACCAAAAACCCAACTCGTGCTTTTATAATATATATATAGATATAGATAAGAATAAGGAAAAAAGATTGCCGTAAACGTACGTGATGAACCTCATGTGATTTGCTTTTAAACCACTGAAACCACTAAATTTCAATTGGAGAAGGTTGTATGTAATAAAAATTTTATATAGCCTATCGAAATCGTTAAAATCTCATCCAAAAAGGTTTTCTGTGAAAATTACAAAATTGTTATGATTATATGCAAGAAAAATTTTGTTAGGATGATAAATTACAAAAAGAAATATAGTGCGGATATTTAAAAAAAAAAAAAAAGTTGCCTAAGAATAATATGAAATGAACAAGTATGAACAACTAAAGCAACGTGGGTTTGAATTATTTATGTTTGCACTAAAAATTCGCGTTTATTGATTTTTAGTCAACACCGAATAGATATTACAAATTATTTGATAATTTAAGTAAAAGTGGGTCTTCAATCTTCAGCTTGATCCTCTGATTCTTCCTTCAAATTTAAAGTTGTTGAAATCTTCAAACGCTCCTTGATGTATTTGATGGTTTGATCTTCTTCAACTTCAAATGTAGCTTTTAATAACGTTCATTTGTAGGTCCTTCGACTTGTTTACGAATCAAACGCCAGGTTTTGGAGAATTCCGCCAAGAACGCCTTTGAACTCGTCGGTGATTCAGTGGATTTAGCTTGAATATATCGCCAATTCGCCGGTATAACTCCTTGATAACTTTAGGGAAGAACGCCTTTAAATGCCGTAAAACTCCGTCTTGAATTTGTAGAGTGAACTTTGACCTTCTTCTTCTCCTTATCTACATCTTGACTATTTGATGTCTTCGTCTTGATTTGTTGTGTCTGCAATCATACATTGTAACTCTTGGATAGATAATGTTGCAATGGACGTACTAGGGTGCTTATACTTCTGCATTAACTCATGTTCCTGGTTTAAGTCGACTTGTTTTTCATTTGTAGTAGCTTGAAGCAAAGTTTGAGGATTGATGTTAGATTCTTTTGAATTTTTTTCTCCAATTTGTCCTTAAGTTGGGCAATTTGAAAGTCTTTATCTTTTGTAGCCTTTTGTAGATCATTCATCGCTTGAGTCATTTGGACAATTTGCTATTTCATAGAAGAAGTGACTTTTGAGTCAGTCACGTTAGGAATTGTTGGATTTAAATCATCTGATGAGTGGGAGTCAGAGAGTTTGCCTTCTGTAGATGATTGCAACGTGGCATCAACTTCCTTGTTCTTCAGATTGAGTTGGTTTATGCCATCAACTCCCTTATTTTTTGGGTTGCATTGGTTTTTAGAAGCCATTGATTATTCGTTGAACTTTGGTATGGAAAGGAAGAGGTGAGTTTTGTCCCACTGGGCGTGTCAACCTGTTTGCACTAAAAAATCGCATTTATTGATTTTTGGTAAACACCGAATAGATAATACAAATTATTTGATAATTCAAGTAAAAGTAGGTCTTCAATCTTTAACTGATCCTCTGATTCTTCCTTTGAATTTAAAGCTGTAGAAATCTTCAAATGCTTATTTGTATTGGATGGTTTGATCTTCTTCAACTTCAAATTTAGCTTCAATAACTTTGATCCGTAGGTCTTTTGACTTGTTTACGAATCAAACGCCGGATTTTGGAGAATTCCGCCAAGAATGTCTTTTAACTCATCGGTAACTCCGTGGATTTAGCTTGAATATAACGTCGATTCCCCGGTATAGCGCCTGAATTGCGGATCGAACGCCTTGATTTGATAACTTCGGGGAAGAACACCTTAGAACTCCGTCTTGAACTTGTAGAAAGAACTTTAGCCTTCTTCTTCTCCTTAGCTTCTTGTACTTGTGTTATGTGTTGAATGAACTACACATGACCCCTTTATATAGGTGTGGGATTCAAGAGTTGTGGTTCAAGTCAACCTTTATTTAATAACTATCTCTTATATTTTTTGAAGAGATAATATCAAATAAATCATATAAATATTTATCTCTTTAATATTTTATTATTTTTTAAAGAGATAATATCACATAAAAGCACATGAATATTTATCTCTTTATATTTTTTATTTTAAAGAGATAATATCATATAAGACTTGAATTTGATTGGTCGGTGTGACACAATACCCCACGTGTCGCCATATGATTTGTCCTGGCTTTCTTTGACTGCAAGACTTTGATTTAATTAGTCACAACATTTCACTGTCATCACTTGATTTGTAGACTAATAAATAAACTTTATATTATTAATTTAATTTGCTATTTAATATTTTTGAAATTATCCTAAATTTAATTTCAAAGTTAAATAGTTAAAGTTAAATTGATATTATAGTGTTTATTTTATCAACGAATCAAGTGATGACACGTGTCAAAGTGACATGTTTTGACCAATTAAATCAAGTCTTGCAGTCAAAGAAAGTCAGGACAAATCATATGGCGACACGTGGCATATTGCGTCACACCGACCAATCAAATTCAAATCTTATATGATATTATCTCTTTAAAATAAAAAATATAAAGAGATAAATATTCATATGAGTTTATGTGATATTATAATAAAATATTAAAGAGATAAATATTTATATGATTTTTTTTTATTTTTTATTTTTTGAAACTATGATTTATTTGATATTATCTCTTCAAAAAATATAAGAGATAATTATTAAATAAAGGTTGACTTGAACCACAACTCTTGAATCCCAAACGTATATAAAGGGGTCATATGTAGTTCATTCAACACACAACACAAGTACAAGAAGCTAAGGAGAAGAAGAAGGCTAAAATTCTTTCTACAAGTTCAAGATGGAGTTCTAAGGCGTTCAAAGGCGTTCTTCCCCGAAGTTATCAAATCAAGGCATTCGGTCCTCAATTCAGGCGCTATACCGGCGAATCGGTGTTATATTCAAGCTAAATCCACGGAGTTACCGACGAGTTAAAAGACGTTCTTGCTGGAATTCTTCAAAATCCGGCGTTTGATTCGTAAACAAGTCAAAAAACCTACAGAAACGTTATTGAATCTAAATTTGTAGTTGAAGAAGATCAAACCATCAAATCCATCAAGGAGCGTTTGAAGATTTCTACAACTTTAAATTCAAAGGAGGAATCAGATGATCAAGTTGAAGATTGAAGACCTACTTTTACTTGAATTATCAATTAATTTGTATTATCTATTCGGTGTTGATAAAAAATCAATAAATATGAATTTTTAATGCAAACAATATATATACTTATGATCTATGCAATTGACAAAATTGTGAAAAAGGCTTCTCAAAGTAAATGTCCTTAACTGTTTTTAGGTGTATGTAGTTAGTAGTAGGGCTGTAAATGGATATTCGAAAATCCGATATCCGTTCGCATCCGAATTCGTTTACAGAGGATATTATCCGAATCCGTATCAAGAGGATATTATCCGTATTCGATTATAGACATCCGAATTATAAACGGATAAGGATATGGTAATAAGGCATCCGATCCGTTTAACATCCGATCCGTTTCATTATCCCTTAGATATATCCGTTATCCGATTTATCCGTAATCCGTATCCGATAAATAATGTATTATATTAAAATATATACACAAAACTGTGTATGTATGATAGATTATTAGTATTACGTAAATTTTTTAGCGCATTTATTAAAGAAAAACCTTAGGTTTTATTAGTAACTATATATTCACGTCAATATTCATATAGAGATAATATAATTAACATATATTATGTTATTAATAAAAGTATTATATTTCAAATTAATTATATGATAAAATTTATAATTTCACCACATTTATACATTCGCTAAAACATAAAAATGATCTATATAGATATACTTATTATTTCTCTATTCGTCTAAAATATATATATTCAAAGTTATATAATTATTAAATAATTTATCTATAAATGAATAGTTGATAATCTGATTAAAAGTTCGAAGTTATATAAATAAATAATTTATGTCAAATTTTGAATAGTTGAAAATCCGATTAAAATCCGAATCCGTCCGAATCCGCCTTGTATCCGTATAAAAAGGATATTATCCGAATTCGATTTAAAAGGATATTATCCGTATCCGTCCGAATCATAAACGGATAAAGATATGGTAATCATACATCCGATCCGTTTATTATCCGTTTACACCCCTAGTTAGTAGCAAGTCATTAGGTAGGACAGCTAAAAGTAACAGACATGTGATTCCTTTATCTAAATAATAATTAGGGTTGCTACTGCAATATTTTCAATTTTTAATACTGCAATTAAAATAAGTTATCATGTATTAGTTTGTCTCTGTGATATAAAATAATAAATTTTTATATTTCTCCTTTTCTTTTTTAAAGCAATTTAAGAGAATTAAGTAATTTTTTGTTGGTTAATTTCATAAACTTTTTCGTCTTTTGACCTTAGTTTATTTTATTCCTTAACTTTTATATCACTGCGATTGTCCCCCTAACCTCTTAAAGATGTCACACTTAATCTCTTTAAATATAATAGATTTATGCAAAGCAGATTTTAAATGTATCAATATTATAATATCAAATCAAAGATCTCGACGCAAGTAACATAGCTGTGGTCTCGGAGCGAAATTCCGGCAACCAACGAAGAATAAATCATCGGTTAAAGACAGTGATTGATGGGCGAACTTCGCAGCAGCTTCCGACGACCAATAGAGTTGACCAGTGTATGGGCTTTGTTCACTTTGGAGAGACGAATCCAAATATACAATGATGGTGGTCTTGAAGTTTGGATTGCTATAACGGAGAAAAAATTGACAGTCAAAATTTATTAAAAGATGTTAAATATGATATTTTTTAAAAATTAAAGAGATAATTATACTAATTCAAATATTAGGGGTCAAAATATATTGATACCGAAAGAATGAGGGGTTCCAGATTAACCCTTTTTTTATTTAACTTAATGAAGGATGGAGTATCTGAAAATAGTGAAAGTTGGAGATATCTCTTAAAAATGGCATGCATGCCTCGAATCTCCAAGTGATAAGATAATCAAAGGAAAGCAAAACAATAAAAATAAAATAGAATGTGTCAATGTCTTTGCATAAATGGCCAAATCTATAGATTGCAAAAAGCCAATAATGCCAAATTTGCAAAATTTGGGCGATCTTAGAATTGATATTTGAAATAGATTCGTGCAACTTTATTTCCTCAAATTTCTAGAGAAAAGGTAAAGGTGCTCATAAGTCTCAACTATTAACATCTATATCTACCCTCACCTTGAAAAATGGGATAAAAGTAATATTCTATAACCTTTTTGGCTTCTCCGAGTTCGTCTCATTTTTATGTTTTCGGTCCTCTTTCTTTAAATATACACACGCCTTAGGTATTGATACGCCATTGAGATCAATATAGTAAAGTAACTATAAAAATATGAAAAAACTCAAACAATTTGATTACTTCTAATCTCAACTCGACCACTTACCATACACGTAACATTTGTGAATGTACAAAATAGGAGATGAAATATGTAACTGAAACTAAAAATTCAGTAACCGATTATGGGGAAAATTTATTGATGACCATTCTACAAGAATTCGCATGTATGTAATGCATCCTATCCTATGATGCACAGACACTTCTAAAAATATCATTTTGCCGTGTCGTGTCATGCCGTGTCATGTCGGACACCGTGTCCGACACTCCTTATGTGGGAAATTCAAGAAAAAATCCGTGTCGCCGTAACCGTGTCGTGTCGTGTCCGTGTCGCCGTGTCCGTGTCCGTACATCATAGATCCTATCCATAATTTATGTCAAGTTACATTATATTTTATGTAACATAAGAAACCATTCAAGTACATCGTGGAAAATCGGATCCTAAAATTAGAATTTAGGTACTCATTTTTTATAAGTAAAATATATAGGGAAAACATTCGAATTATGGATCACGAGTAGTCCGACATCCTTTAGTTTCTTCCAATAATACGACATAGAGAACATTTTTAAGCTAGGAGGATTGTTCGCGAGTACCTTATCTTATATATATTTCCACCATATATATATATATATATATATATATATATATATATATCATTTCATAATATTCTATATATATATCATTTCATAATATTCGTAATTTATTTCTAAATTTTATCCCCTGTGGATCGGATGTAAATAAATTTAATTTATTAATTTTGTAATACTTTTATAAAGATTTATATTTATAAAAAATACCAAAAATTTAGGAGCGCTGGGTTTAATTAATCCCTAGTTTCTACCACTGTAATCCTTTCAGTTGCTCTGTCCCGGGGCTAGGGCTAAACAATATATGCAAATGTCTATAAAAAATTATAATTAGTCTTTTATAGAAACTTTGTTGCCACAGTTATAAATCATGCACAACTTAATAAATAATTGATAACCCTCACCTCGTTAATTAACTTTTAAGTTGAGTTAAGTCGACAACAGGAGTTGGTCCAACAAATGGTTAAAGATTCTTTTTTCAGGGCAATGATTCTGGATCTGAATTCTTCTGGTCATTTAGTGGTGTTTATATATATATATATATATATACACCAGTGGAGTTAGTTCAATTGGTTAAAAAGATCTTTTTTCAGGACAATGATCGGGTTAGATCGATAATCAAATATACGATTTATTTAAATATTTTAAATAATTGAATTATTAAAATGAAAATATTTAAAACATTAATTTTTAAAATTTAAATATAGTGATGAGACCTCAATTGAAATTTAATTTCCTAATAGACACTTTCACATATATAAATAAAAAATTTATATTTTTAAATTAACACTCTTATGATGTTCAAATAGTTCTAAATATTATTGTGTCGCATGGTGTCATGTCATGTTCACGTTAGACACCATGACAAACGTTTTTCACTTGTTAAATTTAAAAATTAATTTATATTATATCATATTTATATCCATGCATCATAGACACTATATATATATATATATATATATATATATATATATATATATATATAAATTATAAAATTAACATGAAAAAATTAAATTATAATTTGTATTTTATTTTTATATGACCCTAAATATTTAGTTTAATTTATAAAATTTGCTCATGTTTTCTTTTGATTAAATGAGTTTTGTTTCTATTTTATTAGTTATCGATCGTAATTTACATAATAAGTATTTTTAATAAATTAATACTTTATAATAAGTATATAATGCTAATAATATTTGAACTAAGTTTAAAATATAAAAACTACTACTTGTATCAAACTGTCAAAATTACAAATTGTCCATTAAACTAAAAAATCACAAATTCACTTGAATCCAATAGGAATAGTTCAATATAAATTTTTTTACTAATAATGTATCTCTATAAAAAGAGTATTTTATATTTTTATATATGAAAATTTCAACATATATAATTGAAGGTTTATAATTTCAATTTATAATTAAATGTTATTTAATAGTTATTAGAAATTATTTTATATGTATACAAAAAATAACTTAATTTATAATTTTGAACTAATAATTTATTTAATTGATTTAAGTAAATTAAAAAAAATTAAAAAAATTCAATAATAAACTTATCGAAAATTAGTTGTATTTTTTATTAATTTTCAATTGTCATTAATTAGATCTTACTGATCTATACCATAACATTAATAATAAAACATAGATGTAATTCATATTAGCAAACTGTATTGACAAAAAACTATTTATTTTTATTGATTTACTGATTATAACTTAAAATTCGTATTGATACTAATTATCTTCTATATTATATATAAGCTCTCTGCTAACTCTGTAATTTTATACCACGATTCTTTCTTGGCATCTCTCTCTCTCTCTCTCTCAACTACCAGCACAGTAGCACTCTGTCCAATCGTCTTTGTTTTCATTCTTTCGACCAATTCTGGTTATTGTCTCCTTGTCGATCACTCACTCAACATTAATGTCATCACATACCACTATGTATGATTATATCTATAATTTATTAATGATTCATTTTTTCTTAAACATGATTATCTGTGCGTGTAGAAATAATGACGGTATGTCTCGTTTGATAGTAGAAATTTTGTTCTTTGACATTTATATTATTAACTCTAGGACAATCTCATTAAATTTATATGAAAACATTACAAATTTAATCTAATATGATGTAGTGCAGTCTAAAATACACACAAATCACACACTAAGATTATTTTATTAAATGTGGATCTCATAATATGTTACTAAGCATACTTTCAACTTGGTTGAACGGATACTTTGACTTTTCATCTTTTAGCCACATCTGGTATCTTTGACACTAAATGTCTTCTAACAATCTGACACATGAACTTAGAAGTCGGTACATTTTCATGCTCAGGTCGTTAGGTCATTGGTAGTATTTTAGCTCGTAATATCTTATCAACCTCTCGACCTAGGATTTGGTCAATGGACCTCATTTGGCCTTTTGACCTTTTGGCTTTAGCCAATTGGCCCGCTTAGCGCCAGATCAACCTCACGACTTCTCGTATATTGGTCGATCTGGAGGTTGTCTAGGCTGACTTTGACTGTTTAGTCCATTTGCTTCAACTCGTCGACTCATCGACCTCATGTGTGGGTCGCTTCTTGGCCAATATGACTTTGTCATGGAGTTTGACCTCAAAGGTTGAAATCCACGTGGCACCCCTTGGAGGTGTCCACGTGGCCCTTCATGGTTCGTCCATGGTGGATTTAGGGTCCACATGATTCCCATATGGACGAGCTACGTGGTCCAATTGACATGTTACCAAATATTCATTTTTAATATTATATTAAAATAATAAATATATAATTAAAAAATAAAATGTGAGAGCTTACTTTAACATACACATCAACGTTAATAGGAATATTTTCAAAGTATACTATATAAGTTCAATATAATAAAATTTAATAGTTTATACACTTACAAAACATTTAAAACAACTAACTTTAGATCAAGATAATATGAACTGTAAAAATAATTTAATTACTTTAATGTATTAACATCTTTGTAGTTATTTTCTATCTCACTTCACTTTTTTACAAATATGTATATTTTATGGCATCTCTATTCCTATCTACTTTATACACTTACTCTTTTTCAGTAAATTCTGATGAGACCAAATCACGCTGGCCCTACGTTTGGACACGTGGCACCACCAATATTAGAGGCGTGGCCTCTTGGTCCCCAAGCAAGCCGTCCCCGTGCGTTACCTGCCCTAGTTTGCCAGAAGGTAAGAACAAAGATCGCCCCTGGTCATGTATGGACAGGTGGCCTCCCCCTCGCGAGGCACGTGGCCCTCGTAACCACTCTCCAACGAGCGTCCACTCTCCTTCCAAACATACCCCAGTTCCCCAAGGAATTGTTTCTCGAGCTCTCATTCCCCTCGGATGAGCTTCCGCATACAAGCGAACAAGGGAACAAAGCTCCCCTCATCATATAGCCTTGTCCCAGGTTCATCTTTGGATCTGCGAGCCTACAAGACTCAAGGCAATCACGAGCGTGCGCCCAACCCTCGTTACCAACCCAAAACGGCTCTCTAACACATAGTACGCACCCGTGCACCTGCCACTGTTGCCCGCACCACTTTTCCGCCAGCTTTTGCAGGAGATTCTCCTAGGTTTCCCTCAATGCGCCACGTGTTAGGGCAACACTAGGGCAGGACCACAAGGTGCAAATTACAAAGGGGTCCTTGACCCTCAACTATAAATAAGGGACTTCATCCCTACCACTGTAAGCAATCCTTACTCACTGAAACTCTGCAACTGTTTTGTTTCATCTCTTTCAGATCATCATCTGACTTGAGTGTCGAAGAGCCAAACTGGGGATCACCCCCAGTTCCCCCAGCTTGGCCGTCTGACCTCTGTTTTGTGGTATTTGTCCTAGCAGGTTGAACCCCCTTTAGCTTTTTCGACGAGTTCTATCCGGTTTTCCCACATCAAACAAATTGTAAAGTGATAGGATTCTGCTTCTCCCATATACAGACCCATCAAATTCCTTTTCAATATTTTCTATTTTTATTTAATATAATTTAATTTATGAGTTTTTTTTTATCTCAAATGTATAATATTATATTAAAGTAACACAAATACATGACACCCAAAAAAAAAAAGTAACACAAATACATCTTCACATAAAATAAAATATTGTTCCTTGTATTATCGTATATATTAATTTTAGTAAATAAATACAGTAAAAAATATGAATATAAGTTCAATAAGTATTTATATTATTAGTAAAGTAATAAACTTAATAGGAACTAATATTGATCTAAATTATAAATTTGCACCAAATTTTTTTGCAGAATCCTTAATTTAACCTATTTTTAATTTTTAATTTTTCTTTTCTTTCATCCATTTGAATTCTCCGTACTTCTATGACATCGAGTATTTTTTGTGTGTGTTTTTATTTATCTTCAACTGTATAATTTAATTTTTTATTTTATTACTTATCACAAGTTGAATTTAGTAAAAATTATATAAGAAATATCTATGTATATTACTTTCAATAATTATTTGAATTGACTTTTAATTTTCGTATTTCTTTTAAATAATTATATCTTAGAATTTTTTTATTTATCCCTTTTATTTTTATCTAGTATTTTTTTTCTTATTTATATTTTTTAATGAGTATTATTTAAGATTAATTTTAGTTTTTTTTTTATCATTTATATATGTAGTATAAATGGTTAATTAAAAGAGTATATTTATATAAAAAATTAAAGGAATATTTAATTGAACAATATAAAAAAATAATTATAAAATTAAGGGAGAATTACATCCAACTACCCTCAGTTTAGGCCTAATTACAACCCGATCCCTATTCTTTTAAATATTACAATGTAGTCCCTAAGCCTTGTTAATTTGTTAATTTTTGTATACTTTGAGGGATGATTTTGCCTTTTTGGTCATACATTATATGTAACACTCACAAAACCTTCGGGGACATAAGTGTACTTTTACAAAATTCGTTAATGGACCTCACACAAAATAAGAAATATAGGGACTACAATGTAATATTTAAAAGAATAGGGATCGGGTTGTAATTAGGCGTAAATTGAGGGTAGTTGGATGTAATTCTCCCTAAAATTAATAATATCTTGTTGTTTTTAGGTGCACACACGTTGGATCTTTCCTTAATTTTAAATAACTTTGGCTGGACCTGTAATTTTGGTAAGTGGAATATTCTTTTGAATTAGTAACAAATTTTTAAAAGTTATTAAAATTTTGTCTATTAGAATACATCTAATCTCTTATTTAGCTATTTAAGTATGTATTTCTTTTTCCATTTTAAAATTTTATCTACTTTTTTGTTTTTCATTTTTGTATTTGTCTCTATCTATCAATTTTTTTCCACACTCTTAAATAGTTCCATATATTTTTCTTTATTTTTAGTTGTACAATTAAATTATTTCCTTTTTATTTATCAATAAATAATAATAAATTTTAATAGTAAAAATATATATTTATGTAAAACGCAGTAAATATTTATTTTTATATTATTAATTTTATTTTTAAATGTATAAACATCTTATAATATAACTTATAACTAATTTATTAATTTTAGAAAGAGTTTTTACTATGATGCTTTATATATTTTCTATAGATTTTTTTATATAGAAAAAAAAATTCTTAATTCTGTATTTTTCTATAGATTGAAAAAAAAAAAATTCTATAGATTGGAATACTCTTAATTCTATTGAGTTCTATTTTCACTCAAATAAGTATTTTTAGAAATTTTAAATATAATTGCTTCTTATAATATAATTTATATTAATTAATTTTAAAAAGAGTCTTTATTATTGTCTATAGATTGAAGGAGTCTCGAATCTAATTTACTAAAAAATTCTATTTTTACTCAAATAAGTATTTTTAAAATTTTAAAATATAATAATATATAGTATCATTTACCAAATTATCCTCTAGTTTTATATTATTGAAAGTATTATAGTGAAGATATTTTGGTCGATCACGTTTTAAGAAATCAAAAATCCAACTCGTACTTTTATAATATATATAATATATAGAATAGCGAGCAAATAATACCGGTTGAAATCCCTATCATTTATACCTACCCTAAAAGGCCAAAGAAGAAAATTAGGCAGAAAAATGTTCACATTATTCATGGTTCCCAAAAGGAGGCAGCATCCTTGGAAGAGAGCATCAAACAATCACAATTCACACACACAAAGTAGATAAGCAGATAAGATCCATAGATATTATCAAAGAAGTGTATGGCTGTTGCCATTAATTTGGTGGGCACAGATATATATATAATTGACCCAAAACGTGTTAACCATAATTTCCAACCATTGCCATTGAAAGCGTGTTTTCTTTTGTATCCCACCCTATATATGATCAATGTGGGCTCACAAAGTCGCTGTTCTAAAAGATACGAGAAATGACAAATCCAATTAGACCAACCACGTGGACACTTGTCACCAATCAGGTCACACCATGTCATTGTCTTCGTAAAGTTTTTTTTTTCTTGATGGGATGTTTTATTAATGAATTTAATAATATAAGAGAAATAATTATTTTTTAAGATGGCATACTTTCGGTCTAGTTTGAATGCAATTAATTTATTTAATTAGGAAAAATAAATAAAATATTAAAGGCAGTGGATATTAGGCTGTTTGCAAAAAAGAAAAAAATAATTAGATGCCAAAACTGTAAAAAGTTTGGTAAAAAACTTTGAAATTACTTTAATTAAAATGCATCCGTCTCTAATATAGATATTTTAAAATTTTTTTCTTAACACACACCTTTAGGTGGTCGAAGAAATTCGAACTTGATTATTACTTTGAAGAAAAAATACTTTAACCACGTGAAGCAACCTTATTGATATGTTGTAGTTTAAAATAAGCAAAGATCAAATTTTCACATTTTTTAAGTATTTAATAGAAAATAAAAAATTATAAGAACATATATTTGGTAATTAAGGTTAATTTTTTGGTGAAAAGGTAATTAAGGTTAATGTATAAATTGATAACGTGATATTTTATTAGTAATCTAGAACTTACTATTTAAATGAATGTCGGTAATTGAAACTAAGTCCTATTTATATATGTCTCATAGCCCCCTTAGGCCACATAATTAAACGAAGTAGGTTATATTTGACTTCATTTTTATCTTATAATTAAAGTAGAAACTATTAATTTTTATTTTTATTTTTATTTTTATTTTTATATGGTGGAGATGAAGAAAAGTGAAATATTCCCTAGGAGTTGGATAAACATAAATAATGGCAGCTATGACTTTGAAGTTGCCAATTCAAAGAACAAATTAGAGACTCCAACGTGCATTGGTCTCCCTAAAGGATTAATATGAAATGGAATATACTATCATATATTAATATGGCATTTTTATAAATGTCAAAATTGACGTCTCCAAATTCTAGTGCTTATCGTACTTTTCTGGGATTAATTGATCTTAGTCTATGGTCTTATTAAAAGTATGACTTTTTTTATATTTTTTTAAATTGATCTAAAGTGAATTTAATAAAAATATTAAGGGGGTATAATTGCGTTAGTTTAACATGTTAATAAAATCGCTCTTTAGCAAGAAAGTTTTTTAAGTCTGAATGCTTAAGTGGGGTTTATTATTGTTAGATAGGAAATTGAGAATTTGGTATCCTCACTCAATTAATTTAATATTTTTGTTATATTTTATTTTCGGATAATAAAATAGAACGGTATCTTAATAAAAGTAAAGTAATATTTTAATACACATTTTGATCGAAATTGATTTTGTGCTCCCGAATTTATAATTGGTGACAACTTATAGGAGTTCTCCACTTGTAAAATTGGACCGAGTTTTTAGCAGGCAAAATTAATTTCTGGGTCAAAATATACATTAAATTACTTGGCAAAACCGATTTTTTTAATCAAAATATACGTTAAATTACTTGGGTAAAATCGGTTTTCCGGTCAAAATATGTTAATTAAATTACTTGGGTAAAAGGGGTTATCTGTTCAAAATATACATTAAATTACTTGGGCAAAATCGATTTTTCAGTCAAAATATGTTAATTAACTTACTTGATTTTTAAAATATAGTCATATTTTATCATCGGAAAATAAAATATACTAAAAATACTAAATTGAATAAATTACTATACCAAATTTGCTTAGGAGAAATCCCAATTTTCTTTAACGATTAATACAAGAACTATAATTAAATAGAAAATTTTTCTAGTAATACTAAATTTAAGCAAGGATCGACCATAGTTAAGGGATTAGTCATGCCCACTAAACCAACTGAAATCTATTATTAAATATTATTATGATTGACGTGGCACGTACCCGCTGTCGGTCTAAGCCAATCACCTTGCCCCACGTGGACGATCGGGGGTCAAATCTCGCTCGGAGATCACCTTTCGACCATCCTACTCAGAGACCCATTTACCCCGCGAGAATTATCTCACAGGAGTATCGACCCAAATGCTCGGCCTAATCGCATCTGTCGGGATCGACCCACAATCTCCGACTGACCAGCGCATTATTCCACTAGCGTAGTGGCCGACCGAGCATTTAATGCAAGGCCTTAATGGGGCACCTGTCAGCTCCCCATGCCGCCACGACGATGCGGTAACTTCTCTGTCCTCTCTATATAAATACCCCCTCCTCATTTATTGCACGGTAAGTTTTACCACCTAACACTTTTCACCACTCAATTTTCTCGATCATCTTTACCGATCCTGACTTGAGCATCGGAGTGCCAACCCGGGTCTCCCACCCATCTCCCCCGAGTTGGCCTCGGAGCTCACGTTTGTCGACCTTTGCAGAATTCGAGCAGTCAGGCGGCCGTTTCCCCCATCAACAAATAGAGTGACCGCGTCGAATCTCTCAATCGACCACCAAGCAGAGATTTAGGCACGATCATATGATGATGATTGATTTTTTCTTTTTAATAATTCAGCAATTTGCTTATATAAATTTTTAGCATACGTCCATGAAAACACAATTAGTATCACGGGCATAGCATCTCGGTGCCCTAGTTCACTCAACTCCCTCAAATTATATTTATATATATATATATATATATATATATATATAAATTTGAGAAGGATCACTAAATCTATAAATTTATAAAAATAGTTTTAACAAAAAATAGAAAATTTTCACTTCTTAAAAATTATGAGACAGGCGCTCCCACCTGCTCTTGTCTCTATTTTGTTTTTTAAAAATATATATACACTCAAATGAAATTCGAATTGAAAATATTACCCTTGAGAATGAAATTATTAATCACTTGAATCAACCTCTATTGGCCTCTCTCGTCCCTAATTAATTGATTCCAATAAAAATATTTACAATTACATCACCTATTACAATCACAACAACAACAACAGTAATAAGAATAAGAATAAATACACCTTAAAAAAAAAATAATATACAGAATTAATTCCTAATTTTCAACTCTTTTTTCTTTTCTTTTTTCTCTCCTTCCCCTTTGTTCCTCCAGAAAAAGATAAACAAGGAATACGTTGACAAGAACAATAATACTCACCATTCACCTAACAAAACCCTTTTCTTTGGTAATCAACATCCATCCACTGTAGTCTGGAACTGTCGTGGAAGTTAATAACTCGAAATATTTTAGTCAAGTCTTTGTTAGCGTGCTGCCTTATCTAAGTCCCACTTTTAACGTTTAGTGGAATATTATGCATACAAATTAAAGAAACGTTATGCATAAAAAAAAAAAAGAGAGATAATTGTTGGGGTATTATTCTTTGGTATAAAACCAATAAAAAACGCTAGACCCAAAGACGACTATGATTGGCCTAATTCAGTTCTTTTTGAATATTCGAATATTTAATTTATTTTATGGTTGGTGTTGTGTGATTACTATCCAACTAATACACCATTAAGATTTAAGACTTTTGAATAATGTGTTAATCACGGGTTTATTATATTGAAATTAATCGCTTTAATTTGTTAAGTAAAGTGGGATCGGATTATGAGCTTCAAGCCAATGACCTATCGAAAGCTATCATAATTTTTTTTTTTTTTAATTTTTACCATGATAAATATCTTTCTATGCAATTATTGGCCATATCATATTAATGAATACTTTACAATATGTCAAATTTAATATAAGTTACAAACTTTTGTTGGAGACACCCAAAGTTTGAAGTTCTATTACAAATTTTGGTGGTTTTAAATTCAAAACATATATTAAAGAAATAAAATTTTAACCCAAATTCGACTCTGTCAGATCTCAATATACTTACCATTTAATTAGTTATTCTTTTCAAATTTTCCACCAATCACACTACAAATATAAAATATTCGCCTTCTCATTACGTCAATTTGAACGAACCAAACTTAGACCATATAATTACCCAATCTTACACAAGTAAGTCACCATATATATAAGAGTGTCATTGTAGAGGAGCAAAATGAATATTACAATTTGAGATTTCTTCTCACCCACGCTCCCGTTTCTAACTTTTTATAAGTGAATTGTAACAGAAAAATATTCTTAACATCTACCTCTAATTTCTGACGAAAAGGGATCATTTGTCCCGAAAATTTTTAGTTCAAACCTGGTTTAATTGAACATTTATCATTTGATTTGTTATTCTCCCTAAATTTTTCACTAACTACATGTTAAATATAAAATACTTACTTCTATTAAACTGATTCGATCAAACCAGATTCAGTTTAGAATTATCCGCTCTGCTCCCGGCACAATTTCTTCGAAGTCTCGTACTACTATATACATCAACTAATTTTATTAAATTCATTTAAAGCATATGGAACCTCATTCATTTTATTCCTTTTACCACACAATAATGTAAAGGGTAATCAATCTTTTAAACACCCATTAATTGACTAATTCCATGTTCAACGTATATCTACTCAAAAATCTTTTTTCATTATGAGGAAGACTAATCCACGACGCAATGTGAAAAAAGGCACAAGGGCCAAAAAAAGAAGGAAATAAAATATAAAAAGAAAAGATAGTCTAAAAAAAATATTCGTAAAGATCTTGGATAGGATTATGAATTTGCATAGTATAGTGTGAATGGGAATAATATTATATAAAAAAAAGTATGCTAATATAATATTTAACATGTGGTGTAAAAGATTTGGACATTAAATTCCAAACCAACCTCATGACTCATTACGTAGAGTCCCATATTGGTAAGTCGGTCCTCTGTTCTTATCCTCATCTCTTTCTTCTACCATACCAACTTCCCTTGTTACAAATAACGCCTCCATAATATATACATACATATATATATATATATATATATATATGTTTGTGTGAATTTATTAATTTTTGCATAAATTTCTAAGCTTTCCTTATTAATCCCTTTCACCCTCATCCAAATGAGAATCCCACTATGTTATAATCAATCTTTCTTTGTTTACCATAAGCTTCATGAATCGCATTCTTTTTGTTTCCTACACCCACCGATAATATAAAGAACGGGAAGCAATCAAGCTACACTCTTTTTTGCTGAAAAAGCTTCGATCTTTGGCTGTTAGACGCAGTGAAAAGTCCAAGATCTTGAGATTTTCTTTCTGGGTTTTTGTTTTTGTGTTTGTTTTTCTTGTTTTGAATTTGTGGGATTCAATTATGTTGTCGAGATCTTATTTCAATCTGTTAAACCTCGACGACTACTCGAGTGATCGAACGCGAATCCCGAGAGTGATTTCAATGGCGGGGATCATTTCCGATTACGAGGACGGGGATAATGCGGAGGAGTCCGACGCGGCTTCCGCCGCCGCTCAAGAACGGCGGATAGTGGTGGCGAATCGGCTGCCGTTGAAATCTTGTTACAACAAGGATTCGTCGCAAGGGTTCAAGAAATGGTCTTTTGATTGGGATGAGGACGCCTTAGTTCTGCAGCTGAAAGATGGGTTTCCGCCAGATGTTGAGGTTGTCTACGTTGGGTGTTTGGGCGTCGAAATTGATCCCTCGGAACAAGAAGAGGTTGCCCAATTACTGTTCGATAAGTTCAAGTGTGTCCCCACTTTCCTACCGTTGGATTTGATCAACAAATTCTATCACGGCTTCTGTAAGCATTATCTATGGCCTTTGTTTCATTACATGTTGCCTTTGACACCTAATCATGGGGTTCGGTTCGATAAGGTTATGTGGCAGGCATATGTTTCTGCAAACAAGATATTTGCTGATAAAGTGATGGAAGTGATCAATCCGGATGAGGATTATGTGTGGGTTCATGATTATCATCTCATGATTCTTCCTACTTTCTTGAGGAAGAGGTATCACAGGGTAAAGATTGGATTTTTCCTTCATAGCCCTTTCCCTTCCTCTGAAATATATCGGACTTTGCCTATTAGGGAGGAGATTTTGAGGGCCCTTTTGAATTGTGATTTGATTGGGTTTCACACTTTTGATTATGCTAGGCACTTCTTGTCTTGTTGTAGTAGAATGCTTGGATTGGACTATCAATCCAAGAGGGGGTATATTGGGTTGGATTATTATGGTAGAACTGTTAGTATTAAAATTCTTCCGGTTGGGATTCATATGGGTCAAATTCATGAAATTATGTCATTGCCAGATACTGCACTTAAGGTTCAGGAATTGAAAAAGGAATATGAAGGGAAGATTGTACTTTTAGGTGTGGATGATATGGACATGTTTAAGGGGATTAGTTTGAAGTTCATGGCATTTGGATTGCTTCTTGATGATAATCCAAAGTACAGAGGAAATGTTGTTCTTGTTCAAATCATGAACGCTCCAAGGAGTCAGGGGAATGACATCAACGAGGTTCAGGACGAAATAAAAAAAGTTGCAAACGAGATTAATACAAAATACGGTAACCCCTCTTATCAGCCAATCGTTTGCGTAAACGGGCCAGTTTCTTTTCAAGATAAAGTTGCATATTATGCAATTTCTGAATGTGTTGTTGTGAATGCCGTTCGGGACGGGATGAACTTGGTGCCTTATAAGTATACCGTTTCCAGACAGGGCAGCCCAGAATTGGACAAGGCACTCGGGCTCGAGAAAAACACACACACCCCACGAAAAAGTGTGATCATTGTTTCTGAGTTCATAGGATGCTCCCCTTCATTGAGTGGGGCGATAAGGGTGAATCCTTGGAATATCAACAGCGTGGCGGATGCAATGGTTTTGGGGATAACGATGCCGGATTCTGAGAAAGAACTAAGGCATGAGAAGCATTATAAGTATGTTACATCTCATGATGTTGCGTATTGGGCAAGGAGTTTCGACCAGGACTTTGAACGAGCATGCGGCGAGCATTACAGGAAGAGGTGTTGGGGTATTGGGTTTGGTTTGAATTCAAGAGTTGTTGCTTTGGGTCCCAATTTCAGGAAGCTTTCAGTCGAGCATATTGTTTGTGCGTATAATAATACCAACAGTCGGCTTATACTTCTTGATTATGACGGAACCATGATGGCTAGAGACAGAGTGGATAAATCTCCAAGTCCTGAAGTCATTTCGGTCTTGAATAATTTGTGCAACGACCCGAAAAATATTGTCTTCATTGTGAGTGGAAGAGGGAAGGATTCTTTAGGGAAATGGTTCGATCAGTGTGAAAAACTCGGGCTTTCAGCAGAACACGGTTACTTCAACAGGTATATCTCCAAACCAGCTTAGGAATTAGTCCAACTACTTGAATTAATTGATCTGATCCTTTATTTCTTATACCTTTTAAAAGATTACATTCTTCCTTTTGTTAATTGTTTGTATGGTGTTCTGTTAGGTGGACTAAGAATTCAGAGTGGGAATCATGCCGGTTTGGCGTGGATTTGGATTGGAAAAGAATTGTCTTGCCCATAATGGAGCATTATACTGAGGCAACAGATGGTTCATCAATAGAGCAAAAGGAGAGTGCTTTGGTATGGCATCATCAAGAAGCTGATCCTGATTTTGGTTCATGGCAAGCAAAAGAGCTTCTTGATCATTTGGAAAGCGTTCTTGCTAATGACCCCGTTGTGGTGAAAAATGGACAGCAGATAGTAGAAGTGAAACCACAGGTATGATCTTTGATAACTTGTCAATATAAATGAGCTATGGTGTTATTGAGAAAAGTTGATAGTTGTTTAAATAATTTCATTCGACTTCTTTTTGAACGAGCATTTCTAAAAATTTAGGTGGTTGATATACGTATGTAAACCATATAAGATAAGAAATACTTGTGGCGACGTATTTTGTATGACGTGCCACGATTACTATATTGCTGCTACATTTTGAAAGGATATCTTGTTGGATGTGTCCCATTAGACACTTCTCATTGATGTGAGGGACTGTAATATACCCATTTTAATTTCATCGACGTACATCCGGAGATTGAGATATTTATAGTTGGTACCACAAGTTTGAGAGAATTACATCAGACTTCCTGAATGTTTAAAATTACACGGACCACCCAACATTAGGAGTGTACATGTGTAATGTTTCCAAACTCTTAGGGGTGGTTTGTGTAATTTTGAAAAATTCAATGGAGTTATTTGTAGTTTCTTCAAACCTTGCCATTACCAGCTTCAGCAATATTGCAGTCTTGGGAAGGGTGATTGACCCTATCTAATACGTGCAACACATCAATTTCAGGGTGTGAGCAAAGGTGTGGTGGTTAAAGACTTGTTGGAAACAATGAAGAACAGAGGAAACGCAGCAGATTTTGTTTTGTGCATAGGCGATGACAGATCGGATGAAGAAATGTTCGAGGCAATCGCTACTTCTGTTTCGCTGCCTGATACAGCAGAAGTATTTGCCTGCACTGTCGGTCAAAAACCGAGCATGGCTAAATATTATCTTGATGATACATCTGAGGTCATCAAAATGCTTCAAGGCCTTTCGGCTGCGTCCGGGCAGCAGCAAATGCAAAAACAGCCTCATGATTTGGTGTCGTTTGAAGGCTCAGTTTGATATTTCCGGGTACGCAAAATGGTGAAAGAGGGATCTAATTTTAGGGGGGGGATACAGCAGCAGCTTTGTACAGAAGATATACATAATTTTACAGCAGAATTTTAGGTATCTCTTTTGTTCGTAACTTGTCAACAGTGATGTTCCATTTCATTTGTTGGTAATACTGAGAATAGATATCGGTTGTTTTTCGAGAAATTTTATACGGTTTTTTGTTTAACGCTGAATCGTGCTTTATTCATTTTTACTTATTAGATACTTCTAAGTGCAAGGATCTTGATTTACAACGACCATCCTAATGTATGGTGTATTAAAAAGAGCAATTTTTGGGCATCAGAAATAAGGATATCGAAGATTGTATGTCTTCTGTCCTTTAAAAATATAAAATCCAAGGGTCAAATTGTAATTTCTTGATACTTAAGAGGGAATTTTTCACTGTAAATAGTAAATACTACAAGACAATCAGATTATGTAACAACGGGACACTGAACCTAGTCTATGTTCTAGTTATGTATACATACATGGTAAGTTGTCGGGCTGTAAAATCATGTAGATAAAATATGTAACGTTCTACTTCTTGCAACCTTTTTATCCGAGGTTATGTCAAATCAAATGGCTTTTAAAAGATAAAAAGACATAAGAACTAGAATTCATGGATACGAGAATAGGAATAGCTCGTGATGGAATATTTTGTGACGAAAATGATTATTTTATCATTTTTATCAAATAATAGGTATTGAATATGAGTTTCGCGGCAAGATAAATGATATTTTTGTAGGTCTATAGATAGTATATTTATTTTATGGATAAATATTCTGAACATCCTTTACTATCGCGGTTTTTGGACTTTGCATCCCGAACTAAACAAAGTCTACATTTGCATCCTCAACTATTGTTTTGTGATAAATTGCAACCTGGTTCCAATGGAAGTGTGACACGTATCCCAAATTTCTTCCACGTGTCACATGATGAGTGGAACCAAGTTGCAATTTATCACAAAACAATAGTTGAGAATGCAAACGCAAACTTTTTTTAGTTCTGGATACGAAGTCTAAATATCGGGATAGTACAGGATGTTCACAATATTTATCCATTTATTTTATCTTCCTTGAGAGTAAAATTGTTCATAGAGAATTCTGAATAGAGATGTTGAGCTCCTGCTTGAGGAGGGACAGTTAGTTTTTATTTTTTTAATACTACAAGTAGGCGTAATTTAACAACAAAATATATAGTTGTGAATCTATTTCAAATAAAAGTATTTTTAATCAACATGTCTTTATACAAATAATAGTTCATTAACAAAAAAAAAAAAACTATAACTAAATAAGTTACATTTAATTAAATGAAATAATATGAGTAATAAATTATGAACTAATATTATCTTTTAATTAAAATATTAAAATTTTAATTAGTTAATATATATGCTTGCTCATTTTCAGATGTGAATTACTGCAAATAAGTTGTTTGTCTTAAAAAAGTAGTTATCTGCTTTGCTTGATATTTTGATTGTGGTGGTGAAGAACAGGTAAAAATGGAAAAAGTGGATAGTTGTCTCGTCCTTCTCGGAGGAACAATAGTCACAATACTAATCCTTTTTCTGTTTGAAAGTTAGCAAGAAACTGCTGAATCCATGAGATTTAGTCCAGTTTGTTATCATACATATATATATTTAAGGTAAAATACAATATTTTTCTCATTTTTACAATTTAATCTTATCGAAATCTTGTTGTATTACAATTAAATCCTATAAATTTTAAAAATTTGTAATGTTGGTTCGATTTTCATCGAAAAATCAATTTATCGTCGGAAATGTCTACGTGACAGGCACATCAGCAACATGAATTGGAAAAATGTCAACTCAAAAATTACAAAATTGGCCCTATAAATTTTTTATTTTGGCAAATTTATTCATATTTTGTATTATCATTTACAATTAAGACTCATAACTTTAAAAATCTTACCATGTATCTCTGTAAAAGATTTATTTAAATCTGTGTCTTTATTAGTTCTTTTTTCATTTCTAGTGGGATTGAATTTTCTTTTATTATTATGAGAGTATTTGTAAAATTTGAAAATAAGTAATTTTATGATGCTCAACTTTTTTCGTCTAGAAGCACTCACATGCTCTCAACTTTTAATTCTAACTTGTCAACGGGGTTGGTTCAAGTGGTTTTCTCCGAAATAACGACCTAAGTTTGAATCCTATTTGGGATGTGTATTTAAGAAAAAAAATCTAATTCTAGCTTTATTTGCTTCTAACCTTTTTGTTTTTCCTTTTCAAATACTCATTATTTAACTTCTTCAATTATTTACAATTTCAACTTCAACTTCTACTCTCCCATAAGCATGCTTCAACTCTAGAAGAGTTTGCCAACCTATTTATTTTGTATTACTTTTTACATTTCTATTGGGATTGAATTCTTTAACATTATACACATTCCGCTCATTTACGTAACGTTAGTATTTAAATTTAAACCTTTTTTTTTTGTCTCATTTCAATGAATCTGGATTGCTAAGTTTTTTAATTAACAATTTCAAATTGGTGTTATTTATTTGTGACATCAAACAAACACTACAGTCTACATGACCTAACTGATTGGCCGAAATGCAACAGAAAGGTGCAAAAATTTATGGATTGATTGATTTTAATATTATATGTTCCGTTTAAGAAAACATAATCCCTGTTAGAATGGGACCTTAGTGATCACCAATAATAAATTATTGCATTTCACTTTCCCAGCAATTTATATAAATAATTTATGCCTTTTTCCCTACTTTTTTTGTATTAAATGCTTTGCGCGTTTCAGACTTTCTCAATAGTTTCAAGTCTCTAAATTTTATATAATCAGTAGTAGCATGACTTAAAAGTTATGACATGGATGCAGATACATCGATACCGATATAATATGATATGAATACAGCGATATAATTTTTTTTTTTGAATTTACTATGTGAGGGATATCGGACATATGGTCCAATACGAATATCCGACGCGACACGTCACAACAAAATGATATTTTAAAAGTGTTCGTGTATCATAACTTAAAAGTCGGTTATAATTTATTATCAATGACATGAAAATGTTAGTTGAATAAGTAACGAATAATATTTTATTCTTTAAGATAAAGAGTAAACTATAATAGTGTAAACAAATATATTCAATTAAGTTAAGTGGACTCAAAACTTTATTGCAAAATTGAAGGAGCACGACGCACCAAATGCATTAAGATTTCGGACGAAAAACTATTGCACCAACTTTTTCATACTTTTAACTTTTTGTTTTTTTTAGGTGAATCCTTTTTAATACTTACTATCCTTGACGATACTCACGGGTTGGTGAATGCGTTTGTCCCCTTAAATGTCTTTGATCTTGAAAAAATTATTTTATTTTATTTCTTTAATTCATATTTTTATATAAATTTCATACATTTTTTTTGGTCAAATAATTTCGTACTTTTAAATTGATGAAGACAATTCCTTTTCATTCTCGATTCTTTCTTTTCGAAATTTTGGTTCTGTCTCTTGATTACATTATTAAGTGTTTTAGGATGTATAATCCTATCATAATTCGGCATTTAATATTCATTACGCTATCGTCCTCCTACTTACTTTAGCACTATCGATAGGTTTCATAGTTTAACCTTTTCTTTAAGTCGCTAGTGCTACTTAATTTCTAGATCAATTAGTCTCTCTTAATGTTGGTATATAAGAAAGAAACGGCTATGGATCACTCAATCTGTGTTTGTTAGTCTATACCTGGGCGAAAATTCTAATGCAAATCATAGTTGGATCGAATCTAATCCATTAAATAAACAAGTATATTATATTTGTGATTATTTTTCTTAAATTTCATATATATACCAATCATAAAATAAATGTAAGAAGACATTATCCCCTCCTTATACTAATTATGCCAAATTAGGTCCGCCGGCTAGCGATTCTATATTGGCTAATGGTCAGTGATTGATAAAATTATGAGAGAAATACACACTACGGCACATAAGATGTCATATATATAATTTCGGAAAATTATTAAAATTTGAAACTAATCTTTCAATTGGAAAGTGACCATGGAAAGGATGAGTGTCCGAAGTTTTCGAAGTTGTAAGACCAATCTTTCGATTTTACCACACATTTATATCGGGCATTACATTAAAGATCGTACAATTATTGGTATTTGTATTATTTGAGTAAGGAGTATTTTATTCTTAGATCAATTTCAATTCTTCAAGATTCACGAGCACGAGAAATCATGTCGGGCTTTAATCTTCTGGCCTTTCAGTATATACTAGCATATTCCCCGTGCTATGCACGGTTTTTATATAAAACTTATTGATTTATAATATTATATATTAATCGTAAATATTGTAAACTAAGATAATATTAAAAAATAGTTTATTTTAGAATAGAAAGTAATTTATGTAAAATATATGAAATAGAAAATCATCCAAATTAGGGTATAATACATTCTACCAAAACTTGGTAAATTATTATTATTATTATTATTATTATTATTATTATTATTATTATTATTATTATTATTATTATTATTATTATTATTATTATATTTTAAGTAAGCATATAAAAAATAATCAGTAACAAAAAAAAAATAATAAGTAAATAATTAATTTATGTAAATTAAATTCCAAGAAAATGAATAATAATTCAAGATAAAAAAAAATTACATTCATATTTCAAATAAAAACATAATTTCAATAAACTAAAGTACCAAAATTTGGGGAATATTTATAATCATAAAATAATTAATATATTAATTATTCTAGACTTAATGAGAAGGGCAAAAAAAACAGAAAATACATTTGTTTCGTTTACAATCAAATCAAAGATCCTTGGACCGGCAAATATTATTAAGAAATAGTGAAAGTTATAAATAATTATAAATTTAATGCAATTATTTTAAAATTTTTAATAAAAAAAATACCATACCAAACTAAAATTCAGATAAAAAAAAATTAAAAAGTTGAAAAAATTATAAATAAGTAATGGATAGCTTTCTTAAAAAAGAAAAACTAAAAGTAAATGATATTAAAAGGTGATATTAAATATTAAAAAATAAAAATTATATGAAAATATAACATATTTCTTCAATTTGGGGAAATCATATTAGTTAATAGAAAAGAAAAAACACTCAATCATTAAGAAAAATGAATAAATTTTTTTAAAAAAGTTAAAATTTAAAATAAATAAAAATAATTATTAAAAAAAATAAACATAACTATATTACGTATGTTGTCGAAAAATTAAATGAAATTGAAATTTTTTAAAAAAACTTGTTCATCAATAATAAACAAAAATATCCAAAAGAATTGTATAAATCATAAAAATTAAATGAAATAAAGATAATAAAAGAAATATATGAGAATCTAGAAAAAGAAAAATTATTAAAATCTCACATATATTTATGAATAAATCAAAAAATTATGTACTCCGGACAAAAAAAAATTAAAAACTATGTAATATATGATGCATATGCTTTTATGGATAGATACATATATTAAATGAAATTAAAAAAATTGAACAAAATAGAAATATGTTAACCTATTTTAAAATTAAATTATAAAAAAAATAGATATAATAAATAGAAAAAAAATTCATTAACAAAATCTACAACAATTAAAGTAACTTAGAAAACAATTAAAAAATAAAAATTGTTAGACTACAAAACATATATATATATATATATATATATATATATTGAAGAAAAAGGTAATTGGAAAAAAAATTATCATTGAATTCAAATATAAACTTATTACCATCATCTATTGTCAATATCATGTCAAAAGTCAATGATAAACATGATATTAATGATAAAAATAAATGAGAAATTAATAAAAAAATTAACAATAAAAAAATAAAAACTAAAAATAAATAAAAATGTCCTAAAACATATTAAACTTCAATGTGAAAGAAACTATGAAATAACATTTCTTAATTGCATGAAGAAATTATTAAATCTAACTCTTCAATGTCTCCGATTATAAATATGAAATCAACGCAAAGAAAATCTTAAATCATAAATGAATGACAAAAAAACGAAAAGTTAAAAAAGCAAAAATCATTCGATAATTTGATTAGTTTTGAGCATAACATTAAATACTATTTTATTGCACTAACTACCGCAAAAGATATATTTTACTCTAAAAACATAATTATTAAAATATTCAAAAATAAATATTCAATAATACTTTAAATGGGTCAAATAAAAAAATTAATTTAAATACAATAAATTCCTTTGAATAAACAAAAAAAAAGTTTAAAAATGATAACAATAAAAAGTTAGAATAATTAGATAAATTCATAAAACAATAAAAGTAAAAGGCCAAATTCTCCGAATAAATTTCATAAAAAACATAAATAAATAGATTTCTAAAAAATGTTAAAATCGACGACAACAAAAAATATATATAAATGATAATAAATCGAAACAAAAATAAAAACTAACAAAACTTTGTGTATCAATACATAAATCTTGAATGTTTGTAATTCCTTGAGATGAAGTTTGCAACATAAAAATAAAGAAAATAATTGTGCGTACCGTGATAGAGGCTAAAAAATATGAATGGAATCGGAGGTATGAGAATAAAGAGAGAATGGGGAGGCATGAGAGAAAAATAACGTTTGAAAATAATGGATAAATGCTTAGAACTTTTATAATAAATATAAGAAACCCTAAAAGATAAATAAGGATACAAATTAAGTTGTCAATTTAAAAGATTTCGTAAATTAGGGAGATAATTGATATGATTTTTGAATTGTTTTGAAAAATTAAAGATTTCAATTATTAATAAATGACCTACCATAAAAATAATTTTATCAATTAAAATAATTCAAAATTCTAGAAATTTAGAATTTGGTCAAAACTAATGTAATTGTGTCAAAAGACACCCTTCCTATATATTATAGTATAGATAACAGATGTAGATCAAGGGAATGAGCCCTGTTTATTGTGGTTTAAAAGAAATCTTGATGGTTCTAAATTCTAATTATTAGGGTTATGGTAATTTTATTGTTTGGGGTCAACACATATAAGTTTAGAAATAAATTAATGAATTACTATATCGTTTATGAACTAAGTTCAAGAAACAAAGATAAATTTTAGGGTTAATTACATTTAGCACCCTTAGAAATTTTGAATATTACAATTGGATCTCTGTTAGTTATTTTATTATATTTTTGTCTCTTACAAACATTATAAATTACATCA
Source organism: Lantana camara (assembly GCA_037501455.1). Classification (NCBI taxonomy): domain Eukaryota; kingdom Viridiplantae; phylum Streptophyta; class Magnoliopsida; order Lamiales; family Verbenaceae; genus Lantana; species Lantana camara. Next base: position 15,733,468 of record CM074859.1, read on the forward strand.
TATCAAATTTTCATTAAATATAGATTTTGAGATTTGAATTTTTCATTTTTTCCTTGCCTTAATAGGTAAATTTTTTATACCAAGTTTACCCTAAATTTAAGGCAGGGATAAAATAGGAAATTCAAGTCCCAAAATCTATGATGTCACCTTAAATTTAACGGAAAACTGATCTGGTATAATTTATAATTTTTAAAAGGGACCAAATATAATAAAATAACTAATAGTGATCCAATTATAATAGAGTTTATTGCACCAAAAACCCTGTGATATATCTAATTAGCACTAAGAACCTTGTGATTTCAAAATTCTCAAAGCGAACACTGTGATTGTAATAAATTAGCACTCAATTAGAATTTCAAACCCTACAGCCATGGTTGTAGGGTTTTGAGTGCTAACTTTAATACAATCACAGGGTTATCAGTGCTTATTTATATAATCACAGGGTTCTCTTTGAGAATTTTCAAATCACAGGGTTCGGAGTGCTTATTAGGCATAACACAGAGGGTATACAAGCAAAAAACTCAATTATAATATCTGAAACTTCAAAGGATGCTAAATGTAATCGGTCATAAATTTTAACTATTATTTCCGCAATGCTTTTGTGATGCTTAAGAATAATACTACCTTCTCATCTTTTAGATTCAACACTCTTTCCCTTTAGCTATATATATATAATTAAAAATAATTTTCTTATATATATATATATATATATATATATATATATATATATAAGAAGATCAAAGAGTCTCAAGTAGTTATATTGTATCCTATAAGAAAAGTATTAAGATCATTGCAGGACTATCCCAAACAATCCGATTGTCGCACAAGTAGGATTTTCTTGCAAGTAAGTTATTACATTTATTGTTTTTATGCTAAACGTGTGTGATTCTCGACTCTCAAGATAAATTAAGAAGTGTTGTTTGTCTTTTTTTCTTTCAAGTTTGTGCGCATACATGACCAACACATACAATTCGTGGCTTTTAGCGGTGCCTGGTAGTGCGAGTGTGTCAGTGCAATTTAATAAAATCACACAAAAATGCGAATGTAACACGAAATAATAGACAAAACAGACTTCTATTAAGCAACAAAAATGAAATGATTATCTCGAGGGTTCACAACTATCTGGAATCGGGACTTAAAAGAGCAATTCCTACGTATCTACAACTCAGCTAACCTCAAAATGCACACGCGGGTCAAAAATAGTACAAAAATGAAACCGAAAAAAGAAGAGAATGAGAATTGAGAACTAATAAAAATTATGAGTGGTTCTTCGACTACAAGTCTAGTGTAGGGTGTGAATAGTGTGGTAAAGACCTAAAAAAAAGAAATAATAAAAACACTCTACAGTCGAAAAATTTCTAAACTTCCTGAAGGTCTCGATCCCCAAGCTTTTAACCCCGGGTCTTCACGTTCAACGCACTTGAACGGGTCGATCACCAACCAAAGGACTCTTCCTCGACCTCACGTGGCCAAATTTAAATGATTTGACCTTTTCTTTATAAGACTTCGAAGCCTCATTTACCTGAAAACAAAGAATCTTAGGAGATAAAAACTCCTTAAGCTAACTAATGTGATTTGGCCAAATCTGGGGCAAATCGATCACATTCCTAATTAATTGTAATTATCAAAAATAAGTTACAAATAAAATCGTAATTTCCCTCAATAAATAATAATTAGGTCTCTCGCCACTGATGAGACCCAATTCTAACAAAGACATGTCACGACATTTGGACTCTCAGGAACTTGACACGTGGGCCTAAGAGCCACAACGAACCCTCTCTCAAGTCTTGCAAGAATGCAAAGCTACAACTCTTGAGTTACTACAAGTCTCCCCTCGACAACCAAGCACAGTTAAGGGACCTCGAAGGGCTCAGTAATGACTCTCAGTCTTCTATGACGCTTTGGAGGGACACGGACTATATGCTGAACACCCCTTGGATCTCGAGGACTGGTGCCCCTCGGGTGTTGCCCTAATACCCCTTGAGAGGGAATATATCAGTGATGAAATTCTCCCTCAAAGCACATCGAGGGTCCCTACCCCTCGATAACAACCCAGAAGTGCTCTCTGACAAATCGTACATGACCGTACTCCTGCTACAGTTACCTTTGCGGCTATCTTTTTGGCAGGCCTACATATGTTTAACCTCAGACACCCCTCATTGGGCCACGTGTATAGGGCGACATTCCATCGTATCGGAGCAACACGAATCACTAAATGGTCCTCCTTCTCTACCTATAAATATCCCAGTTTGTCATCTTCATAAGTAAGCTCTACTCTAAGCATTTACTGTAACTTCTCTTTAGCTCACCTATTTTACTGACTTGAGCGCCAGAGAGTCAAAACTGGTCATCCCCCCATATTTCCCAACTTGACTTTCTAATGTTTTGCCTTTTGTGTTTGCCTAGCAGGGCCGAACCCAAGATTCATAGCTATTCTATTTCAACTTCTCTAGTATACTGTTCTTGGTATTTCAAGTCATATGTAAATTCTGAATGATGTTATAGTGCACCTTAAATCACACAACATCAACCACGTTGGCGCATCTGCCACGTGGCATTTTTTCAAATTCGATTGGACAAATTAATTATAATTTGGGTTAGAGTTAATTAATAATAATTAATTAATTAATTAAATGTTATATTTATGCCCAAACAAGTGTCTTACAATGAGTTCGAATACCTTTGACCACATTAAGGATGTGTGTGAGAAAAAAAGTGTCTCACAGTCCGAAATCAAATTTTCCAACAGACGTTAATCAAGGTGGAGATTGTTGGAAAAACGAGTTCGAAAGGCAACGAAAATTTAAAAAAATTTCCAACAAGGATTGTTAGCTTGCAATTTTTATTTCGAAACTCAACAGAAAGTTTTTGAGTAACTTACTTTACTAAAATCTTTCTTGAAAGGTTTTGATCCGCCCTCAAACGTTCTTCATGCGATAATAAATTTTTCCGTTTCATGATCGGTCTTTTCCTTCAAGACTCCAAAGTAGAAGTCTTCTAGAATGTATCTACAGTTCTACACAAAACCTAGGTACAAATCAGATTAGTAAGTATGCTAGTACTATAATCTGTGCATTGAAAAAAATGAGAAACGAGAAATAGAGGGCAAGAAATTTCTCCCGTCAAAACCCAATTGATGCGTGAAATAATTCACGTATAAGCTTCAAAGAAAAAGTCTATCTTTTCTACAGGTTAGGGTTGAGAGAGTCTATTTTTTTTATTTTATCGGAATAAAGAATGACACTTCACGAATGTTAGTTTAAGAGAAAGAGAGAAGTCTCTTGTTGACTAAGAAAAAATAAGGAAATTTTACTCTCGTATGAGGGCTTTACTTTCGAATGGGAGCCGCCGTTAATAAAAAACCCTAAATTTCACCGGCGAATCTAGCGATCGGAGTCTTGGAGAGTGCTGCTATTCAACACGCCGTCGTTCGCCTGTTCTTTGCTTCTCTAGTGTTTAGGTTTTTCGCTCCCGTACTTATTGCTGTTGTGCTTCTTTTCCCAGGTTTCCCGTCAGGTGGTGTTATAGGCTGTAAGGAGTCCGTGTCAGCACTTCCGTGGCCTCATCGAGTTCCTCTACAAAACCGGCATCGTCGGACTCAGATCTGGATCTGTCTAGATTAACTCAGGTTCTCTCCCTGACCTCCAAGGAAACGGATATTTTAGAAATTCCTGTTTCAGTCCGTAGCAAGTTACCGATTAATCAGGCTTTGACGTTAGTTGGGAGAGTCTTTTCGGGGAGAGCTGTTAGCTTTGAAACCTTATGAACCTTGTTAAGGGAATGGACATCACGAGGCTAGGCGTTGATAGGTTTCTTTTTACCTTCAACCACAAACTTGATCTCCAAAGTGCAACAGAAACTTCTCCTTGGTGCTTTGAGAAATATCCAGTCATTCTCCGGTCGTTCTCAGCAGAAGATTATCCCATGTTTGTTAAACTTGATTACTGTGATTTTTGGGTCAGAATTATTCATGGGTTGCCACCCACTTACAAAAATGCTGAGGTTTTAAAGATGATATCTAATAGAATTGGTTTGTTTCGGTCAGCGGATTTGGAAAAGACAACAGAGACAACCGGTTGCATCCCTAGAGCCCGGATTGGGATACTCATGACAGAGCCGCTTGTGAGATGCTTATCATTAAAGCTGTAGATAGGGGAAACCATTTCGATTTCATTCTCTTACAAGAGACTGGCTAATTACTGTTATTTGTGTGGTATATGCGATTATGTGGATCGATATTGTCATTTTCTTTACGAAGACGATTTCGTTGATCCAGCCCCTAAATATCCTTATGGAGTCTGGCTTAGGGCCAATTCTGTAAGAAGTTTTCAGGACGAATCTCAGATTCTTTCTCACAGTACGACTCAGAAATCTGGTAACCACTCTCCCTCTCCATTACAGAGATAATCTTGATTCTATCGGTTTACCACCTCTCCCCCCAGGCGGTACCCCCATCCACTCAACAAAATCTTACCAACCTAACACTCACCCTCTAAATCCCCATGAACAACACACAAACATTCAACTCTCCCGCCAGCCTACCTCCATGAAGATAACCCAATCTCACGCCCACTCTCCCTCTGTACACTATACAAACACTAATAAATCTCCCCATGCTAGCCGTGATATAACTCTAACCATCCAAGAAGGCCAGAGCTCCAACTTACTCTAGAATTCAACGATCCCCCCTATTGCAGCCTACACCACCAAACTCCTCCACCCTCGCCTCAGTTTCAAGAACATTAGTCCTGATAGACAATGACCCAAAACTATTCCCTCTTCAAATATCACCAATCCCACAATCCAGAACTCAGAGTCTGCCCACATGATCTCCCCTCAACTCCAAATTACTCCCACCCACTCGTCTTACCTTGATGAACAGTTAATAAATGTTCCTCTAACCCTCACCATCCCAGACGAACAGCTTGAAGCGCCTGCTAAAATCCGCAAATTCCATAGCAAAAACCAACCCTCTCGATCCAAGACACCACAAAACCAGAATACTATCACATCTCCCAACCCCTCCCCTATTCCCTCGAACTCTGTGCTCTCAGATATCACAAACACAGAAGCGACGTTTGCTCAACAACGTCACCAAGCACAATAAATTGCATAAGTTGGAACTGCCAGGGCACGGGGGGTCCCTGAAGAGTTCGGAACCTGAAGTCTCTCATCAGAGAGCATAACCCCCCTATCATTTTTCTTTCTGAAACTAGATGTAAACAACGGAGGATAGAAATCTTGAAATATCAGTTGGACATGAATGGTATTAGTGTTGATTCAGTCGGTAAAGGGGGCGGTCTTGTGTTGCTCTAGCGTAGGGATGTCGGAATTTCGTTACAAAGTTTTTCCAACAATTACATTGATATTTTTATTGCTGATGGAAATAAAGATGATGTTTGGAGATTTACAGGCTTTTATGGTTTTCGTAAAAGACAGAATCTGTGGCGATTGTGGAATCTCATTAGGTCTCTTTATAGGCAGGCTTCGAAACTTTGGCTAATCAGTGGTGATTTCAATGAGATTCTGGATAACGGGGAGAAAGAAGGAGGCAACGATCGCACCTTATCAAAAATGTCCGATTTTGTTGATGCTTTACGTGATACGAGACTTTCGGATCTGTGCTTTTTCGGATTCCCATTCACATATATGAGAAATAGTAATGCTCCATATACTATTCGGGCAAGACTCGACCAATCCGTTGCTACGGATCATTGGTGGAACCTTTTTCCTGATTCTAGCGTAACTCATCTCCGGGCTTCCTGCTCGGATCATTGCCCGATCATGACCACTTTATCTCAACCGAAAGAAAAACAGAGACAGCGTATCCGTCCATACCGATTCGAAGCATGTTGGGTTAAGACGGATGTTTGTAAGCGTATCATTGCAGATCTTGGAAGGGATCGACTTCGGCCACAGCGGTGGAAACGGTTATTAAGGGTGCAGAAAATTACAAGATAGGCCTTCTTAATTGGCGTAAGGAGGTACAGAAATCTAAGGCTGAAGATTTAGAATATCTTAAGGAGCGACTGGTGATTCTTAAGGAGGGGATTTTTACTCCAGATTCTAAGGCAGACATGCAGGTTTTAAGGGAAAGAAAGAGGCTATTCTGTTAAGGGAAGAAATAGTGTAGAAGCAGTGAGCTAAAACGCATTGGTTAGGTTATAGAAATACGAAAATCTTCCATTCGGTAGCGAAGTAAAGATAGAAAAATAATCGAACTGAGGCTCTTCGTGATAGCAACGGACAGAGATGGGAATCAGAATAGGGTATTCGGAATATTTTTGAGAGTTACTTTGGCAGTCTCTTCTCTTCTAGTAAGCTTACGGATTCAGAAATTGATGTAGAACTTGGGTCTGTACTTCGGAAGCTAAGTGATGACACGGGCAATCAACTCCTCATTCCTTTCACCACTAACGAGGTAAATCGTACTTTGAAAAGTATGTACCCTCTTAAATCCCCCGGCCCTAACGGTCTTCCCCCTTATTTTTTCCAGAGATATTGGGACATTGTGGGTAGAGATGTCATTGCTTACGTGCTTGATTCTCTGAATAATGTTAGGTTTGATAAGAGATTGAATTTCACCTATATTGTGTTAATTCCTAAATGCAAAGATCCGAATCTTATAACACAGTTTAAACCTATCAGCTTGTGCAATGTGGTTTACAATATTGCTTCAAAAGCTTTGGCTAATCGAGTTAAACCTATGCTTGATATTCTTATTTCTCCTAGCCAGTCTGCGTTCATTCCAAACCGTCTTATAAGTGATAATGTTCCGGTTGCATTTGAAATTAATCATATTTTGAAGCTTAAGAACACAGGAAAGAAAGGTTTCTTCAACCTGAAGCTCGATATTAGCAAACCTTAGGACCGGGTCGAATGGCGGTTCCTCGAACGACTGCTGATCAGGTTAGGATTCCCCCTTGTTTTAATTTCTCACATTATGACCTGTATGTCCTGTTGGAAAACATCAAAGTTTGCGCAGCGAAAGTTTAAATTTTTTCAAAACTAGATCTAAAAGACTTGCAATGTTCGTATCGTATTGTAGGGTGTTTCAAGAAACTCACTTTGATTGAAGCTTTCTTGTGATGTCGATACCGCCTATCGAACACCCTTCAAGCGGAATGTCCCTCGAACGTCCTTCGATTAGATCCCAAAGTAGGCAATCCTCCAAAGCGTATCCACACCAGTCCTAGAACACGATCAAGCTAGTGAAAATTCTAGTTCTATGGCTTGTGTTAGGCTAGGATATTTTACTTTAAAAACTTTTCTTTTATTTTTCTCAAAAATAATTAACACTTCTTGAGTGTTGGTCTAAAGAATAAGAGAAGCACCACCCCTTGCATTTATACAAGGTGGTTCGAAATCCCTAGGGTTCCCAAACCTAGTAGACTTTGTTTTCTTGCTCACCAATTAACTCATCTAATTAATAATTTTAATTGAATAATAAGTTCTTAACTTATTCTCCAAGTCTAGCAAGAGATGCCTTCTCTCTCCTACGATAGGAAGTTTGACTTTTCAACCTTTATCTAATAATGTCAAAAATCAAATATTCAATAAATAACTTTGATGGTGCAGGAAACCGGACTTCCTAAAACGTAACAACACTTTTAATATTTGTATGGAAAGGGAAAGACCATCACAGGCGTGAGGGCCTCAGGATCTGGGTTTCCTCTTGAGCGTGGGTTCTTCCAGCTAGGATAACACCAAGAGTGCAAGATGCAACGGTGATGCAACTGTGGTGAGAGTAATATGAAGCTTGAGAAGGTGAGGGGAAATGCCCAGAACAATGAATGCAATATGTGTGCTGAAGATGACTTGGGGGAGAATGCATGTGTTCTTCCCTATTTATATGTTAGGAGTGAGGGTAAATCGGGTAAGTTCTCCGTGTGGTCCCAAACCTGTGTTGCCCTAACACGTGGCAGCCCATGGGGGTGTGAGAATGACATTCCTGAAAAGGAGGCGGCGTGTCAGGTGCAAGGTACACAACACCTTTGTGTCAGAGGTTGTTAGTGCGGGTCGCACGAGAGGAAGGCCCAAGGTCCGCTTCGCTAGGGTTTGAATCCATCACGGTGGGGAAGGATCATACTCGAGCGCTGGTGACGCTCGAAGGGCGCACGGATGGGTTCCCCGCGGTTGATGACCCTTGAGCGTCAAAACCACGAGCATCGGGAACGGGGCCATTGAATCCTTCAAGCACATACGCAGCAAGAGTTCTCTGCAACTTTTACAGATTCCAGCGAGCTTCTTCTTCAATTTCTAGGTAAAACTTCCACAAGTCTTGATATTCTGATACAAACTTTTAGATTTAGGTTGTGCGTGAGTGAAACTTTCTAAGTGAGGAACTGTTTTTTCTGCCATTGAATCCTTTCCAGAAGTCTCCTTCTCCGTTAATCTTACTGAGAGAGATTTCCCATCTCAAGAACCAATAAAAACCCCGAATATGGCGAATAACAACGCAGAAGCCTTTGTGAGGGAAATAGATGAGATGTCAGTGGGGAGTTCTTCCCCTCACAATAATGTGCCTACAGCAGTTCCAATGGCCAGGGTTTCCCCAGGCGAGGAGATTCCTACTGCTATTCCAGTGGCCAGGGCTCCGGTTGAAGCCAGGGATGAAGAGGTTGTCGCCGCCGTTCAAGGAATGAACGAGCGTGCTCCTGGAGGGGTAAATGACCTTTTTGAGGAGATGCACAATGTAATGGAAATGCAGAGGCAGGGAGAGAGAGTGTTTCCTGTGTTGAATAGCGCCGTGAGACCCTAAGATCATAGGATTACGGTGGCCATTGCGGCCCCCGAGGGCGGTGCTGGGCCTTCCGAGCGTCATGCTAAGGCTGAACCTCCCAGGAAGCGACAAAGAAGGGGAAAAGAGCCTGCAACGCAAGTGAGGCAAAATAACCCTCACCAAACCGATAGATCTCCGGATGAGATTGACAGCATCTTGACGCTCGAAGATTTGAGGGAGTTGAGGGCCAAAGCATACTGGGATGAAGCGGTATTTCCCATGCGCCTTCCCGAGGAGGGTGAGAGAGCAAATTTACCGCCGCCAGGGATGATGACCGTTTATTGGGACGCGGTCCTAGTCGGGGGTCTGAGGTTTCCGATCCCATCCACCTTTTGTACCATTTTCCATCATCTTAGACTGTGCCCTTCCCAAATTCTTCCAAACGGCATTGCTTTAATAAACACCTTCGTGATTCTGATGAGGGCATTAGGCCAGGAACCCTCCGTTGATAATTTTGATAGTTTGACCCAGGTGGCCCGCTCTACGCGTTCATCCCCCACAGATGGGTTTTACTACGCCCAAGCCAAATCCGGCTTAAAAATGATTGACTCTCCCTCTACTTCATATGGCGAGCATTGGAAGGAGAAATATTTCTTCGTTGGGGATCCTGGGGGGATTTTCAGGGTTCACCGAGGGTGGTTGATACACGGTGAAGGGCCACTGATTAAGGAAAGGACAAAGAACAAAACTTTCGAGGATTGGGCGAAGGGACTGGCCCTCGCAATGAAAAATGAGAAGAAATGGATCAAGGCTGAGGTCTTGATGAAGAATGAGGGAGTATTATTCCGTTATGGCCTATCCTGTCCCCCCGAGCATGATAACAAATCCTCCAGCAGATATCATGGCCCTTGATGGTTAGATTCTAGGAACTAACTGTTCTAACTCTTAGGATAGCATTGCTGACTTCATTTAGTTTATTGTACTTCTGCAATTATCATCCACACTGCCACCTTTTGACGCTCGTATTCTTTATTTGCAGATATCCAAATATTAACCACAGGAATTAACGTCGAGGCTCTTGCCCGCATGATGAACGCTCAAAGGGCTGGCGGCAACCCCCAGCAACAACAGCAGCAGCAGGCACGCCCTTCCAATGCCCCAAGGGGGAGAGGAATCCGGCGAGGGGCCCGACGTGGCAATGATGGCGCTCCCCCCGTGGGCCCCATTGAGGATTTGACAGTTGACGACGCTCGAGGGTCCCATAGCACTAAGCTCCAGCGGCTCTCGCAACCGCTCGGGAGAGGCGGTTCGCTTCCACGATGCAGTCCGGGCTGACCGCCAGGGAAAGAGGAAAAGATTTCCAGACTCCATCCCCATTTCTGGCAAAGGCAAGGTGGTGGTCGTGGGCCACCGTGGCGAGGGCAGCGATACTTCCTCATCGGAGGATGAGGACTTCTGGAAAATGGGCTGCAGGGGTGACGCTCGTTATAAACGCCAACGGACTGAAGGTCCAGTACTGCTGAAGAAGAGCGCGTACTCCGTAAACCTCGTTTCGGACATCGTCGGAAAGCTTCAGTTTTCTGGCGATCATGACAAGCTGAACGAGCATGATGCCGCTCGAGTCGCGGACGATGCTTGCCACGCCCTCCTGACGGTTAGTCTTTGGTGCCCTTTGTGGGATTTCAACTTTTTCTACTCTAACTTAGATACTGACCCTCGAGTCTGGCTTTCCAGGAGGTAATCCCTAGGCTCAAGAACTTGCAGGGTCGAGCGTAGGCCTATTCTGAACATAAGGCCAAATATAAGAAGTTGCTGCGCATCTCTGACCCCGGTCAGTTGCAAGAGGATTACAACCATGTCAGCGCTCAACTGACTGACGCCAACCTTGAGAAGGATAGGCTGAAGGAGGATTTGAAGCGGTCTGACGACGCATATTTGGTCCTCGACGATCGCCACAAGAAGCTCAAACAAGAGCGCGATCAGTTGAGGAACCAGAATGGGGAGTTGGGCCGTCAGCTGGCCGAGAGCACACACCAAAGTGAAGAGGCCAAGAAGACCCTCGCTGAACTGCAAGAGAAGGTAGCGGGCTTAGAAGAAAAAGTGGCATGGGATGCAGTGCTGAAGTTTGTGCGCTCAAAAGCCTTTGCTTTCGCTGCCAATATGCACTGCTTTGACAACGCTCGTCATTTCTTTTACAAGGCGATTGGGCAGATGGTGAAGCTAGGGTTGGCCCCGGAGAGCGCTCGAACCGATGACCGCCTACGCATGGATCTGGACGATAACTGCGAGCCTATGGTCCAGGATGAAGATCCCTCTGACAGTCTGGCGAAGCCGGAGTATCAAGGACTCGTGTCGATGCTCCAGCAGGAGTTCATAGCGGCCAATCCTATAGACCCCGAGCCCATTCAGATAGACGACGAGGGCACCATTGTGGAAGATCCTGTCGATGAGGAGCCTGGAGAGGCTCAGGCTTTCGATGCCCATGCGTTAACCGTCGTTCCTATTTCTACTGCTCCCCTAGAGCCTGGGAATGAAGCCCAGTGATGCTCCTCCAATTGCCACCCCAACATTTCTCTTGCTCAATTTCCATTGTCGCTTATGAACAATTTTAACCTCCGCATTAGATATATGTACTTCTGACGAACAATTTTAATTTCCTTGATGCTTGAATGCTTATGCTTTAAATTTCCATTTCTTGAATGTTGGGGAATGTTGACGCTCCCTGATTGATGCTTGCATGCATGTTTTCTTTAATGCTTGAATATCTGTGATGGTACCGTATGCGCATGAATGTGTTTCTATCGAGGGTACCCTGCCTTATATTATAGTGCATTCTAGGCTTAGGACTTGAGAATGTCTAGCTACTTGAGTGATGAATGTTTGGGCTCGAGAGCGTTCCTCAACGAGGGCTCCTAGGCCATATCCGTACCGAGGCTCGAATTTGAACTTAGAAACCCTCTGAGAGTTTTAACTAAGTATTGGCCTTAAGATTGTAACTTACATTTTTAATTTTGATGCTCCAGCCACTTGAGTGAACCCAGGAGGCAACTGTAGGACTTATACGCAGGGAATCAACTCGAGCGTAGCTGTAGTGTTGACTTAGTACTTAGGCATCCGCGAGATGATTAGCCTAGTGATAGCTTTTTTACGAGCGTACCCATACTCAAGAGGATGAGGGTCATCAGGGGGTTTACGAGCGCAACTGGTGTGATCAGCATCCAGTTGGTGTAAATTAAGCATTTAACATCCCGCATTTCCGACACGCTCATTCTTAGGGTTCATACACTTATGAATGTCAAACTATTCAGTGTGGAGGGTTCTCAACACACAGATAGCGTTGATTTGAAATTATTGGGGTATTAATTAAGCCGTTCGACGTGGAAGATGCTCGACACGGAGTAGGCTTTCTGTTACCCGGATCATTAATAAAAAAGAAAGCAAATAAATGACATAATAATGGATCAAATACTTACTGCTATTCTTGCAATTTAAAGATGATTACATCATGCTTTTTGTCAAAAGAAAGTACAAAGTGCCCCGAGCGGGCGATAACAAAGGTTGACACTTACACGTAGAATCGCCTAAGATTGCACGCGTTCCACGGTCTAAGGAGACGCTCGCCTTGCAAAGTCTCTAGCAAGTAGGTGTTGTTCGCTCGTACTTGAATGACTTTGAAGGGGCCTTCCCAGTTGGGATCCAATTTACCCACATGTTTGGAGACTTCCACCTTTTTGAGAACCAAGTCCCCTAGCTGGAAGGTTCTTTCCCTGACATGTTTGTTATACTGGTGGGCTACGGTCGCCTTGTACTTGTGGATACGGGCCCAAGCTATGTTCCTCCTCTCATCTAATAAATCCAATTCGAACGTCCGGTTGGCTTCGTTTGCAGGCTCGAAATAGGCAACTCGTGCGGATTCTTGAGCGATCTCCGCAGGTATCATAGCCTCGGAGCCATATACGAGGGAGTAAGGGGTTTCCCCCGTTGCCACTCGTGGGGTGGTACGGTACGCCTTGAGGGCGCCCTGAAGTTCTTCTGTGCATTCCCCTTTCTTACTTTCGAGCATCGTTTTCAAATGCTGGAGTATGGTTCGGTTGGTCACTTCAGCTTGACCGTTGGCTTGAGGATGGCCCACGGAAGTGAAGCGTTGCTCAATCCCCAGCTCATAACACCAATCCCGTGTGTCAGCCGCAATGAATTGGGAACCATTGTCCGAGATGAGTACCCTCGGGATGCCATACCTGCAGATGATGTTCCTCCAGATGAAATCCCTCACAACTTTGAACGTTATTTTGGCGACCGCTTCGGCCTCGGCCCACTTAGTGAAATAATCTACGGCAAGTATTACAAACTTCTTTTGCCCGACCGCTATTGGAAGGGGTCCCACAATGTCAATGCCCCATTGGTCGAAGGGCCAAGAGACATCAATAGGGATCATTTGAGCGGCCGGTAGTTGGGGGGTTTTAGAATGAAACTGGCACTTAGGGCACTTCTTGGAGCAACTGACGGCATCTTGCAATAGCGAGGGCCAGTAGAACCCACTTCTCAAAACTTTCTTGGCCAGTATTCGACCGCCCGAATGATTCCCACAGCTTCCGCTGTGCACATGTTCCAACACTTCCTTGGCTTGCGAGGGTCATAGGCATCTCAGCGGTGGACCTTGGAAAGATCGCTTGAACAGCCGACCGTCGCTATCGAGAGAAAAGCGAGGGGCCTTACTCCTAACCTTCCGAGCTTCTACCTTATCGCTCGGGCAGGTCCCATCCCTGATAAACTTAACGATGTCATCCAACCAATAAGGTTCAGCAGGGTCAATCATGTTCACCCCGCTCGAGGGTTCTGCCTCACTAATCAGCGGTTTCTCTGTCCTGAGGAACGTGACTGAGCGCTCGCATGAGTCATCAAGGGCTGAAGCGAACTTGGAAAGAGCATCAGCACGTTCGTTTTCTGCTCGGGGGACCTGCAACAAATGGAACTCTTTGAACTTAGCGATCACATTCTTAGCCCTCGCTAAATACTGCACCATAGTGGCTTCTCGAGCTTCATAAGTGCCATCGATCTGACTTGCGATCAGCTGGGAGTCAACATAAGCAGTTACCCGAACGGCACCATTCTGGAGGGCTATCCAGAGCCCTTGGATTAGAGCCTCGTACTCAGCCTCATTGTTAGTGACCTGGAACGCCAACTTAATAGCGTAATCCGCTTCTGTACCATGAGGGTCTCTAAGGGACACCCCGGCTCCCCCCCTTGTGAGGTCGAGGAGCCGTCTGTGTGCAGAAGCCACAACCCTTCCTCCACTGGGGGCTCGGTATCCAAATTGAATCGCTCCACTAACAAGTCCGCTACTGCCTGGGCCTGTATCGCCGTGCGAGGCTCGAAAGAGATGTCGAATTGGCTTAGTTCAATGGACCATTTGATTAACCTGTTGGAAAACACGAATCAGAAAGCAGCGGAATTTAAAAAAAAAATTCCCAACAAAAGGATCTAGGACTCGCAATCGTGTAACCAAATTCGTAAAGATAGAAAACTTACTTTTCTTTTATTCTTTCTTGAAGCGTTTCAAGCCACCCAAGAACGCTCTTCTCGCGGCTTGATCCCCTCTCCTTGGTAAAGCTCGAATCTTCAAACTTCTAACTTGAAGTCTCTAGAGAAAGTCCACCAACTTGATCACAATCTAACTAGTAAGGATGCTAGTTCTCTAGTTAGTGTTTAGGCTTAACCTAGGGTTTAATTTAATCTTGGAGAAAAGAAGGTGTTCAACACATGAACCAAGAATTGTCCAAATCCCCCCATAAGGAGCTCGAGCTCCCCTATTTATAGGGAGAGGGTGCCGATCCAAATCCTTGTTGGGAAAGGATTTGGTTCCTCTCTCTCCTATTACTTGATCATCAAGTATTTTCCAACTTTGACTTTGAATTCTAATTCTAGTCAACTTTTAAGAGAGCTAAAAATATCCAAACTATTTTTGGATAATTTTATACTTTATTTATTATAAAATAAATAACTTATTTTTATCTAATTAATTAATTCATAATTAATTAACTAGATTATTTTCTCCAAAATTAGACTTTCTTTTTAATTCAAAATTAAACCAAAGTTTATTAAATAATTAACTAATTAATTATTTAATATATATATATACACACGTGTGTGACACGTGTCACAGTGACACGTGTCACTCACGTGAGCCACACGTGTGATTTCACACGTGTGGAACCCTCTTGGCCCGATTAACTCGTTTAATCATTTTCAAGCCTCAACTCATGTAACCAAGTTGTTGTGTGTGACCCTCTAGGTTCTCAATTCAATTAGCAGTGACCCTAATTAATTAATTCACTAATTAATTAATCAGTCCACAGATTAAACGACCATAGTCTAGCAACAGGTGTTTAACCCCTAGCTGAATTGGAATGTTCGGATTCGACAGAACCTTTAAGTCATTGATTCATGTGAGATACAATCCTCCTACTTACTATCTCTCAACCAAGATCTAGGGCAAGGGAATAATCAGAACCCTAATAATCCGGTCTTAAAGCTAAGTGCATTTCATATCCATTTGATCTCAATCCAAGAAACCCTTTTCTTGATGTCTTGATCTACTGCCTTGGCCAAGGACTCCATATGGCATATGAATGACTTACACAATAAGAGATCATCTTGCAAATGCAAGTGTAGGTCCTTTCTTGATTCTCATTCACTTTCATGAGTCACTTGTGCAGCCCCAGCATAAGCCTTGAATCAGTTGTCTAAGGCGACACCCTTTAAAGCTTATACCAAAGACTACAGAGTTAACTCATAAAGTAACATGGAACCTCAAGTCTAAGGATCAATTAATCACATCAATGACTCGTGAGATATTTCCTAATCTGGAAGTTTCCATTTCCTGAAATAGAAACTTCCTTTCCCATTTAGGAATGTTCTCACACGGGGCACCTCAGTGAACTTACTTATTAAAGTAAGCACCCTCATGTATCACGCACGTATCAACTATACACTTTGCACCTCCATGAAACAAGGTGGTCCTTCTTAAGGGCGTGATCCCACAAGCAAGCCTTAGAGGAGTCAGGTTGACACTCCCACTGTCTGTAGGACTCATCGGCTTGGAGTATTTTACTAATCATGACTTATGTGATATAGGGCTCGTTTCATGAACCATTTCACCTAAATGGTAGAGTCCTAAAGTCATCAGGATTAGGGGAGTTCTCATACATGCGCACGTAATGGAAACACACAAAACACGTATTGGCATATAAAGAAGTGTTTGCCTATAATTAATCGTATATTATTCAAAGATCGTCTGTGATACAAGAAAAGTCCCAAAGCAGATTACGTCGAATCGACTTTCTAGGGCACTATTCCTAACAATCTCCCACTTGCCCGTAAAAGCCATTTAGGTATTCTAAGTCCCATCTTCTCAAGATGCACTTTGAGAGCCTATTGACTTTGGGCGTTTCCAAAGTGGATCTGCTATATTCTCTGCTGATGTGACCCTCTTGTTTACACATCTCTTAGGAAACACCTTTTCCTTATAAAGTGATTCGTAATCACATGTTCAGTCTCTTGGTGAGGTCTTGGTTCTCTTACTTGAGCAACCATCCATTTTATCATACAATATGATAAAGGAGTTGTTTCATGCTAGGAACTTCATCTAACTGGTTAGATGGAGTTTCTTACCCAAACACTTAACTTAGCGTTATATAATACGACTAAGTTCTCAACTACGATAGTCGAGTTTTGCAATGTCCGTCCTTGGAACCCCTTTCCAACACATTGCATTACCATTCTGGTAGAAGTTGTATCCTTGCAATGATTTCATAATCATCCATGTTTGATGAACGGTTACATCAAATATCCTTCTAACAACAAGATCTTTTGGGCTCTGTAAACTAATACATATCCTCATTTCTTCTCAAGTACTCTGAGGACATCCTTTACAGAGATCTAATGACCTTCTCTGAGGTCATATTAGATTCGGCCTACTACGCTTAGTGTTGCGCCATATCTAATTTAGTACATAACTTTTCATACATTATGCACCCTTTCACTTAAAGGGATTTTGGACATTCTAACTTTCTCAAAGTTTATCTTAGGACACATACTCTTCAAAAGAGACGTTCCATTGTCCATACTAAACTCCTTTTAGTACCGTGGTTATGTACTCATTTTGTGAGAATCCTTTTATTCTCTTAGATCTATCTTCTATAGATCTGAATGTCGAGAATATAGGATAATCACCAAGATCTTTCATGTCAAATTGTTTCTTAAACAAGAATTGGTAACTTTCACGTCATCCTTGACATTCCTAATGAGAAGGACATCGTCTTCTAAAGAACCAAAATTGACTCTTACATCACTAACTTCCATATGTACACTCTGAGACTTATTCGACTTCTATCTGTGTCAAACGATTTGACTGTGGAATCGAATTGTCTAACTCCTAGAAGCCTTTATCAATCCACAGATTGACTTTAGGGATTTGCATACCTTATGCATACTCCCACTGAATATGAGATTTATAGAAATACCTTATTTCAGTCTCTTTCAATCTCATATTGAACAAGATAGTTCTCATATTCATTTATCATATCTCATAGTCAGAATATGAGGATGTGGTAAACATAATCCAAATGGACTTTTGCATTTCAATCGTCAAGAAGGTTGTAATGCTTTCCATTTACTCGAAGCTCCACGAGCTTGATCCTATCAGGTGGATCAACCAAGGTCAAAACTTGGTTTGAGTATATGTAATCCATATTGGATTTCAAGGCTTGCTTACACTACTCAGATTCCAAATCTGACAGTGTCTCCTCTTCAAGTAATTCCTTGGCTATCTAGGAACGCGTTCTAAACACGTCTTAAGAGAAGGGTTTCACACGTGTACATACTCTAAAATTTGGCTAAATTTTATCAGATGGGCTCGTTTCTTCTATATGTGGCGTGGATATTTATCCTTAAATTTCTTTGAGGTCTGCTTGCTTGTCTTTCTTCTTCTATAGGAACGATTCCTTGAGAAAGATACATTCCTTGAGACAAACAACCTTTGTCTAAGGGAATTGCAGAAACAATATTCAATATCGTTGTATAAACTTGAACTCATTTCAAACTTATCTCCCACTATCCTCTTCACTTAAGAGGATTCTACTAAATTCTTGGATAAGAATAATTAGGGAATTTAATATGCCACATTGCATAGTGCAACTAAAGGACTGATTTTGGAAGGTACAAAATTCAAAAATCTCTAACTGCATATTCTGGGAGTTTATTCCTAGAATGATTATAAGTCAGTAAAGCTTGCTATGGAATGGACCATATCCTATAAGGTTTCATTCCCTCATTCGGAAACACTAAGGCGTTCTCGAATTAGTTTACTGAGAGATAATCCTATTATCTCTAAGATGACTAAGGAATTAGTTACTAAGATATTGGCTATCTCGATCATATCGATTTACCTATAACTTATGACTACTTCGGTTCCTAACCTCCTTTTGAAATTCTAAGAATTTCATATAAGTTTCGAATTTGTACTTCAATAAGTATATTCATTCATAATGATTAAACCGATGATTGTATCTAGTGCTTACATTAAGCATCTTACACTCATCAGCATGGATCGAAATCCACTATAATTTTGGAACGTTCCATGTTTCACCTAAACAATGTTCCGGGAACGTTTTCCCTTTGAGATAGGATTCACAGGAAGTCAACTCTATAGGTTCATTTTCATAGAATGATCCTAAGGTGTCTGACTTGCTAATCCTTTTATATCTCAACGTTCCAAAGTAATTCGAAGCTTTGTCATCTCACTTACTGTTGTTATCTCGTTGTATGTTCAGAACATTAGTGCCTTGAGTCTTTGCACAACGGATTATGCATAATTGACTCAAAACTAGTGAATTCTATTCCTAGTAGAATTACTAAACGAGGTAACATTTCAGAGTACTCATACTCTTCGCAGTTCCCTTTCAAAGTCCTTATTTGCTACCATAGAAGCAAACGTCCTATTTGATCTCTAGTGTCTTTTTGGCGTACCCCTTACATGCCCCTCCATTGGGCTCTTAAGGGTTTCTTCTTCTTTAGGCCTTCAAGCCTTTAACTTAGGGAGTTTTAGAAGAAGAATTAACCATCTCAACCTTTTATTCCTTCTTAAGGATGCTCTCAACCATTATCAACTTAAATGATTAACTATGCTACATTAGCATCATTCTAGTTGAGCATAAAGGGTTTGAATGATAGTCGAAGCAATGTAAGCAATCAGTGCATCGAGAACTCTTTTCTCAGTTGATGATCGAGACCATAAGATCTTCAATTAAGATCTTTAGACCTTGTTCGTGTGCACTTGTTTCCTCATTTGGAATATTGAGTAATTCCATAATGTTATACCTTGTAACATTTTTATGAGGTGGTTCAATTGCTTTTAAGTGGTTTGGAAAAATCCATTCACCTCAGATTGCTTCTCTTTTGGCCCGGGTCGACTTTTCACAATTGAAAACTTCGCCCTTTAGAGAACGCCTTTCTCTAGTCGGATTCTAAAATGAATTTTAGGATCCGAAGCCATTTAGAGTTAGTCAGGACTTGGTCAACTTATTTGACTTAAGGATGGATACGAATGGGTTTGCATTTCATATTGTAGAGAATCACAGAACTACAACCTAAATGCTAAGCAGAGAAAATGTAGGCATGCTGAATTATAACGATATACAAAAGATAAGGTCTTTAATCTAATGTAGCTCCCACTGTTTTTCAAAGATCTATAATTCTCAAAGATCTAAGAGGAACACGTTTCCCAATGGGTACTAAGATCCTAAGCATTTTACCTCGAACCCACGACTCGCAGACATTCTAAGCAAAATCCTAGGTAGGTACAACTTACCAATTCTAACACCTTTAGAACTCTTAGTAATTGTTTTTGCATCACCTATCTTTCAATATGGACCCACGACTCGTGCGACATCCATATTTACTTAGGCGTTTAAGCTAGACCCATCAATCATAAGATCATGATCAAAACTTAGTTCGAACGACCCACGACTCGCGGACATCGCCCTTGCCAAAATTAACCATGAAATATTGATCATTTAAAATGATCAATTAGGTAACTAAGAACTAATAAGCTCCACTAGTTATCCCACGACTCGCGGACAATAACTAGCTTTACTTACTAAACTTAAAACCTATTGATGGAATGCTAGGAATTTAATTCAAAATTTGCATCTCGAATTAAATACCTATTATTCGAAATGAGCTTAATATTTAATGGGAATTTTCGAATCAACCGGAGAGTTGTCCGGTTCGACCTCACCAACATATATGTTATCCAATTTTATTAGTCTTGATTAATGCAAGTACACTTAAATGCATTTCAAACAAGCACATAAACAGATAACATGTCCTAGCATGATACTAACATGTAATGATCATGGGTTCTACCTACCTTATGCGTGATATGTGGAAGCCACTCCACAATCACATAAGGGAAAGCGGTAACAAAATACGAGCCCTATCTCTATTACATTTAACAATTGAGATTCCCCTCCCTAACATTTTGAGGGGTCTTCACTTATGGCCTCCTTATTACTTGAATGTGGTCCATCTTACTCCATGGGTGCATTGTCTCCAAAATGAAAATAAAACCTCACCACCTATCTCTACTCTCAAATTACAATAAAAAGGAAAAAGACATAAAGTAATAAGGCTCAATCTTCATATTGGCCTTAGACAATTACACGGGGCATACCCCGGCCTTAAAAACAGTAATATGGAAAGCCACATAATAAATCACATAACAGTACGCACATAAGTGAGGCTCCAACCTCAATTGAAAAACGCAACTATAGGGCTCCAACCCCAATTTAAACCATCCATGTGCATAAATTAAAACCATACATAGATCTAAACCCATGATCACCTAACATGCTTTTGCAAGAATTTAAATTTAACCAATAAATTAAAATTCTCGCTTTAAGCTCTAATAGCTTAAAACACGACTTGATGCGAGTCTTATTTATAAAAGTTTTCAATAAATCCCAAATTACCAAAATAAATAAAATTCCAATTAATTTCTGAAAATTAATAATTTTATCAAGATGTATTTTCCCAAAATATAAACCGTTTCAATTTCTCAAAAATCCCAATTTTAAGTTTTATTCAAAAAAATTAAAATAAATATTCAAAAATAAAATTTTAAAATTAAAATAAAAAATTGGGACTGGATTGCACGAAACACGAAAAGGCCGGATCACGAAAACGGGGTTGCCCGCCCCAAGTGCGGCGTGTGCGCACCGCATCCGCGCACAGCGCGCGGCCAAGGCCGCGCGAGTGCGCGCTGGAGCGCGCAGCTCCTGCCGGGCATTGGGCGGCCAGTCTCGGCCGCCCTGGGCGCGCCCGGAAGGCTCCCGCACAGGCGTGCGGGAGGTGCTGGGCGACTGGCCGGTCTGTCCCGGCCAGGCCTGGGCGGCGATGGGCGGATGGCGTGCGGGCGACTGGCCGGTCTATTCCGGCCAGCCCTGGGCGATGATGGGCGGGCGCGCCTAGGTGCGCCCGGGAGGACCTCCCGCGCGGTTGCGGGAGGGTGGCGCGCGAAGCCCGCGCGCGCGACTCCTTCGCGCGCGGGGTTTCGCGTGTTCATCGCGATCCGGGCTTTCGTTTCGTGTTTTCGTTCAAAAGCAAAACCAATCCAAGAAATCCAAAAACAGTTTATACAGTTTCAAATCTAAAATTGTTTTTCAAAATTAAATTTTATAAAAACCAATTTTCAGAAACTTTCAGGAAAAAAAAATACAGTTTCGTAATTCAGGCTTTCTAAAACAATTACAAATACTCAATCGCATCAAGCCTAAGAATTTCTACCAAATTCAGTATAATTGAGACGAATCAGAAACACGATTAACGAGGTGGCTCTGATACCACTTGTTGGAAAACACGAATCAGAAAGCAGCGGAATTTAAAAAAAAATTTCCCAACAAAAGGATCTAGGACTCGCAATCGTGTAACCAAATTCGTAAAGATAGAAAACTTACTTTTCTTTTATTCTTTCTTGAAGCGTTTCAAGCCACCCAAGAACGCTCTTCTCGCGGCTTGATCCCCTCTCCTTGGTAAAGCTCGAATCTTCAAACTTCTAACTTGAAGTCTCTAGAGAAAGTCCACCAACTTGATCACAATCTAACTAGTAAGGATGCTAGTTCTCTAGTTAGTGTTTAGGCTTAACCTAGGGTTTAATTTAATCTTGGAGAAAAGAAGGTGTTCAACACATGAACCAAGAATTGTCCAAATCCCCCCATAAGGAGCTCGAGCTCCCCTATTTATAGGGAGAGGGTGCCGATCCAAATCCTTGTTGGGAAAGGATTTGGTTCCTCTCTCTCCTATTACTTGATCATCAAGTATTTTCCAACTTTGACTTTGAATTCTAATTCTAGTCAACTTTTAAGAGAGCTAAAAATATCCAAACTATTTTTGGATAATTTTATACTTTATTTATTATAAAATAAATAACTTATTTTTATCTAATTAATTAATTCATAATTAATTAACTAGATTATTTTCTCCAAAATTAGACTTTCTTTTTAATTCAAAATTAAACCAAAGTCTATTAAATAATTAACTAATTAATTATTTAATATATATATATACACACGTGTGTGACACGTGTCACAGTGACACGTGTCACTCACGTGAGCCACACGTGTGATTTCACACGTGTGGAACCCTCTTGGCCCGATTAACTCGTTTAATCATTTTCAAGCCTCAACTCATGTAACCAAGTTGTTGTGTGTGACCCCCTAGGTTCTCAATTCAATTAGCAGTGACCCTAATTAATTAATTCACTAATTAATTAATCAGTCCACAGATTAAACGACCATAGTCTAGCAACAGGTGTTTAACCCCTAGCTGAATTGGAATGTTCGGATTCGACAGAACCTTTAAGTCATTGATTCATGTGAGATACAATCCTCCTACTTACTATCTCTCAACCAAGATCTAGGGCAAAGGAATAATCAGAACCCTAATAATCCGGTCTTAAAGCTAAGTGCATTTCATATCCATTTGATCTCAATCCAAGAAACCCTTTTCTTGATGTCTTGATCTACTGCCTTGGCCAAGGACTCCATATGGCATATGAATGACTTTCACAATAAGAGATCACCTTGCAAATGCAAGTGTAGGTCCTTTCTTGATTCTCATTCACTTTCATGAGTCACTTGTGCAGCCCCAGCATAAGCCTTGAATCAGTTGTCTAAGGCGACACCCTTTAAAGCTTATACCAAAGACTACAGAGTTAACTCATAAAGTAACATGGAACCTCAAGTCTAAGGATCAATTAATCACATCAATGACTCGTGAGATATTTCCTAATCTGGAAGTTTCCATTTCCTGAAATAGAAACTTCCTTTCCCATTTAGGAATGTTCTCACACGGGGCACCTCAGTGAACTTACTTATTAAAGTAAGCACCCTCATGTATCACGCACGTATCAACTATACACTTTGCACCTCCATGAAACAAGGTGGTCCTTCTTAAGGGCGTGATCCCACAAGCAAGCCTTAGAGGAGTCAGGTTGACACTCTCACTGTCTATAGGACTCATCGGCTTGGAGTATTTTACTAATCGCAAAAGCGAATTTCTCTATTTCCATGTATCTCTTCTCCGCCCCTTGCAAAGTTTTGCTCAAATAGTAGACCGGCATGTGTTTACGCTCACGGACAGCCACTAAGACAGCGCTCGTAGCCTCTGCGGAGACTGAAAGGTAAATAATCAAATTTTCTCCCGGGCTAGGCTTGGTCAATAGTGGTACGCTCGCTAGGTATTGCTTCATATTCTGCAAAGCTTTCTCACATTCCTCACTCCAGGCGAAGTTACGAGCGTTGCGCAAGATTCTGAAGAAAGGTAGGTTCCTGTCCACCGAGCGGGAGATTAATCTGTTTAATGAAATAATCTTTCCCACCAGCACTTGGACTTCCCTCACGTTCCGAGGGGAGGGAATATCAAGGATCGCCTTAATCTTTTCTGGATTTGCCTCTATGCCACGCTGACTGACCATGTACCCCAAAAATTTACCACCCCGAACGCCAAATGTGCATTTGGAGGGGTTCAATTTCATTCCATAATGGCGTAGGACGTTGAAAGTTCGCCTGAGATCCTCTAGATGGGAATGCCGGCGCTCGCTCTTGACTATCATATCGTCCACATATACTTCCATAGATTTTCCTATCTCGCGCTCGAACATTCTGTTGACGAGGCGTTGATAAGTCGCTCCCGCATTTTTGAGTCCGAATGGCATGACTTTGAAATAATAAACTCCTATGTGCACCACGAACGAGGTCTTGGGGCGGTCCTCGGGCGCCATGAAGATTTGATAATATCCTTGAAAAGTGTCCATCATGCTCATGAGTTCGCACCCCGCTGTTGAGTCTACCAACTGGTCAATCCTCGGTAGGGGGTAAGGGTCTTTGGGGCACGCCTTGTTGAGGTCCGTGAAGTCATTGCACATGCGCCATTTGTTAGCGCTCTTGGGAACAAGTACTACATTACAGAGCCATTCTGGGTATAATATTTCCTCAATGTACTGAGCGTCTAGGAGCTTACCAACCTCCTCTTCAATGACTTGTCTCCTGAAACCGTGAACGTCCCTCTTCTTCCGTTTGACTGGCTTGAAGGCCGGATCCATGTTCAGCCTGTGAACTATGACACTCGGATCTATCCCAGTGAGATGAAAAGCTTTCCAGGCAAATATATCAAGGTTTTCTCGGACAAAATTAATCATCATAACCTGCGAGGGACCGTCGAGATTTGAGCCAATCTGGATGTTTTTATCTGGATTCCCCGGTTCCAACTCGATGGTCAAAAACTTTTTGGTGGGCTCGATTCGAACCTCAGGCCTAGAAGCCTCGAGTGCTCTTTTCTTCCCAGTGAGTCTACTCCCTTCCTCACCCGAGGGCCCGTCACCCTCGCTCTCGGAAGCAGATCCTTCGACGGGCCCAGGCGGCCCGTCTCCCGTGTTTTGGGTTCCACTGGAGGTCTTCTTTTTGTTCTTCTTTTTATACAGCTTGGCCCTTTTGCGTTCCGGACCATCCTCGTCCAATATGGGGAAGTCAACCGATTTTTTTGGTGGATTCTGCCTGGATGGCTTGTTTGGGCTTATGGCTTCGAAGGGAAATGACGTAACATTCCCAAGCTTCCTTGACATTGCATAAAACCTCTCCCGTGCCCTCGGGAGTGGGGAACTTGATTTTCTGATGATAAGTGGAGATTATTGCTTTGAAATCCACGAGGGTTGGACGCCCAATGATGATGTTGTAGGGGAGATCCACCTCGACGACTGTGTAAAGTACGCTCAAAGTTTTTCGCTGCGGGGCGCGACCAAAAGAGGTGGCCAAGCGAATCTGTCCGCGAGGGACAATCTCCGATCCCCCAAAGCCAACGAGGGCTGTTTTGAGGGGTTCGAGGGGAATGTTTGTTATGTTCAATTTCTGAAACGTTGAGTAAGGGAGAACGTTCACAGAACTTCCACTATCAATTAAGACCCTCTTTACAACGTGGTTATGAACGTCTAAACTAACTATTACGGGACAGTCAGAGGTTTCACCGATCCCATGGGGTGTTACAATGTGTTCCAGATCTTTCTCCGTAAACCCTACAATGTCATCCTCTTTTGAGCGTGGTGAGCTGTCAACAGAGAGTACAGGCTTGGGTAGGGATGATCGTTGGTCATAACTCCGAATGTGGCGGCGACGGGAAGCATTAGAATCGCCCCCCGAGGGTCCGCCGGTGATCATATGAATGACCACAAAAGGTTGATTCTCAACCTCCGCTGCTTTCCCCTTGCCGCGGTCGCTTGATTCGGTGTGGTGGTGGCGAGGACTACGTGAGCGTGAACGGCTACTTCCTCTACCACGTGCTCGTTCAGCGCAGTGTTCATCGTATCTTTCCAGCACCTTTACAAACTCCTTGAGGTGCCCCCAGCGATAAGCCTCTGAATCTCGCTCTCAAGCTGGCGGCATTCGTTGGTATCATGCCCCTTCTGCTTATGAAAAGCGCAGTACTTTCCTGAGCGTTTCTGAGCCTCAGTCTCCCTCAACTTGGGCGGTCTCTTGAACAGTTTTTTGTCCGCCATGGAATATACTTCGGCGATGGGGCGGTTGAGGGAAATCCACTTGAACTTACGCGGAGGCGAAGAATTACGACGAATGGGAATAGTGCTACGGCGGCGACCCCTGTTAGAATCTCCTCTGTCCTCGGGGGCTTTGCTGGGGCGAGGGGCGTTCGCCATTTTCTGATCCCTCGCGATGTACATATCCTCGAGGGTGAAGAAAGAGTCTGCTATATCCCTAATCTCCATCAATGAACGTGGCTTTTTCTTGGCCACCTCCTCCACAAACTCTTTGCTGACATAGTGCTTCATGTTGATGGCTCCAAAGAGAACGTGCCTCAAGAAATCCATCGAGGGCTTCTCCACCAATAAGATTTCCTTGTTGAACCTTCCCATGAAGGACCGGAGCATCTCGTTCGGCCCCTGGACCAAGCTGTAGAGAGTTGTCGCGGCTGGGAATGGTGCCTTCAAGGAGTTGAAGTGGCTTATGAAGGCGTCTGTCAGGTCATAGTACCCTCGGATTGAGAGCGGGGGAAGTTTTTTGTACCAGTCTTGAGCCATTCCAGTGAGGGAAGTGACAAACACCTTGGCCCAATAGTTTCTCGGGTGATCGCACAAATGCATCAGATGCACAAAGTGATCCAGTTGCTCGGCTGGATCAATGGTTCCATCATATCTGTTGACGGACGTGGGGATCTTGCCTTTACCCGCACGGGTCATCAGTACCTCTTCGATGAGGGAGGAATCGCCCGTTAAGATCCTATAATCCCTCTCTTCAGGATCGTACTCCTCATGATCGGCCTCTCTCCGGTGGTGGGAAACCGGGCTGCGTGGACGGCGAACGTCTCTGGCCTTGGATCTCTCACCCCCGCCACGGGGGGCTTGAGTCCGTGCTCGAGAGAGCTGCGCTACCACATTCTGGAGCCCCTTAAGCTGATCCTACACTGCGGCAAGCTGAGGGTCACCGACATATCTGCGGTTTGCCCTTTCTGTGGCCCTCGATTGGACCTCTTCATTGTGTCCAGCCCTCTCATTTTGAGGGGCCCTCTCATTTCCCGCTGGTTGCTGCCCTTGCTGGACCCTTGGCGGGGCCTCATTTTCCTGAATCGGTGGTGGGGGAGGTTTCTGGGCCCTCAACGTAGACTGCGTCCTTGTTAGGGGATGAGCTGGGAGTCCTCCAAGGGGCGGAGCCGCACGACCGCCTGCCAGGGAGGGAAAATACGCAGCGGTGAAGTGTTCCCAGGCATTCTGAATAGCTTGCTCCTCGCACTGAGCGTAGAGCGCCTGCAGCTGTTGAGGGGTGATCTGTGGCATTTCCACCCGTTATATTTCTCTCGGAAGCGACGTGGGGAGGTTTAGGGTCCCCACTTGATAGGGCTGGACCACGGGCACCATTCCGGGCATCATCCCCAGTTGCATATAAGCAAATCCCGACGGGGGCATGGCCATGGAGTACACGCCGGGATGGGAGGCTGGAACGTTTTGGGCGAAGGTTGGGGGAGGAGGATTGGAGCCAGATCCTCCTGCCTCATTTCCTCCGGGGGCAAGAGTTGCAGCGGCGGCCTCCGTATTTCCGGTGAGGGGGGGGCATACCGCCAGCGGCGGCGTCGTTCCCTGTATTCTCCTCGTTGACAGGGGGATGAGCACCCTTACTTCCTACCGCTCCTGACCTTGTCGCAGTCACCATGTTGAAAGCTGCTGGTGTCACTTTTCAACTAGCTTTTTAGGGAAGAAACTGATGATGATAAAGGCGATGGTGATGGATTTCCCACAGATGGTGCCAAAAATGATGGTGCAGGAAACCGGACTTCCTAAAACTCAACAACACTTTTAATATTTGTATGGAAAGGAAAAGACCATCACAGGCGTGAGGGCCTCAAGATCTGGGTTTCTTCTTGAGCGTGGGTTCTTCCAGCTAGGATAACACCAAGAGTGCAAGATGCAACGGTGATGCAACGGTGGTGAGAGTAATATGAAGTTTGAGAAGGTGAGGGAAAATGCCCAGAACAATGAATGCAATATGTGTGCTGAAGATGACTTGGGGGAGAATGCATGTGTTCTTCCCTATTTATATGTTAGGGGTGAGGGTAAGTCGGGTAAGTTGTCCGTGTGGTCCCAAACCTGTGTTGCCCTAACACGTGGCAGCCCATGGGGGTATGAGAATGACATTCCTGAAAAGGAGGCGGCGTGTCAGGTGCAAGGTACGCACCACCTTTGTGTCAGAGATTGTTAGCGAGGGTCGCACGAGAGGAATGCCCAAGGTCCGCTTCGCTAGGGTTTGAATCCATCACGGTGGGGAAGGATCATACTCGAGCGCTGGTGACGCTCGAAGGGCGTACGGATGGGTTCCCCGCGGCTGATGACCCTTGAGCGTCAAAACCACGAGCATCGGGAATGGGGCCCTCGCGTGGGTGCCCTCCTAAGAAGGGTAACTCTGAGGGCCGAGATGTGAGCGTCAAGCCTGTCGACTCGGACCCTTCACCTAATAGTTGGCCGAGGCTCATGGGCCTGTACTAGTAAGCAAGCGAGTGGGCTGGGTTGGCCCGCGAGCCCATCAATGCGAGCGTCCAATCCCTCAGCCGGTAAGTGGTGACACGTGGAGGGCTCTGATATGAAAGCGGTTTTATATCTCATCAAACTTAATTCACAATTAATTATTTATTAGGTTAATTATTTTGAGAATAGTTTTAACAATTAATTCATAATTAATTAAAAGACCAAAATTAATTAATTATAATTATTTAATTAATTTTAGAATAGAATTCACGTGTAAAATAATTACATGTCAGAGCCACGTGTGAAGCCACGTGTGCGTGACACGTGGTAGCAGTCCACGTGTGCTTGACACGTGGCAGCGATGCTCCATTTCGATCAACAATTGGATCCTTCGTTAATCCAATTAACATCCTACCATAACCCTCGTATTTTGGCATTTGCGTGTGACCCTTTAGGTTCATTATTTGATTAGTAGTGACAGTAATTAATTAATTCCCATAATTAATTAATCACTTCACAGATCACACTACCGTAATCTAGCAATGGGTGTGTGACAACTAGCCGAATAATGAAATGAATCGAAGAACTTTTCAGTCAATGACAATCAGTGAAATACGAACCTCCTACAACTCCATCTCTCAATCAAGAACTAAGGCATGGGAATATTCTCAGAGCCTTGTTATTCTTGATCTTTAAATTTAAGTTCGTTTCATATCCATTTAAATCTCAATCCAAGAAAACCCCATTTTCTTGATGTCTTGATCTTTTATCCACCTTGGCCAAGGGTTTAATATTTAATGGACTACGAACAACTTAATCAGTAAGTGATCATTCTTGTTATCAACAAGTGTAGGTCCTTTATTGATTCTACTAATTCTACATATGCCACTTGTGTAATACCAACATAGGTCGTGAATCAGGTGTCTATATGGTGACACCCTTTTGAGCCTATATCAAAGATTACAGAGTTAACTCATATGAGACATTACAGAATCTCAAGTCAAAGGATTATTAATCATGTCATTGACCTGTGAGATATTTCATAATTTGGAAGTTTCTAGGAGACTTCCTTTCCCACTTAGGAATGTTCTTACTAGGGATGCAAACGAGACGAGCCCGTTCACGAACCTAACGAGCCGAATCAATAAAGGTTCGGATTTGAGTTCGAGAAACTCCAACCCGAACCGAACCCTGGCTCGATTCGTGAACTTCACGAACCGAACTCGAACCCTTTATTCATAAAATTAGGTTCGCGAGCCGGCTCGCGAACCTTAACATTTTAATAAAAAAATAAAATATTTATTATGTATACTATTATTAATTATATAATATTTTATATATATTTATATTATTAATAATTATATATATTACTTAAATATCACAACCCCTATTTACTAAAACATTTCGGCGGCCCGCAATCTTCCTCTAAACCATATCATCTTCAATCTTTGACTAACCCTATTTTCTCTCATTCACAATTCTGCCTCCGGCCATCAGAGTCTCCTTCGCCCACCATTTCATACTCCATCACAGCACGTCGCGCCACCACAAAGACACCATCGCCCACCGTCGTGCTGCACTCACTGACCCTTGCCCGCCGTCCCTTTCTTTCGCCCACAACAGCAATGCTTTATGCCGCCGCCCGCCATTTTTGGTCGCGCCGCCGCGTTGCACCCTGTTGCCACACCAAGAAAATAAAAGATGTCTTCTCCTCCATTACAGCACCATTTCCATCGCCAACCCCGTCACCATCTCTACTCAGATCTACGCCTCTAGAGCCCCACCACCCACTCATTTGCTTGTTCCACCACCGCCCTATGCCGCCTCCAGCCACCTTCTCTTTCTCTCTATTTTTTGTTCAAAAATATCTAAATCTAGATTTCTCTCTTTTTTTCGAACCCTCGAGCCGAACTCGAGTCAAACTCGAACCGAACCGTGATTCGAACTGAATACGAACCCAAAATTTGTAGGTTCGCCTGGCTCGAGTTCGAGAAAATATGCTCGAACTCGAACCCGAACCTTAAAAAAACACTAGGGTTCAGCTCGGCTCGGTTCGTTTGCATCCCTAGTTCTTATGCGGGACATATCAATGATGAAGTTCTTGTAACAATCACCCTTATGTATTATGAACATATCATCATATGCACTTATCACTTTATGAAACTGAGTGGCCCTTCAAAAGGACATAATCACATAAGCAAGTCTCAGTAGAGTCAAGGTCGACACTCCCACTGTCTGTCGGACTCATCGACTTGGAGAAGTTTCTAATCCTCGCCTATGGAGTTAAGAACTTGTTTTATGTGCCATTCCCATAAGGGCAAAGTTCTTAACGGCCTCATCGGATTATGGGTGTTCAAAACATGGAAAACACAGTCAACCCAAACAGACATAAATAAACACATAAAAAAGTGATTGCTTATGAACAAAATCATCTCGTTTATTATTCAAAGATTGTTTGTGATTTTACAAGGAAATAGTGATAACTCGTTAATTTACCATCTTTATGATGGAATTATACCCCAAATTATGCTTTAATTGATGATATCTTGAAAGAGATTAATACTTTGTTGTTTTATTGTAGAATCGGGCCTTGAATACGAAATTACAATGAAATTGGTTATTTTTATGAAGAAAGTCATGCACAGTTTTGCCAACTTGCAGCAGGAGAAATTTGGAAGAATTGGGTTGCATCTCTTGGAATTAATTTAGGATGTACGAACTTAATATGTTGGAGTATGTTGGAGATGGGCTTAGCGTGACTTTATGGCTGATAGAGTGGGGTTGTGCATGGAATTAATTGGAAGGACAAATTGCTTTGAATTTGTGGCTGCATGCATGGAATTAACAAAGCCCAAATTGTTTTTTGATGGGATACACTTTCATTCTTGGAAATAATTGAAGGTGGGCTTGTACGTGATCTCAATTAAGTGGGTCGCGCAAGTGTATTGGAGAAGCCCAATTTTCTTGGCTTGATGTGATCAGTGGGCTGCACTTATATTATGGGATTTAATGTGGGGAGGCCCAGTTTGTGTTAACTCTTGGAGAATAAGAAATTGAGTCCAGTTTGGACAAGAACTATACTCCTATTTTGATGAGGATTCGTCCGCTTGAGGTTAGAGATTTAGAGTATTTATATGGGACAGCAGCTTAGGGGTATCATTCATCACGTAACACTTTGGAGGCAGATTCCCGAGTCTTGGGAGCAGCAGTCCGAGATTCCGAAGACGTATCGAGAAGCAAGATTTCATCACAGTTCTTCATACTTAGTTTAATTCCTCTGTTTTTTAATTTATTTATGTTAAAGAATTCCTCTAGTATTGTTTTGATGGATTTTTACAACATGAGTAGCTAAACTTTTAATTATCTAGCTAGGGATTAAGATTCGATTTGGATATTATGAGACCTAAACGTTTTTACTAATTCATGTTTATTCAGGAATTTATCTTATCTCTGTGTTTTATGTTTATTGTGATTAGACAATTTCGGGATAGTGCACGATCTCTAGGTTGTTTTAATTGCATATAGTCATTCATGATGCTTGAAGTGTATGTAAAGTTGATTGATAAATTGTGGTAAATTAGTGACAGGGTTTTAGGGACAAAATTCCTCGTTCACTAAGGGATTTGATAATCTAATTTAAATCTTGCGTGTGTCACGACTTGGTTGATTAGGGTTGGTGTTTTTATGGTTCTTAATGTTGGGAAGAGTGCCCTAGAAAGTTGTTATGCTTCGGGACTTTCCCTATATCACAGACAATCTTTGAATAATATACGAATGATTGTAATCACAGGCGAACGTACACTTCTTATGTGCCAATACGTGTTTTGTATGTTTCCATTACGTGCGCATGTCTAGAACTCCCCTAATCCGATGAGGCCGTTAAGAACTTTGCCATTATGGGAATGACACATGAAACAAATTCTTAACTCCATAGGCGAGGATTAGAAACTTCTCAAAGTCAATGAGGCCGACAGACAGTGGGAGTGTCGACTTTGCCTCTATTGAGACTTGCTTGTGTAGTTATGTCCTTAAGAAGGATCGCCCGGTTTCATGGGGTGATAAGTGCATAGGTTGATGCGTTCATAATACATAAGGGTGATAGTTACAAGAACTTCATCACTGAGAGTGCCCCGTGTGAGAACATTCCTAAATGGGAAAGGAAGTTTCCTGAAACTTCCAGATTAGGAAATATCTCACATTTCAATGACGTGAGGAATTAATCCTTAGACTTGAGCTTCCACATTGTCTCATATGAGCTAACTCTGTAATCTTTGATATAGGCTCAAAAGGGTGTCGCCATATAGACACCTGAACCACGGCCTATGTTGGGATTACACAAGTGGCATGAGAATTGTTGGAATCAATAAAGGACCTACACTTGCTGTAGGCAAGATGATCTCTTATTACACAATTCATTCATGATTCCATCCTAAAAATCCTTGCTCAAGGTGGTTAGATCAAAACATCAAGAAAATGGAGTTTTCTTGGATTGAGATCAAATGGAATATGAAGGGAACTTTGTTTTAAGATTAAGGTTAGTAGGGCTCTCCATATTCCCATGCCCTAGATCTTAATCGAGAGATAGGATGGTAGGAGGATCGTATCCCACATGATGTCATTGACTGAAAGGTTCTTTCGAATATACATTCACATTTCGGGTAGGGGTCGCACACCTGTTGCTAAACTATGGTCGTGTGATCTGTGAGGTAATTAATTAATAAGTGTATTAATTAATTAGGCTCACTGCTAACTGAAATTGAACCTAGAGGGTCACACACAAATACCGGGTTCAAATGATATTAAGGAAATATCAAATAGTTGATCGACCATAGTGTAAAGTACACGTGTGGATATCGAGAGCAATGTTTGGACGTGTGGTTCCAATTAAGGAATTGGATCATGTGTTAATTAATTGGAGAATTAATTATTAAGTCCAAATATAATTAATTGGAGAATTAATTATAAAGCCGATATATAATTAATTGGAGAATTAATTATAAATCCCTAATATAATTAATTGGAGAATTAATTATATAGCCGAATGAAATTAATTGGAGAATTAATTTTAGCCCGTTAGAATTAATTAGTGAATTAATTCTAAAGTCCTTGATGGAATTAGAATTAATTCTAAGTATTTAATTATTTAGTTGTTCTAATTTGATTAGAATAAATAAATAAATAAATAAATATCTTCTATTTTATTATTCTAATAAAGTATTAGGATGAGATATTTAATTCCTAATAAATATTCCTAATAAGTTAGGAACTCTCTAGAAGAATAGATATCTTATTCTAGATACGATATTATTTACTTGGAGAGAAAGAAAGAATAGAAGACAAGTCAAGGTAGGAATCCGATTCATACATGACCTACTAGGGTTTCAAACCCTAGCCTATAAAAGGGACTAGGGGTTCGAAAATATAGGCTTACGCATGACCGTGATCACGCCCAGACTTCCTGGAATTTCGGGGATAATTCTCTTGCTCTTCTTTAACTCGTTTCTTGTTTCTTTAATACACATGTTAAAGTACTAGCATACTCACTGACATGATTTGAATCTAGGTTGGTGTGGATTAATACTCTAGAGGATTTCTACTTTGGAATCTCGAAGAAAGAATCAAGAAACGGGGATTTTCATGCCGTATGAAGAACGTTTGAGGGCGGCTCAATACGTTTCAAGAAAGCTTCAATTCGTGTGAGTTTCTTGAGTCCCAACGTTACGATACGAACATTGTAAGTCTTTTAGATCTACTGTTGGAAAATTTTTAAACTTCCGCTGTGTTTACTCTGCTGTTTTCCAACACTTATTGCTGCGAATTCATTAAATCATGTCAAGTGTCTCTAGAGGTTGTGAATTTGTTAGGGAAGATAACTATTGAGTGTCTCTAGGTTATCCGATTAATTAAGTAAAAATGAGGTTGAGTCGAGTGTCTCTATCAACTATAGCCAATCTGTCTAAATAACTTGAATTTATCCTTGAGTCGATGATCAATATAACAATTCGAATCGAATATCCCTGGTTAGGTAGTTTTCCCTCTGATTCATTTAATCTTACGTGATCTTGCTTGACAATTTTAGTTAGCTATCTAATTCTTGCTATTTTATTTTAATTGCATACTTTAGTTAGAATAATTCCAAACACCTCCCTTTTTACCTATTACTTTTCTTGAACAACTTGGAATTGTTAGAAATAAATCAACCAGTCTCTTTGGATTGACCCTGTTTGCACTATACTTTGTGTTTAGTCGCTGAATAGGAATTTTATTTATTTTTTACGGATTCGACACCTATCAAATAGCAAAGCATAAATGCTGCTTTAAGGGCACTATTCCTAACATTTCCTCAATTTCGTATTCCTTTATGCTTGATGGGTGTGAGTTTGGGTATCCGATCCCGGAGAGAGCTATTCGTCAAGGCGATCCTCTCTCCCCTTATTTGTTTATGTTGTGCGCAGAGGTCCTCTCGGTCTTCTTGTAGGATGCGGAGAGGAGTGGGAGACTAAAGGTGTGGTTGTTTGTAAGGATGCTCCTGGGGTGTCACATCTCTTGTTCGCGGATGACACTATGATTTGCGGGCGAGCTAGCAGGGACTATATGGACTGTATCAAAGAAGTGTTGGAGAGGTACTCTCTCATTTCGGGTCAAATCATGAAGTATGATAAGTCTTATATTACCTTCAGTAAGAATGTTAAACTGGAGGATCAAAGGGATTTAGCCGGGGATTTAGGCGTCTGCTGTGTTGAGAGTTTGGGTCGGTGTCTTGGGCTTCCTTCGGTGGTGGGCAGGTCTCAGAAAGAAGTCTTCTCGGGTACCCTTGATAAAATCCACAGACGAATTTGAGGTTATTCAAAAAAGTGTCTTTCTAAAGCAGGGAAGAAAGTCTTAATCAAAGTTGTGCTCCAGGCTATTCCATCCTATACCATGAACTGTTTCCTTCTCCCGGACTTCCTCATCCACGACATTGATTCTACCATTTCTAGTTTTTGGTGGAACAATCTGGAAGTTAGGAAAACTCATTGGATTGCTTAGTCGAAGATGTGTACTCAGAAAGAAGTTGGCGGTATGGGTTTCAGGACTTTCAAATTATTCAATTTGGCGATGCTTGCCAAACAGCTATAGAGGATAATCCGGAAACCTGATAGTCTGATTGGTCGTATTTTTAAAGCATGGTACTTTCCTAATACGGAGGTTTGGGATGCTCAGTTGGGGAGGTCTCCATCCTACATGTGGAGGAGTCTTCATGAGGCTCGTCATATTATAGATGCTAGCACTAGATAAAGGATAGGGAATGGTTCGAAAGTTCACATTTGGCGAGACCGTTGGCTCCCCCGGCCTTTGGATTATAGACCAAAATATCGACCTGGAGCTTCTATTTATCCAGAGTGGGTTTCAGATCTCTTGAAACCAGGACTTTTGCAATGGGAATAAAGAGTTGGTATCGAACATATTTTATGAAAATGATGTAAGCACCATTCTTAGTATACCGCTAGGGACTATTTTTCGGGAGGATTTTATGGTTTGGCAGTTTAACAAGAACGAGATTTTCTCTGTGAAAAGTGCTTATCACCTTGCACTGGCCTTGGCAAATAGCGAACAAGCTTCCTCTTCCTCTCAGCATCATCCTATCTGGGGTGAATTATGGAAAATCAAGGCCTAACCGAAGGTCAAGAGTTTCTTCTGGCACTGCTGTCAAGGAATTCTCCCGACTAGGGCTCTTCTAAAAGCCCGACACATCTGTGATGAGGATTTCTATCCCTTATGCACAGTTTCTTCGGAAGACTTGGCACATGCGCATCTAAACTGCCCATTTGTGCGTCAAACCTGGGCAATTTCTGGCCTTCCGTGAAGGCTAGTCCAGCCACTGGAGGGTAGTTTTTCGTGATGGTCTGCTTCATGCTCTCAAGAAGTTGGACGATGCGGGAGACAGGAAGTTGGTGGCGATCTGCTGGGCTCTTTGGCAGTACCGAAATTTGAAGCGGTTAGAGAATGTTAGCAAATAGCCACTTGAGGTTCTTCTTCATGCCATGGCAAACTTGTTGGTCAGTGTTTCTATAGAGGATGAACTTTCGGTTCAATCACCGCTGCCAGGAAATGAGAGATGGCAGAAACCGAGATGAGGTTCGATCAAAATAAACTTTGATGGAGCGGCTTTTAAGGACAAGAATGCTGTGGGCATTGGTATTATGGCACGCGATGTGGAGGGACAATGTGTTGGATGGAAAACGGATGTTCATTGGAACTCGGTTGATCCGGCGGTGGCGGAAGCCCAAGCGCCTTTATCGGCTGCGATTATAGGGCGAGACTTTGGTTGGAGGAAAGTGATTTTGGAAGGCGACTCTTTGAATCTCATTAATAGCCTTCTTAAAGACACAGAAGATTTGTCAGACGTGGGGAACATTATTTCGGATATCAAGCTCACTTGTAGCTGTTTCGAGAAAGTCCGATTCTCTTTCAATAGGCTTGAGACCAATTTAGTGGCTCACAAACTTGTTCGTAATGCGGCTTTAGCTTGCGTTGGTTCGTCGGATTTCCCGACTTTTATTTTGGACGCTATGTTTGTTGATTCTGTTTAGTTAGCCTTGTTGGCTGGTCGTAAAAAAAAAATAAAAAATAAAAATAACGATTCTTTTTCTATTAAAAAAAGAATCTTATCTTTTCTTAAATTACGTTATGAGATAATACAACATAACTAATTTAATAATCATATTATTAATTAATTAGTATAATTATCCTAGCAATTTTAGGATATTATCTCATAATTATTTATTTCATAAATAAATATTTTATGATATTATCTTTTTATTTATTTCATAAATAAATAACAAGAATAGCAACCACATGATATTATCTTTATATTTATTTTCATAATGATATTATCTTTATATTTATTTTCATAATTAAATACTTATGATAATAAAAACTTGATATTATATGTCTTCACTTATTTATTTCATAAATAAATAAGTCTTGATATTATCTTTATATTTATTTCTCAAACAAATAACATAAGATAATATATTCTCTTCTATTTCTCAAATAAACAAATAATGATAATATCCTATATTTATTTTTCAAATAAATAAATTTGGATAATGTCATATTTCATAAATAAATAATGTCAATTTCTAATTAACAATTAATTCATAATTAATTATTTATTAGACTTCTTATTTCGGATTGAGCTTTAGAATTAACTCTCTAATTAATTCTAATGGACCTTTATTATTAATTCCCCAATTTAATTATATTTGGACCTTACAATTAATTCTCCAATTAATTGTCCTTGGGTTTTATAATTAATTCTTCAATTAATTATAATTTGGGCTTTATAATTTATTCTTCAATTAATTATATTTGGGTTTTATAATTAATTAACACATGGTCTAATTTCTCAATTGGACCATGCGCCCAAATTAATGCTCACGTACACACATGTACTTTACACGCACGGTCTCGTTTTGATCAATTATTTGATCTTTCCAATAATACCCTTTAAACCTGACATTTGTGTGTGACCCTCTAGGTTTATTATTCAGTTAATAGTAAGCCTAATTAATTAATATACTTATTAATTAATTAGCTCACGTATCATACGACCGTATCCTAGCAACAGGTATGTGACTCATACCCGAACAACAGATTAAATCGAAAGAACCTTTCAACCAATGACATCTATGAGATACAATAATCTCCTATTTCTTGATTAAGACTTAGGCCATGGGAATAATGAGAGCCCTACTAATCTTAATCTTAAAGCTAAGTTCATTTCATATCAATTTGATCTCAATCCAAGAAACACTTTTCTTGATATCTTGATCCACTACCTCGGCTGAAGGTTTTAGGATGGCATATGAACGACTTATGCATAAGAGATCTTCATGTCTCCATATGCTACTTTTGTAACCCCAACACTAATTTAGGTGTCTCGAGCGACACCCTTTTAAACCTATATCTAGGGATGCAAACAAGTCGAGCCGAGCCTTGGCCCTTTTTTTTGTTTTTTTGCTCGAGCTCGGCTTGGCTCGAGCTAAAACAAAATTATATTATTTTAAATTAAAAATTAGTTTTTATAATAATTTAATATATTTTTAGATATAATAATATATATTACTTGAATATATATACATATATATAATAAATATATTGCTTTTTTATTAATTTTGTATAAAAATCAATAAATATATATAATATTATATATATATAATTTAAAATATTATTTTTTAATTAAATATACTGGCTCGCGAGCCACGAGCCAAACTCAAAGTGGCTTGGGTTCGAGCTTGCTCGGCTCGTTTACATCCCTACCTATATCTAAGATTGTCTAGTTTGCTCACACGAGACATCAATGGAATATCAAGTTAAAGGATTAATTACTCACGCTATTGCCTTATGAGATGTTTCCTAATCTGGAAGTTTCCTCTTCTAGAAGTGAAAATTTCCTTTCCCATTTAGGAGTCTTCTTGCACGGGATAACTCAGTGTACTCGTTCTTATAACAAGCACCCTCGTGTGTTGTGTACGCATCAACGTATGTACTTTACACCCCCATGAAACTAGGTGATCCTTCTCAAGGATAAAATCCCACAAGCAAGTCTCAATTGAGCCTAATTGACACTCCCACTATTCATTGGGATCATCAAATTGGAGTAGTTTCTAATTCGATTTGAGTTAGGGCTTGTTTCATGTGTCATTCACCTAATAACAAAGTTCCCAACAGCCAGATGGATTAGGGGAATTCTGATACATACGCACGAAATAAAAAACACACAAAATACGTAATTACACATAAAGAAGTGTTTCCCCATGATTATAATCATACGTCTATTATTCAAAGATTGCTTGCGATGTAACCAAAATGAATTATAACAAATCGGTCTATTAGGGCACAATTCCCAACAAAGATCACGTATGATAATGAAAAAGTCACTTTTCACTCAAATCGTTTCGTACATTCACCCTCAAGTTAGTTTAGGACATTGTCTTATCCCCAACTGCATAGTTATATAATTGGACATATTACCTAGTTTACATGAGCTAGAACACAAACTACCATTATCCATGCTCATCTCTAACTAACCCACCAATTGCCACAAAGAAAGAGTACTGAAAAAACACTCATATTCATTCAATTTAACCCATCCTTTAGAGAGCTTCGCCCAGCTGATATCCTATGCAGGTGTGGCTTACTTTTTCCTTTCAGGGTTCTCATAGGCGGCACTTACTGTAGGTTTATAGCCAACATTCAGATTGCAAGAATGATTTTTTTGCAAAGACTACAGGTAAGTTTATTTTGTGATTTCCACAAGGTTTACATAGTGGCAGAAAAAGAAAAAGAAAATAATAATAATAATAATAATTTCTCATTCCGTGGAAGGTAAGATAATTTTCCTGAAATTCGCTTTGAGGTTATCCTCAAGCCAATTTTTCTTTGTAGTGGCTTGACACCCTATAACCTTTATCAGCCCAATCAAGTGATCCCAAGTCTATCTAGCTTTCGTGCGACAAAAGAGAATATGGTGAATATCTTCTCTAGCACTGTGGCAACGCGTAATCACATGCGAAGTAGCCATTTATCTATTAAACTGCAAAGTATTGGTTAAAAGCCTCTTGCGGCGGCAAAGCCGCATAATGAAGTTTATGTGAATATCCGTTTAACCAAATCCAACTCCACTTTCTAGAGGGACACCACAAATCTACCGTCTCAACATTAAGGGCATCATAAGCCGACTTGCACGAAAACATTCCATTAGCATTCGCATCCATATTTGTCTATTAGGTCTATTTCGGTTTATGCAGAGATGAGCGTTCCTAATTTTACTTTTCTTTACCACAAAGTTCAAATTCGTACTCGACTACCCCAAGTCTCAATCACCTTTTGAACTTAAGATTGTATCAGCTTTATGGTTCATTTATGATGCTTTCCAATAGTGCAGTCTATTCTTAATAAATTAGGTTTTCGTCTTCCTAATTAATAAACTGTGATTTAGGTTCCATAATCAAGTTTCATCGTCTTCCTTTTACATTATTTGAACATGTTTCTAGTATACTGCTTGAATTTAGTTATTCTGATGTTTGGAGTCCAACCTCTTAGAGAAGGCCTACGCATTACCAGAGAATGGAGATACAGAAAGATCGAATTGGAATGTGATTCCAATGTGGTAATTCAGTTGGTTAAGAACTCGAAACATTAAAGATCACCATTTGGAATTTATCATTGAAGATTGTAGTGAATTAATTAGAATGCCTTAGGATTGCAAGTTTAAGCATATCAGAAGGACATATAATTAATGATCTCGCGAACGCATTGGCCAAGTTGGGGCAGAGGATAATGGAGAATAACAAGATCTGAACGAGTAAGCCGTCGGAACTTATTTATTCGAAGAATAGTGACAACTAGCTATAGCTTATTTCTTAAAAAAAATATATGATAAATAATGTGTTTGACCTAACTCACCAGAAAAGTTAGCTTTTGAGGGGCTGGTTGTCAAGCCATTATATATTGAACTCTACATCTCTGATTATTATTCGATGCTTAGCAGTGCTTGTAGCTAGCTTTTGGGGGTGAGTTATGTCAAATACATTATTCATCAAATTATAACAAAGTATAAATACTTGGACAAAATCTCCTAATGTATACATCTTATTTAATTTCTTGCAATTATAAAATCCAACTTTCATATATTAATTCTTTTATTCGAAATATTTTTGGTTGTAGATATTAAAGAATATATGCTTCTTTAAATAAAAAATGACTCTCTTTCTTTTACCACCGGGACATACATTAACCCTAAATTCTCTTTACTCTATCATAGTATTCCACAACATACATACATGCTAAATTCTTTATTTTCCATCATATGTTCTATAGAAAATGTGCACGTTACAAGCGTAAATATCACAAAAATGAAATAAAAAAATAAAATTTTCTACCGGAAATATGAAAAACTACCCAATGTGGCATACAAGTTTTGCTTTGCTCCCCCATTTAAAAATTATCCATACTAACTCCCTAAATGAGTTTCCTAATTTTACTTCACTACCTATTTTGTGCCAATTTACTAGATTGTCCCTGGAACATAACCAAAACCCCCTAAAAACCTCATTTCATTTTCAGAAATCAAAAATAAACGCCGGCGAGGGTTTTTTTTGCTAGAAAATGAAGCACAACACGGATAAACGGTTTTCGATGCTGAGGGATGCCGACGCTGAGTGGGTTTTCGGTGCAAACGAGTGACGAAGGCCAGGGTTTCCGCCGCTGAGGGGTTTCCTCTGCTGAACCCTTTCTGTCGTTGAGGGCTTCCACCACTAAGAACGGCACCATCGACAATGTGGACGACAACGAGGACACCAATATAGGTTTTTCTCCAAAAAATTTCAACTTTTTTCGTCTGAAGAATTATGCTCGAAAAATTTTGTTCTTTTCTCCATCACTGTGCCAAAACAAAGGCTTTCAAATGTGGGATTGCACTGCAAGGCCTCGCGATCAAAGCAGGTGCTCAAGCTGATATTCTCACGAGCAACCACATTCTAAATTTTCATGCGAAATGTGGTTGTCTTGATTTTGCCCAGAAGTTGTTCGACAAAATGTAGCAAAGAAATTTGGTTTCATGGACTGTCATGATATCAGGTTATGACCAATCATATAAGCCCTATCTGGCACTTCTTCTTTTCAGTCAAATGCAATTGTATTTCAAGCCCAATGAATTTGGTTTTGCTAGTTCTCTGAGCTCTTGTTCTGCCCTTAAGGACTTACATCTCGGGCAACAAATTCATGCGCTTGCATTGAAGCTGAACCCTGCTTCTGTTAGTTTTGTTCTTAATTCACTAATTCGAATGTACATAACATGCGGTCTGTAAAGTGACGCGATGGTGGATATTTGGTCTGTTTTTGGTTTGTTGTTGTGAAGGGTTGTATTTTTGTTGTTTGTTATTAAAATTTATGGTATTGATATCATATTTTGTAGTACTACAATGTAATATTATGCTATTGATATCACATTACTGATATTATGGTGAATAGTTGGATATGCAAGTTTAAATTTTTTGCAGTAGTTACTGATAGTATGAATATGGCTGGATATTATGGTCGTATTTATATCCCATAATGAGGTATTAATTCCTGGAAATCTAGTATGTTGATAACACTATTGTAGAATTGATAACATTGTTGTTATATTGAACTCACGTAATGTGGTATAAAATCGTTGTAATAACGTATTTATATCCCAGTACGAGGTAATGATTCATGGAAATCTGGTATGTTGGGACAATAATCTAATATGTTGATAACACTGTTGTAGTATTGAACTCACGTAATGTAGTATAAAAACGTTGTAATACCGTATTTATATCCCAGTATGAGGTAGTGATACATGGAAATTTGGTATGTTTGGACAATAATTTAGTATGTTAATAATAATGTTGTAGTGTTGAACTCAAGTATTGTAGTATAAAAACGTTGTAATGTCGTATTTATATCTCAGTATGAGGTAGTGATTCATGGAAATCTAGTATGTTTGGACAATAATCTAGTATGTTGATAACAATGTTGTTGTATTGAACTCACATAATGTAGTATAAAAATGTTGTAATACCGTATTTATATCCCAGTATGAGGTAGTGATTCATGGAAATCTAGTATGTTAGGATAATAAGCCCCTTAGTTAATAATATTTTTGTAGTATTAAACTCACCTAATGTAGTATAAAAAAGGTGTAATACCGTATTTATATCCCATTATGAGGTATTGATTCATGAAAATCTAGTATGTTGATAACACTGTTGTAGTATTGAACTCACGTAATGTAGTATAAAATCATTGTAATACCGTATTTATATCCCAGTATGAGGTAATGATTCATGGAAATTTGATATGTTGAGACAATAATCTAGTATGTTGATAACACTGTTGTAGTATTGAACTTACTTAATGTAGTATTAAAACGTGGTAATGCGTATTTATATCCCATTATGAGTTAATGAATCATGGAAATACGTTGTAATAATATTTTTGTAGTATATGATCACACAATCTTATATTGATCATTATCATTTACTATATTGGTCATTTGTATCAATTAGTATATTGTTACACAACATATCATTTGTATCAATTAGTATATTTTGATCATTTAGTATGTATCATTTAGTATATTGTCACACAATCTTATATTGATCATTATCATTTGCTATATTGATCATTTGTATCAATTAGTATATTATCACACAACATATCATTTGTATCAATTAGTATATTTTTTCGTTTAATATGTATCATTTAGAATATGATCACATAATCTTATATTAATCATTCTCATTTATCATATTGATCATTTGTATCAATTAGTATATTGTCACACAACATATCATTTGTATCAATTAGTGTATTTGATCATTTAGTGTGTATACTTTTAGCATATATGTATCATTTTGTGCTCTCAAGCCACATTCTCTGTTATAGTACTAATTAGGTGATATCCAGTACAAGGATGTAAAATTGAAGTATTTAATTATCAATATAGAGTGTAAATTCTTGAAAAATAAGAATTCGCTTATATTGATTAAGAGACGTGGAATTATACTACATATTGGTAATTAAATACTTGAATTTTGCTAATATATACGACATATCCCCAAATTTTACCAATATGTAGTACAAAATTGTGAAAAGTAAGGATTCGTTTATAGGGCAAGTTACATCCACCACCCTTGAGGTTAGGCCTAATTACAAGTCGGTCCCTATTCTTTTAAATAATATACTGTAGTCCCTATATTTCTTGTTTTGTGTGAGGTCCATTAACGAATTTCGTAAAAGTACACTTATGTCCCTGAAGGTTTTGTGAGTGTTACATATAATGTATGACCAAAAATGCAAAATCGTCCCTAAAAGTAACAAAATTTAACAAATTAA
Source organism: Lantana camara (assembly GCA_037501455.1). NCBI lineage: Eukaryota > Viridiplantae > Streptophyta > Magnoliopsida > Lamiales > Verbenaceae > Lantana > Lantana camara. The sequence goes on from CM074859.1 coordinate 15,777,675, forward strand.
CAAGGCTTAGGGACTACATTGTAATATTTAAAAGAATAGGGACCGGCTTGTAATTAGGCCTAACCTCAGGGGTGGTGGATGTAATTGGCCCTTAGTTTATATTGACCAAGAGACGTGAAATTATACAACCTTTTTCATTTAGTACAAATTTGGGGATATGTCGTATATATTAGCAAAATAAAAGTATTTAATTACCAATATGTAGTATAAAACCGTGAAAACTAAGGATTCGTTTATATTGACCAAGAGACATGGAATTATATAACTTTTTTCATAAATTTGGGGATATGTCGTATATATTAGCAAAATTAAAGTATTTAATTACCAATATGTAGTATAAAATCGTGAAATGTAAGGATTCACTTATATTGACAAAGAGACGTGGAATTATACAACCTTTTTCATGTAGTATAAATTTGGCGATATGTGGTATATATTAGCAAAATTAAAGTATTTAATATGTAGTATAATCGTGAAAACTAATGATTCGCTTATATTGACGAACAGACGTGAAATTATACAACCTTTTTCATGTAGTACAAATTTGACGATATGTGGTATAAAGAAGCATAATTAAGGTATTTAATTATCAACATGTAGTATAAAATCTTGAAAACCTTTTTCCTGTAGTACAAAATTGTCAATATGTAGTTTACAAAAGCAGTAATAGAGTACATAAATCTAACTATAAGGTATTAATTCCGGACAAACAAGAGGCAACACTAATATAGGAAAATCAGGTATGCAATACAGATAACAAGGATCATTCCAGTTCAAACAAACTAAATACACAGCTTGTTTATAAATTATACAAACTGATATGTTTTGCAGATCATGGAACATTACAATTCAAGAGACTGTTTGCAGCCACGTCGATTGTGACTCTTTTGCTTGCACCGTGAACATGTAAGATCTCTTTTGACAACAGCTCACTCCATGTGAGTACCATCAATGCATCGGAAGTTCTATTCACAACTACAAATTACACAAAATCTTGCTTCCGGTAACACTCTTCACTTGGGCACTCCCATGGGAATCACGAAGAATAACTCAAATTTGCGAAGGTGTCAATCCCTTTTTCGCGAACTTGCAGATGTTCTCTTCAACTTGAAAAGGGAGTAAATACGTAAAAATCAAGAAAGTAAAAAAACAAAATTCGATCCAAATAAAGAGCAATACAAAAAGAGGCATCCAATACAATTGAAATAGTTTGATATATGATAAACTAAATGCATTCCAAATCTCCAACATTCATTTAGTTGTTTCTCGGGGCATCTTAATCCATTAATACCATCTCATTGAATCAAATAATGAAGCAAACTCGTCTTCAATCCCCCAACCTATAAGCCATCATCAAGCTAAGCAAATAAACTCAGATCTTGAAAAAGAAGTGAAAAATAAACATCACAGTTACACGAAGCCAGAACATGATGAAATTCAACTAGGAAAACAGGAGCAATAAGAAATTCATGACAGTAACTAGTTGCAATTGGATTAACAGATGATCTTAGCAAACGTATTCCATTAACCCAGCAATAAAATGGACAATCAACACATTGATTAAAGAAATTGACATATCAAACATAAGCTGCTTATGTATAGCAAGCGACTCATGAAGGCCTCATAGCAAGCGACTCGTGAAAACCTAAAAGCTGGTATAAACAAAAGTAAAGGTATGTGCAAAGAGAGAAATTGCCTGTTGTTAGAGACCATGGGAGTGAAAACTCAGCCCTGGAGTTTGTCGGAGAGAGATTCGACCACATACACATAAACCAACGAATTCTCAACAAACTCACTACTCCCAAACCCACCAACCAATTTCACAATCTGGGCATGAATTTGCTCACCTTCTCGCAAATCCCCAATCCTCGAACAGGCTTTCAAAACTCCGAAGAACGTGAATACATCCCCCCGACAACAAGTTCTCCATCATTTGCCGGAATAAAAGAACCCTCTTTTCAGGTGATTGATTTCTAACAAAACCCTTATCATGATATTGTAGGCAGACGAATCAGGGTTCTCGAGCTTCTTGAAAATGGAGACAACATATTCATGGCGGAAGAAAGGAAGAGAAGCGAAATGGGGCAATACCAAAGAAATAAAGGGAAGAAGAATTTCCACGCTTACCGAAATACACCACCGTCTCCGGCGAAGTGGGTGGAACCAACGACAACCTTGCGGCGGCGAGCTAGGGCGAAGAATTGGGAGGAGTCGTTCTTGTGGAGTGAAGACTATTTCTGCTATTAAAAAATATTAAAGTGAGGGCAAAGAAGACATTTTAGGTCAATAGGGAGCAAACAAAAATTATCAATCTCATGTGGGGAGTTAGTATGAACAATTTTCATACTAGGGAGTTCGAGTAAAATTTTTTGAACCCATGGGTACTTATAAAGTAGGGCTTGACAAGTGCCGAAATTGTCAAAATAAATAGTATCCTATTCACTGCTAAAACTTGTAGTAAAGTGCGAACGGGGTCGATTCCTCAGGGATTGGATGAAAATAATTCTACTCTAATCACAAAAGAGTTCACTAAATTAACGAGAAAAGTTTAGGGGGAAGGGGGGGTGGTTGAAGTTGCTAAACTAAATAAAAACAAATAAATAAATCAGGCAAAAATAATAAAACACTCGAAGAAGGATATTTGGTACTTGTTTAAAACAATTGGAGAGACAATACCTAGCTAAGAGTCACAATTCAGTTTTTAACATCGATCACAGACGCAAGGATAAACTCAGTTTTTCAAATAGACTAGCTATGGTGGATAGAGACTCTCGACTCCACCTCGTTTTCTCTTATGGGTAGAATAACCTAGAGACACTCGACAGTTATTCCCTAATTAACTTACAACCCCTAGAGACACTCGACAGGATTCAATAAGTCAACAGCTTTGAGATTCAAGAAAACACTAGCCCAAACTAACCAAGTCACGACACGTGCAAGATTCAAGTTTGATTGTTAATTCCCTTATTGAATTAGATTCGACTTTACGACATCCTATCACTAACGTGCTACTAATTATCTATCAAGCACTACTTATACTTCATGCAATCAAGATTAGCAATATGCAATTAACCACTTAGACAATTGGGCCCTAATTGACTAAGCAAGTAATTAACAATAAACACTGCAACCGGGGAGTTAAGAAATACTTGAATTAAACTGAATTATAAAACTGATTAGGTCTCACGATGTAGCAAACATGAATTGAAAACTCCTAGCTAAGTACTATGGAATTAGTTCTGTATAGACATGATTGGAAACGCAAAATAAAAGGAAAACATAAGCTAACTAAGAGAGGTAAGGAAGGATTGTTGCTCTCGGTCAAATCTTCAACTCTCGCTGCCAACAGTCCTCTGCCCAACTGCTGAGTAGTTCTCGTCTGCCCAAAAGTCACCCAAACTGGTCCGGAAGAAGGATTTTTATAGCCAACAACTGACGCCCCAAATCCTTGTCCTAAAAGGACTCGGATTCTTCTTGCCCAACTTGACGCTCAAGGCTCCTCGAGGATGCTGGACTTCACCAATTAATTCAGCTCCAACTAGCATACAAGGCCCAGCTATAAGGCCCAACCAAAAATCAGCCACGCCACCACTTATAACCAAAGTCCATTGAATTCACTTCCCAGAACAAGCTCCACACGTGACAAAGAAAGCTCCAGCCCAAAAAGATGCTAAATCCCTCCAAAACAGCCCAAAAATTGCTACTGGACCCCTGCACTTCTTTAAAACACAAAAACTATTAAAAGCACCAATATAAAGACAATTTAAGCTCAAAAGTGCAACCCCAAAAGCACGGTAATTATGTAAATACGCATGTTATCAGGGCTAATCACAGAAACCACCCCCCTCCCCCCCCCCCCAAAAAATCCTTTGGGGGTTTTGGCACTTTCCCCCCTGTCCTTTCATTTTTTGCATTAAACCCCTTAACCTTTGAAAAATATCACACTTAACCCTTTGTAACAAACTTTAACAAAGCAAATCTATACAAAGTTGATCTCAAATGTGTAGATATTATATGTCAAATCGAAGCTCTCAACGCAAGGAACACAACAATGGTCTCGAAATCAAAATCCGACAACCGACGAAGTAGAAATCATCGGTTAAAGACGACGCACGACGAACAAAGCTTTTGGCGGCCAATAGGTTTGGTTGGGGTATGGGTTTTGTTCTCCTTAGAGAGACGAACACGATAGCGGTGGTCTTGAAGCTTGGGTTGCTATGACGGAGGAGAAATCGATTATCAAAATTTTTTGAAGGGGTTAAGTGTAATATTTTTTAAAGGTTAGGGGGTTTAATGCGAAAAATAAAAGTACAGGGAGGAAAGTGTCAAAACGTCCCAAAGATTGGGGGTTTCTGTGATTAGCCCTATAAAGTAATGCCCCAATTTTCTATTCTTCAAAAGAAAATTTCAAAATACCCTCCATTGTGCCATTTATTTCAAAATTCATTGCATAAAAAACCCAAAAAATTGAACTTTCAAGTCAATAAACAACCATCCCCATTATTTTTTTCTTATTATTAGTCTACCCCACCACCATTTAATTGTCTTTGGTCGGGAATTATGACAAATTGTCAATCATTTAATATTTTTAAAAATTAATTATTCACTTGTCAAGACAATAGTGGACTGATTGCATATGCAATTAGCGTAATAAACAAACATTGAATCCTGCCTTTTTATACCAAATCCAAGAATCAATCTCGCACAAACTCACATCCTAATAATTATTTATCTTTACTTTTTCGTTTTTGGTTTCTGCAAATCTGAGTCTGACAGTCATCACACCAAAGCTAACATGATTAAGAATGTTTTATCGTTTTAATTGTGATTAATAGGTCATTCATTCTGTGTTTCCCTTGTTCATACATATAGTAAAGGCTTTCCTTTTCAAGAGAGAGAAAGCTAGGGGAGAGAGAGAGAGAGAGAGAGAGATTCATGCCTTCTGAAAATGGAGATGAAGAACGAGAAGCTTGTCAGGTATGTGGCTACTCATTTTTGTATGGGTTTTTTTAATATTTTGCTCTGTTGTAATCGAGCTGAGGGGGAAAAAGTGGGGCGAAAAATTATCGGAAATTCGGGAAATATCGAATTGAACTCTTGATTCGGGACATGTTTTGTTTTATTTGAAGTTCTGAACTATAAAAGATCCGATTTTGTTTGATTTGAGCTGAAAAAGGTGCTGTCTTTTTAGTTCGATGTCTTGTAATTTATAGCAATCCAATCAAAATACTAGCTAAAAAGTAGCTGCGGTTGGCCTGTTAGAGGCGGCGCAATGCTGTGGTGGGTTTTTTTGTTGAAAATGTAGTTATAATTGTAATATTTTTTGTTTTTCCGCCTCAAGATTTATACACCCTATGAACTAACTATACTCTATCTTCACCTAATTTTTGTGGGTTCGTGATTAACAAATGGGATTTGCTAATTTCTGTTAGTTTGTCTGAAAACTGTTCAGGTTTTATCCTGATGGGAAAAAACACAACAGTTCCCAAGTGGAGAAATCATCCAAATTGGGATCTTCCCTTTTAAAAAGTTCTGATGGAAAATGCAAGATTATTGATTCCATCAAATTTGGGGGTTCCAAGGTTTTTCCCGAGGATCAAGAGCCATGGCACAAGCATATACTAGACCCCGGTAGCGATATTGTTCTAAAATGGAACAGGATCTTCATAGTTTCGTGTCTATTGGCGCTATTTGTGGACCCATTGTACTTTTATTTGCCAAGCATAGGAGGGAGTAAGGATTTTTGGTGTGCAAAGACAGATTTGAAATTGAGGATTACTGTGACGTTTTTCCGGACAATTGCTGATCTTTTCTATCTACTGCATGTGGTGATCAAGTTTAGGACAGCATATGTTGCTCCGAGTTCACGGGTTTTTGGGAGGGGTGAGCTTGTGATGGATCCCAAGAAAATTGCACGGAGATATATGAAATCCGACTTCTTTATTGATCTAGTTGCTACATTGCCTCTACCTCAGGTACTATAGTTTTAAGTGTGGTTCTTTTTCTGCTTCTCTTTAGGTGGATCGGAAGGATGTGAATGTCTAGTTCTGAATCTTTTATTTCCCTTTAGTTTCATATTGACCCATATGAAAACATGCCACTGTAGTTTCATTTAGATCAAGAAAAATAAAATGGAAGCTACTTTTGCCTATGTTGATTCTGTTAATTATACTCTTAGCGTATTCTAGCTTTTCTGATCCATCAATTGGATGGTTTCATTAATCTTTAACTGACTTCTTAATGCACTATAAGAGGCTGAAATTGTTATTTGTTAATTACTTAGCATCAGTTTAGAACCTCAAAGATGACATTTATATGTTACTGACTTTGTTCGTTTCTTTTCAATTTGTTAAAATTTATGAGGATGATGGCATTAACTGTAGTCCCATTTGTATGCGATTCCATTATTTTGCTTCCTAAAATTTTGAATCTGATCTTTTGTGCTACAGATTGTGATCTGGTTCATCATACCTGCAACAAGAAACCAAAGAACTAACCATAACAACAATGCACTTGCTCTGATTGTACTATTCCAATATATTCCAAGGTTATACCTCATTTTCCCATTAAGTTCTCAAATCATAAAAGCAACTGGGGTTGTCACCAAAACTGCTTGGGCAGGAGCTGCCTACAATTTGCTACTCTACATGCTGGCAAGCCACGTATGTAAAATTCATAATTTTATCAACTATTGTACGACACAAATACTAAATTAACTTCTGTTTCTAGTATTTGTTAATCTTACCTTGAATGAACTCTATTTTAGGTTTTGGGTGCAGCATGGTATGTACTTTCGGTTGATCGTTACTTGTCTTGCTGGAAATCAATATGCAAAAGAGAAGAAAATCCCACAAAATGTTTCCTTGAATATTTGAACTGTGATTCTGATGCAAGCAGACAACGTGATGTTTGGATCAGTGGCACAGAAGTTTTCAAAAGTTGTGATCCTAATGAGGATATTACATTCAAATTTGGGATTTTTGAAAATGCCGTCACAAAACAAGTGGTCTCTTCGACTTTTGTCAGAAAGTACTTCTACTGCTTGTGGTGGGGCCTACAGAACTTGAGGTACATTTCTTATTAAGGTGGTGTTTGCAAAAGCTTCTGCTTTCGGAGAAGTAGAAGTAGAAGCTAAAGTTGTAAAAATTTAGTTTAGTAAAGGTGGGAGTGTTTGGACAAAAAGGTTGACACACTTTTTATTGGACGAAACAAACTAACATTTATTTATGAAAATAACCTAGAAGCTAGAAATTGGTTTTTGCAAACACTCCCAAAATCCGTAAAAAGGCAAAAGAAATGCAAAAGTGCTTTTTTGGAGTTTGCAAACACACTTAAATTTTATTAACTGAAATTCCTAGTTTGATTTCATTGAGAAATGAAAATATTTCAACTCTTGTTTTTCCTGTACTCTCAGTTCATATGGGCAGAATTTATCAACAAGCACATTTATAGGGGAAACATCGTTTGCCATTCTCATTGCCATCTTGGGTCTTGTTCTATTCGCACATCTTATTGGTAATATGCAGGTCGGTGACAAACTAACTCAATATTCGTTTACCACTTTAAATCCTTATGATCTCCTACGTGAACCTATGATGAAAACTATTTTATCTTTGCTTCATACCAAAATTTTATGATTTAGAGGATGCTTGTCTGAGCTATAAGTTGTTTTGACATGTTTGTTTCTTTAAGAAATGAGCTTATGAGCTCATTATGTTAGTAGCTTATATGCTCCTTTGAAATAAGTTGGAGGAATACGTGCTTATTTTTTAATCTTAACACACTTTTGGGGCCATATTAGTTACGCAATTGAATTAAGATCTGATATCTTATAACCTTAAAAAACATTTTGATAAGATGTTAGAGCTTATAAGATTTTCAATATAAGCTTTATCCAAACACCCTCTTGCTCCATCTATTTGTGCATGCAGACATATTTGCAGTCTTTAACGGTAAGATTGGAGGAATGGAGGCTTAAAAGACGGGATACTGAGGAGTGGATGAGACATCGTCAACTTCCTGAGGACTTGAGGCAACGTGTTAGGCGTTATGTTCAATACAAATGGCTTGCAACAAGAGGAGTAGATGAAGAAGCTATTTTGCATGGTTTACCTAATGATCTTAGTCGGGATATTCAACGTCACCTATGCTTGGATCTCGTCCGACGGGTATGATTCTTTGCTGATCTCTTATTTTTGTAGAATAGAAAATGAAAGGGTTAATTTTGTATAATTATGTGGACTTTCCTTTTTACTTTTGAAATTGCAAAACCTCCTTTCGATAATTGGAATTAGTAAAACCTAAAAATATGAATCGTAACATTCATTTGAATGGTTTATTAGAATTTGAGTCATTACTTCTTTACATGGGCGTTTTCACTTTTGCAATTGAAGAAGTTAAAATAGAGTATTTTCACTTTTGGATTTGAAGTTAAAATAGAAGCTAATATGTTAGAAATTGTAGTAGTGGGAGTTGGGAGTGTTTGAAGAGAAGTCCTTAAGATTAACTTTTTCACTTTTTTTTTGCCAAAATATTCCAGGTCCCATTTTTCTCCCAAATGGACGACCAATTACTCGATGCGATATGTGAGCGATTAGTCTCTTGCTTGTGCACGGAGGGCACATACATAGTCCGTGAGGGTGACCCTGTCACAGAAATGCTCTTCATAATCCGAGGACGCCTCGAGAGCTCCACCACAAATGGAGGCCGAACCGGTTTCTTCAACTCAATAGCGCTAAGACCGGGTGATTTTTGTGGAGAAGAGCTTCTAGCTTGGGCTTTGCTCCCAAAATCAGCGCTCAATTTACCTTCTTCAACAAGAACAGTTAGAGCACTTGGAGAAGTGGAAGCTTTTGCATTACGCGCCGAAGACCTTAAATTTGTTGCAAATCAATTCAGACGGCTCCATAGCAAGAAATTGCAGCACACATTTAGGTTCTACTCTCATCATTGGAGGACGTGGGCCGCTTGTTTTATTCAGGCCGCTTGGAGAAGGTACAAAAGGAGGAAAAACGCTAAGGATCTTGCACGAATGGAATCGTTTATGATGGATGAGAGTACTGCTGAAGAGGAGGGGCAAAAGGATCTTTCCACTTCTAATAGTTCCGAGTCACCATCCAATATAAGATCGAATCTTGGGGTTACAATATTGGCTTCAAGATTTGCTGCGAATACAAGGAGAGGTGTTCAGAAGATCAAGGATGTTGGTTTGCCTAAATTGCCCAAACCTGAGGAGCCCGACTTTTCAGCTGAGCCGGAGGATTAGGTAATCGATCGGGTTAGATAAGGGCATTCATGTAAATTGGTTGTAATAGTTCAAATTTGTCTTTAAAGATTATGAGTTAGGTTGCTTTTTGTACCGTCCCTGGCTATGTTAAGATTAGCTTGGCTCCTGCAGTTTGATTGGAGCTTAGGCTATGGTGATTTGTAGTTGCAGCTCATAAGCTGTGTGACTTTGTAAGCATGCAAAATTTTACAAAGCATTAGATAATGTGTAACAATTATATCTATATGATTCATAAGCTTGTCGACAGAACAGGATGACTTACGGTTTAGGGTTCGGTGTAATTTAGGCAGACCAACATCCTTGCTCTTCTGGACGCTAAACACTTCACGGGATTCATATTTCTGTGATACTAATGATGCAAATTTCCCAATAACAGAAAGATCTCAAGTTTAAGGCAATCTCCAAATCGCTTCCGGAATTCACAAATGAACTTACAGAGCATCTTAACATTGTGATTCAGTATTTGTCCATGTCATAAAACTCTATGGTCTTGTATTTCTGTGAAATGATTTCAGCTTGAACTTTTCTAGCAGTATCAGTGGCACAACCAACAAGAATGAGAACAGAGGTTCCTGCAAATCCCCTAAAAGCTGTAAGATGAGTCGCTTGTTCTATCACAGCTGGACCGGCAGCAAGAATTGCCAAGAATGCTGAACCGAGAACGGATATCCTGCTCAAAACCTACATATACATATCAACAAGCACGCACATAAGCCCCACACGTTTATGTATAACGGAATATTACCAAACAAACAACCTGAGGTTGCCCTAAGTATAGAAACAACTCATGTAGCTATTAGAATTGCAAGTACTACCCTTAAGGTGTGGTTCCGTCTTATTTATGAGAAAAACCATGTATTTGTTTTTTGGCAGGGGTGTAACTGTAAATTTAATAGATAGAGGTGGTTTTGGTGGTTGACACAAACCTTTTTGTTTGCTATTATCTCTGAATTTAGGTAGAGGAATAATTACCGAAACCCTCCCAACATTGTACCAAAAAGATTTGTCTAATAAAACGCCAACCATTAGTTTCCCCGGAAACGCCTTTATTTGATAGTGTCGGGGGTGTAATTGTAAGAAATAGATGTGATTTTTGGTAATTGATGTAAACCTCAGGGGGTTTTGTTAATTATCTTGTATATCTATATGTACTTGTATGTATATATGTTAGGGAGAGGAAGTTTACCGTTTTGATGAATAGAGCAGTACTTTTCCCGGGCCGTACAAGTGGGATCGAGGCGCCTTGCCTCTTCAACTGTTCGCTAACATCATCAGGGTCAAGTTGGAGAAACGTGTAGTAGTAATTAAAGAATGCTATCAACAAGATGTTTGTTGGCAAGTAGAGTGAACCTGAAATTTATATACAAATAGAACTTAACAATATACACACTAGTACGTATAAAGATGCAAAAAAGTAAACAAAAAAACTATCATACCCCCAGGATTTAAACCCACAGCAGCTTTCTTGAGAAAATTCACACCAGTAAATCGTGCAAGGGTTCCAGGAAGAGACAACGATGAAGTAGAGAAGATGATTGGCATCACTCCAGAACTATTTACCTGTTTCATAAAAAACTGTTAATAACTGCAAATAATTACACGAATATCCCCTATTCGTTCAGGAATCACTCATGTTTCCCTTGGTACCTATTTTCGCCTTACAGTTGCCTCCTGTTGCTTATTACACACAGTTAAACGATGTTATAATTCAAACTTCAATAAACTTTTTCAAAATATTCTCCCACGTCTCAAAGATACTAACCATTTTCTCAATTAATCTTTTTTCCCAATATTGATAAAATTCTAATAATCGAAAGTGGAAATTTGTAAATTGTATTTCTAAAACTAAGAGGGGAAGTTTACACACCTTAAAGGGCAAGTAAGCAGATTTTCCTCCAACTCCACTAGTATATCTTGAGGCATAATTAATTGGGATTTTCCTCTCGGCTTCCTGAAACATCATAGACGACTCCATTAAATCCTCAACAAAATAAATGTTAAAATAGGCAGCAATTAAAAATCTAACCTGAACATAAACGATGCTGAGAACCAGCAAGAAGAAGGAAACAACAATGCCCGCAAGTCCAACATAATTACCGTCTTGAAATGCTTGTGCAACAGTTCTCCCAAAGGATGCCGGCAAGTACGAGATGATATTTGTGAAAATTAAAAGAGATGTACCATTTCCAAGTTTTAAGTCAGTAATTCTTTCACCAATATAAGTGGTTAAAACCGAACCAAGGGTCAGCAAAATAACAGAAGAGAGAGCCCATTCAGTGCTGAAGTCATTGACATAGGGACGAAGGTACAATACTTGGCCAATTGCCTGCCACAAAAGAGTAAATAGTTTCTTATGAAAAGCCACGATCTTATAAACTTCTTGAAAGTAGAAATACGTATTACAAAAGAAGCTTATAAATTCCAAAAAGAGATGTTATGAATTTTTAAAAAGAAGTGAGCCCCTCAGCTTATTTTTAGAGGAACTCATAAGCTGTGCAATGAAATAACATAATATCCTGAACATTTTTTTTTTTTATATTACACTTCTACCATTAAAAAGTATCTATTTGCAGGATATCAGTTTGAGAAACTTATAAGCTCTCACAAAATCTTATATATTAACTTGCCGATCTTGTTTTATCCAATGCTTTAACAACTTCATTTCAAAAAACAGATGTAGAAGTTTATAATGTAAAGGATCCTATAATATTAATTGGTTCAATTTGTTTTATCCAATTCTTTGACAGCTTAATGTCAAAATAAGATGTAAGAGCTTATAAGGTCTAGGATCTTATACGCTTTTCAAACACAAGCTAGCTTAACACAGTCACACCCTATTGGCTTGGTTTGCAGAAACTTCATCTTGGGGAGAAGTTAAAGTTGTTGCAACAATTACAAAAGAATTGTATCAACAAAGTTGAGAGTGCTTTATGAAATGAAAGTACAAATGCAAACCCAATAACAGGTAAAGAAGCTAGGATAAGCAACAAGAGCACAAAGCACATTTTTGAAAAAGCACAAGAGCACATTTTTTATAGCTTCTGAATTATCATAGCTTTTTCTAAAGACTAGTACGAAAACAAAACACTCCATAAGCACAAGAGCACAAAGCACGTTTTTTAATTTACCTGCACTACTGCAAAACCAACTGATGCATACCGAGTATACTGCAACACTTTCTTTCTTCCAGCCTCACCTTCTCTTTTCTGTAATTCTTGTAATTTTGGGTATATTTGAGTGAGAAGCTGAAAAACAATCTGTGCATTGATAAATGGCACAATACCAAGAGACCCTATTCCAAGCCGACCAATACCACCTCCAGAAAACGAATCTAAAGTGCCCAAAAGGCTATTTTGATCTAAATTACCAACAAAAGCCTCCCTATTCACGCCACCAAGAGGTATATATATTCCAAGTCGTGACAATGCCAAATAGCCCAAAAGCTTGAGAAATTTTCCAGGAAGTGGGCCTTTGAAGAAATCTCCGAAATCTATGCTGGTATCTTCAATGGCAGCTGGAAAATGTCAAAGAATCCTAATCAAGGGCCAAGAGCAGAAGGTAAAAAATTTATGGAAGGTAAATTTTGGTGTATAAAGAAATATGATGAGAAAACAAACCTGCTGCTCCTCTTCCTGATGAAGCTTTCTCTTTTCTTGTGCCCGAGGTACTGCTGAATGTTTGAGAACATAATTCTACTACACTTTCCCAAGCAGTTTTTAAATCAGAGAATCCATCTGGTTTGATGCCCGGTGGATCAAATATAGAACTCTCAGGGCTGAAAATTTTTCAATCATGAAACTATTATGTTAATATGTATTAGAATCAATTCAAGAGATTGACTAAATAATATGAACTAAACTTAAGGACTTTCGAAAGAGAAAAGATATAAATAACCAGAAAGGATAATTATAGTGACATAACTTGAGGTTTCGCCTAATCACACAAACTTCCTCATAGGTTTGAGAAATTACAAAAACTTCCCCTGTCAAAAAATTTACATTACATCTTCATCTATAAATTTTGACAACATTGTCTCCAAGTTTTTATGAATATCTTATTTTTCCCTAAGCACTTACTGGTCAATATTTGGCTTTAAATTCATGACTATAACATCATGGGTTAGGCCAACCTCAATCAGGGGAAGCACTTTTAATTTATCAAACTAAAGGATAGTTCATGTGATTAGGCCAAACATGCTAATGTAGTTATCTCTATTTCCTTATATTAAATTTAGAGCTAAACCCCAATTTGGTTAAAGATTTAGAGCCACATTCTAGAACAGACGATGTAGTGATTGGTTATTAGCACAAAGGCAGGAATCAGATAAATTTTGCATGATTCCAAACAAATGAATTAACAATTTACAGATTACAAATAGCACCCTTTTGCAACAACAGCTCAAAAACATGCCAAAAACAAAAGGAAATTCACAGAACTACAAGAAAATGGAAGAAAACTAGCGAAAACCCATTCGAAAACAAGAAACCCAAAATTCTTCAAGCTTATAAACAATCCGAAATCGATGAGTTTCATATATTACCTCTGGCTATGGCTGCTGCTGGTGTTCTTTCTGGGGATAGTTAGAGTCGCTCTGCAAATGAACTTCTTATGGCTTTTGTAGGCATAATTATGAGGTTTCGCAATGAAAGAATGTCTTTTCGAGTTCGAATTATGCGTTAGAGAGGTGGTGGAGCAAAGAGACGAAGAAATTTGCCTTACTGATATCAACATTATCCACTCTCGAGAAAACCTCACACTGACGCACAAAGATGAGGAGAAGCTGGAGCTTGGAGGATTAAGGGCGTGTTTGGATTGGCAAAAACTATTTTGTGCCTCTCATTTTCTTTCTTTGACGAAAAATAAAATTTTTGGAAATCATATAGTATATACATACACTTCACTTCCGAAGGCCATTTTGGTGACTATTTTTACCTTGACTTTTTAACTAAATTTAGCCCAAAAATTAGAGGAAAAAAAAAATGTTTTTAATTTGTATGTCTTTGACAATGTTTTGAAAACCGGACCGGACCGGCCGGTCCGACCGGTTCAACCGGTGACCGGTAGCCTGTCCGGTCCGGATGACCCTCTAAAACCGGTGAGTTTCGGACCGGTATCGAACCGGAAAAACCGGCCGGTTAACCGGCGGTTTTGGTGGCGGAAACCGGACCGGATCGCCGGTTCGTGAAAAGGTGCACCGCCAGACGCCACTTCGCCACCTTCATGTTTGTCGCCGGCCACCGATCGACTTTTTCCGGCAACCGTCTCCCTTCACGTACGTGACTAAAGATTTTTAAAAGAAAAAAAAATAAAGAGAGAGGGAGAAGGGAGATGAGTCGAATCGTCGTCAGATTTGCGTGCTTGCGGGATTAATGCATAGTTGCGCTTGCCAGAGCGGAGGGGTTGTACCTATTTACGACGCTGAAAGTTTGAGCACAAGAAGCAATAAGTTGTTTCTCACTGCTGCATAAATGTCATTGGCAGAGAAATTGAAACAAGAGAATAAATATTGAAGGGGCGGCGGCGGCTAAAAGAAAACAACTGAATATAAGGTTAGGCTAGGCTATTGGATTAGGGTTTAGGTTTAAATGTCCTTTTTATTTTATTTTTTCCTTTTATAAACGTGTGATGAAAATAAAAATTATTGTTATATCAAATTTATATATATCTTTTATTATGTTATTTTATATAAAATATTATTTTTTCAATTTGTAATAAGAATACATTTTATAATATGAAAGTATTTGAAAAACTCATAATATTAATTTTAAATATTAGGATTTTGAAAGTATTGTGTGTAAAAATATTATAATATACCCTAATATAAATGTATAAATTTAATAAAATATTAATTATTTATTTATGACATCATACCGGTTGAACCAGTGGTTGAACCGGTTGAACCGATCGAACCAGTAACCAGTAAGGTTCCCGGTTCGATCTCCGGTCCGGTTTTGAAAACATTGGTCTTTGAGCTCGATTTCTCATAAGGACTGTGTGGAATAGATGTATAATTATTAATTCATATTAATTAGTAATATGGTTCACATATTCAAAGTCGGTTAATATCAATATTTAGTTTAAACATGAGTATCCGTGACGATATTGATACAAACTCAAAAGTTCGTATCCTTATTTCTACAAAGTCCCTTAAAAAGAAGGTGCTCGAACAATGCTCAGCTCCACTTGGTCGACGACCTATGCAACCGAAGAAGAGGTCGTTAGGGGGCACGTCGAAAGATTTCTCGAGGTAGACCCTCCTACTCTTAAAAGTTAAATATAAATGGAAAGTTTAGAATGCAAATAGCTTAGAGAAATTACAAATATAAATGGAAAGTTTAGGGAGCCTCAGATTAGCCGGGCCTTCCAAGTTGGGCTTGAATATTAAGGATTTAAGTTTGGGCAGAAATATTTTCTTCATTGGGCTTGGGCCCAATAGCTAGTCGTAATTCCTCCTCTTATCAGATACAATACTATTTTATCATATTGTATCTGATAAGAGGAATTACTTAGTTAAATTGGGTTTTGAGTTTTTGTTGCTTCTTGTAAATTGAACTTCTCTTAAGACTTAAAATATATGTCGATATGAATCCTTAGTTATGATTGGCTTTTTACGGGCCTAAGCTATATAGGTCATCTTGAGCCCAAGAAGCAGAAGTTAGACCATTCCAGTGGAGTGGAATCCATTAAATGGAATAACCATGTCATAATTTTTAGCCTCGTTAGCCGAGCCCAAAACACCATGACGCATTATTAAAATATTTAGTAATTCTACGCCATTACTTTGTACAATTAATAATCTTACTTCAATTTGTGTTTATTAGTATTTTTATAAATTCGGGATTGAACATCTCCTATGAATCTGAATAATGTAGAAAAATATTCATAAAAAATATTTAAATGTTGAAATATATCTTAGATCTAGTCTGGTTTGTATAATAACCTCATAAAAATTAATAGTGGCATATAGATCGGTACCTACAAAACAATACGCTTTATAAAATAATGAAATTGTCCCAGATCAATATTCGATATATATAATTCATTTTTTATTTTAAATATTAATTGAGGTAAAGATCCATGCAGAAATTAAATTAAATAACGTAGTCCTCCCTATAGTTTACCGGAGGGCTATCCCCAACAACAATTCTATCCAAAATCGAGTGTCCCAATCTAACTAATTGGTTCGCGCTTCTATTACACGTTCTTGAAATAAGGTTAAGTCTAGCTTCCCAAGGCATTCTTAGAAGCCCTTGGCAGTACATACAACATCAAATTTCGTAGCGGATAATCATCAACATCATCATTCTTAATGAGATTAAAAGCTATCTAATCAATCTCAATCTCGATTCTACAAAATCTTCTTTAATTTCTCAAACTCGGCGTAGTCCCTCATATAATCCTGACAACTCCACAATTATTGATTGATAAAAAATATATATTCTTAGGGTTGTCAAAAAGGTGGACAAAATTTAAAAAATTTCAAAACGATTTCATTTGAGCATCCAAAGTTTAATGTGGAGGAGAACTCCAACAATTTGCTCTATAATGCCATGTCCTATGGCCCCCCAAGTGCCCCAAAGATGATGATAATTAGGGGCCACCTAAATTATTTATTCCCATTAATAATTTTATATTCTGAAAAGGTAGTCAGATAAAAAAGTCTTTTTATATTTATAAAATTATTAATTACTTTTATGAAGTATTGATGAAGGGAACAGGTAAGCATGGTGTTCTAAAAGCTTACAAATCCACGAAAAGGTAGTATTGTTCTGATTTGGCATCTAGTTGCCCTTCGCATAAATCTGCATTATTCCACTTTATTATAGTTTAATATCATACATTAAGTGACAAGATTAGTGGAAAGGGTCATAAAGGTACACATAATTAATGAGGGAATTTATAATCAATTAAGTCATGATGCTTCCAAAGTATTTAAATTTGGGGTCTTCTATGAATAGTACCTAAAAGTTGAAAAAATTCCCTTTAATTCTCCATTTTTAAAAAAGTTTTCATTTGCTCCCTAGATGACAGGCCAAATTCCCTTTAACTCCCCATGGTTGTATAAAAATTCAAGAATCGGGTACCCGAACCTCGAAATCACGTACTTAAACGCTCAAATGATGTATTTGCCCCCAAATACATCATTTACATCATTTGGGCAATTTAAGTACGTGATTTCGGGGTTCGGGTACGCGATTCTTGAATTTTTATACAACCTTCCAAAAAAAACGGGGAGTAAAGAGGAACTTTGATTTTCATCTGGGGAGTTCAGAGAAACTTTTTTGAAAGTGGGGAGTAAAGAGGAATTTGAGTTCCCATATGGGGATTTTTCGGGAATTTCCCGTTTAAATTTTAATGATAAATAAAAGTATAGAGATGAAATAATTGTACCAAAATAATTAAATGCATTAGAAATTTACCATTATAATTTATGACTTTGAATTTCATATTTTATTTTTGTGTTTTATCTATTATTTTATTAATAAGTACATGTCAATTGTGCTTTGGGACGATTGAAATTAAGAGAGATAAATAATTACGATATTAAAAAAAAAAAAAAATTCTCAATCATGTATCAACACATTTTATCTGCGTGAACGAGCTTAAATAGGAGCTAAAACACGTAATTAAAATACAAAATCTAATACCCTTACTTTTGCTTGGTACAATTAACCCAACGTCGGCCATCGAAAAACTTTTGATCGACCATTTCAAAATAACAAAAAAAGCTATCCAAAATCTTCGGTACTCGACCTGATAAACCCAAACCCGACAAACCCAACCCGACATCCACCCCCTACCCATCCTCTATTGACAAAAAAAAGAAAAAAGAAAAAAGAAATTTAATAAATTTACTTTAAGATGTCAACATCTAATTTTTGGGTGGTGTGAAAAGGTTTTGATGATTGAATATTCCTTGCAAGACAATGGTTTTCTTTTTGAGGGTACAAGGGTAATTTCACTTGGACCTACTTTTGAATCTGGAAAGCAATGTGTTATTGATCATGCACGTCAGTCTGCGTGTGTGGACAAAAGCAAATAGAAAGGGGATTAGGTTAAAGGAGCCCTTTAACCTCAACTAATACTTTAAACTTTACTTGTTTGTCTTTATTGATCTCGTTAAAACATCTATTAATTTAAAGAGATATATAGGGAATAAAATGTTCTCAATTTAGGAATAAACATTATATTCCCTATGAATTAGATGCCTAAAAAGAAGTAGATTGGTTTATGGACACTTAAATTAATAACATCTTATATGTTTTGTGAGATAGAATATGGTCTTACAAATATACCGGTTTGATAGCTCATTTCTATGGATCGACCCGAATCGAACCACTTATGTGCAAAGTTTTTATTTTAATCAATAATAGTTACGTTTTTAGGGGATTTGGATTCAAAACCTCAAATTAAGTTAACACAAAACTGAAACATTAAATTACACCGCTTGATGGCGGTTTTATTTATAATATTGACAATATAGAAAAATATATTAATGAACTATAGTTTGTTACAGAGTAAATGTCGATAATATGTAATAATTATACGTCACATCCTGTAATCAACAATTTGAATATGTAAAAATTCATCTATAATCTGTACTATACTATTATATTAAACTAGAGAGGCAGATAATAACTCATTTGGTCACTTAACTCTTTTCATTTCTTTTTATTTATTTAGTCCTTTTTATTGCATTCTTTTCTTTTCTTTTTATTTTTTATTCTTTTTATCACTCCAACAATATTTTAACTTCCTTTTTTTCTCATCCCATTTTAATTATATATATATATATATATAATCTTTTTACTTTCACATTTTATACTATTTATTTACTTATCATAATTTAATAATTATATTAAAATTAAAAATAAAAAATATATTAATATAAAAATAAATTTTAATATATTTAAATAATAATATTGTTTTTATCTATACATACAATGAACGTGCCGGAGTTAGTGGTAGGCTTATAGCATAAAACAAACGACATGTGTTATTATTTTTTCTTATTATGTGTTGTACACAAAACAAACGAGGTCCAATTATAATTATATTACTAATGAATGGCCCTTATTGACTAGGATTTCTTAATTATCATAAAATTAAATGAAAATAAATAAAAAAATAAAAGAAAGAATTGATGAACATAAATTGCATAATTGAAGGAGTTTTGAATATGAAAAGTAAGTCAGAGGTCTGCCGCCGACCATAACTCAATGGGGAGGCTTCGCTTCGATCAGCTCATTAAGAGCCATCAGTATGACCTGACCAAAAAACAAGTTGACAAATTGCTTTTCGTCACGCATATATATTCTTCTAGATGGACAAAATAAATAATAATAATAATAATAATAATTACATTTTTCATTTCATCACAATTTTTTCTTGCTCATTAGGTTTACATATACAATTTCTTGATCAAGAAATTATAGTAATTAAATACTTTATGAGGGTATATATTATTATTATTATTATTTTATTCTTTGTTTTGGCCTTTTGAGTGTATATATTTTTTATTTGTTTTTCCTTCTATTTTTTTTTGGGGGCCAGGTTTATTTGTTTTCCCGGTGGATGCCATGCAATATATAATAAAAAAAAGTAAATTACATTGGGTCACATTATTGAGAATTTATAAGCCCAACCAACATGTAGCCCGAGAAATGTGGGCCTTTTAAGTCCAAAAACAGAAATTGGAAAAACTCCACGGAAATGCAACATTAAATGATCAAAATTAAATACAAACCAACTTAACAAGGGGTCAAATCATTAATGTCTACTTTGAATTAGCTGACTAATTTAATCAAAATACTCAAATTGAAAGAACAAAAAAAAAAAAAAAAAAAAAATAAATTAAGTTCAAGTAACCTATAACACTACAACTACTAATTTGAATAATTTTTCACATCAATGGTGAGACCTGAATCGAATCCAAAAAAATCACTGTAAAAACTAAAAAAAAAAAAGTTATGGGGTCAAATTGACATATAATGAAGCGTAAGGACTAAATTGAAAGTTGGGTGGGTGGGATGATGAGCGGAGTAGTTGAGATAGTAATTTGTCTTTATTGCAAAAAGGGGGTTATCTGAGGACAAAGTATTATAAAGTTGTAAAGGAGCATGTAGGGTTGGACAACAAATTGCCACCCTGCCCTATTTATTTTCCTCCCCCACTTTTTCCGCTTAGTGACAAAACTACTCCAATTTTCATTTATCATTATACCATATCTATCCCTATCTATTTATGCTACATATATCACTTATTGAACACACATATATGATCTTATCCCTATATTCACTTGTAAAAGTAATTGCATGTAAAATTTTTATAGCATGTCAAGTTATGAGATAAGCTTCACCTCCAAACTCTTTCGCTTATCGTCTATGATACACGAATATGTTACAAAATATTATTTTATCATATTGTGTTGGATATTGCGATCAAATACTTTTTATATTGGTGGATTTAAGGAAAAAAATCTATATAGTCGTGTACGTGTAATATCGTATCAGTATTTTCTATTTTCGCCTTTGTATCTATGAATCATAGCGCAGAAGCAAACATGAACGGACGGACATAGCAAGATAGAAATGTAACTGTACTATTTTTTTTCTTAAATTTTTTATATGTTCAGCACGATATAAA
Source organism: Lantana camara (assembly GCA_037501455.1). NCBI lineage: Eukaryota > Viridiplantae > Streptophyta > Magnoliopsida > Lamiales > Verbenaceae > Lantana > Lantana camara. Next base: position 15,798,607 of record CM074859.1, read on the forward strand.
AAATGATATTTTTAAAAGTATCAGTGCATAAGAGCTTATCATCCATTACAATTATAATGCTTTGGAAATTATTATTATGACGATTATTATTATTATTATTATTATTATTATAGAACATAGGTAATGCAAAATGTTTTTGTGCATGTAGAGAACTAGCACTAGCCGACAAGTACTTCCCTTTCGTATTAGTAGGTGTAACTAATCCTTTTCTTCTAAATTAAAATTTTCTCACACCAAAACTCTACGTTAATATAGTTTTCCTAATTACTATAAATTGTAATATTTCTACTCCTTAATTATTAATTACTTCTTTTAAATGAAGAACAAAGTAATACGACAATGGATACACTACAAAATCTAGTGCGTGCAATGTGCATCTCTCTTAAAAATTAAAAGAAAAGGTTAACTTTCATGATATTGGATTTTGAGGCCCTACATTATCTCCAAATTAATAAATTGCCTTATCCTGCATAGTTGATTCGCAACTTGCCCCCGTGACTAATATTATCAATTTTATAAATTAATTAATGAAACTATATTATTTATTTAATAATGTATATATTTTTCTTCGTCTACTATTTAGAAATTATTATCTATTAGTGTTGCAATAGTATATAAACTACAATAAGTTTACATAAAACCCACCAAATTGTTAATCCGCCAGCACCACTCAACCAGAATTGCTAGATTTAGAAAAATGTATTATATATTTATGATTTGTATTTTTATAAACTTGCATAACTTGGATGACGTTTCACGCCGTTAGTACCTAATTGCGCACACCCCTATCAGTTAAGATGATATGGACGGAGATCCACGATATCAAGAGAGAAGATTAGGGATTGAATAGGATTAATATGATGATATCATCATATTAATTAGGGATTGGATAGGATTCATCATATTAATCCTATCCAATCCCTAATCTTCTCTCTTGATATCGTAGATCTCCGTATAGGCCTGTAAATGGGCGGACATTACCCAGACTCAGACCCAATAAAATCATGAAATTCCCAGCCCCAGACCCAAATATTTTACCCAGACCCAGGCCCAGATCCAAATCCAATTTATTCTTTTAATGGGTATGAGACTATACCCAAATCCAAATTATACCCAATACCCATTTACCCATATACTACCCAAATTCTATCATAAATTTACCATTCTCAATTTTTGACCCGTTTACCTTATTTTGAACCCATTTAATTCGTTTTATTCATTTTCGACATATTTTGTACCAATTTCACTCGTTTTTTAAGTGTTTGACCCGTTTTTGAACTATTCCACACATTACATATCCGTTTCAACCATTTTCCGACCCTTTCGACCTATTTTAGACCCATTTTAATCTTTTTTCGACCCATTCGACTTATTTTAGACCTATTTAACCATTTTTTAGCCCGTTTGACTTGTTTTAGACCTATTTCAACCGTTTTTCGACCTATTCGACCTATTTTAGACCATTTTCAACCGTTTTTGACTTGTTCAACCCATTTTAACCGTTTTTCGACCCCGTTCGACCTATTTTAGACTCATTTCGACCGTTTTTCAACGCATTCAACGTATTTTAGATCATTTTCAACCGATTTTTACTCGTTCAACCTATTTTAGACATATTTCAACTTTTTTTTACCTGTTCGACCTATTTTAGATCCATTTAACTATTTTTCGACCAATTCAACCTATTTTAGACCCATTTAAACCGTTTTTCGACCCATTTCAATCGTGTTTTGACCCATTCAACCTATTTTAGATCGTTTTTAACCGTTTTTACTCATTCAATCTATTTTAGACCTATTTTAACTGTTTTGAACCCTTTCGACCTATTTGAGACCCATTTTAACTATTTTTTGACCCGTTCTACCTATTTACAACTCATTTTAATTATTTTTTGACTTGTTCAACCTATTTTCGACCCATTTAATCATTTTTAACCCGTTCGATCTATTCGATATATTTTGGACCCATTCGACCCGTTTTGACCCAACTGGGTAAAATAGTTCAAATGGATAAAAAATGGGTCAAACGGATCCAAAATTGGTAAAACTGTCCAAATGGATCCAAGTGGATAAAACAATTCAAATGGGTCAAATAAATCTAAAATGGGTTAAACGGGTTAAATTGATTCTGAATGGGTCAAATGGATCGGTAATGGGTCAAATAGATTTAAAATGGGTCAAACGGATCCAAATGGGTCAAGTAAATCCAAAATGGGTAAAATTGGTTCAAAATGGGTAAAACAGTCCAAATGGATCCAACTGGATAAAACAGTCCAAATGGGTCAAATCGATCTAAATTGGGTTAAACGGGTTAAATTGATTCGAAATTGGTAAAATGGATCCTTAATGGGTCAAACGGGTCAAACGGATCCAAAATGGATCAAACGGATCCAGATGGGTCAAATAGATCCATTTGGATCAAATGGATCCAAAATGGGTAAAACGGTCCAAATGGATCCAACTGGGTAAAACAGTCCAAATGGATCAAATGGATCTAAATTGAGTTAAACGGGTTAAATTGATCCCAAATTGGTCAAATGGATCCTTAATGGGTCAAACGGGTCAAATGGATCCAAAACAGGGCAAACGGATCCAGTGGGTCAAATAGATCCATTTGGATCAAATGGATCCAAAATGGGTAAAACGGTCCAAATGGATCCAATTGAAAAAAACAGTCCAAATGGATCTAAATTGGGTTAAACGGGTTAAATTATTTCCAAATGGGTCAAATGGATCCTTAATGGGTCAAGTAGATCCATTTGGATCAAATGGGTTCAAAATGGGTAAAACGGTCCAAATGGATCCAACCGGATAAAACAGTCAAAATGGGTCAAATAGATCTAAATTGGGTTAAACGGGTTAAATTGATTCCAAATGGGTCAAATGGATCCTTAATGCGTCAAGTAGATCCATTTGGATCAAATGGATCCAAAATGGGTAAAACGGTCCAAATGAATCCAACTGGGTAAAAAAACTCAAATGGTTCAAACGGATCCAAATGGGTCACATGGATCTAAAATGGGGACAAACGGGTCAAAAAACGGGTTGAACGAGTTCAAAATAGGTCGAACGAATTGAAAAATTGGTGAAACGGGTCCAAAATAAGTCAAACGAATCTAATATTAGTCGAACAACTCAAAAACTAGATCAAACGGGTCAAAAACAAAATAAATGAGTCTAAAATAGGTCGAATTGATAAAAATACGAGGTGAAATTGGACCAAAACGGGTCAAATGAGTCCAAAATAGGTCAAACGAGTCGAAGAACTGGTCAAACTGGCCCAAAACTGGTCAAAGTGACCCAAAATGGGTGAAACGTGCCCAAAATTGGTGAAATGATTCCAAAAAAGGTCAAACCAATCAAAAAAAAGGTGAAACAGGCCCAAAATGGGTCGAACGAGTCAAAAAATGGGTGAAATGGGTCCAAAACGGGTCAAATGAGTCCAAAATAGGTCAAACAAATAAAAAAACAGGTGAAACGGGTCCAAAATAGGTCGAACGAGTCAAAAAACGGGTGAGACGGGCCCAAAACGGGTCGAATGAGTCTAAAATAGGTTGAACGGATTAAAAACGGGTGAAACGAGTCCAAAACGAGTCAAGTGAGATCAAAATAAGTCGAACGGGTCGAAAAACGAGTGAAACGGGCCCAAAACGGGTTGAACGAGTCCAAAATAAGTCGAGCGGATAAAAAACGAGTGAAACGGGATCAAAATTGGTCAAACGATTCCAAAAATGGATGAAACAGACCCAAAATATATTGAACAGGTCGAAAAACGAATGAAACGAGACAAAAATGGGTCAACATAATAATAATAATAATAATAATAGAAAAAAAAATTGATTGGGTAGACCCAGATCCAAACCCAAATAGAGTGGGTATACTTTTTACCCATGCATTCAGACCCATTGGATCTATAATGGGTCTGGGTAGGATCTGGGTCCAACCATAAATAATGGGTAATTATTGGGTTTGGAGCTGGGCCTGGATAATATCCGCCCATTTACAGGCCTATCTCCGTACATATCATAAGACTTCATGCATATGAAAGAGAACACTAGAAAACGGATAGACTAGGACCGGAGTAGAGAGTGGAGAAGAAAAAAAGAAAACAATTCAGACGGTACTCATCATAAATATAGATAGGTAAGTAGATAGATAATTAGTCTAACATATTTTTATAATTAGCCTAACATATTTTTAATAATTAGTTGTTTTTCGCACCTTTCATTAAATCTCTTATTAAAATTATTCTCTCTTAATAAATTATAATTGATGTTTAACTTTTAGAAGTTAATTTAGTATCTCCAATTTGTTTTTTGGTGTATCTGGCATGAATATTGATGGGTTCAGAGATGTGAAGGTCCGAATCCGATCACTTTATGATTTGTATTTGTGGAGGAAACCGCCGGAGATTCGCCGGAGATGAGAAAGGGGGTTCTACCTGTTGGGACAAGCACAATAAAAGTCAGAAGGCCAAGCTGGGGGAACTGGGGGTGATACCCAGTTTGACTCTCCGACGCTCAAGTCAGTTCAAGGTCTGAAGAAATGTAAGTTCAATCACAGTTTGAGTGATGAAGAATGCTTACCAGTGTAGAAGATGACTTTGGCTATTTATAGTTGAGGGTCAAGGGCCCTTTGGTCATTTGCCTCAAGTGGTCCTGGCCGAATGTTGCCCTAACACGTGGCGCCGTGAGAGAGAAATCTAGGAGGAATCTTCTGCAAAAGCGGCCAAAAGTTGGTGCTGGCAACAGTGGTAGGTGCGCGGGCATGTACGTTGTGTCAGAGAGCCATTTGGGTGGTTGGTAACGAGGGCTTGAGAGCGCGCTCGTGACAACCTAGAGTATTGGAAGCCAGGATATCCGCTGAGGGGAATGAAGGCTTCAGTTCAAGTGACGAGCCAAAGGGGAGGCCACTCTGAGGGAGTGTGACGCTCGAAGAGGGCTCCCTTGGCTCGTGGGCGTGCCAATCATACAGTATGAAGGACGCTCGTGAGAGTAACAGCGCTCGTTGGACTTGACTCATGAAGAAGGATTGCGCTCGTTAGGCTTCTAGCGCAATTCCAGAGGTCCAACCCCCTCGTGGCCGGGGGGAGAGTAGACTGGCCAACAGAGAGGCCAGGAGGCGGTCGGCTACAGAACGAGCGGGAGACGCTCAACCCCCTCTGGCCACAGAACAAACGAGGCCAATAACCACCTTGGCAATAGCCGAGGCCCCACAGAGCGCCAGTGGGCCTTCTCGCAAGAGGAAGAGGATGCCCGATTCGGCGGCAATAAGAGGTAAGGGCAAGCAGGTGCATTCTGGGCCTCATCCAGGCAGTGCAACGAGGCTGCGAAGTTGAAGGCCTTTGAATGGCAGAATTTGATAAGGGCCTCCTTGTTCGCACGCTCCAGACTCCGAGGCCACTCGCTCACGGCGTCGTTGAATTTCCTCTCGGCCTCCAGGGCCCTCGCCTTCCAGCTTTCCCGCTCGGTCAAGAGCGGGGACGTTAGCACCCTCGACATCGGGGACAGGGGCCTCCTCCAAGATAGGCGCTTGGGGCTCATCTTCAGGGTCATCGTTTTGAGCGGATTGAGCCGCACCCCCTTCCTGATGAGCGTCCGTGTACTCATCCTGGATCAGCTTCACCAAAAAGGCGTACTCCATCTCAGCAATGGAGTCCACGGGGTCGTTGGGGTCCTCATCCACTTCCTCACAGCGCTCGTTGAACATGAGCCCCGTGCCTTCTGCTCCCTTCATTGCCGGGTCAGTTAATCCCTTGTGGATGCCCTGCTCCACTGCCAAGTTGAAGGCATTCTGGGCCTCATCCAGGCAGTGCAACGAGGCTGCGAAGTTGAAGGCCTTTGAATGGCAGAATTTGATAAGGGCCTCCTTGTTCGCACGCTCCAAACTCCGAGGCCACTCGCTCACGGCGTCGTTGAATTTCCTCTCGGCCTCCAGGGCCCTCGCCTTCCAGCTTTCCCGCTCGGTTTCTGCCTTATTGCAGCGCTCGTTAGCCTGGGCCAACTGGTTGCTCAAGTCGCTGCGAGCGCACTCCACCGCCTGGAAATCCTCCTTCAGTTTTCCCAGCTCCTCCTCCGTTTTGTTGTACAAATCCTTAAGGGATTCATACTTGGCTATCTCAGCGTCCAGCTCCGCTTGAATCTGAGCCGGGTCGTTGGAACGGGCCATCTTCTTGTACTTGGCCTTGCGCTCGGCATAAGTGGAGGCTCGTATTTGCACATTTCGGAGCCGGGGAAGAACTTGCTGCATAAGTTGAAGGAAAAGGAGTGTTAGCCAAAAAATGCTAACTTACAGAAACTAGCAAAGAAAGCAAGGAGTGAAGACTTACAGAGATTAGAGCGTGGGCCGCATCAAGGGTCACTTTCTCCACAGATTCACTGTAGAGATGCCGATGGTCCGCCGAGAATTGGGCCTTGTTGTAGAGATTCTCGGTGACAGCCTGAGCGAGCGTGCCCGGCCTCAGCAGAACGGGCCCACCGTCGGGGGCACCTGTATAGTCTCTGTCCCCTCGTCGGGAGAACTCCCAAAAGTGTTCCTCCTCTGAAGAGGAAGTATCTTCTTCGCCCCTGGGACCCTCGGCCACCTGCTTGCCCTTACCTCTTATTGCCGCCGAATCGGGCATCCTCTTCCTCTTGCGAGAAGGCCCACTGGCGCTCTGTGGGGCCTCGGCTATTGCCAAGGTGGTTATTGGCCTCGTTTGTTCTGTGGCCAGAGGGGGTTGAGCGTCTCCCGCTCGTTCTGTAGCCGACCGCCTCCTGGCCTCTCTGTTGGCCAGTCTACTCTCCCCCCGGACCTCTGGAATTGCGCTCGAACTAGCGCCCTGGCTACCGCTACGAGCGTCCCCGCGATTGCTACGATTGCGAGGGCGCTGTTGCTCGCGCTGTTGATCCCCTTGTTGGGCTTGGTTCCTGTTGGCATGGGCGAAGCGTGCGGCTTGTCTGATTCCTCCCGCCATTTCTATTATCGCAACTCCTGCACGAATGGAAATTTCGAGGGTTAGAAATCCTCAAACCATCTACTCAGATTGCAAGTTACAAGTACAGAAAGGCAGTTAGTATTCATTCCTATCTAAAGTTAGTGCCCTAAGAATCTAACCGTCTCTCTCTATATCACGAGCCGGAGGGTTGTCAAGGTAATAAGGGTCGTCGGAAAGACCACACAGGAACATGAGCTCCGCATAGTCTATCCAGTCCTTCGCCTGTATAAGGTGACCCTCGTCCCTTAAGGCTTCAGCTAAATACTTTGCCCAATCTCTGGGGAGGGCCGGTTCCAAACGGCTCTTCGCAACCGAGCCCCAATTTGTGGACACCCCAAAGCCCTCTCCTGTGGGGGCCTTAACAAAGATGAACTTCTCCTTCCAATTGGGGCCATATGTGCTTGTGGGAGAGTTGATTAGCTTTGTACGAGCCTTTGCTTGAATATAGTAGAAGCCCGCCTCAGGAGACGAGCGTGACGAGCTAACTACTTGGAAAAGCGCATGAAAGTTCCGCACAAAGGGCTCGTATCCAACACTCCTCATCAGGATCACGAAGCTTGTCAGCAGAGCCAAGCCGTTGGGCACTATTTGCGAAGGACAGAGGTTTAAGTCATTCAACAGGTGGGCCATTGGGATCGAAATGGGGAACCTCAAACCCCCTGAGCTGACCGAGGCCACGTACACCGCCATTTCTCCAGGAGGTGGATTATTAGCACGCTCGTGGTTCTCTGGGATCCTCCACGTATACCGCTCGTCCCAGTAAATGGGCGCCATCATCGTTTTCACTTCTCCCACGGTAACTGTGCTGGGAGTCTCATCGGGCGTGCGCTCGGTAGCCTGATAGCCTGATCCTTCACCCTCGTTAGGCCCTTTGGATTTTTGGGATTTCTTGCTTTTTCCTTTATCACGGGCTCTTTCTGAAGGCCCGGTTATGGCTTCAGCCACTGGAAGCGGGTTCGCGACGGCCACAGTCACGGTATGGCGGTGGGGATGAGTGGCACTCTGAGTTATGGGGAGAACAACCCCTTGCCTCTCTGCCTCCATAACCAGATTCATCTCCTCAAAGAGAGGATCCACTCCGCCTGGATTCCTATCCTCCATGGCCATCACTGCCGCCCCCAACTCCTCATCTCTAGGAGAATCGGGGGAAGAGAAACTTTCAGTGGCCATTTCATTGATTTCACGGGCAAATTCCTCAACATGTTGGTCAGCCATGGCAGAAGCTGAGATTTGGGAGAGATTTAATCTGGGTTAGAGATTGGGAGTTTTCTGGAAAGAAGCTAGGATTTCCTAAAGGAGTAAAACCTAAGGGATAACAAAATCCTAAAGTCCGAATCTAAAGTTAGCAGAGTTAGAAGATTACGCTGGGAGTTTACCTTGAAGATTTTTGAGAAAACTGGAGAAGAGGTTGAAGATGCTCTAAGAACTGGAGTGCGAGAGAATTCTTTTTGCAAAGGATACTTGGAAGTTCTGAATGCGTAAAGAGTAGCAAGATTTCAGAATCCCGTATTTATAGGGATGGGAGTTGGTACCGTTTTCGGCAATAAATTCAAAATGGTAATCATTTCCCGCCTGGGAAACCGCCCACTTTACGGAACCGTCACATGCTTCCCAATGCTCACGCGCCCCACACGCGCCCGCATTTAATGCTCTGACGCTTCGAATACTCAAGAATAGTACAATGCTCAGTGCAGAAGCGTTACGAGCGGTCAGTTGAAAAGACCGCATTAATGGCACAATCAGAGAAAAATTGCTCAGCACGCCAAATCCTATACGAGCGTTATATGCGAAGGTTAGAACGTGTCAAAATTCTACAGTCCTTATCACTAAGGACTACAGAATTGGGGGGCAAAATGATGGGGTCAAAATACGATCGTCCCAAGTTAGGACACGTGGCATCACCGAGATGATGACATCTGTCTCCCAAAGGTTGCACCCATCAGCACACGAGCGCTAAGCCTAACGAGCGCAATCCTTCTTCATAAGTCAAGCCCAACGAGCGTTGTTACTATCACGAGCGTCCTTCATACTGTATGATTGGCACGCCCACGAGCCAAGGGAGCCCTCTTCGAGCGTCACACTCCCTCAGAGTGGCCTCCCCTTTGGCTCGTCACTTGAACTGAAGCCTTCATTCCCCTCAGCGGATATCCTGGCTTCCAATACTCTAGGTTGTCACGAGCGCGCTCTCAAGCCCTCGTTACCAACCACCCAAATGGCTCTCTGACACAACGTACATGCCCGCGCACCTGCCACTGTTGCCAGCACCAACTTTTGGCCGCTTTTGCAGAAGATTCCTCCTAGATTTCTCTCTCACGGCGCCACGTGTTAGGGCAACATTCGGCCAGGACCACTTGAGGCAAATGACCAAAGGGCCCTTGACCCTCAACTATAAATAGCCAAAGTCATCTTCTACACTGGTAAGCATTCTTCATCACTCAAACTGTGACTGAACTTACATTTCTTCAGACCTTGAACTGACTTGAGCGTCGGAGAGCCAAACTGGGTATCACCCCCAGTTCCCCCAGCTTGGCCTTCTGACTTTTATTGTGCTTGTCCCAACAGGTAGAACCCCCTTTCTCATCTCCGGCGAATCTCCGGCGGTTTCCTCCACAAATACAAATCATAAAGTGATCGGATTCGGACCTTCCTCCACAAATACAAATCATAAAGTGATCGGATTCGGACCTTCACATCTCTGAACCCATCAAATATATAAGTAAATTCATAGAAATTTAAAAAAGAAATAACAAAATCTTAGTTATTTAACTATCTCTATCTACAATTCCAAACTAATTGAAAATGTTGGGGCATTCAAATATTATAAACAAATAGGGAATAATAACATCTTAATATTTTAATTCTTAGGAATCGAAAGATGCATAAGTAGGGATGTAAACGAGCCGAGCCGAGCCTTGGCATTTTTTATGGGTTCGAGCTCGGGCTCGGCCTTCAGAATACTGGCTCGGGCTTGGCTTGCGAGCCACCGAGCCGCGAAAAATGTGGCTTGGGTTCGGCTCGCAGTAAGGTTTGGGCGAGCCGAGCCTCGAGCCATTGAGGAAAAACCCCCTCAAAATGCTTTTCTTCCCCATCAATTTTCATCAGATCTAGATCTGAAGCTTTAGGAAAAAAAAAAAAAAACTAGATCCATCTTTCATATACATCCGTTTTGGAGAGATCTAAATCTGAAAATTAGAAAGAAATCTAAATCTATCGACCATATACATCCAACACATAAAACATAAATAAAAAGGGATTCAATTTAAAAACAAACAAAAATCCTTGGAGAAAAATTAAATCCAAAATCTGTTCCCAAAATTTAATTTAACTTTTAATATATATCTACATGCAAATTTTGGGATTTGATTAACATGCCTTCAAACTTCAATTTTCGGAGCAGGGGTGGCGTTCTTGAAGCAGCAAGAGACTTGGTTGTCCTGGCGACCTGAAACGTGGTGGCTGTCACTGGCGGTGGTGGTGGCGAAAAGGAAGCTGCAGCGGTGGTGGATTTTGGAGCAGGAACAGAGGAGATAAGTGGAGATGGCTGCGGCGACGTCCTTCAAGTTACCAAAAGTGGTGACGGCAGCGGCTTGGAGAGACGGCGTGGGAGGCGGCGCGTGGTGGGCGACGCTTGGGTGGTGGGAGGCGGCATGAGAGGGAATGGCTGGAGGTAGGTGGTGGATCAGGTGAGGCCGCGAGGGGATGGTCTTCACTCTTCAATCTTCATGAGAGGGGATGGTCTTCAATCTTCATGGATCTGGCAGGGAGATTCCATCTTTGGGCGGCTGAGAGATTTATTGTGAATGAATTGGTTTAGGGTTTCTACTAATATATTGTATGTAATAGAGATATATATATATAATTGTATACAACGTGTAAATATATTACTATGTATATATATCATATATATATGTATATATTTATTGAAAGTAATATATTAGTATATAATTTATATAATATATATATATATATATTTTTTTTTTAATTTAAAAACATAGCTCGCGAGCCGGCTCGTGAGCTACGAGCCACAAAGGATATGGCTCGGGCTTGGCTCGCAGCCTCCACGAACCGAGCCATGGCTCGGCTCGGCTCGGCTCGCAAGTATCAAACCCAAGCGCGAGCTTTTGTCGAGCCAGCTCGCTAAGCTCGCGAGCTGGCTCGTCTCATTTACATCCCTATGCATAAGTGATGCAGTCAATGACTTCCAATGTCAAATGCTTCTAGATGAATTCTATTGTCTTATTAAAAGACTTCGTGGGCTCATCAATTTTCAGACTTCAGTTTGGTCGTTGCCGAACTAAGTAATTGTGCATGGAAGTGGACTTCAATGAATTCCACTATTTATCATATAATTCTATATACCGAACCTCATTCGACAAAATTAATATAATACGGATAGATTACTATATTACACTTATCGTTTGATGTTATAATTTTAAAAAGAATATTCGAGTTAAATAGCAACTGGTGTAATACTCTTATCTTATAATTGATTGAATTCCTACGAGCCGGTTTCGACCAGAATTTTACATGAATATCTATTTGCGTTTAGTTATTAAATTATTAACTCGTTGCTTTCAATCAAAATGGCTCTTCTAACTTCAAGTTAACCATGTTTATCCATAGATACACCTTTGCTCAAATATGATATATCTGTCACATATTTCTGAAAGTATTTCAGAGAAATTATATTTTCCTCTAAATTACTTATTTTACAACTTATACGTAACATTATGCTTCGAAAATTTAATTTTTTCTTGAGTTCGGATATTCAACAGACCTATATCAACACAACCCTAACTCCGGAGTTTTAAAAAAAAACCCTAATTCCCATAGTTTCTTCTCTTCTACGGAAGTTTCCTTGACTATTTTGTGCTAAGGCGTGTTTAATTTTTCAATGATCTAAAAAGCATTTCTCGTGTTTCTCACTACAAACAACCAAATGAAAGTCCACAATGCTATGGAAGACGAAAAAGTAGATAAAAGTCCACAATTCTTGAAGCCAACACTCACTTTTATATATCGCAGGTGTAAGTAGGAAAAATTCACACAAAAAAGTTGAAATTAATTGATTGACAAAGTTTCTTTTGATGAACAGAGTAATTATTATTTTACGTGTTGACCTACATTGATCCAAGAAGGAGGAGGTCATGACAAGAAACGTAAAATGTGCTCATATACGCGTGTGGACTTGTATGGGAAACCCTTTTTGATTAATCTTCTCTTGTGATTTGAAAGCATTCCCGATTGGAATGGGAATTGCATGATGCGATCTAGTTTTTCATACCCTTTATCTACTTTTTCTTTTTTACGCACCGACGACTCTTGAATCAGGTGATATTATATAAATCAGGAGATCGTGATTAATGATGGAGTTACACTAAAACCTACGGATATTGACCTAGTAAACTCAATCAATTAATATAGAGCAATGTCATCAATTTTGAGTGATTCTCCCCTGTCTGATATATAATCTAATTATATTTGTATATCGTCGTACCACATCATTCAATTGAATATCTCTCTGAATTATTTATAGATCCTCATGACGCCCTCAGAATTGTTGAGTTTATGAGTTGTTTGGTACGTGTTGCCACATTGCCTGGAAGACTACGTGGCATGGTTAACCAGCTCTTGATCCTATTAAGTCGATGTGTATTAGGGATAGGCCTAATTCATTAGTTCACTTATTCGGTAACTTTTTTCTACTTTTCTGTGATCACTTCTTCATGATCGTGCTAAATGATTCTTGGATTATGGCGTTGTATTGACATTGGTCTTCGATCGATTTATATTTGATTAGGGGGGAGTCCGTACCACGACCTTGCTGGTCGCCTGGTCGGCTCCTTTTTAAAAAAAAAACAAATTAATCCACCATAACTATCTGTAGGGTATGTCCCATTTAACTAATGAATACAATACCATGTGTAACATATAATTATTCATGTAAAATAAAGTCTTCTATCGTAATTGATTCCCCTAAATATCTTTTAATGTTGAATTTTGATTACCATTCACAAAATGAATAAACAACCCTTTTAATTTTAGAATTCTGACTTCGGCGCTGATAATGAAAGTAAATATAAATGCATAACACTCGCCCACAATTGACAATTTCGCTACATATATAGTTGCATGCCCATTTACAACTTGGTGTGGCCGGGAGACAGACCTTTGGTTAAGTGGGACAATGTGAAAAGAAAGTAGCATTAGGAGGCCTAATAAATGAGAACACATGCATGGGCATGGCTTAATCAATTGACAAAAAAATTTGTAAAATATCATGAGCCATCGATTGGAACATTTTTGTCTTCTTTGTTTTGTTTTGCCTTTTAATTATTTATTTCAATATTTTCTTTAATTCATTAATTTTATTTGTGTCTAGATTCAGAGAAGATGTGCGTCCTTTTTGGCAAAGGGATTTCGTGCATTGATGGGTATTGTGGTGGAATTCAATCTTTGTGGCGCTTAAACAAAGACGGGCATTAAAGAGGTTGGCTGTCTCTTAGCTAAAATATATGTCTTGTCGACATAAATGATGTGGAGATGTCTATAATTTGTTTTTGGTGCCTAAATTGGCTAAAAATAGAAGTCTTTTTTTTTTTTTTTTTTTGCGGTTCTTAATTTATTTTTGTTCCAGAATAATCCCATTTTATGGTTTTTTGATTTGTTTAATAATTGGATGCATCACAATTTATAAAAAAAAAAAAAAAGAAAGAAACATGAAATAAATTTACATTTTAAATTAATGTTTGGATTTTTTGAAAAGAAGAAAAAAGAAGAGGTTGCCTGAATTAAATTGACACTTAATTTCATTAGGAAAAATGAAATTAAAGATTAGGGCTTTTTTCTATCTTGCATAAGAGTTTTTTTCTCTTTAGTATGTGAATTTTTTTTCTCTCGTATGAGAGTCGGATCTGGAAATAATGATAACTATGTTCGTGAAACAACTGCAGCTCGTCACTCGACTCCCAGATAGCCTCATCACTCAGATCAATAAAGCTAGATATTTCTCAAACACGGATCTGTGAGACACTCCTCTAGACAGGTCTCCTTCCTAAATGTGGTGAAGTTTGCCTGAAGTTCACTTCATCCTGACTGCAGGCGTACTCGTTGGTGAATCGGTAACGAGTAAAAGAAATTGCGAACGGACTGGAGAAATATCAATTTCGACGGTGCTACCTCCAGATAGGCAAACACAACCGGAATCGATGTTGTGGCTCATGATTCGAAAGACGTGTATATTGGTTGGGCAATAGGCAAAATACTTACTACCACGGATCCGAGAGTAGTGGAAACTCTAGTTGCATTGTCCACAACTCGCTTGGCAAATACTCCGAATGGAATAAAGCCATTATAAAATGCGATAATCTGAATATGATCAACCAGCTCAACCAGTTTCGGAACACAGATGATAACATATCATCCGTGAGAAAGATTTGATCCTTAGTGACATTATGTACGTGTATTCTCAATTCGTTAACGGTCAGTTTTCTTCTATTAGAAGTAGTGTGAACATAATTGCCAACAGCTTAGCTCGTTATACAATTTCGTCATGCGTTGGTTCTTCTGTTTTGTCTTCATTTATTTCGAATTTTAATTTTTAATCTTGACTAAATCGGCACCTCAAACCCCTTTCGTTATTTGGGTCGGACCACTAAAATAGTGTCCTGCTTAGACAGTAATCATGCTTTCTATCGAACAATACAATTAAAACATGTCAGCATATCGTAATTAAGGATCAAAATATGTGCAATTAAATTATTGTACATATGATCTAATATTGTGAAATGTCTATAATTTAACGAGGAAATTAATATATATATATATATATATATATATATATATATATATATAAAATAAACCAGCGAGATACGCTATGGGTGGGGGGATACTTACATATATATATGAAAATCATACGTAATGATATCAAAGATTCACCTAATCACACAAATATGCATATGCACATGCAGACATGAAGTCAATATGTTTTGAATATAATGGATAAGCATATGATTCTTACAGTTTGCCATGGAATCTGTGGTCGACCATGCAATACCACAACTACACTTCAATGATTATTTGTATATATAGTTTAACATAAAATAAAAAAAATTGAAAAAATCTTTTATTTACTATAACTAGTGAACTGACTTTGCTTGGGAATCAATTTAATAATTACAAAATGAGCCAAAACCTGTCCAGATTCCTTCCACAAAGCTGCAATTCTTGACTTCGAATCTTATCGAATTACATTTTGGCCGAGACGCATTGGCGATTGAGATTCATCACTAATATTATAATTTATATATAATATAACACTCCTAATAACTAAAACGATATATAATAAGGTTGTCAAAATTTTATTAGAATAAAATTGATTAAAATAATCTATGACGATTGAGAGGGGAAAGTGGGTAAATACAAAAACGGAATCAGTAGAGAGAATTAAAATATTAAAAATAAAGGGGGACAAAATTTTTAATAGAGAATAAAAATATAAAATTTTCAAAATTTATATATAAGAATAAGAAATTTTCGACTTTTAGTGGGGGTTGGAGCTACTACATGTGTCATTTGACTCCGTCCCTGTTTGATTTATTTTGAAATTCCTTATGATCATATATATATTAAAAAAGTTAATAATTATGACAATTGGCATCTTCATATGATATAACTGCGCTCTTTCGTTGAGTGAGTCTAATTTTGTCACCATACATACAAAACCCTAAGCATATATCTCTAGGTAGCTATATTTAACAAAGAAATAAGTAAAGGATCTCCATTAACCCTTAATAAATTCTTTTGAGTTATCTAAATGTTTGAAAAAGTATTCAACCCTCGGTGGCACTTCCATCTTAACACATTTCTAATCACTTTAATTTTTTTTTTTTTGTTCCTCATTAATACTTCATGTATAAAACCAGTGCACAAATATTCAACACGATATGAATACAATAATATAATTATTATTTAGATTTTTTCAAGTGACAAACGTCCTAATTAGCTTAGTTTGCAGCGTGCTAGGGTAATTGTTGAAGAGCACCACCTGTATAAATTGTATACTAGTCGTTATTAATCATATAAAATAATAAAAATAATTATATATTTGGATGGTTTTAGTACAAGTATGGGCTTTACATCATGTAACAAAGTCGTAGAGATCTTTATAAAAGATGTGCGTGACACATTTTGCATTAGGTACACAACTTTGTTCCTATGACGTGCGATGCAGGGCAAATGTTGCTACCAATATAACAATGATTAATCTCCTTCCCCATTTCTTACGGTAAAATACACTCAAATCTACAAAGCACGAAAATTAACGAATATAGCGATATGAACAAAGCATAATAAACTAATATAATTAAAGATATGCATACATTAAAGATTCAAGTTATATATTATTTTCATCAAATCTAATTGTATATACGAAAACACAAAACGGCACTAACACAAACATCGAACATCTCTTATGTTATAATTTTTTTTTAAAAAAAAAATCATATTATCATCCCTATATCATGTCAAGATAAACTAGTTGATAATGGCAAAAATAAATTAAGGAACTCATTCGGACGTTAGACATCTCTTTGGACTTCATACCCCTTGGAATTGGCTAAGGCATCCGTTCGGCCATGTGAGTTCGGTCATACATGCTCGGTATGCTTGCTTGGCCTATGAGTACTCGAAACAGGTCCAGTGCCTTCGTGCACGACGGTTACCACTAAGTCTGATCGGACACGGTGTTAACTCAAGCCTATAGTATAAATACCATTTTGCTCAACGGAATCAGGACACGCACACTTTACATACCGATACTCTGCCAAAATTTTCGTTCATCGCTTTCCATCCAAGACAACCCAATTGGTTAAAGAACCCATACTTAATTAATGCATCAGAGATTCGAAGCCAATTATACTCGTTCAAAGGCGACTAATTTTCGTTGTTATCATTAATCTCGATTACGATAATTTAAATCTACCACCTTTAAATTATTATGAAATATTAAAACTTAGACCTTTCAAATAATATCAAAATTTCCAACTAAAAAAAGAATAATAGCAAATTTCTAAAAAGCCCCATAAACAAAGACGGAGCTATATTGTCTAATTATTTGATTAAAATTATAGGATCACCAAAATTAATATTATTTATTATTTATATTTTTAATTGTATTTTAAATTTTGATTCCGTTCCCATATATAAGCGGTCTAAAAACAAGATATAATCGTATGCTCGCGTGCGGCCGTACTTGTGTTTGTAGGGAGGCGACACGTCGCACATGCAAAAACGTGATTTCTGCAGAGTTCCTACACCAACACAGACTGATCTGGGCCCCACATTTTTCACCTAAATAATCAAAGCAAAAAGTTGATTTTTGACCGTCAATTAGTACGACCGTGTTCTGAACCCCACCATATTATCCTGTCCCTTCCCGCACTCAGTCAGCCCACAACACGAAATGACCACAATACCCTCGTAACCAAAAATCACACATTTTGAAACAGAGGAATGGCCTCATCTTTATTCATCACCATATCCCACTTAACAAAAATAATATTAATAATAATTAATACTAAATATTTATGACATAAGAATACAAAAACAACAAATTAACAAATACTAAGGTAAAACAAAAAAAAGAAAAGAAAATGTGAGTGCTGTTGAAGATTCGTTAACCTGTCAGCATCTCACACTTAACGGTTGTCTTTTATCTCTTATACTCTTTCACCATTTCTTTTTAACCCTTCACCTCCTCTATGACAAGTCCAAATCTTGCCAAAATACTTTCACTATTTACAAAAAGTACCC
The DNA here is from genome assembly GCA_037501455.1 of Lantana camara. Taxonomy (NCBI): domain Eukaryota; kingdom Viridiplantae; phylum Streptophyta; class Magnoliopsida; order Lamiales; family Verbenaceae; genus Lantana; species Lantana camara. The sequence continues at coordinate 15,816,394 of CM074859.1, forward strand.
CATAAGTAATCAAAAATATATTTTCTGCCCCCTCAATGTTATACCATGATGGTGCTAGGCAACCAGTCTTCGTTTCCCTTGGCCTTCCCCCGGTTGCTGAAATCCGATTCGACCACCAAACGGACCATCGAACTGCCCCTCTCGCCGGACGGCAGCCGTGTCTTAAGCTGCTCGAAGCTTGGGCCAACGACTTTCTCCATCCATTCTTCTAGGCTTGTCCGGTCGTGCCACAACCCTCCTATGATCTTCTCCAACACATCGTCTTCGACTTCTATGGGCAAGTTATCATCCACAACCATTGCGAACTTGACTGATATTGTCTTCTTGATCTCACGCCGTACGAAGGCGAAGTCGACCGGCTTGAACACGATCGAGTCGTCCACAGCACCGACCAAATCGTGCGGCACCGATGCAATTGAGAACCCATGGTTCACGAGCCCGAGCTCATCCTCGTGATCAACAGTGAGATCGCTTGAGTTGTGGGACCCATCTGTTTTATCATCAAGATCGTTGTTGTACGCTGCGAGATTAAGGTCTAATGATAGTCCTATGGGCCCATCCGATCCCATTTCCCTCCGCGGCTTGGACGACCTCTCCTCGTCATCGCGCAACCAATTAGGCCGGCGTTTCGCGCTCTTTTCCCTAACTATCAAACCTAGTTGCCAACCGCCGCTCGACACCGACTCAATCCTCCTCTCGTCTGCGAATTGACCATCTCTCAAACCGGCTGTCGACCAATCTCCTGTCACAATAAACACAGCATTACCCAAACCAACCTCCCTACCATGCGAATCCGTGAGGCGACCCCTCTCGATTGAACGTTTAAAGCTCCCTTGCAAAATAACATCTGCCTCATCGATATCCTCGAGCACGATCACCGAAAAGGGATTCCTCCGAACCGCCTCCGCCATACGATCGACCGCCGTCTTGCCACGGAAGCTCAAATCCGAATCCTGATCGTCCAATTCCCTCCGCGAGCCCAAGCATATCGTTACAGGACGGGCCCCACACACCTGTTCGGCTAGGACTGAGGCCATCTTCTTCTTCCCAACCCTATCGGGCCCTGCAAAGAGCAACCACACATCTCCCCTCGTTCCGCCGCCCCGTTTCTTTCCATTGCCCAACCGGCACCGTGTGATGGCAGTGGCCACTGCAGAGGCGGCTTCTGCCTGCCACCACGCTTTCTCCATGAGCCCCTTCAAGAGCTTCTTGTAGGTGTCAGCATCCAACGCGTTGGAGAATTTCTCAAGCAATTTGTTGGTTTGCGGCTCGGACGAGATGCAACTCAATAAATCTTTAGCCTGATCTTGATCATCTTTCTTCTTGGGGACGGTATCCGTATTGGCATCAGTTTCAGTACCTTTGGTTCCGAGAACAAGATCTGTTCGAACAGGGCTTGCAGGAGGGCTATTTTGACTAGGGACTAGATTTGTGCTCAATTGTAGAGCCGCCCCGAGTGGTTTGACAGGATGTAGCTTAGGCTGGAACGGTGCACGTGCCAGAAGAGTTGGATTGTACAGACTCGGCATTGATAGAGCAGGCGGACGAGGACCCTGATGGAAATTAGGATGAAGATGCAAACATGTATCTTTCCATTTCTTCTGCAATTCTTGAGTTTTCTGCTTGGAAAGCAGTCCTCGATCCTTACCCTGTTTTTCACAAAAACAGTAAGAAGAAGATATCAATAAGAAATATACTCAAGTTTTAGTCTTTCCAAAATTTGAATTCAAAGAAAACACATACCTGCAATTCATCTGTTGTTTTAGCATCATTATTGTTGAGTTTGGCATTTTGCAGCCACTGCGGCAGAGCCGGTTCTTGTTTAGCTTCAGAAAATGACTTCTCCATGGCTGCCAGTTTTGCCAGTTCCTTTTCGTAATTCTCTGTACATTGAGGGCAAAAGGTTGGTCTTTGAGACGGATCCAAGTTTTCGGACACCCGCTTCGATAAAACAGGCATTGTTGTTGGAATCGACTTCAATTGACTTAAAGACTCCATGGGATTACTCAAGAGCCTCTCACTTCCAAGCCTAGGATACAAAAATCACAGATCAGAAAACAGAAAGAAACATGAAACAGGAGAATACAATATATCTACATGGCTTCAGTTTGCTAATCAAGCACAATCACTTTTTTACAAACAAGCTGAGTTATAAGGTGTGACCAATTTTCCAATCTAAAGATCAAATGAAACTACTGTTCAGAGAATCCCAGAAATGTTAAAAATTCAACCGAACCATCAATCAATCTTGATTCAACATACAGTAAAACTTCATGTGGCAGAAATTTATTGTCTTTATCCTTTTTATTTGATTTTTTTGCATAACTATACCTTGGAAACATTGCGGGCAGCGGCGATCTTGAAGCAATAGGCACAGCCTGCAAATCCCAATCATTTTCCATGGTGGAATGATAAACTTGGCACCTTAAATAAGTTTCACATGTTGCAGTTCCAATTAACCAAAGTTTATTATTATTATTATTGCCCTCGTTACCACCTCCGGCGAATCTGGCCAATAATTTGGTCATTTCCACCACCGCCACCCGCCCCGTCTCAGAAACCACCGCCGGTTTTCCACCAAAACCCACCGGCTGCTCCACCAGCCACTTCAAATCACCCAAATCAAGAATCACACCACCAATTGTAATTCTACTCTCAATCAATCCTCCCAATTCCTCGATCTTGGCTGATATCTGATGCTTGTCCGACAAAATCCCTTTATCCATTGACATAACTTGAACATTCTTCAAAACCCCATCGTTCCCCAATTCTCTATTCTCTATTTTCCTCAGGAATTCTTTAACTACGGATTCGGGCTCCGAATCGCCGACAAGAACTGGGTTGCGTTTCTTGCTTCTCGCCATTATCTCCATCAATTTCTTCGATTCGTCGCCCTTTTGATTGCCCATCTGGGTTGCTGCCCCCTGCTGCAGCCGTGGATTTAAATACAAATTCCGATTGGGAACAGGCACTACTGGAGATGGCGTCGCCGCCGCCGGCGGAGTCAATTGACTGGGGTTAGAAAGCATTCTCGGCCCAATTCCCCCGAAATTGGTCGGAAACCCCACATTTCCGCCGGGAACGTTATGCTGATGATGGTTTGTGCTGTTCAAACACTGTTCGATGGTGGCTTTCACAGCTGGGCTAGAAAAGCTAGCTTCCCTCATCACGCGACTCACGCTTGGATCATCAAGTATGGAGATAATCAGCTGCTCGAGCTCCACTTTCACGGCGAGAAGCGGCTGCTGCTGCTGCTCCGGGCAGCCGCGGCGCTGGTGGGCCTGAGCCCGCTTCAGCGCCGCCATGAGGGCGTTGGAGATCGGCGGCTCAGTCGGTGGCGCCGCCGCGTTCTGGGCCGTCGGGAGCCGCTCTAAAGCGACGCTGAAACAGAGCTCCAAGGCTCGGCACTGAAGCGGGTGGCTGGAATTGGGGTGGGAGCGGATGCATGCTTGCCTCAAGAATCCCGACGGCGAAGCAAGCAGCGTCGCCGCCACGTGAAGCGGCGTCGTTTGACCGTGGTTGCGGCGGCTCGCCTCCGCTATCGAGTGGTTGAGCACGCTGGCAGCCTCCGGTGTTAGCGTCTGCTGAATAGTGCTCAAGCCTGCTCTCATGTTCCTCTTTTTCTATATCTGGGATCACAATCACTGATTCCTGAATCCCCAAGGAAGATGATGAATCTAAACTGAAATTCTTCCCCCGTAATAAAAACCAATTTGGAATCCTGAAAAATTCCCAAATTTAAGGATTCTTGAACTCCAGAAACACAACAAGAACTGAAAATTCAACCCAAATCCCCAATCTTTAAGATGGATTGGCTGTAATTTCTTTCTGGGTTTCCCAATATGATCTCCCTCTCTCTCTCTCTCTCACTCCCTCCTTCAAATAATAGATTAATTTGCCTTTCTTTCTCTCTGGAGGTATGTTATATGAGTTGGTTTCCGAATCCCTGCAACTCAAAAGCTGTGGGAGAAAGAAATTCAACGCGAAAAGGAAAGATCAGACCATCTCCTTCACACAAATTACACAAACCACCCTTCTCTCTCTCTCTCTCTCTCTCTCAAAGGGGTTTGATGATAATTGATATGAGCATATAAACACACATACAAAAGGCCGTCTCTTTCTCATTCAATACACCCAAAAATATCCCTCCCCCTTAACTCCCACATGAACACAAATAAATAAAAGAAAATACAATTTTTTATTTTTTATTTTTTAAAAAGAAAGTGGTGATGGCATAATAAGCTTTATCATTTCTCTAATTTTACTTTACTTTCCTATTTGTGGGAGTGACATAATAATCAGAAATTAAAAAATTAAAAATAAAAAATAAAAATAAAGATTAGGACTTTATTATTTGTAATAATACAGCATATTCTCTTTTATAATATTTGGGGACATAAATAAATAAAGATTAATAAAAGACTATAAAAAGCCAAAAGGGTTCAAAAAGTTTGAGTAGGAGATGTCAGAGTAAGAGAGCATGCAGTGTTTGTATTCTTTTTAAATGGGGTGTAAAATGAGAGGTTCGACAACAAGGAATTTATAGAAAATAGGGACATGGAAGTAGTTTCAGCTGCAAAGATTTCTGGAATTTAATTTAATATTTAATTCAATTATTCATTTAAGATAATCTTGAATCCGACCCAAATATCAAGGTGCAAAATTCACTCTTTCAATAGCTGCATATTCAAGAACTCAATTACAAAACTTTTGATTAAGTTTATTTAACGTCAAACTATTAAACTACCATCGGTAGACTAGTTCTTCAAACTGACATAGTAATTTTTGTTAGTAATACCCTCTAGTACATAAATACTTGTAAATATATTATTTTGTTGCATTTAAACACTAGTAGGTAACGAATACTATATAAACACTTTTTATATGAAAGTTTTTTAAAAAATTTATATCAGTAAATCCATATTATGATGTTCGTGTTTAAAATGACTTGATGAGAGTGGAATATAATAAGATATTATGGATTAAGAATAGTTTAATGGGATAAGTAAAGTATTAGTGCTCTTGCATCAAGAGAATAAAGTAATGAGAGGGTTTGATTTGAAAAAGATAATGGAAAGGTGAGGAAAGAAAGATAAGTGAACCTTTTTGGGGAGGAGATGAGGAGATTCATGAGTGCTAAACATTACCTTTTCTTAATTTAATTTTATTATTTTACTTCTCTCTCTCTCTAAATATTTGTATGACTTTGGATTGACTGAGTGGCTGCCCTTTTAGCCTTCATTTTGTTTTGTATTTAGTTCCCATCTATCATTCACAAAAGTGAAGGTGGGAACCACCACTCTTCCTTAATGGCGCGTGTGGACACGCTCCCTTGGATAAAATGAGAAGAATAGTCGAGTGGGAGAGATTCGTTCGTCTTTGATTAAATGAGGTAATTTTGCTATGAATTTTATTGGATAAAATCAGTATGACACAAGTAATTCTAAATTTTTTCTCTTAAACACACGCATCCTCAAGTGAGTGTAAGGGATTTGAATTACTTGGATCAATTCTATTGGTTAGACATAATTCGAATATTGACTAACGATATGGAAATAGAAATTAAAAATAAAAAAAGTCTACAATATATCTATTTGACATAAACTTTTAGGATTTAAATATGTGAGAAGCACTTTTCTATAGTATTAAATATTGCAGACAATTTTAATGAAAAAAATAGTTTGCTATAAGATAGACCATTATTTCTTATAACTCTACATATATTATATTAACTAAGTTTAGTGTAGCTATGTATTCTAGCATTATTGTTTTCTAGCTGAAATTTATAGAAATTAACTAACTAGGTTCAAGAAAGTTGAATTGTGAACATACTGATATGCTTCAATACCATAAATTTTGTTAAGGTCAAAGTTTAAAAACGGCACGAGCTGCTTTTTAATTTAATGTTACCTAACTTTTATAAATGTATTTACATTTTAAACATGTTTTTTTTATTATTTCCGTTGTCTTGATTTTATCTACTTCGTACTTTTTTAACTCGATGGCAATATATAGTTATCAACTTATAATCAATTATTAAATAAATTAATAGTTGATTAACGAATATCAATGTAAAAGTCAAGCCAATACTCAGTTTTATTTTCGCTAATTATAATTTTGAAAATCATGTTTTAGGAATTTTAAATTTTCAATTATCAACACGTGTCTCATTTTTTACGAAAAATTAACAATTTTTGACAAAAAATGAGTCATGTGTTATTAACATTTAAATGACCAAGATGATAATTGAAAATTTTTACGAATTATAGATGAAAATTTGAAATTTTTTAAAAAGAAAATATGACAATATGAAACATTTGAAAATTCGAATAAAAATTTGAAAAAACAGTCATAGTATATGAGATAAGTCGTTTTTCTCATTTTAATTAAATACAAAGTAGCTTTTAAGTTTTCTAATTACATTTTTTTTTCTAATTAAGTTTTCTAATTAGTTGTTTCATCCTTTGCAGTGCATGTATTTCAACGAGGAGACTAGTCACTATAATTAACAATATTAGTTATTTCATTAGTTGAGGTACTTATATTTCAGGGACGAGTTTATCAATCTAATCATCGGTGGTGAATGCTCTAATATTTATATATATATATATATATATATATATATGGTGTGAGTGCACGGTGAGGATAAGAGCGTAGGGGAGTTAGAATGATTAATCACTCATGTTTGGCTTTAAACCAATTTTCTACTTTTCACACGCGAAAAGGACAATAGCACGGCTATAATCTTAATTTTACACCTCTTTTCCTTTCCTTTGCTTTTCTTTCTCTGCCTTTTTAGTGCATTAAAAAAGGCAACATACTTTGCTAATATAATATATTTTCGCCTTTTCGGCAACCTATCTTTTGTGCTACACTACTTCGCCTATATATATAAATATGATAAAATATTAAAATCTAAAGTGTTGCCTTCTATCTGGGGAATTCTCATCCAAAAGAATAAATGCCACTTCTATTTTTTTATTTTATAGGCGTACTAATTTCACTACCCATAATTAATATTACATAAATAATTTGTCTATGGAGTCGGAATTTTAATAGAGTGGAATGGAATTGTAAAAAAAAAATTATGTAAGTATAGAAGGTGAATTACAAAATTTTAATTATTTATATAGAAAATATGAAAGGTTGAGAAATAACTCAAGATTTTCAAATACGAAAAAAAAAAAAAAAACTCAACAAAAAATTGAGGGGATAGGGACCCCTCCCAATCTCTCTTGGCTTTGTGTCTATGCACTTGTTTTATAATATATCTTTTTAATAAAAACAAAAGACGAAGAAAGCCTCTTAATATAATTTTATTGTGTCGTATTGTATTGGATATGTATAACATAATGAATTTTCAAAAAAAACTTATATCATGGTATAAATTGCTACTTTCTATGATTTCAATAATTAATTTAATATATTTTAAAATTTTAGTTTGACCTCTGATATACAGACACTTTTAAATATATCATTTTATGGTATTATCTTGTGTCGAACACTATATCCGATACTTTTCATATAAAAAATTTAAGAAAATATTCATATGGTATTATGTCTATATTGTCACGTTCCTATTCGCACATCTTATAATTTGGCACAAGATATGTGTTGGCGATCACTTGGAACTTCCGAGCTTCCAAGTTATTCAATACATCTACACGAGAAGATTCAAGAGATATTCCCAACAATTGAACGTATTATAATATAACATCAAAGTATGTATGAAAAGTTATTTAATTTAATTAATCACCAACTAATTAAGTCAATGAGAAATATAGTCGAAGTGATCCATCATTATCATATTATATTTAATTAGATTGTACTCCAAGATGTGCAAATATTCCACTACGTTTTCAAAATATGCCACGGTCATTAGAGGACAATTCCAGTTGTAGAATAAATGAGAAAAGTTTTTCAACGGGGACTATGGAAATTCCTTATAAACTGTGTTTGATAGATATATATATATATATATATATATATATAAATGATTTTATAATGACTTTAATGTTCAAAATTATAAAACATATGTTTATAAAGTGAAATATAATTTTGGTTAGTTTAGATGAATAAACTCCATGTGAATATTATTATAATCAAATAATAAGTATTATAAAGCATAGACGAAGCTTATTGTTTTTGCTTTCGTAGGGCACTTCTGTTTACAGGTCTTGATTGATAGGTGGATTATGACTTATATAAATACTTAACTTTTCGGTTGGTTATATATGAGAAGAGAAATTTCGGTAATAACTCAAATATCTTCATAAACTGGTTCTCAGAAGAAAAATAATATGTTTAGGGAAAAAGAAAATAGACAAAATTATATGAAGACAAGGTATGTAGTTTTTCCATGTAAAATTTTATAGAAATCTTATTTTTATAATAAAATTTTATAAAAATTACAAAATCGATCTCTCTTGATATTAAATATTGGTCCCCTATTTTAATGTTTATTATTATATTTATTTATTTTTTTTGGGAATTCTGTAAATTTTTTTCTCTTTTTTTTTTTTTTTTTTTAAAAGAGAAAGACCAATAAAGTCGTGGGGTTGAGCAAGGACCCTTCTCATTTATTCAAACAAGGCGCAGGAAATACAAGTACAAGAGACCTTAACCAAGCATCTAACAAAGAAAACATATAGAAATACCCACGAAAATAGTGATGTTCCTCTCCCATCTTATTTCAATATATTAATTTTATTTTCATTCTTTTATTAAGAGTAAAAATCCTAGCTTCGTGGCTTCAAAGGTAATTTTATTATCACCCCAGAATGTAAACACACGTAAAGGATAATTTCCTCTAATTTTGCTTCGAGTTCCCTCAAAGTAGTTTTCCTTATTGCGTCCATGGTTTTCTCGTATTATCTACATAATCACTATTAATTAATTAATTAATTAATAATTATACTCATATCTTAGCCGTGTATCACGGATTTATATAAATAATTTAAAAATACCCCGACTTAACTTATATAGTTAATTTAATGAATAAAAGTCATGTTTTGAAATGCAAGGTTTCATACACGCTCTATATACTTTTTTTAATCATAACATCTAGCAAATCATACTCAAGCCTTTCTTCAAAATTTTACTATATATATTTACCAAAAGGGTTTTCTACATCTATAGCTGTTGCTAAATGATATAATTACAACTCATATATGCTTATATAAAAATGTTATGAACTCTATTCCTAAATTATGAAAATTTCAAATAACCTCATTGTTTAGGTTTAGGTTAATTAATGGACAAATTGACCTTTATATCTTTAACTTAAAATTTTAAAAACTGAAATTAAAATATTTTAAAAATTAATTTAATGTTAAAGTAACTTTATAATTAAACTTGCTTTCAATATTTTGCAAATAACTTTTTCTATTTTTTTAAAAAAATTAAGTGTTGGGTAAAATGATCAATTTAATTATAAAATCAATTAAATCCTAATAAACCGAAACAATTTGTAATTTTTGAAACTTTTAAGGATGGAGTTTGTAATATTTTCATCTAAGTGGATATGAGTTGTAATTATTCACTCTCGTAAGTGGTATAGATGTAAAAAACCGTTTACCTAAATATCAATATGTATTACAAATTATATACAGATAAAAACAATCTATAATATTGTATGATATACGAATATTTTTGTGAATAACATTTTATCATCATGATCATATATAGTGTTGAATATTTTTTTAATGATAAATACCAAAAAAAATTATGTGGTGATATTTCCATCATGTCTTCTCATATCCGTCCGTATCTATGCATTATAAACAGTATTTATTCTACTAATATAGAAATATCAAAATAAATTTCTCAAATGCCAAAACACCTAAATAAATGACCAACAAAAATATTCTTCGAGGTGAACTTCCAAAAAATTATATATATATATCTATATATTGATGATGGTGTGTTTAATAATTTGGACATAGCTTTTTATTTATAAAGTTAATGTGGGGCCATGAGGAAGAATTGTATATTTATAGTCGTTAGAAAATGTACCAAATGATGCAAAATGGTTAACTTTTTAGGGATTCTTAACTTTAGAGAATAGCTTTTGCCCTTTAAGAAGCCTTCACAAACAAAAATCATCATCATACTCTCCTTTTTGCCTTTTGGTAACGCACGCTTTCACTTCCCTTTTACGCATTTTTCGAGCCCACACCCTAACCTTTTTTACCATTAATTACATTTTAACCCATTTTATCACTTAATTATTATCCCATTCATTTTACCTTTTCTTTATGAAATTATATAGGTTAATAATAGCTTGAAAGGAGATAAAAGTTTCTGGGGCATTCAGGTGGTTCTGTACAATGAACATGTGCAAAAATGTACATGATGGAAATATGGTGTATTGATTCGCCCCAGATCGATCAAACGAATACTTAAAGATTTGTTTGATGTAGAATACATTGATCTAAAATAGAAAAATAAAAAATAAATTAGATTGAGTATTTTATTGTATATACTCTGACACTTAAATTAGTAATATAAACAGAAAACTCGATAAATAGAAGATAATAAAATTACATGGAGACTAACTTTGTAATTGTACTATTAGAGTTGGTACATTCTTTCGTGTGTTACTTATGCACATCGGTGTATGCTACATCAATATAATGCAATTTCAAATTCAACAAAATCACGAGCAGCAGGGTACTTTAAATTATTAACACTAATATTTTTGTTTTTTTGAGGTTTTAAAGCTTATTTATATGAGTCAAGTTGAGTCGAACTATTAAGGTGTTTAAAAATCTTTTTACTAATGATAACTGCATTCTTAGAAGTTTGAATACAAAATTTTTATGTAAACTAGTATAATATTAAATCGTTAAACTCCATTACTCAATAGTAATATTAACATTATATATGTACAAATAATTTTGAAATCAAGAAAATTACCAACTATCTTAATTTATATGTAGCTCCGTTTCTTGACAAAACGGGTTTGTGCCATAAATTTTCCCCATTTCAAAAGAACCCATGAATTCAATAGAAGAAAAAGCGGAAAAAGAATGACGGAGGCGTGAAAATTGTTACAGTAGACAGAAATGAGAAAACAAAGGAAAAGGTGGATTTACTATTTAGTAATAAAAGTGAAAGTTGTATATTCTGAGTTTCAGTCCAATCACTTTTTACATTAATTACCGCCCATGGCACATCTGTCTTTCTTCTGTCTTTTCTGCTACCACATTAATTAAACAAATATATTTATCTACTATTTTTCTCCAGTTAAAATCGGCTTTTAGTATTTAGTTATTTACTATTTACTCAAAGGAAAGATCCATTGAACTCTTACGTAGATATTCTTTTTAGGTCCTAAAAGACACTAATGCTGTTCATGGTAATTATGTGAGTATGCTTAAATGAATCAGGTTAAATTAATAAAATATTATTCAATTAAATTAAAATTTAATCTATTGTCAAAGTTTTGAACTGTATTAAATATTATTTTATTTGTAAAATGAGTTTAGTTTAAATTAATTGTAATTGAATTGAATTGAATTTGAATAATTTAATTTTTTTTATTACTAAAATTGTTACTTAATTTCTTAATAAAATGAACCAAGTTCGAGTCAAGTTTAATATTGAGTAAAATATAATCAAGTTCGACGAGCTTGAAATACTTTTGATATCGAAATTAATATGGAGTAACTTGATTCTTTCTCTACCACTTTTATATAATTCATTTATGAAGTTATAGTTTCAAGGGTTGAAAATAATAACATTGTTTCATAATTGTGTATTAATTGACAATAATTAGTTTATGTAAACATGGAACAATGAATTTAAATATTTTTTATATTTTATTTAATTTGATTCGAGTTGGACGACAAATAAAACTTATCTCTTATAATTTAGATAGTCACTATTAGATCGAGAACCTTGGTAATGAATTTATAATTTAACTTAATATATAATTCTTTAAAAATATACCGGTGACAGTAGAATTATATTCCAAATTTCATATTGGTCCGTTCAAACTTTGATGAAAGGCCATTGATTAAAATTATAAGAGACCAAAAAGAGAATAATTACTCTAATATCTACACATTTAGGCTAGGAATTTGAGCAAGGTGTATATGTAGGTAATTATGGATAAATATTACTCCAAATAATGGATGACACCATTACGAGGTACTTTAACTTTAGTACCAATAACTTTCCTAAGTGAATATTGATAAAATTGTCAATCAAAACCCATGCCATGTAGGTATGAAATTGAGAATCTAATGAACATGTGGGGTTAATTTGATTTATTGGTAAGCACTCCAAATCAATTTGTTATAAATGTTGCACAAGAGTATTATTTTCAAAATGGAGAGTATTTAGAGCTGTCAACGACTCAATAGATTGAATTCGAATTTAAATTTGATAAGAGAAATTAATAATTATATCTAATTAATTCCGATTCAATAAAATTTGAATTTCTCAACGCCGATTCCGAAATATGGCAGTGTTTAGACAACCAAAATTATGCAAGAATTCTTTGGTATACGTACGCCAGCAGTACTTCTAAGCCCAAAATTTTACTACATACCACAAACTAAGAAATAAACTAGAAAAAAAAAGTCTTAGATGGAATAATTACTCCTAAGCTTAGTATGAAGCAATTCAAACATAGCCCTTTTTGACTTTGAATATGTATATATTTTGAGTGACCAATTAATAAATGTGTGGGAAATTAAGGCATTGGATTCAATTCATTGCATGCAATTTGTGATAATTGCTCTACTACATTATTGCAATCGAATGGTAGAAATTGATGGCGCATCAAGAATAAATGTCAATGGGATAAAATTTGTTATATCGACTTTGAAGAGCATAGTTGAGTAAAAGGGATTATTTAGAGCAATTATTTTTATTTTTTTTCCTATTTCCCTAACTTCATTAACGTGTTAATTATATTATAATTAATTGATTTATTTCTGATTATTATTTTTCTCTCGACTCACTTCAACTTTATTTTATTTGTATCGATATTCTCTTTGATGATGCAGGAATCTGAGTTCCTAAAATGCAACAACACTTTCAATATTTGTTTAAAAGGGGTAAGACCATCACAGGCATGAAAGCCTCAGGAACTGGGTTTCCCTTTGAGCGTGGGTTCTTCCAGCTAGGATAACACCAAGTGTGCAGAATGTCGTTAAGATGCAGCTATGGTGAAAAGAAGACAGAGCTTGGGAAGACGGATAAATGGGGAAAAGTGATGCCCAGTTTTTGGAGTGCAGTGTGTATATGAAAGATGACTTGGAAGAGAATGCAGGTGTTCTCCCTTATTTATATGTTAGGGGTGAGGTTAGTTTGGGTAATTTGACCACACACCTGTGTTTCCCTAACACGTGGCGACCTATGACGGCATGAAAGTGATGGCTCTGAGAAGTGGGCGGCGTGACAGGTACGAGGTGCATGGTACCATTGTGTCAGAGGTTGTTGGCGAGAGCTATGCATTGGGGGGCTCAAGATCGGTCCTGCAGGAGTACAGATGTCTTACAAGAGGGTAGATCATACCCGAGTGCGATTGACGCTCGAAAGGGCGCACGAGAGGGCCTCCCCTGGCAGATGACCTACGAGCATCAACTATACGAGCGTTAGAAAGTAGGTGCCCTCGGGGGGTGCCTCCCTGGGAAGGGTGGCTCTGAGGGCCGTGGCGTGAGCGTTGGGCTCAACAACCTGAACCCCTTACCTGAACAGTTGGCCGAGGCCCGTATTAGTCGATTAGTGAGTGGGCTGGGTTGGCCCGCGAACCCATCAATGCGAGCGTCCAATCTCTAGGTCGGCAGATGGCGACACGTGGACGGCTCTGATGCGAGCGTGATTTTATGTCTCATCACTCTTTCTCCTTTGTTATTAAGATCTCCGTTTTATTTATCTTTGTACTACTATACTTTTATTTTATTTAAAATATTTAATTATTTATAAAAAATTTAGTAATCATATTAAATTAATTATAAGACATAAATTAATACGAGATATTTATGTTTTAGCATAACAAAATAATATTATGGTTTTAATTTGCACAGGCATTCAGTGTACTGCAGTATAGAATAGATCGGCATCATTTATTTCTTTTGAAATTTTTTATCTCTATTTTCAAGCACATTATTCACGATCATGGAACCTGTAAAATGTAAATGGATTATCCTATCTTTTTAGAAATTTGCATATTTTAATCGTATAATAGCATAACTAACCCTATCAATAGCCCTATAATAATATTAAAACAAAAAATAAATACTAATTACAAAAGAGATCAACGTAATAGGAGTTTGAATTAATATCCCCAAATTCCCTAAACTTGGACATAACAGAGCCTTATAGAGGATTAGAGGTTATATCTTCTACTATCTGATCGATCTTTGAATTAACAACTATAAAAATAAATAGAGACCAATGGAAATTTTAATTCTTTTATCTTATAACACTTCGAAAAATATTGATAGATTTAAAATCTTGTACCCTTTCGACATTAACTACAATTTCGATATATTTTTCTAACTTTTTTGTGCGTATCCTTTTCTTTTTTTCTTTTTTTTTTTTTTGTTTATTCAGAAATTATTTTTTTGTTCAGCGCTTGATAATTAATGTAAAATTATTTTCATCAATGGTAATGTATTCTAAAAACTCGAGCTGATTAATAACTTTAAAGTTTAACGTATGCCTATAAAATAGAGTTGAAAATGTAAATTTGGGGTAATTCTAACCCTAGCCTGATTCGGCTAAATTGATGTAAGGAGGAGACGAGTATTTTACACTTATAGTGTGGTTGGTAGAAATTTTAGCAAGAGTGGTGTTAAGTATCCCACATGGAATAATTGAAGATGTGGAATTAAATATATAATGACTTAACAACTCTCCCCTCAACAATTGCTTTTGGGGGTGAGTAAGACCAAACACATTATTTATCAAGTGACAAATTAAATGACAAATATAATACACTTATTCTATACTTGATTGGAGTTCGATCGAACCGAATTTGGGTTAGAATTTTTAGTAAATTTGAACCCAAAATGCCCATATTTTAAGCATGAAATGAAATAAGTACCATAATAGTGATAATTCCTTTAGCTCCACCACATTCTCCCATTGCTTTCAATGGTTCTCTTTATATGTCCTATCTTTACCTCAAAATTTAATTAATATACAAGTGTCACTTCTTGTGTAGCTAGTTGGTTCTTCTTGGGACAAAGCCTTAGCCCCACTTTAAAAACTTTCATTCCTTACATGCCAACCCTAATAATGGATATGTATATATATATATGCATGATTTAAAGGCCTTCATTAATCTACCAATGTTAGGCCTCTTTTGCCTTTCGAAATTCAAATTCACAATCAATTATTTCATGATCGATTAAAAAGCTTCTCTCAAAAGATAATTGATGTTTGTTGAGAGACATTAGGGCCCATAACCCCCTTTTTCACTTGTGCAAGTCAAGCCCCCACCCGCATTTTATGCACGTATTGATATTATGTACTTAATCATGCCATCAAGATCAAAACTTCAAGCAAAAACATTATAACAATTTACCCACATGTAGGTAGGAGAGCAAAAAGGGAATGAAAAATGAAAAAGCAAAAAGAACTTACAAATACCATGTTGAATTTTTTATTCTAATTATGTGTTTATATTCGTTTTGAGTTACTCACATAAGTCAAATGTATTGGTGAATAGTCGAAATTAGAAGAAAGAATCTTTTAATTATTTTTTTTTGTAATATATGTTTTTCTCTCATAATCTCAATATGTATACGTAAATATTAGAGATAAAACAATAACTTGAAACAAAAATTTCGAAATCTCACTCACACACTTCTCAACCCATGTATTTTTGCCAAAAAGGTGTTTTGGTGGCTTCTTGTACTCAAAGCAAGATTCTTTTTAATTTCCTGTTTCACCCTTCCCATATTCTATATGTTCACAAAGACTTTTGAAGAAAGTGGTTTTGCTTTTTACATGCGATAGCAATGTATGGGGAGAAAAAACTACAAAACAAGCAAAAGATGGCCATTGGTTACCCTCTTTTCTTGACAAGTAGAAGAAATCGTGACCTCATCTTTTGGGAGAAATTACGGTTCATTAGAGTGTAAAAAGGTGGGAAAAAAAAAAGTGGATTGGGATGTGAATAAAGGAATTCATGCTTTGATGGAAAGGCTGTCTATGTTCACATTTTGTGCATGTCTCAACCTAACCCTTTGTGAATATTATTCAATCTTTTGTGTGTGATCAACATTCATCAAAGTGCCATGATTGTCCAATTGAATAGGTATACGTACTTAGCAGAAGTGTCCACCGTAAACTATATGCAAACAGTTTTTATTTTTGAGTGACGGAACTTAATAATTTGACACTATACCAGTTTACTTATGTCTGGAGTTTTGTTTGTAACTGTTAGGAATAGTGTCCTAGAAAGCCGATTGTATATCCGCTTTGTGTTTTTTCTTATTGTAATCACAGACAATTTTTGAATGAAATAACGAATTGAGGCAACACTTCTTTATATGCTCTTGTTTGGTATGCGTTTACTTTAGCTGCGCATGTATGAGAACTCCCCTAATCCTGATGACTTTAGGACTCTACCATTTAGGTGAAATGGTTCATGAAACGAGCCCTATATCACATAAGTCATGATTAGTAAAATACTCTAAGCCGATGAGTCCTACAGACAGTGGGAGTGTCAACCTGACTCCTCTAAGGCTTGCTTGTGTGATCACGCCCTTAAGAAGGACCACCTTGTTTCATGGAGGTGCAAAGTGTATAGTTGATACGTGCGTGATACATGAGGGTGCTTACTTTAATAAGTAAGTTCACTGAGGTGCCCCGTGTGAGAAGATTACTAAATGGGAAAGGAAGTTTCTATTTCAGGAAATAGAAACTTCCAGATTAGGAAATATCTCACGAGTCATTGATGTGATTAATTGATCCTTAGACTTGAGGTTCCTTGTCACTTTATGAGTTAACTCTGTAGTCTTAGGTATAAGCTTTAAAGGGTGTCGCCTTAGACAACTGATTCAAGGCTTATGCTGGGGCTGCACAAGTGATTCATGAAAGTGAATGAGAATCAAGAAAGGACCTACACTTGCATTTGCAAGGTGATCTCTTATTGTGTAAGTCATTCATATGCCATATGGAGTCCTTGGCCAAGGTAGTAGATCAAGACATCAAGAAAAGGGTTTCTTGGATTGAGATCAAATGGATATGAAATGCACTTAGCTTTAAGACCGGATTATTAGGGTTCTGATTATTCTCTTACCCTAGGTCTTGGTTGAGAGATAGTAAGTAGGAGGATTGTATCTCACATGAATCAATGACTTAAAAGGTTCTGTCGAATCCGAACATTCTAATTCAGCTAGGGGTTAAACACCTGTTGCTAGACTATGGTCGTTTAATCTGTGGACTGATTAATTAATTAGTGAATTAATTAATTAGGGTCACTGCTAATTGAATTGAGAACCTAGAGGGTCACACACAACATCTTGGTTACATGAGTTGAGGCTTAAAAATGATTAAACGAGTTAATCGGGCCTAGAGGGTTCCACACGTGTGGGTCACGTGAGTGACACGTGTCCTTGTGACACGTGTCCCACACGTGTGAATATATATATATTGTATATATATATTAAATAATTAAATGTGTCCTTTCTCCAAGATTAAATAAAACCCTAGGATAAGCCTAAACACTAATTAGAGAACTAGCATCCTTACTAGTTAGATTGTGATCAAGTTGGTGGACTATCTCTAGAGAGCTTCAAGTTAGAAGTTTGAAGATTCGAGCTTTGCCAAGGAGAGGGGATCAAGCCTCGAGAAGAGCTTTCTTGGGTGGCTTGAAACGCTTCAAGAAAGAATAAAAGAAAAGTAAGTTTTCGATCTTTACGAATTTGGTTACACGATTGCGAGTTCAAGGTCCTTTGGTTGGGAAATTTTTTTAAATTCCGCTGCTTTCTGATTCATGTTTTCCAACAGTAACTACATCTATTGAGATTTTCTTCTCGGAGATGTGGAGTTTTTAATTTTCTCTGAGGCCTGTAGTACTAGTTAGATGCTCTTCTGGTATGTTATTATAAAAAAAAGGATGTCTCATATTCCTTGCTGAGTTCCTTGAAATGCACCTACGTACTATTTTTTTTTTTTTTTGACACCAGGGGGCGCCCACACAGGGGCGCCAAGAAAACCAAGGAAAAGGCAACACAGAGAGAAAACAAACAGCAAAACTAAGAAACCGAATCAACTAAGATGAGACGGCAAGCCTCATCAGGAGGATTATCAATCCCTTCAGTAAAAGATTGAGCGTTGCGGGCAAGCCAATGGGCAACCGAATTACCAGTCCTACGAACGCATGAAAGAGAGAAAGTAGGGATGTGGGAAAGAACACCGCGAATATCCAAAACAATATTACCCGTCTCCGAAAAATCCTCGGCTGAGTCTGCAATCTTGTTTATGAGGTTTTGGCAGTCACCTTCTAAAATGACCGAGGACCATCCGTGTTTTGATGCCAAACAAACAGCCGCTCTAGCAGCCAGACCTTCCACAACTTCAGCACTAAACCGACCTTGGAAGCGATCGGAAAGCCAACCAACACAAACACCTAAGTAGTTCCTAGCCACCACTCCTATACCAACTTCCCCAGATTCAATAAACGTAGCACCATCAAAGTTGAGTTTAAGAGAGCCCATTGGAGGGGGGGTCCAGGCAGACGGGAGAGGATGAATAAGCATCATCGGGGGGGCATGAACACCAACAAGGAAGGATGAATTAAAGTTACGAGCAAAGCAAATAGTGTCACCGGGGAGAATATGCTTACCTTCAAAGACTCTGATATTACGAAACCACCAGATGGACCAAAGGGTAGTGAAAAAAAGTGAGACTTCTACCCAATCAAGAGCCTGAGAAGCGTGTAGGATCCAACTCAGAATATCTCCACCTCTAAAAGAGGTACAGGTCAACGGCAAATTTGACAATGCCCACACTTGTCGCGCGAAGTCACAATGAGAGAAGAGATGTGGGATGTCTTCGGGGGAATTATCGCAAAGGGGACAGAGTGGGGAAGGAGAACATCGCCGCCGAAGCAAATTCGAGGAGGTTGCGAGGGCATTGGAACAGAGGCGCCAGATAAAGACTTTGATCTTAGGAGCAACCTTGGCCGTCCAAATAAAAGACCAATCAAAATTCAGAGAAGGACCTGGGGAGCACCATTTTGAGAGGGAAGAGAGCGCGATGTAGTATGCACTCTTAACTGTAAAGCGCCCAGACTTAGAGAAGTGCCAAATCAACCTGTCGCGATGTGAGTGACTACCAGGAGGGATGGAAAGGATGCATTCACAATCAGCGGGGAGGAAAGTATCGCAGATGAGATCAACTTTCCAATTACCCGTGACAGGATCAATAAGATCTTTAACTAAAGTGATAGAAGAGTCGGCCGGCCGTGGAGAAAACGGTTTGAAACTGTTAGGGCGTGGGATCCATCTATCATGCCAGATTCGAATAGAATTACCATTACCAACTCTCCAACGAGAACCTGCTAAGAAAACCGGACGTGCTGCCAGTAGACTCCTCCAAGTAAGGGAAGGTCTGTAGCCAAGTAAGGCTTCACTGAAATCAACCGAAGCAAAGTAACGCGCTTTAAGCAGCCGAGCAAGAAGGTAAGCCAAGATATTTATCATGCCTTAGTACTTCATTGACTCCTAGGCAGTGGATGAGTCTATCGCGAATTTCACCGATAACATTCGGACTGAACACAATGGAGGATTTCTGAAAATTAACAGATTGGCCAGAGACTCGTTCATATGAGAGAAGAATGTCGCGAATCCCTTCAACTGACTCAGAATTAGCTCTGCTAAAAATCATAGTATCATCGGCAAATAGAAGATGGGAGATCCTTGGGGCCCGACGGCAGATGGCCACACCCTGGATACGGCTGTCATGGGCGATGAGGCGACTAAAGACCTCTGCACAAAAAAGAAATAGATAAGGAGAGAGGGGGTCCCCTTGTCGGAGACCCCATTGGGGAGAAATATGGCCAAAATGGAAACCGTTAAGGACGAAGGAGTAGGTAACAGAGGTAACACAACGCATAATAACAGCCACAAAGGAAACATCAAACGCTAACCTCAAGAGAACTCGTTCCAAGAAAGTCCATTCCACACGGTCATACGCCTTACTCATGTCGAGTTTCAAAGCAAAGAGTCCCTCTTTTCCAGTCGTCCTGCGCTTAATGTAATGATTTATCTCAAAAGCAATCAGCACGTTGTCAGTAATAAGACGACCAGGAACAAAAGCACTTTGAGTATTGGAAATGATATGATGCATGAAAGGTTTTAGCCTATTAGCGATGACTTTAGAAGCAAGTTTGTAAATAACCGTGCACAGGCTAATAGGACGGAGTTGCGACATAGACTCAGGGGAATTACACTTAGGAACAAGAACTATATGAGTATGATGCATGTGGCTGGAAGAACGACCATGATTCAGAAATTCTAGAGTACAAGCAATAACATCAGAACGCACAACAGGCCAAAAGTGCTGGAAGAAAATAGGGGGCATACCATCGAGACCAGGGGATTTGAGAGAAGCCATTTGGGAGAGAGCTTTATCTACTTCGGTAGCAGTGAACGGAGCGCACAAACTGGTGTTCATATCAAGTGTGACCCGTCTTTCCAAGCATTCGATAGTGCGATCAATCTCATCCGAAGAGGGTCGAGTAGAAGTAAAGATTTTAACAAAATACCGTTCCACACCCCTTTGATCTCAATTTCAGATTCTCTCCAAGTGTCAAACTCATCTTTGAGTCTCGTGATCATATTCTTGCGTCTTCTATTGGAAGCCTTCGAATGGAAATATGAAGTGTTTCGATCCCCCTCTTGGAGCCAATGTGATTTAGCTCTTTGTTTCCATTTGATTTCCTCTCGGGCGTAACATTCATCAATCTCGGCCTTAATTTTCTCTTCTTCAAGCTTAGTGAATTCAGTAATCACACCGTCCCGGAGTTGAATCAATCTGGTCTCCAGCTTCTCAATATGTTTCTTGGGGTTAATGAAAGTGACTTTTTTCCAACTGGCAAGATTCATTCGGCATTTGGCAATTTTGTTCCAAATGGAGCCCGCACCTTGAGGAGCAGGGGGAGAAACCCAGCTCTTACCGACTACATTATCACACTCATTATGCCGGAGCCACATTGCTTCGAATTTGAAATTGCGCTTCCCAAAAATTCTGTTACTAGGCTGTGGAGCTGTGAAAGACACAAGCACAGGCCGATGATCCGAATTAACAGAGGAGAGGTGGGAAACAAGATAATTTGGAAAATAGGCGGTCCAGGTTTGGTTGGCTAAACAACGGTCTAAGCGGGCGCGAATGGTGTGAGGAAATCTATTGTTATTGGACCACGTAAACGGCTCTCCTACAAAGCCCAAATCCGAAAGACAACAGGAAGAGACACATTGGCAGAAGGCATTAATGAGACCCGGCTGACGAAATTCCCCTCCACTTTTCTCGTTGTTGGCAAGGATCTCGTTGAAATCGCCCCCACAAATCCAAGGCATATTGTACAAATTACTTAAGTGAGAAAGAACTTTCCAAGAATCATGTCTGCGAGAGTGATCCGGATTACCATAAAAGCCAGTGAGGCGCCAACACGGTTTATCAGAGTCCAGAGAGATTGCTATGTCGATGTGATTACGACTAAAACTCAGGAGTGTAACATCGATATCCTTCTGCCACATTAAAGCCAGTCCACCACTACGGCCTACGGCATCCACACCAATCCCGAAAAGGTTGAACCTAGACTTCAGATACTCGATTCTGCGACTTCTACACTTTGTCTCCGATAAGAAGACAATGATGGGAGAATGGGCCTGTATAAGCGCCCCAAGCTCTTGAACTGTACGAGGTCCTCCCAAACCTCGACAGTTCCAAAATAGGAGACTCATTGGGATTGGCGGGGCTGCTTCGCAGCCTCCGCCGGAGCACAAGTGAGCTGAGTAGATGATGGTGAAGGACCAGGAGAACGCTTCTTCTGAATTGGCATGCAAATAAGTTCACTCTGTACTTCTTGAATTTTTCTTTTCTCTGGGATTTTGGTACATCGGCGTGTGGGAGGGGATTCAGAAACAGAGGAGGGGTGCTTCCTGGTGGCGACACGAGCAGTTTTCCTCTGAAGATGTGTCTGATAGGGGGGTGGAGAGGTATTAGTTTGGGGCTCAAACCTTAGAGGGATATTGATCAAGCCCTCATTGACAAAGGGGAGAGGATCGGTAGATGGGGTCGTGTCAAGGGGGGAAATAGTTTGAGTAGAGAGGGTGGCTGAGGGTACAGTTTTCTGGGATTGATAGCTAAGATCAGACGTTATTTTTGGATTAAAATCTCTAGCAAGTGGGTAGGGAAGTGAAGTTGACGCAAGGTTGGAAGGGGATTCTGTAACCAGAGAGTTGGCTATGTGCTCAGGGGAGGTGGGTTTGAGGAGGATTTTGGAAGTGGGGGACTTTGTAGTACAAGAGTCAGAATCGGATTCCATGGGAATGGATTTTGCTTTGGTTGGGTTAATTAATGATGTATGGGCTGCGTTCTTATGGGAAGATTCGGTTGAATTGTGGGTTTTGTGGTCTAAAATCATGGGAGAAATTGTGGTGGGCTGTGGGCTACAGGATTTAGTGAGATCGGGTTCATTTTGGGCCAAGAATTTATTTGGTGAGTCTGGGTTGAGAGGTTTGGGAAGCGGGTCAGGAGGAGATTTAAGGCCCGCCATGTTGTGATCAAATTGGAGGCCCATTTCTGAATCAAGGCAAGTAGGGCTGTGTATATCTAGAGTCTCCTTTGTTTGGGAATTTACAGCAGAAATTCGGGTCAGATTGCAAACAGAGTTGGAGACCGCTTTTGTCAGAGAGGAGCAACTATTTGTGGAGGATTTCAGATTTTGGTGAGTACAGGTGTCAGAGTTGATTTCATCAGAGCGGGGTAAGTTGGAGTAGTTGGTTTCAGGACAGTTGAAACAAAGAGTCGGGAAAAGATTTCGGTAAGGGTCGTCTGACACTTGCAGGGGTAGGGTAGGTGATTGAGCACCAGAGATTTGTGCAGAGATGGGTTGAAAATTGGAGTTTTCACTGTTCGAGGGATACGCCGTGAGATTCTTGGGGTTTGTGAAGGTTGGCCTGAGGTGAGGGGAGGGGCGGCTAGCGGAACCCTCCTTCCACCCGGAGCAAGCTGATGATGGTGAAGCTCTTAGCCAAGGTCCAAAAGGGTAATCTGGACTTGGATCTACAAAATCCTTCTCGCATTGTTTGGGACACAATTTTGCTAGGTGATCCAGCATTCCACAGATATAGCAAAAATTTGGGAGCTTTTCGATGGTGAAGGTAACCAAAATTTCCTCATTTCCAGCCTGGTTTCTGATCTTCATTGCTCTGCACAAGGGTTTTGTGACGTCTAAACCCACTCTGATTCTGAGGACAGATGAAAATGAGTATCCACTCTTGGTGTTGTTGTCAATCTCCCTGAATATGCCAAGTTTGTTGCCAATATATTTCCCCATTGTAGGATTGCGTTTTTCCAGAGGGAGTCCGTGTATCAAGACATGGAAATCACAGTGAGAGAGGCTTACGGTGAGTGGGTCTTCATTGACTTCAATGGATCTGAAAATTATCAAATTCTTCTCGAAGCTCCATGGGGCTCCATTCAGGAATCTTCTTTTGTCGATTTCATGATAGAAGATGACTAAAAAGCGCCCGTCATCCAGTTTATTGAGTTCCATACGTTTGATAGGGGAAAAACTGGCGAGCATAGTGGCTTTAACATATTCAAATTTAAAGGTTTTGTGTGACAAGATCTTCCCCACAACCCAATGTTGGTTTGTAGGAGCT
This sequence comes from Lantana camara, assembly GCA_037501455.1. Lineage (NCBI taxonomy): Eukaryota > Viridiplantae > Streptophyta > Magnoliopsida > Lamiales > Verbenaceae > Lantana > Lantana camara. The sequence goes on from CM074859.1 coordinate 15,840,255, forward strand.
CCGCCACACCATGCCTCATCAGGGGCTGTCCAACCGTGTTCCTCTTCTGCTGTTAGTGAGAGAGCCTTCTTAAACCAGGGGAGACTATCCTCCATAATAGGAAACTGAATGGCACTATCGGAAGCCTGGTATGGGAGCCTACTGAAATGAAGCCAGTAGCTACGTTCACTGCAAGTAAGAGGGAAAGGAACAAGTAAGAGAAGACACTGAGAAGAGACTAAAGAAAACAACGAGGAGGAAATAGCGCAGGAGACTATAGAGGGTAGTCCTGAGATGAAGGCGAATGACCGTGAGAAGGATGCTTTCTGGATGGAATTCTGCACCAGTAATCTGCAACTGGAGGATCTCTCATGCGAGAGTAAACAATCTCTCATGCGAGAGTAAACATAACCCAATTTGACCATATCTCACGTACTATTAATAGATAAGGTTTTACGTCTTACTAATGTGTAAATGGTGTTAGCCCTTTATTCTTATCCTAACAATGTCATTCTATATATCTAAACCACTAATGATAAGTCCATTTTGATATGACTAAATATTAGATTCTATGAAAATATGATCCCCTTGTAAAGAGCTTCTAAAAGTGGAGGCATCAAGAAAATCTATAAAAGCATGGGGGCAAATGTAAGATGCCCAAGACTTGGTTATAAGGAACATGGGCATCTACATAATTCCTTCCACTTTTCATGTTTCATAGATAAACAGAAAGACAAAAAAAAAAAAAAAAAAGGAAGGGCTCCTTCAAGAATTCTAACAAGCAAATAGAAAATTCCACCAAAAAGGAGGGGAGAAAAAGCCACTTTTCCCCCACTAATGGCGTGGAAATTTTGGTAGATTATGAACAAGTGATCGCATATACTTTACACAGAAGCATTCAACTTTGAAGAAACAAGAAGCTTTCAAGGAGTTACCATTATTCTATACATGTATGTGTGTGTGTGTAGGGTTGGAGACACTTAAATCCCTTGTTAATTGTGTGGTTGTTTGAATAGATTACAAATAAACAATAAAGCTCTAAATTCTGCTTTTAAAAGTTGAGACAAATCTTTAGTAGACCCAAAGTAACATGATTAATTTATGTAAAGAGGTACTTAATTCATGATTATAATCTAATGGTGGAGCATCAAGTTTGGAGGTACCATGTTTATAATACTAATAAACCATACTCTCTTTTGATTAAGTGCTTTATTATCTTCCTACTCAACATTTCCTTAAGCTTTCCGATTCATAAATCACTATACACCGAGGGCTCTCTGCTTTTGTTTTTATTAGAAGTGGAATAGGTTATACATGCACTACGCCTCATTATAATGCATTTGCTTTTGTGAAATGGTGTATAATAAATGTTTGATATCATATGGCGACAATTTAAGATGGTACTTTGTTTTAAGGATTAAATATATGAGTTTGGGAAAATTCTAGTCCAAATCCTATTAGTTCGAAACCGAGCAATGAAACTGGTAGAGTGTATTATATTTGTTATTTGATTCGTCACTCTTCCTAAATTTTCTACTAACCACAATACAAATATAAAATACTTACCTTCTCATACACCGATTTAGTTGAACCAAACTCAAATTAAAATTAGCTTATGTGTGCGTTATGCTTTGGAGAATGGATTCGGATCTAAGACCAATATAGTAGTGAAAATAAATAATTATATTTGGACTCATTGGAGATATATAAATTTACCAGACGACTCCTCTTAATCAGTTTATTACCTGTACACTTTTTTGTTAAATTTAACAATTACAATTAGACCTGTGTGAAAGGATTTTTAAATGTATCTGAATACTTTATAGAGATCTAGTTATTACTCGTTAAACTTATATGAGGTGTATATGTATTATTTAGTAATATATTTACTAAATGAAGTTTAGTTTGAATGTAATATTTTCGTATTTTTTCAGTGATTTGAATGTAATTAATTAACCCTAAACCTACCCCCAATAATAATAATAATAATAATAATAATAATAATAAATTGAAGAAGAAGAAGAAGATTCCAATTTAAGTGTTACCTTTCCATTAACTTTCTATTTGTTAATTTCTTGATATTTTGTATTAATCAAATGTGAGAAAAAGAAGAAGAAGAGGAAAGAAATTAAGAAAGAAGGTAGACCTTATGAAGTCAATAAACAACATATTTAATTATTACAATCTCTAGTCAAATCTTAGTTAATGTGAATAATTAATAACATATAGTTGTACGCCACTCTCAACTACTACTATTGTGGTCACAACAAAAAGAATTTTTGCCAATAAAGTTACATTCCATTCTTACAATCCCTAGTTGCGTATAAATTGTTTATTAAACCCTTAATTAATGTGTATAAAATTGAATGTGCATGCCCACCAGTTCTGTAAACCTTGATTGAGATTAATTAGTTATCCATATAAATCATGGACGCACGCACATAATTAAGAAGTATATTAATGTGTGATTAATAATACAATTTCCACATTCATGATCTTGATACTTTCATATCTTTAAAAATCTATTAATTTTGTTTTGTAGTGTAATCCAGCTTGTAGTAGTTTTGATTTCATTAGTTATAATAAATGTGTATATATTTGTTAATATTTTGAGGTTAAAATGAATGAGCTAAATACATACACAAGTTTCGGTTTATTATTAAAAGGATAAATTATAATTTTCCGTTTTTTTTATACTTTGTTACCCCAACTTTTTAAAGTTATTAATTGCCGTCTAAGTATGATAGCTATTGTAGTTTAATACCTAAAGTATTTTTCTTGCCATTTTAGTGTTTTCTTAAGGACAAAAAGATAAGGGAATATTTTTTTTGCCATCCAAACTTTGTTTCTTTTTACAATTTATCATACCGACAAATTTTTGTTACATACTGTCATCCAATGTTTACATTTGTAACATATCGTTATCTAAATTTTTTTTAGTTGTTTTGGTAAAAATACAACTGTATAAACATGTCACCTGTTATGTTTTTTAACCAAAACCACTAAAAAAAATCTAGATGTCGGTTTGTCATAAATACAAATATTGGATGACAGTATGCAATGGAAGTTTGTCGGGATAGTAATTTATAAAAAGACGCAAAATCCGGATGACCAATTTTTTTTTCCCAAAAGATTATTTATCAATACTATTCATAAATACAAACATTGGATGATGGTATGCAATTAAAGTTTGTTATAATAATATATTGCAAAAAAATGCAAAGTTCGGATGACAACTTTTATTTTCCCCAAAAGATTATTTAACAATACTTTTCACTCAAAAAAAATAGGTCTTTTAATCGGAGGACTTGTTCTTAACTTGTATCAATTTGAATTTGTTCGAATTTTATCTATATAAGACTGAACTGAAAAGTGTTATTAAATTATCTTTTGTCCTTAAGAAAACACTAAAATAATCAGAAAAATTTTAGGTATCAAACTACAATCCTAATTATCATATTTTATATAGTAATCGGTAACACTAAAAAGTTGGGATAACAAAATGCGAAAATGAGACACTTTGGAGTTTGGATGGTACAATATAATTAACCCTTACTAATAATTGAAAGGAAAATCTATCTCAATACTTACTAAAGCATGATTTCATGTCGAACCCAACCAATTATATATAATGATAAGTATAATATACTTGTCATTTGACACTGTCCTTAAATCTTTCACCAATCAGACAACAAGTATAAAATATCTTTCTTCTCATTACATTAATTTGATCCAACCATATTCGAGTTAGAATTAACCTGATCTCATCATCAAAATACTCGGAAAAAAGCCAAGAAAAAACTAAATTTGAGACAAAATAAAATGTATAATATATATACATGAAATTGAAGTTAGTGTAGAAGCTACTCAACTATACGTATTGAATGCATATAGGGACATACCTTCCTTCTTATCTCCATACTGTTTCAAGTTGTATCGTCAATGCGAAAGAAGATTAGGCTGGACGAAAAGGGGATTGTTGTGACCACTTGAACAAGAAAAGGTACACTTGCATTTGATGTTATTAAATTCAGGGACCAAACTAACCCATATCAAATATCATCCTTAAATGCATCTGATATTCGAAGATATTGTGACATGAAATTTTCAGTATTTTTAGGTTACTTGACAATGTGTAAATACATAAAATTTGTTGTACTTTGTAAGATCACTTGAAGAAGGATTGATATATAAAAATAAATTTTCTCATCACATGATGTTTCGTATATATTTATCATCTAAATTTTGTATTTGTTTATTGATCTTGTATACCGTGCGCTCCAAATGTGTAACATTAATTTGCACATTTTTATATTTTGTTACCGGAAACATGAATTTTGATCCTGAACGTTTTTGAACTTCCCCACTTAATGTGCTTATTACTTTCGTACGACTAATAGGTTTTTATGGATTGATAATGAATTACACTTGTAAAGTTCATCAGGACATGAAATTTGTATTGTGTTTATATTGCATATATCCAAACCTTATCGACAGAGGTGAGCCCGTGCTATAGATATGTTTTTGGATGGTATAGATTACATATTAAATTGTCATTCGAATTGCATAATAAAAAAGTAAATGTGTGTGATGTATCACAAACATGTAAGTTATCTTAAACATATATTTGTAAAGTACATATAAAACAACACATACTTCAGTGAGAGAGAATAATTCCTGATGCAAACATGAACGATCAAAATTAATTTAATGAAACTTCATAAAATAATTTAATTCATCTATCTATCAGTAACTCACAATCTTACATCAGAAAGAAAAAGAAAAGGAGAGTATAAATATGTATATTTCAGGGTCAACTAGCTTGGAGGATTAATTGAGTTGACATTTTCGTTTCATTCATCTCCTAAATGTGGGTAATAAAAACCTAGTGATTAATTTTTAGCCACCATTAATTAATCTAAGCTTATATATTGGTCAAAACACTTAAACCAAATCAGGTTAATATAAACCAACCAGAAGCAGATTAAATTTCTTATTATTTTTCCGATTTCATATCCTATTTTATTCATATTCAAGATAAAGTGTTATAAAAAAATATCAAAACTGTCTATCGCCTAATGTTAATCGTCAATAAAAGATGTAGCAACAAAATATAACAGGAAATCTAATGGGAATCAGAGGTATATATATATTTATGTCAAGTACATCTGAACATTTAAACAAATATAAGTTAATTAATTTAGTGAAAAAAAATTATGTCACAATAATATTCTAACTAAAAGCAAATAATAAATCTAAAACAACACTTATTTTATATTAATTCATTTATACACGAAGAATCCATATTCCCTCAGACTCTGTGCTGATTCTATATGAATAATTAGCAGTAATAATTATGCAATTCAGTTAACTATTTTTTTTAAATATATTTTCTAGTTTTAATTAATTAATACTTTAATTAACTTTGCCTTTTCAATTTCACTTCCAAAAATAGAAGATTCCATCCCAAAGGTAATAATAATACATGCCAATTTGGATTTGATTTCGCCTGCAAATTATAATGTCCAAATCGCAAATTTTGTCATATATTTATATCATCATAAAGTCATAAATAAGCAATTGGACCAAAAATATATGAGAAAGGGGGTTTTGAATATTGACTTGGTTAATTGCAAATACAAATTCCAAGAGATTCTGTAACTAAAGTTTAAAACCACCCCATAATTTGGCAGGCCAAGATTAATTACCATGCATAAGTACACTATACAGCAAAACAGAATAAAAATGATAATTAATTTACGGTCTAACATAAAACTTACAAACTATATATTAATGTATTCAGACAAACTCATAGGCTTGCCTCTATACCATGCACTCACAAGTCATAAGTTATATGTCGGCTATGTCAAATTATGTCCAGATACATACTCATTCTTAGGGTAAAAATATAAGAATTCTTCTTCTTCTTATTATTATTGTAACGGAGTTATTTGATATTTTAATTAATGTAGAAATCTTGCGCTTAATCTCACAAATAATTGGCATTCGTTCATTATTTTTCCCTGTTAATCAGTTGTGAATTTTCAAATTACTGCAATATCTTTTCATTTTGTTTGATATTGTTATGTATTACTAAATATTGACAAAAGACGCTAGAGATGATTATGAATATCCGCCTTAAAGTTTAATTAATTTTTCATGGCCCTAGTTCAAATTTCAAAATAATTTTCTTACATTTTGAATTAAAAGAATTCTTTTTTATAATTGAATTACATTTCCAAAAATATTCATAATTACCTCATATACTCTATATAAATATTCTTTATCTAATAGATATACATAAGAAAAAAGAAGCGGATAATTATAACAATTTCTAAAATCCAAAAGACTGATGTAGCAGACTAGCAGGTGATCAGCTGGTGGTGGAGAGCTGAGAGGGAATCAACGTTTCGTTCCCATAGCCGTAAGAAGCTCTTCTGCAACACATAAATTTATATATACTTTTCATAGAAATACGCACAAATATATTCATATTCTTTTTGCGTTGAATTTGGATAAAAACGAATAATACATTGAATCTTGACAAATGTCGACCGAATTAAAAGTAAGAGGACGAGACGGTTTACAACTGTCTCAATGTTTAACACATGCATGGACGCTATTACGCCACCACTTTACCTTGTAGCCTCCTTTCATGCAGTTGGGGGTTTATGTAGGAATTCCATTTTTCTTTTTGAAAGGATTTATGTTGAGAAAATTAATGTAAAATTTCTTTAAATTAGTTAATATTATCGGGGAACATTAGATTTTATTTTTTTTGTAGAAATATTATTTAGTTGACTAATTGATTATTTTATATATTTAAAGAGTTTTAGAGGAGTTCATTTTAGTTATAAAGATAATTATCACTCGTATTTGTAGAAAAGAATAGAGAAAAAAGAAGATGATTTTTGTTAATTAAGGTGAAGGTATTTAAATATAAGTACAAGATTTATTTAAATAAAATTTGTTAATTCGTAACAAATAAAACTTATTTATAGTTAATAGTAATCCAAATATTAACAACTAAATTAATAAAATTCACGTACCCGTAAATTAGTGCACGTTGTGTAATCCCAGCTTGAAAATAAGATTCTTAAAAAGTGGCCGGATCATAGATAATTAAGACGACCAACCGACAAGAAATAGGGTTGAGATCAGAGGAACTTTGAGTATAAAATTAAGAGTAACTCTGGAAGAGAAAAGAATTTAGGTGAGATAGAAATCCAATTAGAAAAAAAGAAAGAGAGACGTTAAGAAAGAAAAAGGTTGAGAGTAGAGGAATTGAGGAATCATTGGGATTAATTGGAGCGTGAAGTTGGCCAGAAAAAATTAAGTGTACAGAATTTTGAGTGCGAAGAGTTTAAAGTAGAATCAACCATGAAATAAAGAATTGAGTACAAAGAGAGTTAGTGAGAGTGCAAATGAGTGTGAAGAATTTTGAGAGGCAAGAGAATTAGTGAATCACGTCATTGAACTGTCAGATATTTTTTAATCTGGAAGTTTTTGAAAACTTCCTTTCCCATTTAGGAATCTGCTCACGCGGGACGTGTCAGTGATGAAGTTCTTGTAATAATCACCCTTATCTATTATGAACGCATAACTTATCCATGAAACTGAGCGATCCTTCAAAAGAACATAATCACATAATAAGTAAATCTTAGTCGAGTCAAGATCGACACTCCCACTGTCTGTCGGACTCATTGATTTGGATAAGTTTCTAATCCTTGCCTATGGAGTTAAGAACTTGTTTCATGTGCCGTTTCCATAAGGGCAAAGTTCTTAACGGCCTCATTGGATTAGGGGAGTTGTCTGATGCATATCTTATCGTGTAATATATCTGACTTAATTTTTTTATTTTTAATTTTTTGACCAACATATATCTTAATCTGACTTATAATGTGAACATTTCTTACATTTTTCATGCATGCCACTTCACTTCAGTTTCAGTACAAATCCTTTCATTCTGTCAGCTCTGGGAATTAAATTTCATCGAAGTTAAATAATTATAATTTTCTTTTTCCGTAAGTGAGACTCCCGAAATTCACGGACGTTTGATTTCTGTCACGGGGAATTGGTGATGTCATAATTAATGGTTATTGTCAAGAAAAAGTAGTCATAAATTTGATTTAATTACAAGAATTGAGATGTTCTTTCAACATTTAAAAAAAATATATATATATCAAACCCCTCAAACGGGAAGATTATTGAAAATCAAGAGTAACAATAACAAAAATACAAGGAATAACAGAAAAATTAACGTAGACCGAAGCCGCAATTCCAACAAATTTATGAGCTATTATGTTAGCATCACGTCTAGTAAAAGAAACAGACTTCTTGAAGTTGATGAAGATCTGATCTGGGTGAAGTTCCGAAACCACTTCGCAACTGTCTTTTCTCCGGATTGAGAAGAGCAGATACCTTGACCTACAGCAGAAAACTTGACCAAAAATTTCCTTGGAGAATCACAGAAAATAATAAAAATAAACCTAAAAAAATTTACTAAACTTCCATACGGAAGGGATAATAACAGTTTTTATTTTCGGACTTTAGATTTTCTAATTATTGTACCTATCAAATATTTAATCATATCCTTGTTTAGTTCAATTATTTTTAAGACGGATCATATCACTAAGATGTAAAAACTTCTCCTCATTCTTAATAGTTGAGTACTCGAAAATTTGAATAGGAGATTTTGAATTAAGCTAACATCGTACCCGACCAATAAGCTAACACCTATGTTTTGAAACCCGGACCGGACGTCGAACCGGGACTCCTTACTGGTTATTGGTTTTATTGGTTCGACCGGTCGGACCACCGGTCTGACCGGTACGCCGTCATAATTACGTAATATTATATTTAATTATATAAATATATATAGTAATATAAAATTAATTATATTCAATTATATAATATTATAAATATTAATTAAAAAATCAAATAAACTAAATAATATAAAAATATATATAATTTAAATCATTTTCAACTACTCATTATTTTTCAATTTAGTTAGATATTTGATCTATATGTTCCTATATTTCTAATTTGAAATTCTATTATTAGAACATCAACCAAATTAATAATATAGATTAAAGATTGATTTAATAAATATGCTACTTTTTATTGTAAATAAATAAAAAAATAACACGCATGCATTTATATTTTTAAAGATATATTATAAAAAATAGAATATTCCACGTTATATTATCCAAACTTAAATTGAATTTTTATGAAGTATTATAATATTTTAAATAATAATTAATATTCTCCTAATTCTTAATGATATTAATCAAAGATATATAAATTTTACCAACAAAATACCAATAACATAAGTTGGCTCAGTCGGTTTGTGCACTCCCTTTATATCCTAAAGGTTGAGTGTTCGAATCCTTCCTAGACCACAACAATTGATTTTGCAATTTTGGAAAAAAAAAAAAAAAGGAAGCATTTCCGGGCCAAACGGCCCGCTAACCGGTCCAGTCCGGGTTTTTCACCGGTTTTGGGCCGGTTTTTAGCGGGCCACACTGGTCCAGAAATGCACTGGTTTAAAGGGGTCAACCGGACCGGATTGGCGGCCGGCCACCAGTCGAACCGGTCCGGTCCAGTCCGGGTTTCAAAACACAGGCTAACACTAGTAATTTTGGCTGGTCCGGTCCAGTCCGGGTTTCAAAACACAGGCTAACACTAGTAATTTTGGCACACTCGTTGCTTGTGCAAATTATAAAATTCTCTTGTTTAAAATATATTTAAATTAATTTTTATATTAATATATATTTTATCAGTATTTTTAATATAATTATTGAACTAATATAAAAATAATATAAAAATATAAAATATCAAACAACACTATCTTTAAAAAAAATACAAAAGAAAAAAAAATTGAAATAAGGTGAGAGAAAAGAAAAGATAAGATAAAAAAAATGTAAGAGAAAAAAACACATAAAAAATAAGTAAATAGATAAGAAGAGAGAAAATCGTAAGAGAAAAAAACTGATAGGATAAATAAATAGAAAAAAAAAGAAAAGAGGATACCAAGCCTCTCGCGCTTAATAATATAGTATAGATTATTTGGTGGTGAATTAAAATTTTAGTAGTAAAGCCCTATACGTTTGATTTCCAGCTTTTATTGCATGGATAAGCCTTCTCTCAAGGCCCATAAAATTTGGGCATTTTATTTCGACCGTGTGGTCTATACTACAACTAAGGAATTTGGGCCGTCAATGGTTGGGTTTTAATTCGAATTTGGTCCGACATATTCGATTATAAATATCTGTAATTTGAAATTAATGGGTGAATATGAAATTAAGGAATATGATCCATCAAGTTAAATTATATATATTTCTAAAAATGAAAGCAAATCCTAGAATATAAATACAAATGGTGCAAAATAAATTTGATTCGTGTACAAAATTAAATAATAAAACCCAAGGAGTCTTGGTCAGTGGTGACCGATTAGATTACAAGAGACGGATTTTACCTGATTGTTGGGGGTTCGAACCGACTTGTCAAAAGAAAACCTGGGGAGAGCTTTACTTATCGCCCGACTCGAACCCAATTAAATAATAAATCACGCATTACATTTTCACAAAAACTCAAAGCACATTTCTTAATTATTGACAGGAAAAACTGATACAGAGGCGAATTACCATCCACAAAAAAGTGCTTCCTCAACAGTGCTCCATTTCTCAATTAGGTTGAAAGACAACATGCTGAAAGTAAGTTAACCAGATTTAATCCATAAATATAATTAGTTAAAGTGAGTTAAATCTAATTAATCATGGATTATCCAAAGCAAAAGGTGTTGATTAGTACCTTGATTTGTGTCCTATTATATGTATAAGTGATGTGAATTAGTCCATCACTGGCTTGAATAACAGCTGGATAAGAAAACTCCATTCCAGCAGTTTCCTCAAGAGTTGCAACGTCTTTCCAGGAGTCACCGTCATCACTGGAAACAGCAACTTTCAGTATGCCACGGGATATTGTATTGTAAGCAAGTACGAGACGTCCGTCACTCAGCTTCACGCCATCAATTCCTATTCATAAGTAAGCTGAAAATATAACTAAAATACTTAGGAGGCATAATAACGGACTTCTTGGTTTACGGAGATTCGGTTTTGTTGGTTGCAATAACTGCAGTGCTGACCCCCGCGAAATTGTATACAGCTAAAAGTCTAACACAAATATCCCCTCTTGTTTTAGAATGACATATACCTCCCCTGTACCTTAATTCCACCTTACACAAGTCCTCTTTAGACGTTATTTAGAACCTGATTAGATTTCAGCGGTTAAAAGGGGTGGGTTTCTGTAATTTCTAAACATAGAGGGGGAGGTTGTGTAATTAAGTATACTTACAGGGGACGTCAATGTAATTAACACTTTTTGTTTAAAAACCTGAATTTGGATTCGGCAGTTCAGTCGGCTTAGCATAATCCCAAGTGTGCCCACCATCAGAGGATTCTGACATGCAAATTTTGTTGATTCCCTGAAACGACCTCAACAGAACACGTAAATTTCCTTTTGCAGTCTTGTAAGGAACTGGTTGAATCACACTCAGAGATAAATTCGGAATGTATATCGGCCCGTATTTTCTCCAAGTCCTACCCAAATCTGAAGTAACCTATTTTACAAGTTTCCAAAAAATATTAAAGGGTCAGCCTGAATAATTAAATTTCGTTTGAAGAAGAGAATGAGATAATTAAATTCTTGGTAAAACCTCAACCCATGCGCCCCAAGAATTCCAGCTCTCAACAGAAGATCCACAAAGCAAGTCTCCATTGTCTAACAAGATAGGCTGCAGAAAAAAAGGCTCTTCTTATTTTGTAAAGTTAAAAAACTAATATCATGTGGGATGTGAATGTAAATGAATTTTAACTATTGCCTTGTTTTTAATTGGTCCCAAAATGCCGGGAGGGAGCTGCTGTCTCGCTGACCAAGTGATACCACCATCATAAGATCGTTTCATGCATCCACTCCATCTAAATTAGCAGAATGTCATAGGTTTGAATGTGGTTTACATATTGTATTGTAAAAACTAAGTCTCAGCATGTAAAGAACCTTCTTTGTTTATCCCAATTCAATTAGTGCTCATACATCGGCTCAAAATTACATTATATGAGAAAGAAGGAAATGATCCGTTTCCATTACCCATTCTAAAATACAAGAAACAAAGGGATATCCGGATTACTAGTGAAAGCATCTTTGTTTGCAATTATTACCCACAAATAAAAGAAAGGGAAGTATTTCACCGACACTTTTCAGAGTAACCAACTGAACTTTTCTTTCGTGTCGATCACTAGATAAGCGAATTAAGCAAAACACAGTCAAAATGCACAAATCCCTCAACCCATTCGGTAGAGAATCAGGTGAGGGCAAGTATCTCTTTTGCTTTTTGGTGTCAGAATGTACATTTGGATGCTGTTTCGCAAGACTTGCAAACTTCATTCCTCGAATAGAAAACTTTCGAAAGAAAATGAAAATGAAAGAAACAAGGTATAGAACTGAAGACTTACTTTTGAACCTCTTGTCCAACTTTATAGAATAGGAGCAACTCGTTGTTACTATGTTTAAATAGCACTGGATTCCACATAGGAACATCAAGTTGTTCATCAGCAACAAGTGGTGGGCGCCAACAACCATCCTACCATGCAATATAGAATGATTAAAGTAATGAAATTATAACAATTAGTATATCTTATTTTCTCGATCCATCGCTAAACACATTTCCCTTAAGAAATAAGGAGACAAGGGTTGTTGAGTACATGTATATCAGTATATCACCTTATAAGTCTGAACCCAAATCTTCACATCAGGTGCTCCTTCTGCTGTACCACCAAAATAAGCAACCAAGAAATGATTTTTATCGACCTACACCATCACCAAACTTAATATTATAATGCACCTTAGATAATATTAAGACAAGAAAACAAATTATATTTTGGAGCAAGACCTCTACAATTGTAGAAGCATGACAGCTGTTGAAGGGTGCTGAATTTGCGGAAAATGTGAACTCCTCAAAAAGTGGGACCCAAGGGGAAGAACTACTATTCATCTTTGGAACTATTGTCGTGTTTGCCTCACAGGCTATCTCACTGTATAAAATTCAAGATGGTACAGGGTAAACACAGAATAAGAATAATTGCATTATGATGAAAGGAAAATAAATGCTTTCTTTACATATATGCTATCCTAACTAAGAAACTGGACAAATCTTACTAATCATCCGTAACTTTCAGACTTCACGTTCATCATATCATATTATCCGCTATTAAAATGTCTATACTCTCTAAAAGCATAAACTTTTAGCGTCTTCGAATCACTAATGGCAGAGGATCCTTAACTATGTCTATATTATTTCGCGTGTATATAACCTAATTGGCACATGTTTTGGTTGATGATACAGAATAAACTGTTTGGTCACAGTCCAATTATATCTTCTTATAACTTCGATTTTTATAAATTCCATCATCATATTTACAACCAGCATTAGTAACTCAGATACATCTTTGACATATATAAACTACCACATCACATTTACACATACTCGTAGGGAGATTCGAAACACACGAAAACACATCCATTCAAAACCTGACAAGAGACAATGCATTGACCATTACACAAATTTATAACTCCAAATATTTTTCAAGCAGAAATCTGAATACAAGCAGACTATAGATGCTCTATTGCTGGATCAATTCCTATATACAACTGACATTGGGCATACCATATTAAACACAAATGACAGTACGTTAAGTTTAAGGTTAGGGTCCGAAGTCAGAACTGCAAGCTTGATCCTGTCCCCATAAGAGCAAATTACAAGGAAAAACAACAAAGTGAAAAAACACAAAAACAAAACAAAAAAAGAAGACATAAAAAGAGAAGGAAAAACTCCCAACTACCTTGTAGGCAGAAATTGAACTGGTTGGACCAAATGGCGACTTGTGAAATTCAAGAATTTATGTTTATGCCCCAAACTGTTTCCCAACCAAGAAAATGAATCACTGTAATAGGTCAACAATGGGACCATCAATAGCAACATCAACATCACCAAAAACCCTGAAACTACTAATTTCCCCATTTGCCTCAAAATTAACTTAAGCAAATCTCATCACATCGCAAAACAGCAACAATACGTTTCCTCCGGTTCCGGTGCATGTTTGTTTGTGTGTGTGACAGAGTGAAAAAAAGTCAACAAAAATAAACTAACAGCAAACGTGGAATGCGAGCCAGATAATGCCATTATATAAATCCCATAAAAAGATATAGAAAGGTGAGCAGGTGTTGACCATGATCTGTATTCCATTAAAGTAACACGAGAGTGAAAGGAAACAAGTACCTGGTTCTTGAAAACGGGAGATGATCGAACAAGAATAATGCGCACCAACTGTTTGCTTATATTACAGAGACATAATCATCTGTAGACTGTGATTAATTGGATCGCAATGAAGGAGCAAAGTGAGAGAGCAAGCAGGCTGCTTGACAAGAAGAGGGAAAGTGAAACGAAGGGAGACGCTTTTGTGAAAACGTGCAGCTATGTCAAAAGTTGAGTATTTAATATTCAGAATATATATTCAAATTTATCAGGGGAGAGCTATTAAATTAATTTTTATATATTCCACCAGCATTTAATAATAGGGAGAATTAATAAAGTAGATCAAATATCTCAAATTTTTTCTAAACCCAATATTAGATGTCTAGTACACAATTTACTTTTTGTAATCCCTAAATACCTAAAAATTTTGTTTTGTCCTTATTTAATCACATCATTTGTACTTCTTGAGCACCCAACTCAACCTTCTCTACATCTCTTCCACTCGTCAAAATTTTCTCTACCCCTTTTCATTTCACAGCATCATCCTCCGACGACAGGAAGCAAATTGTTTGATTTTTCCCAATTTTCTCTTTACTAGAAAGAGTTGTTATTCTCGTCATTGGAAAATCCCAATTTTCACAGTTATATAAAATTGTTCGGCTTCATCAGAAAATCTTAATCTTTGAAGATGGATTATATCGGTGAGAAAGTGCCAATATGTAATTTCTTTTTCTCTGTTGCTCGCAAATTTCAATCATAGAATAGGTGATTTCTCAAATTTGAAATTTTTTAACGTTGAGAATTATACGTATATATATACCTGTTATAATATTTGAGATTTTTGTATAGATTTGACAAAGATTTATTTGAGATTTCGGCATACATTGGATGTAGCACCCACACGTAGGGCCACATCCCCCGCACCATAATCCAAACCCGAATACGAAATGGAATGTCCGTACCCGAATCCAAATCATAGCGAACGGGAGACCAAACACACCCTCTAGGCTAGGCGGAGCTAAACAACACCAAATCAGAGTATGCGGAAGCGAATAAATAAAAGAACAAGTAACGATCATCACATATATACGTATAGGTACCAACCCACAACTATCCATATAGTATTTACATATAGGTACCAACACTTCAACCTGTACAAAGGCCATCATGGCTCGAGCAAAATAGTATTTACAAGTCACCTATACAGATACAAAATAATAAAGTGCAATATGTAGATGCACCTAACGAGACCTAGACTGACAAGTGCATAAAGAAGACACACTTCTCCGCCTAGCTCACGCTCCCAAAACCTGCAACTAAAAGAGTAAACGAGGGTCAGTCAACTGACTGAGTGAGGGGGCTAACGCACACCCACACCCTATATATATAAAGCAGAGCACATAGCAAAGGGTGGAATTATGAACCGGAATAGGTTTTACAAACTAAAACTTTCCAAAACAAATACATATACTTTAAAACATTTCATAAACACTATCCCGATTCATACTTCCCGACATAACACAACATAACATAATGCTCGGCGAGAACGAGCTTCGAACCTTTACTCCTCAGAACAAACCAAACAAAAATCACACGTCCACCTCTACACCAATGATGGAAGAGCCACCGGCGGCCCTAACCATCCATACATATACAGACTCACGAGGGGTAGCGAACCCACATCATGCCCTCCCCGGTTTTTACGCCGAAGGCATCGAAATATCACACCTTCCCTAGCTCCCGGAGTCGCGTGTGATATATCGGATGGAGACTACGCACAGGCCGAACCTCGACGGCCCGAACCGTCCCGAGGGTTCCTTACCCGTAGCTCCTTGGATCCACAAATACAAATCATAACATATGCCAAATCTTTCATGGCAATCTCGCTAACGGAAACATAAAGTCTTTTCCAAAACTTAGCTTACATAATGTTATATAGTACCTTTCCAAAGCAAGAGTATTCACAAGGTCATAAACATATTCTAATCAACACATACATATCTATATATATAATATATAGTCACATGCACGGCTTGAAAACACCACATACGACTTTAGGTCACTTAACTAATAAAAGTCTTAAACCTCACCTTGTGCGTGACAAAAAGCGAGCAGACGTGAACAACCTACGCCTCGGGCTCGTCAACTGGAACCTCCTCTGAAAAGAAAACACGAAAGCCCAAGACTTAGACTCTATATGAACTCAAATAGGACGCTCGACAAAATGCATGATTCATGATCCCATATAAAATATTACAATTAGGTCCTATAATTCACAAACTATAGCACAACATAATTATTTACAATTTATTATGCAATAAAAATCGAATTATAGCAATTAACGACGAAAGAAAAGCAATAAAAGTCATATAATAGCATAACTAAAGCAAAAAGAAGCAGTGGCAGCTCCCAGGTTTCGGGAAGGGGTGGGAACGGCCCTTTCACTGTAGGGAACGACCGTTCCTGCCCTCGCTAAAAGTTTCTGGAGGATGGGAACGGCCGTTCCCAGTTTGTACTGGGGACGGGAAGGGTCGTTCCCCAAAATCCCGAACTCTCCCCGCGCGTCTGTAATGTTGAACTAAAATCAAAGGTTTGGCCATGGGAACGGCCCTTCCCATTCCCAGTGCAAACTGGGAACGACCCTTCCCACTCTCGGCGCTGAACAGTAAATGGCCCGGAAGGGCCGTTCCCAGTTTATAACTGGGACGGGAACGGCCGTTCCGGCCTGGTTCGAAAAGCTGGAACAGAGACAGACATTACAGACGCAGGGGAATATTCAAATTTGCCAAAAATGGCCAAAATCCCAAACCTTAAAGTTGCCACAACCTCTCAAAATACACAATTAATTCACATAAATCATGCTTAACATGTTGGCACCTAAATAACTCAAGAAAAACGGAATTAAAGGCATGATCCAAGAAATGCAAGAATCAAGCAAAAATCATGCTCATCCATAAATGCTCAACTACCAAGGGAAAATATGCAATAAATGCAACACTTACAATATATACAACTCATAAATGAGGTTAGAAATCAATTACATCAAGCAAAGAGCACATATCCAAGTTTTAGCCAAACCCTTACTATTCACGTAGGGAAGCCAAGGCATACAATACTCACTCAAAACTCAGAAATTAAACCATAGAAATGACGAGCACGACAAGGGGATTCCGAAACATACTCAAGTTTGAGGAAAGACGAAGAAACGAGGGAGATCTTGGCTTGGGAAGGTTGGATGATCAACTTGGGGTTTTTGGCTTCCTTGGGCAAGAGCTGCTGCTGCTTCACGTAAAATGAAGGAAAGGGAAAATGGTTCAGCCTTTAAGGCTGGACCGGTTCGGTTCACGGGTTCGGTTCAAGGTGTTCTGGTTTAAGTTGGTTCAGTTCAACAATTACGGGTTCACACAAGGCCAACTCAATTAAAACAAGTAATTCATATACGACATTTATTCAAATAAATTCATAAAATTCTTATACAAATAATCTAAAACGCAAATAATATTAAATCACATAATTTACCTGTACCGACTGTGAGTCGGGGTGTCACAACCTCCCCCCCTTCGGAGAACCTGGTCCCCAGGTTCACTGTCTGACCTGAGAACAACTCCGGGTACAACCGTCTCATCTTCTCCTCGGTCTCCCAAGTAGACTCTTCGGATTTCTGATCTCTCCACAGAACTCGGACCAAGGGAATCTGTTTATTCCTCAACACTTGCATCTTCCGGTCTTGAATCTCAACCGGGTGCCTTACGATTGTCAAATCTGTCTCAAGTTGTACCTCTTCAACAGGGAGAATAGTTGATTCTTCGGGATAATATTTCCTGAGTTGCGAAACATGAAACACATTATGTATCCCGGTCAATCTAGGCGGTAGGTCTAACCTATACGCCACTTCTCCAATTCTCTCAAGGATTTCAAAAGGTCCAAGGTATCTCGGGTTAAGCTTCCCACCTCGACCTATTCGAGAAAATCCCTTTCTCGGAGATGCTTTCAAGAAAACCTTATCTCCGACTTCAAACTCGAGGGGTCTTCTCCTCTTATCTGCATAGCTCTTCTGACGATCCTGAGCTGCCTTCATTCTCTGCTGAATCAACTTAACCTTGGCAGTGGTCTTATCTAATCTCTCTCGAGGTGTTGCTCTTTCGAGCTTATTCTCCTCTGTCCACCGCCAATCCTCTATATCCCAAAATAGAGGCGATCTACATTTCCTTCCATAAAGTGCCTCATAGGGAGCCATACCAATAGAGGTCTGATAACTGTTGTTATAGGCAAACTCAACCAGAGCTAAATGCTTGTCCCACTTTTCCTTGAAATTCAAAGCACACGCTCGTAACAAATCCTCCAAATACTTAATCAATCTCTCTGACTGTCCATCCTTCTGAGGATGAAAAGCGGTGCTGAAATTAAGCCTGGTACCCAATCTACTCTGAAGATCCTGCCAGAACTTGGCTGTGAACCTCGGATCACGATCTGAAACAATACTAGCAGGCGCTCCATGAAGTCTCACAATCTCATCACAATACAATTCTGCCAACTTCGGGGTCTTGTAGGACATTTTCACCTTGAGAAAATGAGCAGACTTGGTCAACCGGTCGACTATCACCCAAATCCCATCATAACCTCCTCTTGATCTCGGCAAGCCGGACACGAAGTCCATAGTCACTTGCTCCCACTTCCATTCAGGAATCGGAAGTGGTTGGAGGGTTCCTCCCGGTTTCTGGTGTTCTGCCTTCACCACTTGACACGTGAGACATCGCTTCACAAAGTTCGCGACATCTCTCTTCATGCCATTCCACCAGAAGAATTCCTTCAAATCTCGGTTCATCTTAGTACCACCGGGGTGAATGGAATATCCCGAACGGTGTCCTTCCTCAAGTATTAACCTCTTGAGGTCTTCTGGGACACAAACCCTGGTCTTGAACCTGAACAAACCGGAATCATCAAACCCAAACTTCGTCTCGGGGTCTATCCTAGACCGAACCACTAATCTCTGAATCTCTGTATCCGAAGCCTGAGAATCCAATAACCTCTGTTTCAAATTCGGCTGAACTGAGATGTTAGCTAACCGAGCCACTGAAACCATAACTGTCGAACCCTGTCCTGAAGACTCTGCACTCAAACCTGAAACACTTGCTTTCCTACTCAAAGCATCTGCCACGACATTAGCCTTGCCCGGATGATACTGAATCGTGCAGTCATAATCCTCTAAGAATTCCATCCAACGCCTCTGTCTATTATTAAGTTCCTTCTGAGTGAAAAGATACTTGAGGCTCTTGTGGTCCGTGAATATCTCAAAAGTCGTCCCATAGAGGTAATGACGCCACTTCCTCAAAGCAAACACAACCGCTGCAAGCTCAAGATCATGAGTGGGGTAGTTCTTCTCGTGTTCCTTCAACTTCCTAGAAGCATAGGCCACCACTCGGCCATTTTGCATCAACACACATCCGAGTCCTTCCTTAGAAGCATCGGCAAAAACTGAATAACCCTCAGATCCCTCAGGTAGGGTAAGAACTGGTGCCGAAGTTAGTCTTTCCTTCAAGACTTGGAAACTTCTCTCACACTCATCATCCCACTTATATTTCACCTCCTTCTTGGTTAACCGAGTCAACGGGCAAGCAATCTTGGAGAAATCCTTCACAAATCTCCTATAATAACCCGCAAACCCGAGAAAACTTCTTATCTCGGAGGCATTCTTCGGTCGTTCCCAATGAGCCACGGTTTCAATCTTGGAGGGATCAACTTCAATTCCCTCACCTGAAATTATGTGACCCAGAAAAGCCACTCTGTCGAGCCAGAATTCACACTTGCTAAACTTGGCATAAAGCTTGTGCTCTCTAAGTATCTCCAAAACAATCCTGAGATGCGTTGCGTGCTCTTCTGCAGACTTGGAATACACCAAAATGTCGTCTATAAAAATGACCACAAACTTGTCAAGAAACTGTCTAAACACTCGGTGCATCATATCCATGAACACGGCTGGGGCATTAGTCAACCCAAACGGCATCACCACAAACTCGAAGTGTCCATAGCGGGTGCTGAATGCAGTCTTAGAAATATCTTCCTCCCGGATACAAAGTTGGTAATATCCCTGCCTCAAATCTAACTTAGAGTACACCTGCGACCCTTGCAAGATATCAAACAACTCCTCGATATGAGGTAAAGGATACTTATTCTTCACTGTCATCCGGTTCAACTCGCGGTAGTCTATACACATCCTCAAAGTCCCGTCCTTCTTCTTCACAAATAACACGGGAGCACCCCACGGGGATGTACTCGGACGGATGTAACCGCAAGTCAAAAGCTCATCCAGCTGAGTTTTCAACTCCTTCAACTCAGCAGGAGCCATCCGATAAGGTGTCTTAGAGAAAGGCTCCGTTCCAGGATAAAGGTCGACCACAAACTCGATGTCCCTATCAGGTGGTAAAGAACCTAAATTCTCAGGGAATACATCGGAAAACTCACTTACGACCTCTGTCTCCTCAAGTTTGGCCTGATCCTTCGGTTTATTCAGAAGGTAAGCCACAAAACCTGTCGCGCCGTCCCGGAGGAGCTTACTTGCTTCCATAAAAGACACAAACGGGCTGGACTTCAACCTCTCACCCGTAAAGACCACGGACCCCAAAGAAACTTTCTTCTCATGACAATCCAACTGAGCTCGGTATCTGAAGAGAAAATCCATGCCAAGGATAACGTCATACTTCTTCAACGGTAGAACTATCAATTCTGCAGGAAAAACTCGACCCTCAAACAACACCGGACACTCCCGAAACACCCTATCAGCTTCCAAAGATCCTCCCAAAGGAGTGTTCACCACATACACATGCGCAGATAATTCATCAAGTAAAGGCAAAGAAGCAACAACATCCCGGGAAATAAATGAATGCGTAGCCCCGGGATCAAACAATGCATGTAGTGATATGCCATGAATGTTTATTGTACCTTCTATCACGGCAGTCGGGTCGACATCAGCAGCTTCTTCTTCTCCCTCCAAAGCATACACGCGAGCCTGCACAACCGGCCTCTTATTCGGGCAAGCATCCATCAAGTGATCAGAGGACCCGCACACAAAGCATTTGCCCAGAAGCTTCCAACACCTCTCAACTGGATGTCTCCCCTGACAATGAGCACAAACAGGTGGTCCCTGAGCTGGAGCCGATCGAGCTGGAATAGCAGGAGGTACCACGGGACCGGTAATACGGGGCTTTTTGTTCCCTAAGCCCTGGGGACAAAAAGCCGGTAGAATAGGAGCTCGTGGAGCATAAGAAACGGGCCTCTTACCCGATCCAGAACCTGATCCCGATCCTCGAGTCGAAGAGAAAGGTGGAGGCTTCAACCGAGCCATTTGGGCCTCAACTTGAATTGCCCTCTTTGTAACTTTGGCCCAAGTACTCACGTTGGCAGCTTGTAGAGCTTCTTGAATATCCCGACGAAGTCCATGAAGAAACGTTCGGGCCTTATGATCATCATGGTCGGTGATGTGAGTGGCATAAGGAGCTAGCCTCTCAAACTCCAATAAATAATCCTCCACCGTCCGATTTCCTTGCCTCAAATTGGAGAACTCTTGGAGGCGACGTTCTTGTGCACTATGAGGGATATCTTTCTCATGGAATTCCTACACAAACGTCTCCCAATTGAATTCCATACCCATTCTCTCAAGCCTAGATCTCACACTTCTAAGCCAAATAACCGCTGGCCCTTGAATGATACGACCCGTGCAAATGGCCCTGTCTTGAGAATTCCCCGGACATATCTCCCAAATACCTCGAATCTCAGACAACCACTCTTCCGCCTTAATATCATCACCTCCATATCACTTTGGAGGGTTGTTGTTCCAGAAGTCCCTATACACAGCGGATATATCTTGTCCTTCACCCGGATTTGCATTGCCCCGTTGATTTTGTTGGAGCTGATTGAGTAGGGCTTGGACAATATTCTCCGCATTCGTAGGTGGTGGCGGAGGTGCATTCTGTGGAGCCGGTTCATTCAAATCAGGGGTTCGTTCACGGTTATTTTGTCTCCTTGGAGGCATCCTGAAATTCACAAATTCAAGCAATATGGATGCATGTAAATTAGTTTATGATCATGTGTACAATTAAGAAAATAATTAAGTAATCAAGTAATCACATATTCAAATCATGTAGGCACATTCACACTTCATCACACAATCACATTGTCCTAAGCCGTACGACCTAGACAGACCCACACGACACTAGAGCCCGGTTTTGCAACCGCGCTCTGATACCACTTAAGGATGTAGCACCCACACGTAGGGCCACATCCCCCGCACCATAATCCAAACCCGAATACGAAATGGAATGTCCGTACCCAAATCCGAATCATAGCGAACGGGAGACCAAACACACCCTCTAGGCTAGGCGGAGCTAAACAACACCAACTCAGAGTATGCGGAAGCGAATAAATAAAAGCAACAAGTAACGATCATCACATATATACGTATAGGTACCAACCCACAACTATCCATATAGTATTTACATATAGGTACCAACACTTCAACCTGTACAAAGGCCATCATGGCTTGAGCAAAATAGTATTTACAAGTCACCTATACAGATACAAAATAATAAAGTGCAATATGTAGATGCACCTAACGAGACCTAGACTGACAAGTGCATAAAGAAGACACACTTCTCCGCCTAGCTCAGGCTCCCAAAACCTGCAACTAAAAGAATAAACGAGGGTCAGTCAACTGACTGAGTGAGGGGGCTAACGCACACCCACACCATATATATATAAAGCAGAGCACATAGCAAAGGGTGGAATTATGAACCGGAATAGGTTTTACAAACTAAAACTTTCCAAAACAAATACATATACTTTAAAACATTTCATAAACACTATCTCGATTCATACTTCCCGACATAACACAACATAACATAATGCTCGGCGAGAACGAGCTTCCAACCTTTACTCATCAGAACAAACCAAACAGAAATCACACGTCCACCTCTACACCAATGATGGAAGAGCCACCGGCGGCCCTAACCATCCATACATATACAGACTCACGAGGGGTAGCGAACCCACATCGTGCCCTCCCCGGTTTTTACGCCGAAGGCATCGAAATATCACACCTTCCCTAGCTCCCGGAGTCGCGTGTGATATATCGGATGGAGACTACGCACAGGCCAAACCTCGACGGCCCGAACCGTCCCGAGGGTTCCTTACCCGTAGCTCCTTGGATCCACAAATACAAATCATAACATATGCCAAATCTTTCATGGCAATCTCGCTAACGGAAACATAAAGTCTTTTCCAAAACTTAGCTTACATAATGTTATATAGTACCTTTCCAAAGCAAGAGTATTCACAAGGTCATAAACATATTCTAATCAACACATACATATCTATATATATAATATATAGTCACATGCACGGCTTGAAAACACCACATACGGCTTTAGGTCACTTAACTAATAAAAGTCCTAAACCTCACCTTGTGCGTGACAAAAAGCGAGCAGACGTGAACAACCTACGCCTCGGGCTCGTCAACTGGAACCTCATCTGAAAAGAAAACACGAAAGCCCAAGACTTAGACTCTATATGAACTCAAATAGGACGCTCGGCAAAATGCATGATTCATGATCCCATATAAAATATTACAATTAGGTCCTATAATTCACAAACTATAGCACAACATAATTATTTACAATTTATTATGCAATAAAAATCGAATTATAGCAATTAACGACGAAAGAAAAGTAATAAAAGTCATATAATAGCATAACTAAAGCAAAAAGAAGCAGTGGCAGCTCCCAGGTTTCGGGAAAGGGTGGGAACGGCCCTTTCACTGTAGGGAACGGCCGTTCCTGCCCTCGCTAAAAGTTTCTGGAGGATGGGAACGGCCGTTCCCAGTTTGTACTGGGGACGGGAAGGGCCGTTCCCCAAAATCCCGAACTCTCCCCGCGCGTCTGTAATGTTGAACTAAAATCAAAGGTTTGGCCATGGGAACGACCCTTCCCATTCCCAGTGCAAACTGGGAACGGCCCTTCCCACTCTCGGCGCTGAACAGTAAATGGCCCGGAAGGGCCGTTCCCAGTTTATAACTGGGACGGGAACGGCCGTTCCGGCCTGGTTCGAAAAGCTGGAACAGAGACAGACATTACAGACGCAGGGGAATATTCAAATTTGCTAAAAATGGCCAAAATCCCAAACCTTAAAGTTGCCACAACCTCTCAAAATACACAATTAATTCACATAAATCATGCTTAACATGTTGGCACCTAAATAACTCAAGAAAAACGGAATTAAAGGCATGATCTAAGAAATGCAAGAATCAAGCAAAAATCATGCTTATCCATAAATGCTCAACTACCAAGGGAAAATATGCAATAAATGCAACACTTACAATATATACAACTCATAAATGAGGTTAGAAATCAATTACATCAAGCAAAGAGCACATATCCAAGTTTTAGCCAAACCCTTACTTTTCACGTAGGGAAGCCAAGGCATACAATACTCACTCAAAACTCAGAAATTAAACCATAGAAATGACGAGCACGACGAGGGGATTCCGAAACATACTCAAGTTCGAGGAAAGACGAAAAAACGAGGGAGATCTTGGCTTGGGAAGGTTGGATGATCAACTTGGGGTTTTTGGCTTCCTTGGGCAAGAGCTGCTGCTGCTTTACGTAAAATGAAGGAAAGGGAAAATGGTTCAGCCTTTAAGGCTGGACCGGTTCGGTTCACGGGTTCGGTTCAAGGTGTTCTGGTTTAAGTTGGTTCAGTTCAACAATTACGAGTTCACACAAGGCCAACTCAATTAAAACAAGTAATTCATATACGACATTTATTCAAATAAATTCATAAAATTCATATACAAATAATCTAAAACGCAAATAATATTAAATCACATAATTTACCTGTACCGACTGTGAGTCGGGGTGTCACATTTAAACAAATTTTTGCATTGAGATTTAAAATTTTTGTAAAACAATTGTTCGAAATTTATGAAATTTTTGCATATATTTGAATATATTTTTGCATAAACTGATTAATTATATTTCTGACGGATTATGTGATGTTGTTTTTGTTCCCATAAATAGATTATAATCAACTTTTGCAATGATTTGTTTTCTCACATAAAATGAAAATCGAGCTAGAAAAGCATTAGCCACCGTTGAATTTACTCTATAAATCACGCAATTAGTTTCATATCACCCTGCAAATTGTACGTTCAGTTCTACGTTGAAACAGGATATTTTTGAAACCAAAGAGCCTCCGCTTGTTATAAAACATTTTATTAAATCCAATTCCAGCAATCTCATATTCTTATACAGCCATCCAATGGGAATTTTCTATATTTCCCCAATCCTAGCTCTGAGAAGATGTTTTCTCCAAAAATAGATTACCAAACGTGTGTTTATTCCATTCTTCTAGAACCCTCGAAAAAGGCCTCAAAGCTTCTTCTAAATTCTAATGATCTTGCCATAACCCCTCGATAACTTCAAAACGGAACCGAGGACCTTTCGATTGGGGACATACTTTTGCTTAGATGATATTATTGAGTTTGAGTTTAAATAATTTATTTGAAGTTTTTTTATTTATAAATGATTAATTATTTTTTTTAAAATTTATGTTCAAGTTAAATTTAAAGTGAAAAAATTCTTCAATTTTAAATTATTTGTATTTATTTTAATTTTATTTTCAATTTAGAATTTGTTTAAGGGATAAATACAGTCATCCCTCATCCTTTGGGGGCATGTGCACTTTCCCCCCTTATGCTTCAAACGGTGCACATTGCCCCCTCACCTTTGTAAAATGGAATACTTCACCCCTTCAAACAAACTTTAACAAAGCAAATCTGTACAAATCTGATTTCAAATGTGTTGATATTATATATCAAACAGAAGCTCTCGAAGCAAGGAACACAACAATGGTCTCGAAATCAAAATCCGACAACCGACGAAGCAGAAATCATCGGTTAAAGACGGCACACGATGAACGAAACCTTTAGCGGCTAATAGAGTTGAGCGGGGTATGAGTTTTGTTCTCCTTGGAAAGACGAACACGATGGCGGTGGTCTTGAAACTTGGGTCGTCGTGACGAAAGAGAAATCGACAGTCAAAGTGTGTTCAAAGGGGCGAAGTGTTCCATTTTGCAAATGTGAGGAGGCAATGTGTACCGATTTGAAGCATAAGGGGGAAAGTGCACATACCCCGGGGGGGGGGAGGGGGGGTTGACTGTATTTATCCCTTTGTTTAATGCCAAATTGCATTATTGTATATATAGTTTTATTTATAAAGAGATTTAAAAGTTAAACTTACACTTTTTTAAAGTATATGAAAATTGTTATTGGTCTCTGTTTTTCTTTAAAGTTTTATATATTATCCGCTTTGTTGATTACTTATCATTTTTAATCTAATAATTTGTGTTGCTCTTTTAAGTTTTTCTTACCCTATCAAATGTCAGTTTTATATTAGATGAGAATATTTATTGCATTTAATTTCTACATATAATATATTCTAATTATTAAAATTTAGTATCTTTTTTTCTATAGTATGATCTTAGTTTTATCTCAATTTTTGAATATTTGATATTTTTTGAGTCGTTATATTTTATCATATTTATAAAGTTTGTAATTTATTTTAATTTTTTTATTTATTGTCACACAGTGCAACATATAATTAGAATATTTAAATGAAGTAATTTTATATTTTCATATTTCTTTTCATTAAACCAGTTAATTTTCTTTTATTTTGACAATATAGAATATATTGCATGTTTATATTTAACCTCCACAATATATTCCTTTTCCCAAGATAACCTTTTTGATATTTATAAATTATTTTGATTATTTTTGTTTCTAAAGTTTACATTTTGTCAAAATAAATAAAAAATTTAAATACAATATTTTTGCCTTATTTTTTTTTGTTTGTAGTAACAATAACTTTTAATATCCATATACTATCGAAATTATGCTATTAATTTTGTCAATTGATTATTAAAATTTTAATTATTTTTTTAATGAGCCTACAGTGTTTCAACATAAATTAGGTCTAGTTTGACCAAAAAATTTGTACCATATTTTCAGCAGCTATTTGTTCATTCTCCAGCACGTTGCTATTCTCATTCGCTTCATCCTACTCAGGACATCAAGAGAAAGGGATTCAACTCCACATGGTCAATGAATTGTCAATGAATCGCTTTTATATTGAAATCGATCGCTTATACAAGAACCAAAAAAAAAAAAAGCGATTCTACCAAAAGAAACAACTAATAAAAAGTGATTGCATTGATTGAAGAGTTCAAAATCAACCAAAATGTACAAACCATGTTCCATACTACAATTTCATACCTTATGTTGGTGTTCTTGATGAAATTTTGTTTCATCATCCGCCTCAAAGATTGGAGTACCTCTACGATTTTTGCGTGTAGATTTTTGCTTGTATTTAGGCATTATGAGTAAAAGCTCGAAGAAGCAGTTGCAAGCAGCTGAGAGAAATTTTTTTTGTTATAACCAATCTGTCTGGAATGAGCTGAACAATTATCGGTTACAAATAACTTTGAAATTTTGTTTAACTATGAACTATACTATTTGCTTTACAGAACATTGCAATTAATTACCTAAAATCTTGATTTCACAATCCTACAAAAGCGATCAGCGGCGGGGCAGCGGCGGAGGCGGCAGTAGCAGCGGAGACGGTGGAAGGGGCGGCGGCGGTGGAAGGGGGCGGTGGGAGAAAGACGTAAAAGAGAAGCTTGAAAAAAGCGATTTCGTTTGTTGGGGGGGGGGGGGGGGGGGGGGACTCCTGAGTTCTTTTTCTTTCCCCTTTTGATTCTGATTTTTTTGAGTTATTTTCAATTTAATCCTTCAAAAATTAAATATTTTCAAAGTAGTCCTATTATATAATTACGTAATTAAATTTATATTTATTATATTAAAAAAAATACAAAATAAAATTGAGGGTTATTTTGTTAAATGGAAACTTGGAAGACACAAATAAACAAATTTCCTCAGGAAACAAGTACCTGGTTCTTGAAAACGGGAGATGATCGAACAAGAATAATGCGCACCAACTGTTTGCTTATATTACTGAGACATAATCATCTGTAGACTGTGATTAATTGGATCGCAATGAAGGAGCAAAGTGAGAGAGCAAGCAGGCTGCTTGACAAGAAGAGGGAAAGTGAAACGAAGGAAGACGCTTTTGTGAAAACGTGCAGCTATGTCAAAAGTTGAGTATTTAATATTCAGAATATATATTCAAATTTATCAGGGGAGAGCTATTAAACTAATTTTTATATATTCCACCAGCATTTAATAATAGGGAGAATTAATTAAGTAGATCAAATATCTCAAATTTTTTCTAAACCCAATATTAGATGTCTAGTACACAATTAACTTTTTGTAATCCCTAAATACCTAAAAATTTTGTTTTGTCCTTATTTAACCACATCATTTGTACTTCTTGAGCACCCAACTCAACCTTCTCTACATCTCTTCCACTCGTCGAAATTTTCTCTACCCCTTTTCATTTCACAGAATCATCCTCCGACGACAGGAAGCAAATTGTTTGATTTTTCCCAATTTTCTCTGAGTTGTTATTCTCGTCATTGGAAAATCCCAATTTTCACAGTTATATAAAATTGTTCGGCTTCATCAGAAAATCTTAATCTTTGAAGATGGATTATATCGGTGAGAAAGTGCCAATATGTAATTTCTTTTTCTCTGTTGCTCGCAAATTTCAATCATAGAATAGGTGATTTCTCAATTTTGAAATTTTTTAACGTTGAGATTTATACGTATATATATACCTGTTATAATATTTGAGATTTTTGTATAGATTTGACAAAGATTTATTTGAGATTTCGGCATACATTTAAACAAATTTTTGCATTGAGATTTAAAATTTTTGTAAAACAATTGTTCGAAATTTATGAAATTTTTGCATATATTTGAATATATTTCTGCATAAACTGATTAATTATATTTCTGACTGATTATGTGATGTTTTTGTTCCCATAAATAGATTATAATCAACTTTTGTAATGATTTGTTTTTTCACATAAAATGAAAACGACTGAGCTAGAAAAGCATTAGCCACAGTTGAATTAATCTATAAATCATGCAATTAGTTCCACATTACTCCACAAATTGTACGTTCAGTTCTACGTTGAAACGGGATATTTTTTGAAACGAAAGAGCCTCCACTTGTTATAAAACATTTTATTCCATTCTTCTGAACCCCCGAAAAAGTCCTCAAAGCTTCTTCTAAATTCTAATGATCTTGCCATATCCCCTCGATAACTTCAAAACGGAACCGAGGACCTTTCGATTGGGGACATACTTTTGCTTAGATGATATTATTGAGTTTGAGTTTAAATAATTTATTTGAAGTTTTTTAATTTATTAATGATTAATTATTTTTTAAAAAATTTGTGTTCAAGTTAAATTTAAAGTGAAAAAATTCTTCAATTTTAAATTATTTGTATTTATTTTAATTTTATTTTCAATTTAGAATTTGTTTAAGGGATTAATACTGTCACCCCCCATCCTTTGGGGGCATGTGCATTTTGTTAGGAATAGTGCCCTAGAAAGCCGATGTTATATCCGCTTTGTGCTCTTCCTTATTGTAATCACAGACAATCTTTGAATGAAATAACGAATTGAGGCAACACTTCTTTATATGCTCTTGTTTGGTATACATTTACTTTATCTGTGCATGTATGAGAACTCCCCTAATCTTGATGACTTTAGGACTCTAACATTTAGGTGAAATGGTTCATGAAACGAGTCATATATCACATAAGTCATGATTAGTAAAATGCTCCAAGCCGATGAGTCCTACAGACAGTGGGAGTGTCAACCTGACTCCTCTAAGGCTTGCTTGTGGGATCACGCCCTTAAGAAGGACCACCTTGTTTCATGGAGGTGCAAAGTGTATAGTTGATACTTCCGTGATACATGAGGGTGCTTACTTTAATAAGTAAGTTCACTGAGGTGCCCCGTGTGAGAAGATTCCTAAATGGGAAATGAAGTTTCTATTTCAGGAAATGGAAAATTCCAGATTAGGAAATATCTCACGAGTCATTGATGTGATTAATTGATCCTTAGACTTGAGGTTCCTTATCACTTTATGAGTTAACTCTGTAGTCTTAGGTATAAGCTTTAAAGGGTGTCGCTTTAGACAACTGATTCAAGGCTTATGCTGGGGCTGCACAAGTGATTCATGAAAGTGAATGAGAATCAAGAAAGGACCTACACTTGCATATGCAAGGTGATCTCTTATTGTGTAAGTCATTTATATACCATATGGAGTCCTTGGCCAAGGCAGTAGATCAAGACATCAAGAAAAGAGTTTCTTGGATTGAGATCAAATGGATATGAAATGCACTTAGCTTTAAGACCGGATTATTAGGGTTCTGATTATTCCCTTACCCTAGATCTTGGTTGAGAGATAGTAAGTAGGAGGATTGTATCTCACATGAATCAATGACTTAAAGGTTCTGTCGAATCTGAACATTCCAATTCAGCTAGGGGTTAAACATCTGTTGCTAGACTATGGTCGTTTAATCTGTGGACCGATTAATTAATTAGTGAATTAATTAATTGGGGTCACTGCTAATTGAATTGAGAATCTAAAGGGTCACACACAACAACTTGGTTACATGAGTTAAGGCTTTAAAATGATTAAACAAGTTAATCAGGCCGAGAGGGTTCCACACGTGTGAAACCACACATGTGGGTCACGTGAGTGACACGTGTCATTATGACACGTGTCTCACGTGAATATATATATATTAAATAATTAATTTGTTAATTATTTAATAGACTTTGGTTTAATTTTGAATTAAAAAGAAAGTCTAATTTTGGAGAAAAATAATCGAGTTAATTAATTACGAATTAATTAATTAGATAAAACAAGTTATTTATTTTAAATAAATAAAGTATAAAATTATCCAAAAATAGTTTGGATATTTTTAGCTCTCTTGAAAGTTGATTTGAATTTGAATTCAAAGTCAAAGTCAAAATTACTTGATGATCAAGTAATAGGAGAGAGGGACCAAAATCCTTAGCCCATAAGGACTAGGATTTTCGGTCCTCCCCTTCCTATATATAAGGGGAGCTCGAGCTCCCCTTAGAGCTAATCGAGAATTCTTTTGGTTCATGTGTTGAACACCATCCTTTCTCCAAGATAAACAAAACCCTAGGTTAAGTCTAAACACTAACTAGAGAACTAGCATCCTTACTAGTTAGATTGTAGTCAAGTTGGTGGACTATCTCTAGAGAGCTTCAAGTTAGAAGTTTGAAGATTCGAGATTACCTTGGAGAGGGGATCAAGCCGCGAGAAGAGCGTTCTTGGGTGGCTTGAAACGCTTCAAGAAAGACAATTAAGAAAGTAAGTTTCTAATCCCTACGAATTTGGTTACACGATTGCGAGTCCTAGATCCTTTTGTTGGAAAAATTTTAAATTTCCGCTGCTTTCTGATTCGTGTTTTCCAACACATTTTCCCCCCTTATGCTTCAAATCGGTGCACATTGCCCCCTCACCTTTGCAAAATGGAACACTTCACCCCTTTGAACAAACTTTAACAAAGCAAATCTGTACAAATCTGATTTCAAATGTGTTGATATTATATATCAAACTGAAGCTCTCGAAGCAAGGAACACAACAATGGTCTCGAAATCAAAATCCGATAACCGACGAAGCAGAAATCATTGGTTAAAGACGGCACACGATGAACGAAACTTTTAGCGGCTAATAGAGTCAAGCGGGGTATGAGTTTTGTTTTCCTTGGAAAGACGAACACGATGGCGGTGGTCTTGAAGCTTGGGTCGCCGTGACGAAAGAGAAATCGACGGTCAAAGTGTATTCAAAGGGGTGAAGTGTTCCATTTTGCAAATGTGAGGGGGCAATGCGTACTGATTTGAAGCATAGGGGGAATATAGAATATATTGCATGTTTATATTTAACCTCCACAATATATTCCTTTTCCCAAGATAACCTTTTTGATATTTATAAATTATTTTGATTACTTTTATTTCTAAAGTTTACATTTTGTTAAAATAAATAAAAAATTTAAATACAATATTTTTGCCTTATTTTTTTTGTTTGTAGTAACAATAACTTTTAATATCCATATACTATCGAAATTATGCTATTAATTTTGTCAATTGATTATTAACTTTTTAATTATTTTTTTAATGAGCCTACAGTGTTTCAACATAAATTAGGTCTAGTTTGACCAAAAAATTTGTTTCTAAAATTTGGGCTTTCAGACCAAGCCTATATCCCTCAAATTTTTATGATTGGTTTTTCCCGTGGTAAATCAGGACGATATACATCCAATAATAAAGCATATTAATTCAAACCACTATAAGGAAAATCGTATGTCAACATTATTGTTGATCTCATCAAAACATCAAAAAATTCAAATTGAAAATTGTTTCTTAATTAAGTTTTAGTAAAATTTTCATAATTGTTACGTGTAAAAGGTTTTTAGTTTTGTTAAACACAAAATTTTCACAAAAGCAACTCTATACAAAAATGTAATACTTAAATTTTAATCCGACATATAAAAAAATTAGTTCCACGATCCATTTTTAAATGAAAATTTACTCCGATCCCTTCAATTGCCAAAAAAAATAATTTAAATCCAACTTCGCCTTGAATCAAGATCCTAGTTCCATTATGGCAATTCCGCGTGTGCCCTTCTGATTGCAAAAAAATAATTTACATCCGTCATCTCGTAAATTGGATCGATCCGTCATCTCGTAAATTGGATCGAACCACTAAAATGTACATTTTCTTTGATAACTACGTACCATCACATAATTCTGATTAAATTAATAAAATATCGAATCACTAACTTATATCACTTGGAGGTTGCTCTCGTCTTTTATCACGATCTTATCTTTATTCGTAAACCATACGCGTATAATTTTGAATTATGTATCTCAATCACTTGGTTATTTCCATGAGCTAGCTTGTGTTATTCGCAAAATAGTCCAACATGATAATTTCCACGAGCATCACTTGATTGATTGCATATCATATGTTTGTAGTGCATTTTTCACGTTTGCTCAAAATTGGAATAGTAAGGCTTTATTTTATTTTAAAGTCTTTTCCTTGGGAATCTCTCCAATGTCAGATTTGCTTATTTTTTTAATCAAAGGCACAAAGCCACCCTTTATACGTTGGCTTACTTAATTATTCCAAATGTGGATGTATATTATAGTTGTACTCCATTATGTAATTTATACACACTATAAAGATTGATAGTTTTGTTTAAAAAATTAAAAAACAGATTGATAATTTTGATAGTCCATGTCTAATTAAGTTTAATTAACTACACAGAAATTTAAGCTATTTCTTTATTTTATAACCTCGTAATCTTATTAGTCCACATTTCAAGAATAGAATTAGAATTTGAGTGTTGGTTAATTTAGACATCTGAAAAGTATTTCTAGACTTACTATTTATTAATATGTGACTTGAGGCTTGTTTCATGCATTGAAAAAGAAAAGTAAGAGAAAAGAAAAAACGCAAAAGATTTACTAATATTGACAAAGGATTCCAAAATTTTAATTCAGAATCGGTTCCATCGAATGGACTAATTAAAAAAATAAATATATTATATTTGTTTTTTTATTTGTCGTTCTCTCTAAATTTTCTATCAATCACACGGCAAATATAAAACAGTTGTCTCCTCATTCACCAATTTAACCAAGTTAGGTTCGAGTTAGAATTACCGGGCCTTAAGAAATTGTGCGTGTATGTATTATATACGGTTATTATGATCTAATTAGAGAAAGAAATGAAATACAATATGAAAAAGAAGGCTTTTTCCGGCAAGTACTTGAAAAGATTCTCTGCGTGCAATGCGGTTCATATAGGACTTGCATAATAGACAAGAAATGTGGTTTTACTCCTATATATAAATGAGGACGGTCACAAAATTAGTGTCATACTTTTGTGAAAAAATCAAATAAGTTCCACAAGTCATATATTATATTGGCAATTTATTATTATTATTATTATTATTATTATTATTATTATTATTATTATTATTATTATTATTATTATTATTATATGTGTCGGATATTATCGCAAAATTATAACTGTAGGAGGATCCGCTATGATGTAAAGAATATTTTTAAAAATATTATTAATTTTATCGTTTTATATTATGTCGACACTCATATTCCACATATATAGTATCTAACACCTATCATACAATATATATTTTTAAAAAATTGTATGTACATATACACGTTTTATCGTATTTGTATTCCTTATTCATGGCTGGGTATGATCATAAAATTTTGAGTTTGTCATCTTAATATTTTTTTTTCCTACAAAACAAAAGCTATAGTTTATATGAAAGTTAATATGAATATTTAATACATAAAATTAGTTATAATTGTTTTATACGTCACAACTCACAAACATTTTATGTTATTGCCCCCACACAAGTAAAATAATATGGGAAATTGTTATTTTGGTTAGAATTATGTAAATAATTGGAATAATATATATACAAAATAAAACCTATGATTAAAAGGCCATAATATATACACCTACTACGCCGTCCAAGTAGCTCGAAATTTACTCAAATGAGGGAAAATTATCATTATAAGTTATAAATAACATCAAAGAGGGAGAATTAAATATGGTTCTCTTATATATAAGTTATAAATAAATAGTTTTCATTTAATACTCTACATAAAACTCTAGGGTCTCAATCGAGCTAGAGAGATCTCTATTGGAGATTTTAATTTAATGTTAATTAATAATTAGACAAGTTGAAGATTAATTATTTTTCATAACAATTATTAAAACATTATTATATGAAAAGACAATTCTTAATCATCCTTCCTCGTGTCTTAGCTGACATCCTTGGCTTTCAAGATTATCATATCGTCTTGGATCTGTTGCAACCATAACTTCAAGAGATAATTAATTATTATAATTATCATCATATACTTAATTTGATTCGATCATAGTCTTTCTTAAAATGTGTGAAGAAGCTTAAATTACTTTTGCATTTTATTGATTTATGAATCATGTCATATGTAACATAGTGTAACATTAAGTGGTGCGATTGGTTTAGATCTTCGATTTATATTATTTCATTTAAATATCTCATATTTGAATACAACTATGCCACGAACTCACTAATTACGTGACATACCACGGGGAACGACATGTGACAGTCATGTTCCACTCACCGACCTCCGCTATTTTGATTTGAAACTCAAAAAAATTACTAGTTCTTCCAAAAATAGGCGCGACGTGATCGACCTATAATTCAAAGATTTCGTTTAAGGAATCCCCTCGCCCCTCATGGCTCCCTGAGCTGCTATGTGGCCACTTACAATTTTATAGAGTTAGTGACCGAATACGTATTCAATACACTGTGATAGTGAAATAGCGATCAGCTTGAGTGCCTCACACAACGGACAACACCATGCAGCGGCATGGGGTATAAATACCCCATCTCATTTACTATGGTGAATAAGTATATTAATTGCACTCACACTCGTCCTCTTTCAATCGACCTAATATCAATCCCACAATCCGCTTACTTGAGCATCAAATTACGAATTTCGTATAAAATTCTATTTTATCCCGAATTGATTTCGAACTCATGTTTGTTGTTTATTTCAAACAATTTTCAAGTCGAGTAATCTTTCCAAAACTTATAAATTCTTATTGGTCCAATGGATTTCCAATTTAAATTGAGAACACAACTATTATCGATCAAAACATTTCTTCCATCTAACACGAACATAACGAAATATCCACTGTAGAATATTTTTATTTGTCCAAGTCGAAGCTTCCGTCTAGAAACAGACCAAACTTTGCATTGAATTGTACAATGACGACGAATTTTCCGACTCAACGGTCCGATTTTGACTAGTTCAATTTCAATCAACACGTCACATGTCATGGCATTAATATGATGTGATTTTCATCCGTAATTGTGGGTGGGTTCAGTTAATACAAAAGATTGCAAATATTTTCATGAGCAAATTATATTTTGATCCCACAATATTAGTCCTTTTACAATTTTAATCACATTGCTTTAAAATTAGATATATTTAGTCTTATTATTTTTAAAAAAATATAATTTTGATCCCATCCATTTAATAATTGACCGAAATACACGAAATTTAAACTTGTCGTCAAATTAAAATAAAAGTAAAATCACAAACTATATTATATATGCAATATTAATGTGATGATTCAAAGTTTTTTGAGACCAGAATATCTTTGCATGGGGCATGCTCTCACTACTTACTAGTTTTTTTTTTTTTCCTAAATCGATCAGCGAGACATAAGATTATTATCGAGAAACTAAGTGTACAAATAGTAAGCCACGATCCAGCTGTCTCACAGCTTAGTAGTTAGTAGTTGCTACCATTTATGTTGATTGTTGCACATTGTCTATGTACA
Source organism: Lantana camara (assembly GCA_037501455.1). Lineage (NCBI taxonomy): Eukaryota > Viridiplantae > Streptophyta > Magnoliopsida > Lamiales > Verbenaceae > Lantana > Lantana camara. The sequence goes on from CM074859.1 coordinate 15,876,969, forward strand.
ATTATTATTTTTTGGTGCGCATCTATGTACAATTATAACTCTTTAAAGTTAAAATTACTTACACTTGCTACGTACATAAGTGTATGATTTCTTCGGAAATATGTAACTTTTTATTTTATTATAATTAAAATAATTAAAGATTTTTTTTTATAAATATGATAGTTATAAATCTATTCTATCTATATATTATATTTATATATCTTATAAAAGCACGAATAGTTTCTTACAAAATACGGATCGCCTAAAATATCCTCACAACAATTACTTCAATAATTATTAGTCAAGGATAATGATGTAAATACATGTTATAGATTATTAATTAATTATATTTAAAAAGCACATATTAACATAAAATAGGACTCTTTGTAGAAGTAAAATTTCTCCAACTTACCTAGAAAAGATATATAGTTCAACAAGGATTGTTTTAATATTACTATATTAATTAATTGTATTCAAATTTTATATTATAAGTTGTCTATTTTTTTAATTTTAAGGCCTATAATTTAAAATGTTATAATAAGATATATCTAATGAATTGAAAAACAACAAATTGATTCACTTTATTTTAATAAATTTTTGTAATTATGTAAAATAAAATATTATTTAGATAAGTTACATAAAATAATTTTCAATAAATCAAGCATAATGTAAGTCTAATTATATAAGTCCATAGTTCTATTTATCTAAATCAATAAACTTTCTTAAAATATAATCATATTATAATTCTATAAATTTATCTAATTAACAAAATAATATAATTTAATGATTTATATAAAATATTTTTCAATAAATTAATTAATCCTAATGTAATATTTTTAATTAACTAATACTAATATAATTTTAATTATTTAAATTTAATTAACCATATAATCTTCCTTTAGTTTATATGATAAAATATAAACTAAATACTTCAAAGCACGAATAGCGTTTTTGGTTTCTTAATTCTATAATTTTAATTAATTGTATTCAAATTTTATAATATAAGTTGCCTGTTTTTTAATTTTGAGGCCTATAATTTAAAATTTTATAATAAGATATATCTAATGAATTGAAAAACAACAAATTGATTCACTTTATAAAATTTTGTAATTATGTAAAATAAAATATTATTTAAATAAGTTACATAGAATAACTTACAATAAATCAATCATAATGTAAGTCTAATTATATAAGTCCATAGTTCTAATTATCTAAATCCATATCTTAAATTATAATCATATTATAATTCTATAAACTTATCTAATTAACAAAATAATATAATTTATGATTTACATAAAATATTTTTCAATAAATTAATTAATCCTAATGTAATAATTTTTATAACTAATACTAATATAATTTTAATTATCTAAATCCAACTAACCATATAATCTTCCTTTAGTTTATATGATAAAATATAAACTAAATACTTCAAAACACGAATAGCGTTTTTGGTTTCTTAATTCTACAATTTAGAATTGTAGGTTCTTAGACCAAAGTTACTTTAAATTAAGAATACTAAGAAAACTCAATATGTGTGCATATAAAAATAAGATATAAACTAATTTTATACATAATTTTTACAATATTCGATTAAATATTTATATAAACATACTCTTTTAATTATTTCTACTATATATATAAAATCAATTATAAAAAAAATAAACATAAATCTGAAATAATACTCACTAGAAGATTACAAATAAAAAAATAGAATGCAAGATCAAATGACAAAGAGAATATAAAAAAGAGATAAATTAAATAAAAAAGAAATAAAGAATAGTTGGTTTAAAAAAAAGAATTACTTGATTTTAATGTATATGCACATGCATACCAAAATTAAGAACGACTTGAAATATCTTCACAAATATATGCGAGAATTAATATAGCGTAATGGTAACAAAATTTCGAAGATTAGATTAAAAATTTCAAGATGTTAGATTGGTTGTTAGTTCAAGAAAGATATGGAATTTTTTTTAATTTAAACTAAATGAGATTGATCCAATAGTTATCAATTTATTTTTACATTCTCCAAAGTAGCAATATACAACTTATTGGCCGAATCTAAACTTGAAGGACATTTTGAATTGGGATCATTGCTCAGAAACAATGGTTCTTGAACAGTTTTCAATATGCTCGAAAAGCAAAAAAATAAAACAAAAATACAAAGAATTTGTAAAGCATTATGCATGAGACAAACAAGGTAAATATTCAAATGATTTGGAGGAAGAATTGAGGGCAGAATATAACAAACTATGGCAACAAAAAGAGATTATTTGGCTTTAAGAGTTGAGAATTAATTAGCTCAAATTTAGGGATAAACAAACAAGTTTCTTTTATCTGTCAGCTATAATGAGAAGAAGAAGGAATCAGATGAATGCTCTGAAAATAGACAATGAATAAGCAACCAACAAAGATTATCAGGTGTGTATTTGTCTAATTTCAAAAATTAACACTCTACAAAAAAAAAAAAAAAGAGTTTTAGCCCATTACGTTGTGCAACATATTGCTCAAATTAATACTCACTAGAAGAATACAAATAAAAAAATAGAATGCAAGATCAAATGACAAAGAGAATATAAAAAAGAGATAAATTAAATAAAAAAGAGATAAAGAATAGTTGGTTAAAAAAAAGGATTACTTGATTTTAATGTATATGCATATGCATACCAAAATTAAGAACGACTGTGAAATATCTTTAGAAATATATGTGAGAATTAATAAAGCGTAATGGCAACAAAATTTTGAAGATTAGATTAAAAAATTCAATATGTTAGATTTGGAGTGAATTCAAGAAACGATATGAATTTTTTTTTAATTTAATATAAATGAGATTGATCCAATAGTTATCAATTTATTTTTACATTCTCCAAAGTAGCAATATACAACTTATTGACCGAATCAAAATTTGAAGGACATTTTGACTTGGGATCATTGCCTAGAAACAATGGTTCTTGAATAGTTTTCAATGTGCTCGAAAAGCAAAAAAAAAACAAAAAACAAAAAACAAAAATACAAAGAATTTCTAAAGCATTATACATGATACACACAAGGTAAATATTCAAATGATTTGGAGGAAGAATTGAGGGCAGAATATAATAAACTATTGCAACAAAAAGAGATTATTTGGTTTAAGAGTTGAGAATTAATTGGCTCAAATTTAGGGATAAACAAACAAGTTTCTTTCATCTGTCAGCCATAATGAGAAGAAGAAGGAATCAGATGAATGCTCTGAAAATAGACAATGAATGAGCAACCAACAAAGATTCTCGGGTGTTTATTTGTCTAATTTCAAAAATTAATGCTCGACAAAAATAAACAAGTTTTATCCAATTACGTTGTGCAACATATTGCTCAAAATAATCACCAAGATGATTATACTTCGTTTAAACCGTATATTAAAAAAATTGCGGGATCGAACTAGAATAGCTTCATTCCCGACCAAGGCACCTATTATAATATTTTGATGTCTGAATAAGTGTTACGAATGCTACATCACTCCAACGATAAAAAAGGGGCATGGTGCTGAAATTGAATATTGAAACAGCGTACGAAAAAACCCAGTGGAATTTCTAAAAAGACTTTTAACTTTCTTCAAATTCCCGACGAAAATCATCAATATCATTATGAGCAGAATGTAGCGGATACAATCGGAGATTCTATAGAATGGTGAACCAACGGAGGTTGTACGGATGTGTGGCATTAGATAAGGTAATCACGTTCGTTTTATTTGTTTGTAATATGTATGGAACAACTTACATATATAATTGAAAAGACCATTTCGGCCGGACCTGGAAGCCAATTATGGTATATTAGAGAAGCTCTTACATGATCTCACACTTGCCTTTTGCGGACGACTTAATATTGGGAGTCAAACCTATCGTGGATGGAGCAAAGTGCATTAAAAATGTGGTTTAGACGTTTTGCAAGGAGTTGAGCCTCAAATTAAACTTATGCAAATCACATGTGTTGTTTGCACCTTATGCGACAAATGATTTAAAACAGTAGGTTAGTAGAATTCTGGGCATGGAAAATACAGACAACTTAAGGAACTATTTGGGGGGTGCAAATGAACTTTAGTTGTAATTATAATGAGCATTTCCCGATTGTGATTAATAGAGTCGAAAAACATCTCTTGGGATAGAAAGCCAAAATGACAAATATTTATTGATGAATGACACTTATTAAGTCCATCACGATCTCGATCTCCATCAACCACATGCACACAAAGTGGCTCCCTAATCAGATGTACGATAAACTTGATCCACTCAAGCACAACTTTCTTTAGGCGATTAATATAACAAGGAATGAACCCATCTTGTAGAGTGAAAGAAGGTGACTGCAAAGAAGTAAGAATGTGGATTGGGTTTTAGAGAAGCCCATCAAAAGAAAATATAGTGATGCTAGCTAAAACGGGATGAAGAATGCTTAACAAGGAGATGGCGTTATAAATCAAAAAAATATTTAAAAAGGAATAACATTCTTGATCGAATATAAGCCGCGACTTATGGGTTTCCCGAGCATGGAAGGGGATAGTAAAAAACACTTGGATGGTGGAACCATTTTGAAAATGGAGGATTGGGAACGGTGAAGGGACATCTTTATGGAATGATAGATGGTTATCACAAGGCAAACTGACGGACATCTTTGGAGATAACATTCATGAGGAGGATAAAGATCTTATGGAATGTAATCTCATTGGAAAAGATAAAAATTGAAACCTAAATAAGTTGAAAACATCACCGTCCAAAGAGGTGGTGAATGAGGTACTTAGTGTCCTAACGCGTTGCATGATAATGGAGATAAGAGAGAATGAATTGTGTCAACTAAAGATAAATTCTCCTATAAAATGACTATACTGTACTTATGGCATTGGATGAGACATGCAAGAAAAAACTTTAAATGAATTTGAAAATTACCTTACCCCAAAAATTCAAGATTTTCCTGTGGCTTTGCCAATATGATAGCTTGCTTACAAATGTATTGGAGTATGATACAAAATTTAGGGAAAACTTGCGAGTGCTAGATGGGCTCAAAGAGAGCTTTAGTAGCAAAATACTGAGTAATATGTTCCTAAAATATCCTGGGTGGGTTGTGTTGATCTTGATGCTCTAAAATTTTTGGAAAACATGGAACCGATGGAGCTATCAAAATGTTATGAAGCTTAGAAATGTTGTTATTGGCCACATAAAAAAGTTATCTACGACCTTAGTAATAATCAATAAGGACACAAAACACAGGCAAAAGAAAATCTGCACTTAGTTGTCGTGAAATAAATTCGAGAAGTGATGGGTAAAACTAAAATTGGATTGAAACTTTTATAACTACACCAACAGGGGCGTCATTCGAGATGGCAATTGGAGATGAATGCTAGGATATATATGTTATAAATCTTGGTATAGTTTCAATAATGTAGCAAAGTTATTGAACTTACGTAAAGGATTAAAACTAACTTTGGAGAGATACTTTTCAAAAATTAATGTGGAGATTGATTTGGAGACGGTCGTTAAATGAATAACAATGAAGGATACTCAAAAACAACTAATGAGAAATGTAATATTTGATTGGCGAAGGTTACTCCAAAGATTTTGAGAAACTTTGATTAAATAAATCTCGAGAGAAAGAAACATGATGATGGATAAATTGGCGAGGATAGGTCATAAGGTTCAAGATGGTTATTGCTGCTAGGATGTTCTCATTCTTGAACATAAGCTTCTACTTATGGCTTCCCGAGCATGCAAGGGGATAGTTAGAACCAGTTGAATGGACGTCTCTATGGAATGATAGATGGTTATCACAAGCAAACTAGCGGACATCTTTGGAGACAAGATTCATGAGAAGGATAAAATCTGATGGTATGTAATCCATTGCACAAATAAAAACTGAAACTTACATAAGTTGAAAACGTTATTGCCTAAGGAGGTGGTGGATGAGATACTTAATGTCCTAATTGCATTGCATGATAACGGAGATAAGAGAGTTTTGATTGAGTAAACTAACGACAAATTGTCCTATAAATCGGTTATAGTCTACTTATGGTGTCGGATGAGACATGGAAGAAAAATTGGAAATGAATTTGAAAATTACTTTGTCCCCAAAAGTTTAAGATTTTCTTGTGGCTTGCTAACATGATAGCTTGCTCATGAATGTACTGAAATATGACAAAAAATTTAGAAAAAGTGATGTATGTACACACTGCTATATAGGACATGAATATGTGGACCACATGCTCAGAAGTTGTCCATTCGCACTCCGGGTGTCAGACAAGATTATTGATGCACAAACTGAACGAAATTTCCATAGCATGCGAGTGTTGAACGGTCTCAAAGAGAGCTTTTATAACAAAATTCAGAGTAATATGTTATCTGATTATCATGCGTGGATTGTCTTGATCTTGACGCTTTAAAATCTTTGAAAAATATGGAACCAATGGAGCTATCAAAATGTTATGAAACTTAGAAGTTCCACTCTTCGTCACATAAAAGAGTTAATGAAACCTCAACACTAATCAGTGTGGACAAAAAATACAGATAAAAGAAAAATATACACTGAGTTATCGTGGAATAAACCCGAGAAAGGATTGGTGAAACTAAACTCTGAGGTGAGCTTTTATAACCAGGGGAATCATTTGAGATGACAGGGGCGTCATTCTAGATGACAGCTGAATATGGGTGTTAGGATATGCTATGGATCTTAGTAGAGTTTAAATAATATAGTGGAGTTATTGAGCTTACGCGGAGTATTAACACTAACTTGGGAAAGACACTTTTCGATGACTAAAGTGGGCATTGATTCGAAGATGGTCATGAAATGGATAACAATGAAGGATATTGAAATGAAACAAATGAGAAATGTAATTTAATTGATAAAGTTTACTCCAAAGGCCATACCAAAGTTGAATTAAATAAATCTCTAGAAAAAGAAACATGATGACCGATAAACTGATGAGAATAGGTCATAAGTTTCAAGATGATTACTACATTTAGGATGCTCCACCGGCAAAATTGGGTGATCTTTTAGGTTTTGTTCTATAATTTTTACATGTCTCTTCATTTTATTAAATACATTTGAAAGTTATAAACTATTACTTATGCTTAAAAGCTAGAATTATTTGGCCAAATTACTATACACTTAAATATATATGTTTTTATATAATAACAAAATTTCAAATATTTTTATTGCTTATTTATTTGGATGTTCTCTACTTCGAATTTCTACTTATCGTAGATGATTTGAAAGAGAAATTTCATATAAATATTTTTGTATGTGTATAATTATTTAATCAAAATAAATATTTTTAATATCTTAATTTGTTCAATAAATATAATAGCTAAATTTATTTTAAAAAATTAAATGATACACGTGCAACGCACGTTCACCTCACTAGTTTAATTCAAATTATAGTATTGTATTTTATGACGTCTAATTTTACAATGGGAACTATTTTTCTTGCATTGATAATTTAATGGCTTATACGAAAAAGAAATCACCAAGAATTTTACTAAACAAATATATCCTTGGAAACGCGTCGATGATAATTATAATGGAATTCATAGTTCATTTTTGATGTACTAGAAAAGAAAATAATTAATATATTACATTCGTGGTAAATCATAATTTGAAATCATATATATATATATATATATAGAATTGTATCTATAAATAGCAATTAAAAATTTTCCGACACAGCTTCTAATCATTTTTTTTATTAAATTTACAGTATATTTACGTGAATCGTGTCAGTATAAAATTCATTTTACGAATAAAAACTGCATTATAAAAAATTTTAACAGGAAAGTTCTAATTAATCTAATATCGCATACAAATCCATTTGGAGCATCTTTTTTATTAGATGGCTGGCTCTTTAATTACTCAAGTCATCATTCTTTGACTTTTTAAGAATCTAATCTCAAATTTCCATTTTTAAATGCTTTTAATAAGAATCTAATTTCATTATACAAAATTCTTGTAATCACGCGTATTGACCCTTTTCAAGTTAAAAAGCGCATAAAAGACTTAAGCCGTTGAGCACGAGTATCCCTTTCTAACATTTTCACCTCAAAAATCACAATAACATCTCCACACACACACACACACACACACACACACAAAAATTCTACTATTTCTCCCACAACCACCTCTCCCGAATTCATCAAGAGGTGCCAATGGAGACCCCCCGGCGGCCCCCCGTCGCGCCGGCGCGATCGTCGGTGATCGGCTCGTTTTTATCCGGCGCGCGCGTCATCCCCAGGGAGGAGTTGCGGAGGAAACTCACTTTCCCGGCGTACCTCCGGCACGCTGTCAGGGAGGCGATCCGAGGCAGAGACGCCGACGCCGACTCGGAAGCCGTTCTCCGGTGCTACGAGGAAGGGCGCGCCGCGGAGGGAGGGGAGCCGGCTGAGTCGCCGATGGTGGTGTTTATCAATTCGAAGAGCGGCGGACGCCACGGGCCGGCGCTCAAGGCTCGGCTCGAGGTACTCATGGGAGAAGAGCAGGTAATTTTTTCGACGCGTGCGAATGCTTACGTACAGGAAAATCAGTCGCGTGTGGATACGTACAAAATTGTGTATGTAACTGTTGATTACTTTATTTTTGTTTTGTGTCGTACGCTATGGTGGTTGTGATGCGTTTAATATTGACTTTTGTTTGATTGGCTGTGTGGACGTCGTCTTCTCTAAATCTGTTTTGGTTTTTAATTTTGATTTATTTTTGGAGATGAGTGCATGGCGAATCTGTGTATGAGCCGTACGGGTAAATTGCAGAATTTGCAGTTTCGTCCCTCGGAACTAGAAAAATTAGGTTTTGCCTCACCATGAAAATAAAAGTTTTGAGGTTTGCCAAATGAGAAAAATGATCGTGATTCGAAAAGTCTTTAAAAAGTTGTTTTCAACTGAATGAATTAAATGATGCAATTTGCATATAACTAATCCTTGTCGGTGCTTTATTCTTGAGGAGAACGGAAAAAGTCTCCCCGAATGGTAAAATTTGTCTAGAAATACTAGCTTATACTTTTCTACCCGGGACGACAACTGGAGTATTTACCGTCAAAGAACACATATTATTTGTTGATCATAGTACCTCCTTGGTTCTTACATGATTAAACTTTAATTAAAGTATGGGAATTTTGAATTTCTTGTTAGTTTAAAATAGAGAAGTGTTATAAATGGAACTCTTTTTTAGTTTTTAAGCGGTAAAGTTCTGATTTAGTTTTTTATATGGAAATTTCTTGCTCTGATTTTTTTTTAGGATTTTGTTTAAGGCTGAATGAAAAATTCCTATTGTTCTTGTCAGGATTTTGGGTTTTATTACTGTAGATATCTGTGCTCTACTGAGGCTCTCATTGGTAATATTGTCCTTGGTACTTGGTAGTTTATAACGTGTCAACTTGGCCATTTAAAAAAATAATTGTAAGCTGGTAAGAATGTGGATGTGTCCATTTTGGATGGAGAAGTGTTGACCCTTATGAGGTTAACATATATATATTTTTGTGCATATATCATGAAACGACGCCTGCTAAATTCTCTTCTTGTTTCTGCTAAATTCTATCAGGTTTTTGACCTTTCAGTGGTGAAGCCTCATGAATTTGTTCAGTATGGATTATCTTGCCTGGAGAAATTTGCTAGTCTTGGAGATAAATGTGCAAAGGAGACTCGCGAAAAACTTAGGATTGTGGTACATACATTAGCTCAACCTTTTTCCATGCTAGATCCACTTTCACTTACAAAGTACTCTTATCGTTGTCGTGCTTACGGCCAACCATATATGATATGATAATTATATAGTTATGATCACAGGTAGCGGGTGGTGATGGCACAGTTGGCTGGGTTCTGGGGTGTCTTGGAGAGTTGAAAGTACAGGGCAGACTACCAGTTCCACCAATTGCTGTTATTCCGCTTGGTACCGGAAATGACTTGTCCAGAACTTTCGGTTGGGTAAGCATTTATCAGCATCAACCTTGTGTTTCGTTCCTGTGCAGCCAGTTTTAGATATTTTATTTGCATTTTACAGGGTGGGTCGATCCCTTTTAACTGGAAGGCAGCTGTTAAAAGAACTCTTGAGAAGGTCTCACGTGGTCCTACTGCTGATCTTGATAGGTGACATCCTAATTCCTAAGCTTGTTGTAGCTTTGAATGATATATCTTATTGTGCCTGTTATTTTAACTTGGTTGGCGAAAGTAATAAAGGTACTGAGGTGTGTTTCGGAGAGAAGATACAAAAAGACTCGGTGTTTCAATCTATTATGGCGCATTCATGTGATCATTGAATTCCTTAATCTGAAACTGAAAAAGAATACCATTCGAAGTATTAAATATGTTATCTGTGAAAAGAATACCATTCGAAGTATCTAAAGATGTTGAGTTCGGGTGTCGGGTGAAGTTTAAAGTGGCTTAAATTCTCCAAAACTCCTATGTACTGATGTACATGCCAACTCTTTTAGATGTGCTTGTAAAAATTTGCTGTACTTTCAAAAGTGTAATTTTCTGTCTATGTAACTATCAGGATCTGTTTATATTATTTTCATAATGTATCATATGTTATTGTTTTTCTCTTCTTAAGAGGTTCACTGGTTCAGCAGTTTTACTAAATGCACCTTTAATGTACAGTTGGCAGGTTTCAATATCAATGCCATCTGGGGAGAAGTTGGAAGCGCCTTATTCGTTGAAGGCAACCGAGGAAACACATCTCGATCAGGTTTGTGGCTGAAGATAGTTACTCTGTTTTTCTTTTCTTTTTCCCGAGTATCTTTGTCAACTCTCAATCAGCAAAGCTTAAGAGTTTTGCCGATTCATGCCTTTCTGTTGGTTTGCTGTTACTTAGTTTCCTTCTCACGATCTTTGATGTTCATGTTTTTTATCGTACGTCAACCTTATATTCTTATAAACCTTTGATTGCCACTGGTTCTTGGTTTAACTTGTCAAATGTTCATTATCTCTATTTATTGATGAAATTTGGCCTTTTTAGTTCTGAAGAGTATGGTTTATATTGATTATTTGATTGTTAATTTATATCTTGTCCTCCTACGTGTTTTGTGCCCTGCATATCACTGGTGATACAAAGAAATAAGTGTGAGGTTATTCAAGCATGTTGTCGCTCGAATTATGCTTTTCGATGCTTATAACTGCTTGAGCCTGGACTGAATTCATTACCATCATATATAGGACCATCTACTGATCTACACGTTTTCAAGTTGTTAGAGTTAGTTCACTCTTTTTATTGGAGTATGGCCTCAATCTACTTGCAACATATGTGAGAGAGAATCCCATTTAGTTTCATTTTCTCATTTACGTGAATAAAACTACCTTCTCTTTTTCCTCATTTTTCTGTATCTCAACTCCTTCAATCTGCAGGAGCTGGAAGTTGAAGGGGAATCTCCACAGAAGGTCTCCTGCTATCAAGGAGTCTTTTATAATTATTTCAGCATAGGTTTGCGAATAAATTTTGATATCTTTCTCTGTTTGTACATTTTATGTTGTTCTGGTTAAAAAAGTAGTCTGTTGTGTCTATGAAGGAATGGATGCTAAAGTCGCCTATGGCTTCCACCATTTACGCAATGAGAAACCTTACCTTGCTCAGGGTCCCATCTCAAACAAGGTGAACATAGAACAATGTTTTTCTGCGCTATGTAATTCTGAGTTTTCTCATTCAAATTTCTTACAGTACTTACAGTCTAGTTTTATTTGTAATGTAACAATTATTTCCGAATTTTGTGCAATATCATATAACTTAATTTTTTGTACCAAAAAAAAAAAAAATTTAACTTCTGAGTTTTCTGTGCATTCCTTTTCTATAAAGATACAATTTCGACTCTAATGACAATTCTTTAAAATATGCTTCTTTTGGAATGCAGATAATCTATTCTGGATACACTTGCAGGCAAGGATGGTTCTTCACGCCATGCACCAGTGATCCTGGTTTAAGGTTATAATCTTGCACCACCCACTATGGTTGATTATTCCGTGCCTTGCATAAATCGTGTTGGCCTTCTTGTATACCATCGAGTTTGTTCGTGGTATTTGCATAGTAAGCCATTTGCAGACTGTTCCAACATTGCATAACAAATTATTATGATTCATCTGCAAAAATCTAGCTCTTTTTTTTCCAACTTGGCTCCGTTTTTGACTTCAAGCCTTAGGTAAGAATTCATGGCCTCTTTATTACAGGGTCACAAAAAATTCACACAAAAATCTTAGCCTATTTGCATAAAGTTCTCTGTGGTTAAAGAAATTACATAAACTTCCCGTCAGAGAATTTACATTACTTGTGGTTGATAAATTTTGATAAAGACATCTTCAATTTTTTTTACTAACATTCTATTTTGCCCCAGACAATTGTCAATATTTCACTTCAACACAAATTCTGAATATGTTTGGTTATGGTTGTGCAGATCTTTGAAGAACATCTTGAGGATATACATTAAAAAGGTCAATAATTCCAAGTGGGAGCAAATCCCTGTCCCATCAAGGTTGATTTTTTCCCCAACCTTGTTTCTTTCACTATTATTTATCTCAACACTTCTTCCTTTATGATTGTTACTTTCCCACAAAATTTTTGAATAATCATGATCGGGGAGCACCCAATCGTTAATTTTGTTCGGGGTTTGCTCTGTCTCCCCTCTAATTTGACCTGAATTTTATAAATTTGCAGCGTAAGATCTGTAGTTGTCCTCAATCTTCCTAGCTATGGAAGTGGCAGAAATCCATGGGGCAATTTGAAATCAGAATATCTTCAGAAGGTACTGCAATTATAACACAACACAGTTGCAAACTTTTCACTTTTTCATGCAAAATTATCTATACAATCAGTAAACAGGGAGAGCATCATAATTTAATTTAATTTTAATGAATCATGTGGAGCATATATAGTTTTACTTTGTCATTTTCATCACATTTTCTCTGTTGATCTTATGGTTTATAATACAAAATCCACCTTCTACAGAAAGGATTTGTTCAGGCCCACACGGACGATGGTTACCTAGAAATCTTTGGTATGAAACAAGGATGGCATGCTTCAATGGTTATGGCTGAACTCATATCTGCAATACACATTGCCCAGGTACTCAATCATCTAGTGTCTTCTTGTTCCTTCGGGTACACTTAATCATCGAGTTAACTGCACACAAAACCCTGTATTATGACTAACGAGCATAATTAACACCGTGTTGAGCAGGCTTCAGCAATCCGGTTCGAGCTAAGAGGAGGAGAATGGATGAATGGGTACATGCAAATGGATGGTGAGCCGTGGAAACAACCAATGGACGATGAGTTCTCAACTTTTGTGGAAATTAAAAGAGTACCACATCACTCCATTATGGTCAGGGCAGATTAGTTCTTTTAAATTTTGTATTATGTGATTAAAGCATTTTAGCTTTGTATCTAATTTATTATTTAGGGCGGGGTTAATTATTTTGTTTAGTCTAACTCCATAAAGGTGCTTAGATTATTGTAATGCCCCCTCAACTTTTTGTAATATTACGAGGAAATATATAATCACAAGGAAACTATTGTAAATTAAATTAATGCTTCCTCCAATCCTTATTATGGTTACTAAATACCAACTCTTAGTACAACTAAATTTGTAACAAAGGGTTAAAAGAAGAGGGCTATAATAATCAATGGCGGAACTAGAATTTTAGAGGAGGGCGAAAACACAAAAAGATTATAAGTTGTAAGGAGCTTCCTAATTTTTTTCAACTTTTTAAATAAACTAGTGAAATTAACGTGAATGTTTACAGTGGCGGAGCAAAAAATTTAATTCAGGTGGGTCATATCAAACTTTTCCGCATATCTATATCTATATCTATCTATATATATCTTATAAAAGCACGAATAGTTTCTTACAAAATACGGATCGCCTAAAATATCCTCACAACAATTACTTCAATAATTATTAGTCAAGGATAATGATGTAAATACATATTATAGATTATTAATTAATTATATTTAAAAAGCACATATTAACATAAAATAGGACTCTTTGTAGAAGTAAAATTTCTCCAACTTACCTAGAAAAGATATATAGTTCAACAAGGATTGTTTTAATATTACTATATTAATTAATTGTATTCAAATTTTATATTATAAGTTGTCTATTTTTTTTAATTTTAAGGCCTATAATTTAAAATGTTATAATAAGATATATCTAATGAATTGAAAAACAACAAATTGATTCACTTTATTTTAATAAATTTTTGTAATTATGTAAAATAAAATATTATTTAGATAAGTTACATAAAATAATTTTCAATAAATCAAGCATAATGTAAGTCTAATTATATAAGTCCATAGTTCTATTTATCTAAATCAATAAACTTTCTTAAAATATAATCATATTATAATTCTATAAATTTATCTAATTAACAAAATAATATAATTTAATGATTTATATAAAATATTTTTCAATAAATTAATTAATCCTAATGTAATATTTTTAATTAACTAATACTAATATAATTTTAATTATTTAAATTTAATTAACCATATAATCTTCCTTTAGTTTATATGATAAAATATAAACTAAATACTTCAAAGCACGAATAGCGTTTTTGGTTTCTTAATTCTATAATTTTAATTAATGGTATTCAAATTTTATAATATAAGTTGCCTGTTTTTTAATTTTGAGGCCTATAATTTAAAATTTTATAATAAGATATATCTAATGAATTGAAAAACAACAAATTGATTCACTTTATAAAATTTTGTAATTATGTAAAATAAAATATTATTTAAATAAGTTACATAGAATAACTTACAATAAATCAATCATAATGTAAGTCTAATTATATAAGCCCATAGTTCTAATTATCTAAATCCATATCTTAAATTATAATCATATTATAATTCTATAAACTTATCTAATTAACAAAATAATATAATTTATGATTTACATAAAATATTTTTCAATAAATTAATTAATCCTAATGTAATAATTTTTATAACTAACACTAATATAATTTTAATTATCTAAATCCAACTAACCATATAATCTTCCTTTAGTTTATATGATAAAATATAAACTAAATACTTCAAAACACGAATAGCGTTTTTGGTTTCTTAATTCTACAATTTAGAATTGTAGGTTCTTAGACCAAAGTTACTTTAAATTAAGAATACTAAGAAAACTCAATATGTGTGCATATAAAAATAAGATATAAACTAATTTTATACATAATTTTTACAATATTCGATTAAATATTTATATAAACATACTCTTTTAATTATTTCTACTATATATATAAAATCAATTATAAAAAAAATAAACATAAATCTGAAATAATACTCACTAGAAGATTACAAATAAAAAAATAGAATGCAAGATCAAATGACAAAGAGAATATAAAAAAGAGATAAATTAAATAAAAAAGAAATAAAGAATAGTTGGTTTAAAAAAAAGAATTACTTGATTTTAATGTATATGCACATGCATACCAAAATTAAGAACGACTTGAAATATCTTCACAAATATATGCGAGAATTAATATAGCGTAATGGTAACAAAATTTCGAAGATTAGATTAAAAATTTCAAGATGTTAGATTGGTTGTCAGTTCAAGAAAGATATGAAATTTTTTTTAATTTAAACTAAATGAGATTGATCCAATAGTTATCAATTTATTTTTACATTCTCCAAAGTAGCAATATACAACTTATTGGCCGAATCTAAACTTGAAGGACATTTTGAATTGGGATCATTGCTCAGAAACAATGGTTCTTGAACAGTTTTCAATATGCTCGAAAAGCAAAAAAATAAAACAAAAATACAAAGAATTTCTAAAGCATTATGCATGAGACAAACAAGGTAAATATTCAAATGATTCGGAGGAAGAATTGAGGGCAGAATATAACAAACTATGGCAACAAAAAGAGATTATTTGGCTTTAAGAGTTGAGAATTAATTAGCTCAAATTTAGGGATAAACAAACAAGTTTCTTTTATCTGTCAGCTATAATGAGAAGAAGAAGGAATCAGATGAATGCTCTGAAAATAGACAATGAATAAGCAACCAACAAAGATTATCAGGTGTGTATTTGTCTAATTTCAAAAATTAACACTCTACAAAAAAAAAAAAAAAAAAGAGTTTTAGCCCATTACGTTGTGCAACATATTGCTCAAATTAATACTCACTAGAAGAATACAAATAAAAAAATAGAATGCAAGATCAAATGACAAAGAGAATATAAAAAAGAGATAAATTAAATAAAAAAGAGATAAAGAATAGTTGGTTAAAAAAAAGGATTACTTGATTTTAATGTATATGCATATGCATATCAAAATTAAGAACGACTGTGAAATATCTTTAGAAATATATGTGAGAATTAATAAAGCGTAATGGCAACAAAAATTTGAAGATTAGATTAAAAAATTCAATATGTTAGATTTGGAGTGAGTTCAAGAAACGATATGAATTTTTTTTTAATTTAATATAAATGAGATTGATCCAATAGTTATCAATTTATTTTTACATTCTCCAAAGTAGCAATATACAACTTATTGATCGAATCAAAATTTGAAGGACATTTTGACTTGGGATCATTGCCTAGAAACAATGGTTCTTGAATAGTTTTCAATGTGCTCGAAAAGCAAAAAAAAAAAACAAAAAATAAAAAACAAAAATACAAAGAATTTCTAAAGCATTATACATGATACACACAAGGTAAATATTCAAATGATTTGGAGGAAGAATTGAGGGCAGAATATAATAAACTATTGCAACAAAAAGAGATTCTTTGGTTTAAGAGTTGAGAATTAATTGGCTCAAATTTAGGGATAAACAAACAAGTTTCTTTCATCTGTCAGCCATAATGAGAAGAAGAAGGAATCAGATGAATGCTCTGAAAATAGACAATGAATGAGCAACCAACAAAGATTCTCGGGTGTTTATTTGTCTAATTTCAAAAATTAATGCTCGACAAAAATAAACGAGTTTTATCCAATTACGTTGTGCAACATATTGCTCAAAATAATCACCAAGATGATTATACTTCGTTTAAACCGTATATTAAAAAAATTGCGGGATCGAACTAGAATAGCTTCATTCCCGACCAAGGCACCTATTATAATATTTTGATGCCTGAATAAGTGTTACGAATGCTACATCACTCCAACGATAAAAAAGGGGCATGGTGCTGAAATTGAATATTGAAACAGCGTACGAAAAAACCCAGTGGAATTTCTAAAAAGACTTTTAACTTTCTTCAAATTCCCGACGAAAATCATCAATATCATTATGAGCAGAATGTAGCGGATACAATCGGAGATTCTATAGAATGGTGAACCAACGGAGGTTGTACGGATGTGTGGCATTAGATAAGGTAATCACGTTCGTTTTATTTGTTTGTAATATGTATGGAACAACTTACATATATAATTGAAAAGACCATTTCGGCCGGACCTGGAAGCCAATTATGGTATATTAGAGAAGCTCTTACATGATCTCACACTTGCCTTTTGCGGACGACTTAATATTGGGAGTCAAACCTATCGTGGATGGAGCAAAGTGCATTAAAAATGTGGTTTAGACGCTTTGCAAGGAGTTGGGCCTCAAATTAAACTTATGCAAATCACATGTGTTGTTTGCACCTTATGCGACAAATGACTTAAAACAGTAGGTTAGTAGAATTTTGGGCATGGAAAATACAGACAACTTAAGAAACTATTTGGGGGGTGCAAATGAACTTTAGTTGTAATTATAATGAGCATTTCCCGATTGTGATTATTAGAGTCGAAAAGCATCTCTTGGGATAGAAAGCCAAAATGACAAATATTTATTGATGAATGACACTTATTAAGTCCATCACGATCTCGATCTCCATCAACCACATGCACACAAAGTGGCTCCCTAATCAGATGTACGATAAACTTGATCCACTCAAGCACAACTTTCTTTAGGCGATTAATATAACAAGGAATGAACCCATCTTGTAGAGTGAAAGAAGGTGACTGCAAAGAAGTAAGAATGTGGATTGGGTTTTAGAGAAGCCCATCAAAAGAAAATATAGTGATGCTAGCTAAAACGGGATGAAGAATGCTTAACAAGGAGATGGCGTTATAAATCAAAAAAATATTTAAAAAGGAATAACATTCTTGATCGAATATAAGCCGCGACTTATGGGTTTCCCGAGCATGGAAGGGGATAGTTAAAAACACTTGGATGGTGGAACCATTTTGAAAATGGAGGATTGGGAACGGTGAAGGGACATCTTTATGGAATGATAGATGGTTATCACAAGGCAAACTGACGGACATCTTTGGAGATAACATTCATGAGGAGGATAAAGATCTTATGGAATGTAATCTCATTGGAAAAGATAAAAATTGAAACCTAAATAAGTTGAAAACATCACCGTCCAAAGAGGTGGTGAATGAGGTACTTAGTGTCCTAACGCGTTGCATGATAATGGAGATAAGAGAGAATGAATTGTGTCAACTAAAGATAAATTCTCCTATAAAATGACTATACTCTACTTATGGCATTGGATGAGACATGCAAGAAAAAACTTTAAATGAATTTGAAAATTACCTTACCCAAAAAATTCAAGATTTTCCTGTGGCTTTGCCAATATGATAGCTTGCTTACAAATGTATTGGAGTATGATAGAAAATTTAGGGAAAACTTGCGAGTGCTAGATGGGCTCAAAGAGAGCTTTAGTAGCAAAATACTGAGTAATATGTTCCTAAAATATCCTGGGTGGGTTGTGTTGATCTTGATGCTCTAAAATTTTTGGAAAACATGGAACCGATGGAGCTATCAAAATGTTATGAAGCTTAGAAATGTTGTTATTCGCCACATAAAAAAGTTATCTACGACCTTAGTAATAATCAATAAGGACACAAAACACAGGCAAAAGAAAATCTGCACTTAGTTGTCGTGAAATAAATTCGAGAAGTGATGGGTAAAACTAAAATCGGATTGAAACTTTTATAACTACTCCAACAGGGGCGTCATTCGAGATGGCAATTGGAGATGAATGCTAGGATATATATGTTATAAATCTTGGTATAGTTTCAATAATGTAGCAAAGTTATTGAACTTACGTAAAGGATTAAAACTAACTTTGCAGAGATACTTTTCAAAAATTAATGTGGAGATTGATTTGGAGACGGTCGTTAAATGAATAACAATGAAGGATACTAAAAAAAAACTAATGAGAAATGTAATATTTGATTGGCGAAGGTTACTCCAAAGATTTTGAGAAACTTTGATTAAATAAATCTCGAGAGAAAGAAACATGATGATGGATAAATTGGCGAGGATAGGTCATAAGGTTCAAGATGGTTATTGCTGCTAGGATGTTCTCATTCTTGAACATAAGCTTCTACTTATGGCTTCCCGAGCATGCAAGGGGATAGTTAGAACCAGTTGAATGGACGTCTCTATGGAATGATAGATGGTTATCACAAGCAAACTAGCGGACATCTTTGGAGACAAGATTCATGAGAAGGATAAAATCTGATGGTATGTAATCCATTGCACAAATAAAAACTGAAACTTACATAAGTTGAAAACGTTATTGCCTAAGGAGGTGGTGGATGAGATACTTAATGTCCTAATTGCATTGCATGATAACGGAGATAAGAGAGTTTTGATTGAGTAAACTAACGACAAACTGTCCTATAAATCGGTTATAGTCTACTTATGGTGTCGGATGAGACATGGAAGAAAAATTGGAAATGAATTTGAAAATTACTTTGTCCCCAAAAGTTTAAGATTTTCTTGTGGCTTGCTAACATGATAGCTTGCTCATGAATGTACTGAAATATGACAAAAAATTTAGAAAAAGTGATGTATGTACACACTGCTATATAGGACATGAATATGTGGACCACATGCTCAGAAGTTGTCCATTCGCACTCCGGGTGTCAGACAAGATTATTGATGCACAAACTGAACGAAATTTCCATAGCATGCGAGTGTTGAACAGTCTCAAAGAGAGCTTTTATAACAAAATTCAGAGTAATATGTTATCTGATTATCATGCGTGGATTGTCTTGATCTTGACGCTTTAAAATCTTTGAAAAATATGGAACCAATGGAGCTATCAAAATGTTATGAAACTTAGAAGTTCCACTCTTCGTCACATAAAAGAGTTAATGAAACCTCAACACTAATCAGTGTCGACAAAAAATACAGATAAAAGAAAAATATACACTGAGTTATCGTGGAATAAACCCGAGAAAGGATTGGTGAAACTAAACTCTGAAGTGAGCTTTTATAACCAGGGGAATCATTTGAGATGACAGGGGCGTCATTCTAGATGACAGCTGAATATGGGTGTTAGGATATGCTATGGATCTTAGTAGAGTTTAAATAATATAGTGGAGTTATTGAACTTACGCGGAGTATTAACACTAACTTGGGAAAGACACTTTTCGATGACTAAAGTGGGCATTGATTCGAAGATGGTCATGAAATGGATAACAATGAAGGATATTGAAATGGAACAAATGAGAAATGTAATTTAATTGATAAAGTTTACTCCAAAGGCCATACCAAAGTTGAATTAAATAAATCTCTAGAAAAAGAAACTAACATGATGACCGATAAACTGATGAGAATAGGTCATAAGTTTCAAGATGATTACTACGTTTAGGATGATCTACCGGCAAAATTGGGTGATCTTTTAGGTTTTGTTCTATATTTTTTACATGTCTTTTCATTTTATTAAATATATTTGAAAGTTATGAACTACTACTTATGCTTAAAAGCGCGAATTATTTGGCCAAATTACTATACACTTAAATATATATTTTTTTATATAATAACAAAATTTCAAATATTTTTATTGCTTATTTATTTGGATGTTCTCTACTTCGAATTTCTACTTATCGTAGATGATTTGAAAGAGAAATTTCATATAAATATTTTTGTATGTGTATATTTATTTAATCAAAATAAATATTTTTAATCTCTTAATTTGTTCAATAAATATAATAACTAAATTTATTTAAAAAAATTAAATGATAAACGTGCAACGCACGTTCACCTCACTAGTATCTTATAAAAGCACGAATAGTTTCTTACAAAATACGGATCGCCTAAAATATCGTCACAACAATTACTTCAATAATTATTAGTCAAGGATAATAATGTAAATACATGTTATAGATTATTAGTTAATTATATTTAAAAAGCACATATTAACATAAAATAGGACTCTTTGTAGAAGTAAAATTTCTCCAATTTACCTAGAAAAGATATATAGTTCAACAAGGATTGTTTTAATATTACTATATTAATTAATTGTATTCAAATTTTATATTATAAGTTGTCTATTTTTTTAATTTTATGGCCTATAATTTAAAATGTTATAATAAGATATATCTAATGAATTGAAAAACAACAAATTGATTCACTTTATTTTAATAAATTTTTGTAATTATGTAAAATAAAATATTATTTAGATAAGTTACATAAAATAATTTTCAATAAATCAAGCATAATGTAAGTCTAATTATATAAGTCCATAGTTCTATTTATCTAAATCAATAAACTTTCTTAAAATATAATCATATTATAATTCTATAAATTTATCTAATTAACAAAATAATATAATTTAATGATTTATATAAAATATTTTTCAATAAATTAATTAATCCTAATGTAATATTTTTAATTAACTAATACTAATATAATTTTAATTATTTAAATCTAATTAATCATATAATCTTCCTTTAGTTTATATGATAAAATATAAACTAAATACTTCAAAGCGTGAATAGCATTTTTGGTTTCTTAATTCTATAATTTTAATTAATTGTATTCAAATTTTATAATATAAGTTGCCTGTTTTTTAATTTTGAGGCCTATAATTTAAAATGTTATAATAAGATATATCTAATGAATTGAAAAACAACAAATTGATTCACTTTATAAAATTTTGTAATTATGTAAACTAAAATATTATTTAAATAAGTTACGTAGAATAACTTTCAATAAATCAATCATAATGTAAGTCTAATTATATAAGTCCATAGTTCTAATTATCTAAATCCATATCTTAAATTATAATCATATTATAATTCTATAAACTTATCTAATTAACAAAATAATATAATTTATGATTTACATAAAATATTTTTCAATAAATTAATTAATCCTAATATAATAATTTTTATAACTAATACTAATATAATTTTAATTATCTAAATCCAACTAACCATATTGATGGGGTCAAAATACGATCGTCCCACGTTAGGACACGTGGCATCACCGAGATGATAACATCTGTCTCCCCAAGGTTGCACCCATCAGTTCACGAGCGCTAAGCCCAACAAGCGCAATCCTTCTTCATGAGTCAAGCCCAACGAGCGCTATCACTCTCACGAGCGCCCTTCATACTAAATGATTGGCACGCCCACGTGCCAAGGGAGCCCTCTTCGAGCGTCACATTCCCTCAGAGTGGCCTCCCCTTTGGCTCGTTACTTGAACTGGAGCCTTCATTCCCCCCAGCGGATCTCTTGGCTTCCAATACTCCAGGTTGTCACGAGCGCGCTCTTAAGCCCTCGTTACCAACCACCCAAATGGCTCTCTGACACAACGTACATGCCCGCGCACCTGCCACTGTTGCCAGCACCAACTTTTGGCCGCTTTTGCAGAAGATTCCTCCTAGGTTTCTCTCTCACGGCGCCACGTGTTAGGGCAACATTCGGCCAGGACCACTTGAGGCAAATGACCAAAGGGCCCTTGACCCTCAACTATAAATAGCTAAAGTCATCTTCTACACTGGTAAGCATTCTTCATCACTCAAACTGTGACTGAACTTACATTTCTTCAGACCTTGAACTGACTTGAGCGTCGGAGAGCCAAACTGGGTATCACCCCCAGTTCCCCCAACTTGGCCTTCTGACTTTTATTGTGCTTGTCCCAACAGGTAGAACCCCCTTTCTCATCTCCGACGAATCTCCGGCGGTTTCCTCCACAATTACAAATCGTAAAGTGATCGGATTCGGACCCTCACATTTCTGAACCCATCATTTTTGGCGCCGTCTGTGGGAAACCGTTCCTCTATCCCTTTCTTTCTTTTTGTTGGTAGAAAAGCAAGCACACTCTTACCTTTAACAGTCATGGTCGCTACAAGGTCTGGAGCTGTGGGAGGAGGAGATAACGCCTCCCAGGATGCCAATATCATTATTCCCTCCACCACTACTGGTGGAGCCCCGCCACCTTCCGTCACCGTTGGTGGAGCACCTCCCGCCGCAGGGGTGACTCCGCAAGCAGAGTCTTCAGTACCTCCACCTACGCCGCCGGCGCTGCCGATTCCCGCCGCCGCTGGAGGAGTCTCTCTCTCTGCTCCACCACAGCCTGCTCAGAACCCATGGGTCCATCCCCAGATGAACCTTGGAGTGCAGGGTTACATGATGCCCCCACCCGGATATACCCTCACTCCGGCCGTTATGATGCCGCCGGTCCAGCCGTATCATGCTGGTCAGATCCAGCTCCCGGTGGTCATCCCCAGAGAGATTGAAGGAGTGGAGTTACCTCCACTAACCACCCAGCAGTTGAGGGCTCTCTATGCCCAGTGTGAGGTTCAGGTGGCTCAGGGGGCATGGGAAAGGTTCCATTCAATGTACTTTCCCTCTGGGCAGGCCACTCAAGTTGCAGCCCCTTTGGGCGGACAACAAAATTTTCCCCTTAGAGAAGCCCAGGCTGTCCTGAGGGCACAACCGCCACCACCACCAGCCAGAGAAGTGCCCCAGCAGGAGGGCAACGAGCGTCCCTCCATGGGCAGGAATAAAGAGCCCACAGAACGAGTGAACGAGAATGAAGGGGACTCTCATGTCTCCAGAAGAGGGTCACGAGCCCCCAGACAAGGGGACAGACAAGTAGACGTGAATCCTGACATCCTCGCGGCTGTGCAAGACCAGCTGCAGGGTCTAAAGGATATTGTGGGACAGCTCTCACGAGGGCGTTCAACTCAGATCTCCCCTAGTCGGGATGAACGGGTTGACGCCAGAAGCACCCGTACCAAGGATCCCCCACCAAAGGTCCCCCGCCGCAAGGAGCCGGAGGAAAACTTCGGCACGTATGAGTACCACCCGTTGGCGAGGGGCTCGCCCCTCGTGGAGGAAGTTTTGATGGCCCAAGCAGGCATGGCCAAAATCCCCACTTCCATCAACCGTTACGACGGGACAACTGATCCAGCTGAACACTTGGATCATTTTTTGCATCTTATGCACCTTTACGAGCATTCCAGCAACTATTGGGCGAAAGTCTTCATCACTTCCTTGGTAGGGATGGCTCAGGAGTGGTACAAACGACTGCCGCCGCGTTCGATTCACTCATATGAAGAGCTGGCTCATGCTTTCCTCAACCACTTCAATTCTTTGAAAGCGCCAGTCACCGCACCTACTGCCCTGTACAACGTGGTGCAAGGCAAGAGCGAATCTCTGTGCTCGTTCTTCGCCCGCTTCAACAAGGAGATCCTACAGGTGGAGAGGCCTTCAATGGATTTCTTGATCCCAGTGCTCTTTCAGGCTGTGGATCACAAGCAGTATGTGAGCAAGAAATTTGCCGATGCCATTGTGAAAAGGAGGCCTGGGACCCTCATGGCCTTAAGAGAAGTAGCCGAGCCGTTCTTCGCGCTCGAAGACATGTATGGGACTAATGGTCCCCGGCATCACAGTCCGGCCAGGAACGAGCGACCCCATCACGAGCGGGGACGGGACGTGGCCATCAAGAAGGAGCGCCCTCAAGAGCGCAGAAGGTCGCCACCACCCCCTCGTCGATTCGAGCGAATCCCGCTCACCAGGCCGAATTTAGAAGTCTACAACCTCTCAAATAAAAAGCTCTTTAAAAGACCCATCAAGATGAGGGAAACGGACTCGCTCAGGCGCTCGAACAAATACTGCGCATTCCACAAGCAGAGGGGGCATGACACGGATGAGTGCCGGCAGTTGGAAGCTGATATTCAGAGGCTCGTCGCAGGGGGCCACCTGAAAGAATTCGTCCGGGTGCTCGAGCGCTACGATGAACGCTGCAACGAGCGCGCTGGAGGAAGAAGGAAGAGTCCATCCCGGTCGAGGAGCCTAAGGGGTAGGGGACCCCCTGAAAGCAGCAGCCGCCGGGGTAATAAAGGAAAAGCCCCTGAGCAAGAAAACGAACCTTTCGCAGTCATAAATATGATTGCAGGAGGCTCGACAGGAGGGGAATCCAACGCCTCCCGGCGGAGGTATGTCCGGAGCTACAACCAACGCCCAGCAGTGCTTAAACCCATCTACGCCATCCAGAGTTCAAGCGCTCAAAGGTCTAGAGAGAATGATGTAATAGGCTTTGATGATAGGGATTTAGAGCACATTGTAACACCCCGTGGGGACGGTATAACCTCTGATTGCCCCATGGTGGTTAGTGTAGATGTTCATAATCATGTTGTAAAAAGGGTGTTGGTGGATAGTGGAAGCTCCGTTAATGTTTTGCCTTATTCTACATTTTTAAAGATGAAGGCTGACCTTCCGCTCGAGCCCCTCAGAACGGCCCTCATTGGCTTTGGAGGCTCGGAAGTAGTCCCGCGAGGGCAAATTCGCTTAGCTACTTCATTCGGCCGAGCCCCTCAGCGCAAAACACTCTTGGTAACATACGCAGTTGTGGAGATAGACATTCCTTATAACATCATAATCGGGCGCCCGGCCCTCGTGGACTTCAAAGCTATCATCTCCACCTACCACCAGAAGATTAAATTCCCCACCCCCGAGGGTGTGGGAGAAGTACTGTGCAATGTGCAAGAGGCTTGTGAATGTTACATGCTGTCCCTCAGAAAGCCTAAAGCGGAGAAAACCTTCCAAATTGGGTCCACCAAGAAGTCAGTGGATTTCCCCAATCTAGATGAGGACAGCCCAGCACGGAAAAGGGCGAAATTGAACAAGAAGAAGAACAAAAAGAAGAGGGGAGACAACGTGGAGAATCCCCTCGAAAGTGCACCACCTGGGACCATTGGTGGATCGTCCTCAGAAGGAGACGAGCCAGGAGAGGGTGAACCAGCACCCGGTGATCGTTTGACAGGAAAGAAGAGGGCGCTCGAACTTCCTCGCCCTGAGATAAGGATCGAACCCTCGGAGAAGTTCCTTACCATTGAGCTGGAACCCGGAAACAAGGATAAGACTACTCAGATAGGATCTAACCTCTCAGGGCCTTCTCAGATTATGATGATTGACTTCCTCAGGGAAAACAGTGATGTATTTGCGTGGAAAGCCTCCGACCTCACAGGGATTGACCCGAGCGTCATTGTCCATAGGCTTAATGTGGATCCCTCTTTCAAACCCATCAAGCAGAAAAAGCGGGATGTACATGGCTTTCGAAAGAAAGTCATCCTAGAGGAAGTTAATAAACTCCTGGAGGCTCAATATATCGAGCCCATCTTGTACCCGGAATGGTTGTGTAATGTTGTTTTGGTGCCCAAGAGCGCGAATAAATGGCGCATGTGTAATGATTTCATTGATCTCAACAAGGCTCGCCCTAAAGATCATTACCCGCTGCCTCGGATAGATCAATTGGTGGATTCGACCGCTGGCTGCGAGCTCATGAGCATGATGGACGCTTTCCAGGGATACTATCAGATCTTTATGGCCCCAGAAGACCGCCCCAAAACCTCGTTTGTTGTCCATTTGGGGGTATATTGCTTCTTAGTCATGCCTTTCGGACTCAAGAACGCCGGAGCTACGTATCAACGGCTCGTCAACAAGATGTTTGAAAGAGAAATTGGAAGGTCCATGGAGGTTTACGTGGATGATATGATTGTCAAAAGCGAGCGCCAGGATTCCCACTTGGAAGATCTCAAGCGCACTTTTTCAATCTTGCGTCAGTATGGGATGAAGTTGAACCCCTTCGAAGTGCACCTTTGGAGTACAAGGGGGAAAGTTCTTAGGGTACATGGTCAGTCAGAGGGGAATTGAGGCCAATCCGGAGAAGATCAAAGCCATATTGGAAATCCCCTCCCCTCGGAATTTGCGGGAAGTGCAAGTCCTAGTAGGAAAAATCATCTCGTTGAACAGGTTTATTTCGCGCTCGGCGGACAGGAACCTTCCCTTCTTCAAAATTTTGAGGAACGCACGTAACTTTGCTTGGACAGAAGAATGCGAAAGGGCGCTGCAAGATATGAAGGCGTACTTATCGAGCGCACCACTGCTGACTAAGCCCGTCGAAGGTGAGAGATTATTTATGTATCTTTCCGTTTCTTCCGAGGCCACGAGCGCGGTTCTGATCGCTGTACGGGAGCGGAAACATTTACCTGTCTATTATCTGAGCAAAACATTGCAAGGAGCCGAAAAGAAGTATTTGGAGATTGAGAAATTCGCGTTTGCTCTTATTAACGCCTCAAGAAGGCTAAGGCCTTACTTTCAAGCGCACTCCATAACGGTTCTCACTGACCAACCCTTGAAGCAAGTGTTGTCCAAACCAGATGTGTCTGGAAGATTAATCAAATGGGCCATCTAATTGAGCCAGTTCGACTTATGTTTCGAGCCCAGGACCACGGTACAGGCTCAGGTTGTAGCTGATTTATTGGTCGAACGCTTTGGTTTAGAGCCCACCGTTGTGGAGAATGAGGGGTTATGGGTACTGCACACAGATGGTTCCTCAACCTCTCAAGGGGAAGGAGTAGGAGTGGCCCTCAGAAACCCCGATGGGATTGAACTGGACTTTGCAATCAAGCTGGATTTCCAAGTCACTAATAACGAAGCAGAATATGAAGCCCTCGTGCAAGGATTGAATATTGCTTTTCATAATGGAGCCTCCAGAATCACCGCTTATGTGGATTCACAGTTAATTGCAAGTCAGATTGAAGGAACTTATGAGGCTCGAGAAGCCACCATGGTACAGTACTTAAGTAAAGCCAGAGAAATCATTGGGAAGTTCAAGGAGTATCATCTACTTCAAGTGCCGCGAGGAGAAAACGAGCGTGCGGACGCTCTGTCAAAGTTTGCATCAGCTTTGGAGGGCACTTCCGAGCATTCTGTTACGTTCCTTAGAACTGAGGAACCTTTGATCAAGGAAAGGGTCGCCCCCAAGATAATCGCCATGATCGATCCAAACGAGCCCTGTTGGCTTGACGACATCGTCATTTTCCTTGGGGATGGAATTCCTCCCACTGACAAGGTGGAAGCTAGGAAAGTCCGAAGTAAGGCCCCTCGTTTCGCTTTGGATCCCGAGGGGAGGTTGTTCAAGAAATCATTTCAAGGACCCCCAATGAGATGCCTGAGGCCCTCACAAGCGAAGGAGACGCTCGAACTCATCCACAATGGAAGCTGTGGGAATCATTCCGGAGGGCGTATCTTGGCAAAAAAGGTCCTGAGAAGTGGGTTTTATTGGCCTACAGTACTCCAAGATGCCATTGAATTTTCGAGGAAGTGCCCTAAGTGCCAATTTCATTCAAATCTCCCTCAATTGCCGGCCGCACAGATGATCCCAATAGACGTCTCTTGGCCTTTTGACCAGTGGGGAATAGACATCGTGGGCCCCTTGCCCATAGCTGTGGGACAAAAGAAGTTTGTCATTTTAGCCGTCGACTACTTCACCAAGTGGGCCGAGGCCGAAGCTGTTGCAAAAATCACTTTCAGGGTTGTGAGGGACTTCATTTGGAAAAACATCATTTGCAGGTACGGCATCCCGAGGGTGCTTATCTCTGACAACGGATCCCAGTTCATAGCAGCCGACACACGAGAGTAGTGTTCTGAGTTGGGGATTGAGCAGCGATTTACTTCTGTAGGACACCCTCAAGCCAATGGGCAAGCAGAAGTTACCAATAGAATCATCTTGCAACATCTGAAAACCATGCTTGAGAGCAAGAAAAGTGAATGGGCTGAAGAGCTGCAAGGAGCGCTTTGGGCTTATCACACTACCCCACGAGCGGCCACTGGGGAAACTCCTTACGCGCTCGTTTATGGATCAGAAGCAATGATACCAGCGGAGATAGTAAATGAATCCGCTCGTGTGGGCTATTTCGAGCCTCAGCTCAACGATGGCAACAGGAGCTTGGAGTTGGACTTGCTGGATGAAAGGAGAGACAAAGCCTGGGCTAAGATTCACCATTATAAGGCCTCTGTGGCCCAACAGTACAACAAGCGTGTGAGGGAAAGAACTTTCCAGTTGGGAGACTTGGTTTTAAAGAAAGTGGAAGTATCCAAGCACGTGGGGAAATTGGACCCCAATTGGGAAGGCCCATTCAAGGTCGTACAACTCAGAGCTAACAACACTTACACCCTGGAGACACTTCAAGGTGAGCGCTTGCCTTGCCCTTGGAACGCATGTAACCTCCGGCGATTTTATGTTTAAAAGCTCTTTGCAAACCCTGATGTAACAACCCTCTTTGACGGGTTCTATGTACTTCCAATCACAAGTAAGCGGTAACATAATCTTTTTAATTTCTCTAATATTCCTGTTTCTTTGGTTGCTTGAATGGATAAGTCCCACGTCCCTCGTCTTTGCGAGCGTGGTTGGCAACTCATTCCAATATGTATGCTGTTATCTCGTATGGGTTACGCTTGCCAGCACTCTACTCCACATGGGGGGACGCCCTCATAAGGATAGACTGGTTACGCTCACAACCAATTAGACGAATTGGAAGAAGGTTATGAAGAAAGTCCTAGTAGGCCTTGGCCGTTTCTTAAAACGCCTTGCGCTCGAAAACGGGAACTCCTACAGAGAAAATCCTAGTAGGCCTTGGCTGTTTCCTAAAACGCCTTGCGCTCGAAAAAGGGATCTCCTACAGAGAAAGTCCTAGTAGGCCTTGGCCGTTTCTTAAAACGCCTTGCGCTCGAAAACGGGATCTCCTACAGAGAAAGTCCTAGTAGGCCTTGGCCGTTTCTTAAAACGCCTTGCGCTCGAAAACGGGATCTCCTACAAGAGCAAATCCTAGTAGGCCTTGGCCGTTTCTTATAACGCCTTGCGCTCGAAAATGGGTGCAGAGCCAGAAATACGACAAGAGCCAGAGCGCTCGAACGATGGCCTCAGAATCAAGAAGGTATTGCACAAGTCTTGAACGAGGGCAACCACTCAATAAGACCCTCGCACACACTCAAGACTTAGCAAAATCCCCCAAGGGCGGAAGGAATGTCACAAGTCATGAACGAGGGCAGCCTCTCCATAAGACCCTCGTACATACTCAAGACTCAGCCAAATTTTTAAGAGCAAAAACGAAATTTATACAAGTCTTGAGTGGGGGGCAATCTCACAATAAGACCCTCACGATCGCTCAAGACTTAGACAAATTGTCAAGGCTTATGACAAAAGCAAAAATTTACACAAGTCTGAGTGGGGGGCAATCTCACAATAAGACCCTCACGATCGCTCAAGACTTAGACAAATTGTCAGGGCTTATGACAAAAGCAAAAATTTACACAAGTCTGAGTGGGGGGCAATCTCACAATAAGACCCTCACGATCGCTCAAGACTTAGACAAATTTTCAAGATTTATGACAAAGGCAAAAATTTATACAAGTCTTGAGTGGGGGGACAATCTCACAGTAAGACCCTCACGATCGCTCAAGACTTAGACAAATTTTCAAAGATTTACAGAAGTTAACAAAATTTCTCAAAGTCATAAAGGCTCATCAGAGAAATAAAACATCCACAGAGTATGCTACACACAGTCTTATTATTACAAGATTTGTTCACAACAAGCGCAGTATGAAAACTTGCTGTCAAGAAAGAGATAATTTTTATTCATAAAAGGCCATGGCCTGAATTACAAGATAAGGGCTCAAAGGCCACTGAACATCGTTTCAAAAGAAGGGAAAAAGGCATTAAAAAAAGGAAAATACAGAGAAAAGTTTCAGGCGGCGGGAGCAATGTCTTCATCGACGATCACCAGAATGTTCTGAGCCACGGGACCGTGAACTGGGCCCTCAGGCTCTTGCGGTTGAGCTTGGGGATCGTCAGGCTCGTTGATAGCAGGAACGGGAGCGTTGGCACCCTCGGCGGCTGGGACAGGGGCATCCTCCATGACAGGCTCGTGAGGCTCATCTTCGGGCTGGTCATTTTGTGCGGCCTGAGAGGCACCCTCCGACGGGTGAGCTTCCATATACTCATCCTGAAGGAGTTTGACCAGGAATTCATACTCTGGCTCCGCAATGGTATCCGCAGGGTTATCCCCCTCGTCATCCTCCTCCTCGCAGCGCTCATTGAATATGAGCCCCGTGCCCTCGGCCTCTTTCATGGCAGGATCCGTTAGCCCCTTGTGTATGCCCTGCTCGACGGCTAAATTGAAAGCCTTCTGAGCCTCATCCAAGCAATGCAGGGAAGCAGCAAAGTTGAAGGCCTTCGAATGGCAGAACCGGATAAGGGCCTCCTTGCTCGCACGTTCCAGACTCCGAGGCCACTCGCTCATGGTGTCGTTAAATTTCCTCTCAGCCTCCAGAGCCCTCGTCTTCCAGCTTTCCCGCTCGATCTCCGCCTTCTTGCAACGCTCGTTTGCCTGGGCCAACTGGTCACTTAAGCCGCTTCGAGTGCTCTCCACCACCCGGAAGTCCTCCTTCAGTTTTCCCAGCTCCCCCTCCGTGTTATTGTACAAATCCTTGAGGGATTCATACTTCGTAATTTCTGCGTCCAACTCCAACTGAATTTGAGCCGGGTCGTTGGAACGGGCCATCTTCTTGTACTTGGCCTTGCGCTCGGCATAAGTGGAGGCTCGCATTTGCACATTTCGGAGCCGGGGAAGAACTTGCTGCATAAATTGGAGGAAAGGGAGTGTTAGCCAAAAAATGCTAACTTACAGAAATTAGCAAAGAAAGCAAGGAGTGAAGACTTACAGAGATTAGAGCGTGGGCCGCATCATAAGTCACTTTCTCCACAGACTCACTGAAGAGATGCCGGTGGTCCGCCGAGAACTGGGCCTTGCTGTATAGATTCTCGGTGACAGCTTGAGCGAGCGTGCCAGGCCTCAGCAGAACTGGCCCACCGTCGGGAGCACCTGAGAAGTCTCTGTCCCCTCGTCGGGAGAACTCCCAAAAGTGTTCCTCCTCTGAAGAGGAAGTATCTCCTTCGCCCTTGGGGCCCTCGGCCACCTGCTTGCCCTTACCTCTTATTGCCGCTGAATCGGGCATCCTCTTCCTCTTGCGAGAAGGCCCACTGGGGCTCTGTGGGGCCTCGGCTATTGCCAGGGTGGTTATTGGCCTCGTTTGTTCTGTGGCCAGAGGGGGTTGAACGTCTCCCGCTCGCTCTGTAGCCGACCGCCTCCTGGTCTCTCTGTTGGCCAGTCTACTCTCCCCCCGGCCACGAGGGGGTTGAACCTCTGGATTAGCGCTCGAACTAGCGCCCTGGCTACCGCTACGAGTGTCCCCGCGATTGCTACGATTGCGAGGGCACTGTTGCTCGCGCTGTTGATCCCCTTGTTGGGCTTGGTTCCTGTTGGCATGAGCGAAGCGTGCGGCTTGTCTAATTCCTCCTGCCATCTCTAATATCGCAACTCCTGCACGAATGGAAATTTCGAGGGTGAGAAATCCTCAAACCATCTACTCAGATTGCAAGTTACAAGTACAGAAAAGCAGTTAGTATTCATTCCTATCTAAAGTTAGTGCCCTAAGAATCTAACCGTCTCTCTCTATATCACGAGCCGGAGGGTTGTCAAGGTAATAAGGGTCGTCGGAAAGACCACACAGGAACATGAGCTCCGCATCATCTATCCAGTCCTTCGCCTGTATAAGGTGACCCTCGTCCCTTAAGGCTTCAGCTAAATACTTTGCCCAATCTCTGGGGAGGGCCGGCTCCAAACGGCTCTTCGCAACCGAGCCCCAATTTGTGGACACCCCAAAGCCCTCTCCTATGGGGGCCTTAACAAAGATGAACTTCTCCTTCCAATTGGGGCCATATGTGCTTGTGGGAGAGTTGATTAGCTTTGTACGAGCCTTTGCTTGAATATAGTAGAAGCCCGCCTCAGGAGACGAGCATGACGAGCTAACTACTTGGAAAAGTGCATGAAAGTTCCGCACAAAGGGCTCGTATCCAACACTCCTCATCAGGATCACGAAGCTTGTCAGCAAAGCCAAGCCGTTGGGCACTATTTGCGAAGGACAGAGGTTTAAGTCATTCAACAGGTGGGCCATTGGGATCGAAATGGGGAACCTCAAACCCCCTGAGCTGACCGAGGCCACGTACACCGCCATTTCTCCAGGAGGCGGATTATTAGCACGCTCGTGGTTCTCTGGGATTCTCCACGTATACCGCTCGTCCCAGTAAATGAGCGCCATTATCGTTTTCACTTCTCCCACGGTAACTGTGCTAGGAGTCTCATCGGGCGTGCGCTCGGTAGCCTGATAACCTGATCCTTCACCCTCGTTAGGCCCTTTAGATTTCTGGGATTTCTTGCTTTTTCCTTTATCACGGGCTCTTTCTGAAGGCCCGGTTATGGCTTCAGCCACTGGAAGCGGGTTCGCGACGGCCACAGTCACGGTATGGCGGTGGGGATGAGTGGCACTCTGAGTTATGGGGAGAACAGCCCCTTGCCTCTCTGCCTCCATTACCAGATTCATCTCCTCAAAGAGAGGATCTACTCCGCCAGGATTCCTATCCTCCATGGCCATCACTGCCGCCCCCAACTCCTCATCTCTAGGGGAATCGGGGGAAGAGGAACTCTCAGTGGCCATTTCATTGATTTCACGGGCAAATTCCTCAACATGTTGGTCAGCCATGGCAGAAGCTGAGATTTGGGAGAAATTCAGTCTCGGTTAGACAATGGGGTTTTCTTGGAAAGAGATTAGGGTTTCCTCAAGGAGAAAAATCTAAAGGGTTATGAAATCCTAAAGTCCGAATCTAAAGTTAGCAGAGTTAGAAAATTACGCTGGAAGTTTACCTTGAAGGTTTCTGAGAAAACTGGAGAAAGGTTGAAGATGCTCTAAGAACTGGAGTGCGAGAGAATTCTTTTTGCAAAGGATGCTTGGGAGTTCTGAATGCGTAAAGAGTAGCAAGATTTCAGAATCCCACATTTATAGGGATGGGAGTTGGTACCTTTTTCGACAATAAATTCAAAATGGTAATCATTTCCCGCCTGGGAAACCGCCCACTTTATGGAAGCGTCACATGCTTCCACGCGCCCCACGCGCCCCACGCGCACCCGCATTTAATGCTCTGACGTTTCGAGTGCTTCAGAATAGTACAACATTTAATGCGGAAGTGTTACGAGCGGCCAGTTGAAAAGACCGCATTTATAGCGCAACCAGAAGAAAAATTGCTCAACACGCCAAGCCTTACACGAGCGCTATGTGCAAGAGATAGAGCGTGTCAAAATTCTACAGTCCTTATCACTAAGGACTACAGAATTGGGGGGAAAAAGGATGGGGTCAAAATACGATCGTCCCACGTTAGGACACGTGGCATCACCGAGATGATGACATCTGTCTCCCCATGGTTGCACCCATCAGTTCACGAGCGCTAAGCCCAACAAGCGCAATCCTTCTTCATGAGTCAAGCCCAACGAGCGCTATCACTCTCACGAGCGCCCTTCATACTAAATGATTGGCACGCCCACGTGCCAAGGGAGCCCTCTTCGAGCGTCACATTCCCTCAGAGTGGCCTCCCATTTGGCTCGTTACTTGAACTGGAGCCTTCATTCCCCCCAGCGGATATCTTGGCTTCCAATACTCCAGGTTGTCACGAGCGCGCTCTTAAGCCCTCGTTACCAACCACCCAAATGGCTCTCTGACACAACGTACATGCCCGCGCACCTGCCACTGTTGCCAGCACCAACTTTTGGCCGCTTTTGCAGAAGATTCCTCCTAGGTTTCTCTCTCACGGCGCCACGTGTTAGGGCAACATTCGGCCAGGACCACTTGAGGCAAATGACCAAAGGGCCCTTGACCCTCAACTATAAATAGCTAAAGTCATCTTCTACACCGGTAAGCATTCTTCATCACTCAAACTGTGACTGAACTTACATTTCTTCAGACCTTGAACTGACTTGAGTGTCGGAGAGCCAAACTGGGTATCACCCCCAGTTCCCCCAGCTTGGCCTTCTGACTTTTATTGTGCTTGTCCCAACAGGTAGAACCCCCTTTCTCATCTCCGGCGAATCTCCGGCGGTTTCCTCCACAATTACAAATCGTAAAGTGATCGGATTCGGACCCTCACATTTCTGAACCCATCATTTTAATCTTCCTTTAGTTTATATGATAAAATATAAACTAAATTCTTCAAAAGATGAATAGCGTTTTTGGTTTCTTAATTCTACAATTTAGAATTGTAGGTTCTCAGACCAAAGTTACTTTAAATTAAGAATACTAAGAAAACTCAATATGTGTGCATATAAAAATAAGATATAAACTAATTTTACACATAATTTTTACAATATTCGATTAAACATTTATATAAATATACTCTTTTAATTATTTCTACTATATATATAAAATCAATTATAAAAAAAATAAACATAAATCTGAAATAATACTCACTAGAAGATTACAAATAAAAAAATAGAATGCAAGATCAAATGACAAAGAGAATATAAAAAAGAGATAAATTAAATAAAAACGAAATAAAGAATAGTTGGTTTAAAAAAAAGAATTACTTGATTTTAATGTATATGCACATGCATACCAAAATTAAGAACGAGTTGAAATATCTTTACAAATATATGCGAGAATTAATATAGCGTAATGGTAACAAAATTTCGAAGATTAGATTAAAAATTTCGAGATATTAGATTGGGTGTCAGTTCAAGAAAGATATGAGATTTTTTTTAATTTAAACTAAATGAGATTGATCCAATAGTTATCAATTTATTTTTACATTCTCCAAAGTAGCAATATACAACTTATTGGCCGAATGATTAGATTAAAAATTTCAAGATATTAGATTGGGTGTCAGTTCAAGAAAGATATGGAATTTTTTTTAATTTAAACTAAATGAGATTGATCCAATAGTTATCAATTTATTTTTACATTCTCCAAAGTAGCAATATACAACTTATTGACCGAATCAAAATTTGAAGGACATTTTGACTTGGGATCATTGCCCAGAAACAATGGTTCTTGAATAGTTTTCAATGTGCTCGAAAAGCAAAAAAAAAAATAAAACAAAAATACAAAGAATTTCTAAAGCATTATGCATGATACACACAAGGTAAATATTCAAATGATTTGGAGGAAGAATTGAGGGCAGAATATAATAAACTATTACAACAAAAAGAGATTATTCGGTTTAAGAGTTGAGAATTAATTGGCTCAAATTTAGGGATAAACAAACAAGTTTCTTTTATCTGTCAGCCATAATGAGAAGAAGAAGGAATCAGATGAATGCTCTGAAAATAGACAATAAATAAGCAACCAACAAAGATTATCAGGTGTGTATTTGTCTAATTTCAAAAATTAACACTCTACAAAAAAAAAAAAAAAAAAACGAGTTTTAGCCCATTACATTGTGCAACATATTGCTCAAATTAATACTCACTAGAAAAATACAAATAAAAAAATAGAATGCAAGATCAAATGACAAAGAGAATATAAAAAAGGGATAAATTAAATAAAAAAGAGATAAAGAATAGTTGGTTAAAAAAAAGAATCACTTGATTTTAATGTATATGCACATGCATACCAAAATTAAGAACGACTGTGAAATATCTTTACAAATATATGTGAATAAAGCGTAATGGTAACAAAATTTTGAAGATTAGATTAAAAATTTCAAGATGTTAGATTTGGTGTGAGTTCAAGAAATGATATGGAAATTTTTTTAATTTAATCTAAATGAGATTGATCCAATAGTTATCAATTTATTTTTACATTCTCCAAAGTAGCAATATACAACTTATTGACCGAATCAAAATTTGAAGGACATTTTGACTTGGGATCATTGCCCAGAAACAATGGTTCTTGAATAGTTTTCAATGTGCTCGAAAAGCAAAAAAAAAAATAAAACAAAAATACAAAGAATTTCTAAAGCATTATGCATGATACACACAAGGTAAATATTCAAATGATTTGGAGGAAGAATTGAGGGCAGAATATAATAAACTATTACAACAAAAAGAGATTATTCGGTTTAAGAGTTGAGAATTAATTGGCTCAAATTTAGGGATAAACAAACAAGTTTCTTTTATCTGTCAGCCATAATGAGAAGAAGAAGGAATCAGATGAATGCTCTGAAAATAGACAATAAATAAGCAACCAACAAAGATTATCAGGTGTGTATTTGTCTAATTTCAAAAATTAACACTCTACAAAAAAAAAAAAAAAAACGAGTTTTAGCCCATTACATTGTGCAACATATTGCTCAAATTAATACTCACTAGAAAAATACAAATAAAAAAATAGAATGCAAGATCAAATGACAAAGAGAATATAAAAAAAGGATAAATTAAATAAAAAAGAGATAAAGAATAGTTGGTTAAAAAAAAGAATCACTTGATTTTAATGTATATGCACATGCATACCAAAATTAAGAACGACTGTGAAATATCTTTACAAATATATGTGAATAAAGCGTAATGGTAACAAAATTTTGAAGATTAGATTAAAAATTTCAAGATGTTAGATTTGGTGTGAGTTCAAGAAATGATATGGAAATTTTTTTAATTTAATCTAAATGAGATTGATCCAATAGTTATCAATTTATTTTTACATTCTCCAAAGTAGCAATATACAACTTATTGACTGAATCAAAATTTGAAGGACATTTTGACTTGGGATCATTGCTCAGAAACAATGGTTCTTGAATAGTTTTCAATGTGCTCGAAAAGCAAAAAAAAAAAAATAAAACAAAAATACAAAGAATTTCTAAAGCATTATGCATGATACACACAAGGTAAATATTCAAATGATTTGGAGGAAGAATTGAGGGCAGAATATAATAAACTATTGCAACAAAAAGAGATTATTCGGTTTAAGAGTTGAGAATTAATTGGCTCAAATTTAGGGATAAACAAACAAGTTTCTTTCATCTGTCAGCCATAATGAGAAGAAGAAGGAATCAGATGAATGCTCTGAAAATAGACAATGAATGAGCAACCAACAAAGATTATCGGGTGTTTATTTGTCTAATTTCAAAGATTAATGCTCGACAAAAATAAACGAGTTTTAGCCAATTACGTTGTGCAGCAT
Source organism: Lantana camara (assembly GCA_037501455.1). NCBI lineage: Eukaryota > Viridiplantae > Streptophyta > Magnoliopsida > Lamiales > Verbenaceae > Lantana > Lantana camara. The sequence goes on from CM074859.1 coordinate 15,914,959, forward strand.
ATTGCTCAAAATAATCACCAAGATGATTATACTTCGTTCAAACCGTATATTAAAAAAATTGCGGGATCGAACTAGAATAGCTTCATTCCCGACCAAGGCACCTATTACAATATTTTGATGCCTGATTAAGTGTTACGAATGCTACATCACTCCAACAATAAAAAAGGGGCATGGTGCTGAAATTGAATATTGAAACAGCGTACGAAAAAACCCAGTGAAATTTCTAAAAAGACTTTTAACTTTCTTCAAATTCCCGACGAAAATCATCAATATCATTATGAGCAGAATGTAGCGGATACAATCGGAGACTCTATAGAATGGTGAACCAACGGAGGTTGTACGGATGTGTGGCATTAGATAAGGTAATCACGTTCGTTTTATTTGTTTGTATTATGCATGGAACAACTTACATATATAATTGAAGAGACCATTTCGGCCGGACCTGGAAGCCAATTATGGTATATTAGATAAGCTCTTACATGATCTCACACTTGCCTTTTGCGGACGACTTAATATTGGGAGTCAAACCTATCGTGGATGGAGCAAACTGCATTAAAAGTGTGGTTGAGACGTTTTGCAAGGAGTTGGGCCTCAAATTAAACTTATACAAATCACATGTGTTGTTTGCACCTTATATGACAAATGATTTAAAGTAGTAGGTTAGTAGAATTCTGGGTATGGAAAATACAGACAACTTAAGGAACTATTTGGGGGGTACAAATGAACTTTAGTTGTAATTATAATGAGCATTTCCCGATTGTGATTAATAGAGTCGAAAAGCATCTCTTGGGATAGAAAGCCAAAATGACAAATATTTGTTGAAGAATGACACTTATTAAGTCCATCACTATCTCGATCTCTATCAACCACATGCACACAAATTGGCTCCCTAATCAGATGTACGATAAACTTGATCCACTCAAGCACAACTTTCTTTAGGCGATTAATATAACAAGGAACGAACCCATCTTGTAGAGTGAAAGAAGGTGACTGCAAAGAAGTAAGAATGTGGATTGGGTTTTAGAGAAGCCCAAAAGAAAATATAGTGATGCTAACTAAAACGGGATGAAGAATGCTTAACAAGGAGATGGCGTTATACATCAAAAAAATATTTAAAAAGGGATAACATTCTTGATCGAATATAAGCCTCGACTTATGGATTTCCCGAGCATGGAAGGGGATAGTTAAAAACACTTGGATGGTGGAACCATTTTAAAAATGGAGAATTGGGAACGGTGAAGGGACATATTTATGGAATGATAGATGGTTATCACAAGGTAAGCTGACGGACATCTTTGGAGATAACATTCATGAGGAGGATAAAGATCTTATGGAATGTAATCTCATTGGAAAAGATAAAAATTGAAACCTAAATAAGTTGAAAACATCACCGTCCAAAGAGGTGGTGAATGAGGTACTTAGTATCCTAACGCGCTGCATGATAATGGAGATGAGAATGAATTGTGTCAACTAAAGATAAATTCTCCTATAAAATGACAATAATCTACTTTATGGCGTCGAATGAGACATGCAAGAAAAAACTTTAAAGGTAATTTTCACCCCAAAAATTCAAGATTTTCCTGTGGCTTTGCCACTATGATAGCTTGCTTACAAATGTATTAGAGTATGATAGAAAATTTAGGGAAAACTTGCGAGTGTCGGATGGGCTCAAAGAGAGCTTTAGTAGCAAAATACTGAGTAATATGCTCCTAAAATATCCTGGGTGGGTTGCGTTGATCTTGACGCTCTAAAATTTTTTGAAAACATGGAACCGATGGAGCTATCAAAATGTTATGAAGCTTAGAAATGTTATTATTCGCCACATAAAAGAGTTATCTACGACCTTAGTAATAATCAATAAGAACACAAAACACAGGCAAAAGAAAATCTGCACTTAGTTGTCGTGAAATAAATTCTAGAAGTGATGGGTAAAACTAAAATCGGATTGAAGCTTTTATAACTACACCAACAGGGGCATCATTCGAGATGGCAATTGGAGATGAATGCTAGGATATATATGTTACGAGTCTTGGTATAGTTTCAATAATGTAGCAAAGTTATTGAACTTACCTAAAAGATTAAAACTAACTTTGGAGAGATACTTTTCAAAAATTAATGTGGAGATTAATTTGGAGACGGTCGTTAAATGAATAACAATGAAGGATACTCAAAAACAACTAATGAGAAATGTAATATTTGATTGGCGAAGGTTACTCCAAAGATTTTGAGAAACTTTGATTAAATAAATCTCGAGAGAAAGAAACATGATGATGGATAAATTGGCGAGGATAGGTCATAAGGTTCAAGATGGTTATTGCTGCTAGGATGTTCTCATTCTTGAACATAAGCTTCCACTTATGGCTTCCTGAGCATGCAAGGGGATAGTTAGAACCAGTTGAATGGATGTCTCTATGGAATGATAGATGGTTATCACAAGCAAACTAGCGGACATCTTTGGAGATAAGATTCATGAGAAGGATAAAGATCTGATGGTATGTAATCCACTGCACAAATAAAAACTGAAACTTACATAAGTTGAAAACGTTATTGCCTAAGGAGGTGGTGGATGAGATACTTAATGTCCTAATTGCATTGCATGATAACGGAGATAAGAGAGTTTTGATTGGGTCAACTAACGACAAATTGTCCTATAAATCGGTTATAGTCTACTTATGGTGTCGGATGAGACATGGGAGAAAAATTACAAATGAGTTTGAAAATTACTTTGTCCCCAAAAGTTTAAGATTTTCTTGTGGCTTGCTAACATGATAGCTTGCTCATGAATGTACTGAAATATGACAAAAAATTTAGAAAAAGTGATGTATGTACACGCTGCTATATAGGACATGAATATGTGGACTACATGCTCAGAAGTTGTCTATTCGCACTTCGGGTGTCAGATAAGATTATTGATGCACAAACTGAACGAAATTTCCATGACATGCGAGTGTCGAACGGTCTCAAAGAGAGCTTTTATAAAAAAATTCAGAGTAATATGTTATCTGATTATCATGCATGGATTGTCTTGATCTTGACGCTTTAAAATCTTTGAAAAATATGGAACCGATGGAGCTATCTAAATGTTATGAAACTTAGAAGTTCCACTCTTCGTCACATAAAAGAGTTAATGAAACCTCAACACTAATTAGTGTGGACAAAAAATACAGATAAAAGAAAAATATGCACTGAGTTATCGTGGAATAAACCCGAGAAAGGATTGGTGAAACTAAACTCTAAGGTGAGCTTTTATAACCAGGGGAATCATTTGAGATGACAGGGCCGTCATTCTAGACGACAGCTGAATATGGGTGTTAGGATACGCTATGGATATTAGTAGAGTTTAAATAATATAGTGGATTTATTGAGCTTACGCGGAGTATTAACACTAACTTGGGAAAGACACTTTTTGATGACTAAAGTGGGTATTGACTCGAAGATGGTAATGAAATGGATAACAATGAAGGATATTGAAATGGAACAAATGAGAAATGTAATTTAATTGATAAAGTTTACTCCAAAGGCCATACGAAAGTTGAATTAAATAAATCTCTAGAAAAAGAAACTAACATGATGACCGATAAACTGATGAGAATAGGTCATAAGTTTCAAGATGATTACTACGTTTAGGATGATCTACCGGCAAAATTGGGTGATCTTTTAGGTTTTGTTCTATATTTTTTACATGTCTTTTCATTTTATTAAATATATTTGAAAGTTATGAACTACTACTTATGCTTAAAAGCGCGAATTATTTGGCTAAATTACTATACACTTAAATATATATTTTTTTATATAATAACAAAATTTCAAATATTTTTATTGCTTATTTATTTGGATGTTCTCTACTTCGAATTTCTACTTATCGTAGATGATTTGAAAGAGAAATTTCATATAAATATTTTTGTATGTGTATATTTATTTAATCAAAATAAATATTTTTAATCTCTTAATTTGTTCGATAAATATAATAACTAAATTTATTTAAAAAAATTTAATGATAAACGTGCAACGCACGTTCACCTCACTAGTATCTTATAAAAGCACGAATAGTTTCTTACAAAATACGGATCTCCTAAAATATCCTCACAACAATTACTTCAATAATTATTAGTCAAGGATAATAATGTAAATACATGTTATAGATTATTAGTTAATTATATTTAAAAAGCACATATTAACATAAAATAGGACTCTTTGTAGAAGTAAAATTTCTCCAATTTACCTAGAAAAGATATATAGTTCAACAAGGATTGTTTTAATATTACTATATTAATTAATTGTATTCAAATTTTATATTATAAGTTGTCTATTTTTTTAATTTTATGGCCTATAATTTAAAATGTTATAATAAGATATATCTAATGAATTGAAAAACAACAAATTGATTCACTTTATTTTAATAAATTTTTGTAATTATGTAAAATAAAATATTATTTAGATAAGTTACATAAAATAATTTTCAATAAATCAAGCATAATGTAAGTCTAATTATATAAGTCCATAGTTCTATTTATCTAAATCAATAAACTTTCTTAAAATATAATCATATTATAATTCTATAAATTTATCTAATTAACAAAATAATATAATTTAATGATTTATATAAAATATTTTTCAATAAATTAATTAATCCTAATGTAATATTTTTAATTAACTAATACTAATATAATTTTAATTATTTAAATCTAATTAATCATATAATCTTCCTTTAGTTTATATGATAAAATATAAACTAAATACTTCAAAGCGTGAATAGCATTTTTGGTTTCTTAATTCTATAATTTTAATTAATTGTATTCAAATTTTATAATATAAGTTGCCTGTTTTTTTAATTTTGAGGCCTATAATTTAAAATGTTATAATAAGATATATCTAATGAATTGAAAAACAACAAATTGATTCACTTTATAAAATTTTGTAATTATGTAAACTAAAATATTATTTAAATAAGTTACGTAGAATAACTTTCAATAAATCAATCATAATGTAAGTCTAATTATATAAGTCCATAGTTCTAATTATCTAAATCCATATCTTAAATTATAATCATATTATAATTCTATAAACTTATCTAATTAACAAAATAATATAATTTATGATTTACATAAAATATTTTTCAATAAATTAATTAATCCTAATATAATAATTTTTATAACTAATACTAATATAATTTTTATTATCTAAATCCAACTAACCATATAATCTTCCTTTAGTTTATATGATAAAATATAAACTAAATTCTTCAAAAGATGAATAGCGTTTTTGGTTTCTTAATTCTACAATTTAGAATTGTAGGTTCTCAGACCAAATTTACTTTAAATTAAGAATACTAAGAAAACTCAATATGTGTGCATATAAAAATAAGATATAAACTAATTTTATACATAATTTTTACAATATTCGATTAAACATTTATATAAATATACTCTTTTAATTATTTCTACTATATATATAAAATCAATTATAAAAAAAATAAACATAAATCTGAAATAATACTCACTAGAAGATTACAAATAAAAAAATAGAATGCAAGATCAAATGACAAAGAGAATATAAAAAAGAGATAAATTAAATAAAAACGAAATAAAGAATAGTTGGTTTAAAAAAAAGAATTACTTGATTTTAATGTATATGCACATGCATACCAAAATTAAGAACGAGTTGAAATATCTTTACAAATATATGCGAGAATTAATATAGCGTAATGGTAACAAAATTTCGAAGATTAGATTAAAAATTTCAAGATATTAGATTGGGTGTCAGTTCAAGAAAGATATGAGATTTTTTTTTAATTTAAACTAAATGAGATTGATCCAATAGTTATCAATTTATTTTTACATTCTCCAAAGTAGCAATATACAACTTATTGGCCGAATGATTAGATTAAAAATTTCAAGATATTAGATTGGGTGTCAGTTCAAGAAAGATATGGATTTTTTTTTAATTTAAACTAAATGAGATTGATCCAATAGTTATCAATTTATTTTTACATTCTCCAAAGTAGCAATATACAACTTATTGGCCGAATCTAAACTTGAAGGACATTTTGAATTGGGATCATTACTCAGAAACAATGGTTCTTGAACAGTTTTCAATGTGCTCGAAAAGCGAAAAAATAAAACAAAAATACAAAGAATTTCTAAAGCATTATGCATGAGACAAACAAGGTAAATATTCAAATGATTTGGAGGAAGAATTGAGGGCAGAATATAACAAACTATGGCAACAACAAGAGATTATTTGGCTTTAAGAGTTGAGAATTAATTGGCTCAAATTTAGGGATAAACAAACAAGTTTCTTTTATCTGTCAGCCATAATGAGAAGAAGAAGAAGGAATCAGATGAATGCTCTGAAAATAGACAATAAATAAGCAACCAACAAAGATTATCAGGTGTGTATTTGTCTAATTTTAAAAATTAACACTCTACAAAAAAAAAAAAAAAACGAGTTTTAGCCCATTACATTGTGCAACATATTGCTCAAATTAATACCCACTAGAAGAATACAAATAAAAAAATAGAATGCAAGATCAAATGACAAAGAGAATATAAAAAAGGGATAAATTAAATAAAAAAGAGATAAAGAATAGTTGGTTAAAAAAAAGAATCACTTGATTTTAATGTATATGCACATGCATACTAAAATTAAGAACGACTGTGAAATATCTTTACAAATATATGTGAAAAAAGCGTAATGGTAACAAAATTTTGAAGATTAGATTAAAAATTTCAAGATTTTAGATTTGGTGTGAGTTCAAGAAATGATATGGAAATTTTTTTAATTTAATCTAAATGAGATTGATCCAATAGTTATCAATTTATTTTTACATTCTCCAAAGTAGCAATATACAACTTATTGACCGAATCAAAATTTGAAGGACATTTTGACTTGGGATCATTGCCCAGAAACAATGGTTCTTGAATAGTTTTCAATGTGCTCGAAAAGCAAAAAAAAAAAAAATAAAACAAAAATACAAAGAATTTCTAAAGCATTATGCATGATACACACAAGGTAAATATTCAAATGATTTGGAGGAAGAATTGAGGGCAGAATATAATAAACTATTGCAACAAAAAGAGATTATTCGGTTTAAGAGTTGAGAATTAATTGGCTCAAATTTAGGGATAAACAAACAAGTTTCTTTAATCTGTCAGCCATAATGAGAAGAAGAAGGAATCAGATGAATGCTCTGAAAATAGACAATGAATGAGCAACAAACAAAGATTATCGGGTGTTTATTTGTCTAATTTCAAAAATTAATGCTCGACAAAAATAAACGAGTTTTAGCCAATTACGTTGTGCAGCATATTGAGGCAAAATTGAATGACAATGAATGAGCAACCAACAAAAATTATTTTGTGAATATTGAGGCAAAATTGAAATTATAGAAATTAAGAGATCGTGCATAAAAATACAAAAATAATATTTCTATAAAGAAAATTCGCAGAATCGGAGTATATAACGCAATTACAGGTCATAAGGTTTTCTATACAAAATTAAGAAAAACACAAGATTTTCTATGAGATTTTATATAACACTTTAAACCCATTTCGATTAACACAAGGGAGTTTGGTGCGTATAACTCATATATTATTTGTGTAGTCTTAATTACTAATAATTTATTATATTGACCCTCTCTAGTATTAATTTTAACTTTGATGAGGGGGGTCAATAATAAAAAATCTCATAACATTATATACATATATATATATATATATATATATATATATATATAGGGGGGGGGGGGGGGGTCAATTGCACCCCCTCTGTCAATCAAAAAAAAAAAAAAAAAACATTGCACCCCCTCTGTTGAATGTGGCTCCGCCGGTGAATGTTTATCATTTAATTTTATTTAAATAAGTTTAGCTATTATGTTTATTGAATAAATTAAAATATTTAAAATGTCTAATTTGATTAAATAAATATAATAATATTTTTGATGAACTATCTTGATCTTAAAAAACTACACGTATAAAAATATTTATATGAAATCTCTATTTCAAATTAAGTACAATAAGTAGAAATTCAAAGTAGAGAAACATTCAAATATATAAAAAATAAAGATATTTGAAATTATATTATTATATAAAAAAAAGATTTAAAATGTATAATAATTTGTCCAAATAATTCTAGCTTTTAAGCATAAGTAATAGTTTATAACTTTCAAATATATTTAATAAATAAAAATGCATATATAAAAAAGGGGTTAATCCTGATCGGCCCCCTGTCCTTTTAATATTTTTTAAAGGTTAGGGGGGTAAATGTTAAAAATCAAAGTATAGGAGGAAAAGTGCAAAACCCCCCCCCCCCAAAAGATAGGGGGCGACCGAGATTAGCCTATAAAAGATATAGACAAAAACCTAAAAGATCATATAAAATGCTATATTAATTATATATACTTTATTCTGTCTATTGTTTGATTTTCTTTAATAAAATTTGTGATTTATTTTTAATTTTCTTTATGAAAATTTGGAGAATCTTTTCTCATTCAAAACGTAAAACTTATATTCACTTTCAAAATTATGACTTTTGCACCTTATCTTTCTCTATAATTTCGATCTCGATTCCATCATTTAAAATGGAAATATTATTATTATTATTTTTTAGTTTCATAATCATGAGAAATTGTAGTTTTGGTATATCATTATCACTCTTGGGTTCCTTCCTAATCACTCTTTTTTCTCATTTTATCTCCGATTCTTTCTTATACCTTTAATGATTCTTCTTACCTTATTTATAGATATCAGACTCGTCTCAATCACAATTACTCATTCTCTTCTTAACCAAGATTTGTTCTTATCTTCAAGCTTAGTTATGAGATATTTTATAGAATCTCATATGTGCTAACCTCACTTGGTTTTACTCTCACCGGTTCGCCTCACTCCGCTTCCTCAGTTTGTTACCTGATAGATAACTGACCAGCCTACTCCTCAGGCGAGTTGATCTTAGGTTTGGTTCCATTATAGGCCTAATGAGTATGTCCCCAACAATCACTAATTTAAGTATAATTACCTTAAACGAAATATCCATCTCTCAAAACTGTAGGTTTGACATATCATCATTTTCAATATTATCTCCTTTCCTAAAAATCTCCATTTTCTTCTCCATAATTGTAGTTTGATTTAATAAGTATTTTATTTTTCTTTCTCCGTCTTCTTCCCATCTTCTTTCTATTTTTCTATTTGATTTCACAATCGAAAAATGCTCATTGTAGTTTTAGCTAAAGTTCTAGCTTCTGCACCCCCCAATTAGTTCCTTAAGTTGTTTATACTTTTCATGCCCAGAATTCTACTAACCTACTGGTTAAACTATTTGATACATAAGGTGCGAACAACACATGTAATATGCTGAAATTTAATTTGAGACCCAAAGCCTTACGAAACGCCTCAACCACACTTTGAATGCACTTTGCTCCATCCACGGTTGCTTTAGCTCCCAATATTAATTTGTCCACAAAAAGCAGGTTTGAGATGTGAGACCTTTTCTGACATACCGTAATTGGCTTCCAGGTCTGGCTGAAATGGTCTCCTCAATTGTATACGTAAATTGTTCCATGTAGAGTACAAACAAATAAGGTGAGAATGATTGCCTTATCTAATGCTACACATCTGTACAGCCTCCATCGGTTCGCCATTCTATAGAATTTTCGATTATATCCTCTACATTCTGCTCATAATGATATTAAGGATTTTCTTCGAGAATTTGAAGAAATTTAAAGTTTTTCTTAAAAAATTCTATCGAATTTTATCGTACTTCTTTTCAAGATTCAATATCAGCACCATGCCTTTTTTTTTTTTATCGTTGGAGTTATGTAGCATTCATAACACTTCTTTAGGCATCAAGATAGTGTAATGGGTGTCTCGGCCGGGAATGAAATTATTCTGGTTCGATCCCATAATTTCTTTGATATACAGCTTAAACGAAGTATAATTATCTTGGTAATCATTTTTGAGCAATACATTAACATAATGGCCCGAAACTCGTTTATTTTTCTAGAGCATTAATTTCTTAAATTAGGGAAATAAACAATCGATAATCCTTCTTTGGAATTGATTCTCTCTCCATGCAATCATTGATGAAGTTCACTATCGAGTCTCCAAATATATCCTTAAAGGTATTAAAAAAGTAAGTTTGGAAATCATCTACTCCCAGCGCTTTGTAAAGGTGCATGCTCTTCACTATCCTCATGATTTTCTCATTTGAGGTCATTCTTGCCAAGGTATTTTTCCGCTAACACCTTAGGGTTCGTTGGTACATGCTAATACCAAGACTCATCACCTCTTTAATGGTATCTTCATTGAATAGTTTGGTTAAGTACTCCCAAGTGTGTGGCTTCAGTTGATCATTATTGGTTGCCCATTCATAGCTTATTTTGAGAGCATTCATCTGATTTCTCATTCTTTTCATTATGGCTGAGAGATGAAAGAAATGCGCATGTTTATCCCTTGAATTGAAGCCAATTAATTTTCGACTCTTAAAATCAAATAATTTCTTCTTATTGTAATAGTTTGTTATATCATGCCATCAATTCTTTCTCCAAATATTTTGAATATTTACTTTGCTTGGCTCATGCATAACGCTCTAAAAATTCTTTGTATTCTTTTCTATTTTTTCGCTTTTCGAGCACATTGAAAACTATTCAAGGACCATTATTTTGGAGTAATGATCTCAACTCAAAATGTCCTTCAAGTTTTGATTCGGCCAATAAGTCGTGTATTTCTACTTTGGAAATGTAGATCTAAATTGATAACTGTTGTATCAATCTCATTCAAATTAAATTCGAAAATTCTCCATATTGTTTCTTGAACTGACACTCAATCTAACATCTTGAAATTTTTAATCTAATCTTTGAAATTTTGTTTATCATTGTAAGCAATATTAATTCTCATTTTGCCATGTCCTTTATCAATATATTTGTAAAGATATTTTACAGTTGTCCTTAATTTTGGTATGCATGGGTATTTATGGGGTCAAAACATGCTTGGCCCACGTTTTGAGACATGGCGCCACCAGTGAATGACGCGTGGCCTCTCATTCCCCCATATAGGCTTTCCCCCGAGCGTCATTCCCCCATCGGTTGCTAAGTCCCACGTGACACGTGTCGTTACCATCGCGAGACATGTGGTTCTCATGGCCGCTCAATTACGAGCGTCATTCTAGCTTCCCAGCATGCCTTGATTCTGCCAAGGGATTGACTCTCGAGCGCTCACTCCCCTCGGATGAGCTTCTACATGTAAGCAAACCAAGGGGCTAAGCTCCCCCTCATCTCACAGCCTTGGCTCAGATCCACCCACAGGTCCTATAGCCACCAGGCTCATGGTTGACACAAGCGCGCTCATGGCCCTCGTTAACCAACCTAACGAGTTAACTGCACCTAACCCCTTGTGTTAGTTTCAATTTGCAGAAAAAACCCTAAGTTATGAAAATTAGCTTAAAAAACCCTGCGTTATTTTAAATTTTGCAGACCGCCCCTCGAACTCATTTGGTCAATTGTAAAATGTGATAAACCTAAAAATCCCCTTCAGAACGGTTCCAGTACATTGTGAGTATCCATTTCGTCTTTTCAAAACGCAATTATCTGAGAAGGAAGAAATTAGTGGGAAAATTCCCTCTATTGCCAAAACCACAAAACCTTTGTTGAGCTTCCCTGAATCTCTTCGCCATTGACATCTTCGCATCTTAATCTGGTCACTTTGCATATCTGGGCAGAAGAATTGGGAGAATCCACCATTATCCGTGCGTGAAAGCTTCATTGCAAGGTATGTGGCATGAGCGTGGGTGGGTGGCTGCCTTTTTTCTCATTTTTATTTCCTAGTTTGAGGTTTAAGTGATTTGCGCGTGGATACGAACACCTGTTTGAAGGTTTTTATAACATGATTTTAACTAGGGTTTGCGCTGCATTTGGATGTTAACATTTCACATCATTCATTTTTGATATAAGCTCAATGTTGCATTGATTTGAAAGTTAGTTAAGTTTTTGTTTCATTTGTGATATAGATCCAAGGTTTAATTGAATGTACTTGTTTTCACCTTTTGTTTCAGAATGGGAGAAAACTATGGGGGTGATTTCGTAAAAATTCCAAACCGTAGTCTTCTGTACCTTGGTGGAAGAAGATACCGCAGCGTTAAAATCAATCTTGAGTATTTTTCCGAAGTTCAGCTGATGGATTTGTACCAGACGTGTGGAGGAAGAGGAATGGCTGTAGCGTTTTTCTACTTAGAGCCAGGTTATACTCTTGATAATGGCTTAAGGAAGATTGTAGATGGCTGGTCAATAATACAAATATAAAACCACCACAGTGAGTAACAGGAGATAGTAATATACTCAGTGAAGGGGCCAGCTCCAATTACTGCATTGGATGGTGAATGCAAAGATATTACAATGCAGGTTTTAGAAGTAGACCAAGGTCATCCAATTCTACACCTTAGAGAACAAGGTGAACCTGAGGCAGAGGAAGCAGTTATTGATGGTAATGTAGATGAAGAAGTTATAATAGGGGATGTTAATGGGGATGAAGAGATGAGGGCTGTTAATGAAGAGGAAGAAATGAGGCATGTTAATGAAGAGGAAGAAGTGAGAGATGGTAATGAAAGTCAGGCAACTGAAACTCAGCCCCAAGAAGGATTGACACAAGAAAATGTGATACCTGATGTAGATCAATCATCCCCAAGACATGAAGATCCATTTGCAGATTCTGAATTCACTTTTGATGAACAAGTTTCTGATGCTGAGATTCCTCAAGAGCAGATGCAGGAACAAGTAGTAGTTGATAATGAACAATTACCAGCTGGGGGTATACCTGAAGAGCAGCATCACGAAGGAGAAGAAGTTGTTAGTGATGGTCATGAGGCAGACATTGAAGATGCAGCTGAGTATGAAAATCTCAGTGATTTGGAACCTTGTCCTGAGATGGAGGAGGAGTTCAGACAAGCTAGAATGAACCATACATCAGGTCAATGTTGTCTTCCTAATTGTTTTATTGTTTCTGCATTACCATGCATGTTTTATTGATAAAGTCATACTGTTAACTACATATTGTTAACTGTGTAGTTCCTGTTGTGTTAGGTGATCCTGAAGAGTCATCTGGAGACAATGGGGATGGAGATTGGGAGGAGTATGATGCTGAGGAATCTCCTAGTGATGCAGATAACCAATCAAATGATCCATCTGACTGGTATGATGATGTGAAAGGCTTTCAAGAAGATGATATCTTCAATGTGAGGGACAACAGTAAGGAGCAGAAGAGGAAAAAGTTAAGTTAAATGAGAAAAAAAAGAATGGAGCAAAGGAGGAAAGCAAGGGTGGCAGATGTTGGGGGAGTGGTTGGAGAACAAAGCAGAGATGGAGCTGAATGGTACAGTGAGGTTGAAGGGGATAAAAATTTTGATGTCCCTCCTGAATCAGATCATGAGGGGCCAAAATTTGCTATTTTTAAAGATGGTGACAGTATTGATGAACTTAAATTCCATGTTGGGCTGACATTTTCAGAAGTGAACAAGTACAAAGAAGTCCTCACGGACTGGAGTGTTAGGAAGGGCTTTGAACTTGACTTCAATAAGTGTGAGAAAACCAGAGTTACAACATTGTGTAAAGGAGATGGATGTGGTTGGAGAATACATGCATCAGTTATGCAGGACTCTTCACAATTCCAAGTGAAAACCTTGAAGGGACAACACAGTTGTGTAAGAAAAAGCAAAAACTCAAGAGCAAATGTAGCTTACATTGCTAAAAGGATGGAAGAGGTACTTAATTATGTGTGAATTACATCTAGGTGTGAATTATGTATGCGTTATATTTGACAGTTAATGTATTTAATCAACAGGTTGTGAGGGATCATCCAGACTTTAGGATTGGTATTTTCTGTAATATTGCAAAGAGGATGGTTGGAGTTGAAATAACTTACTTTGTAGGGTTAAGGACCAAGAAACTAGCAATGGAAAAACTGAGAGGGGATGACGAGAAGCAGTTTGCCATCCTCTGGGACTATTGTGAGACTGTCAGATAATATAGCCTATCAAATCTTGGAGTCTCTGGATCATCTGTTATGTTTGCACATAACAGATGATCCAGAGACTCCAAGCAAACATAACAGATGATCCAGAGACTCCAAGATTTGACAGGCTATATTACAACCTTGTTGTAATGAAGAATGGGTTTTTAGATGGATGTAGGCCCTTGATTGGTCTTGATGGATGTTTCATCAAGACAGTTCATGGTGGTCAGTTACTTGCAGCAGTTGGGAAGGATGGCAATGATAATCTCTGGCCCATTGCACTAGCCTATGTGAAAAGTGAAAACAGCAACACTTGGAAGTGGTTTTTGCGTACATTGGTAACTAATTTGGGTGGTGTAGAAGGAGGGAGATGGACTTTATAAGTGATAGGCAAAAAGGTCTGTTGGATGCACTGAATGAAGTTGCTCCTGAGTGTGAGCACAGGTAATTAATGCTTATTGCAGCCTATTGTTAATTTTTGCTAAAATCATATCTGTTTCTAATATATTTGATGCTTGTGATAATTTTTTTTATTAGGTACTGTTTACGACACTTATATCAGAACTTCAGCGTTCGTTGGAAGGGACAAAGGATGAAAAATCTTTTCTGGCAAGCAGCATCTGCTGCCAACAAACCTGAGTTCAGGGATGCAATGGATAGTATCAAGAATGAAGATCCAAGGCATGATGATGGCCAGATGACAGCCTATGATTGACTAATTGCATTGCATCCTGACTGTTGGTCAAGGGCCTACTTCAGAAATAGTTGTAAGTCAGATGTGTTGGTAAACAATTTATACGAGTCTTTCAATAACATGATTTTACCTACAAGTGAAAAACCAGTGGTAGACATGTTTGAGTGGATTAGGATTAGGGTCATGAATAGGATTGCTGTGAAAAGACAAGGAATGTCTAGGTTTCAGGGTACTATCTGTCCTAATGTATTGAAAAAAGTTAACATGCAAGTAGAATTGGGAAGGAATTGCATTCCTAATTGGGCAGGTGATATGGAGTTTGAAATTCAAATGGATGGGGATCAATTTGTGGTGAAATTAGATGATAGGACCTGTACCTTTGGTCTTTTCTAATTAAATGGATATCCCTGTTGCCATGCTGCTCCTTGTATAACTTATATGAGGTAGCAACTTGAAGATTACATCGACGCTTGCTACAAAAAACCAGCTTATATGGAGGCATATAAGCATGTGGTGCATGGTGTTCCAGGAAAGAAACATTACATAAAAACTGGCTACGCACCACTCAAAGGACCAGAATACAAACCCAAACCTGGAAGACCCAAAAAGGCACGCAGAAAGGAAGCCGACGAAAGGATACCACCAAGCACCCGAGTGGGACTAACACATACATGTAGTAGGTGCTTTGAACTTGGTCACAACGTCGAGAGTTGCACTAACACTCCTCATCCCAACTCAAGATTTTACACTGTAAGAATGTTGCTTTAATATTTTCAATTGCACAGTTTGGATTAATTGATGATTTTGAATTTCAATTGCACAGGTTGGATTAACTGCCCTGGACACACGCTCTAGAAGACCTACAGTACACTTATCTATCCTAAAAATTTAATTACTTACTAATTTTGTATTAGAAAATAAACTAATACCTCGATTTCTGCAGGTACCAAGTCAAAGAGGAAGAAGGAGGGTATTCAACATAAGAAGAGAAAGGAATGCTGCTGCCCGGAGATCCAGAGCTGCTGCAACTGCAGCTGCCAACAACCGAACTACTCAGGGCCAATCTTCCACACCAAATCCAGCACCATCTGCACAGCCTGCTAGGACAAATACACAGGCTCACACACCAACTATTGCTGGATCTGCAGCAACACCCTCTGAGGGAGTTAGAGCACCTACAAATGAAGCTCCACCTCCTGAAACCGCTGGCTCGAGTGCACCCCGTCAAAGAATAAGGCCATGGACGAAGAGACCAACCGAAGAAGAAGCGTTTCGGAACTTAAGAGGACATGCACAGAAGAGAAGAAACAATGTGCCTGGAGACCATGACTATGAAGTTAGCCAGATCTGGATCTGTAAAACAATGCCCTTTATTTTGTTATGTCTGCTTTAAACAATGTTTGTTGGAATCTTTCAATCGTGGTCCACTTTTTGATATGTGGGATGTGTAGCCCCACACTAACATTTATCTTTTGTTAATTGGGAAAGGGTTTTTTGTTGGTGAATACAGACATTAATGCTCACCTTTCCATGCCTAATACAGTATGTTAAATTTATTTTGTGATTCTTGTGGATGCATTGTTTTGAACTGCTCAGTAAAATTGCCAATTCATGTTACAATCTGACAGGGTTTTTTTGGCAACAATTTAAAATCACAAGGTTTTTCTTGCATATTTATTAAAACACAGGGTGTCTGATGCATAACAAAGGGACAAAAACTTTGACCAAACACCATCTTCTTCAATTTGATTCCAAAATGCAGTACATACAACCTTGGGTGCAAATCCAGAAAATTCAATACAACTTCAAATAAACATTACATGTCATTTTAACAACAGAATAACCAACAACAAGAACAATCCCATACATATGGCCCATGGGAGAGCTTCTTTCTTCTCATCAACCTTGAATGTGGACATACCAACCTCCGATGCCCCAGAAATGATGTGAGCTTCAGATTCAGCTCGAATAGGGTTTGCCCAACTGAAATATGAGCATTTAGAAGAGGCACAAGAATAATACAAAAGCCCTTTGCTGGGTTTGTTCCAAGATTCAACAACCTTCATTGAAGCCTTCATGCCACAAAAACAGTTTGGCATGGGAGGATATCGAATTTCGAACTCGGACTTCATCTTCTTGGACCCTCCCGCCGTGAAGCTCCTTGAGGCAGCCATTGGTGTGTTTCACGAGCTCCAAGGTTGAAAAATTGAAATGAGTTTGAATTCAATGACGATGGATCAGACAAAAGCCAAACAAAGTAAGGACATAAATGACTTTTCACTCTAAAAAACCCTTCCATACACGCAGTCAAAGCGTGTGCGGACCACACAACGCGTTCAAGGTTTTTTTTGCAAACTTTTTAATAACACAGGGTTTTCTGAGTGATATTCCATATGCCGGGGTCTTTTCTACTCTTTTCGCCTAACACGAGGTAGTTTTCGGCATTTTACTCCCAACCCAAAAATGGCTCTCTGAGACCCTGTACATGTCTGCGCACCTGCCACTGTTGCCCGCACCACCTTTTTCACCAGCTTTTGCAAGAGATTCCTCCTAGGTTTCTCCTCATTGCGCCAAGTGTTGAGGCAGAATAGGGCAGGACCACAAGGGGGAAATTACCAAAGGGTCCTTGACCCACAACTGTAAATAGGAGTCTTTATCTCCATCTTTGTAAGCAATCTTCCATTACAGAAACCCTTACATTCATTCACCTTTTTCAGATCATCATCTGACTTGAGCGTCGGAGAGCCAAACTGGGTATCACCCCTAGTTCCCCCAGCTTGGCCATCTGACCTCTTCTTCTTTGGTGTTTGTCCTAGCAGGTTGAACCCACTATTTCTCTAGTGAGTTTATTCCGGTTTCCCCACATCAAACAAATTCTAAAGTGATCGAAGTTGGGCACCTCAGATTCTTACCTATCATTTTTGGCGCCGTCTGTGGGAAACCACTTTCAACCCTTTCTTCTTTTTGCTAGTTGAAAAACAAACACTGCTTGCCTCTTGAACCATGGTCGCCACCAGATCAAGTGCGGTGGGGGGAGAAGATGACCTTCCCCGCGATACCAACGTCAACACCCTTCCGCCCGTCGTAACCGGCGGAGCGCCGACCGCCGGAGGTCCTCCCACGGAGCCAGTGATGCCCTTAACGGAGCTCACACCTGAGCAGCCCTCCACCGCCGCAGTTGGAGGTTCTGGGCTTCCTACTTTCCCAAACCTCCCCCAGAGTCAATGGCCTACCGCCTAAGTTAACCCAGGAGGGCACCCCTACATGATGCCACCCCCTGAATACACACTCACTCCGGCCGTCATGATGCCCGCTATTCAGCCCTACCACGTAGGGCAGATCCAGCTACCGGTGGTGGTTCCAAAGGAGATTGACGGGGTAGAACTACCCCCCATGACCCCCCAACAACTGCATACTATTTACACTCAGTGCGAGGTCCAGGCGGCCCAGGGTGCATGGAAAAACTTTACTTCCATGTATTTCCCCTCTGGGCAGACCGCTCAGATTACCCCTCCTTTGGGGGGATTACAGGCACATCCGCTTATGGCGGCATAGGCTACCTTGAGAGCCCAACCACCACCTCCTCCAGCCATGGAGAAGGGAGTCCCCACGAGGGGTGGGGAGGAACGGGTACACCCCCAGGCTAACAGGGGCAAAGAATCTATAGAAAGAATCAATGTGGACGAGGAGGTCCACTCTCGAGCCTCAAGACGAGGGCCACAAGCCTCCCAGCGAGGGAGCAAAGCAAGAGGTGAAGAACCCAACCTCCTCGCGACTGTGCAAGACCAGTTGTAGGGGTTGCAAGATATAGTGGGACAGCTCTCTCGAGCGCGGTCTCAAGTCACCCATGCGGGAGATGAACGAGCCAACACCAGAGACGCTCATCGCCATGCCCATCAGCAGCAAGTTCCTCGTCACCAGGAACATGATGAAAACTATGAAAGTTACGACCACCATCCGCTCGCGTGAGGTTCTCCCATCGTGGAGGAAGTTCTAATGGCCCAAGCTGGCATGGGCAAAGTTCCCACCCCCATCAACCGCTACGATGGAACCACTGACCCCGCGGAGCACCTAGATCATTTCCTGCATTTAATGCATTTGTACGAGTATTCCAGCCATTATTGGGCTAAGGTCTTTGTTACTTCCCTTGTGGGAATAGCTCAAGAGTGGTACAGGTGACTGTCGCCCGGCTCAAGCCACTTGTATGGTGAACTCACCAATGTCTTCCTCAATTATTTTAACTCATTAAAGGCACTTGTCACCGCACCCACTGCCCTGTACAACTTGGTTCAAGGCGAGCATGAATCCCTTCGATCATTTTTTACTCGTTTCAATAAGGAGGTGCTCTTGGTGGAAAGGCCCTCAATGGATTTTTTGATACATGTACTTTTCAAGGCTTGCAATCACAAACAATACGTGAGCAAGAAGTTTGTGGATTCTATCATGAAGAAGCGCCCCTCGTCCCTCATGGCAATGAGAGAGATAGCCGAGCCCTACTTCGCGTTTGAAGATATGTATGGGTCGAATGGTCCCAGGCATTCCGGGACCCTTAAGAGCGAGCGGGGCGAGAAGAGCCTCACAGGGAGCGCCGTAAATCACCGCCTCCCCCACGAAGGCTCGAGCGCGTTCCTATCAATAGGCCCAATTCAGAGGTTTATGCTCTGTCAGATAAAAAACTTTTCAAGAGACCCGAGAAGATGAAGGATATAGAGGCGTTAAGGCGCTCGAACAAATATTACGCCTTCCACAAACAAAAAGGGCATGACACAGATGAATGGCGCCAGTTGGAAGCTGAAATTCAAAGGCTCATCGCAGGGGGACACTTGAAAGAAGTTTTGAGGATATTGGAGCGTTATGATGGGCGTTGTAACGAGCGTTCAAGGGAACGAGGAGAAGCCTGTCGTGCTCAAGGAGTCCACTAGGGCGAAGCCCCCCAGAGAGCAGCCACCGCGGTAAGCAAAAGGCGTCAGAGCAAGAGAACGCCACCTTCGCGGTCATCAACATGATCTGGGGGAGATTCCAACGCTTCCCGCCGTCGATATGTTAGGAGCTACGATCAACGCCCCTCGGCGCCCAAGCAAATCTACGCTATCAAGAAAATGAGCGACCACCATTCCAGGGAGAATGAGGTCGTTGGGTTTAGTGATAGGGACCTAGTGCACATTATAACACCCCATGGGGTCGGTGAAACCTCTGACTGCCCCATGGTGGTTAGTCTAGATGTCCATAATCATGTTGTAAAGAGGGTTTTGGTTGATAGTGGAAACTCTGTTAATGTTTTGCCTTATACCACGTTCCAAAAGATGAATATTACCAACATCCAACTCGAGCCCCTCAAAACAGCCCTCATTGACTTCGGGGGCTCTGAGGTTGTCACTCGAGGACAGATTCGCTTGGCCACCTCATTTGGCCGCGCTCCACAGCGAAAAATGCTCATGGTCACCTATGCGGTGGTGGAAATCGAAATCCCATACAATATCATCATTGGGCGTCCAGCCCTAGTAGATTTCAAGGTGATCATTTCCACTTACCATCAGAAAATCAAGTTCCCCACCCCCGACGGGGTTGGAGAAGTTCTGTGCAACGTCCGAGAGATGTGGGAGTGCTGTATGCTATCTTTCAAAAAGCCCAAAGCAGAGAAAACATTCCAGATTGGGTCCACCAAGAAGTCTGTAGATTTCTCCAATTTGGACGAAGATGGCCCCGTGTGCAAAAGGGCCAAAATGAACAAAAAGAAAAACAAGAGGAAAAATCCTGGCATTGGGAGTAACCCCGAGGGCACCCCGCTCGGAACGTTCGGGGAATCCTCCTCAGAGGGAGAAGCAAACGAGGGTGAGCAAGAAATTGCCAACAACCGTGTGACTGGAAAGAAAAGGGTGCTCGAACTCCCCCGCCCTGAGGTGCAGATCGAGCCCACGGAGAAATTTCTCACCATTGAGTTGGAACCGGGGAACAAGGATAAAACCACTCAAATTGGGTCCAATCTCTCAGGACCCTCGCAGATCATGATGATAGACTTCCTAAGAGAAAAAAATGACGTTTTTGCATGAAAAACGTCTGATTTGACCGGGATTGACCCATGCATCATAGTCCACAGGCTCAACGTGGACCCCGCCTTCAAACCAATCAAATAGAAAAAGAGGGATGTGCACGATTTTCGAAAGAAGGTTATTGAAGAGGAAGTTAACAAGCTCCTCGAGGCCTAGTAAATTGAGCCCATACTGTACCCGAAATAGCTTTGCAATGTGGTATTGGTACCCAAGAGCACCAACAAATGGCGCATGTGCAACGATTTCACTGATCTCAACAAAGCATGCCCCAAGGATCCCTACCCTTTACCCCGGATAGATCAGCTGGTGGATTCGACCGGGGGATGTGAGTTAATGAGCATGATGGATGCTTTTTAGGGGTATTACCAAATCTTCATGGCCCCTGAGGACCGCCCTAAGACCTCATTTTTTGTGTACATGGGAGTGTATTATTTTCTAGTAATGCCTTTTGGGCTCAAGAATGCAGGTGCCACGTATTAACGCCTCGTCAATCGGATGTTTGAGAAAGAAATAGGAGGGTCCATGGAGGTGTACGTGGACGACATGATTGTTAAGAGCGAGCGCAAGGCTCGCATCTAGAGGATCTCAAGTGCACATTTGCCATTTTACGCCAGTATGGCATGAAGTTAAATCCCTCCAAGTGTACTTTCGGAGTACGAGGGAGAAAATTCTTGGGCTACATGGTTAGCCAACGTGGGATTGAAGCTAATCCAGAAAAGATCAAGGCCATCTTGGATATCCCATCCCCTCGTAATCTCAGGGAGGTGCAAGTGTTAGTGGGAAAGATAATCTCGTTGAACCGATTCATCTCCCGCTCAGCGGACCGAAATCTCATTTTCTTCAAAATTCTACGCAACGCTCAAAATTTCTCTTGGACTGAAGAATGTGAAAAGGCCTTGCAAGATATGAAAGCTTACCTTTCGAGCGCTCCCCTCCTGACAAAACCCGTGGCAGGTGAAAACTTATTCGTATACCTTTCCGTCTCCGCTGAGGCCACAAGCGCAGTTTTGGTAGTTGCTCGCGAGCGTAAACATCTACCTGTCTGTTACTTGAGCAAGACATTGCAAGGCGCCTAAAAGAAGTATTTGAAAATCGAAAAGTTCACTTTTGCCCTCATTAATGCATCAAGAAGGCTGAGGCCTTATTTCCAAGCGCACTCAATCACCGTCCTTACGGATCAACCTTTGAAGCAAGTCCTATCCAAGCCGGAAGTCTCTGGGAGGTTGATAAAATGGGCCATTGAACTGAGCCAATTTGACCTAAGCATCGAGTCCAGAACGGCCATACAAGCGCAGGTGGTTGCGGATTTACTGGTTGAACGCTTTGGTTTAGAGCCTACTGTTCCTGAAAATGATGGTCTCTGGGTCCTGCACACAGATGGCTTCTCAATCTCTCAAGGAGGAGGAGTAGGAGTGGCCCTCAGAGATCCCAATGGAGTTGAAATCGACTTTTCAATCAGGTTGGATTTCCAAGTTATGAACAATGAAGCAGAGTACGAGGCTCTCATACAAGGGTTGAGAATTGCTTTCCAAAGCGGAGCCTCCAGGGTCACGGCTTATGTTGATTCGCAATTGATTTCAAGTCAAATTGAAGGAACGTATGAGGCTCGAGAAGCCACTATGGTGCAATACTTGGGAAAAGCAAAAGAGATAATCGAAAAGTTCAAGAAATTTCACTTGCTCCAAGTCCCCCATGCGGAAAACGAGTGTGCAGACGCTCTATCCAAATTTGCTTCTGCCCTTGAGGGATCCTGTGAACGTTCTATCACGTTTCTCAGAACGGAGGAGCCGCTAATTCAGAGGAAAGAGCCCGTCCTAGCGGTAGATATGATTTATCCCACCAAGCCCTGTTGGCTCGATGACATTGTCAGATTCCTTAAAGATGGTACTTGCCCAACCGACAAAGTGGAGGCATGGAAAATTCGGAGTAAGGCCCCTCGTTTCTCTCTGGACAACGAGGGCAGACTCTTCAAGAAATCTTTCCAAGGCCCGCCAATGAGATGTTTGAGGCCCTCGTAGGCCAAAGAGACCCTCGAGCACGTTCACAGAGAAAGTTGTGGGAATCAATCTGGGGGGCGTATTCTTTCCAAAAAGATACTGAAGAGTGGATTCTATTGGCCCACAGTCCTCCATGATTCCATAGCATTTTCCAGGAAATGTCCTAAGTGCCAATTCCACTCTAACGTTCCCTAATTTCCAGCAGCTCAAATGGTCCCCATAGACGTCTCGTAGCCCTTTGATCAGTGGGGTATTGATATTGTTGGCCCCCTGCCTATGGCGGTCGGACAGAGATAGTTCGTCATCTTAGCCGTTGATTACTTCACCAAGTGGGCCGAGGCCGAGGCCGTTGCAAAAATCACTTTTAGGGTGGTAAGGGATTTTATTTGGAAAAACATTATTTGCAGATATGGCATTCCGAGGGTGCTTATTTTGGATAACGGATTCCAATTCATAGCAGCTGATACCCGGGAGTGGTGCCCAGAGTTAGGCATTGAGCAACGCTTCACTTCCGTGGGCCACCCTCAGGCCAACGGTCAAGTGGAAGTCACCAACAAGGTCATTTTACAACATTTAAAAACTATGCTTGAGAGAAAAAAGAGCGAATGGGCCGAGGAGTTACAAGGGGCTTTATGGGCTTATCGCACCACACCACGAGCGGCCACTGGTGAAACCCTTTACTCACTTGTCTATGGCTCAGAAGCAATGATACCAGCAGAAGTTGCACATGAATCCGCTCGAGTGGTATATTTCGAGCCCGGAGCAAACGAGGATAACAGGGCCCTGGAATTGGATCTTTTGGAAGAGAAAAGAGACAAGGCATGGACACGTATTCTTGAATACAAAGCATCCGTCGCTCGGCAATATAACAAGCGGGTTAGAGAAAGAATTTTCCAGCTGGGAGACTTAGTTTTAAAGAAGGTTGAAGTCTCAAAACATGTGGGAAAGTTGGACCCCAATTGGGAAGGCCCCTACAAAGTTATACAAATCAGAGCTAACAACACATACACGCTTGAGACACCCCAGGGCGAGCGTCTCCCGCGCCCGTGGAATACATGCAACCTACCAAGGTTTTATGTTTAATTATTTATAATTTTGTAAAAAACCCATCTCTGGGCTCTATGTATTTCTTGTTTACAAGCGTTATCTATTGAAGTGATTTTTATACGTAAAATGTCTTTTGAGGATGGTAAGTGATTCCCCCTCGGAAACCTAGGCAATCGCCGCACAGGTCCGAGGCGCGCGAATCCCCCTCTCGAGGGCGAAATACGCTTATCAAAAGTGGCCAAATCCCACCTAGAGGTCCACCCTCTTTGGGAAGTTATCAAGCGATGACCACGAGGCGAAGGACGAGCCTAATTGGATCTTGCTGCCAGTTAGCGCTCGAACACTACCACACTTGGGAGAAAACTTTTAGACAAGTTTCCACAAGTACTGACCAGGGCTTCCTCGAAAATGGGACTCTCGCAGCAGAATTCCCTCGCTTTCAAGCACTAGGATGGAAATCTTTTAGACAAGTTTTCACAAGTTTAGACCCATACGTCTACAATGACTTGTTAAAATTCCTAAGTGACCAACATTTCTCCTGAACTCATCCCTCGCGTCCCACGCTCGTGAAAGATGAAGGTCAAAAATATTTTCATAAGCGGTAAGCAGGGTATCATCAAAGTGGACCTTCGCATATTCAAATGCTTGGCGAAAAACCTCAAATTGACCAGGGACCTTGAGCGTAAGCTATACAGGTCCGAGGCGCTCGGATCCCTCTATATCTCAAGGCTTGACGTCGTATTTTACCTAAGTGCTCGCTCCAGATGGCGGTATGCCCTCGTTAGAAAAACTGGTAGCCTTCGCAACCAGCTCACGAGTGTAACTGTACAACACTTGGAAAAGTTGTAAAGAACCTGATGTGCATACATGAGTGTCCTAGTAGGCCCAGTTTGCTTACCAAACAAGCACCCAGCGCTCGAAATTGGGACTCGTTGCATACCTTGGTCAAGCTAGATCCTATAAGGGAAAAATCTTTTAGACAAGTTTCTGCAAGTCCCTAACCAGGGTACCCTCAAAGCAGGACCCTCGCGTTAGTCAAGGGATCACTGCAAACCCTTTTACCCTACTTAGGAAAATTTTTACAAGTCTGGAATCAGGGCATTCTCAAAATAAGACCCTTGTATTTACTCAAAGACTTAGCAAAGTTTTCCAAGTTTTATGTCATTTTTACTTGGCTTATTAATTGAAATCTTAACATCACAAGATTTAGATAAAACAAGCTCAAAGTAAGAATTCATGGCATAACATTACAAAAGGTAAAAGACACCCAATCATGAAAAAGAAACTTTCATTAACAATCAAGCAAAGCGTACAAGTCTGCAAAACAAGGGCACCATGACCCATGGAATTCATAAAAAAACAGAGAAAGTACAAGGAAATTTTCTTAAAAAGTAAAGGGAAATCTCAGGCGGCGGCAGCGACGTCCTCTTCCAGATTCACCACTTCATTCTGGGCGGGGGCAACCGGCTCTTGCGCTTGAGGGACAGACACGTTTGGATCTTGAGTAGGGGGAGGTGACAGGCTTGATGACCCAGTGGCCTTAACCGCTGGAGTGGGAGTACTCTCATTGGCACGAGCAGTAACGTCTTCAACCGTTGGCGCTTGGGGCACGTCTCCCTGAGGTTCCTCACGAACGATTATGGCATTTTTAGCCCCCTCGTTTTGCTCCATAAAAGGCTCTTCCTCCATTAGATGAGCGGCCATATACTCATCTTGAAGAATCTCCACTATATAGTTGTACTCCGGCTCACTGATATTGGCCTCTGGATCATCCGTTCCCCCCTCGGACGCGGCACAGTGCTCATCGAGGGCTAGCCCCATATCCTTTCTCCCTCTCATAGAAGCGCTCGTTAAGCCTAAGTGGATCAGCTGCTCAATGTCCAAGTTGAAAGCCTTCTGAGCCTCGTCAAAACAGTGGAGCGAGGCAGCAAAGGAGAATGCCTTAGAATGGCAGAATTTGATGATGGCCTCCTTGCTTGCCTTCTCGATGCGCTCGGGAAACTATGTGATTATGTCCGCATATTTCTTCTCAGCTATGTTAGACTTTGTGACCCACCCGTTCCGGTCATCCATCAACTTCTTGTGGTTCTCATTGAGGGTATTGTAGTCTGTGCGGTATTTCTTCCGAGCAGACTCCGACTTCTTAAGATCATCCTCCAGCTTCTTCACGTATGCCTGTATTTTGTCATGTTCGGTTTGGAGAGATAAAAACTTGGCCTTCTCCACATCCAGCTCCTCTTGGATCTGAGTTGGGTCATTCGAGAGCGCCATCTTCTTATATTTTTCTTTGCGCTCGAAATAGACAGTGGCGCACATCTGAAGATTTTTGGCCCTCGGGAGTACTTGCTGCATTTTTCAAAGGGAAAAGGCATTCCATACTTAGTATCTTTTAAGAGAATAAGGAAATGTTTGAATACTGTGAAATAAGAAGACTTACAGAGATGAGGGCATGGATCATGTCCGCAGCCACCTTTTCGGTGTTCTGGGAAAACAGCGCCTGGTGGTCCCCTGTGAACTGGACCCTCTCATAGAGCCCATGGGTGATGGACCTGAAGGGGTGCGCTAGCTCAGCAGGATGGGACCCTCGTTGGGTAAGCGCTCAAAATGCCTATCCCCTACTCGGTCAAAATTCCATAAACAATCCTCATCGGAAGAAAAGGTGTCACCGTCACCTTGTGTACCCTCGACTACTTGCTTACCCTTGCCCATTATGGGGATGGCATCGGGCATCCTTTTACTCTTCCGGGATGCTTGGGTGTTAGCCCCTTGGTGCTCGCTAATGACCACGTTCGAGCGTGGCCTCATTGACTCAGGGACCGGAGAAGTGGCTCCCCTAGTGTTGGTAGCATCTGTCGGTCTGGGGATGATCCTCGTTTCAGTGTTGGTTGTTCGGTTTTCTCCGCGGCATCGGGGTTGTTGGGCAGTGCTGGAACTTGCCCCTTGATGGCCCCCGCGACAATCATCGCGATCAGCCCCTCGGCCGCGTGGGTTTTGTTGGTTATCTTGGGGTTGCGCTCATTGTTGACGGTTGCGAGCGTTGACAAAGTTGGCGACGTTACGAATGTTTCCTCCTGCCATTATGATGTTTGCTCCTGGAAAATGAAAGAAGATCAGGGTTAAGCTTTTGTGTAAAATTCACAAAGTGCAAGTACAACTATGAAGTTAGTAGCCCTATCTAGAGTTAGTGCCCTAAGATCTAACCATCACTCTCCAGGTTCCGAGCGGGAGGATTGTTGAGGAAATGAGGGTCATTTGTAAGTCCACAAAGGAACATGACCTCTGCATCATCTATCAAATCCTTAGCTTGTATTAACCAGCCCTCGTCCTTCAGGGCACCTGCTAAGTCTTGAGCCCAGTTTTCAGGGAAAGTGGGTTCCAGACAGTGCCTCACGAGGGGACCCTCCCCATGTGAAATCCACTCTCGTGGGACCCCAAAATCGTCATCTTGTGGAGCCCTCACAAAGAAAATTTTTTCTTTCCATTCCACTCCATAGGTTGACGAGAGGGAATTGATCAGCTTCAAGCTAGCCTTCGCTTGAATGTAAAAGAAACCCGCCCTCGGAGACGAGCGAGGCGATCGGGCATCTTGGAATAAAGCATTAAAATTGCGCATGGAGGGCTGAAGGTGGTTATGAGTGCCAGGCCATTTGGAACGATATGTGAGGGGCTCAAGTTGAGATCATTGAGTATACTGGCTATTGGGACGGGAATAGGGAATCTCAAACACCCAAACACCACTGAGTCCTTGAAAACAGCCATCTCTCCGGGTGGGGGGTTGTTAGCCCGCTCGTGAGGAGCTGGGATCCTCCATCTGAAGCGCTCGTCCCAGAATATTTGAGTCATCATAGAGGTTATCTCCCCAAAGGTAATTGTGCTTGGAGTCTCCTCAGGGGGCCTCTCAGTGGCCTGCATACCCGGGCCCTCGCCCTCGGCCGATCCTTTGGTTTTCTTGGCTCTCTTGGTCTTTTTCTTGCACTTGGCTGGTGGTTGTTCTGATGGTCCCGTGGCCTCCTCATCGAGGGCCGGCGGCGATAGGGCTACTATCACCATATGACGATGAAGGTGAGTTGTGCTCTCAGTAATTGGCAAAGTCACCCCTTGCCGTTCCGCCTTCATCACCATGTTCATCTCTTCAAAAATATGATTCACACCTTCCGGATTCCTCTCTTCCATGGCAGAAACTGCCGCATCCAATTCTTCATCCCCGGGGGAATCAGGATGTGATGAACTATGGGTAGCCATCTTCTCAACCTCACGAGTGAATTCTTCAACATGATCCCTCGACATGGTTTTTGGTAGATTGAAGGAAATATGGGGATTTTGGGAAGAGGAAAATTTACAGAAAAGATTGATACTACTACTCTAGGGTTAGCGGGAAGAAGTTAGAAGATGAGAAAGATTACTTACGGCGAGAAAGTTCTTGGGAAGTCTTGTTGCTGTGGATTTCTCTGCAGATTGCTTTGGAAGCTTGGTGATATGCTATAAAAGTTTTGGATGCGTAAAAGATTAGAATGATTTGAGTTCCCTTATTTATAGGTGAAGGGGTTGGTACGTTTCTGACATTTAATTTCAAAAGGTAGTCATTTCCTGCCTAGATAACCGCCCACTTTCGTGTCCCGTCACCCACATCCCAAGATTCACACGCTGTTTCCTGGAAAGTCGTACCCACCTCCTTATCAGCATTAAAAACGGAATGACGCAAGCCGCCAGTTGATAGGATAAGCATTTAATGCTTAAATCAGAAGAAGATTTCCCATCAAGCCACCTTTCCTCCCGAGCGCTGCCCTCGAATTGTTTGACGGATTTGAATTCTACAGCCCTCATGCTAAGGACTACAGAATTGGGGGGCAAAATGATAGGGTCAAAACACGCTTGGCCTACGTTTTGACACGTGGCGCCACCAGTGAATGACGCGTGGCCTCTTATTCCCCCATATAAGCTTTCCCCCGAGCGTCATTCTCCCCTCGGTTGCTAAGTCCCGCATGAAACGTGTCGTTACCATCGCTAGACATGTGGTTCTCATGGCCGCTCAATCACGAGCGTCATTCTGGCTTCCCAGCATGCCTTGATTCCGCCAAGGGATTGGCCCTCGAGTGCTCACTCCCCTCGGATGAGCTTCTACATGCAAGCAAACTAAGGGGCCAAGCTCCCCCTCATCTCATAGCCTTGACTCAGATCCACCCACAGGTCCTATAGCCCATCAGGCTCATGGTTGACCCGAGCGCGCTCATGGCCCTGGTTAACCAACCCAAAAATGGCTCTCTGACACCCCGTACATGTCCGCGCACTTGCCACTGTTGCCCGCACCACCTTTTTCACCAGTTTTTGCAGGAGATTCCTCTTAGGTTTCTCCTCATTGCGCCACGTGTTGAGGCGACATTAGGGCAGGACCACAAGGGGTAAATTACCAAAGAGTCCCTGACCCACAACTATAAATAGTAGTCTTCATCTCCATCTCTGTAAGCAATCTTCCATTACAGAAACCCTTACATTCATTCACCTCTTTCAGATCATCATCTGACTTGAGCGTAGGAGAGCTAAACTGGGTATCACCCCCAGTTCCCCCAGCTTGGCCATCTGACCTCTTCTTCTTTGGTGTTTGTCCTAGCAGGTTGAACCCACTATTCATCCGGTGAGTTTATTCCGGTTTTCCCACATCAAACAAATTCTAAAGTGATCGGAGTTGGACACCTCAGATTCTTACCCATCAGGTATATACATTAAAATTAAGTATTTCTTCTTTTACTAACTATTCTTTATCTCTTTTTTATATTATCTTCGCTATTTGATCTTGCATTCCATTTTCTTATTTGTATTTCTCTAATGAGTATTATTTCAAATTTATGTTAATTTTTTTTTTTTATAATTAAGTTATGTATGTAATAGAAATAATTAAAAGAGTATATTTATATAAAAATTTAAGGAATGTTTAATCGAATACTATAAAAATTATTTATAAAATTAGATTATATTTTATTTTTGTATGCACACACATTGAGTCTCTTTAGGATTATTAATTAAAAGTAACTTTGGTCTAACGACCTGACATTCTAAATTGTGGTATATTAAGTCGTAAGAAACCAAAAATGCTATTTATACTTTTACGTATTTAATTTATAGTTTATTATATAAACTAAAGGAAGATTATGTGTTTAGTTAGATGTAGATAATTACAATTATATTACTATATTAGTATTAGTTAATTTAAAAATATTATATTAGAAATAATTAATTTATTGAAAAATATTTTATGTAAATTATTCAATTATATTATTTTGTTAATTAGATAAGTTTATAGAATTATAATATGATATTAATTTATGAAAGTTTATGAATTTAGATAATTAAAACTATGGGCTTATATAATTAAACTTATATTAGAATTGATTTATTGAAAGTTATCTTATGTAACTTGTTCAATTTAAATAATATTTTATTTTACAAAATTATAAAAATTTATTAAAATTTATAAAGTGAATCAATTTGTTGTTTTTTGATTCGTTTTTAGATATATCTTATTATAACATTTTAAATTATAGACCTTAAAATTAAAAAATAGACAATTTATATCATAAAATTTGAATACAATTAATTGATATATTAATATTAAAACAATTCTTGTTGAACTATATATATTTTTTTGGGGTAAGTTGCAGAAATTTTAATTCTACCAAGAGTCCTATTTTAAGTTGATAATTACTTCTTAAATATAGTTAAATTAATAATTTATAACATGTATTTACATTATTATCCTTGACTAATAGTTATTGACGTAATTATATTGTGAGGATATTTTAGGCGATCCGCATTTTGTAAGAAACCAAAAACCCACTTGTGCTTTTATAATATATATAGAATTCATTTTTACATTTTCTATTTTTATTTAATATAATTTAATTTATAAGTTTTTTTTGAATCAAATGTATGATATTATATTAAAGTAACACAAATACATCTTCACATAAAGTAAAATATTGTTCCTTGTATAATCGTATACATTAATTTTAGTAAATAAATACATTTAAATATATGAATACAAATTCAATAAGTATTTATATTATTAGTAAAGTAATAAACTTAATATGGACTAATATTGATCTAAATTGTAAATTTGCACCAAAACTTTTTGTAGAGTCTTTAGTTTAACCTAATTTTAGTTTTTAATTTTTTTTTCTTTTATCAATTCGACTTCTCCGTATTTCTATGGTATCGAGCACTTTTTTTTTTTTGTATGTGTGTTTATTTATTTTCAACTGTACAATTTAATATTTTATTTTATTACTTATCACAAGTTAAAATGTTAGTAAAAATTATATCAAAAATATCTATCTATATTATTTTTAATAATTATTTGAATTGACTTTTAATTTTTGTATTTATTTTAAATAATTATTCCTTTGAATTTTTTTATTTATCCCTTTTATTTTTATCTAGCATTTTTTTTTTATTTATATTTTTTAATGAGTATTATTTAAGATTAATTTTATTTTATGTTTATCATTTATGTATGTCCTATAAATGGTTAATTAAAAGAGTATATTTATATAAAAAATTGGAGGAATGTTTAATTGAATAATATAAATAAATAATTATAAAATTAAAATATATCTTGTTTTTATGTGCACACGCATTGCATTTTTCCTTAACTTTAAATAACTTTAGTTAGACCTGTAATTTGGCATGTGGAATATTCTTTTGAATTAGTAACAAAATTTTAAAATTTATTAAAATTTATCTATTATAATACATCTAATCACTTATTGAACTATTTAAGTATGTATTTCTTTTTCCATTTCAAAATTTTATCTACTTTTTTGTTTTTCATTTTTATACTTGTCTCTATCTATCGATTTTTTTCCACACTCTTAAATAGTTTCATATATTTCTCTTTAGTTTTAGTTGTATAATTAAATTATTTCTTTTTTATTTATCAATAAGTAATAATAAAATTTAATAGTAAAAATATATATTTATGTGAAACGCAATAAATATTTATTTTTATATTATTAATTTTATTTTTAAATGTATAAATATCTTAAAATATAACTTATAACTAATTTATTAATTTTAGAAAGAGTTCTTACTATGATGCTTTATATATTTTCTATAGATTGGAATACTATTGATTCTGTTGAGTTCTATTTTCAATCAAATAAGTATTTTTAAAATTTTTAAATATAATAACATCTTATAATAAAACTTATATTAATTAATTTTAAAAAGAGTCTTCATTATTGTATATGTGTCTATAGATTGAAGGAGTCTTGATTCTAATTTACTGAAGAGTTCTATTTTCACTCAAATAAGTATTTTTAAAATTTCTGAAATAAAATAATATATAGTATGATTTACCAAATTACCCTCTAGTTTTATATTGTTAAAAGTATTATAGTGAGGATATTTTGGCCGATCACAAAGTTTCAAGAAACCAAAAAACCCAACTCGCACTTTTATAATATACTAGTGAAATGAACGTGCGTTGCACGTTTATCATTTAATTTTATTTAAATAAGTTTAGCTATTATGTTTATTGAATAAATTAAAATATTTAAAATATCTAATTTGATTAAATAAATATATTAATATTCTTGATGAACTATTTTGATCTTAAAAAACTACACGTACAAAATATTTATATGAAATCTCTATTTCAAATTAAATACAATAAGTAGAAATTCAAAGTAGAGAAACATTCAAATTAAAAAAAAAATTGAAATTATATTATTATATAAAAAAAAGATTTAAAGTGTATAATAATTTGTTCAAATAATTCTAGCTTTTAAGCATAAGTAATAGTTTATAACTTTCAAATATATTTAATAAATAAAAAGACATATATAAAAAAGGGTTAATCCTGATCGCCCTCTGTGCTTTTAATATTTTTTAAAGGTTAGGGGGGTGAATGTTAAAAATCAAAGTATAGGAGGGAAAGTGCAAAACCCCCCCAAAGGACAGGGGGCGACCAAGATTAGCCCTATAAAAAATATAGACATAAACCTAAACGATCATATAAAATGCTATATTAATTATATATACTTTATTCTTTCTATTGTTTGATTTTCTTTAATAAAATTTGTGATTTATTTTTAATTTTCTTTATGAAGTCTTGGAGAATCTTTTCTCATTCAAAATGTAAAACTTATATTCACTTTCAAAACTATGACTTTTGCACCTTATCTTTCTCTATAATTTCGATCTCGATTCCATCATTTAAAATGGAAATATTATTATTATTATTACTTTTTAATTTCATAATCTTGAGAAATTGTATTTTTGGTATATCATTATCACTGTTGGGTTCCTTCCTAATCACTCTTTTCTATCATTTTATCTCCTATTCTTTCTTATACCTTTAATGATTCTTCTTACCTTATTTATAGATATCAGACTCGTCTTAGTCACAATTACTCATTCTCTTCTTAACCTAGATTTGTTCTTATCTTCAAGCTTAGTTATGATATATTTTATAGAGTCTCATATGTGCTAACCTCTCTTGGTTTTACTCTCACCGGTTCGCCTCACGCCGCTTCCTCAGTTTCCTACCTGATAGAGAACTGACCAGCCTACTCCTCAGGCGAGTTGATCTTAGGTTTGTTTCCATTATAGGCCTAATGAGTATGTCCCCAACAATCACTAATTTTAGCATAATTACCTTAAACTAAATATATCCATCTCTCAAAACTGTGGGTTTGGCATATCATCATTTTCAGTATTATCTCATTTCCTAAAAACTCACTCCATAATTTTAGTTTGATTTAATGAGTATTTTTATTTTTCTTTCTCCGTCTTCTTTCTATTTTTTTATTTGATTTCACAATCGAAAAATGCTCATTGCAGTTTTAGCTAAAGTTCTAGCTTCTGCACCCCCAATTAGTTCCTTAAGTTGTTTATACTTTTCATGCCCAGAATTCTACTAACCTACTATTTAAACCATTTGGCACATAAGGTGAGAACAACATATGTAATTTGCTGAAATTTAATTTGAGACCCAACGCCTTGCGAAACGCCTCAACCACACTTTGAATGCACTTTGCTCCATCCACGGTTGCTTTGGCTCCCAATATTAAGTTGTGCACAAAAAGCAAGTTTGAGATGTGAGACCTTTTCTAACATACCGTAATTGGCTTCCAGGTTTGACTGAAATGGTCTCCTCAATTGTATACGTAAGTTGTTGCATGTAGAATATACAAACAAATAAGGTGAGAATGATTGCCTTATCTAATGTTACACATCCGTACAGCCTCCGTCGGTTCACCATTCTATAGAATTTTTGATTGTATCCTCTACATTCTGCTCATAATGATATTAATGATTTTCTTTGAGAATTTGAAGAAAGTTAAAGTTTTTCTCAAAAAATTCTATCGAATTTTATCGTACGTCTTTTCAAGATTCAATTTCAGCACCATGCCCTTTTTTATCGTTGGAGTTATGTAGTATTCATAACACTTCTTTAGGCATCAAGATATTGTAATGGGTGTCTCGGCCGGGAATGAAGTTATTCTGGTTCGATCACATAATTTCTTTAATATACAGCTTAAACGAAGTATAATTATCTTGATAATAATTTTTGAGCAATACATTAACATAATGGCCCGAAACTCGTTTATTTTTCTAGAGCATTAATTTTTTAAATTAGGGAAATAAACAATCGATAATCCTTCTTTGGAATTGATTCTCTCTCCATGCAATCATTGATGAAGTTCACTATCGAGTCTCCAAATATATCCTTAAAGGTTTTAAAAAGTAAGTTTGGCAATCATCTACTCCCAGTGCTTTGTAAAGGTGCATGCTCTTCACTATCCTCAAGATTTTCTCATTTGAGGTCATTCTTGCCAAGTTATTTTTCCGCTAACACCTTAGGGTTCGTTGGTGCATGCTAATACCAAGACTCATTACCTCTTTAATGGTATCTTCATTGAATAGTTTGGTGTAGTACTCCCAAGTGTGTGGCTTCAGTTAATCATTATTGGTTGCCCATTCATAGCTTATTTTGAGAGCATTCATCTGGTTTCTCATTCTTCTTGTTATGGTTGAGAGATGAAAGAAATGTGCATGTTTATCCCTTGAATTGGAGCCAATTAATTCTCGATTCTTAAAATCAAATAATTTCTTCTTATTGAAATAGTTTGTTATATCCTACCATTAATTCTTTCTCCAAATCTTTTGAATATTTACCTTGCTTGACTCATGCATAACGCTCTGAAAATTCTTTGTATTCTTTTCTATTTTTTCGCTTTTCGAGCACATTGAAAACTGTTCAAGGACCATTATTTTGGAGTAATGATCTGAAGTCAAAATGTCCTTCAAGTTTTGATTCGGCCAATAAGTCGTGTATTTCTACTTTGAAAATGTAGATCTAAATTGATAACTGTTGTATCAATCTCATTCAAATTAAATTAGAAAATTCTCCATATTGTTTCTTGAGCTGACACTCAATCTAACATCTTGAAAATTTTAATCTAATCTTCGAAATTTTGTTTATCATTATACGCAATATTAATTCTCATTTTGCCATGTCCTTTATAAATATATTTGTAAAGATATTTTACAGTTGTCCTTAATTTTGGTAAGCATGGGTATATATATTAAAATTAAGTATTTCTTCCTTTACTAACTATTCTTTATCTCTTTTTTATATTATCTTTGTTATTTGATCTTGCATTCCATTTTCTTATTTGTATTTCTCTAATGAGTATTATTTCAAATTTATGTTAATTTTTTTTTATAATTAAGTTTATGTATGTAATAAAAATAATTAAAAGAGTATATTTATATAAAAATTTAAGGAATGTTTAATCGAATACTATAAAAATTATTTATAAAATTAGATTATATTTTATTTTTATATGCACACACATTGAGTCTCTTTAGGATTATTAATTAAAAGTAACTTTGGTCTAACGACCTGACATTCTAAATTGTGGTATATTAAGTCGTAAGAAACCAAAAATGCTATTTGTACTTTTACGTATTTAATTTATAGTTTATTATATAAACTAAAGGAAGATTATGTGTTTAGTTACATGTAGATAATTACAATTATATTACTATATTATTATTAGTTAATTTAAAAATATTATATTAGAAATAATTAATTTATTGAAAAATATTTTATGTAAATTATTCAATTATATTATTTTGTTAATTAGATAAGTTTATAGAATTATAATATGATATTAATTTAAGAAAGTTTATGAATTTAAATAATTAAAACTATGGACTTATATAATTAAACTTACATTAGGATTGATTTATTGAAAGTTATCTTATGTAACTTGTTCAATTTAAATAATATTTTATTTTACATAATTATAAAAATTTATTAAATTTATAAAGTGAATCAATTTGTTGTTTTTTGATTCGTTTTTAGATATATCTTATTATAACATTTTAAATTATAGACCTTAAAATTAAAAAATAGACAACTTATATCATAAAATTTGAATACAATTAATTGATATATTAATATTAAAATAATTCTTGTTGAAATATATATCTTTTTTTGGGTAAGTTGCAAAAATTTTAATTCTACCAAGAGTCCTATTTTAAGTTGATAAGTACTTTTTAAATATAGTTAAATTAATAATTTATAACATGTATTTACATTATTATCCTTGACTAATAGTTATTGACGTAATTATCGTGAGGATATTTTAGGCGATCCGTATTTTGTAAGAAACCAAAAACCCACTCGTGCTTTTATAATATACTAGTGAGGTGAACGTGCGTTGCACGTTTATCATTTAATTTTTTTAAATAAATTTAGTTATTATATTTATTGAACAAATTAAGAGATTAAAAATATTTATTTTGATTAAATAAATATACACATACAAAAATATTTATATGAAATTTCTCTTTCAAATCATCTACGATAAGTAGAAATTCGAAGTAGAAAACATCCAAATAAATAAGCAATAAAAATATTTGAAATTTTGTTATTATATAAAAAAATATATATTTAAGTTTCTCGCTTTTAAGCATAAGTAATAGTTCATAACTTTCAAATATATTTAATAAAATGAAAAGACATGTAAAAAATATAGAACAAAACCTAAAAGATCACCCAATTTTGCCGGTAGATCATCCTAAACGTAGTAATCATCTTGAAACTTATGACATATTCTCATCAGTTTATCGGTCATCATGTTAGTTTCTTTTTCTAGAGATTTATTTAATTCAACTTTCGTATGGCCTTTGGAGTAAACTTTATCAATTAAATTACATTTCTCATTTGTTCCATTTCAATATCCTTCATTGTTATCCATTTCATTACCATCTTCGAGTCAATACCCACTTTAGTCATCGAAAAGTGTCTTTCCCAAGTTAGTGTTAATACTCCGCGTAAGCTCAATAAATCCACTATATTATTTAAACTCTACTAATATCCATAGCGTATCCTAACACCCATATTCAGCTGTCGTCTAGAATGACGGCCCTGTCATCTCAAATGATTCCCCTGGTTATAAAAGCTCACCTCAGAGTTTAGTTTCACCAATCCTTTCTCGGGTTTATTCCACGATAACTCAGTGCATATTTTTCTTTTATCTGTATTTTTTGTCCACACTAATTAGTGTTGAGGTTTCATTAACTCTTTTATGTGACGAAGAGTGGAACTTCTAAGTTTCATAACATTTTGATAGCTCCATCGGTTCCATATTTTTCAAAGATTTTAAAGCGTCAAGATCAAGACAATCCATGCATGATAATCAGATAACATATTACTCTGAATTTTGTTATAAAAGCTCTCTTTGAGACCGTTCGACACTCGCATGCCATGGAAATTTCGTTCAGTTTGTGCATCAATAATCTTATCTGACATCCGAAGTGCGAATAGACAACTTCTGAGCATGTAGTCCACATATTCATGTCCTATATAGCAGCATGTACATACATCACTTTTTCTAAATTTTTTGTCATATTTCAGTACATTCATGAGCAAGCTACCATGTTAGCAAGCCACAAGAAAATCTTAAACTTTTGGGGACAAAGTAATTTTCAAACTCATTTCCAATTTTTCTCCCATGTCTCATCCGACACCATAAGTAGACTATAACCGATTTATAGGACAATTTGTCGTTAGTTGACCCAATCAAAACTCTCTTATCTCCGTTATCATGCAATGCAATTAGGACATTAAGTATCTCATCCACCACCTCCTTAAGCAATAACGTTTTCAACTTATGTAAGTTTCAGTTTTTATTTGTGCAGTGGATTACATACCATCAGATCTTTATCCTTCTCATGAATCTTATCTCCAAAGATGTCCGCTAGTTTGCTTGTGATAACCATCTATCATTCCATAGAGACGTCCATTCAACTGGTTCTAACTATCCCCTTACATGCTCAGGAAGCCATAAGTGGAAGCTTATGTTCAAGAATGAGAACATCCTAGCAGCAATAACCATCTTGAACCTTATGACCTATCCTCGCCAATTTATCCATCATCATGTTTCTTTCTCTCGAGATTTATTTAATCAAAGTTTCTCAAAATCTTTGGAGTAACCTTCGCCAATCAAATATTACATTTCTCATTAGTTGTTTTTGAGTATCCTTCATTGTTATTCATTTAACGACCGTCTCCAAATTAATCACCACATTAATTTTTGAAAAGTATCTCTCCAAAGTTAGTTTTAATCTTTTAGGTAAGTTCAATAACTTTGCTACATTATTGAAACTATACCAAGACTCGTAACATATATATCCTAGCATTCATCTCCGATTGCCATCTCGAATGATGCCCCTGTTGGTGTAGTTATAAAAGCTTCAATCCGATTTTAGTTTTACCCATCACTTCTCGAATTTATTTCACGACAACTAAGTGCAGATTTTCTTTTGCCTGTGTTTTGTGTTCTTATTGATTATTACTAAGGTCGTAGATAACTCTTTTATGTGGCGAATAATAACATTTCTAAGCTTCATAACATTTTGATAGCTCCATCGGTTCCATGTTTTCCAAAAATTTTAGAGCGTCAAGATCAACGCAACCCACCCAGGATATTTTAGGAGCATATTACTCAGTATTTTGCTACTAAAGCTCTCTTTGAGCCCATCCGACACTCGCAAGTTTTCCCTAAATTTTCTATCATACTCTAATACATTTGTAAGCAAGCTATCATAGTGGCAAAGCCACAGGAAAATCTTGAATTTTTGGGGTGAAAATTACCTTTAAAGTTTTTTCTTGCATGTCTCATCCGACGCCATAAAGTAGAGTATTGTCATTTTATAGGAGAATTTATCTTTAGTTGACACAATTCATTCTCTCTTATCTCCATTATCATGCAGCGCGTTAGGATACTAAGTACCTCATTCACCACCTCTTTGGACGGTGATGTTTTCAACTTATTTAGGTTTCAATTTTTATCTTTTCCAATGAGATTACATTCCATAAGATCTTTATCCTCCTCATGAATGTTATCTCCAAAGATGTCCGTCAGTTTACCTTGTGATAACCATCTATCATTCCATAAAGATGTCCCTTCACCGTTCCCAATCCTCCATTTTTAAAATGGTTCCACCATCCAAATGTTTTTAATTATCCCCTTCCATGCTCGGGAAACCCATAAGTCGAGGCTTATATTCGATCAAGAATGTTATCCCTTTTTAAATATTTTTTTGATGTATAACGCCATCTCCTTGTTAAGCATTCTTCATCCCGTTTTAGTTAGCATCACTATATTTTCTTTTGGGCTTCTCTAAAACCCAATCCACATTCTTACTTCTTTGCAGTCACCTTCTTTCACTCTACAAGATGGGTTCGTTCCTTGTTATATTAATCGCCTAAAGAAAGTTGTGCTTGAGTGGATCAAGTTTATCGTACATCTGATTAGGGAACCAATTTGTGTGCATGTGGTTGATGGAGATCGAGATAGTGATGGACTTAATAAGTGTCATTCTTCAACAAATATTTGTCATTTTGGCTTTCTATCCCAAGAGATGCTTTTCGACTCTATTAATCACAATCGGGAAATGCTCATTATAATTACAACTAAAGTTCATTTGTACCCCCCAAATAGTTCCTTAAGTTGTCTGTATTTTCCATACCCAGAATTCTACTAACCTACTGCTTTAAATCATTTGTCATATAAGGTGCAAACAACACATGTGATTTGTATAAGTTTAATTTCAGGCCCAACTCCTTGCAAAACGTCTCAACCACACTTTTAATGCAGTTTGCTCCATCCACGATAGGTTTGACTCCCAATATTAAGTCGTCCGCAAAAGGCAAGTGTGAGATCATGTAAGAGCTTATCTAATATACCATAATTGGCTTCCAGGTCCGGCCGAAATGGTCTCTTCAATTATATATGTAAGTTGTTCCATGCATATTACAAACAAATAAACCGAACGTGATTACCTTATCTAATGCCACACATCCGTACAACCTCCGTTGGTTCACCATTCTATAGAGTCTCCGATTGTATCCGCTACATTCTGCTCATAATGATATTGATGATTTTCGTCGGGAATTTGAAGAAAGTTAAAAGTCTTTTTTGAAATTCCACTGGGTTTTTTCGTACGCAGTTTCAATATTCAATTTCAGCACCATGCCCCTTTTTTATCGTTGGAGTGATGTAGCATTCGTAACACTTATTCAGGCATCAAAATATTGTAATAGGTGCCTTGGTCGGGAATGAAGCTATTCTAGTTCGATCCCGCAATTTTTTTAATATACGGTTTGAACGAAGTATAATCATCTTGGTGATTATTTTGAGCAATATGCTGCACAACGTAATTGGCTAAAACTCGTTTATTTTTGTCGAGCATTAATTTTTGAAATTAGACAAATAAACACCCGATAATCTTTGTTGGTTGCTCATTCATTGTCTATTTTCAGAGCATTCATCTGATTCCTTCTTCTTCTCATTATGGCTGATAGATGAAAGAAACTTGTTTGTTTATCCCTAAATTTGAGCCAATTAATTCTCAACTCTTAAACCGAATAATCTCTTTTTGTTGTAATAGTTTATTATATTCTGCCCTCAATTCTTCCTCCAAATCATTTGAATATTTACCTTGTGTGTATCATGCATAATGCTTTAGAAATTCTTTGTATTTTTGTTTTATTTTTTTTTTTGCTTTTCGAGCACATTGAAAACTATTCAAGAACCATTGTTTCTGGGCAATGATCCCAAGTCAAAATGTCCTTCAAATTTTGATTCGGTCAATAAGTTGTATATTGCTACTTTGGAGAATGTAAAAATAAATTGATAACTATTGGATCAATCTCATTTAGATTAAATTAAAAAAATTTCCATATCATTTCTTGAACTCACACCAAATCTAACATCTTGAAATTTTTAATCTAATCTTCAAAATTTTGTTACCATTACGCTTTATTCACATATATTTGTAAAGATATTTCACAGTCGTTCTTAATTTTGGTATGCATGTGCATATACATTAAAATCAAGTGATTCTTTTTTTTAACCAACTATTCTTTATCTCTTTTTTATTTAATTTATCCCTTTTTTATATTCTCTTTGTCATTTGATCTTGCATTCTATTTTTTTATTTGTATTCTTCTAGTGAGTATTAATTTGAGCAATATGTTGCACAATGTAATGAGCTAAAACTCGTTTTTTTTTTTTTTTGTAGAGTGTTAATTTTTGAAATTAGACAAATACACACCTGATAATCTTTGTTGGTTGCTTATTTATTGTCTATTTTCAGAGCATTCATCTGATTCCTTCTTCTTCTCATTATGGCTGACAGATAAAAGAAACTTGTTTGTTTATCCCTAAATTTGAGCCAATTAATTCTCAACTCTTAAAGCCAAATAATCTCTTGTTGTTGCCATAGTTTGTTATATTCTGCCCTCAATTCTTCCTCCAAATCATTTGAATATTTACCTTGTTTGTCTCATGCATAATGCTTTAGAAATTCTTTGTATTTTTGTTTTATTTTTTCGCTTTTCGAACACATTGAAAACTGTTCAAGAACCATTGTTTCTGAGTAATGATCCCAATTCAAAATGTCCTTCAAGTTTAGATTCGGCCAATAAGTTGTATATTGCTACTTTGGAGAATGTAAAAATAAATTGATAACTATTGGATCAATCTCATTTAGTTTAAATTAAAAAAAATTTCATATCTTTCTTGAACTGACACCCAATCTAATATCTTGAAATTTTTAATCTAATCATTCGGCCAATAAGTTGTATATTGCTACTTTGGAGAATGTAAAAATAAATTGATAACTATTGGATCAATCTCATTTAGTTTAAATTAAAAAAAATCTCATATCTTTCTTGAACTGACACCCAATCTAATATCTTGAAATTTTTAATCTAATCTTCAAAATTTTGTTACCATTACGCTATATTAATTCTCGCATATATTTGTAAAGATATTTCAACTCGTTCTTAATTTTGGTATGCATGTGCATATACATTAAAATCAAGTAATTCTTTTTTTTAAACCAACTATTCTTTATTTCGTTTTTATTTAATTTATCTCTTTTTTATATTCTCTTTGTCATTTGATCTTGCATTCTATTTTTTTATTTGTAATCTTCTAGTGAGTATTATTTCAGATTTATGTTTATTTTTTTTATAATTGATTTTATATATATAGTAGAAATAATTAAAAGAGTATATTTATATAAATGTTTAATCGAATATTGTAAAAATTATGTATAAAATTAGTTTATATCTTATTTTTATATGCACACATATTGAGTTTTCTTAGTATTCTTAATTTAAAGTAACTTTGGTCTGAGAACCTACAATTCTAAATTGTAGAATTAAGAAACCAAAAACGCTATTCATCTTTTGAAGAATTTAGTTTATATTTTATCATATAAACTAAAGGAAGATTATATGGTTAGTTTGATTTAGATAATTAAAATTATATTAATATTAGTTATAAAAATTATTATATTAGGATTAATTAATTTATTGAAAAATATTTTATGTAAATCATAAATTATATTATTTTGTTAATTAGATAAGTTTATAGAATTATAATATGATTATAATTTAAGATATGGATTTAGATAATTAGAACTATGGACTTATATAATTAGACTTACATTATGATTGATTTATTGAAAGTTATTCTACGTAACTTATTTAAATAATATTTTATTTTACATAATTACAAAATTTTATAAAGTGAATCAATTTGTTGTTTTTCAATTCATTAGATATATCTTATTATAACATTTTAAATTATAGGCCTCAAAATTAAAAAAACAGGCAACTTATATTATAAATTTTGAATACAATTAATTAAAATTATAGAATTAAGAAACCAAAAATGCTATTCACGCTTTGAAGTATTTAGTTTATATTTTATCATATAAACTAAAGGAAGATTATATGATTAATTAGATTTAAATAATTAAAATTATATTAGTATTAGTTAATTAAAAATATTACATTAGGATTAATTAATTTATTGAAAAATATTTTATATAAATCATTAAATTATATTATTTTGTTAATTAGATAAATTTATAGAATTATAATATGATTATATTTTAAGAAAGTTTATTGATTTAGATAAATAGAACTATGGACTTATATAATTAAACTTACATTATGCTTGATTTATTGAAAATTATTTTATGTAACTTATCTAAATAATATTTTATTTTACATAATTACAAAAATTTATTAAAATAAAGTGAATCAATTTGTTGTTTTTCAATTCATTAGATATATCTTATTATAACATTTTAAATTATAGGCCATAAAATTAAAAAAATAGACAACTTATAATATAAAATTTGAATACAATTAATTAATATAGTAATATTAAAACAATCCTTGTTGAACTATATATCTTTTCTAGGTAAATTGGAGAAATTTTACTTCTACAAAGAGTCCTATTTTATGTTAATATGTGCTTTTTAAATATAATTAACTAATAATCTATAACATGTATTTACATTATTATCCTTGACTAATAATTATTGAAGTAATTGTTGTGAGGATATTTTAGGCGATCCGTATTTTGTAAGAAACTATTCGTGCTTTTATAAGATATATAGATATAGAATTCATTTTTACATTTTCTATTTTTATTTAATATAATTTAATTTATGAGTTTTTTTTTTTTGAATCAAATGTATGATATTATATTAAAGTAACACAAATACATCTTCACATAAAGTAAAATATTGTTCCTTGTATTATCGTATACATTAATTTTAGTAAACAAATACAGTTAAATATATGAATATAAATTCAATAAGTATTTATATTATTAGTAATGTCATAAACTTAATATGAACTAATATTGATCTAAATTGTAAATTTGCACCAAAACTTTTAGTAGAGTCTTTAGTTTAACCTAACTTTAGTTTTTAAATTTTTTTTTCTTTTATCAATTTGACTTCTCCGTACTTCTATGGTATCGACTACTTTTTTTTTTTTTTGGTATGTGGGTTTATTTATTTTCAACTGTACAATTTAATATTTTATTTTATTACTTATCACAAGTTAAAATGTTAGCAAAAATTATATCAAAAATATCTATCTATATTATTTTTAATAATTATTTGAATTGACTTTTAATTTTTGTATTTCTTTTAAATAATTATTCCTTTGAATTTTTTTATTTATCCCTTTTATTTTTATCTAGCATTTTTTTCTTATTTATATTTTTTAATGAGTATTGTTTAAGATTAATTTTACTTTTTTTTTTATCAGTTATGTATGTAGTATAAATGGTTAATTAAAA
Organism: Lantana camara; assembly: GCA_037501455.1. Classification (NCBI taxonomy): domain Eukaryota; kingdom Viridiplantae; phylum Streptophyta; class Magnoliopsida; order Lamiales; family Verbenaceae; genus Lantana; species Lantana camara. The sequence continues at coordinate 15,959,428 of CM074859.1, forward strand.
GAGTATATTTATATAAAAAATTGGAGGAATGTTTAATTGAATAATATAAAAAAATAATTATAAAATTAAAATATATCTTGTTTTTATGTGCACACGCATTGCATTTTTTCTTAATTTTAAGTAACTTTGGTTAGACCTATAATTTGCCATGTGGAATATTCTTTTGAATTAGTAACAAATTTTTAAAATTTATTAAATTTTATCTATTATAATACATCTAATCACTTATTGAACTATTTAAGTATGTATTTCTTTTTCCTTTTCAAAATTTTTTCTCCTTTTACATCTAATCTCTTATATATTGAACTATTTAAGTATGTATTTCTTTTTCCATTTTAAAATTTTATCTACTTTTTTGTTTTTCATTTTTGTACTTGTCTCTATCAATCGATTTTTTTTCACACTCTTAAATAGTTTCATATATTTCTCTTTATTTTTAGTTGTACAATTAAATTATTTCTTTTTTATTTATCAATAAGTAAAAATAAATTTTAATAGTAAAAATATATATTTAAGTGAAACGTGATAAATATTTATTTTTATATTATTAATTTTATTTTTAAATGTATAAATATCTTATAATATAACTTATAACTGCTTTATTAATTTTAGAAAGAGTTCTTACCACTACTAGAAAAACGCCCGATAGGAAATTTAGCAACGAAAATTATTCGTTGCTATTTAGCAACGGATATAGCAACGAAAAAAAAAATCGTGGCAAAATGCTTTAGCAACGGATTTTTCGTTGCTATTTATGAAAAAAAATAGCAAATGATTTTTCGTTGCTAAAATTAAATAATACAAAAAATAAATAAATTGGTATATATAGCGACGGAAATTCCGTTGCTATTAAAATAAAAACCTAATGAAAAGCAATATAATATTTGTAAATATTTGCAACAAAAAATCCGTTGCTATATGAAAGAAAAAATATATATATATAAAAAATATTAGCAACGAAAAATCCGTTGCTAATTTAGCAACGGATTTTTCGTTGCTATATAGAAGGAAAAAGGGAAATAAAAATAAACAAATATTTAAAATATTAGCAACGGAAAATCCGTTGCTATTTAGCAACGGATTTTTCGTTGCTATAAGGAAGAAATAAAAAGAAATAAAAATAAAAAAGATTAGCAACGGAAAATCCGTTGCTATAAACATATGAATAAAAAAAATTAAAATATTTATAATTTAGTGACGGATTTTTCGTTGCTATATGGAATAAAAATAAATGAATAATAAAAAATAGAGCAAATTACATTTTTGGTCCCATAGGATTGTGTCGTTTTCAATTTTGGTCCTATTCTTTTAGAATTAGACAAAAATAGTCCCGTTGGTTTCATTTTGTTACATTTTTTGTCCCAACCGTTAAATTTTGGACGGAACCATTAAGTGCATTTAAAAGTCAAATAAAATTTCACTGAAACAAAACACTAACGGAATGTATCCAAGTTGGTTGGATGCTCATTTTCTTTTCATGAGGTCCTGGGTTCAATCCTAGGCTCTCTCTTTTTTATATATGTATATATATATTTATTATACAATATATATTATTATTATAATATTATATAATATTTAATATATTGATATTATATATATCGTATATATATTATATATTATATAATATTATATACATATGTATATTATATATAAATATATAATATTTATAATACATATAACGTTATATACAAACGTATATTATGTATAATTAAATATAAAATATTTATAATATTTATACGTTTATATATATATATATATATATATATATATATATATATATATACATCTACATATACACTCACACACAATGTTATTTATATATAAGTATATATATATTATATAATATTTAATATATAGACATATATATCTTATATCTTAAATATTAAATAATAATTAATATTATATGTTTATATATAATATACGTACATATATATAATATGTGTGTATAATATACATTATAAATCATTAATATTAAGAAAAAAGTTTTTCATTTAACGTGTAACGGTTGCATAACACAATAATTTCTTAATATTTAGATTTAATTCTACAAATTTTAATATAAATTCATTATATTAAAAGAAAACTTCTTAATTTAACATCTAATGTACGGTTGCGAAACACAATAATTCCTTAGTGTATAGATATAATTCTATAAATTCAAATATAAATGTTTCATATTAAGAAAATAATTCTTTATATTAAGTTATTCAACTACAATTGCTAAATAATACAATAGTTCCTCAAAATGTAGATATTGTTCTACATATGTATAATTGAATAGTTCATATTGACATAAAATTAGTTCTTTATTCAACTACCAGCTAAATCTAATTATTTAATTATGTAAACTTTCATCTTTTTTTTATATGTCATAAAAACTTATACTTAAGTTCATATACATTACTATTATATATATACATATATATACATGCTTGCGGTTTATATAGAATTTAACACAATAATTCTTCAATATTTAGATATAATTCTACAAATTCAAATATAAATGTTTCATATTAATAAAATAATTTTTCATTAAGTTATTCAACTACGATTGCTAAATAATACAATAGTTTCTCAAAATGCAGATATTATTTTACTGATGTATAAGTGAATACTTCATATTGACATAAAATTAGTTCTTTATTCAACTACCAACTAAATCTAATTATTTAATTATGTAAACTTTCATTTTTTTTTATATGTCATAAAAACTTATACTTAAGTTGATATACAATATTATTATTATTATTATTATTATTATTATTATTATTATTATTATTATTATTATTATTATTATATATACATGTTTGGGGTTTATATTGAATTTAACACAATAATTCTTCAATATTTAGATATAATTCTACAAATTCAAATATAAATGCTTCGTATTAACAAAATAATTCTTCATTAAGTTATTCAATCACGATTGCTAAATAATACAAATGTATAAGTGAATACTTCATATAATATAAAAGTTCTTTATTCAAAAAACAATTAAATCTAATTATTTAGTTATGTAAAACTTTCATCCTTTTTTTTGTATGTCATAAAAAGTTATACTTAAGTTGATATACATTATATTTTTATCTCATAACTAAAACTTGAGATATGTAGTTAATTAATAAATATTTAAATTTTTAACGGAATACGTATTATAATATAAATAATTATATATTTAAAAATATTTTTATTTAAAATATATGATAACAAGTATTTAATTATTTAAATTAGTATATGAATATTTGATAGTGGTTAAATATAAAAAATTACATAATAATAACAACAATTGAGTTAGCCCAGCTGGTTTGGGGTTCAACCTTCTTCACATGAGGTCCAGGGTTCAATTCCTACCCAATGCGAATATGTGGAATTAATGTGTTGGCTCGCGTGGGGCTCGGCTCGGTTAGGTGGGGTCACCCGGGTCCCGCAAATGAATTTTTAATTTATTAATTTGAATTATTGGTTTTTGCAACGGAAATTCCGTTGCAAAAAGGCAGAAAATTAATTAATTATTGGTTGGTTTGCAACGGAAAATCTGTTGCTAAAAAAATCGTTGCTAAAACCGTTGCTAATTTTCGTGGGTAGTAATTCGTTGCTAAATCCGTTGCTATAAGTTCGTTGCTAATTCCGTTGCTAATAATTCATTGCTAAATCCGTTGCTACAGATTAGTCACGAGGGTTATAGCAACGGAAAATTTTCGTTGCTAAGCCGAAATCCGTTGCTAATAGGGCCAAAATTCGTTGCTATAGGGCGTTTTTCTAGTAGTGTACTATGATGCTTTATATATTTTCTATAGATTGGAATACTATTAATTCAGTTGAGTTCTATTTTCAATCAAATAAGTATTTTTAAAATTTTTAAATATAATAGCATCTTATAATAAAACTTATATTAATTAATTTTAAAAAGAGTCTTCATTATTGTATATGTGTCTATAGATTGAAGGAGTCTTGATTCTAATTTACTGAAGAGTTCTATTTTCACTCAAATAAGTATTTTTAAAATTTTTGAAATAAAGTAATATATAGTATGATTTATCAAATTACCCTCTAGTTTTATATTGTTAAAAGTATTATAGTGAGGATATTTTGGTCGATCACAAAGTTTCAAGAAACCAAAAAACCCAACTCGCACTTTTATAATATATATAGATATAGATAAAATAACATATATAATCGGGATAAGAATACTAGGTTGGGGAGTCTGTTCTAATTGGAAAAATTCATATTCATCCCTATGTTTTTCAATGAAAAATTCAACTGGAAAAATTCATATTCATCCCTATGTTGGGACCATAATTAATAATTCTTTACTAACTGGAAATAATTTAGTTTACTCCCCCTTATAAAAAAAAATTTATACTAACTACTCAGTTCAAATTTATAATTTTATTTCACTCCCCACTACTAAAAAAAATTTGATTTATTGTGAGAAAAATATTTGTTGGGGAAAATTAAAATTTTGTCACAATTAAATTTTAGGATAAAAAAAATTCATCACAAGTTCATCACAGTATCACCCTCGTATTAAGTTATTGTGACAAAATTTCTATTTCGTCACAAATGTTAATGTGACAAATAACTCTGCTCAATGTTGAATTATTTGTGACAAATCTATCCTTACATTATCTTAAAATTTTGTCATGAAAAAGCTTCTTTTCTCACAATAAGTAGTTGAATAGTTTAAAAAATGGTATTTTTATGACAAACAATTTCCTCACAATTTAACGAGTCTTTACCATAGAAACTTGTTACAATTATGAGGAAAACATTTGTCACATTAATTTTGATGCAATACTTCTTGAAATCTTGTTGTGAGGAATTATTTCCTCAAAAATAAGATATAATTAGTACAATAATATATTTATTTAGTATTTTTATAAACAATGCTTTTGTATTGATATCATTATGAGATTCTGCATTTCATCATTAAAGAAATCAAATTAATCTAAAAAATAACACAAATTAATCAAAAAAAAAACAAGTAATTTACATAGATCAATTGGCTGCCATGAGCAAAGTAGCTAATTAATATGTAGTTAACAAAAACTAACTGCATTAAAAAAAAAAAAGAGTAAGGCAAAATAAATTCTATACACTTACATATCCTATCAAATGGGTAGCACACAGTTAATCCCAAAATATATTATACTTAACTTTAATTAGCACCGCCGTCATCTTTGTAGGTCAAATCTGTAAACCAACAAATAGAAATAAGAATATATCTCAAAATTTAAACATAGAATGATTAGATTAAATAACTAGTAGGAAATTAAGAGAGGTTCAAATTTCTTTCAACAATGAAATTTTACCTTGTCTGTGTCCGTGTCCAACACCGCACGGGGCCAAATTTTGAAGTGTCCGTGTATTAGACGTACTAGAATACTCACTAATTTGATTTGTGTCTAGGACTGGTATGGATACATTTTAGAGGGCTTCTATATTAAAGTCTCGAAGGAAAGAACCGATCGTGAAATGAAAAAATTCATTACCGCATGAAGAGTGTTTGAGGGTGGCTCAATACACTTCAAGAAAGCTTCTAGTAAGGTAAGTTGCTAACAAACTTTCTATTGAGCTTCTAAATAAAAATTTCAAGCCAACGATCCTTGTAGGAAATTTTTTTATTCCACTGTGTTTCGAATTCGTTTTCCAACATTATGTTCATGGCAACATAGTGTCAATCATCTCTCACTTATTAAATTTAAATACCAATTTGTAGTGTATCATATTTTTGTCCTTGCATCATAAACACTCACTTGTATACAAAAAGTCAAATGATAAATTATAAAATTAAATTATAATTTATATTTTATTTTTATTTAAATATACATACTTAATTTGGTTAGTAAAATCATTCATGTTTTCTTTAGATTAAATTAGTCTTATTTTAATTCTAATTTATAAGTTATTCTAATTTACATAAATACATATTTTTAACGAATTTAATACTTTATCATAAATATTTAGTGTTAGCGATATTTGCATTAAATCTAAAATATAAAAACTACAGTTTGTACTAAGAAGTCAAAACTATAAATCATCCTCATTAAATTAAAAAATTACAGATTCACTCAAATCGATTCGAATCCAACTAAAATAGTTCAATATTGAAAGTTTAGTAATTATGTACATATAACGAGAAATTTTTTATATTTATATAGAATTTTTAGAATATACGTACTAAGAAAATGATGGTTTTTAACAATAGTTATTAGCAAGTAACTTATATTTATTTGTGGATAAACAATCGCTTCGTACCGCCAACTGGTTACTTGGCTATTGTCGATGCATTACTTGTAGAAATTGTTCACTATCGGCCGGGGAAGGATATTTTTAGCTCTAGGATGCCATCAACATGATTGTGATCAATTATTGTGAGATAGCATTTGCGCCGATCATAATCATTTGCCTGACAATCTGGGCGCCTTTTTTTTTTTTTTTTGTGGTGCGACAGAGGGCAACCAAACAAAGCAACACAACTAATTGTAGCTCATATTGGGCAAGCAAACAAAGCAACACAACTAATTGTAGCTCATATTGAGCTCTTCAGGGGGAGCATCCCAGCACTTCTTCTCCACCTCCATAGACTGGCCAAGCTTGGCAAGTTTGTCCGCCACAGTGTTAGCTTCCCGCATGATATGTTTGGCAAGCTGGGCGCCTTTTTAGGTTAATGAGTGATCCCTATAGTTTGATGTGTCTTAGGAGTACGGATTTAGTGTATGCCCTTCTTTGGTTTTCATGTGTTGTAGGCTTTTTGTCGGGCATTTTTGCTTGTTTGAACTACTTAATCGTTGGATCTTGATTCTCAACAAATACGCTTGTTTTCCCAATTCGTTTGATATATGAAGTGGAACCCTCCATCTAACCCTATGGCTTTGGCCAAATTCCATTAAAAAAAAACTTATATTTATATAAAAAATAATTTAATTTGTAATTTTAAATTAATAATTTATTTCCCTAAGTTAAGTAAATTAAAAAATTAAAAAATGAATAGTAAACTCAGCACAAATTAATTATATTTTCTAATTAATTTTTAACCACCATCAATTAATTCTTACTTTATATACCATAATATTAATAGAAAAATATATAATCCATATTAGTAGAATGTATTGACAAAAAATTAATTATTATTATTGATTTATTAAGTATAACATAAAATTAAATAATATGTAATAATTTTTTTCTTCGTTATATATAAGCTCCTTTTCAACTCTCTAACTCCATTCTACGATTTCTCCTTAACTACCGTTTCTCTCTATCCCCCTCTCCTTCTCTCAACCACCAGCATGTAGCGCTTCATCCAACGAATTTTGTTTTTCGGTACTTTTGCCTAATTTTTGAACACTCACTCAACATCAATATCACCATACATCAATATGTTTGATTATGTACCAAAAAAAAATATGTTTGATTAAATTCATAATCTATTAATGAATTATTGTCTTAAACGTGATAATTTGTATGTGTCGAATGATAGTATGTCTCGTTTAATAATATAAATTTTGTTCTTTGAAATTTATGTCATTCACTACTAAAATTTTTCGCTAAATTTATATGAAAACAATACAAATTTAGTCCAACAGTAGGTAGTGTAGCCTAAAACACACACAAATCACACATTAAGAAGATTGGATTAAATGTGTACCTCATTACTTACGACTTGGTAGACAAGACGCTTCGACTTTTTATTTTTCTTTTAGCCGGCCGATTCGATATCTTTAGCATTAAATACCTTCCAACCGTTTGAGATATGGATTCAGAAAATAACACACCTTCTCGCTCAGATCGTCAGGTCGTTGGAAGTATTTTAGTTTGTAAAATTTATTGACCTCTGGACCTAGGGTTTGGTCGAACCTCGTTTGGAAGCGGTGTTCATGTATATCGAATAAGGCTTAAACCGAAGACAATCAAATATAACTTTCTCAAAGATAATTAGTTGCTTGATTGTGAACGACAAGTACTAAACTAGACCAACACCAAAATGTTGGCAATGTCGATCCTGCATGCATTACACCTTTTTATAACAGAAAAAATCTATTGTTACACTTTAAGAACACAATAGAAACACAGCATGAAAATGTACTTGAGAAAAGCCGAATACGACTCCAGTCCAGAGTTTTGTCATTCATTTCCGACCTCCGGCATCCCAATCAACTCCATTACCATTCTCCCGAAATCATCCAACCAAGTGAGGATGCGCAAGAAGAACATGCCTATCTTAAAAGCATACTTTCTTATGGCTTCCCATATCTGAAAAGCATATTTTCTTATGGCTTCCCACTCAGAGCAGATTACAGCCAATGCAGTAACTGATGCAAGAATAATAAAGAGGCCTGCAAAATCATGGAAAGGGAGGCTTGAAGTGCCTTGCGACACTGTTGAGGAGAGTGGATCCTGAGAAGAATATCCAGGCCCAAAATTCCTTTGCTCAATAGATGTCATCTCCGGACCTTGAGTCACGTTCAGAATTGCTCTCGAGAAATATGCTACTAAGGGAGAGCCCCGAGGAAATGCCTGGAATAACGAATCCCACAAATTAGTGGAATTTAATCACAAACAATAGGAGCCAATTTCGGTGAAAGATCATTTAGTTTTGAACTAGATAAGTGATCAATAACATATTTCTTGTAGTTATCAATGCTCATTTCAATTTCAAAAAGTGTTCATACCACCGGAGATTCTCAAATTGATCTATAAGAAATAACGGGCACCACCATGACTTATCAAAATAAATATTTAACCCACCGCAACTCCTCGAATTCTTAATAAAACACGATGCTAGTGGTGAAATTGTTCGAGAAACACACATCAAAACTTAAAAAGAAATGAAAATTAAATGTTCAATAGAACCTAAAGGGAAGGGTGTTTGTAATTCATTAGCAGATTATAAGTTGAGGAAAGAGAAAACTTACAAAGCCAAGACCATCTGTCCTGTACATTGGTTTGACAATTTTGTAATGAGAATCATATCGATTCACCAAAAGCTTCATGTAAGGAATCTCATCAAATATGGCATCTATGCCGCCGTTCTTGCTTCCAAGAGACATAGCTTCGTGGAAGCCTTCAATAGATGAGTAGCCTCTAAGCCTCGATTCATTTATATGTAGGTTCTCCGACAAAAAATTTTTCATGAAGGAACCCTCATGGTACCCCAAATAGTAATCTTCGGAAAATGCAAACTTTAACTGATCAACCGTCAGCATTGAGTATAAGTTTGCCGTGTAAATTTGCGTTAGTATAAATATCATGAACAACCAACACATCAATACAATTCTTGACCAATTACTTGAGGTCATAGTCCCTGGAAAGGACAATGGAAAATATATGAGTTTACTTATTCATAATGTAACTGCTTATAATATCGTTGATCAACGTGTCCTGGTCATATGCATTAAATTTGAAAAAATGCAAACCCACATCTTGTTTGGTCGAAACCAACAAATTATATAAGTTAATGTATTGTACTTGTTATTTGATTAATCACATACAATAAAATCATATGTAAAATAATTAGGTTGGAGCTGCAATTGCCCATTTCAACACCCAGATACTTGAATGAATTAACCCAAAAATATTGTTAATGTAACATGTGAGGGCTGAACAACATGCATATAATCAATGAAAGCAGTAGTAAAAACTCTTACTTTCTTGGAAAGCTAACACCATTATAGGAGCCAAATATTTATTCTCAAGTTGTTCATTGGGTCGCCTCTCTGCAGGGGTAATTTTAAATCTGCGCTCCAATATCCAAATATTTATTCCCATGATTATACACGCCAAACATATTGCAAGCCAAAGATCCCACTTTAATGGCTTTATAAAAGCCCACATGTCCATTGACTTTTTATTCTTGACCACTAGAACGACTCCAGATTCAGAATAGGGTAGAGTAAAGTCAACATACGATGCTCGTGGAGCCCAAATAGTCGTATCTCCCACAACCGCATCAAATTCCTAATTGGACAAAGAATAGAGAAGATGACTAATGAAAAGGAAAAAACGAGTAATAAGACTTTAATTGTTTTAAGTACTTTCTTTAATTAGTGTCATTTTTAAGGTATGTTTACACATTATTACTATCATCATTTGTACCTCTACACTTGTGAACTAGTAGGTTATGGTTCAAATTTTATTGGAGATAATTGAGAAACAAACAAAAAAGCTATCATAGTTTGTACTTAATTGAACATCAAAAAGGCAGTTTTACCTTTAATAAAAATTTCTCCAAAAATAATGCATCCTCTATTCAGAAAAAGTGAAATAAAAAATCTTTGCAGATCATAAACTATAGAAAATTGAACATCAAAAAGGCAGTCACGGGTTCAATTTTGATACGATCGATTTGGTAATGTAATTAATTCAAACTTATTTCAATTTTAGTACTATTTGCTCTTGGGGTTAACAATGGACCATTACAGTCCATGTACGTACTAAATGCATAATTTCTGCCGTTAAACTATTAGTCTGAAAATTGAGAGAAATAATAAGCAAAGTAATTGTTATATCAAAAGTAATATTAAGCCCAGTTTCTTCTATTAAAGCTACGATCATGCAATCAAAATGACGGAAATGATTGCGAAATCAAATACCTGTGGTATCCCGCGAAGCATGTCGTCGTAGGTCCAATTTATATTCCTGGTACCATTATAAGCATAAAATTCATACTTGATGGGGAAGGGCAACTCCTTCAATGCAGCCATAAAGATATCTATAGAAAATCCTGATGCATGTGTACGATTTGTTGCAAAATCAATTTCCGCATCGGCAAATTCTTTGTATCCAGGTTTCCAAGGTACTGCAATTCTTAGGGTCCCTGATGGAGGAATTTCCCAACCCTTTGGTCTTATTATAGAATCTCCAGGCCACACAATATTCTTCAATTTTTCCGTTGAAGTCGAATATACTGTATTATTTGAAGAATCCAATTCTCTAATTATTCCTCTTTCACGAGTCCAGAACCCCAACCTTCTTTCTCCAGTTCCAATTACATTGAATATCTCAAATACTGAAGGCTTCATTTTCCCATCAACTAGCTCAAATTCTCCACTCAAACCTCTGAATTTTGTGCTTGACAATTCTGCGAGAAGACGGGGGCCTAATGATGATATCGTGAAAGTTTTGTATTTCATTTTCTTTTTACCTATCGTCTCTACATTGCGGGAGCTAGAATTCGCGGGTCGAATCTTTTCTACTGCCATTGCTAGTGCAGTAATCGTATCATAAGCCCACAACCCATAAACATTTAAATCCATAATCAAAGTCTTTTGATCATTTTCTAGGATGCCACTGCTGATCTTCGCTTTCCACATTTTTTGAAAATTCTCCAGATCTCTTGAGGGAGGAACATAAGGCCTTATGCCCACAACTCCGTCCATTGAATCACGGGTAATTGAATCCGTGGAACTCAAGAAATTTGACAGGCTATCAGTAATTATCCAGGCATACCCTTCACTCATCATTCCCATCTTTTTAGCAATATTAAATAGCCGGAAACCAAGTGAAGGGTTCATGTGGACCAGGAGAACCCTTGTTTGCATTTTTCTCAATATGGTGAGTTTTTTGGAGAGTTGGCCATTCCTGGCTGAGGCACGAATGGGAGTGAGATGAGCAAATCGAATTTCAACATCTTGGAATGCTTTATCCAGGAGGGAAAGAAATTGGTATCCGTATTCCGTGTCTTCATACAAAACCATTACCTCGGTCCATCCAAATCCTTGGAAAATTGTCGCGATAGCTTGTGCTTGAACTGCCTCATCTTGTGTTGTTCTAAGGAAGTAGTGATTTTCTACGTCAGAAAAAGTTGAGCTTCTTGCAGTGAAGGAAATAATTGGGACATGAACTTCTGCTCCAAGTTCCGTGACGAACAATCCTTCAGTTGATCTTTGAGGCCCTAAAACCACATGAGCTTGTTCCTGCTCCAGTAATTCGAGAACTGCAGACATATCAAACGTATCATTAGTTTAGAAAACCAAATTTGATCCATGAACCTTGCTTAAGGATCAAATACCTCATCCTTCTAGACCAGCTAAATCATTAGTTAAAAGAACAATTACACTATGAAAAAGAAAGTCTTGCAAGAATCTCACTCAAACGTATACTTTTAAATAATATATCATATTAATTATCTCTACTAAATTTCCAAATTTATTGTTATTAATTGCTCTAGATCCTAGCTTAAAGTAAAGATATCAAAATTGAGTTTTCTCCTGAAAATTTGTTTATTAGAATTCACCAAAAATGAACTGGATCCTACTTATTTACCAAATCTTAATGTCTATGAAGTGTCCATGCATTTTCTTTTTTGAACACCCCAAATGAGATTCGAACCCGGACCACAAAGTGTCCATACATGAGAACTAATTATTCAATTAATAGAACACCACAATTAATAGAGCATCAATGAATAACGAATGGTTATGTTACGATAATTCTAATTCAAATCTATCTTAAATGGATGAGTACTTTACCTTTATTATGGAAACTAACCAATTGAATAACAAACACTACATAGTTGTCATATGATTAGTGGAGATTCGGGTGACTCGGGTCTGAATTAAAAATTTTCCCAATCCATTATACATGCAATTAAACTTCTTCATTCTCATAATGATTATTTCAATTGCTATAATATACATTAGTTTTTAATTTGTGAAACTGACAAGGGATTCAATTCAATTAACGTTTACAATGTAGATCTCATTAGTTTTTAATTTGTGAAACCTACTGCACCTCCCTCCGGATTCAGAGAATTTTTTTGTTCGTACGGACTAAAACTTCATCTTGAAACAATGATCGTATGTCTTAAGAACATCAAATATTGGGATCTACTTACGATAAAAAGACAAGGACTATACTCTAATCTTGGTACAATAATTTTGCATCGGTTAATTTGATACACTCGCAAATTGGTCTAAAGTTTATATACAAACGTGCAAATCATGATTTGATCATATGGAAAAAAATATCATCTTTGGTCTTGGGAAAAATACACCCAATAAGATTCATAAGTTGGACAAAATGCGTTCTTCCGTTAGTATGTTACCGGAAAAGGCCATATGATAGATATATATATATAACCTAGGGCAATATTATTATCCTGTTCTTGGTCATATGTATAAAGCGGAAAATATCCATTTTTGGTCCGGTAAGGTATTAATTAGCAAGGAAACTTCTTGTTTTTATTTTTATCTTTTCGATTTGTATCATTGTTTCAACGCCGGATTATTTTCATTTCGTTTATATCTCTCCAACTTTGTATTTACTGAAAACTCAACCTAGATTGAGTAACCAAAAAAAATAAAAAAAAAAAAAGAAAGCAAAATTACATAGCTGTACCTGCAAAATCGGCATCAAATATGGTTTTTGCATTCTTTGTGTGGAGTTGCAACCTAGTCGTGTAGTTCGAGTGTGCTGCATAGAAATCTGAAATCGCCATATCTATGCATATATTTGTCATGCTTCCCAAAGGGGATTTCATGTCTTGAACTACACCGATGTTCACCACCGATTGTATTTCTTCTGATTTTTTCTGACCATTACAAACTAAAGCAAAACAGATGAGATTAAGAATACCGTGAGAAACAAACGAACGAGAGCTCTGCCTTTTGTTGAACATGGTGCTTGTCAAATTAAGGTAATTCTTTTGTCATATATATATATATATATATATATATATGGCGAACTTATGCGTGGATTGACCGGTTCAAGACTTAGATAAGTATATATACACAGATTATAGCTCACAAAGGTTGCCAGCTTTAATTTTCACATGATTATAAAATAATTTGGCTTCATTTGGAGCATTAGCTCTTAGTCCTATAGAGTTTTTAATTGTTGCGTTTCTTTTTCCATAGTCACAGTTGACGAAGACTTTGGCATGCGCACCTAGCACGAAATAATTAAGATGGGATCGGGGATGGTCGAGTTAAAGGAGATGAGATCCACAGATACAGAATTATATATATATATATAAAATGTACATTACACATTAAATATATAATTTTAAATTAGTATTCATGCTGTTTCAAAAAATAATAATAATAATAATAATAAATTTGTATTCATGCAAGATGCAAAAATACTTCGAAAGATATTATTTTATTGTGTTGTTTCATGTTCGTATCAAACACCGAGTTAAACGTTCTCACTTATTAAATTTAAAAATTAATTTGCAATGTATCATATTCGTGTATATGCATTATAAACACTCACTTATATATAAAATCATTGATTCACTTAAATCAACTCGAAAACTGAAATAGTTCAATATTAAAAGTTTTATTAATTATGTATCTCTATAAGTGAAGCTTTTTATATTTATACAAAAAAGTTAACCACTACTAGAAAAATAAACTTTTGTAAAGTGCTAATATGATGTTTTATAAAAAGCGTAATAAAATTAATTCAATTGAGACGCTTTATTTGAAGTCGTCTTATTATATCTATTTTTTGAAATAATTTTTTAAAATTTTTATTCATACAAATAAATATAATAAGACATTTTTGGGTATAGAGTCACAAAATGATACACTTGTTGAGACGAGTCTCATGAAGCATCTAATAATCATGTTATTTACATTTTAAAATAAAAACTATTGATTTAGAGAGCAAAGGCACAAAAATTAAAGGTTCGTTATTTCAATTTATGATTAATTGTTATTATCAAGAAATTTATATTTATATAAAAATTAACTTGATTTTGAATTAATAATTTTTTTCATTTGAGTCAAGTTAAAAAAAAAATACATAATAAATAATAAACTCAGCACAAATTAATTGTATTTTCTAATTTATTTTTTAAAACCATTAATGATTAATTTTAATTTGGACCACAACATTAATAACAAAACAAACATGTAATCTATCTAATTTATATTACTAAAATGTATGGATAAAAAATAATTTTTTTTTTTGTGAAAAACAAAAATATAAGTTATTATTATCGGTGTATGATTTATAACATAAAATTAGTATTAATAATGTGTATTAATTATTTTCTAAGTTCCCTTCTAACTCCATAACTTTATATCATAATTTTTTCTTATCGAAGATACAATATTAAAAGCTTATTTTAATATACATGTCAAAGTTAATGAAAATTTTCCAAAATATATTACTTTAGTTTAATAAAATAAATTTAACAATTTATATATTTAAGAAATATCTAAAATAATTAAATTTAGATCAATATGAATTGTAAAAATTATTTAACTTTGTTGTTGTGTTGACACCTTTTTAGTTATTTACTTATCTTTTATCTCACTCTTCCTTTTACAAATACTTGTCCCTAACTAGTGAGGTGAACGTGCGTTGCACGTTTATCATTTAATTTTTTTAAATAAATTTAGTTATTATATTCATTGAACAAATTAAGAGATTAAAAATATTTATTTTGATTAAATAAATATACACATACAAAAATATTTATATGAAATTTCTCTTTCAAATCATCTACGATAAGTAGAAATTCGAAGTAGAGAACATCCAAATAAATAAGCAATAAAAATATTTGAAATTTTGTTATTATATAAAAAAATATATATTTAAGTGTATAGTAATTTGGCCAAATAATTCTCGCTTTTAAGCATAAGTAATAGTTCATAACTTTAAAATATATTTAATAAAATGAAAAGACATGTAAAAATTATAGAACAAAACCTAAAAGATCACCCAATTTTGCCGGTGGAGCATCCTAAACGTAGTAATCATCTTGAAACTTATGACATATTCTCATCAGTTTATCGGTCATCATGTTTCTTTTTCTAGAGATTTATTTAATTCAAGTTTCGTATAGCCTTTGGAGTAAACTTTATCAATTAAATTACATTTCTCATTTGTTCCATTTCAATATCCTTCATTGTTATCCATTTCATGACCATCTTCGAGTCAATACCCACTTTAGTCCTCGAAAAGTGTCTTTCCCAAGTTAGTGTTAATACTCCGCGTAAGCTCAATAACTTCACTATATTATTTAAACTCTACTAAGATCCATAGCGTATCTTAACACCCATATTCAGCTGTCATCTAGAATGACGCCCCTGTCATCTCAAATGATTCCCCTGGTTATAAAAGCTCACCTCAGAGTTTACTTTCACCAATCCTTTCTCGAGTTTATTCCACGATAACTTAGTGCATATTTTTCTTTTATCTGTATTTTTTGTCCACACTGATTAGTGTTGAGGTTTCATTAACTATTTTATGTGGCGAAGAGTGGAACTTCTAAGTTTCATAACATTTTGATAGCTCCATCGGTTCCATATTTTTCAAAGATTTTAAAGCGTCAAGATCAAGACAATCCACGCATGATAATCAGATAACATATTACTCTGAATTTTATTATAAAAGCCCTCTTTGAGACCGTTCGACACTCACATGCCATGGAAATTTCGTTCAGTTTGTGCATCAATAATCTTGTCTGACACCCGGAGTGCGAATGGACAACTTCTGAGCATGTGGTCCACATATTCATGTTCTATATAGCAGCGTGTACATACATCACTTTTTCTAAATTTTCTGTCATATTTCAGTACATTCATGAGCAAGCTATCATGTTAGCAAGCCACAAGAAAATCTTAAACTTTTGGGGACAAAGTAATTTTCAAATTCATTTTCAAATTTTCTCCCATGTCTCATCCGACACCATAAGTAGACTATAACCGATTTATAGGACAATTTGTCGTTAGTTGACCCAATCAAAACTCTCTTATCTCCGTTATCATGCAATGCAATTAGGACATTAAGTATCTCATCCACCACCTCCTTAGGCAATAACGTTTTCAACTTATGTAAGTTTTAGTTTTTATTTGTGCAATGGATTACATACCATCAGATCTTTATCCTTCTCATGAATCTTATCTCCAAAGATGTCCGCTAGTTTGCTTGTGATAACCATCTATCATTCCATAGAGACGTCCATTCAACTGGTTCTAACTATCCCCTTGCATGCTCAGGAAGCCATAAGTGGAAGCTTATGTTCAAGAATGAGAACATCCTAGCAGCAATAACCATCTTAAACCTTATAACCTATCCTCGCCAATTTATCCATCTTCATGTTTCTTTCTCTCGAGATTTATTTAATCAAAGTTTCTCAAAATCTTTGGAGTAACCTTCGCCAATCAAATATTACATTTCTCATTAGTTGTTTTTGAGTATCCTTCATTGTTATTCATTTAACGACCGTCTCCAAATCAATCTCCACATTAATTTTTGAAAAGTATCTCTCCAAAGTTAGTTTTAATCCTTTAGGTAAGTTCAATAACTTTGCTACATTATTGAAACTATACCAAGATTCATAACATATCCTAGCATTCATCTCCAATTTCCATCTCGAATGACGCCCCATTTGGTGTAGTTATAAAAGCTTCAATCCGATTTTAGTTTTACCCATCACTTCTCGAATTTATTTCACGACAACTAAGTGCAGATTTTCTTTTGCCTGTGTTGTGTCCTTATTGATTATTACTAAGGTCGTAGATAACTCTTTTATGTGGCGAATAACAACATTTCTAAGCTTCATAACATTTTGATAGCTCCATCGGTTCCATGTTTTCCAAAAATTTTAGAGCGTCAAGATCAACACAACCCACCCAGGATATTTTAGGAATATATTATTCAGTATTTTGCTACTAAAGCTCTCTTTGAGCCCATCCGACACTCGCAAGTTTTCCCTAAATTTTCTATCATACTCCAATACATTTGTAAGCAAGCTATCATATTGGTAAAGCCACAGGAAAATCTTGAATTTTTGGGGTAAGGTAATTTTCAAATTCATTTAAAGTTTTTTCTTGCATGTCTCATCCGACGCTATAAGTAGAGTATAGTCATTTTATAGGAGAATTTATCTTTAGTTGATACAATTCATTCTCTCTTATCTCCATTATCATGCAGCGCGTTAGGACACTAAGTACCTCATTCACCACCTCTTTGGACGGTGATGTTTTCAACTTATTTAGGTTTCAATTTTTATCTTTTCCAATGAGATTACATTCCATAAGATCTTTATCCTCCTCATGAATGTTATCTCCAAAGATGTCCGTCAGCTTACCTTGTGATAACCATCTATCATTCCATAAAGATGTCCCTTCACCGTTCCCAATTCTCCATTTTTAAAATGGTTCCACCATCCAAGTGTTTTTAACTATCCCCTTCCATGCTCGGGAAACCCATAAGTCGAGGCTTATATTCGATCAAGAATGTTATCCCTTTTTAAATATTTTTTTGATGTATAACGCCATCTCCTTGTTAAGCATTCTTCATCCCGTTTTAGTTAGCATCACTATATTTTCTTTTGGGCTTCTCTAAAACCCAATCCACATTCTTACTTCTTTGCAGTCACCTTCTTTCACTCTACAAGATGGGTTCGTTCCTTGTTATATTAATCGCCTAAAGAAAGTTGTGCTTGAGTGGATCAAGTTTATCGTACATTTGATTAGGGAGCCAATTTGTGTGCATGTGGTTGATGGAGATCGAGATCGTGATGGACTTAATAAGTGTCATTCGTCAATAAATATTTGTCATTTTGGCTTTCTATCCCAAGAGATGCTTTTCGACTCTATTAATCATAATCGGGAAATGCTCATTATAATTACAACTAAAGTTCATTTGCACCCCCCAAATAGTTCCTTAAGTTGTCTGTATTTTCCATGCCCAGAATTCTACTAACCTACTACTTTAAATCATTTGTCATATAAGGTGCAAACAACACATGTGATTTGTATAAGTTTAATTTGAGGCCCAACTCCTTGCAAAACGTCTCAACCACACTTTTAATGCAGTTTTCTCCATCCACGATAGGTTTGACTCCCAATATTAAGTCGTCCGCAAAAGGCAAGTGTGAGATCATGTAAGAGCTTCTCTAATATACCATAATTGGCTTCCAGGTCCGGCCGAAATGGTCTCTTCAATTATATATGTAAGTTGTTTCATGCATATTACAAACAAATAAAACGAACGTGATTACCTTATCTAATGCCACACATCCGTACAACCTCCGTTGGTTCACCATTCTATAGAATCTCCTATTGTATCCGCTACATTCTGCTCATAATGATATTGATGATTTTCGTCGGGAATTTGAAGAAAGTTAAAAGTCTTTTTTGAAATTCCACTGGGTTTTTTCGTACGCAGTTTCAATATTCAATTTCAGCACCATGCCCCTTTTTTATCGTTGGAGTGATGTAGCATTCGTAACACTTATTCAGGCATCAAAATATTGTAATAGGTGCCTTGGTCGGGAATGAAGCTATTCTAGTTCGATCCCGCAATTTTTTTAATATACGGTTTGAACGAAGTATAATCATCTTGGTGATTATTTTGAGCAATATGCTGCACAACGTAATTGGCTAAAACTCGTTTATTTTTGTCGAGCATTAATTTTTGAAATTAGACAAATAAACACCCGATAATCTTTGTTGGTTGCTCATTCATTGTCTATTTTCAGAGCATTCATCTGATTCCTTCTTCTTCTCATTGTGGCTGACAGATGAAAGAAACTTGTTTGTTTATCCCTAAATTTGAGCCAGTTAATTCTCAACGCTTAAACCAAATAATCTCTTTTTGTTGCAATAGTTTATTATATTCTGCCCTCAATTCTTTCTCCAAATCATTTGAATATTTACTTTGTGTGTATCATGCATAATGCTTTAGAAATTATTTGTATTTTTATTTTATTTTTTTTTTGCTTTTCGAGCATATTGAAAACTATTCAAGAACCATTGTTTCTGGGCAATGATCCCAAGTCAAAATGTCCTTCAAATTTTGATTCGGTCAATAAGTTGTATATTGCTACTTTGGAGAATGTAAAAGTAAATTGATAACTATTAGATCAATCTCACTTAGATTAAATTAAAAAAATTTGCATATCGTTTCTTGAACTCACACCAAATCTAACATCTTGAAATTTTTAATCTAATCTTCAAAATTTTGTTACCATTACGCTTTATTCACATATATTTGTAAAGATATTTCACAGTCGTTCTTAATTTTGGTTTGCATCTGCATATACATTAAAATCAAGTGATTCTTTTTTTTAACCAACTATTCTTTATCTCTTTTTTATTTAATTTATCTCTTTTTTATATTATCTTTGTCATTTGATCTTGCATTCTATTTTTTTATTTGTATTCTTCTAGTGAGTATTAATTTGAGCAATATGTTGCACAATGTAATGGGCTAAAACTCGTTTTTTTTTTTTTTTGTAGAGTGTTAATTTTTGAAATTAGACAAATACACACCTGATAATCTTTGTTGGTTGCTTATTTATTGTCTATTTTCATAGCATTCATCTGATTCCTTCTTCTTCTCATTATGGCTGACAGATAAAAGAAACTTGTTTGTTTATCCCTAAATTTTAGCCAATTAATTCTCAACTCTTAAAGCCAAATAATCTCTTTTTGTTGCCATAGTTTGTTATATTCTGCCCTCAATTCTTCCTCCAAATCATTTGAATATTTACCTTGTTTGTCTCATGCATAATGCTTTAGAAATTCTTTGTATTTTTGTTTTATTTTTTTGCTTTTCGAGCACATTGAAAACTGTTCAAGAACCATTATTTCTGAGTAATGATCCCAATTCAAAATGTCCTTCAAGTTTAGATTCGGCCAATAAGTTGTATATTGCTACTTTGGAGAATGTAAAAATAAATTGATAACTATTGGATCAATCTCATTTAGTTTAAATTAAAAAAAATTCCATATCTTTCTTGAACTGACACCCAATCTAATATCTTGAAATTTTTAATCTAATCATTCGGCCAATAAGTTGTATATTGCTACTTTGGAGAATGTAAAAATAAATTGATAACTATTGGATCAATCTCATTTAGTTTAAATTAAAAAAAATTCCATATCTTTCTTGAACTGACACCCAATCTAACATCTTGAACTTTTTAATCTAATCTTCGAAATTTTGTTACCATTACGCTATATTAATTCTCGCATATATTTGTAAAGATATTTCAAGTCGTTCTTAATTTTGGTATGCATGTGCATATACATTAAAATCAAGTAATTCTTTTTTTTAAACCAACTATTCTTTATTTCGTTTTTATTTAATTTATCTCTTTTTTATATTCTCTTTGTCATTTGATCTTGCATTCTATGTTTTTTATTTGTAATCTTCTAGTGAGTATTATTTCAGATTTATGTTTATTTTTTTTATAATTGATTTTATATATATAGTAGAAATAATTAAAAAGGTATATTTATATAAATGTTTAATCGAATATTGTAAAAATTATGTATAAAATTAGTTTATATCTTATTTTTATATGCACACATATTGAGTTTTCTTAGTATTCTTAATTTAAAGTAACTTTGGTCTGAGAACCTACAATTCTAAATTGTAGAATTAAGAAACCAAAAACGTTATTCATCTTTTGAAATATTTAGTTTATATTTTATCATATAAACTAAAGGAAGATTATATGGTTAGTTGGATTTAGATAATTAAAATTATATTAGTATTACTTATAAAAATTATTACATTAGGATTAATTAATTTATTGAAAAATATTTTATGTAAATCATAAATTATATTATTTTGTTAATTAGATAAGTTTATAGAATTATAATATGATTATAATTTAAGATATGGATTTAGATAATTAGAACTATGGACTTATATAATTAGACTTACATTATGATTGATTTATTGAAAGTTATTCTACGTAACTTATTTAAATAATATTTTATTTTACATAATTACAAAATTTTATAAAGTGAATCAATTTGTTGTTTTTCAATTCATTAGATATATCTTATTATAACATTTTAAATTATAGGCCTCAAAATTAAAAAACAGGCAACTTATATTATAAAATTTGAATACAATTAATTAAAATTATAGAATTAAGAAACCAAAAACGCTATTCGCGCTTTGAAGTATTTAGTTTATATTTTATCATGTAAACTAAAGGAAGATTATATGGTTAATTAGATTTAAATAATTAAAATTATATTAGTATTAGTTAATTAAAAATATTACATTAGGATTAATTAATTTATTGAAAAATATTTTATATAAATCATTAAATTATATTATTTTGTTAATTAGATAAATTTATAGAATTATAATATGATTATATTTTAAGAAAGTTTATTGATTTAGATAAATAGAACTATGGACTTATATAATTAGACTTACATTATGCTTGATTTATTGAAAATTATTTTATGTAACTTATCTAAATAATATTTTATTTTACATAATTACAAAAATTTATTAAAATAAAGTGAATCAATTTGTTGTTTTTCAATTCATTAGATATATCTTATTATAACATTTTAAATTATAGGCCTTAAAATTAAAAAAATAGACAACTTATAATATAAAATTTGAATACAATTAATTAATATAGTAATATTAAAACAATCCTTGTTGAACTATATATCTTTTCTAGGTAAGTTGGAGAAATTTTACTTCTACAAAGAGTCCTATTTTATGTTAATATGTGCTTTTTAAATAAATATAATTAACTAATAATCTATAACATGTATTTACATCATTATCCTTGACTAATAATTATTGAAGTAATTGTTGTGAGGATATTTTAGGCGATCCGTATTTTGTAAGAAACTATTCGTGCTTTTATAAGATATATAGATTAAAGTGTTGGGCCAACTCGGGATCCCTGTCGGCAAGGTCGACCTGGGCTTCAAATTCCAAGATTTGTTGTCGAGTCATGACCACCCCTTCTCGCATTCGACATATATATCCTGGCCCCAATTGGGAAAAATCTGAAGTGACGGATGCATTGAATAGCATCCCGAATACCGTGGCAAGAGGAAGAAATCCCAGAATTCTCAACAAAGCTCGAATACCATTGAGCATGACGTAGGAATTCGACATTATCTGGATCGGGCTGACCCCGAGTGTGGAACTAGGTCGAGGATCTCTTAAGGAATGGGCACTCGAAATCCATAGTCGACCATGTTGTAATTCACCGCTATACAGTTTTTCGGAGAATTGGTCATAGTCTGCCCAACCTTGGGTCGAATGATGTTATAACCTCCAAACTCGAGGGCTCCGCCAAAAACCGAGTCTCTAATCTTCTCAAAAGATTTCGGCGAAACGGTGCACTTGATATCTGGGGCCTTTAGTTAAGAACTGAGTCGGAGGATCGGCCCCCTCACGCATTCTTTCATCTTCCTCTTCTTCTTCATTCCCCTTTACACCCAATGTCGAGGGGTTTATTGTTAGGAATAGTGCCCTAAAAGCCGATATAATAGTCTGCTTAGTATTTTTCCTTTTGTAAATCACAGACAATCTTTGAATGATAAACGAACTAAGGCAACACTTCTTTATATGCTCTTGTTTGATTGTGTGATTAATTTAGCTGTGCATGTATAAGAACTCCCCTAATCAATATGACTTATAGAACTCAACCATTTAGGTGAAATGGTTCATGAGACGAGACTAAATCACTTAAGTCATGATTAAAAACCACTCCAAGCCGATGAGTCGTCCAAGAGACAGTGGGAGTGTCGATATGACTCGTTCGAGTCTTGCTCGTGTGATCACGCCCTTAAGAAGCACCATCTTGTTTCATGGGGTGCAAAGTGTATTGATTGATACGTGCGTGATACATGGGGGTGCTTACTTATTCTAAGTAGGTACACCGAGGTGTCCCGTGTGAGAAGATTCTTAAATAGGAAAGGAAGTTTCTATTTCTGGAAATAGAAACTTCCAGATTAGGAAATATCTCACGAGTCATTGATGTGATTAAGTAGTCCTTAGACTTGAGATTCCATCGATGTTTTGTGGGCTAACTCTTCAGTCTTAGGTATGAGCTTTAAAGGGTGTCGCCTTAGACAACTGATTCAAAGCTTATGCTGGGGCTGCACAAGTGGCAAATGGAAGCATATGATAATTGATAAAGGACCTACACTTGCATTAGCAAGTTGATCTCTTATTGTGTAAGTCATTCATATGCCATAGTGGATTCCTTGGCCAAGACAGTGGATCGAGATCAAGAAATGGGTTTCTTGGATCGAGATCAAATGGATATGAAATGCACTTATCTTTAACATTGAGATTATTAAGGTTCTGATTATTCCCTTGCCCTAGATCTCGATTGGGAGATGGTATGTAGGAGGATTTTATCTCACATATGTCAATGACTAAAGGTTCTTTCGAATTGAGATATTCTTATTTAGCTAGGGGTCATACCTGTTGCTAGATTATGGTAGCGTGATCTGTGGACTGATTAATTAATTGAGAATTAATTAATTAGGGTCACTGCTAATTGAATTAAGAACCTAGAGGGTCATACACAAATGCCCGGTCACGAGGGTTAAGGCTTAAATCGATTAAACGAGTTAATCGGACCAATGAGCGGTTGATGGGGACCACACGTGTGGGACATGTGTCCTGCGTGACACATGTCACGTGATTGTGATGCATTAAATGATTAATGTTGATTAATTATTTAATGGACTTTAATTTAATTATGAATTATATTTAAAGTCATAATTTGGAGATATTAAGTCTAATAAATAATTAATTATGAATTAATTAATTATTTTAATTAATTATTAGCTTCAAGATATTTATTATGAATAAATAAAATATCTAAAATAGTTAGATATTATTTATTGCTTGACAAGTTGGTCAAAAGGAGACTTTTGGTCAAAGTAAGAATCTTTCTTTTCAAGCAAGAAATCCCTTAGCTGAAAGGTTTAGGAAACCTTGTCCAACAAGCATAAGGGGTTCGAACCCCTTAGCATATATATACATGGGGTTCGAACCCCATAAGGGATTGATAGACAATCTCCTTCTCCAAATTACTACACATAAACCCTAGAGCCTAAACACTAAACATAGAAATTGATGGGATGCGGGCCCACAACAGTAGCAGTCCGGGACCACATTTTAAAATTTTTTTTTTTTATTATAATACAAGTATTAAAATATTTCTAAAACATTTTAATACAAAGCGGAAGACTTAGCCGGATCTACTCAAGTATATACATGCAATTGATAATAAATTTTAAATCACTTAAGCAGATAAATATCTAACATGCAATTAACACTTAAGAGCACATAATTTATCATGCTTAAAAAAAATAACTGTAAAATATTACCGTACTGCAAACATGGCTATCTAACGGCATTTTTCCAGCTCCTTGCCCACTCGTGAGACCGGCAGAGCTTCCCTGCAATATCCCCAGGGACACCCTCGGAGTGTGGGCTCCGAAAGTATTTCTCTAAATACTTAGAGAAAATAAAATTTAAACTAAAAACCCTTTTCAGGGTTTATTCTCCCAAAATTAGGCGTTTTATACAAACACCTAATTAAAATTAATTCCGAAATAAATCGGAATTAACTAGGAGAAAAATGGGACTTGGTCTCAAAGCCAAAACTTGGCCAAAACCATCCCAAAAATGTTATGAGAAATGAGGGAGGGGATCAGCCTATTTATAGGCAAAAACTCGAGGGCAAAACGGTCATTTTGGTTACAAAAGCAAGGGCAAAATGGTCATTTCACATCCCCACTTGCGTGTACAACTTGGACACGCAAACCGAGGTGACCACGTTGAAGGTCTCGTCGCCGCGGATCCAACGCCACCAACCACGCGCCGACACGTGGACGCACGCGCCCCCACGCGCCGCCACAAGCCGGCCAAGTGGTTGGCGCGTGTGAAAACGCGTAGAACCACCAGACGCCGACACGTGTCCGGGTCTGGTCCTACCCGGACCGGACCCGGTTTGACCCTATCCGAATAGGGTCCAACCCTATTCGTTTGACCCGCTTTGACCGACCCGTTTTCAGACCAAATCTGGACCGTTACTTCACGATGACGTGGCGCGATCTGAGCCATCCACGTGTCGCACACGTGGCGTGCCACGCGGCTGCCCAGTCAGTGCCACCCGGACCCACTTGCTGACGTGGCATGCCACGTGGACTGCCACGTCATCACCGAAATATTTTTTTTTTTTTTTTTTTTTTCGATGAAAATTTTATTTTCTCCAAAATAAAATTCCGGGCATTTCCAACTCTTTGGAACTTGATTTATTTTCTTAAAATAAATCACTTGGCTTATTTTCAAACACTTTGAAAATTCATTTCTCTTTCTCCTTTTAATATTTTCTCTTTGGGTTTTCAATTTGGGGCTTGCAGGGGGACCTGCAGGACTAATTAATTTTAGCTCCAAACGGATTAATATATTATCATCTCATGACAATAATTAATTACCGTTTAACAATATTTAATTCCACTAAATAAATATTGTTGCACTCTAAAATTAATTAAATTATTCACGAATTTCTCGATCTAGAATAATTTCGCATTTTACTCCTCCGTGTAGATATCCATGAAAAATAAATTGCAACTACTATCATTTATTTTTCATCTCTAATTTGAAATTTATTGATTCGCCTTAAGTTCAAATTCTTTGTATGTGAAACACATTCAACATACAACTTCGGTGACGTTATCACGCGAAGTGCTTTGGCCAAAGTCTTAATTCGAACTTTTGCAAATCTATTTCAAGGATATCTCTTACCTTCCAGCAAGGCCACAGATTCCTCGATCAATATAACTCTTTAGCACATTTCATGCTGTCACCGAATCATACAAAGTATTTTGGCCACCCGTTACCGAGACCTCACTTCGAGTATGTTACAGTGACTAACACTACATGCCTAAAGCCGAAATATTATCAGGATTAAGAGTATAATGCTTCCTGAGATTTTATTCATTTTAGATAGCAGTATAAAATAAATAATCTCAGTGGTCCAGTTCGATGTTTCCAATCCTATTGAAAATCATCAACGTGTTATAATTGGAATCACCATTCCCTATGACGAAAGACTAATCATCTTATATAACCACGTTATAGTCTTGATAAGAACATATTCTTATCTTACCGACTAGAACTTTAATAACACGTGATTTCGGTATTCAAAGTCTTTTCCTATGAAACACATTTCATATAAGAATACCATCACACGTTATTAATTATTAATATGTGAAATACTCATAACTTGTGTAAATTCAGTTTAATTAATTCAACAAATTGAATTTTCAGGGCACTATTCCCAACAATCTCCCACTTGCCCTAAATTCAATTTGGCCATACATCTAAGTCTTATTCCTTTCACATGAGTGTCAAAACTCGTTTTACACTCTTTTGCGCCAATACTTTAGTGAAGGAATCTATTAGATGTTTCTCTGAGCCAACAACTAGGAAATCATGAATCCAATACATCTAACTGGTTACTTCTCAAGCTACCATGTATTTGACTTCCATGTCGGTGTAAGCAATACAAGTCTGCTTAACATTCTCCAATTAACGATTGCTCTTTCCAGAGTAAACAGGTATTCTGATATCAAACATCTAGAATACAAATCAGATTGTAAATCTAAATCTCTATACTCTATTGAAATGAGCTCACCACTGTGGTAGACAAGCATATAATCTCAAGTCCTTCTCAAGTACTCCAATATATGCTTTCACTACTATCCAGTGTTAGATTCTAGGGTTTGACTAATATCTGCTGACTTAGACCTATATATAATAGACAGCTGGCCTTGTACATAATATGACATACGTAAAGCTTCCGCTGCGGAACTCTAATAATGTCTTCTATCCCTTCAGTTGTCTTAGGACACTGATCCTGAGATAGATAAATTCCATATCTAAAAGGTAATGAACCTTTCTTGGAATCTGTCATATTATACCTTACCAGATTCTTACCTATATATGCTTCTTGTGATAAATCAATCTCCTTATTCCTATGATCACGACAAAAGTCTGATCCTTGGAATAACATTGGTCTCACATAGGTCTTTTCTTGTCAAAATGATTTGACATCTGAATCTTGACTACTAACCAAATTCTTGCATCATTCCCAATGAGCAGAATATTAATTACGTACAAAGTGAAAACGTTACAACGCTATCATGATGTCATTTTGTACACTTCATGGTTCATCAGGCAATTATACAAATCCAAAGAATCTAAATTGCCTTATAATTCTGATGCTCCATAATCTAGACGCTTGCTTAAGATCATAAATCGATCTATTAAGCTCGCATTATGTACACCTGATTTCTGGCTATGAAGCCTTCAGGTTGTACCATGTATCTCTTCTTCTTGAAATTGCCCATTCAAGAACATAGTCTTTACATCCATTTATCTAATCTCATAATCGATAATGAGATAAAATGGAGAGGATAATGGACTTAAGCACTATTATAGGCGAGAAGATCTCATAAATGATTTCTTCTTTCTGGGTAAAATCCCTTGCCATAAGCTTGCTTTAAAGTCTCTACTTTTGTCCATTTCTCCT
Source organism: Lantana camara (assembly GCA_037501455.1). Taxonomy (NCBI): domain Eukaryota; kingdom Viridiplantae; phylum Streptophyta; class Magnoliopsida; order Lamiales; family Verbenaceae; genus Lantana; species Lantana camara. The sequence continues at coordinate 15,987,722 of CM074859.1, forward strand.
TTTATTGTCTTGTAGAACCCAATTTTATCTAACAGGGTTTAATGCCTTCCGGCACCTCTACAAGTTCAAGACTTTGTTAGAATACAGATATTCTAACTTAGATTCCATTGATATTGACCAAACGGTCAGCGTCTATATCTTCTACAGCTTCATTACACGTGACAGGATCAGATACGTTAGATTCAGCCTCTTGGGTTAATCTTAGGTATCTTGTCAGGTGTCCTGACAATCCTCCCACTATAATGATGCTCTCGTGTACACGTCTCTACATCACATGTTGTATTTGGTACATCACATGTATCCAATATATTTTCAGTCATCACGGGTTTATGGAAATCAGTATCTAATACTGTTATTTCTTTTAACACTACTTTGCTTCTACCCTTTGCGGTTATAAATGTAATTATCTTTGAAATATTCACAAACATCTTTTGTGATTTCTCAAATTACAAAATATACCACCTCTTGTTTTTCTTAGGATAACCTTAGAACAAGTAAACCTTTGTTCTTTATTCTAACTTGTCAGGATCCATCCTTAACTCGTGGACCAGGCTACCTTAAATCCGAAGATAAAAGATACAGGGTTTTCACCCTAGCTACAGATCCATCAGTGTTTTAGGAACTGACTTAGATAGAACTAGGTTTGTCGTTTTGTGTGCAAGACCCCAAAACGAAATTCATAGGGTAGCATGACTCTTCATGAATCTTACCATCATTATCAGAGTTCTATTTCTCCTTTCTGCAATACATCTTTGCTAAGACGTATCTCATATATATAGTTGAGATCCAATCTCATTTGAGAAATTCTGTTTAACTCTGAACTTAGATACTTATCACTACTTCGACCTAATCGAAGTGCCTTGATATGTTTTCTAATTTGATTCTTTGACTTCAGTCTTATATTCTTTGAACTCTTCAACAATTACAGACTTAAGTCTCATCAAATAAACATATATGTATCTAGAGTAATCATTCAAACGAATGATGAAATATCCAAAACTTCCTCTTGCTTGAATAATCATAGGATCACATATCCGTATGAACTGACACAAGCAACTTCATGGCTTAAATACCTTTTATCTCAAAAAGGTTTCTTGGTCATTTTAACCTTCTAAATAGGATTCGCAGATTGATACTATTTTCAAGTCAATAGGACTCAACAATCAGTCTTTGGATCCTATTCAGATTCAATTGACCAATAGAAAGGTGCCACGAAGAAGTTTTTCTTCTTAGATGGTAAGTCAAGCTTCTTACTGTTAAACTTGAATTCGAGTTTTCATTAAGGTATAAAAGACCATCTTTTATTGTGCCAGAGCAAATAAACCTTTTATTTTGCTTAGTGGTAAACTTTTGTTCAAAACAAACAATTAAACTATTAGTTATCAAATAACTTACAGAAATTAAATTTCTATATATATGGCACGTATAATATTAAAACCCTTTTACCAAAATACGACTTTATAGTCTTTACTGCTAATACAATTACACTTGTATTATCCCCGAGCAGTAGTTATGTGTTAGCCGTTTTTCAAACTTTTTGGTTAGTTTGAATCTTTGCAACAACTTGGAAATATGATTAGTTGATCTCAAGTTCACACACCAGGAGTCCGGTGAATTTCCAACTAAACATATTTTCAACGAGTAAGATATCTTCATATCTTATCCAAACGGTATAACAAACAGACATACTAAGTATTTTGGATAATTTCTTTTTCCAATACCCGTTACTACCGAAATAGAAACACTTTTCCATTGTCGGATTTGACTTTCTATTTCTGAACCTTCGATTGAGAACTTTTCCTTTTCTTTCTTCCACTTACTGGCTTTCTAGCCCGTGGATATTGATGTCTGACCAAAGAGAACTTTTCCCTTAGTTTATATCACCCTTTCTGCCACATTGAGGTCGTTCATTGGTTTTAAAAAATTATTTAAAATAATCTTGAACGTTCAAATGACTTAGGCAGAGAGTATAGGATCGTATCCTATCTGTTAAGATTGTCTCTTTAAGCACAGAGGCTTTCAATCTCATTCAGATTAGCTATCATATTCATAATATGATTATGAAACAGTGATCCTTCAAACATCTTTAACTGACAACCGTTTTCATGGCTCGTACCTACGTACGACTCTGTCTTCAACACATGTTCTTATCAGTAGACATCTCATGTGTTTGATGCTCAAGAACATTTTAGAACAGATGTCAGGATATAAGACTAGCCAGATCATCACACTTGATCTATTTAGAATAAACGTCTTTCTAATCCTGACTGGTTGTAGTTTCCGAAATTTTCGGATAAGGTTCAGTGAGTACGTAAACTTTCGTGTCCCAACACGATGTCAAGATTTATTACTTAGTCAGCGTAGTTGAACCCTTACTAGCCTATTTCCTTATAGACATACAGTTTGGAGTGGGCTAAGAGAGATCGTAATTATAAAACTGAAATAAATAAATAAATGCAGGTTATGATTATGTATTTCACTTTCTTCTGCGTCCAACCAATAAATGAAATCCACGTAAGCATTTTGGTTTACGCAATGGTGACTTAACTAACTGCAGTTGACTCCCCGGAGGCGAGGTCGAAAACCGCTTAGAAAAGCAAGAACTATTCTTAATTAGCATGTCTTCTAGGTAACTCTTACCAAACAATGTCAATCCACCACGTCAACCCTTGGCCTCTAAGTAAATGTAACATAGCTCCGAAGGGAGATTAATACATTACTTAGTCAAGTGTGTACCATTACCTAGAAGTCCGTACGAGTAGGTCAAGACACTCCACGGAGGCGTGGTCGAGCTGACTTCCCCGTATTTCATTCTATCCGTAGAAGTCTAATCTTGTATACCGCGAATATATACCCGCCGAAGGGAGTAGTATACATCCACTATACTATAGACGGGTAATGGAGGCCGTGAGAATCCAACTCTTTTCATCTCGCTCCCACTTGAATTTTTTAAAAGGTGTGGATTATCTGTTGATTATTTAATAATCACTTTTGGCGTCTTATTGTTGGAAGTAATTAATCTAATTAATACCCTCCCACTAGGATTACTAAATCATATTTAAAATCCCAATAATAATATTTTAAGGCAATAATAACAATTTATTAATTAGGCCGAAAAATATTAGTCCAATTATGCATCTCGTTCAATATCTATTAAACATTACTATTTAATCACATTAAATAAAATATGCATAATTGTAAATATCATAATATCTCATATTATCATGATCATGCCATAAAATAAAATAATTAAGCATGCTTTCATATAATTATCACATAATTATCATGCTTAAAATTTTAAATGACACAAAATAAATATGCCATAAATTTAAATCAATTAAGCTTGCTGTTATAATTATCACATAATTATCATGCTTAAAATAAATGGCATAAAGTAAACATGTTATAAATAAATTATCTCATAATTTAAATCATGTTTACTGATTCGGTAATTAACAAGGAAGATTATTGAAATCGATTCCCAAAAAATTACCATTCCACGTAAATTCCCAGAAACACTGGAGGGGTCACAAACGGTCCCACTTAAAAACCAGTCTTCTTTGACAGAATTTACGTGCACAGTATCAGATTTAAAATTATGCATCACATGCATCATATCAATGCATGTATATATCTAGAGTACGGCTCTGATACCACATGATGGGATGCGGGCCCACAACAGTAGCAGTCCGGGACCACATTTTAAAATTTTTTTTTTTATTATAATACAAGTATTAAAATATTTCTAAAACATTTTAATACAAAGCGGAAGACTTAGCCGGATCTACTCAAGTATATACATGCAATTGATAATAAATTTTAAATCACTTAAGCAGATAAATATCTAACATGCAATTAACACTTAAGAGCACATAATTTATCATGCTTAAAAAAAATAACTGTAAAATATTACCGTACTGCAAACATGGCTATCTAACGGCATTTTTCCAGCTCCTTGCCCACTCGTGAGACCGGCAGAGCTTCCCTGCAATATCCCCAGGGACACCCTCGGAGTGTGGGCTCCGAAAGTATTTCTCTAAATACTTAGAGAAAATAAAATTTAAACTAAAAACCCTTTTCAGGGTTTATTCTCCCAAAATTAGGCGTTTTATACAAACACCTAATTAAAATTAATTCCGAAATAAATCGGAATTAACTAGGAGAAAAATGGGACTTGGTCTCAAAGCCAAAACTTGGCCAAAACCATCCCAAAAATGTTATGAGAAATGAGGGAGGGGATCAGCCTATTTATAGGCAAAAACTCGAGGGCAAAACGGTCATTTTGGTTACAAAAGCAAGGGCAAAATGGTCATTTCACATCCCCACTTGCGTGTACAACTTGGACACGCAAACCGAGGTGACCACGTTGAAGGTCTCGTCGCCGCGGATCCAACGCCACCAACCACGCGCCGACACGTGGACGCACGCGCCCCCACGCGCCGCCACAAGCCGGCCAAGTGGTTGGCGCGTGTGAAAACGCGTAGAACCACCAGACGCCGACACGTGTCCGGGTCTGGTCCTACCCGGACCGGACCCGGTTTGACCCTATCCGAATAGGGTCCAACCCTATTCGTTTGACCCGCTTTGACCGACCCGTTTTCAGACCAAATCTGGACCGTTACTTCACGATGACGTGGCGCGATCTGAGCCATCCACGTGTCGCACACGTGGCGTGCCACGCGGCTGCCCAGTCAGTGCCACCCGGACCCACTTGCTGACGTGGCATGCCACGTGGACTGCCACGTCATCACCGAAATATTTTTTTTTTTTTTTTTTTTTTTCGATGAAAATTTTATTTTCTCCAAAATAAAATTCCGGGCATTTCCAACTCTTTGGAACTTGATTTATTTTCTTAAAATAAATCACTTGGCTTATTTTCAAACACTTTGAAAATTCATTTCTCTTTCTCCTTTTAATATTTTCTCTTTGGGTTTTCAATTTGGGGCTTGCAGGGGGACCTGCAGGACTAATTAATTTTAGCTCCAAACGGATTAATATATTATCATCTCATGACAATAATTAATTACCGTTTAACAATATTTAATTCCACTAAATAAATATTGTTGCACTCTAAAATTAATTAAATTATTCACGAATTTCTCGATCTAGAATAATTTCGCATTTTACTCCTCCGTGTAGATATCCATGAAAAATAAATTGCAACTACTATCATTTATTTTTCATCTCTAATTTGAAATTTATTGATTCGCCTTAAGTTCAAATTCTTTGTATGTGAAACACATTCAACATACAACTTCGGTGACGTTATCACGCGAAGTGCTTTGGCCAAAGTCTTAATTCGAACTTTTGCAAATCTATTTCAAGGATATCTCTTACCTTCCAGCAAGGCCACAGATTCCTCGATCAATATAACTCTTTAGCACATTTCATGCTGTCACCGAATCATACAAAGTATTTTGGCCACCCGTTACCGAGACCTCACTTCGAGTATGTTACAGTGACTAACACTACATGCCTAAAGCCGAAATATTATCAGGATTAAGAGTATAATGCTTCCTGAGATTTTATTCATTTTAGATAGCAGTATAAAATAAATAATCTCAGTGGTCCAGTTCGATGTTTCCAATCCTATTGAAAATCATCAACGTGTTATAATTGGAATCACCATTCCCTATGACGAAAGACTAATCATCTTATATAACCACGTTATAGTCTTGATAAGAACATATTCTTATCTTACCGACTAGAACTTTAATAACACGTGATTTCGGTATTCAAAGTCTTTTCCTATGAAACACATTTCATATAAGAATACCATCACACGTTATTAATTATTAATATGTGAAATACTCATAACTTGTGTAAATTCAGTTTAATTAATTCAACAAATTGAATTTTCAGGGCACTATTCCCAACAGAAATAGCATCCTCCCTATTTAGATCGTGATCGAGATTGGCGTGGACTATTTCTCTAGAGGGCTGCTTTCGTGGAGTATTGAAAGATTCGAAGGAGCTTGGGGACTTGCCACTTGATCAAGAGTGTTTGTGGGTGACTCAAACGTGTCAAGAAAGCATCGATCTAAGTGAGAATAAGAATTGCAAGATTCGATCTTCCTTTGGGAATTGCAAGATTCTTAGAACCCTACCAATTTGGGAATAAGAATTGCAACATTTGATCTTCTTTTGGGATTTTTTTTTAAAAAATTCCGTTGCGTTACTGTTTCATCTTTCCCAACATTTAAGTCCATCCCCACAGGTTGAGTCGGAACCCTTTCCTCAACCATGTCGGAGGTTTCCATAATGTTGACCATTTGATCTGGAGCCTGGTCGGACTATAAAGAAGAGTCACTCGAAGTAGGACCATCGGTAACTGGACTCGAGTCAGTTGCAAAATCTGAGCCCTAACTTGAAACCCCAGAACTTGACGGGTTCGAAGAAGCCATTCCACTACTCGACCACTATTACTTTGACTGTGTAACACCCCGACTGTTCGGCCGTACAGGTACGCCGTAACGAGAGTGTTAGTTGCACATTTTTATTTATTTATTTATGCTTTTATATGTTTATTTTATTGTTTATGTGCTTATTTGAGTTTATATGAATTAATTGCTAAGTGTTTTAAATGACTTTTGAACGTATTTGCTCGTCTGCTCCTGTATTTGACGCCTATGTGCTCGTAATTGATTTTCAATTTTTGTAATTATTTGCTATGCATGAAATATATGTTTTATGAACTCATTTATTTGCTCATTTCATGTTTTGGAGTTCGTTTGATACGGTTCATGAACCGTTTTATTTGTTAAGGGACTCGAGGGCCTAACTCGTTTAGCGCACCTTGGGTTCCGGAAGGCGTAACTTGAGCTCGGGAATTCGGATTCGAATTCCGGAAGAGGCGTTGGACTCGTGACAAGATTTGGAAGCTTTGGAACCTGCTTTGTACTTTTCTAAGCCCGTTTGATACCCCGAATTTTGCCTGTACCGTGAGCGCGTGTTTGCCACCTTTTACGGTTTTAGCCATAACTCACTCATTTCTTGACGAAATGCCTTGATTATTGAGCCTAATTAACCATGATTAAACCCCCTAACCAACCCTTATAATCTAATTCTCTCACTCAGCCAAGAAGGAAGGAAAAAGGCTTGAAAACCGAGACTAAGAGGAGAGAAGAAAAGGGATTTCGGCACTATTCACTCATGGGGATTTTGAGCCCGTTTCTTCATCGTTTCTTCTTCGATTCAAGAGGTAAGCATGTTTTCTTGATGTCCATTCGTTTATGCTTCTTTTAAGTCAAGATTTGCATGATTTCATTGTGATTTGAGCATGTATTGGATTAGAGAATGAATAGTTAGGTTTATATGAGAATTTAATGAATTCTTATAATTCTTTGAGTTATATCTTGATTTAGAGCTGAATATATGATCTACTTGATTTCTTTGATGTTTGTATGGAGCTAGATTTCGTGATATATGGCTGCAAATTGATCCACCATTGCTTAACGTCCATCAAAACTTGAAGAGCATAATTAATACATGAACTTGTTGCTTCCTTGCTAATACCTGCGAATTTACTTCGGTTTCCTTGCGTATTTGTGGAGTTTTAGTGTGCATTTGTTGTGCCTTGGCTGCTGCTAGGGATGGACATTCGGGTCGGGGAATTCGGGCCCCGTCCCGTCCCGATCGGGAAATCGGAGAATTGTGAGTTCGGGACGGGTACCCGAATCCCGAATAACATTTCGGGGCTGGGATCGGGGAGTGAATTGGTACCCGATTTTCCCGATCGGGTACCCGAACTACCCGATCCCCCCCAAAAAAAGAATATAAAAAAAATAACACTATATTTATGTCTAAGTCTAGAGCTCTATCTAACCTTTCCAGTTTGATTGTCGCATACAGTCGCATCTCTTCTCTGTTCTTCTACAAAAATTCAGACTCTCAATTTCAACTTCCATTGGCTTCAACTTCTAGAAATGCCAAGTTCCTCAGTCACACTCCCACACAGCTGACAGCTCGCGCTCCACAACTATAAGGCCCCCAATTTCATGTTCTCTCACGATAATGCAGCAACGCCAGCTCCAGCCATCGTTTCCCATGCCAACCCCACTGCCGCTGACCAATGACGCCGCCTACAGCTTCAACTCCGGCAACCCACCAAAAATTTTAAGAATTTGAGCCTTGACATATGTGGAAACTTTTTATTTTTGAACAGTTGAACCCTAATTTGAAAATATATGAATTTCGTCAATAAAGGCTAAAGAGGTGAAAATTGATATTTGGTCCATTATATTTATTCATTACAAGACAGCCAATTATAAGTTAATAAGTAATAATATATTTTTTTTTTTTAAAAAAAGAAAAATTAATCGGGCTCCCCGAGCCCATCCCGAATCCCGAATTCCCCGATTAGTCCGGGTACCCGGCTTTTTCGAGACAGGCTCGGGCACCAATTTTCCCAACCCGATCCCGAACTCCCTGACCCCGAATTCCCCGAATCCCAAACTCCCCGTCCCGTGCCCACCCCTAGCTACTGCTTTGTTGCTTCTTTCCCTCTCCCTTTGTTTTTCCTGTTTTTCCGCCATTTCTTGCAGGTATGAAGCAGGGGCATGGCCGCGACAAGGTAGTAGACTCAGGCCTGGAGGGACATCGCGGCCACGACCACATGGCAGTAGGTGGTTCTGGAGCTAGGTCGTGGTCGCGATGCCTTTTTGCGCGGCCGCGACGGGGGGGAGCAATTTTGCTGCTGGAGGGGAAGCGCGGCGGCGGCATTTTCCAGTGCAGCCGTGACCCTGGAGCTGCATCTTATTTTTGTTGTCTTGCTTCGTATGTCTTGTGCTTGGCTCGTTTGGCTTCGTTTATGTTTTATGTACGTTGTTTATTTTTTGTTCTACGTGTTATGGCCTTCGTTATGTGTTTATAACTTGAATTATGTGTATGTGTACGCTAATTGACCTTCATGCATATCCTACTTGTTTTGTTGATCGTTTCTTGCTCTAATTGCCTCGTTTTCGATTTGTATGACTTGCTAACTTGTTGTAGTGTGTGTTATATACATGTATATGAATTTATTATGTGACTTCGACGCATTTATACGCAATATGTGACAAGATGTGCTTTAAACGCTTTCTTACGTGCATGAGTGAACTAATGCCTTGTCTATTTGATTATTTGTTATCTTCTTGCTCTTTTATGATAAGTATGCATTAGTAACATGTTATATGATATGTTATGCACCTTATATGTAACTTGTGGACTTGTTTGACGTGAAACGTGCTTGCCATGACTTGATATGTATTGATATGCCTTGGTATGACATGAATGCTACGTTGATGCATTTCACTCGCATCATCTGCATTCATACAGATATGTCGGGCGTCTAATTGGTGTATTTTGGGGATCATCTCATTGGTCATGTGGTGGTCCATAGGCGTCTGTTTGCCTTCTCTTACTTCCGTTACGCCTCGAAGGTGAGGTTTTGTTCTTCTTAGTTATCTTGGCCTAAAACCCCTACGTGTTTTGAAGCCTGCATGCGATATATATATATATGATATGATAGATACATGCTTGATATGTATTTTGAGGGCTTGTCCTGCTTGTTACATAGTTTGAAAACGCTTTTATACGTATATACGCTATGTTTTGTTTTGTTTTGAAAAACTTTGAGTACGTTTTGATCTTGGAGCGAGATATGACCTTGAAAGATAGATCACTTGACATGAACTTGTACTTGACTTGTTGGGCCCGGGAGCTTTGTTCGAAGAAGCCCCGAGACGGTGTCGGGCCTTTGGGTTAACTCCGGATGACGATCTCCCCTTGATTGGACGAACCCGAAACCCACTAGGAGGTTGGTGGGGAACGGAGTCCTCCGACGTGAATGTCGCGAAACTCACGACCCATACATACCCGCTTGCTTGGATGATTAGGGTGTGCACAACCCCTTCTATCACCGGAGTTTGAGGTAGGTTTGTTCTGATTTGGCTTGTACTTGTCTTGATATGAGGAGTTTGGAGGAAACCCGTACTCGCCGGGTAGTTTGTCTTGTCTTGAAATCTATGAAACGGGAATGAATTCTTAAGTATATAAAATTGGTTATTTTAGCCTTCGGACCTTTAACTTCTTTTAAGTATATATATCTATTATCACGGGAAACGTTTTAGCTTGTAAAAACCATCCCCGGTTCATGGATTGTTTACGATCTTGATACGTGATTTGCTCTATATGTATACGGGTGTGTGTGTATGTGTTAGGCCCCTCACCAGTCTCTATGACTGACCCTCGTTGTTTCTCTTTTTTTCCCCTTTTTGTTCTTGAGTTGCAAGTTTTGGCGTTGCTCGTGCTAGGCGGCGGTCTTTGCTTTTGAGTCTTGGAGTCTTGTAGCGAGTCTCATGCATCTTGTATTTTACTTTTGTACTCTTGAGCTTTCGGATTATATATTTGATCATGTTACGTTATGAAAAGCATGTTATTAATTAATTTGGCTCGTAAGAGCATGACTTGTATAATTATTTTAAATGATACTCGTATATTGCATGTATGTATGCTTGTATTTTGGATCCTATAGCTTCCGCTTTTGTTTTGATTTTGTATGCGCACTCTGATTTAGGGTCTAGACCGCCTAGCCTAAAGTTTGTCTCCCGTGGTTTGATGCGTGTGTGGAGTCCTTGTTTCGTTACACTTGTCGAGCTATGGTGTGAGGGATGTGGTGCCCACCGCTCGGGGCGCTACAGACTGTATATTCCTTTTTTTATTATAGCACTTGGGTGGATGAATTTGCCTCTTCCTCGAAATAAGAAATAAGGGTTTTATCGTTAGGGAGTTGAATGGTAAGGTTCGAGATGGGGATCTTCTCACTCTAGGCTATGAAGTTTTAAAAGGAAAAGCTAAATTACAAAAACGAAAGAGACTAAGTCAAGATGTTACCTTAAGTAGGAGAGTGAAAAGTCGAATCGAACATCACACTTGAATACTCCTGGCTTTGCTCGAATGTGACACCCCGTCTACTCGCACGTACAGGTTTGTGTCACGTGTGAGTTTAATTTTGCGTATTTTCGTTTAATTTCATATTTAAGTGATGCATCTATATTTGAATTCTATTCTTTTATTCAATTCTTATATGAATTATTTGAAATATTTGATAAGAATTTGCCTTACTTGAACTTATGATATGAATTCTATGATTTGAGAATTTGTAAAATATGGATTTAATTTCCCGAGCATGCTAAATTCGTGAATTATATGATTTTAGAACTTAATTTTATGATTTTAATTTGATTTGGACTTGTTTGAACCTTAGTGGACTCAATTGAACTTTTGTTCAAAGTTTTGGGGGTTTTTTTGCAAATTGGCCACTCTTGAGTCTTTTATTCATAACTTGAGCTCGCGAACTCGGATTCGAGTTTCGTCTTCACTGTTGGACTTGAATCGATGATTCGGATTCAATGGAACAAGTCTTGTAATTTTTTGATGCCGTTTCAACTCCCGACGAGGCAAATTTTAGTCACACGAACCTAATACGCCCCTATGACCTATGTTTGAGCTTTTAGACCAATATCTTGTACCCTATTTGATCAATGAACTACCAAAACAATCCCTCATCTCTCTCCTACCCCTCATACACAAACCAATTAGCCAAGAAAGGAAGAAAGGAGAAACAAGAGCCTCATATCCATTGTTGTCCCTTTTGAGCTCAAGACAAGCCATTTCTTGATCCAAATTTAAAGGTAAGCATGGATTTATATTCTCCACATTCTTGTGATCATTTTCCTCTACTTTAATCATGCTTTAAGGTTAAGAATTCATGAATATGGCATACATAATGAATAGTGAGGGTTTATTAGGAAATTTGATGAATTTGATCATCTCTAGCCTATTTAGAATTATGAGATTTGTGTGTTGATCCTTGATGCTCATTTTTTGCATATCTTTGATCCTATTTGATGGTGGTTGAATGGTTATTAAGTTACCATTAATATGCTCATGCTTTTTGCAAGAAAATGGAGGAAACACTTGTGCTTTTTTGATCTCATACCCTTGCCGGTTTGATGCATGAAGTTAGGGGCTGAAATTGCATGGTTTTTGTTGGAAAACACGAATCAGAAAGCAGCGGAATTTAAAAATTTTCCCAACAAAAGGACCTTGGACTCGCAATCGTGTAACCAAATTCGTAGAGATAAGAAACTTACTTTTCTTTTATTCTTTCTTGAAGCGTTTCAAGCCACCCAAGAACGCTCTTCTCGCGGCTTGATCCCCTCTCCTTGGTAAAGCTCGAATCTTCAAACTTCTAACTTGAAGCTCTCTAGAGATAGTCCACCAACTTGACTACAATCTAACTAGTAAGGATGCTAGTTCTCTAGTTAGTGTTTAGGCTTAACCTAGGGTTTCGTTTATCTTGGAGAAAGGATGGTGTTCAACATATGAACCAAAAGAAGATCATCAATCAGCCTCAAGGGGAGCTCGAGCTCCCCTATATATAGGAAGGAGGGTTGGCCGAAAATCCTGGTCCTTATGGGCTAGGGTTTTGGTCTCTCTCTCCTATTACTTGATCATCAAGTATTTTCCAACTTTGACTTTGAATTCTAATTCAACTCAACTTTTAAGAGAGCTAAAATATCCAAACTATTTTTGGATAATTTTATGCTTTATTTATTTAAAATAAATAACTTATTTTATCTAATTAATTAATTCGTAATTAATTAACAAGATTATTTTTCTCCAAAATAAGACTTTCTTTTTAATTCAAAATTAAACCAAAGTCTATTAAATAATTAACACATTTAATTATTTAATATATATATACAATATATATATTTACAAGTGTGGGACACGTGTCACTCACGTGACCCACACGTGTGGTTTCACACGTGTGGAACCCTCTTGGCCCGATTAACTCATTTAATCATTTTAAAGCCTCAACTCATGTAACCAAGTTGTTGTGTGTGACCCTCTAGGTTCTCAATTCAATTAGCAGTGACCCCAATTAATTAATTCACTAATTAATTAATCGGTCCACAGATTAAACGACCATAGTCTAGCAACAGGTGTTTAACCCCTAGCTGAATTGGAATGTTCGGATTCGACAGAACCTTTAAGTCATTGATTCATGTGAGATACAATCCTCCTACTTACTATCTCTCAACCAAGATCTAGGGTAAGGGAATAATCAGAACCCTAATAATCCGGTCTTAAAGCTAATTGCATTTCATATCCATTTGATCTCAATCCAAGAAACCCTTTTCTTGATGTCTTGATCTATTGCCTTGGTCAAGGACTCCATATGGCATATGAATGACTTACACAATAAGAGATCACCTTGCAAATGCAAGTGTAGGTCCTTTCTTGATTCTCATTCACTTTCATGAATCACTTATGCAGCCCCAGCATAAGCCTTGAATCAGTTGTCTAAGGCGACACCCTTTAAAGCTTATACCTAAGACTACAGAGTTAACTCATAAAGTGACAAGGAACCTCAAGTCTTAAGGGTCAATTAATCACATCAATGACTCGTGAGATATTTCCTAATCTGGAAGTTTCTATTTCCTGAAATAGAAACTTCCTTTCCCATTTAGGAATGTTCTCACACGGGGCACCTCAGTGAACTTACTTATTAAAGTAAGCACCCTCATGTATCACGCGCGTATCAACTATACACTTTGCACCTCCATGAAACAAGGTGGTCCTTCTTAAGGGCGTGATCCCACAAGCAAGCCTTAGAGGAGTCAGGTTGACACTCTCACTGTCTGTAGGACTCATCGGCTTGGAGCATTTTACTAATCATGACTTATGTGATATAGGGCTCGTTTCATGAACCATTTCACCTAAATGGTAGAGTCCTAAAGTCATCAGGATTAGGGGAGTTCTCATACATGCACATATAAAGTAATCGCATACCAAACAAGAGCATATAAAGAAGTGTTGCCTCAATTCGTTATTTCATTCAAAGATTATCTGTGATTACAATAAGGAAAAGCACAAAGCGGATATACAATCGGCTTTCTAGGGCACTATTCCTAACAGTTTTGTGCTTCATTTTCATGGTTTAATTGCTCCTTACCTTTCCTCTATGTTTATTCTATGTTTTGGCATGGATAACAGGGGTTCTGAAGCTTTTTTTCCACGAGAAAACGTAGCAGATATGCGACACTCCCCGTGCACCCGAGATGACAAGCCCGTGTCTGAATTTAATTCTTTTGGTCAGGCTACTGACCTTAGACACAGGGGTGTCACCTTTTGTACTAGGGATGAGACACTCCCCGTGTCTAAAGGGTGTTTTGCTACTGACCTCGGACACGGGAGTCTCCAATTTTGTGCATGGGAGATGACACTCCCGGTGTCACCCTTCCCCTGAGTGACTGCTGAGTTCTGCCTTAATTTATTTGGTTGTTTCGTTAATTCCTTGCTTTGTTTATGATTTTTATTTAATACTAACATGTCATATTATGTGTGAACTTGTTTGTATTAAATTTTTGGATCATTTTGATATGATTTGCATGAGTTATGAATCGATATGTCTTAAGTGGTACGTTTATGCACTTCATATGCATACATTGCATTCATGAGCATTGTCAGACGTCTATTTGGTACATAATTGAGTCTAAGTCTCGGGTGTTGTGTTCTTTTATTTCAGAGCCTCTTCCGGACGTCGTCGAGCCCGAGAATTAGGTGTTCGATAGCTTGTTTTGGCCCCGGTTCCTCTCTACTTTTGCTATAAGGTGAGGTTTAGGAACTTTTATTTTAGTTATGAATCCTACGGCCTTTATGTGATGATGTCTCACCCCGCATGCGACTATATACTTATTATATAGTTAAATATGTGTGTTTAAGATATGTGTATGATCTTATGAATACCCCTTTGAGTTTATGAAATCGGTATAAGTATGAGGATATGTAAGCTTATGATTTGAATCCCTTTATACGTATATGTTATGGTATGAGCGAGGTATGCCCTGAAATATGGGAATTTAATATGATTTGGTATGTTGGGCCCCGAGAATTATGGGTAAGGATACCCGAAATGGCAAGGGCCATCGGGTTTGGCCTGTGCATAGTTCCCTTTGAGGTATTCACGTACAACTCTTGGAGGTTAGAAATGCGTGGTACTTTGAGCCCTTGGTGGATAACCGGGGAAGGTATGTTGTAGGTTAGCTACCTAGTATGTATTTACATTGTAGGTGGAGAGGTTTTGACTCCCGAAACACCATGGTTGTGTGGTTGGATTGGTATTTGTGAATTTGGTTTTGTAATTTGTTATGAGGAGTTGGTGGAGGTCCGTACTCGCCGGACATTTATTTTTGTTTATGTATTGGTGGATTGTAGATCGAGTTAGGACTTATTTTATATATTATATGATAAGCTTTTGGAAAATGATTTGGTATGAAAAACCCTAGCCTCGATTCATGAACATCCCTTTGTTATATGCTATGCTCTATATGTATATATGTATGGGTATGCGTTAGCCCCCTCACTCAGTCGAGTTTAGACTGACCATCTCTTTAACACTTTAGTTGCAGGTTGCTCGAGCTAAGTGGGGAAGTACGTCGTGGTCGAGTCGTACTTACAGGTTTAGCTCGAGTCTGCATTTCATACTATATCTTTTGATACTTTAGATTTGTTTTTGGATATGAATTGTAATTTTGGGAGAATATGTATATACTTGATGTACTTTTGGGCCGTGTGGCCATGTATATGTTTATGTAGGCTCTTGATGAGCTCTTTTATGGATCCTGTTTGTTGCTTCCGCTCTTTGTTCTTTTATTTTGCGCGCTCTGTCAGAGTTTTAGCTCTGCTTAGCCTAATGTGTGTGTGTAGATCCCTGTTCGCTTAGACTTGGGCTATGTACGGAAGTCCATTTCATATGTGGGGTTGGGTTTAAGTGCAGGGGATGTGGTGGTCCACCGCTCCAGACGTCACATCGAATCTCTTGGCTAGCTCGAACGTCTCTGATATTGTGAAGTAAATAATGAATGAAAATTATACCTGTACTTATATAGGAGGTGAAAAGGTGGGAATAGGGAGGTGAATGTTGGAAAAATGGGGTTCGAAATGAAGCGAAAATTTAAAATTTTTCTACAAGGAATCGTTGGCTTGCAATTTTTATTTCGAAACTTAAATTTCTCAGTAACTTACTTTACGAGAAGCTTTCTTGAAACATTTTGAGCCACCCACGAACGTTCTTCACGTGGTAATGAATATCCTGTTCCTTGATCGATTCCTTTCTTTGAGACTTCAAACCAGAAGCCCTCTAGAATATATCCGCACCAGTCCTAGGTATAAATCTGATTAGTGAGTATACTACTATAATCTGTGTATTGAAAAAAACATGAAATGAGATAAAGAGAGCAAGAAATTTCTCCCATCAAAACCCAATTGACGTGTGAAATAATTCACACATGATCTTCAAAATAAAAGCTTCATCTCTTCTACAGGTTAGAGTTGAGAGAGTTTTCTTTTCTTTGGAATAAAGAATGATACTTTATGAATGTCGGTCTAAGAGAATGAGAGAAAATTCTTCTCTTTTATCTAAGAAGAAACATAACTTGGAGAGAGAGGAAAAATAGATTCTTTTTCTTCTCTAACTCTATTTTACGTAATGAGATAATTAAGATATAATTAATCAATAATCATATTATTAATTATTTTAATTATCCTAACTACTTTAGGATATTATCTCATAATTATTTATTCAATAAATAAATAACTTATGACTTTATCTTATATTTATTTCATAAATAAATATTTTATGATATTATCTTTATATTTATTTCATAAATAAATAGTTAAGATAATAATCACATGATATTATCTTTATATTTATTTCATAAATAAATATTTAATAACAACTTCATATTATCTTTGTATTTATTTCATAAATAAATATTAATAATAACAACTTGAAATTATCTCACTTATTTATTTCATAAATAAATAAGTCTTGATATTATCTTCTCACTTATTTCTCAAATAACGTAAGATAATATTTTCTCCTTTATTTCTCAAATAAGAATGATAATATCCTTTATTTATTTCTTAAATAAATAAAGAAAGATAAAGTTATATTTATTTCATAAATAAATAATGTCAATTTCCATTTAATAATTAATTCATAATTAATTATGAATTGGACTTCTTTATTCCGGATTAGGCCTTAGAATTAATTCTCTAATTAATTCTAATGGCCCTCAATCGAACCTAATTGACAATCCCACTGTCCGTTGGGCTCATCAACTTAGAGTGATTTCTAATTCGGCTTGAGTTAGGGCTTGTTTCATTTGTACTCATTTACCTAATGACAAAGTCCCTGACACTTGACAGCCTGATGGATTAGGGAAGTTCTAATACATGTGCATGTAATAGAAAACACACATAACATGTAATTGCACATAAAGAAGTGTTTGCCTATGGTCAATATCATACGTCTATTATTCAAAGATTGTATGTGATATAAGGAATGCCCCAAAACGGATTACAACGAATCAGCTTTCTAGGGCACTATTCCCAACAGTGAAAAGGAGCCATAATTTCACCTCGGGAACTTGAAAGGTCGCCGTTATGTCACCGTAACCGCCATCCTTTCAGGGGGCTTATGACGTGGGTCTTTTCTACTCTGCCACATGGCAGTCCCAGAGGAGTCGAGGAAAAGTACTACTCGACCCTTGGGTCGAGTCCGATTCATCTCCAATAGGCCAGAGGAGTGTTAGAGGCGAGATATGTAGAGTTCGAAGGACCGACCGATTCGGTGTTAGAGGCGAGATATGTAGAGTTCGAGGGACCAACCAATTCAGTGTTAGAGGCGAGATATGCAGAGTTCGAGGGATCGACCGATTAATCTCCACCAGGCCAAAGAAGTTTTGCAGGCGAGATATGTAGAGTTCGAGGGATCGACCTAACCTCTCGAAGGGCAAGTCGAAGATCCCCAAACTAAACCTCGACCCAGTTACTCTTGTCTCTGACAATCCAGTTTGGTTATGGGACCCACCAAGCCTCCTTTAGCATTAAATGACTGAACAGTGCTCCTTACAGTACCTGAATAGCATTATATGCACCTTGGGTTTGGGGTCCAACCACTTCAAAACCGTAAGGTATAAATACTCCATATTAACTCCGTTAGGTAAGCTTAATTAATATGCAAAAGTCAACTCGAATCTCTCTCACTTTTAGATCAAATACTGACTTGAGCATTGGAGTGCCGACTTAGGGTCTCACGCCTCCCGTCCCAAATCGATCTTTAGTTCACGTTTGTTCGTTCTCACAGCTCAAACCACGACTTAGAGTCTCACCCCTCCCGTCCCAAATCGATTTTTAGTTCACGTTTGTTCATTCTCACAGCTCAAACCACAGGTCAAGGACTTCCCCATCTATACAAATTCTAAGTGGTCGATCGGAGCCCATTCGAACATACAGTTACTAGATATTTGACTCGATCGAATATAATATAATTCTTAATTTCTTTTACACAATTGACACATTAGTTGCCAATAGGGTTGGTTCAAGTTGATAGAGAATTCTTTCTTCTTTGACAATTTGGGGGTGTTTGTTAAAAAAAATTTGACACATTAATTACTGTTAATATGTCATTATTAATTATCTCCGTCACTGTCACATGGGGCGTGTCATTCCAGATCTGATTGTAATTTCCGTTACTTGCTTCTATTCAAGAATCAAGAATACGTCTTCGTTGATACGATTATGATTTGTTCATACGAGGTCTTGATGTGAAATATACCACAGCAGCAGGGTATTCGACGGCATTGATACCAGAAAGAGTGGTCCACGCCTTGAACTCGAATTTGGACTCAAATTGATGCAAAGGCCTAGAACAGAGGACATGGACACTTGAGCAATCAATATGCTAATAATAGTATGAATGAAGAACTCAGGATTAGGACCTGTGCCGGATCGTGGCGGTGGAAATTTGGTTTGATTGAGAAGATGTCAATTTTGTGAAATATTATGTAAATTTTATGAAATATTCAGTGAATTTTCTAATGAAATCCTAGGGTATGTAATATAATTATTAAATTTACGAAGAGGTAAAAATATAATTATTTGAATAAAAGAAACAAAATTATTATACTCTCTGTAATCTCTTGAGGTTCATATATAATTAATTTTGAAAATAAAACAATACAAAAAATTTTACACCACTTTTTATAAGATATGATTTTATTTTGTACTCTCGAATAACAAATATTTTTTGTTGCTGTTAGCTCACTTCAAAAATAATATGGGACCCTCGATGAAAGTTTTTACATTGTTATTTTGCTTCGAATTAGAAGTCAACCATCCAATGAGAACTTTCCTTTTACCCGCATATTGCGAGTCAACAGTCCGTGATTCTCAAAACTCATCCTTATATGGGACAACTGACAAGATGATGAAACAATAGTAGCACTCCTTATCACGTCAGTACTCCAGTAGTTTTACTTTTTTTTTTTTTTTTTTTTGTTTAAGCTATGTCAGTAGTTTTACTTAAATAATAATAAACTTGTTTTTGGTGGGTGGGGGGAAGGTATCTGCAAACACTTTGACTTTTTTGGGAATTTTCATAGTCACACTTACATTAAAACTACGTATGAAAGGTTTTATGCTGAGCTATGTTTTGAAATCCGGATCGGACGTCGAATCGGGACTTCTTATTGGTTATTGGTTTTATTGGTTCGATCGGTCGGACCATCGGTCTGACCGATATGACGTCATAATTACATAATATTATATTTAATTATATAAATATATATAGTAATATAAAATTAATTATATTCAATTATATAATATTATAAATATTAATTAAAAAATCAAATAAACTAAATAATATAAAAATATATATAATTTAAATCATTTTCAACTACTCATTATTTTTCAATTTAGTTAGATATTTGATCTATATGTTCCTATATTTCTAATTTGAAATTCTATTATTAGAACATCAACCAAATTAATAATATAGATGAAAGATTGATTTAATAAATATGCTACTTTTTATTGTAAATAAATAAAAAAATAACACGCATGCATTTATATTTTTAAAGATATATTATAATATAGAATATTCCACGTTATATTATCCAAACTTAAATTGAATTTTTATGAAGTATTATAATATTTTAAATAATAATTAATATTCTCCTAATTCTTAATGATATTAATCAAAGATATATAAATTTTACCAATAAAATATCAATAACATAAGTTGGCTCAGTTGGTTTGTGCACTCCCTTTATATCCTAAAGGTTGAGTGTTCGAATCCTTCCTGGACCACAATAATTGATTTTGCAATTTTGAAAAAAAAAAAAAAAAGGAAGCATTTCCGGGCCAAACGGCCCGCTAACCGGTTCGGTCCGGGTTTTTCACTAGTTTTGGGCCGGTTTTTAGCGGGCCACACTGGTCCAGAAATGCACTGGTTTAAAGAGGTCAACCGGACCGGATTGGCGGCCGGCCACCGGTCGAACCGGTCCTGCCCCATTTTCGGGTCGCAACACGGCAGTGCCCCTGAGCCCGAAAGACTCAAGGACACTAAGTCTCGATAATCAGAACGACTAAAATCCCAACTAAAATACTTAAATCAACCCTTAAAACAGTGCAGTGGAGAAATCCTAACTATTGCACTTCTTACATCAAACACTAACTATTGCACTTCTTACATCAAACAGTGCAGTGGAGAAATCCTAACTATTGCACTTCTTACATCATTGTCTCGAACATAACTCGATCCTAACTGTTCATGAAAAGATATAAGAATGTAAACTGAAATCCCTAATCTACTTGAAGAGTTGGCGTGTGGTCAGCCCCAAAAGTATTCCTCCCCAGCGTCCTCTAACTTATTCTCTGCAAAAGATTGTTAGGGTGGTATGAGCGACACTTGCTCAGTAAGTAGTCTCTTAACCCTCTATCGGATTTGAGCAAGTTACAATATATATAAATCATCACAAGCAGTTTCAAGCAATATCATACTTTTCAAATAGCTTTTCAGGCATTTCAACACGTAAAACAATAAACTGAACATATAAAGACACTTAAGTTTATGCTCGTGAACTTTCGGTTCCTAACTGGCTTAACTTGATCAAGTCCTAACTACGACCCCGTTCGGTTCCTAACTGGCTTAACTTGATCAAGTCCTAACTACGACCCCGTTAGGTGGGTCCAGAATTGCTACTGTCACTCCCGTAGCCGGGTCAATAATGTCACTGTAACACCCGTGGCCGGGTCAGAACAATGATGCTACTGTCACTCCCGTAGCCGGGTCAATAATGCCATTGTAACACCCGTGGCCGGGTCAGAACAATAATTCGGAACTAGCCCCTACCAATTTGGTTTCCAATAGTTCAGAGCATAAGACCTACTTAGTATAGAAAAATAACCTCATAAATCATGCATTCATACCATAAGCTTACAAACGACTTCATATTTAGTTCACATAACGCAGTCACACATACCATGCTCAAATCCCAATTTTATATGATGAAATTACATTTTTACAATAAGACATACAATTTTTATAAAACAAGTTTAGGAAAACATAGAAGGAAGAAACCACTTACCTTGAATTTAAGGGCTTCCAAAATATCCTAACGATTTCGTAAGTCAAAGCCTTACTTCTGCTCAACCGAATCTAAGTCACCAAAATAATTCTAAGTCATAACCACATAACTTATTTATTCAATTAACTATAATAACCTAAATCCCTCCTAATCACTATAACAATAATTATCATAATAATAGTAACTGATCACGGATATATGTACAGCAATTTACATATATATATATATAGCCCCCGTACCGAAAATAGAATAGATAACTAGATATATGTATATATATGTATACATAGGATATCATGTTCACGTTATAGGTATACTGCATATATTATGCCCCAAAGAGAAGAGATTTTCATCTTTAAAGACCTACGCACCATTGCGTAATAATTGCCATATTACCAAAATCATTTAAAACCTAAATAATAGAAGAAAATCTTACTGCTAATATTTGAAAGATGAAGTTTATTGTTTCTAGAATTATAAACTAATGATGGGGATCGATGAGTAATCAAATATTTTAGAAACAGTTTAAAAATAAAAACACTCGTCAAGTATGTATCCAATTTCTTTCAATATATCAACATATATACATATATATATATATATATATATATATATATATATATATATATATATATATAGCTAATATATACATATGAATATAATCGCTATTGTTACCAATTCAATTTGACGAAGTTCGGACCTTGTTTTCCTTTTCCTTTTCCGGCTAATCTCTCGATCTCCTTATCCTGAACTCGAAAGATTTTGTAAGTCCTCCTTTTTCTTTTTCTCAAGGTTTCAGCTGCAGTTCCTCGTCCTTTTTCTCTCCATTCTAATATTCTATTCAAATTTCTTAATCTATATATATACTTCTCGTTGAATGAGACAGATTAGGTTTTCCAACCTAATGAAACTCTTACTCCCACTCTCCCCACAACTCTCTAAAGACGGTTAATGCTAGTCTTATCTACTATTATCTATTTATTATTAAAAAGGTAAAATAAATAAATAGTTAGATAATAAAAACTAATAATTAAATAAAGGATATGTACCATGTATATATCTATTATAATCAATATTATCTCAAAATTACGGGGTCTCACAGGTCCGACTGGCCGGTCCGGTCCGGGTTTCAAAACACAGATGCTGAGTCTAAAAGTGGAAAATATTTAGAAGTAATGTGGCGTTTGCAAGTTTAGAAACCAACATTTTGACTTCTGTACCTTCTACTATTTCTTTTTTTTTTTCTTTTCCTTGTGTTTGGGAATCTATGATGCACGGATACGGACACGGACACGACACGACACGACACGACACGGATACGACGACACGGATTTTTTCTTGAATTTTCCACGTGAGGAGTGTCGGACACGCTTGTCCGACACGACACGACACGGCAAAATGATATTTTTAGGAGTGTTCGTGCATCATAGTTGGGAATATTTGAAAATTCAATATTTTCTTATTAAAGCATAAGGGAAAATATCATTTTTAGTCTCACAGTTTAGGCCTATTTTCTAGTTTGGTTCCATATTTAGTGATCCAGTTAATTGTGGGCCAACATTTATAAAATTTCATCACATTTGGTCCTCTAATCTGATTTTCGTTAAGTGTTAAACTGTTGAAGCACATACTCGGTTAAATGAAGTATTATCTCATGCAATTCACCCCTTATATTAAATATATCCGCAAAAATTATCCCAAACTACTATGCGCGGTGGGAATGGCGGTTTTGCGCGGCGGAGATAGGCCGGTGGTGGAGAAAGGAAGATCTAGAACATGTGATGAAGGGATTAGAGGTGGACGCCACCTTGCTCCGACGTCGCCAGCGCCGGAGGCAGATTTTGAGAGCTGCGTTGTAGGGAAAGGGTAGAAACCGGGTCGGACCTTGACGACCCGTTCTCCAAAGCATACCCGAAGAACTATGACTCTAGAGAGCGAGAAAAGAGAAGAGAGAGTGCATAAAATATCTACTGTGCGAGGCAGGGAAGGCGGCTTTACCCGGCGGAGAGGCTGTTGGTGGAGGTCAACGGTGGCCGATTTATTTTGAAAAGGTTGAAGGTGTATATACAGTACCACATTATATTTTTTGTTTGTTATAATTCGATTTCCTTTAAAAAAAATTAGGGACATTAAATTATAAGGACCAACTATCTCTAAAACTTATCCTAAATCCCCGGCCCCCCCCCCCCCCCCCCCCCGGGATGCGTTCGAAAAATTGCACCATCCTATTTACATGGGGACTTTGAACTACAAGCATTAGAATATCTACAAAGATAATTATTAAAGGGAAATAATCCTGCAAAACGATGGTTAACAAAGAAAGAGCTTGCAAAACAGAGATTAATATACGCGGAGTAAAATAATAATAGTGCCAATTGTAAGCAGAATAATTAAGTAGATAACTCAGAGAACAAGAGGAAATAAAATTGCCGTTCCCCAAAGGAGATCCTTGAAGATAAGCAGATTTCTGAGAGCAGTGAGAGAGAGAGAGAGAAAGAGAGAAGAGAGTATATGTATTTCGTAACGTAATTGCTTATCCAGACATACAAGTATTATTTCTCTATTTACAGATATGTTCAGGGTCCTCTAATCTGTTTGGACTCTCCTATTTGAGGAGATGGAGAAACGGTGGGGTAGTTGAGAGATCTTTTTTCCTCAACTACTCGTTACATGAGATAAAGTTTAAATTTAAATACATACGTGGGGGAGAAATCTTCGAATCGTGCAACAACTAATAAATCCGAATTTAATGGAGCTGGAACTATGGGAAGTCCCATCTTTATCGGATTTTCTATTTTTGCAGGGGGGGTCCATCTGACGTGTCTTTCTCCAGGAAACCACATATTACGGCTTCCTCCCCAGGAATCCACTTGTCATGCATTCCTGCAGATATTTGTGTGTATGAGTCTTCTCGTTGGGCTCGAGCTTGTGAGTTGGTCCAATCTTCCCGTAGTTGTGATCCTCTCGGTCGTCGAGCGGACTTACTCATAAATGGGCCACGATCCAGGTGTGCTGGAAATAGGGTGCATCCCCAATTTGAATTTTATACATTTTAGATCCTCAATACACAATACATTTTTCCTAAACGCCCTAATGTCCTAAAAAGTTTATTTTGTCCTCATTTTTAACTTTTTCCACACCATTTTTGCTTCATCCAAACTCCTTCTTCCTCATCATCTTCTTCCTCCTTCAAATTGCCGCCGGAGGTGGTCAGAAAATTTCTGAAAAATTTACCCTGATTGTAATCCTCGTACTCGTTCCATATCTCTGATTAGTTTCTCAAAATTTGAAGTCGTTTGTCCCTAATATATTGAAAAGAACGGGATAAAAAAGTAAATTTCTCCGCAACCAAAAATACTGATAATTTAGCAACGGCTTCAAAGAGAGATTATCTAAGCATGGATATTCTATTCAAAACTCGGGGCTTCGAGAAAATGACAGTTTTTTTTCTATTAAAGTACAACGTAAATTATGGGTCTTCATTTTGTCAAACCCACCTATTCAACACCAACCCCTTTCAGTTTTCACACACCAATAATGCAGCCGCAGATCTAGATCTATGAGGTCACACAAAATACATACACAAAAGCACGCACTCGACACAGATCTAAAAAGATGAAGTTCGAACTTTGGCCCTATTGTTGGGTTGTTTGGTTCCAGATCCAACATATATGGTGTGAAAACGAAGTCAATATAATGGTGGTGCAACATTTGTTGATGATGGTGGTGCGAGAGCAGCACCTGCGAAAATAGTTAGTATGTGATGGTGGGATGTGAAAGAGAATGAGATAAAATAATAAATAATAATGAATTTTAATAATTAAAAAAAACAATTATAATGAATTAACGGTCAAAATGTCTATTTGCGTCCAAAAACTAATTGCAGGACCAACATTGCAAAAATTGAAAAAAAATAGGATTAAATGTGCCTATTTAAAAAAAAAAAAAATGGGGCTAGAATGGCGATGAGGCCAAAGGTGGTGCCGCTGCTGGCACTCCGCAACGTGGAGGAGCAAGGGCTGGTGGTGTACAACGGGTGTATGAAGATTTCAAGCCATCAACAGAATGGCAACAGGACGATGAATCTCATATTCTTAATATTAATCTTCCTGCTATGTATAGATAATATCGTGCGGACAAATTTAGAAATTAAGTGTCAGTTTTTTTTTTTGGAAGAACCGATCAATGCGACCGTAAGGTTAGACGAGCCCCTGCCCCCCCCCCCCCCCCCCTTCCCCCCAGCGATGTATAATCAACGAGAAACCAAGTGTACATGCAGTGAGCCATAATCCAGCAGTCCGAAAGACTAATACAATTAATAAGCCAAACAGCTAAATTATAGCATATGTCAAAGCAAGTGCCATGAATAAAAGAGCGGTCACTATTACACGCTGCATGCATCGGAACAATCGTTGGCCTCTCCTTGTGGCGCCCAGGCTTCCAGGCTTCAGTTAGAACGTGATGGGGCCTAACCTCACAACAATTGGTCTCATAATAAGCAGCGGCGTCCTCAGGACATATGTTCTCAGAAGTGTGGTATTTGGTTCTCGAGTAATTCCGGGCAAAATGTACAGAGTGAATACCGTTAATTCCAAAAGAGTTAAAATCTGGTAGCCGGACTGTATATCTACCCGCCTTGTAATTCATCCAATGCCAGTTGTTTCCATGACCCTACACCACAGCGTTAATTCTCTACAAAATAGCGTTAATTTTAGAAATAATATCGATATTATGCTTAACAGAGATCATGTAAGAGATGAGATTGAGGTGCTTCTCTAATGTCCAAGCGCTAGGCCAAAGATTCCAGAGCATCCCTGTTCTCAAGTGAGGATTAAGAAGAGACACTACTAGAAAAACGCCCGATAACAACAGAAATTTAGCAACGGAAATTATTCGTTGCTATTTAGCAACGGATATAGCAACGAAAAAAAAAATCGTGGCAAAATGCTTTAGCAACGGATTTTTCGTTGCTAAATCCGTTGCTATTTATGAAAAAAAATAGCAACGGATTTTTCGTTGCTAAAATTAAATAATACAAAAAATAAATAAATTGGTATATATAGCGACGGAAATTCCGTTGCTATTAAAATAAAAACCTAATAAAAAATAATATAATATTTATAAATATTTGTAACAAAAAATCGTTGCTAAATGAAAGAAAAAAAAATAAATATAAAAAATATTAGCAACGAAAAATCCATTGCTAATTTAGCAACGGATTTTTCGTTGCTATATAGAAGGAAAAAGGGAAATAAAAATAAACAAATATTTAAAATATTAGTAACGGAAAATCCGTTGCTATAAGGAAGAAATAAAAAGAAATAAAAAGAAATAAAAAGAAAAAAGATTAGCAACGGAAAATCCGTTGCTATAAACATATGAATAAAAAAAATTAAAATATTTATAATTTAGTGACGGATTTTTCGTTGCTATATGGAATAAAAATAAATGAATAATAAAAAATAGAGCAAATTACATTTTTGGTCCCATAGGATTGTGTCGTTTTCAATTTTGGTCCTATTCTTTTAGAATTAGACAAAAATAGTCCCGTTGGTTTCATTTTGTTACATTTTTTGTCCCAACCGTTAAATTTTGGACGGAACCATTAAGTGCATTTAAAAGTCAAATAAAATTTCACTGAAACAAAACACTAATGGATTGTATCCAAGTTGGTTGGATGCTCATTTTCTTTTCATGAGGTCCTGGGTTCAATCCTAGGCTCTCTCTTTTTTATATATGTATATATATATTTATTATACAATATATATTATTATTATAATATTATATAATATTTAATATATTGATATTATATATATCGTATATATATTATATATTATATAATATTATATAATCTATAATACATATAATATTATATACATTATATAATATTTAATATATTGATATTATATATATCGTATATATATTATATATTATATAATATTATATAATCTGTAATACATATAATATTATATACATATGTATATTTTATATAAATATATTATATTTATAATACATATAACGTTATATACAAACGTATATAATGTATAATAAAATATAAAATATTTATAATATATATACGTTTATATATATATATATATATAGACATCTACATATACACTCACACAATGTTATTTATATATATGTATATATATTATATAATATTTAATATATAGACATATATATCTTATATCTTAAATATTAAATAATAATTAATATTATATGTTTATATATAATATACGTACATATATATAATATGTGTGTATAATATACATTATAAATCATTAATATTAAGAGAAAAATTTTTCATTTAACGTGTAACGGTTGCATAACACAATAATTTCTTAATATTTAGATTTAATTCTACAAATTTTAATATAAATTCATTATATTAAAAGAAAACTTCTTAATTTAACATCTAATGTACGGTTGCGAAACACAATAATTCCTCAGTGTATAGATATAATTCTATAAATTCAAATATAAATGTTTCATATTAAGAAAATAATTCTTTATATTAAGTTATTCAACTACGATTGCTAAATAATACAATAGTTCCTCAAAATGCAGATATTGTTCTACATATGTATAATTGAATACTTCATATTGACATAAAATTAGTTCTTTATTCAACTACCAACTAAATCTAATTATTTAATTATGTAAACTTTCATCTTTTTTTTATATGTCATAAAAACTTATACTTAAGTTCATATACATTACTATTATATATATACATATATATACATGCTTGGGGTTTATATAGAATTTAACACAATAATTCTTCAATATTTAGATATAATTCTACAAATTCAAATATAAATGTTTCATATTAATAAAATAATTCTTCATTAAGTTATTCAACTACGATTGCTAAATAATACAATAGTTTCTCAAAATGCAGATATTATTTTACTGATGTATAAGTGAATACTTCATATTGACATAAAATTAGTTCTTTATTCAACTACCAACTAAATCTAATTATTTAATTATGTAAACTTTCATTTTTTTTTTATATGTCATAAAAACTTATACTTAAGTTGATATACAATATTATTATTATTATTATTATTATTATTATTATTATTATTATTATTATTATTATTATTATATATACATGTTTGGGGTTTATATTGAATTTAACACAATAATTCTTCAATATTTAGATATAATTCTACAAATTCAAATATAAATGCTTCGTATTAACAAAATAATTCTTCATTAAGTTATTCAATTACGATTGCTAAATAATACAAATGTATAAGTGAATACTTCATATAATATAAAAGTTCTTTATTCAAAAAACAATTAAATCTAATTATTTGGTTATGTAAAACTTTCATCCTTTTTTTTGTATGTCATAAAAAGTTATACTTAAGTTGATATACATTATATTTTTATCTCATAACTAAAACTTGAGATATGTAGTTAATTAATAAATATTTAAAATTTTAACGGAATATGTATTATAATATAAATAATTATATATTTAAAAATATTTTTATTTAAAATATATGATAACAAGTATTTAATTATTTAAATTAGTATATGAATATTTGATAGTGGTAAATATAAAAAATTACATAATAATAACAACAATTGAGTTAGCTCAACTGGTTTGGGGTTCAACCTTCTTCACATGAGGTCCAGGGTTCAATTCCTACCCAATGCGAATATGTGAAATTAATGTGTTGGCTCGCGTGGGGTTCGGCTCGGTTAGGTGGGGTCATCCGGGCCCCGCAAATGAAATTTTAATTTATTAATTTGAATTATTGGTTTTTGCGACGAATTTTGCAACGGAAATTCCGTTGCAAAAAGGCAGAAAATTAATTAATTATTAGTTGGTTTGCAACGGAAAATCCGTTGCTAAATCTGTTGCTAAAAAAATCGTTGCTAATTTCCGTGGGTAGTAATTCGTTGCTAAATCCGTTGCTATAAGTTCGTTGCTAATTCCGTTGCTAATATCTGTTGCTAATAATTCGTTGCTAAATCCGTTGCTACAGATTAGCCACGAAGGTTATAGCAACGGAAAATTTTCGTTGCTAAATCCGTTGCTAATAGGGCCAAAATCCGTTGTTAAATCCGTTGCTATAGGGCGTTTTTCTAGTAGTGAGAATGCCAAGCTCTGAGACAAAAAAAGTTAGTCCAGATCATACATGAATCAGAGTTAGCAATCAGCTTGAAGTAAAGAATTAACGAAAACAATAATTTGGTAAGCCCCATTTATCAACAATAATGAAACCTTTCACCTCTTGCATCATTTGGTCTCTCGGAAAGGACCAATCCGTCTGATTATCGACTGCTTTGGTAGCTAAGAAATCGGCGAGGCCATTTCCTTCCCGAAAGATGTGTGTTATAAAAACCACCATATTCCTAACCTGCAAACGAAACTGCTGGATAAGCTGGTTCAGGGTCATGTCTCCAGATTGTCCCCGCTGGATAATAGCCATCACGGCTTGAGCATCAGTCTCGATCCAAAGTTTATGGCATCCAAGTTCTGCGGCTTCAGTCACCCCCGTAAGATAGCCCTCAGTTCAGCTCTTATGTTAGTCGCATTATCGATTCCGCTACCAAAAGCTCTAATAACTTCTCATTCGCTGTTCCGAATCACCCCGCCAATGCCTGTAGGCCCGGGATTCCCGCGAGAGGCCCCGTCGGTATTGAGTTTCAAGCACCCTTGAGTTGGGCATTTCCACAAGACCTCTCTGCATTGTTCTTGTTTAGGCCTTTGAAGCCGAACTTCAAATCCCTTTGCCATCCTAATATCTCCGCGCCAAGCATTCCGATTCATACGGTTAGTTTTCCCCCACCGTGTGATGTGCATCTTAATTTCCCTGATAATGTTGTAGGGAGAAAAACTGGAGTTGTTGTGCTTTGCTCTGTTGCGTTCCACCCAAATATACCAGAAAATTAAGCTCGGGACAATGATGGTATGTGTTTTTTACCTCTACCAATCGACGACGCCATCCAACCATACATAATCATTGATGGGTTATGAAGGCCTGCTACGTTAACACCAAAGATGTCTGCAAAATACTCCCACACCACTCTAGCTTTGTTACTAGTGATGAAGAGATGGTCACAACTTTCAATATAGAAGCAGCACTGGCATTTAGATGGGAATATTATTCCTTTACAATGCAACCTTTCATCAACTGGAATGAGATCATTAATAAGCCTCCATAAGAAAATGGTTATAGTAGGTGTAAGATCCGCTCTCCAAATAGCCCCAAATAACTCTGAGGGCTCTCGTCTAGCTCTTAACGAGTGCCAAGATGACTTAAGCGAGAACTTGCCGTCCATGCAAAGTTACCATATCGGTTTGTCCTCGCTACATATATCAAACGGAACTTTGGTGATCTGATCTGCAACTTCGTTACCAACTGTCCTCTGGACCCTTTCTTCATCCCATGCCCCATGTAACCAGAAATTTTTGACTCTCACCTCGTTATCCACGTTCACTCCCGGCACCTGTTGAAGATTCATGGTTGACCACTTATCATGCCAAAAGTAAGAGTCTCCTTTCCCCAGCGACCATCCAATCCCTTTCTCAACCTGATCTCTAGCACCGCAGATACGTCTCCAAGTTGGAGAATGGTATCGGTTTACCGGGGCCAAAATAGGATGACTATCGTTGCAATATCTAGAACGCATAAAGACCGCCCATAGCTTGTGAGTGAAGGAATTAATAATATCTTCCATACGCCGAACTCCTAAACAACCTTCCACCGTTGGAAAGCACATCCTATTTCAGGCAACCCAATGGATTCTTTTCCTTTCATTCGTAGATCCCCAAAAGAATTTGTTGAACATTATTTCCATAGAGTGAATGACCGACTTTGGTGGGTTTAAGACTTGCAGTGTATGCATCGGAATGGAATAGAGCACTGCTTTGATAAGTTGAAGTCTTCCACCATGAGAGAGCCTCGATCCTTCCCATCCCTGAAGCCTTGATCTTAGCTTGTTGATCACATCATCGAAGTAAATAATACGACATTTCCCTTTATAGAGAGGGGTTCCGAGATAATTAATGGGCAGAGTTTCCCGCTTAAACCCCAAGATTTCTCTGACTCTAGAGGCCGCCCCATTATCATTATTTCCCACAATGAAAGAGCTCTTCCCTGTGTTCACCTTTTGTCCTAAGATACACTCATATTGATTTAGGATGTCACGAATAGCTCGGAGGGAGTGATTCTTACTGTTAGTGAAGACAATCGTGTCAACGGCATATGCAAGGTGAGACATCGTCATTGCCGAGGAGGTGTGGAACCTACGGTCAGGATTGTTGGCCATCCTGTCGAGAGAGATAAAGAGAAAGTCAGTAGCAATGACAAAGAGAGAAGACGAGAGGGGATCACCTTGTCTTAAGCCCCTCGTAGAATGGAAACATCCTGCAGAAAACCCATTTATGAGCACGGAAAACCAGCAATTCCCAATACAATTTCTGACCCAACTTATCCACGTCTCCGGGAACCCTTTTTTTCTGAGGATTTCAATTAGGAAGCTCCACTCGATACGGTCGTAAGCTTTTGCCATGTCCAGTTTGAGCATCACGTTTTTATCAACCCCTCGAGAATCTAAATAATGAGTCATTTCTTGTGCAAGGAGGATGTTGTCACTAATGAGTCTCCCTTTGACGAAGCCACTTTGATTAGGTGAGACAATCTTAGGGAGGAGATCGGCGAGCCTGCTGTTCATGATTTTAGTGATAATTTTATTCTTGATATTGCACAGACTGATTGGTCTGTAGTCCGACTAGTGAGTAGGGTTTTCTTTTTTGGGAATAAGCACCACTGAAGTTGCCGTCTAGGATCTCGGGAGACTTTTCCCATCGAAGAATCCTGTCACAGCTGCGCAAACATCATCCTTCACCATATCCCAAAAGGATTGGTAGAATTTCGCCCCGTAACCATCAGGCCCCGCGGTGCTGTGGGGGCTTATACTAAACACGACCTCACGTATTTTCTCATGCGTAGGTATCTTTATTAAGGTATCTCCATCTTGGGGAGAAAGCACCCTCGGGACGATGCTCAAGTGTTGTTCCATGCTCTGAATGTTCCCCGATGAAGTAAGTAGAGTTTCGAAGAAGTCATTGGCGGACTTTCTAAGGCATTCGGGATTTGTGATTTCCTCTTGTCCCACCTTGACCGAGCAGATCATTCTTCTGAATCTTTTCTTCTTAACCAGGCTGTGGAAGTACCGAGTGTTTCGTTCACCATCCTCAATCCATCTACAGGCCGACTTTTGTCGCCAAAAGTCTTCTTCCATCGCCAAAGCTCTACTACGAAGAGCAATGCATCGATTCAAGATCGTCAAATTATCATCCATGGGGCTGGAATCATAGCACTTTTCTGCTTCCGTTACCGCCTTTTTCGTTTCATCAACACGGTCAAAGACATTTCCGAAGACCTCTTTGTTCCATTTTTTCAAGTGATCCTTCAACCGATCCAGTTTAGTATGCAGCCTCCAAAGTCCCTTCCCATAAATCGGAGCCTCCCAGTTCTGTAGGATTTCCTTCTCAATGTTAGGATGTTTGATCCACATATCCTAAAAACGAAAAGAGGTAGGTGGCCGCTGTTCATTGTCTTCACAGGTTAGAAGAAGAGGGCAGTGGTCAGGTTAGAAATTAAGTGTCAGTTATATTTAGCCCACTCGACCATAGGATAGGGCTGTCAATGGGTCGGATTTTAATCCGAATTCCATCTGAATTCGATCCGATTATTTGCACATTCGACCGATAAAAAAGTTCGATGAATCATATCCGATTATAAACATCCATTATTCGAAATAAATGGGGCGAATACGGAATTAAAGAATTTGATCCGTTAAAGATCCGAATCCGACTATTTATAATATTTTATTAGATTAATTATTTTATTGATAAAGAATACTAATAAAAATAATTAAACTTTAAACTTCCAATGTATGTATCATTGCATTAATGATATATCTTTCAATATTGATCTTAAAATAATATGTAATCTTTCATTAATAATTTTAAATTAACAAATATTACATGAATACATGTAGAAATAATAATTAACTAATTATATAATAATTATTATATGTTTATATTTATTTTATATATATATATATATATATATATATATATATATATATATATATATATATATATATATTTTTTTTTAAATCTTAAAATTTATTGTTAATCTGGTCGGATCTTTTATCGGGTCGGATCCAACCCGATTTTATGCGGACTCAACATTCATGCATCCGAATCCTAAAGGATTCGGACTCGGATCCGATAATCGGATATCCTTATCGGATTTGGATCCGGAATTTTTAGATCCGACCCGTTGACAGCCCTACAAAACGGCTCCGAAAGAAAGAAAAAGGTGTGTGTCGCACTCACGAAGGACTGCCAGTGATATACTGGAGGAAGGTGGGGATGACGTCAAGTCCCGATCTTGAACCTGGCCTCCAACAAAAAAAGTACGACCTCGCTTCGAGATTCAGTCAATGTTATAGGAGAAATATAGATTTGTCCACATTTGGAAACTTACAACCACCCCCACTTTATGCTCCGCATAAGAAAGTATTCAGCTGTTAGTCGACATTAGGATTTTGGACAGTTTCATCAAATAAAAACGGGGAAAAATGTTCTAAATTTACCCCTAAGGCATTTCTTCTATGGATGATATTCTTGCGGCAAAAAGTTTTGCTGTTCTAAATTTTGTTAATTTAGAGAAAAGAGAAT
Organism: Lantana camara; assembly: GCA_037501455.1. Taxonomy (NCBI): domain Eukaryota; kingdom Viridiplantae; phylum Streptophyta; class Magnoliopsida; order Lamiales; family Verbenaceae; genus Lantana; species Lantana camara. Next base: position 16,021,919 of record CM074859.1, read on the forward strand.
TAAGATAGAGGCACTAAAGTACTTCTATGCTATTTTTAAGCCTTACCTTTAGAACCATAACGTGAGGGAGGTGGTTGTAATTTTTCAAATGTAGAGGCAAATCTGGGCAAATCTGTAATTTCACATATCCCTAGGCTTCATGAAGGAGCAAATTAATTAAGGTTTCAATGGAGGGCCGCAATACAATCAGGGTTCGTGGCGAACGCCTAGTTGCTGGCTACAAATGGAGCCGTTTTGAAGAAGATTTTCAAGTCCCAGAAAATGGTGAAATGAATTCGGTTCGAGCCAAGTTCCAAGGAGGAATTCTCAGCATATTAGTCCCAAAGAACAATGTTAAACCTCAAGTGGCACTTCCTCCTGATCAACCTAAAAGCAACGATGTCCAAAAGCCCAGCCACACCTCAAAAGGGTCAAGACAAAGTTCTTATAGTGCATTGTCCTAACTCACAAAACAAACAAGTTCAACATGCATACACGTTAATAATTCTTCGACATCTTAGAACACGGACAAAAGAATATCTTGTAATGAACACGGACATCAAGGTTTTTTCTTTTCCTTCTCAAATTACAAATGCAAAATTAGAAAAACTTTTCCATGATTAATCTCACTTCACCCCATGGTTGTGGGGAAACAAAACCGCCGCGACAAATGACGGAATGGAGGGTATTTTTACATTAAATATGGTTAATTAATGTACAAATAAGAATAAAAGTTCATCCACTATTATATAACATTAAAATATTAAAATAGATAAATAATAAAATATTATTTACTAATAATAACTCTGATAGCAGCAAATGAGCTAGGGAAGCAGCATAAAAATCCAACAACCCAAAGTTACCCCATTCATATGAAAGTAGTCAGCTGTACACAAACCAGTCCGTTCCGTTCTGTTAATTCAACGTAGTGGAACTCCGTTCTAGCCGATTTTGAGAAGGTCTAGTCTCATCATTCAGGCTGGTTTCATCAACTTCTTCACCTTCTAGGCGAGGAGGACAAGTATTGGAATTCTCTTGAGTTAATTCAATGGCTTCGTCGTCCTCAGCTGATCCACCATCAACACTTGCATTCTCCACGGAATGAACTTGTGGAGTCCTAAATGTGAAGCACCTTTGCATAACATGTTCCGTCATACTAATGAATTTTTGTCCAAATTCTGTCTCCGAGCAGATTAGAGCGAATGTAGTCAATGATCCAATAAGAAGGAAGAGGCCTGCAAAATCACGGAGAGTAAGGCTAGACGTCCCTTGCGAGATTACTGAGGATAGTGGATCCTGTGAAGAATATGCAGGTCCGAAGTTTTTTTGTTCCAGAGAATTCATTAAATATTGACTTTGAGTGACATTTAGGATAGCCCTCGAGAAGTTTGCGACTAACGAAGACGAGACCGGAAAAGCCTGGTATACGACAACACAAAAATCTTCGTCAGAACTCACGAATTTCGATTTAATTTTGGTATCATGCAATATTACTTTTCTTGCGTTGCGTACAGTAACCCTTGTCGTTAAGTGTTAACGAATCAAAATATGATGCTCGCATGAAGGTACACCACCTCACGTGCAGAAAAGTAATACTCAACGAAAGGGGTTAAAGATGTATCATTTAATATTTAAACATCTCTAGCACGCAAAGAAGAGTGTCAAGCATTCTGCTTCACTAACACTCGACGAAAAGGGGTCAAAGATGTGAGTAATAGGATGTAATTTGAGAAAAATGATTTGTATCATACAAGTCATATAGTAGATCATACATATTGTACCAAAATGAAATTACGCCTAAACTTGACTCAAGTTTGAGCCTTCAAGCAAGAACATGATTTAAATTATTGCGGTGCATGGAGTTAGAATCCATGAATATATGATTTGTTCAATAACTTAAAAAATGGTGATATGATGCTGGAGACTTAAATCTCTACTTTTGGATGTTTGAATTCAATTAAGCAGAATTGTATTGTAATTATCTTAGGGAAAATTGCAAACTAGTGTTATATAGGAATTGAGTTTTAGACATTTTGTGTACTTGAATTTCAAAATGGCTATCGTAAAATTAACCAGTATCAGAATTTTTTTGGCAAGAACATTACAATTTACAATCATCATCGAAAACCACCTTGAGAACCACTAATACATATGATGAGGCACCCCTCACATGTATTTCTAAGGTCATTTGGACTATCAGATGATGATTGTACTGGTATCACAGTCAAAAAACTTAGATACTACATATACGAGGAGGGAAACTTACAAAGCCCAGACCATTCGTCCGGTAAGTTGGACCGACTGCTTTGTATTGAGATTCATATCGACTCATGAAAAGCTTCATATACGGGATCTCGTCGATTACAGCATCAACACCTCCATTTTTACTTCCTCTAGTCATAGCACCATGGAATTCTTGAATCGAAGCATATGGTCTAAGCCTTGATTCATCGATATTTAACGTGTCGGTTAGAAACGTTTTCATGAAGGAGCCCACATGATACCCTATGTAGTAATCCTCAGAAAAGGAGAACTTCAATTGATCAACAGTTAAAATAGCTGATAGGTTGGCCGTGAAGCTTTGCATCAATATGAAAGCCATGAATAACCAACAAACTAAAACAAAAACCGACCATTTATTCCTGACCATATTCCCTGCCAGCAACAATAGAAAACGGTTGGAATTATAAGAAAGAGTTATGGATCAAAATTTAATAGTTTAAAATGAAGATATTATCAATTGTGCTAAATTAAAATGCATGTGTTTTGCTATCAGAAAGTGACCCCATATGATAAATTATAGGGAAAAATTACATTGTACTACCCTAAGATTTGTCATAATTAAAAATAGGTCTCTATTCTTTGAGTAATTACATTGAAGTTCCTAAATTTTCACTTCCGTTTGAGGTCCATAACTGATGTTACTGTTCCATCTGGGTCAACGGTTGATCGGCTCGAAATACCCTTGAATATTAAATTATTATTACAAATAGGTCATTGATGTTTGAATTTACCAACAAAACGATTTCTATAGTTTACTCAATAACAAATAAGTCCTTGTATTTCGGGCCGATCAACCTTTGACCCTGACGGAACAATAACGTCCGTTATGGACCTCAAACAGTAACGGAAGTGAAAGTTTAACGACTTCAATGTAATTACGCAAAGAATAGGGATCTATTTGTAATTATGCCAAACCTCAGGGTAGTACAATGTAATTTTCCCTAAATTATAGATTATAACAAGAAATAATTATATTTGACTAACATAACAAAAAATAATTATAACAATGATTCATCATTAATATATAAAAGTTTTTTTTTTTTTAAAGGGGAAAGAAAATAACAAAATACAAACGAAGGTTTCAAAAACAAAAAACCAAGTACTACTTCCCCTATAACTGTGTAGTTGGATACTTGGATTTAGAGCTAGCGATGAAGATGACTTACTGTCCTGGAAAGCAAGGATTGCAATGGGAGACCAAGAAACCATTCCAGGTCGCCTGACATGTTCCAATATATGAAGAATGATTCCCATTAGAATACAGGCCACTAAAATTGCGAGCCAGAGATCCCATCTCAAAGGCTTAAGGAAAATCCACCAGTCCATTGGTTTTTTATTTTTCACGACCATGGTTACACCAGATTCAGAATAAGGTAACGAAAAATCGACATACAGTGATCTCGGAGCCCAAATCGCTGCGTCCGCAACTACCATATCGTACTCCTATTTATGGGCATGAGGGAAAAAGATATGTATTATAATTCTTTGGGTCGGCAACTATTTCTAATAGAGATTAGAAATACATAATAGAGATTTGCATCTAATACGATAGATGTTTTAAATTTGTTGAATGTACAAAGTTTTCAATCTTATTTCAGAAATTATAAGAATGGACTTTTCTCCCACACTTCATCGATGTAAGATTTAATGTGGTTTAATGCATGCCTAGTCGACGCGGATCAAAGATTATATATTGCCCTAGATATAGATTTAATATATTTCTAGTATCCCATTTTAAACTTTTTTTTTTTTTTAAACTCACACAGTGGGACTCGAATCCAAGACCTGACTCTGGAGAATGAACCCATTAACCACTTAAACCAACCCTTGTTGGCTAGTATCGCATTTTAACCTAGTTCAATTTTGGTACCACACAAACAATTTGTCTCATTGCATGCACAACTTTCAAACTGTATCAATCTTCACACTAGACCAAACTTTTTATAGCAAAATTAATGTCAAAAATGAAAATAAGATCAAATTACCTCAGGTATCCTGCGAAGCATATCGTCGTAAGTCCAATTCTTACTTAAGCTGTTGTTATAACAAATGAAATCATACTCAATGGAGAAGGGTAGCACCTTCAATGCCTCCAAGAAGATATCTACTGCAAATCCAGTCGCATGTGTAATGTTCGTTACAGGATCAATTGTCACATCGACAAAATGTTTGAATCCAGGTTTCCAAGGAACACCAACTCGGAGTTTTCCTGTTGCGGAGATTGACCAACCTTTCGGTTGTACCGTTGAATCACCCGGCCACACGACATTTTTGAGTTCATTTCTCGTAGTTAAGGTCATCGATTCACCAGATTTACTCATGATTTCTCTTATTATTCCTCTTTCTGGAGTCCAAAATCCCACAACCTTTTCTCCACTTCCGATTAAATTGAAGATCTCAAACGCCGAAGGCTTTAATACGCCGTTAATCAGTTCAAAATCTCCGGCCAACCCTCTGAATTTTGTTCTTAAAAGCTCATTTAGAAACATGGAACGAAATGATAAGATTTTAAAGCCTGGATTATTGATCGCCTTTTCTGCAGCAACTGCCAATGCTGTTAACGCATCGTACGCCCATAAACCATAAATATTCAACTTCATAGTGTAGTTATTCGAAAGCGTATTTCTTTTCCACCTTTCTTGAAAACTTTTCAATCTTTTCGAGGCAAATACATGAGGCCTTATGCCCAAAACCCCATCCATTAAATCCCGACCATCGGGATCCATGGAATTCAAGAAGACGGATAATCTATCAGTGATGATCCATGCATAATCTTTGCTCATCATACCTGCGATTTTTGCAAGAGAAAATAATCGTTCACCCAATTCAGGGCTCATGTGCACCAGAAAAACCCTTGTTTCCTTCGTGTTTAAATTACTGAGTTCCTTCAAGATATGATTGTCCTCCGAGGAGATGGAGATGGAAGTTGCATGTGATATTCGAATGTCAACATCTTGGAATGCCTTAATCAGATGAGACAGAAAATTATTACCTGATTCAGAGTCTTCATACAAAATCACAGCTCTAGGCCAGTTGAAATTCTGGCAAATGGCTGCAAGAGCCTGTGCTTGAACAGAATCGTCCAACGTTGTCCTGACAAAGTAGCGAACTTTAGTGTAGGAGCTTCTTGAAGTGAAGGAAAGAACGGGAACTCCAACGTTTTCTCCAACTGCATACATATCAAACTTTATTTTCAACGAGTACTAACATATAATGCAAGAACAATGATTTCAAATATGATAAGATAAAATGATAATTTACAAGTATCTCCGGATTATAGGTCATAACTATATATCGTTTGATTCTTGAGTTATTAATAGATCAATTTTTTTGTTTATTATATTTATATATCAATTAATTGGAAAAAAAATAATTTATATTAATAATTAGATTTCGTGGTTGAGAAATATTCCATCAACGATATTATTATTATCTTAAGTTTTAATTTAGAGATTTAATTGTTTATATTAGTAAGTAAAAGAAGATATGATTGTATTCAGATCAATTCCTAATATCCTAGCTAGGAGGCCTACAAATTTTTTGTTATTCGAGCTTCTATTTGACATAAGGGAAGTTTTTCCTTGCAAGTAAATAAGTATTAAATTGTGTGGACTATGGTTTTGAGTTTTGACTTTTGATGAATTTTAAAGATATAAATTTTGATAACAAATTGTGATAGAAATTCCTAGGTTTTTGGAAAGAGAGAATCATTCTTATGAAATTATGCAAATGAAAACTATGCAATAAAGAGAAATAGTATAACTCCCTCGGAAAATTCTACCCCAAAGCCGGCTCGCTCAAAAACCCCAACTCTAAATCATAGGACCATTACTAACATTAATCCTTTACAAAAACTATGTCTTCAACAGAACAAGGAACATCAATGTACCTGCCAAATCAACATCAAGCACGGTTTGGGCATCCTTCTTCTGTACTCGCACTCTTGTTCTGTAATTTGGATTTGTTGAATAAAAGTCTTGAATCGCTACTTCCATGCATTTATTCACCATGATGTCGAAAGTTGAATTCATGTCCACAACAACGCCGATTGGGACCATCAACTGCTTTTGTTCCGAGTTTATGTTCTGAAGATCATCATCAGCACAAAAACAGCCAAAATACAAGGAACAGAAAAGAAGAATACGTGAAATAAAGAGACGAGAGCATTTGATATCGTTAATCATGATGATAACTGTTACCCAAATTGCCCGAGTTCCCCTAATAACGAATCTTCAGCTATATAATTAATCGTGATTGACCTGGGAAGTTTCTTTAGTGTTGCAGACATTTTTATAGACTTTATGATCGATGTAAACATCCTAGAAATTACTATGCAAAAATAAAAGACAACTTAACTGTATTTTCGGTCTAATATATCCCACTAGTGGAAAGTGATAGGAACAAAAGTGGAATTAATTCAATAAATTATAAACTACTTCAACCAGAGATTATGCCAAATCAGTCGTATATATGTGTTACAATAAAATAAAATGCCACCGAGTAATTTGACTGAATATAATATTAATTTGTATGTATAATTTTTATATTCATTCTATATAATAAAATGTTTTAATATTCCGTTCACTGCACGTCTATTCCCTAAAACTGCAAATAACTTGGAGACGTTTGCAGTGAAATTTATATGGTCGTTATTCTTATTATAATACTTATTTGTCAATGTCAACTTAATTTGGATGTTTCTTTTGTGATGTTGTTTAATGGCGTGTGTTAATTAATATAATACTTTGTCAATGTCAACTTATAATATATCACTTTCAGTCTAATTTGAAATATTGAAATACAACGAGAATAACTTCCTCTATATTGATCCACGAAGCTATTCTTCTATTTTATTTTTTTTCCAATATCTCATTTCGATGGGTCGAGACGGAATGGACCACTTAGAGTGTAAAACTCTTCCTACCAATAGTAGTTGCGTTACCAAGGGTTCGAACTCGAAACCTCTGATTAAATTAATATAACATCGAACCGCTAAATTATATCACTTGGTTGTACGAAATTCTTTTATGATTTCTCTTTTTAGTTGTTTTGGGACTTCAAACATTAAGCTCAATAAAGCTCATAAAGTTCGTCTCGACTCAAGGTCAACTATAAAATCAAAATTTATAAATTTTGGTAGTTTAGATCATGAGCTCGAATCTAAACCTTTGTTCGTGCTGATTAGGGGACAAATTTAATTAGTTTATATTCCTATTCAACTCCCTATATTGCTGCAGCCACCCTAAGTGGTCCGTCTCATGCGCTATAGAACAATTTCCAGGCACAGACCTACGGTTAGCCCAACTTGAGAAATAAATATGAACAAGGAATTCAACAATTTAAGCTTATTCAAAATGCAAAAAAAAAAAGTCCTCCCAAGATACTGAAATTCCAAGTCAAAATTTTCTATTTGTCATCATTTACAATAAAATCACACATAAGTCTTACGAAATGTAAAATTAAAAAGTCCCCCCAAGATACTGAAATTCCAAGTCAAAATTTTCTATTTGTCGTCATTTACAATAAAATCACACATAAGTCTTACGCGTATAATAAACCAGTCAACTACACTCCTAGCCCAATTATATAAATAAATTATAATTAATCTTTTTGATAGGGTGCTTAATTCTCTAATATTTTGTGTGTTTATGGAATTATGGCTGCAATTTAGTGCTTAAATTAGATATAAAGTGGTGTCATTATTCGTTTTGGTGTTTACTTAGTGCAGCAGGGCTAATTTCATTTATTTGGAGACTTTATGGGCTAATATATTTTTGGAGACGCGCCTAAATTTCTTTGTGCCGGGTGTTGCTGTCAGAAGCCCAAGGTTTGGATTATCATGATGAAACCTTTTCCCTTTAAGCTGAATTGTTGTTGTTGGGCCGTAGTGAATTGGAGGAACCAAATGTGCCTATTTTGGAAAAAATGGGACCGAAATTGAAAACCACCCAATCCTAAGGGCCAAAAATGTAATTTGCTCAATTCTTCCCTTCTTTTCACTAAAGAAATTACAATGCCAAAAGTTATCCCATTCCCACGGTCAAGCAAGCAGCCATTGTAGGAAACGTATAGGGCAAACTAAGAACCTTCTCAGTTTTTCATTATCTTCATCAGCAGAGATACCTCATTCTTGCATGTACACCAATCCAACCCGAAGAAACACAATCTGTAGAAGCAACCATATTGGAATTAGTCTCAATCATAAGGAAAAGCATGCAGCTTTCCAAGTTTTATCTACAAACACAACATTTCTACGTATATATAGAGAGAGAGATTACGAACAGCCAATTCCTGAGGTGATCACAAGGTTAGTCGATAAACAAGATTATACCATATATCTGATCATACACATCAAAAGAAGTTTTAGACAAGAATGGCGATGAGGCCAAGAGGTGGTGCCGCTGCTGCAACTCCACGACGTGGAGGAGCACGAGCTGGTGGTGTCCGACGGGTGTATGAAGATTTCAAGCCATCGTCAGAATGGCAACAAGATGATGAATCTCATATTCTTAATATTAGTCTTCCAGGTATGTAGATATGATATCGTGCGGACAAAGGACAAATTTAGAAATTAAGTGTCATTATATTTAGCCCACTCGACCATAGGAGAAATACAGCTTTGTCCACATTTGGAAACTTACAACCGACAGTTTCATGATTTCATCAAATAAAAAGAGGGGAAAATATTCTAAACTTACCCCTAAGGCTTTTTTTTGTATTGATGATATTCTTGCGGCAAAAAGTTTTGCTATTCTAAATTTTGTTAATTTAAAGAAAGGAGAATTAAGATAGGAGCACTAAAGTACTGTTATGCTATCGTTAAGCCTTACCTTTAGAACCATAAAGTGAGGGAGATGGTTGTAATTTTTCAAATGTGGAGGCAAATCTGTAATTTCACAAATCCTTCCAGGTCTAAATGTAATCAGCCCTGAATATTCTAGGTAAAATGTTAATATTGTTCAAGAAAATATTCATCATATTCAATAATAATTCCTTTTGTTTCCCTAGGCTTCATGAAGGAGCAAATTAAGGTTTCAACAGAAGGCCGCAATACAATCAGGGTTCGTGGCGAACGCCTAGTTGCTGGCAACAAATGGAGCCGTTTTGAAGAAAATTTTCAAGTCCCAGAAAATGGTGAAATGAATTCAGTTCGAGCCAAGTTCCAAGGAGGAATTCTCAGCATATTAGTCCCAAAGAACAATGTTAAACCTCAAGTGGCACTTCCTCCTAATCAACCTAAAAGCACTGATGTCCAAAAGCCAGCCACACCTCAAAAGGGTCAAGAAGAAGTTCTTCCAGAAGCCAGTGCAAGCCAACCAAAAGACGATAAAATTCTAGAACCACAGAAAACCTCGGGTGATCAAAAGCAATCCACCATACAAAATGTCCAAGATTCTCAAGCAATTGATAATAGGCAATCAACAAAGGAGAAAAGTTTAGAACAAAAGACATTGGAAGAGCAGAAGCAACCTACCCAGCAAAAGGGCAAAGTCAAAGATTTTCAGGCAGTTGGCAATAGCCAAGCAACCAATGAGAAAAGATTAGAACCTCGAAAGGAAACTGATCAAAGAGAGAGGAGCACTACACCATTGAGCACTCTAGTTTCCCCAAATGATGAGAAGAATGATCGAGAGTCTAAAAGAAAGCATATTGCAGATGAAGTTAAAGAAGTACCTGGGGTTGAAATTGCAAAGATGACCAAACGAGAGAAAGATGGAGGGATAGCCTTACCTGAAAAGAAGGAAGAGTATAATGAATTAGGTGCTTTTACAAAGGAGAAATATAAGAAAGCAGTAAAGGGGCCAACCGATGAAGAAAGGCAGTTGCTGGTGAATATGGGGGTGGCTGTGCTTGTTATCGTGTCACTCACTGCTTATGCCACCTACAAATTTGCATATGGAGAAGATAAAAGCTAACATCTCTAAGAATGTACCTTCCCTGTATATCTATTATATATATATATATATAATCTAATGTGTAAGAGAAACTACAAATAAAGGAGATGCAGTTTATAATTTTTCAACTATTCTAAAGTTTCATGAATAATATAGCTGAGTAATATTAGATACAGGAAGAAATAATTATCTTTCTCCTCCTTAATGACATACCATAAATACAAGCATCATCTGAATTTTGAACACATCAATTAAAAATGGAATTCCATAATGCGAGAATTACAAGAGACGAAGGATATTTAACAGGTCAATACCGCAGGTAATAGAAGACTAAAATTACTTGGAAAGCCATGTAATAACTGAGAGAAAACCCATACTTTAAGTCATCAATGGCTAAGTGAGCGCTCTTCATTATGAACACAGTAAGGCAGACGAGTGAATGAAAATTGCATAAATTAAGACTCAAATGAAATTGAACAGAGAACTGCACTTCAAATCACACAAAAATATAAAAAAAGAAAAAGAAAAAGAAAAATACAAAAAAAAAAAAAAAAACATGAGATCAAGGAAAAAGAAACGCATTGACAGCATAATTCATTTGTAAAGCAGAATATACAAAAACCGAATATACAAATCTCTTCAACAGAAGCCACAATCATTGATCAGTTCATCCATCAACAGATACTCTCTAACCTTCATTGAAGGGTTATACGTACATCAAATACCATAAATGTATTCATGTTCTCGGACCAGGTAAACGCATAGAATTTTTTTTCCTAAAAGACCACTTCAGCTGACACCATATTTGCTCCATCTTCGGTGGTCTGAGTAGTTTAAACCATGCTGTTCTTCATATTCACGACATAGTTAGAAACAACTGCCAATGTCATTATCATATAATCATAAAAAATGTCAATGGCCAGATGAACTTTATGAGATTGTTTGTAGAATCAAGTGGTCTGCCAAGAATTAAAATTATCCCCTTGCTGTCATTTGCTGGAGTGTACCCTCATGACGCATTGTGCTGCACGTTGAAGTCAGAGTACTCCATCAGAACTGCAGTTCGAAATAACAAGCTACAAGAAAATAGCAAGAACAAGGAAAAGAAAGAAAGATCTCCTTTAGCATTTGCACTCATTTTCTTCTGCTGCATTACTAACATACCCAAGGACGATCAAAGCAAAGGTTCAAACCTAAGAACACAAGACATAGATTGTGGCTAAGTTTATTAGATGATTTTAAAAAAAGTTCCTGCATCTTATAAGGTCTTATATCCTATTCCTTTAAAACAAGGGGAAAAGAACTCTTAAATTGTGTTTGGATAATATCAGGATGTGGAGCTTAGGAAATGTTAGCAACAACTAGTTTGTTATCAAGATTAAAAGATCTTATAAACTCCTAAAATATAAACTCGTCTCTGAAAATTTTAAAGAACAGTAAGCATTCAACCATCTTATAACATGTTTTGAGAGCTTATAAGCTCACCAAACACGTTCTTAGTTACTTTCACAATCATATCCTTAAAGGTAATTAACCGTGCAGAAATGGTTACACATTGAAAGATAAATATGCCATTACTAGCTTTTTCTATGTGGATTAAAGTTTTGGCAATGGAACATGCCACATACTCCAGGGAGCCAAAATATTATTCAAAACCAGTTAACCTCTAAGCAATCTTTAAGTTCTCATCTGAATTTAAAGGTGCAGATTCTGTGGCTTAGGTGGTAGAAAAAGGTAATATCGCCTCTCAAAATTTTTCTACTTCCACATGACACAGAAAATGACATGTTGTTTGAGCACTAAACCTAATTATACACTTAAACCAACACATTACCTCACAGTTTTCAGCTTGATGCTTTTACCTTTGATAGTGTCTTCTTAACATTTTCTGAATCAAAATCCAATACCTTCTCTGAGGGCTTCCTCTTCCTTTTTATACGCGTTCCTCCTGTGTATTCTGCGCATAATTACAAATTGTTCAACAAATAAGGGGAAAGAATGTTGTTGAATATATGATTTAATCTACAATGACCACGATAAAGATCAAAATGAAGCTTGATTAAATCCACTTGGAACCAAAGAGATTACCTTCGGGGGGGCTGGATTCATGGTTGGTTAGATGACCATTCTGCCCAGCTTCATCTGAAAGTGGAGATAAAGACTGGCTACCATCCCCCAGCTTTAAACTAGTTAACACATGTTTGTCCTGCTGCTCAGTAAAATCAGGACATGGATCAGCCGGCAAGAAGCATATCTCATCCTGTGACATGTCTGAATCACTGAAAACAGAATCTTTCTCAACAGAAACAATGTCAATTTCCTCATCTTCATTGATATCTGAATCTTTTACCTGAATCACAAATATACATTTAGACAAAAAATAGGGAATTAAAAAAAAAATAAAAAAGAAACCAGCTTTATCCACAATCCATGACCCTTATTTTACTTACTTTCTCCGTTTCAGGTACTAAATCGAATTCATCTTCTCGTTCGACATACTCCTCGTTTTCCTCAAGCTCTTTAAAATCGGGAGCAAATGCACTCCAATTCTCTGTATAATCCTTAGCCCATATATAAACCAAGCCAGTCAAGGAGACAGAAACAACTATAGGGTGAACAGGATGCCATGCCAAATCTATCAAAGCTTCTTTTGGACCTTCCAGGATCTTCACAAGATGACCGACCCTGTCCCATATGTAGATCTTGTGCTCTCCTTTGCTGGCAGAACCTCCAACAACCCACTCACCATCACCACTAAAACATGGTGCTTTCCAGTGCACTTTGGTTATCGAATCCTGAAACTCGCGAAATAGAGCTAGACATTTAGATCCAACAGCCTTCAACTTCTCAACTTCATCTTCCTCACCAAATTCGTGATTTGTTTTGTCCAGGGCTTTAAGTCCATCTTTAAAAGGCAACAAATTTTCATAGATTCTGATAGTTCTATCATTTGAGTTTGTCAGAAGATACTGCCCGTTACGGCTAAATACAATATTCTTTATCACAGCATTTCCAGGAACCGGAACAATACCACGTATTTGGATGCTTTTATGATCTATTATTAGTATCTCCCCCTTGGAATTTCCCACATAAACCAAATCTCCATACTTGTTAAAACAAGCTGCAGTAGGTGTAAAAGGAGAAGATCCATCTGAAGATTTGTTATTACGAGATGGCGGACCTCCCACATTTTTCGTATTATCAGATACAGACACAGGAAGTACCGTTGTGGTTGATGTATGCAAGTCAACAATCATAGGGGCTGATGAAAGAGGACAGGCTAAACAAATAGATGGAGCTGAGGAACCAGGATGGAGACGAGCTTGCAAAGGTGTTTGTTGTAGTGTCGTTCTAGCTATTTTCTCACCTTTGACAACATCCCAAAGAGTTAAAGACTTATCTGCAGCTGACACTAGAATGCGGTGACCATACTTGGACCAACAAACGCTTGTTATGGCAGCAACACAATCTGTATCCTTGAATTCTTTGATGATTCCTCGGGTTTCAAAATCCCATATAACACAGCTTCCATCAGAGCACCCAGCTGGAAACAGAGATTAAAATATTAAAGAAAGAGCCTGATTTCACTAATAAAATAGAGAGTGGTCAATAACTTGCCACTAAATCACAATGCACCCGATGATATAGGTCATTACTTATCAATAAACTTGAGATAGAAGAATGACCAAACAAAGGTATGGATTTTATAGGTGAAAGAACTTTGATATTGTAAAAATGCTATAGCTTTGCAGATGAGACTTTATCAACAGAAGAATATCATTTGAAGCTTACCAATTTTCAAACAAAGAAACTGAATTTTGTGAGGCCACACATAGGTCAAACAGTATACTAAAGGATCAAGAAATAAATAATTAACATCGAGAAGTGTCATCATAGATAAGCTATAAGCTTCATTCCTAGGCATCTTTAGATCGTTATTAAGGAAGACAATTTCCTATGAGTTCTATTTCTGGACTAGTGAAGACATTTGAGATGTCAACGATCCCAGGTTAATATTCTAAGATACATGCTAAACCCAAATCAAAGAGATTATTGCACCAAAACATATAAGAGGGGGACAACTTACAAAAATTCTGTAATAATCTTGGGATAAATCAGGATAATCTACAACACGCATTTGATCCCAAGTTGGAAGCTTGTAGAGCATACTTTTATTTCTCAAGCATACTCGACATGATAACTGAAATTATACATTTTTCAGCTGCTACTAAGCAACAGCGTTAAAATAAATATAACATTGTCTATAATGTGGAGGATGGAAAAGGTACTAAACCAATTAATTCAAATAAGATGAAAGAAACCACAGAAAACTATATACCAGCAAGTAGCGTTCCGCGACGATTAAATGCAATACATTTCATAATTCCATGCTCCAAATACTCCTCTATTACTTCTGGAAAATCCCCCTGTAGTGGGTCTAATAAAACCCAAGGAAAAAAGCCAAAAAGAAAGTGCTAGTTAATAGTAAATCAGTAACGAACACAAAGAAGGGCGGGAAGCTAAGAAATCATCTTTAATGCATGAAGCAAAACAATAAGTCAGAAGGAGTGAAAAATTACCAATTATGGGGGCGTTCATTGCGCGACAATATCGAAACCCCAAACCTCCGCCGCTGCCTCTGTGGCGGCGAATCCGACCACCTTCCCACCACGGCTGCTGACGACTTTTCGCAAAAGGAGAAGAAGCGGCGAAGGCGAGACTCGACGGAGTTATGGTCGTCGGTGACGAACTGAGGCGGGACGTGACGGAGGAGTTGAACTCGAGTTCGGGTCCGAAGCTTTCGGGCCGAATCAGAGTACGTGGCGGTGGCGGCGGCGCGGAGCTGAAGTAGTGCTGCAATCTGTGTGTTTGGAGCATCCCCCTTTTTCCGCCATGGATGAAATGGTGCCTGCGAAGTGCTTTTAGGGATAACGGAAAGGGGTGTAGTTTGCTGATTAGGTTCAGATTCTTTTCATAAGACTTTTGGTGGGCTATGGGGTTATTAAAGTATTAAGTATAATCTTTAATGGGCTTAGAATATTTGGGCAATAAACACTTCGTGTCTGTTCGTGACATAAACACCTTGGGCCTAGGTACACGTGAATTTGTTTTAATGACCTAATTTTGAGCTTTCTAGCTAGACGGGAGCTAATAAGCCCAATTTGTTAATATATATATATATATATATAAATATGTTTTATCTATAGCCCAAATATGTCATTATATAAATTGGTTTTGTATAATTATAAGTCCAAATTCACTCATGTATATAAATATGTTTTATATGTAAAAGCCCACATAAGTTATTATATAAATACATTTTATATATCAGCAAGTCCATAACTATTAATTTATATAAATAAGTTTTATATAATATCATATAATATGTTTATATGATAATTCTTTTAGTAAATTAGTTTTACTAAATTAAATTGGTTTTATATATTAACATCCATAAGAACTAATTTGTTTTATATAATATTATATAATTTGTTTATGTAATATTCTATTTAGTAAATTAGTTTTTACTAAATTAAATTAGTTCAATTTTTTTTATGTAAATTCATTTTACATAATTATTAAAAATCATTAGTTGATTAAAATTTATCTTTGTGATAATTTAATGAATTATGTTAATTTGTTTGACAATAATTCAAGTATTATGAATATGTTTCATTTGGACTTATGATAATTAAATTATTTGAAAATTCGAAATCATATTGTATGTGATGATTATGAGCTTAGCGAAATTTTCGAACATGTAATGTGAATGAAGGAAATTCTTGTTAATTTAATTATTTAGTTATGTGCCTAATAAAATGTCCTTTTCTTATATACAAAGAGACATGTCTTCGAAACGCTTGGCACCTGAGACCTTTGAAAAACTCGATGGGACGAACTATGATATTTGGCATAGGAAAATTCAGTACTACCTCCATGACCGCGAAGTAGTGGACCCCTTAACTACTAGTAGGGTCGCGCCTGTTGAACCTAAGAAGGATGCTACTGAGCAGCAAACTAATGAGTATAAGACTAGCCTGGTTGTGTACCAGGAATGGCTCAAAAAGGATCGTAGTGCACGTTATGGTATGTTGAGTAACATGCACGATGACCTAATTGGAGAGTTTGAAGTTTATTCCACAGCTAAGGAGATGTGGGATCAGCTTAAGATCAAATATGGTCAAACATCCGAGACAAGGTTGCGTACCTTGCATTTGAAATGGATGCAATATACCATAGACTCTAGTCGAACCATAAGTGAGCATTTGCGTACTATGAGTGCTATGGTTCGTGATCTTAAGGCTGCAGGAACTGATATTCCTGAAAATGCTCAAGTTCTGAATGTGATTCGTGCACTTCCAAATGAACCTGATCATTGGAAGAACTTCAAACTTCTTATGGCTCATAGTGATAACATTAGAACATTTGCTGAGATCTCAAAGCACCTGGAGATGGAAGAGGAGCGCATCAAATCACTTGGTCAATCTGAAGTTGCACTTGTTGCCCGAGGTGGAAAACCCAAAGGTAACAAGTTCAAGCGAGGTAACAAGTCTAAGAAAGGAAAGCGTCCTTCTCAAACTAATGGACCAAAAGGTGGCGTGACCAAAGTGGGAAAACCTAAAGAAAAGAACATGGCGCGTGTGAAGTGCTACAATTGTGGGAGGAAGGGTCACTTTGCTAGGGATTGCCCCGAACCAAAGAAGGTACCTACCTCTCATTCTTCTCTTGAATTATATGTTTGTGCACATGCATTAGTTGCTAATCATTTTCCGAATTGGATTGTAGATTCGGGAGCAAGCAAACACATAGTGCAAGATCGAGCTGGTTTCCGAGAGTTTCATCGTTATCCAGTGGGAACTCAAACAGTCGTTTTAGGAAATGGCAGCGAGGAAGACGTCCTCGGCATAGGGACATACCAGCTGAAGCTTCGTGGAGGAAATACGTTGTTTCTTCATGATGCTCTCTATGCACCGGGGGTGCGATGTTCTTTAATTTCAGTAGTTTCTTTGTTGAGACTTGGTTTTTCTTTTAATTTTAATTCTAGTGGTTTAGAGATTTTGTATCATGGCAATGTGTTTGGCCATGGTTCATTGCATAATGGTTTCTTTGTTCTTGACTTGGATGATATTTATAATAATAATTCCTCGCTTGCCTTAGTTGCTAATTTTGATTGTGATTCTGAATCTGTGAAATGGCATTCTAGATTAGGCCACATTGGCCAAGATAGGATGAGTCGACTAGCTAAAGAAGGTCTTTTGGATCGACTTACTAGGGTTAAGTTACCTAAATGTGAGTCATGCTTAGCTGGTAAGGCAACTCGAAAACCTTTTGGTAAGGCTTCAAGAGTATCAAGTCCCTTAGAGTTAGTCCATTCTGACATATGCGGACCCATGAACGTCAAGGGACGTCATGGTGCTATTTATTTTCTTACTCTTATAGATGATTATTCACGATATGGGTATGTGTACCTACTATCTCACCGCTATGAAGCACTCGATGTGTTCAAACGATTTGTGGCGGAAGTAGAAACTCAATTGGAACGAAAAGTTAAGACTCTTCGAACCGATCGGGGCCGTGAATATCTCTCTGATATGTTCAAGGAGTATTGTGAAGGAAAGGGTATACGCAGACAACTTACTATTCCTAGAACTCCACAACAAAATGGCGTTGCGGAACGAAGGAACCGTACTTTACTTGACATGGTTAGATCAATGATGGCACAAGCCAGTCTCCCGATCAGTTATTGGGCAGATGCGCTGCTGACGGCAGTATATATACTTAACCGCGTACCAAGTAAAAGTGTACCCGCCACTCCATATGAGTTATGGCATGGTAGAAAACCTTCCTTGGACCATTTACGCCCATGGGGTTCGGCTGGCTTTGTGCATAATCCAAATCACAAACATGGAAAACTTGGTCCAAGAGCCACTAAGATGGTGTTCATTAGATATCCTGAACATTCAAAAGGATATGTGATGTTCGGTGAGCATCCAGATGGTGGCATGACGGAGATAGATTCCCGCAATGTAGAATTTCTCGAGAATGAGTTTTCGAGTATCGGTGAAATCAAACGAGACCTTGAGTTGCATGAGTTACAATCGAATGATGAGTTATCTCTTGGTGAGGGGAGGGATATAAGAAACCACCAAATCACCAAGGATAATTCAATTCCACTGCATGAGGGAGATAGTGGGAGTGATCTTACATTCCCGAATAGTGGAAACTTGTTTGTTAATGAAAATCAATCTGAACATGAGGTAGGTCCAAGTGTTCAAGCTCCCACACCACCAAGGGATAGTGGGAGAGATTCGATGCTCGAACAAACAAGTAATCAAGGTCCTACAATACGAAGAAGTGAACGTGGAAGAATTCCTCGGAGATACTTTCAGTTCGAAGAGGAAATTTTTCTATGCACTCCTTTAGAAATTGAGGAGCCTTCTTCCTTTAAGGAGGCTGTGAATTCACCGAATAATTCTGAATGGATGGATGCTATGAGGGATGAGATGGAATCAATGACTAAGAATAAGGTTTGGGATTTAGTTGACCTTCCACCCAAGCGCAAATCAATCGGAAACAAATGGGTTTTCAAGATAAAGCGCAAAGCGGATGGGTCAATTGATAAATTCAAAGCCCGACTAGTGGCGAAAGGTTTTACCCAAATTGAGGGTATAGACTATGAATAGACTTTCTCTCCTGTGGTGAGACTTGCCTCTATTCGCCTACTCCTAGCCCTGGTTGCCCATTTGGATTTAGAGCTATTCCAAATAGACGTAAAGACTGCTTTCCTCAATGGTAACCTTGAGGAAGAGATTTATATGGATCAACCTATTGGTTTTGTATCAAAGGGTCAAGAAGACAAAGTTTGTCGTCTAAAGAGATCTATATATGGTCTAAAACAGTCTTCCAGATCGTGGTACTTCAGATTCCATGAAGCCATTTCTGAGTTTGGCTTGAACATGGTAGATGAAGACCATTGTGTATATGTCAAGAAAACTACAGAAGGGATTATGTTTCTTTCTCTGTATGTTGATGACATTCTTTTGGCTGGGAACAACATGGAGATGATCAATGCTACTAAGAAGTGGTTGTCCTCTGCTTTTGAGATGAAGGACATGGGTGAGGCAAGGTATGTCCTTGGCGTTGAAATAATGAGAAATCGTTCCAAGAGACTTCTTGGTTTGTCTCAAGAAACTTACATTAAGAAAATCTTGGAACGCTTTCGAATGCATTATTCTAAACCTGTTGATACTCCAGTTGAGAAGGGTTTAACCTTAAGTCTTGATCAATGCCCTAAAACAGATAAAGAAAAAGAGCAAATGAGCAATGTTCCTTATGCTAGTGCCGTAGGGAGCTTGATGTATGCCATGTTGTGTACAAGGCCTGACATTTGTTTTGCGGTTGGTTTGGTGAGTCGTTACCAAAGTAATCCAGGACCCGCTCATTGGCAAGCTGTCAAGAGAATCATGCGATATCTTCGCGGTACTAGTGATTTAGTCCTTTGCTATCAGGGTGGGGACTTGAGTCTGAAGGGGTACTCGGATGCTGACTGGGGAGGTGACGTGGATGAATCTAAGTCCACCTCCGGATACGTTTTCATCCTTGGTGGAGGAGCTGTATCGTGGTGCAGTAAGAAGCAAGATTGCATAGCCTTATCAACCATGGAAGCAGAGTATGTTGCATGCTGTCTTGCCACACAGGAGGCGATTTGGCTGAAAGAGTTTCTAAAGGACCTCAACCTCACCTCAGGGGTTGATGAACCTGCAGAAATAAGATGCGACAATACGGCTGCCATCCAATTTGGAAAGGATCCAAAATTCCATCGAAAGACCAAGCATATTAAGAGGCGTTATCATTTTGTACGAGACGCCATACAGAAGAATGAAGTTGTCTTCAAGTATATATCCACTAATAAAATGATTGCTGATCCATTAACTAAACCTATTCCTAGGGATGCTTTTAAAGCTTATATATTAAGCCTAGGATTGCGAAGGATTTAGTGTGTTGGATCAACTTTATTATGAAATGGACATTTCATTTGTATTGAGCATTATTGAAATAAAATCGTTATTTCCTTATCAATGCTTTTGTGAATACAATTACTTTATTAGGCACATAAAATTGTCACGAGGCTTTTGATTCACTCTGTCACACGAGTAATCGCCCTGATGCATGAGTCGCGATTAGGATGAGACTGAACCATGTTAACACTAGGTGTGTGTAATATTGGATTATTATCTTACTTAAGTTGTAAAGGATAATAATGATAAACTTAGTAGTCGCCTTAGTAAGTCTAAGATGAGACTCCAAATGAGTCGAATATGAAATTTTGATTTTTCATATTAAAGCCTTAAAGCCGAATTCAGAATGGTAGATGAACACTGAGTGTGTTTGATCGAGAGGTTCAAGTTAGATTTTTTGAGTAAAAATCTAGACTAAGAATTCGCATGGCATAGATACGTGACATGCTTACCTTAGTGGGAGTTATGCCATGACACACATATCATACTGTGTGTGCTCTTTGACGACCGTTACAAAGGGTGACAATCGATTCCCTTCCTTTGTCACTGTGTGACCCTGCGGACTTGTGTGTCCATTTGACCGATGCTCTTCGACCTAGAACTGTGACTTGAAGTCGAAGTTTGATGATGCTACTTTATTGTGTTTTTCCAAGGGCTAAGATTTATACAGTCCAGCGGTGCACAATAGGAAAGCAGTCGAGCTAAGATGTATTGTCGTGGTGTCTAGGGAACAATCATTTTGTCTTTACCGTATTAGCCCGGGCGACTATATGCGTTATAGTCATATAATATCGATATGGCATAAAGGGACATTGTATGCTATTGGTGACGACTCAAATGATTTGGGGTATCGTAGATGTGAAAATGTTATGTTAGTTGGATGATGACTTAATATAACATTACTTGTTACTTTTTGGTCGCACACCCCATTTCTTGTATGAAACATAAGAGAGGTATTGTTGCAAAATTATTTTGTATAATTAAATGACTTATGTGGCCGAGTGGGAGCTGTAGTTAAGTTGTGGGGTCCGGCCACATCCCTAAAGATTAGGGAGCAGTTTTTGTAACTGCTGTGACACTTCCGTATAGAATAGAAATAGGTTTTACGTAACCCTATTTTATTCTATATAAATGACTTATCTGTGAGATAAGTATGAGAGAGAAGACACACACAACAGAATACAGAAAACCCTAATACAGAACTCTCTACGAAGTCGATCATCCGTAGACTGGAGATTTGGGGCGTGGAAACAACGGTGACTCTAGTAGCCACCTAAGAGAGAAGAACACGGTCGAGATAACAGTGGGCTTAAGGCGGCAATCAATCGATCCGATTCGCTTCCGCAAAAGGTTAGTCCATTATATGTATTTCCTACAGATTTCAAAACAGACTAATTAAATTTCTGGGGTATACTAAAATTGAAGACAAACCCATTAAACAGATCATGGAAAAACAGAAGATTCATTACTAAAACTAAAGAACAATTTTCGCGATTTTAGGGGAGAAAATAGGTGCAGGAATGTGTGCTTACTTATCCAGTAATAAGTTCTGGGCCTAAACAGTGACCCTCCAAAAAGCAATAAGCTTTATGATTATGTAGAGGAGAAGGAAAGCTCAGACTTTCTGTGGAGCATTAAATAACGACGTTGTCGGAGCGAGAGGCTGCGGCGGAGTGGGAGGAGACCATAAAAATATCACATGCGCGATACTTGCTAACGGGAAAAATTGAAAATTAAAATGGGAGAGAGAGGGCTTAATCTTAAAGCCTCAAAAAAAGTGTGAACTCTACAAAATTGTCAGAATTATTTTTAAGTTTAGAGCAAATTACATTTTTGGTCCCATAGGATTGGGCGATTTGCAATTTTGGTCCCATTGTTTCAAAAAGTGACAATTTTGGTCCCACTGGATTCAATTTGTGACAATTTTGGTCCCACCGTTAATTTTTGGATGGAAAACTCACGTGACACGCACGTGTGCCGTTATCTCTGATTACAAATGGGGATGGATGGTTTCAATTTCATTTGAAATTGTCCTAAAAAAATTTTAGGGTTTCGGCCAACAGAGATTCCTTCTTTAAACTTGAAATTATCCCGATTTCTTCATAAATTACGAACTCGATCTTCCATCATTTGTGGTTCTGGTTGAATACTGGTTTGAAGGTTGGCAAAGACAGCTCCTTTGGTGGCGTGAAGATGGTGCGCACAATGGGGAAAGGCTCCTTGGCATCAAATCCTGAGCGTAAGCTTCTCTTTCCTCTTTTTCTATTTATTCGTTGATTTGTGTGTGTATTTTATTGCGATTTGTGGTCCCAAAACCTGGGTTTGCTTTCTTTTTTGCTTGAGGGACCACGCCATGTCCCATTTCCAGTTTTATATGTGCTTTTGTGGTCCATGATGTCTTTTTTTACTGTTTTTTTATACAGGTGAAATATATAATCTTCATGTGCACTATGGGGGTAGTTTAGGAAAATCTTCTAGGGCAAAATATGTTGGGGGGAATGTTTCACTGGTCAGAGGTATTAAGGGGATATTCCTTACGGTGACTAGTATGCATATGTTTATTAGGTTGTTGGGGTTGAGAGCCAAAATGAGAGTGTATAGGATTGACCCTTTCAAGAAATTTAGGGAAATACTGTATCAAACTGACATCAGTTCAATGTTGACAACTTGGGGTGGTGAATTGAAAGTTTATGTGGTTGTGGAGGATGATAATGAACTGGCTAATTTACAAGTTAAGAAAGATTTGGATATGGAGGAATTGGTTGATAGGCTTCTACAGAACAATGACACTGAAGAAGAATTACAAAATAACCAGAAATTGACTGATGTGTTTGATAAAATTGATTCCTTAGAAAGTGACCAAGTACATGGGAAATTGGATGACTTGTTGGCTGAAATTAGGAATGTTGTTGAAAATGTTCATTTAGAAAATAAAGAAATGCCTTTGAATGATGTGTTGACTGTAAATGTGCCTGCTATTGAACCTGAGCAAGTCACTGAGCATATGAATGATGTGATCACTGATAATGTGTATGCTATTGAAATAGAGCAAGTGAATGATTTGTCTGAAGGTTTGAATGAAGTGTTGACTGATGGTTTGAATGGTATAAAATCTGCACTAGTGACTGGTGAGTTGAATGAAATTATTGATGTTAGTATGGATGAATTAGATGCCTTGGTTGATGATTTTGGGACAGATTGGGGTGTTAATGACATGAGTGACAGTGATGTTGAAGTGGATGAGGGTAGTGACTTTGATGATAGTGATTATCATGTAGATAGTGACATTAATAGTAGTGATGAGAATGATGATGAAACATTTGAAGATAACACAGTTAAAATTGTCCATTCAAGTTCTTCAAGTGAGGATGTTGACTCTGATGAACTTTCTGATTCTGATGGGTTGTTTGATAGTGGGAAAGATTCAGATGAAGAGGGTAAGGAAAGGACAGTAGACATTTTCAATGAGGTTAATGTAATGAACCCTACATTTTATCTTGAACAAGTGTTTGCTAACAAGAAACTCTTCATTGAAGCTGTTAAGTCACATGCCATTGTAACAAAAAGAAGTTTAAAGGTTGTCAAAAATGACTTGAGAAGATCATATGCAAAGTGTCTTGGTCAGAACTGTGAGTGGAGAGTGAATCTAGTTAAGTCAACAACCAAAGATGAGTGGGTTATTAGGGAGTACCAGCCAAAACACAAGTGTGCCACTGATTATCACTGCAAAAATGTGAAATCCACATGGTTGGCAAAGAAGTATGAGAAGGACTTCAGGTCAGATTCTTCTAGGAAGATTAAAGGGTGGAGAAGGCAGGTAATGAGAGAGTTGGGTGTCAATATTTCCAAACCTCAAGCATATAGGGCTAAAAGAAGGGCAATGACTGTGATTGACAGCAATACTGATGACCAATACTCAAAGCTTTGGGATTATGCTCATGCTTTAAGGTCAAGAAACCCTGGATCTACTGTGATAATGAAATTATCAGATGATATGGAAGGTACAAAGAAGTTTGAAAAATTCTACATATGTTTTGAGGCACTTAAGAAGGGGTTTTTGAGTGGGTGTAGGTTCATTATTGGAGTTGATGGCTGTCATTTAAAGGGACCACATGGGGGTATTTTATTGACTGCAGTCTCAATTGATCCTAGCAACAATCTATTCCCAATAGCTTGGGCAGTAGTAGGTAGTGAGAACAAGGATGCATGGGTTTGGTTTCTTACACTATTGAAAGAAGACTTGGAGATAATCAGAGATGACACATTCACCTTCATGTCAGACAAACAAAAAGGCTTGATTCCAGCACTTGATCAAGTCTTCCCAAATGCACATAAGAGGTTCTGTGTGAGACACCTACATGACAACATGAGGACTGCAGGTCTGTTTTTTATATTCCATTACTCAGTTTGGTTTCTGTTCAATACTATTATAGTAATTTGCATTATGTGTTTCTGTTCACAGGCTTCAAGGGTCTTGCTTACAAGTTGGCTTTATGGAAGGCTGCTAGGGCATCCACATCAGCAGAGTTCAGGTTGAGGATGCAAGAGATTGCAGATTTGGACCCTGCATGTTTGGATTGGTTTGCAGACAAACCCCCTTCCCAATGGTCCAGGTCATCTTTTGACACTTTCACCAAGTGTGATTTGCTTTTGAACAACATTTGTGAATCTTTTAATTCATGTATACTTGAAGCTAGGGAGATGCCAATAATCACAATGTTGGAGTGGATTAGAAAGTTTATGATGGAAAAATTACAGGAGTGTAGAGATACATGTGAGAGAAAATGGGAGGGTAGGAAAGTGACACCAAAAATCAGAAAACTGATAGAGAAAAGGAAGAATAGGTCTAATCACTGCATTCCCATAAAGAGCAATGACTGGTTGTATGAATTAGAGTGTTATGATGGTAGTAGACATAGTGTGGATTTGAGTCTTAGGACATGCAGCTGTAGGAAATGGCAGTTATGTGGCATTCCATGTAAACATGGTATGTCTGCAATCATGGCTCAGGGTTTAGACCCTGAGGATTTTGTAAGTGAATGGCTTACTGTTGAATGTTATAGCCGGGTGTATCAGCATGCTTTGATCCCTATGGATGGGCCTGATCTGTGGGAACAAACTGGTTACATTCCACCACTTCCACCAAATTTTGGAAGGAAACCGGGGAGGCCAAAAAGAGCTAGAAGGATGGATCAAGATGAGGCCCAAAGTAAAAAAAAAGACAAGGCCAACAAGAAGAAGAAAAGGGTGTCTATTCCAAGGCAGAAATACCATGTGCATTGCAAGAAATGTGGAGGTGAAGGCCACAATCAAAGAAGCTGCAAATTGAAGAAAGGAGAATCATCAAATCAAGCACAGATATTGGATTCTCAGAGCAGTCAATTAACTCAGCTTGATCTATCACAAAGTCAGCAACAACAAGCTTCAACACTCTCCAAAATAACTGTAAGTTCAGTTGTTTATACATTTTTGTTTGTTATGTGTTAAATATAACTGTGATAACTGTTAATTGGGTCTATTGCAGGCAAGGAAAAGGGTGTTCAATCCACCAAGGGCTGCACAAAATGGAGAGGAAGGTAACACAGTTCCAGTGCTATAAAAGAGAGGCAGATCATTTGTTACCATGCCAAATCTCAGAGCTGCTGTTGAATCTGCATTAAGAGAAAACAGTTCAAAGAACAAGAAGAAAAAGAGTGTCAGGTTTAAGGGACTGTAAGGGAATAGTTAAGGGCCTGCATTAAGTTCATACTTGCCATATTTTGGACAGTAATTAGCATATTTTGAACAAAGGTTGTCTTGTTATGTTAGGGTTTTGGGGCTGATGATATGTGCTGTACAACTTCTATTTTGTCTTTGTTCTGCTGTAATGGTTCTAAAACAGTTTGCAGCCCTCTTTTTTTGTCTTTGCTCTGTTGTAATGCAGGTTGTAATGAACTAAGTATATAATGCTTCAATATTTATGATATATCAGTTTGCAGTCCGTATGTATATTGCTTCAAAATTTTTGATATTTATGCTATAATGCATTCCATTGATGGAAATTAGAAAATCATACATCCGAGCGTCCATTACAGACTAAAAATTAGGTGAAAAACCTATTACAATGTGTTCTAAAAATGAATCCCAAGAAGAAAAGGGAACCAAGAAATTGCTAAGATAATTGCCAGAATGTTCCTTGCCATTTTAGTCCTTTTGAGCTCAGCTTCTAATGCCTCGATTTTTGCCTCCCAAATGTTGATTTTTTTAAGCAGCCCGGGAATGATTGCCTTCGCGCGATACCCCATCTCCGGGTCGACCCACACCCACAACCGGCATGCGCCACTCGCACAAATTGCAAACCTTCTTCCGGGATTGTCGTTGGTCCACGATGTCACCACCCGAGGTGGGCTTCCACAATCACACATCAACCTTTGGCCATGGAAAGAAGAAGAAGAATTCATTTTGAAGAAAATAACAGCAAATTTGCAAAGAAGAGCAGCTTGGAAAATGTGGTACTGCATAGGGTATAAGTAGCAAAGTTCCCGCCAATTTATAGCACATTGAACAGTGCATTTCCCCCCAAAAATCAGACTTAACGGCAAAAGTGAGTTTTCCATCCAAAAATTAACGGTGGGACCAAAATTGTCACAAATTGAATCCAGTGGGACCAAAATTGTCACTTTTTGAAACAATGGGACCAAAATTGCAAATCGCCCAATCCTATGGGACCAAAAATGTAATTTGCTCTTAAGTTTATTTGTTTGTGTATCTATAATCAGAGTTGTACTCCAATTGATCAAGAAAAATAAAAGAGGGAGAAGCTGTTCTTAGGTTTTTTAAAATTTTAGAATTGAACAAAATACGAAAATGAAGAATTAGAATTCAAACCACCAAGATCAAGCATGCCCTTTTCTAGAAAAATGGGATTTCGTATCATGAACAACAGATCAAGTAACAAACAAGATATGATGCCTTTTTTTTTTTTTTTTCAAATCGAGATCAAGTAACTCAAAACCATATATGTTAAGAGAGCAAAACATATTATCCGTCAGGGGAGAAGTCTGTAAATATTAGTCGACCATATATGTTAGATAGCCAATCAATTACATACGATCTCGCTAACCTTTTTTCCCTCAAGTAAAACATAAAGGCACAGGGCACTAGAGAAAACTTGTGGGATGTCAGTATTTTTTACTTTAGTTTGGTCTTTTTCAAGATTTTTCATCCAACTATTGAGAATTCCACTAATTCTACTCGAGGAACTGAGAAAATTCATTCTTTACATGCTATACACACAAGTTTCTAAATGCAGAATCAGATTTATTGCTGATGCACACACAATCACAAAGGCTTGCACATAATATCATACACCAATACAAAACTGCAAAACCTTAACACAGCATAAAATGGAACAGAAAGAAGCCAAAAGGATTAAATTCAAGTCATTCATAAAAAGGAGGCATACCCGTACCGAGAATGAAGTCGAAGTAAGACTTTTTGTGCCGGTGAGGACGAGCAACGCTCCGGTAACAACTCCGACGGAGGCGGCGACGGCTATCAGAGGTGGCGGCGGCAACTCAGGTGAGAGGTGGTGGGGCGACGACGCCGGTGAGAATGGCCGAGGGTTTCTGGCTTTCTGCTTCTCAGCTTCTGTTTTGTTCGGTTCTCACTAATTTCACAAAGGGAAAAAAATTATTCCCCACCAAACTACTCTGTTTTTAAAACTTTGAGAAAATTGTTCAATTCATCCTGTCGAATTATCCAACTTGCAATCGTGGGTTTTTGTGGAAAACTGATAGTGATTTCTGAAATAGGGCGAGCAATGGTGATGATGTAGGGTTTTTGTGGAAAACTGATAGTGATTTCTGAAATAGGGCGAGCAATGGTGATGATGTAATGGTGGCGGGTTGCGGTGGTGGTGTGTGAGTCAATTTGTTGGCAGGTTATCTCGGTGGTGACGGATCTGGATGGCGGGCAACTCTGCGACGGTGCAATTGAGCGGTGGTAGATCTAGGCGGAGTGTGACTAAACGGCGAATAGATAGGATGTCAATTATCTTTGAGCAAATTACATTTTTGGTCCCATAGGATTGGGCGATTTGCAATTTTGGTCCCATTGTTTCAAAAAGTGACAATTTTGGTCCCACTGGATTCAATTTGTGACAATTTTGGTCCCACCGTTAATTTTTGGATGGAAAACTCACGTGACACGCACGTGTGCCGTTATCTCTGATTACAAATGGGGATGGATGGTTTCAATTTCATTTGAAATTGTCCTAAAAAAATTTTAGGGTTTCGGCCAACAGAGATTCCTTCTTTAAACTTGAAATTATCCCGATTTCTTCATAAATTACGAACTCGATCTTCCATCATTTGTGGTTCTGGTTGAATACTGGTTTGAAGGTTGGCAAAGACAGCTCCTTTGGTGGCGTGAAGATGGTGCGCACAATGGGGAAAGGCTCCTTGGCATCAAATCCTGAGCGTAAGCTTCTCTTTCCTCTTTTTCTATTTATTGGTTGATTTGTGTGTGTATTTTATTGCGATTTGTGGTCCCAAAACCTGGGTTTGCTTTCTTTTTTGCTTGAGGGACCACGCCATGTCCCATTTCCAGTTTTATATGTGCTTTTGTGGTCCATGATGTCTTTTTTTACTGTTTTTTTATACAGGTGAAATATATAATCTTCATGTGCACTATGGGGGTAGTTTAGGAAAATCTTCTAGGGCAAAATATGTTGGGGGGAATGTTTCACTGGTTAGAGGTATTAAGGGGATATTCGTTACGGTGACTAGTATGCATATGTTTATTAGGTTGTTGGGGTTGAGAGCCAAAATGAGAGTGTATAGGATTGACCCTTTCAAGAAATTTAGGGAAATACTGTATCAAACTGACATCAGTTCAATGTTGACAACTTGGGGTGGTGAATTGAAAGTTTATGTGGTTGTGGAGGATGATAATGAACTGGCTAATTTACAAGTTAAGAAAGATTTGGATATGGAGGAATTGGTTGATAGGCTTCTACAGAACAATGACACTGAAGAAGAATTACAAAATAACCAGAAATTGACTGATGTGTTTGATAAAATTGATTCCTTAGAAAGTGACCAAGTACATGGGAAATTGGATGACTTGTTGGCTGAAATTAGGAATGTTGTTGAAAATGTTCATTTAGAAAATAAAGAAATGCCTTTGAATGATGTGTTGACTGTAAATGTGCCTGCTATTGAACCTGAGCAAGTCACTGAGCATATGAATGATGTGATCACTGATAATGTGTATGCTATTGAAATAGAGCAAGTGAATGATTTGTCTGAAGGTTTGAATGAAGTGTTGACTGATGGTTTGAATGGTATAAAATCTGCACTAGTGACTGGTGAGTTGAATGAAATTATTGATGTTAGTATGGATGAATTAGATGCCTTGGTTGATGATTTTGGGACAGATTGGGGTGTTAATGACATGAGTGACAGTGATGTTGAAGTGGATGAGGGTAGTGACTTTGATGATAGTGATTATCATGTAGATAGTGACATTAATAGTAGTGATGAGAATGATGATGAAACATTTGAAGATAACACAGTTAAAATTGTCCATTCAAGTTCTTCAAGTGAGGATGTTGACTCTGATGAACTTTCTGATTCTGATGGGTTGTTTGATAGTGGGAAAGATTCAGATGAAGAGGGTAAGGAAAGGACAGTAGACATTTTCAATGAGGTTAATGTAATGAACCCTACATTTTATCTTGAACAAGTGTTTGCTAACAAGAAACTCTTCATTGAAGCTGTTAAGTCACATGCCATTGTAACAAAAAGAAGTTTAAAGGTTGTCAAAAATGACTTGAGAAGATCATATGCAAAGTGTCTTGGTCAGAACTGTGAGTGGAGAGTGAATCTAGTTAAGTCAACAACTAAAGATGAGTGGGTTATTAGGGAGTACCAGCCAAAACACAAGTGTGCCACTGATTATCACTGCAAAAATGTGAAATCCACATGGTTGGCAAAGAAGTATGAGAAGGACTTCAGGTCAGATTCTTCTAGGAAGATTAAAGGGTGGAGAAGGCAGGTAATGAGAGAGTTGGGTGTCAATATTTCCAAACCTCAAGCATATAGGGCTAAAAGAAGGGCAATGACTGTGATTGACAGCAATACTGATGACCAATACTCAAAGCTTTGGGATTATGCTCATGCTTTAAGGTCAAGAAACCCTGGATCTACTGTGATAATGAAATTATCAGATGATATGGAAGGTACAAAGAAGTTTGAAAAATTCTACATATGTTTTGAGGCACTTAAGAAGGGGTTTTTGAGTGGGTGTAGGTTCATTATTGGAGTTGATGGCTGTCATTTAAAGGGACCACATGGGGGTATTTTATTGACTGCAGTCTCAATTGATCCTAGCAACAATCTATTCCCAATAGCTTGGGCAGTAGTAGGTAGTGAGAACAAGGATGCATGGGTTTGGTTTCTTACACTATTGAAAGAAGACTTGGAGATAATCAGAGATGACACATTCACCTTCATGTCAGACAAACAAAAAGGCTTGATTCCAGCACTTGATCAAGTCTTCCCAAATGCACATAAGAGGTTCTGTGTGAGACACCTACATGACAACATGAGGACTGCAGGTCTGTTTTTTATATTCCATTACTCAGTTTGGTTTCTGTTCAATACTATTATAGTAATTTGCATTATGTGTTTCTGTTCACAGGCTTCAAGGGTCTTGCTTACAAGTTGGCTTTATGGAAGGCTGCTAGGGCATCCACATCAGCAGAGTTCAGGTTGAGGATGCAAGAGATTGCAGATTTGGACCCTGCATGTTTGGATTGGTTTGCAGACAAACCCCCTTCCCAATGGTCCAGGTCATCTTTTGACACTTTCACCAAGTGTGATTTGCTTTTGAACAACATTTGTGAATCTTTTAATTCATGTATACTTGAAGCTAGGGAGATGCCAATAATCACAATGTTGGAGTGGATTAGAAAGTTTATGATGGAAAAATTACAGGAGTGTAGAGATACATGTGAGAGAAAATGGGAGGGTAGGAAAGTGACACCAAAAATCAGAAAACTGATAGAGAAAAGGAAGAATAGGTCTAATCACTGCATTCCCATAAAGAGCAATGACTGGTTGTATGAATTAGAGTGTTATGATGGTAGTAGACATAGTGTGGATTTGAGTCTTAGGACATGCAGCTGTAGGAAATGGCAGTTATGTGGCATTCCATGTAAACATGGTATGTGTCTGCAATCATGGCTCAGGGTTTAGACCCTGAGGATTTTGTAAGTGAATGGCTTACTGTTGAATGTTATAGCCGGGTGTATCAGCATGCTTTGATCCCTATGGATGGGCCTGATCTGTGGGAACAAACTGGTTACATTCCACCACTTCCACCAAATTTTGGAAGGAAACCGGGGAGGCCAAAAAGAGCTAGAAGGATGGATCAAGATGAGGCCCAAAGTAAAAAAAAAGACAAGGCCAACAAGAAGAAGAAAAGGGTGTCTATTCCAAGGCAGAAATACCATGTGCATTGCAAGAAATGTGGAGGTGAAGGCCACAATCAAAGAAGCTGCAAATTGAAGAAAGGAGAATCATCAAATCAAGCACAGATATTGGATTCTCAGAGCAGTCAATTAACTCAGCTTGATCTATCACAAAGTCAGCAACAACAAGCTTCAACACTCTCCAAAATAACTGTAAGTTCAGTTGTTTATACATTTTTGTTTGTTATGTGTTAAATATAACTGTGATAACTGTTAATTGGGTCTATTGCAGGCAAGGAAAAGGGTGTTCAATCCACCAAGGGCTGCACAAAATGGAGAGGAAGGTAACACAGTTCCAGTGCTATAAAAGAGAGGCAGATCATTTGTTACCATGCCAAATCTCAGAGCTGCTGTTGAATCTGCATTAAGAGAAAACAGTTCAAAGAACAAGAAGAAAAAGAGTGTCAGGTTTAAGGGACTGTAAGGGAATAGTTAAGGGCCTGCATTAAGTTCATACTTGCCATATTTTGGACAGTAATTAGCATATTTTGAACAAAGGTTGTCTTGTTATGTTAGGGTTTTGGGGCTGATGATATGTGCTGTACAACTTCTATTTTGTCTTTGTTCTGCTGTAATGGTTCTAAAACAGTTTGCAGCCCTCTTTTTTTGTCTTTGCTCTGTTGTAATGCAGGTTGTAATGAACTAAGTATATAATGCTTCAATATTTATGATATATCAGTTTGCAGTCCGTATGTATATTGCTTCAAAATTTTTGATATTTATGCTATAATGCATTCCATTGATGGAAATTAGAAAATCATACATCCGAGCGTCCATTACAGACTAAAAATTAGGTGAAAAACCTATTACAATGTGTTCTAAAAATGAATCCCAAGAAGAAAAGGGAACCAAGAAATTGCTAAGATAATTGCCAGAATGTTCCTTGCCATTTTAGTCCTTTTGAGCTCAGCTTCTAATGCCTCGATTTTTGCCTCCCAAATGTTGATTTTTTTAAGCAGCCCGGGAATGATTGCCTTCGCGCGATACCCCATCTCCGGGTCGACCCACACCCACAACCGGCATGCGCCACTCGCACAAATTGCAAACCCTCTTCCGGGATTGTCGTTGGTCCACGATGTCACCACCCGAGGTGGGCTTCCACAATCACACATCAACCTTTGGCCATGGAAAGAAGAAGAAGAATTCATTTTGAAGAAAATAACAGCAAATTTGCAAAGAAGAGCAGCTCGGAAAATGTGGTACTGCATAGGGTATAAGTAGCAAAGTTCCCGCCAATTTATAGCACATTGAACAGTGCATTTCCCCCCAAAAATCAGACTTAACGGCAGAAGTGAGTTTTCCATCCAAAAATTAACGGTGGGACCAAAATTGTCACAAATTGAATCCAGTGGGACCAAAATTGTCACTTTTTGAAACAATGGGACCAAAATTGCAAATCGCCCAATCCTATGGGACCAAAAATGTAATTTGCTCTTAAGTTTATTTGTTTGTGTATCTATAATCAGAGTTGTACTCCAATTGATCAAGAAAAATAAAAGAGGGAGAAGCTGTTCTTAGGTTTTTTAAAATTTTAGAATTGAACAAAATACGGAAATGAAGAATTAGAATTCAAACCACCAAGAACAAGCATGCCCTTTTCTAGAAAAATGGGATTTCGTATCATGAACAACAGATCAAGTAACAAACAAGATATGATGCCTTTTTTTTTTTTTTTTTTCAAATCGAGATCAAGTAACTCAAAACCATATATGTTAAGAGAGCAAAACATATTATCCGTCAGGGGAGAAGTCTGTAAATATTAGTCGACCATATATGTTAGATAGCCAATCAATTACATACGATCTCGCTAACCTTTTTTCCCTCAAGTAAAACATAAAGGCACAGGGCACTAGAGAAAACTTGTGGGATGTCAGTATTTTTTACTTTAGTTTGGTCTTTTTCAAGATTTTTCATCCAACTATTGAGAATTCCACTAATTCTACTCGAGGAACTGAGAAAATTCATTCTTTACATGCTATACACACAAGTTTCTAAATGCAGAATCAGATTTATTGCTGATGCACACACAATCACAAAGGCTTGCACATAATATCATACACCAATACAAAACTGCAAAACCTTAACACAGCATAAAATGGAACAGAAAGAAGCCAAAAGGATTAAATTCAAGTCATTCATAAAAAGGAGGCATACCCGTACCGAGAATGAAGTCGAAGTAAGACTTTTTGTGCCGGTGAGGACGAGCAGCGCTCCGGTAACAACTCCGACGGAGGCGGCGGCGGCTATCAGAGGTAGCGGCGGCAACTCAGGTGAGAGGTGGTGGGGCGACGACGCCGGTGAGAATGGCCGAGGGTTTCTGGATTTCTGCTTCTCAGCTTCTGTTTTGTTCGGTTCTCACTAATTTCACAAAGGGAAAAAAATTGTTCCCCACCAAACTACTCTGTTTTTAAAACATTGAGAAAATTGTTCAATTCATCCTGTCGAATTATCCAACTTGCAATCGTGGGTTTTTGTGGAAAACTGATAGTGATTTCTGAAATAGGGCGAGCAATGGTGATGATGTAGGGTTTTTGTGGAAAACTGATAGTGATTTCTGAAATAGGGCGAGCAATGGTGATGATGTAATGGTGGCGGGTTGCGGTGGTGGTGTTTGAGTCAATTTGTTGGCAGGTTATCTCGGTGGTGACGGATCTGGATGGCGGGCAACTCTGCGACAGTGCAATTGAGCGGTGGTAGATCTAGGCGGAGTGTGACTAAACGGCGAATAGATAGGATGTCAATTATCTTTGAGCAAATTACATTTTTGGTCCCATAGGATTGGGCGATTTGCAATTTTGGTCCCATTGTTTCAAAAAGTGACAATTTTGGTCCCACTGGATTCAATTTGTGACAATTTTGGTCCCACCGTTAATTTTTGGATGGAAAACTCACGTGACACGCACGTGTGCCGTTATCTCTGATTACAAATGGGGATGGATGGTTTCAATTTCATTTGAAATTGTCCTAAAAAAATTTTAGGGTTTCGGCCAACAGAGATTCCTTCTTTAAACTTGAAATTATCCCGATTTCTTCACAAATTACGAACTCGATCTTCCATCATTTGTGGTTCTGGTTGAATACTGGTTTGAAGGTTGGCAAAGACAGCTCCTTTGGTGGCGTGAAGATGGTGCGCACAATGGGGAAAGGCTCCTTGGCATCAAATCCTGAGCGTAAGCTTCTCTTTCCTCTTTTTCTATTTATTCGTTGATTTGTGTGTGTATTTTATTGCGATTTGTGGTCCCAAAACCTATATGTGCTTTTGTGGTCCATGATGTCTTTTTTTACTGTTTTTTTATACAGGTGAAATATATAATCTTCATGTGCACTATGGGGGTAGTTTAGGAAAATCTTCTAGGGCAAAATATGTTGGGGGGAATGTTTCACTGGTTAGAGGTATTAAGGGGATATTCGTTACGGTGACTAGTATGCATATGTTTATTAGGTTGTTGGGGTTGAGAGCCAAAATGAGAGTGTATAGGATTGACCCTTTCAAGAAATTTAGGGAAATACTGTATCAAACTGACATCAGTTCAATGTTGACAACTTGGGGTGGTGAATTGAAAGTTTATGTGGTTGTGGAGGATGATAATGAACTGGCTAATTTACAAGTTAAGAAAGATTTGGATATGGAGGAATTGGTTGATAGGCTTCTACAGAACAATGACACTGAAGAAGAATTACAAAATAACCAGAAATTGACTGATGTGTTTGATAAAATTGATTCCTTAGAAAGTGACCAAGTACATGGGAAATTGGATGACTTGTTGGCTGAAATTAGGAATGTTGTTGAAAATGTTCATTTAGAAAATAAAGAAATGCCTTTGAATGATGTGTTGACTGTAAATGTGCCTGCTATTGAACCTGAGCAAGTCACTGAGCATATGAATGATGTGATCACTGATAATGTGTATGCTATTGAAATAGAGCAAGTGAATGATTTGTCTGAAGGTTTGAATGAAGTGTTGACTGATGGTTTGAATGGTATAAAATCTGCACTAGTGACTGGTGAGTTGAATGAAATTATTGATGTTAGTATGGATGAATTAGATGCCTTGGTTGATGATTTTGGGACAGATTGGGGTGTTAATGACATGAGTGACAGTGATGTTGAAGTGGATGAGGGTAGTGACTTTGATGATAGTGATTATCATGTAGATAGTGACATTAATAGTAGTGATGAGAATGATGATGAAACATTTGAAGATAACACAGTTAAAATTGTCCATTCAAGTTCTTCAAGTGAGGATGTTGACTCTGATGAACTTTCTGATTCTGATGGGTTGTTTGATAGTGGGAAAGATTCAGATGAAGAGGGTAAGGAAAGGACAGTAGACATTTTCAATGAGGTTAATGTAATGAACCCTACATTTTATCTTGAACAAGTGTTTGCTAACAAGAAACTCTTCATTGAAGCTGTTAAGTCACATGCCATTGTAACAAAAAGAAGTTTAAAGGTTGTCAAAAATGACTTGAGAAGATCATATGCAAAGTGTCTTGGTCAGAACTGTGAGTGGAGAGTGAATCTAGTTAAGTCAACAACCAAAGATGAGTGGGTTATTAGGGAGTACCAGCCAAAACACAAGTGTGCCACTGATTATCACTGCAAAAATGTGAAATCCATATGGTTGGCAAAGAAGTATGAGAAGGACTTCAGGTCAGATTCTTCTAGGAAGATTAAAGGGTGGAGAAGGCAGGTAATGAGAGAGTTGGGTGTCAATATTTCCAAACCTCAAGCATATAGGGCTAAAAGAAGGGCAATGACTGTGATTGACAGCAATACTGATGACCAATACTCAAAGCTTTGGGATTATGCTCATGCTTTAAGGTCAAGAAACCCTGGATCTACTGTGATAATGAAATTATCAGATGATATGGAAGGTACAAAGAAGTTTGAAAAATTCTACATATGTTTTGAGGCACTTAAGAAGGGGTTTTTGAGTGGGTGTAGGTTCATTATTGGAGTTGATGGCTGTCATTTAAAGGGACCACATGGGGGTATTTTATTGACTGCAGTCTCAATTGATCCTAGCAACAATCTATTCCCAATAGCTTGGGCAGTAGTAGGTAGTGAGAACAAGGATGCATGGGTTTGGTTTCTTACACTATTGAAAGAAGACTTGGAGATAATCAGAGATGACACATTCACCTTCATGTCAGACAAACAAAAAGGCTTGATCCCAGCACTTGATCAAGTCTTCCCAAATGCACATAAGAGGTTCTGTGTGAGACACCTACATGACAACATGAGGACTGCAGGTCTGTTTTTTATATTCCATTACTCAGTTTGGTTTCTGTTCAATACTATTATAGTAATTTGCATTATGTGTTTCTGTTCACAGGCTTCAATGCTTACAAGTTAGCTTTATGGAAGGCTGCTAGGGCATCCACATCAGCAGAGTTCAGGTTGAGGATGCAAGAGATTGCAGATTTGGACCCTGCATGTTTGGATTGGTTTGCAGACAAACCCCCTTCCCAATGGTCCAGGTCATCTTTTGACACTTTCACCAAGTGTGATTTGCTTTTGAACAACATTTGTGAATCTTTTAATTCATGTATACTTGAAGCTAGGGAGATGCCAATAATCACAATGTTGGAGTGGATTAGAAAGTTTATGATGGAAAAATTACAGGAGTGTAGAGATACATGTGAGAGAAAATGGGAGGGTAGGAAAGTGACACCAAAAATCAGAAAACTGATAGAGAAAAGGAAGAATAGGTCTAATCACTGCATTCCCATAAAGAGCAATGACTGGTTGTATGAATTAGAGTGTTATGATGGTAGTAGACATAGTGTGGATTTGAGTCTTAGGACATGCAGCTGTAGGAAATGGCAGTTATGTGGCATTCCATGTAAACATGGCATGTCTGCAATCATGGCTCAGGGTTTAGACCCTGAGGATTTTGTAAGTGAATGGCTTACTGTTGAATGTTATAGCCGGGTGTATCAGCATGCTTTGATCCCTATGGATGGGCCTGATCTGTGGGAACAAACTGGTTACATTCCACCACTTCCACCAAATTTTGGAAGGAAACCGGGGAGGCCAAAAAGAGCTAGAAGGATGGATCAAGATGAGGCCCAAAGTAAAAAAAAAGACAAGGCCAACAAGAAGAAGAAAAGGGTGTCTATTCCAAGGCAGAAATACCATGTGCATTGCAAGAAATGTGGAGGTGAAGTCTACAATCAAAGAAGCTGCAAATTGAAGAAAGGAGAATCATCAAATCAAGCACAGATATTGGATTCTCAGAGCAGTCAATTAACTCAGCTTGATCTATCACAAAGTCAGCAACAACAAGCTTCAACACTCTCCAAAATAACTGTAAGTTCAGTTGTTTATACATTTTTGTTTGTTATGTGTTAAATATAACTGTGATAACTGTTAATTGGGTCTATTGCAGGCAAGGAAAAGGGTGTTCAATCCACCAAGGGCTGCACAAAATGGAGAGGAAGGTAACACAGTTCCAGTGCTACAAAAGAGAGGCAGATCATTTGTTACCATGCCAAATCTCAGAGCTGCTGTTGAATCTGCATTAAGAGAAAACAGTTCAAAGAACAAGAAGAAAAAGAGTGTCAGGTTTAAGGGACTGTAAGGGAAGAGTTAAGGGCCTGCATTAAGTTCATACTTGCCATATTTTGGACAGTAATTAGCATATTTTGAACAAAGGTTGTCTTGTTATGTTAGGGTTTTGGGGCTGATGATATGTGCTGTACAACTTCTATTTTGTCTTTGTTCTGCTGTAATGGTTGTAAAACAGTTTGCAGCCCTCTTTTTTTGTCTTTGCTCTGCTGTAATGCAGGTTGTAATGAACTAAGTATATAATGCTTCAATATTTATGATATATCAGTTTGCAGTCCGTATGTATATTGCTTCAAAATTTTTGATATTTATGCTATAATGCATTCCATTGATGGAAATTAGAAAATCATACATCCGAGCGTCCATTACAGACTAAAAATTAGGTGAAAAACCTATTACAATGTGTTCTAAAAATGAATCCCAAGAAGAAAAGGGAACCAAGAAATTGCTAAGATAATTGCCAGAATGTTCCTTGCCATTTTAGTCCTTTTGAGCTCAGCTTCTAATGCCTCGATTTTTGCCTCCCAAATGTTGATTTTTTTAAGCAGCCCGGGAATGATTGCCTTCGCGCGATACCCCATCTCCGGGTCGACCCACACCCACAACCGGCATGCGCCACTCGCACAAATTGCAAACCTTCTTCCGGGATTGTCGTTGGTCCACGATGTCACCACCCGAGGTGGGCTTCCACAATCACACATCAACCTTTGGCCATGGAAAGAAGAAGAAGAATTCATTTTGAAGAAAATAACAGCAAATTTGCAAAGAAGAGCAGCTTGGAAAATGTGGTACTGCATAGGGTATAAGTAGCAAAGTTCCCGCCAATTTATAGCACATTGAACAGTGCATTTCCCCCCAAAAATCAGACTTAACGGCAGAAGTGAGTTTTCCATCCAAAAATTAACGGTGGGACCAAAATTGTCACAAATTGAATCCAGTGGGACCAAAATTGTCACTTTTTGAAACAATGGGACCAAAATTGCAAATCGCCCAATCCTATGGGACCAAAAATGTAATTTGCTCATTATCTTTTTAGATTTTCCAATAGTTTTTGTTTTAACATCTTTCTTTTACATTCTTCAACTTAGATTTTAGAATGAAATATAGGTCTATTTCTTTCTTTCTATTTTTTGGAATGTAGCGATAGGTGCATGTTTGTATTTTTCATATAAAATAATCTGTATTTTTATTAAAAAAACTGAATGGGGAATATAATCTGTATTGGTAAACGAAACCTTAAAATTTACTATATATTTTCAATTCATAACCCTCAATGAATATAACGGAACGGGGAATGTGAAACGTGTTTTTTTTTTTTTTTTAATTGGTTTTTGTTGTGGATGAACAATTTCACATTTATATTAATTTTTTAAAAATTTCAATCCTTTTTAGTATTTTGGCTCAAAAGACGAGGTAACTAATTTTTAGATGTACAATGTGCATATTGGAGGGATTTTTTTTCTATTAAAATTATGCAGATGTGGATTTTTATTTTTTATGATGCGGCAAAGAAAATGTCACGTGGCCGGTAACCCGTTGTTCAATTTGACACGTCATTAATTTTGGCCGGCCATTGTTCTATAATTTCATCAAATTAAAAATTGAAGGATGAGATTTGCAAAAGTCCAAAATCATGTCCATAAATTGCGGACGGGATCTTCTGCTCCAATTTATACTTCATCTTCTGCTCCACTTATCCGATGCATGACACGTGTACAATTATGAAATTTTATTAAAGGACAAAACTAACGCCACAAAAATCAAGAAAAAAAGAAAAAACAAATACACGTTAGAATCAATGCAAGGTAGGACTACGTAATACATTATACAAATCTCACATTATCACATAACAAACATGTTTCAACACTTAGAATCAATGCACTTTTTTTGGTGCAAACAATCAACACTTAAATACACGTATTAATTCTCCAATAGGCAAACTCCATAGAAATGACCTATTTTCAACGTCTAGAACAACACCATTGGAATGTTTGTTTATGAACATAATAAGCTCTTATTTAATCACATAAAGTTCTGGTTTTAGATTGGGGAATTTACAAGGAAGGTCTTCTTTTTTCCTATCCTTATAAGCCATTAACAAATGCAAAATTAGAACAACTAGTCCAAGATCGTCAGTTCACCCTAGCCTCTTGAGGAGGACTAGTCTCTTCATTCAGGCTGGTTTCATCAACTTCTTGACCTTCTTGACGAGGAGTATTTGAATTCACTTGAGTTAACTCAATGGTTTCGTGGTCCTCAGCTCCACCATCAACACTTGCACCCTCCATGGAATGAACTTGTGGAGTCCCAAATGTGAAATATCTCTGGATAACATGTTTGGTTGTACTACTGAATTTGCGTCCAAGTTTTGTCTCCGAGCAAATTAGAGCGAACGAAGTCAACGATCCAATAAGAAGGAAGAGGCCGGCAAAATCACGAAGAGTAAGACTAGACGTTCCTTGCGAGATCACTGAGGATAGTGGATCCTGTGAAGAATATGCAGGTCCGAAGTTCTTTTGTTCCAGAGAATTCATTAATGGACCTTCAGTAACATTTAGGATAGCCCTCGAGAAGTTTGCGACTAAGGAAGATGAGACAGGAAAAGCCTGGTAAAGGACGACAACGAATAAATTTCGATCAAAACTCATCAACTTCCGTTTAATTTTGGTATAATGCAATATTACTTCTCTCACATTACGGATTATGTGAACGTAATATTCTATAATATTACGTTCACAAATTATAACCTTTAGTAAACTTTTAGTTTTTGCTAAGTGCTAATGAATCAAAATATGATGCTCACATGATATAAGGCATTCGGAACGGTTTGGAATCTCCTGTTTCAAGTTTGTGTTTCATCATCTCTTCCACTCACATACACATGCCAAGTGTATTAATAGACGGTCGAGATTAGGAAAGAGAATAATTGTGATATGGAAAAGATTTAAAAGACTTCTTTTCTAATCTCCGTTATACATTAATACACTTGGCGCGTGTATGCGAGTGAAACATGAGATAAAAACACAGATTTAAACCAGGAGATCCAAAACCTTTGGAACATTATGTTCCTATAGAGTAGTCTCAAGCGTTCTACTTTACCAACACTTAATGGAAAGGGGTCGAAGATATAAAAATTTGATACATTTTATTAGATATAATTTGCAAAAAATGATTTGTATCGTATCAAAATGAACTTAAACCTAAACTAGACTCAACTTTGAGCCTTCAATTTTATAACTATTGCTTAGTTCGATTATGCTTCAAGCATGAACATGATTGTTGTGTGTGCCAATTTAGGCTATGTATGTTTTGGTTACATAATAGAAAATCCATTGAGCTTGTTTCAATAATTCTTTACAGGAGTGATCTCAGTTCTTTAAACACCTATTTTAAGTTAAAAGAACAAAAAAAAAAAAATTTTGATGAATTCAATTAAGGAATTTGTGTTGTAATTATCTTAGGGAAAATTGCAAAACTAGCGTTAACAGGAATCGGGTTTTAGACATTTCGTATACTTGAATTTCAAATTGGTAAAATTAACCAATATCAGAATTTTTTTAGCTAGGTCATTACAATCGTCATCAGATCTTCGAAAAATAACCTTTGAGAGAAGCTAATTACATATCAGACACCCCTCGTGTGTGTTTTTAAGGTTGTTTGGACCATTTGATGATGATTATATTGTAGTGGTATTGTGACGAAAATTTAGACTGAGGAGTGAAAGAACTTACAAAGCCCAGACCATTCGTCCGGTAAGTTGGACCGACCATTTTGTATTGAGATCCATATCGACTCATGAAAAGCTTCAAGTACGGGATTTCGTCTACTATGCAATCAACGCCTCCATGTTTACTTCCTCTGGTCATAGCACTATGGAATTCTTGAATCGATGCATATGGTTTAAGCCTTAATCCATCGATATTTAACTGTTCCGTTAGGAACGTTTTCATGAAGGAGCCCACATGATAACCTACGTAGTAATCCCCAGAAAAAGAAAATTTCAACTGATCCACGGTTAAAATAGCTGATAAGTTGGCCGTGAAGCTCTGCATCAGTATGAACGCCATGAACAACCAACAAACTAAAACAAAAACCGACCAGTTATTCGTGACCATATTCCCTGCCATCAACAACATAA
This sequence comes from Lantana camara, assembly GCA_037501455.1. NCBI lineage: Eukaryota > Viridiplantae > Streptophyta > Magnoliopsida > Lamiales > Verbenaceae > Lantana > Lantana camara. The sequence goes on from CM074859.1 coordinate 16,064,322, forward strand.
GACAATTATGCATAAAAATTTATTATTTCAATACGAAAATACCATTAATTAAGTAAATCATGCATCCGAGAAATTAAAGTACTAGATTGGATTTAGAGTGATGAAAGATGACTTACTTTCCTGGAAAGCAAGAATTGCTATGGGAGACCAATAAACCGTTCCAGGTCGCTTGACATTTGAACTAGCAGATTCTTCACCACTGTGAGATTCTCGACGTTCCAGTATACCAAGAATTATTCCCATTAGAACACAGGCCACTATAATTGCTAGCCAGAGATCCCATCTCAAGGGCTTAATGAAAATCCACCAGTCCACTGGTTTTTCATTTTTCACTACCATAATTACACCGGATTCAGAATACGGTAACGTAAAATCGACATATAATGATCGTGGAGCCCAAATCGTGGTATCTGCAACGACCATGTCGTACTCCTGTATCAGCATGAGGAATAAAAACATGTATCATATATAGTTTGACAATCATTTCAAATTTATAAGAATATCCTAAGGTTTGATTATTCAGGTAAAAGCTTCATCAAATTTGTCGCAGTTATGAACTTATGTTCACCCTATTGGAAGAGAGTCGTCTCCGACACTTCATCTATCTAAGATTTAATATAGCTTATCAATGCAGGGTTTTTTTTTTTAAAATCAATGCAGGTTGAGGTCTCTCTTTATCACATTTTTCACAAATTTTACACGGATAAATAGATCTTTCATTTTTGTGATTTATAAAGACAGAATTATATCTGACTACCCTGTATTTAGACCTAATTACAACGTAGTTCATTATTATCGGGGAAATTATATTTTAGTCCCTATAAATCTTATTTGGTATGAGGTCTCTTAACGGAATTTGTAAAAGTACGCTTATACCCTTAACGGTTTTATGAGTGTTACATTGAATATATAACCAAAATTACAAAATCATCCCTAAAGTTTACAAAAATAACAAAACAATCCCTACAAAATATGACTTTAACAACAAATCAGGAGTATTTTTGGAATGACATAAAGTAACTGTATGGATCACAAACGGTTCTCAAAATTAGGGACTAAAATGTAATTTCTCAATAATGATGGATTGCGTTGTAATTAGGCCTAAATACAAGGTAGTCAGATGTAATTCTCCCGATTTATAAATAAGGACAGATTTATGATTATACAAAAATCTTAGGGCAATGCATATAAATTTCCCTATAGATATATATTAATTTCATTTTTAATTAGTATCATCTATGATGCACGGACACGGACACGGCGACACGGACACGACACGACACGGATACGGCGACACGGATTTTTTCTTGAATTTTCCTCGTAAAGAGTGTCGGACACGGTGTCGGACACAAGTGTCCGACACGACACGGCATGACACGACACGACACAACAAAATGATATTTTTAGAAGTGTCCGTGCATCATAGAGTATCATTCATAATTGCCTAGTTCAATTTTGCTACAACGCAAACAATTTCTCCATGAAAACTTCCAAACTGTATTAACTTTCACACTCTTTTTGAGATTATTGAGGATCTCTCACACTACCGATCGAAGTCCTGGAGGAAAAAGACAAGTGAAACATTCAAGATATTTTAAGTTGACAAACATTCAAGATATTTATCTCACACTCTTTGTGGGATGAATGGTCCTTTTCAGGTGATTGTCACATATTTTGCTCCATCAACACTAAATGTAACTGGTCCCAATGTTATCTTATGCAATTTGGGAAAATGATTAATTATGTATGGGAGCAAAACTAAGTTAGACCAAACTTGCTATACTAAACGTGAGATTATATAACCCACAAAATAATAATGTAAAAAACGAACATAAAATCAAATTACCTCAGGTATCCTGTGAATCATATCGTCGTAACTCCACTTCTTACTTAAGCTATCGTTATAACAAATGAATTCATAGTCAATGGAGAAGGGTAGCACCTTCAATGCCTCCAAGAAGATATCTACTGCAAATCCAGTCGCGTGTGTAATGGTCGTTACAGGATCAATTGTCACATTGACAAATTGTTTGAATCCAGGTTTCCATGGAACGCCAACTCTGAGCTTTCCTGTTGCAGAGATTGACCAACCTTTCGGCTGAACCGAAGAATCACCAGGCCACATGATATTTTTGAGTCCGTTTCTTGAAGTCAAGTTCATCAATTCACCAGATTTACTCATTTCTCTTATTATTCCTCTTTCCGGAGTCCAAAATCCGACAACCCTTTCTCCACTTCCAATCAAATTGAAGATCTCAAACGCCGATGGCTTCAGTACGCCGTTGATCAGTTCAAAATCTCCTGCCAAGCCTCTGAATTTTGTGCTTAAAATCTCACTTAGAAACATGGAACGAAATGATGAGATTTTAGAGCCTGTATTATTGATCGTTTTTTCTGCTGCAGATGCTAATGCTGTTAATGCATCGTACGCCCATAAACCATAGATATTCAGCTCCATAGTGTTCGTGCTCGAAAGCATGTTTCTTTTCCACTTTTCTCGAAAATTTTTTAATTTCTTCGGGGCGAATACATGAGGCCTTATGCCTAGAACCCCATCCATTGGATCCCGACTTTCGGAATCCATGGAATTCAAGAAGATGGATAGTTTATCAGTGATGATCCATGCATAATCTTTGCTCATAATACCTGCGATTTTCGAGAGAGAAAATAAGCGTTCACCCAATTCAGGGTTCATGTGCACAAGCAAAACCCTCGTTTCCTTCGTCTTTAAATTGTTGAGTTCCTCCAATATATGACTGTCCTCCGAGGACATGGACATGGAAGTTGCATGTGATAGTCGAATGTCAACATCTTGCAATGCCTTAATCAGATGAGAGAGAAAATTATTACCGGATTCAGTTTCTTCATACAAAAGCACAGCTCCAGGCCAGTTAAAATTTTGGCAAATGGCTGCAAGAGCCTGTGCTTGAACAGAATCGTCCAAAGTTGTCCTGACAAAGTAGCGATTTTTAGTGTAGGAACTTCTTGAAGTGAAGGAAAGAATTGAAACTCCAACGTTTTCTCCAACTGCTGCTGCAATTGCTTCTTCTGTTAATCCATGGGGACCTAAAATCCCAAGAACTTCTTCATGTTTTACTAGGTTTTGAACTGCATACATATCAAACATTTTTTTATTCAATGAGTAATATGTATGATACATGGACACAAGCACGAGAATATAAAAATGACATGACAAGATCACAACATACAAACTTTATCCTTTAAATTTGTGATGTGACAAAATGATATTTATATACCTGTCTATTATAGGTAAAAACTATTATTTGATTCTTGAGAAATATTCCATCAGCGATATTAATTACTTTAGTTATAATTTAGAAATTCAAACTATTTTTACTGTTTATAAGTAAACGTAGATATAGACGTTGGATTCAGATCATTTCCTTAATATTCCTAGGAGGCCTAGAGATTTTGTTGTTTGAGCTACAACTTGGCATAAAGGAAGGTTTATTCTTTAAATAAATAATAAGTAATACTTGAGAACAATTTTATAATTTCATTTGGGGTTAACTGACGTAATTCGCTCATCAATATCATATTCGCAATAGCGAAACGTAAGAAAATTCGTATACCATAAATGAACTTAGAATTTTATTATAAGTAATTCAAAACACCCCAACTCTGAATCATAGGAGACCTACTGATTACTGACATTAATCCCTTACAAGGAACCTCAACATACCTGCCAAATCAACATCAAACACGCTTTTAGCATCCTTCTTCTGCAGTCGCACTCTTGTTCTGTAATTTGGATGTGCTGAATAAAAGTCTTGAATCGCTATTTCAATGCACTTATTTACCATGACGTCGAAAGGTAAATTCATGTCCAGAACAACGCCGATGGGGACCATCAACTGCTTTTGTTCTGAGTTTATGTTCTGAAGATCATCATCAGCACAAAAACAGCCAAGAAAGAAGAAACAGAAAAGAAGAATATGTGAAACAAAGAGACGAGTGCATTTGACATCGTTCTTCATGATGATGACTGTTCCCAAAAGTGCCTGAATTCGCCTAATAACAAACCTGCAGCTGTATAAGTCGTTACTATGGAAACTTCCTAGAAATTACTATGGAAAAATAGAATGCTGGCTTAATTGTATTTTTGGTCCAATTACCATATATCCGCCCGCACATTTCTTGTTTTAGTCTCGTACTAACTCAGTTTCATGATTAATATCCCACTAGTGGAATTTCGCTTTTTTTTCTTTTTGTCAATTTCATGATATTCTCGACTTTTAATCTGATTAGCGGGCGTGATAAAAAGTTTAATTTTGCAATTTACACCCCATAAGATAAAAATATCATTCGGTAAAAAAAAAAAAAAAAGATAAAAATATCATGATATAAAATACAAAAGTCAATCAGTACGAAAACAACTTTTAAAAAATGTGGGAAGTCATGGGAACAAAAGTGGAATTATTTCAATAAATATAAACTACTCCAACTATAAAAATATACCAAATCAGTTTTATATATTTGTTTTGTGTTACAATAAAATATAATGCACCTTGTAATTGACCGAATAACATATTACTTAGTATGTATAATTTTTATATTAATTCTATATAATGCACCTTGTGTTTTGTGTTTTGTCTATTCCCTAAAACTGGAAATAGTTTGGAAATGTATGTAAATTGTAATGAAATTTATATGGTCGTTAAAGAAGAGTACTTTGTCAAATGTCAACAGTTATTCTTATAATATTTTCCAAATTAAATTAGCATAGTAAGTACAGAATGTCAATTAGGCTAAACACGAACAACCCGTGAGATATGATGAAATTATGAATTCTCCCTTGAGATTTGAGAAATTATAAATTTCCTCCTGACTCATTATTTTTTCTATTAAATTTAACAGAATGTGTGATTTTACTATTTAACCCCTCATATGTTGAAACTCAAGGGGATATATCCGTATATGTGATAAAAGTTCAAAGATAAGGAGATTAATGCAATTGAAATTATTGGGGGTTTAATATAAGTACTTGAGTTGTTTTACTATCTAATATTTTGTTTTTCAAACAATGTTACTTAATGATATTTCGATATTTTTATGTTGAACTAATTTCATACTTGGAGTTTATGAATGTTAATTTTTATTTATTTATTTATTTTTATATTGGGCATGTATGTCTATATTGGAATGTTATTTTTTGTACATAAGGTAGATGCATTAGAAATCAGCAACACTTGAAATTTTGTTTAAATAAAATAAACAAAATCGTATGCATTAGGGGGTAGATGTATGTTTGTTATAGTTTTCTATTTTGTAGGAACAAATTGTTATTTCCAATGAATAAGTTTAAATAAACTTATGCAAAATATACATAAAACTAATATATAAACATAAGGTATAAAATAAATATGCATAAAATATCTATTTCGATTTATATTTATTGATAAAATATAAATATTATATTAAATTATAAAATTTCTAATTAAAAAGAAATACAAATTTAACTAATATTACAAATTTACCATCATACCTTCAGTATTACAACAATATACCTCCTAGGGATAGTATTGGAATTTTTCAAAATAATTTTGCTGATGTCATCAAAATTTGACATCGTAATTAGCGATTGTGGTAATTTGTGAGAGAGTGTAAACTTCAGGGGTTGTTCATAAATTTCTCAAAATATAGGGAAGAATTTTTAATTTCGCAATATCTCAGGGATTGTTTCGTAATTATCCGGAATGTCAACTTAATTTATGTGTCTTTTATGACTCATTGGCGTGTATATTAGGTTGTTCAAACTTCAAATGGCGAAAGAGATCGTTGATATATCACTTTCAGTCTGTCGTAGTATCTGTTTCTCTACTATTAGTTTGAAATATTGAAATACAACGGAAATAACTTCCTCAGTTCCTCTATATTGTTCCGCGAAGTTACTGAAATTCTTTCATGAATTCTCTTTTTAGTTGTTTGGGGACTTCAAACATTAAGCTCAATAAAGATCGTAAAGTTCCTATCGACTCAAGCTCGACTATAAACTCGAAATATATAAATTTCGGTAATTTAGATTTTTTTTTTAACATACGCACGTCCAAATGAAATCCAAATTCGAAAAATTACCCTAAAGAATGAATTCATTAACCACTTGAATCAATCTCTATTGGTCGTTAGTTTAGATCATGAGAGTGAGTTTAACCTTTGTACGTGCAGATTAGCAGACAAACTTAAATTCGTTTGCATCCCAATTTAAGTCCTATATTGCTGAAACCAAAATTATATTAAGTAAAAAAGAACCCAAATTTTCCAGTCACGGCCTACAGTTGACCCAACTTGAGAAATAAATACGAGCAAAGAATTCAACAATTTAAGCTTATTCAAAACACAAAATAGAAAAATTCTCCAAAGATATTGAAATTCCAAGTCAAATTTTGCATTTTGTCATTTATAAGTCCAGTGCGTATAATAAATAAGACTTGTAAGTTTTCAAAAATTGGACGATGTATATATTGGACCCATCAAGCACTTCCACCAATATATTTCATATATACATTTACCATTTATCGAAATTTGGACTTCATGAGGATATTTTGTTTTATATTATTTCTAGAAAACAAAGTTTGTGAAGCTTTATATTATTTCTAGAAAACAAAGTTTATGAACCTTTTGAAGCATTTTTTATTTTTTCCCCATAATCGGGACTAGAGTCCCTTTTTCGTGGCTACCCCATGGTACATTGTAATATGAAACCAAAAAGTTTATAAAAGAGTTTTTAAGACCTAAGTAAACAACACAAACCCGAGCCCACAAATGTTGGGCCGGAATCCGAAACCGAACTCAAATCTAAAATGAGCCGAAAAACCAAAACCAAACAGGTTTATGAAGCATTTAGTTAACCTAAATTATATAATTAAACTCATAGTGTAATTACCAATAGTACTTGCGAACAAAAATGATAACATTTAATTAATATGTAAAATCGATCAAATTTTAAAAAAATAATGTAAAAATTACATCTAACAATCCTCAATTTAGACTTAATTACAAATCAATACCTCCTTTTTCGTTTCTATAATATAGTCCCTATAGGATATGTATGATTTGTAATCCCTAATGGAATACAGAAAAAGACTTCAATATCCCTGACAATTTGTATGCCATTTTTTCAGAAAATTTTTTTTTTTGGTTGAAAATAAAAATAATAGTTATAGCTCTTCTATCTTAATGCCTTGACTCTTTAGGATAATGACCCGAATTCGAAGATCTCTAGTCATTTGGGTGTGTGTATTTAATAATAATAATAATAATAATAATAAATTTAATGCCTTGACAACAATAAAAAACTCTCTTTTCCTTCTCAACAAGAAAACCTTACGTTTTTATCCATTCTCCCTCCATCAATTCCCTCTCTCGTCTTGGAAGAATCCAAGAATGGAGGTGGTGGTCGAATCTGTGTTATATCAAAGAGCGTTTGATAACAAAACCCTAGCCCCCACACGAGTTCTCTCTCTGAACAAAGCAAAAGTTTCCCTCTCAACTCCGATCCGACGGTGAAGAACACAGTTCCACCGCCGGATCGACCCAAATCTATTATGTTTTACTCCATTCTATTCCGTCCTTCGGGATCCTCTTGTCACTCTCACGGATTTACGGTAAGTTTCTGGCATCCTCCCAGATCTAGCAGATTTCTCTGTTCATAGACGATTTCTTTATCTGTTTTTTTTCTTTTTGGTATTTTTCTTTCGTTTCTTCCGTATGGAAGTTTTGTCCCTTCCGTTTGGAAGTTTAGTTTTATCTTTTCCTGTGTTTATCCGGGAAATTTTTTGGCCGAGTTATCTGTTGTAGGCCCAGCTATTTGTGCTCAATTCGGAGAAAAAGCGACTATGGAACTACAGCCGCATCAGATCAAGATCAACTTGAGAGGACCAATCTTCAAAGAGTTATTTTCTTTTACTAATGTGATGCTAATATAATAACTCACAAATCTGTTGGGATTGCGGCTTCGGCCTACGTTAATTTTTCTATTGTTGCTTCTTGTATTCTTGTTATTGTTTCTCATGATTTGCTATAATATTCCCCTTTGAGGGATTTGGTTGTCAAAAAAAAAAAAAAAAAGAATGGAGGCGGTGGATATGAGTGCAGATTGCACGGACACTCCGGTTTTTCATCTCGTGTAGTGTCAGACACGAACACTGTTCGAACACGGCATCGATACTTGTTCGACCCGGCAAATAGTATCCAAATTTAGAAAAAAATTCCAACACAGCTGGGACACGTGTTGTACACGGCGGGGACATGGGAAACTTAAAAAAAGTTTTATTTTTTTATAATTTTTTTAAAATTTTATGATTATATATTTTAAAAGAAAATAATTGTTTAAATTTACTAAAAAAATATTATATTGATTTAAATATTTTATTTCCATTTCTATTTTAAGATTTTCTCATAGCATCGTAATATACAAAAATGAATAATGTTATTTGTAATAACTTTAAATATTGAATTTGATAAGAATATATTTTATTTAAATTTGTAATATTAATTACTCTTATAAATATTTTATTTTAAATTAATAAATAAATATAAATATATTTATTTATATATAATATAGCCGTGTCGGAGTCGATTTTTTTTTTAAAATCCGTGTCGCTGTGTCGGGGTCGTATCGTATCCGTATTTTATGCTATGTCCGTATTTATGCATCATAGCTGGAAGCATTTGGTGGTGATGGTTGTTGGGACCGCGCGCACCTTCACCTTAGCATGATATTGTCCGCTTTGGGCCAAGCCCACACGGATTTGTTTTTGGGCATCTCCCAAAAGGCCTCATACTAATGGAGTTGGTGAACACTTATATATTGGACAAATTGCTTCCAATCTTCCGATGTGGGATGGGTTTGCTACCTAACAATCCTCCCCTCAAACCAAGACCACACCACTCGTGACTTCCCCTTCAGGGTCAATCCATTTGATCTGCCAACCATCTTGCACCGCCGCTACACACCTTTGCGAGACACGCCGCCTGACCTCCTTAACGTCAAGGGGACTTTCGACACAAGGCATCAACCGCAGATCCCCAATTGCTAGGTTACATTACCTGACCTGCCAAACATAGGTCACTTCACCTGCCAAACGTCTTGTACCGCCGTCACACCAAACGAGATCTGCTGCCTGACCAACACTTGCCAGGAAGACTTTCGCATAACGCACCCCTGCAGGTCTTTGGTCTTGTTACACCGGGAATTCCTCATAAAACGCAGTCCACCACTCCGATAAGCCCGAACCTGGGCTCTGATGTCACTTGTTGGGACCGCGCGCATCTTCACCTTAACTCCGCATTAGTATGATATTGTCCGCTTTGGGCCAAGCCCCGCACGGATTTGTTTTTGGGCATCTCCCAAAAGGCCTCATACTAATGGAGTTGGTGAACACTTATATATTGGACAAATTTCTTCCAATCTTCCGATGTGGGATGTGTTTGCTACCCAACAATGGTGTCGTCGGCTTTGGTGGTGGTGAGCAAATTGGTCGTGGACGTGTAGTTGGGCTATCTTGGTGGAGGCAAATTTGGGTGGACGGTGATTGACAACACGTGGAGGTGATGGTGAACTATCTTGGTAGTGGCGGATTTGGTGGTGGTGTAGACGCTAATTTGGTGGTGACATCGAATTTCGTGGGGGTGAGTGATGGTGGTGATTTAGCAAATATGGTGCATGGTGGTGAGTAGATACTAGGGTTGATTGTTTCCGCATTGGCTTCGATGATCTTTCCTGACTTGGAGAAGGCGGGGATTCTCCTTCGCTGAAGAACTTCCTGCTAAGCATTATATGACCAACAATCCAGTAGAGTAGGTGTTCCAAGAAATTGCATTATAATCCAAAATTTCTAAGATTATTATTATTTTTTTAATATTCTTATTTTATGATTCATCTAACTTAAAATAAAATATAGGAATCGATCAATAAAGACATTGTTTTAACTAAAGAAAGAAAACTCCCTCTAAAATCCTCATCTGATATGTAACCTACAAACCTTAGGCCGGGCTATGGCCGTGTCGACGTCTACGGTGGCCTTTGCTTTGATGGTTGCCACTGTCGCACAAGATGACAACACATCGGCGTACACAAATACATAGACACCATCATGCATGTGACAACAGATGTGACATGGAAATTCTACGCAACAACAACTAAAGGACGTAGCTATGCAACTACTACAACAACAACTAGGAAGATAATTTCGTTTGCTTTCGGAAAAGTTCATTTATTCCCCAAGGATCCTCATAGGAAGTGATATGGTTATGTTTCGGAACCTTTTCAATTTGCATTTATAGAGAAATTCTCTCATAGCTATCCCACGATGGCGAGATTATATGAGTTATTCATGAATCTTCAACTAAAAGGTGAATTCAAACTTGGTCTCTTGAATTTCAAGCATGTACTAATCAGATTGGATAATGAGGAAGATTGTAACAGAATATGGCTTCGAAAATTTCATGTCTTTGGTGGTTATCCAATGAGGGCTTTCAAATGGATCCCAACTCTCAATCCGAAAATTGAGCCTTCAATTGTGCCCGTTTAGACCCGACTACAGGGTTTAGAAACACAGTTCTTGGAAGAGGAATCATTGATGGCTATTGCACAACAAATCAGTGAGCCTCTTTATTTTGATGAGAGGACATTTGATGTGCAGCGACCATCCATGGCATGGTTTTGTGTCGAATTGGATCTTCTAAAACCTTTGAAGGAATGAATTACTCTCACATATTCTAGCACCCCGCACGATGGGTCACCGCATCCCCCACACCTAAGCCCAATCCACATATGAGAAAGCAAGCCCATACATGAACCAAGCAAAGGCTAATGAGAGACAGACAAACTTATACCTAAGTTAGGTGGGACGTAGACCCTGACTTCTCAAATCAAATGACAAACACAACCGCCGACGCATAAACGTGTCATACAAAATTTCAAACATAGCAAGCGACGGGTTCGACTAGCATAATTCCCTAATCCCGAAATCAAACATAAATCCTAATTCATAATTACAAACGGGTTCGTACTATTCCTAGAAGCCTGTCCCGAATCAAAATATAAAATTAAACAATGCATACTTATACAAACGTGCGATCATTTCAAATAAACTTAAACGAATTATAAATACAAATGCAAGGACCCGAACTTAAGCAAAGGACTCAACTTGAAACGGACTCCAAGGACCGACACACGCCGCTTAGGTCGAACTCCAAAGCGAACTTGCAAACTAAAAACATAGGGAGGGGCGAGGGTTAGTCACATTGACTGAGTGAGGGGTTAACACACGCACACTATACATATATACAGAGCAAAGCACGTCAAAAGTAGATTTTCGTGAAACCGGGATTAGTTTTTGCACTCCAAAACATTTGCCCGTGATAATATATATAGGGTGACTTGACACGACAAAACAAACAAGGCTTAGCTTACGTATATCAAGGTGTACGTTCATAACAAGTCAAACTTGGCATATATTTCAAGCACAGTTTATTAGGTTAATAATATTCTAAATTTTATCTTACTTTATGAATCTACCCCCTTTTTACGAACTTATAACAAAAACGTAACAAGACTTGGCAGCTAGAAAGCACGGACACGGCAAAAAAAATGTCCGTGCAGTGTCCGACACGTGTCGGACACGGACACTCCTCGGACACGGCTCGGACACGTGTCGGACACGGCTGAAACGTGTCCGAAATAAAAAAAAAAAAAAAAAAATAGGACACGGTGTCGGACACGGCGGGGTGAAGTGTCCGACACGGCTTGGACACGGCGGGGCAAATTTTCTAATTAAATAAAGTTTTTTATGCATTTTTTAATATTTTTAGAATTTTTTGGGGTGAAAACTAAAATAACAAACTTATTCTAGTTTTTAATTATACATATATTTTTAAAATATTTTATTTTATCTAGATTATACTTATAAATTATTTTTATTTTTATATAAAATATTTTAATTTATATATAAAATATATTTATTTATATAAAATATAGCCATGTCGGAGCCGTGTCGTGTCCTAAAATTTTTAAAAAATCCGTGTCGCCGTGTCCGTGTCGTGTCGTGTCCGTGTCGCCGTGTCCGTGTCCGTGCAACATAGCTTGGCAGGTACGAGTTCAAACCAACCTTACTCCCAAAACATAACTTATCAAGACAAACAAACAAGATAGATATACCAAATCAAGTCAAGACGTGCCAATCTCTTCTTTGGGTGATGGAAGGGTTGCGTGACCCTAACCATCCAAGCAGATGAGGGGAGTGCTCAATGCTTCTCCAACCCTTAGGACTCCATCCCCCAACCAAACCTCCTGGTGGGTTCCAGTACATCCTTATCAAGTTATCAAGTGGAGACTATGCACAGGCACTACAAAAAATTTGCTTATTACCTACGGAAAAATTCGTAGATAATCAGTAAATAAACTCATTTACCGACAGATTTTCTACGGATTATCTATGGAATACATTTTGTAGGTAAAGACCCCGTAGCAAAATATATCTACGGATTATTTACAGATCACCGACAATATTTTTCCACAATTATATTTCGTAGGAAAATTGTAGAAAATATGTCAAAAACATTGTCGAATTGATTTTGTCAATTATTGATATTGTTTTACGGATTATTTACTGAAAATCTATAGAAAATATTTTTCTTTTGTTTAATTGTTTAAATATTATTTCTACTAAAAATTTGTAAATAATTTTATTAATTTATTTATGAATGTTTTTAGTTACGAAAATTTTATGTAAAATTTGTATAAATATTTTTTTATAATGGATTATTTCATAAATTCATGCAATTATCTTTAGTTTGTTTATTATTTTTTTACTTATTCGGGGATTTTGTTAAAAAAATTTCAAAATAACAAAACTAAAAAAATCACAATTTCTAACAATTAAACATGATCATCAATAAATTTAAATTTATTTCCAAATTGAAGGCATTAATAATACAAATCAAAGAATTTACATAATTGGTACTGAAAGAAACTATAAAATAACAAAACCACAATCTTATAATCTGAAAAACTCTATTACTTCTTTATTGTACATGGCCAGAACACTATTACTTCATACATTGCCAAAACTCTATTGGTTCTTCCATTGTCTCGTACTACTTCCTTCTTCTTGGTAGTTCCTTCTCATTTTACCAGAATCTTCAATCTATAAAACAAAAACAAAAAAGTATAACGAGTAAATTCGCTTAATAACTTAATTTGAGATTAGCCGATCAATAAATACGGAAAAATAATTTAAATGTTACAAGTTCACCTTACATATTTCTTTGCTTGTCGGTCTTGAGAAACTTCTCAATGCTTGCATATTCATATGAGAATTCTATCTTTCTGAAATATTATCACCAGAAGTTTTATATTGTTCTTGAAATAAGTGAGTGTAAAAGAGTTTTGAAGAAGTTAAATATCTCATGTTGTACGTGGGTCTAGTGGATAGAAGATTTGTTAGTTTTAGTTTTAATAATAATAAAAATTTTAACTAATAAAGATATTATTAAAGAAAATAAATTTTTTAGTACGTGATAGAGTTTTATTAATACTAAATATCTTTTACTAATAGTAATTTGTTAATAATATTAGATAATATAAAAATAAAAGATCGTGTAGTGGGTAGTGGAGTGGTTAATAACACTAAATCTGTGGGAATAAGAGAGGATAGAAGAAATAGAATTTTCTAGAATAAAATTGAATACAAAATACTTTTATATTACCAATAAAATTTATTAAAATAAAATTGAAACTTAAATATTTCACGTGACTAAAGGAAACCTACAATTTAGAAATTTTATAGGGGATTTGTGGATAATTTGCTCATACATTTTTAACATATTTGTTAATATATTTTAAACATTAAAAAATAATATATTTTTGCAACTTAGAATTTTATATTTTTAATGGATAGAATCGTAAAATAAAAAAAAACTTTTTTTTTTCAACTTAAAATTATATATTTTAATATTATTTTGACTAAAATTTTTGTTGGTATTTTGTTAGAAAATTTTAAATTAAATTTACCGATGATCTATATCGTAGCTAATTTGTAGACAAGATTTTAAACTAAATTTACTAACGGGATATATTGTAGCTAATTCGTAGGCAAAACTATAGCTACACATATCTTACTCTTAATAAATTATTGACAGAAATATTGGTAGATAATCTGTCTGCAAGTCTTACCGACACTATATTTTGTAAGTAATCTGTCTGCAAATTTTATCGACAATATACTTTGTAAGTAATTCGTCAGTAAAAATAAAAATTTAATCTGTCAATAAATTATCAGAAATCCGTGGCTATTTATTGGAAATTACCTACGGAAAATTTCCGTAGAAAGAATCCGTAGGTAATTAAACATTTTCTTGTAGTGAGGAGGTGTGCCCGAAGACCCCTTGGTCGTCTCGGGTGCTCCTTACCCACAGTCTCCCGGGGCCCCATCAAGTCAAGTTTCAGTTCAAGTCATATTCAAGTCCTAAACCCGCTACAAGCATGTATACCTTAACATATCGTGCGTATCACATGCATACGTATCACACACTCACACTCATACATACTTACCACATGCATACGTATAATACATACTCACATGCGTACTTACACATGCATATGAGTCATATCCAAAAAGCAAGCATACAAAGGCTCATATATAGCGTTTTTCAAACGTATAGCAAAACCATCAAGATACGTACTTCATATATATTTACTTATACCAAAGGCTTATAAGTCACATGCATTAAAAAACGAGCATGTTGCATTAGGGTTTAACTATATCCTAACCTCACCTTATGCCAACGAAGCTGAAGACAAGACGATCGATTCACCTCAGAATCAACTTGGCCAACAAAACACTACCCCGGGTGCACCTGGACAAACTACAGACAAAGTACAAGACTTAAACTCGAGAATGAACCACATAGATGCACGACGTATGTTCATGCACTTAAGAGATGCAATCACGTAGGTATAGTTCATAATCATATCAACTTCCTGCAAGACAATTCATTACATATCTCAACATATTCATTCATAATTGTAGAACACGTTAAGAAAGAGTTCATGTGCACAATTAATGCATAACACAACACCCAAACACCTAACAAGGTGCACATACGATTCGTACAAACAATTCTCATCACTCAAGCAATATATAATGCATATAAGGACAAATACATACACATAACATGATATAACAAGTTAGAAACAAGTTCAGAGGTGAAAAGGTGCAAGAAAATCGGAAGAAAAACATAAGAAATGGTTCTGAGCAAAAACGGGTAAAAGCTGGAAATTTTCCAAAACGCACCAGCTGTAGGAAAATGGGCATAACTTTAGTTTGAGGAGTGGGAATTGATTTTTGTTTCTTTGAAATGAAACTAGACAAATAGATCTTTCCAATGGTATAAGGCTCGAAGCGTGGTTTAAAGCGATCCAAAAATAGCATAGGTTTGAAGTTGAACGAAAGCTGAAAATCGATAATGTGGCGACACCAAAATAAAATGATCATATCTCACAATGTAGAACTAATTTTAAGGTGATTCCAATTGGAGAATATTCTAAACTCAAAGAGGTTTATGTTATCAAAATTTCAGGTTAATCGGAGTTCCTTAGGAACATGTTTGGGGTGGGATAAAAGTGTAAAGCAAACTTACGAAACAAATAAACACATATATGCATTCAAGGAGGGGGAGACACGGGGGTGTCTCCCCTAAAGCATAAGACACGGGGGTGTCTCAATTGTTAGGAATAGTGCCCTTAAAGCAGCATTTGTGCTTTACTAATTCCTTGTAAAATCACTAACAGTCTTTGAATATAAAACGAGATGATTTTGTTCATAGGCAATAACTTTTTTATGTGCTTATTTATGTCTGTTTGGGTTGACCGTGTTTTGCATGTTTTGAACCCCCCTAATCCGATGAGGCTGTTAAGAACTTTACCCTTATGGAAACGGCACATGAAATAAGTTCTTAACTCCATAGGAGAGAATTAGAAACTTCTCTAAGTCGATGAGTCCGACAGACAGTGGGAGTGTCAACCTTGACTCCATTGAGACTTGCTTATGTGATTATGTCCTTTTGAAGGATCATTCAGTTTTATGGAATGATAAGTGCATACGATGATGCGTTCATAATATGTAAGGGTGATTGTTACAAGAACTTCATCACTGAGATGTCTCGTGTGAGAACATTCCTAAATGGGAAAGGAAGTCTCTTAGAAACTTTCAGATTAGGAAATATCTCACAAGTCAATGACGCGATTAATAATCCTTAGACTTGAGATTATGTAATGTCTCATATGAGCTAACTCTGTAATCTTTGATATAGGCTCAAAAGGGTGTTGCCATATAGACACTTGAACCACGGTCTATGTTGGGATTACACAAGTGGCATATGTAGAATTAGTAGAATCGATAAAGGACCTACACTTGTTAAGAACAAGAATGATCTCTTACTGATTGAGTTGGTCGTAGTCCATTAAATATTAAACCCTTGACCAAGGTGGATGAAAGATCAAGACATCAAGAAAATGAGGTTTTCTTGGATTGAGATCTAAATGCATATAAAACGAACTTAACTTTAAAGATAAAAAATATTAAGGCTCTGAGAATATTCCCATGCCTTAGTTCTTGATTGAGAGTTAAAGTTGTAGGAGGATCGTATTTCAGTGATTTTCATTGACTGAAAGGTTCACTACAAGAAAACAGTCGAAAATCGACGGAAAAAAACAGACGGAAAATTCCGTCGGTTTTTCGTTGGAATTTCCGACGGAAAACCGAAGGAATTCCAACGGAATTCCGACGGCCAAGCAAAATTGGAAAAGCCGTCGGAATTCCGTCGAAAAAATTGGCGGAATTTTTTAAAACTTGCGCAAAAAATTCCAATGGAATTCCGTCGAAAAATTTGGCACAATTCTAAAAAAATTACGCCAAATTTACCGATGGGATTTTCCCGTTGAAATTTCAATGAAATAAAAATTCCGACGGAAAACCGACGAAAAAATCCCGTCGGTATTTTTTTATTCTTAATTCTGACAGAAAACCGACGGGAAAATCCCATCTGTATTTTTTTATTCTTCATTAAAAAAATACCGACGGTACCGTTCCGTTGGAATTTCAATGAAATAACAATTCCGTTGGTTTTCCGTTGGAATTTTTCAATCAAATTTAATTAGAAAAATACGATTATAGTTAATACAAATAATTATATATTTAAAAATCATATAATATACAAATTATAAATTATTAATATAATTGTTTGCACTAATAATTCGCGTTTGTTGACTTTGATATCAAAGTGGATCTTCAATTTTCGATCTTCTTCAACTTATTTAACTTTATTAATTGGTTTGATCTTCTTCAATTTCAGATTTAGCTTTTAATAAGGTTAATCCGTAGGTTCTTCGACTTATTTATGAATAAAACACTAGATTTTGGAGAATTTCGCCAAGAACGCCTTTGAACACTTCGGTAACTCCGTGGATTTAGCTTGAATATAACGTCGATTCGTCGGTATAATGTCTTAATAACGGATCAAACGCCTTAATTTGATAACTTTGGCGAAGAACGCCTTTGAACACTTCGGTAACTCCGTAGATTTAGCTTGAATATAACGTCGATTCGTCGGTATAATGTCTTAATAACTGATCAAATGCCTTAATTTGATAACGTTGGGGAAGAACGCCTTTATATAGCTTGATCTTTTTAATATTTTATTATTTTTTTAAAGAGATAATACCACATGAATATTTTTCTCTTTATATTTTTATTTTTAAAGAGATAATATTATACAATACGCCATGTGTCGCTATATGATTTGTTGAGAAAATAAATATTATAATATTAATTAATTTAACTATTTAACTTTGAAATTAAATTTATGATATTTTCAAAATAGTAAATTAAATTAATAATATAAAGCTTATTTGTTCATCTACAATAATATTTGATATAATTTTAAGTATATACATTATAACACAAAAGTATATAAGCTAGAAATTTTTATATAATATCTCAATAAATATGATTATATTTAATTCAAATAATTATATATTTAAAATTTTATATTTTAAATTAATAACAAAAAGTATTTAAATAATTAATTGAAATAAGTGTACAAATATATTTAAAGACATATTATTAATAAGAAGTAAGTTGTCCAAGTTGGTAAGGGAGTCACCATTCTTCCTTGGAGACCCGAGTTCGAATCCATGTGTGCGCAATTATCGCGTAAATTCTCACATTGATTGGCTCGCCGAGCTCGAGCTCGGTCCTTGGCTCATCCGAGGTGTTGGTGTGACTCGTTTCTGAGGTGGTTCGGGTCTTACAAATGAGTTTTTTTATTTTTTTTAATTTATTTATTTTTATTCAATTTTCGACGGCATACCGATAGAAAAGTCCATCGAAATTCCATCGGTTAACTTAAATTAAATTATTTTTGCTCCGTTGAAAATCCATTGGTTTTTCATTGGAAAACAATTCCGACGAAAAACCAACGGAAATTGTCCGTCGGTTTTCCATTGGAAATTAATTTGTTGGAAAAATTATTTGCCTGTTGGAATCCCGTCGGAAATATATTTCTGACGGGAAACCGTCGGGCCTAAGGCTGTCAAAACTGGACCCGACCCGAAAACCCGACCCGACCCACCCGCCTAATTTACGGGTTAGGGTTGGGGGTTATTGGGTTCTGGTCCAATCGGGTCGGACCCGATCCCAACCCGGGAAAGAGAGAGAAAAATAGGTTAGGGTTAAGGTCGACCCGGGTTGACCTGAAAAACAAATCAGGTGACTCTATAACCCGAACCCGACCCGAAACACCCGACCCGACCTGATAAAATAGACTATATATTACCAAACCCTAATTCCCCAAATATTTTTGGTTCCCTTTTCTCCCAGAAAGCAGTAGCGATTCTGTTTTCTCCGAGAAGTCCCCCATATCCGCTGCCGCCACCGACTGCAGCCGACCGCCGACCATCGAGGGCATCAGGTATGTTCTTCAAGTCTTTTTTCTTCTCTCTCCCTCTCTCTCTTTTTAATTTCTTCAGTCTTTACGTTGATTAAGATTTTTTCTTCGTTTCTTTTTTCCCTCCCAGTGGCGATTCTTCTTTTATCCAAGAATTCCGTCGACGACACCGTCGGACATTAGCTAAAAAACCCCAGAAGAAAGCTGAAAACCCCCATCAGGTTCGACCCTTCTCTTCTCTTCTCTCGCTCATTTTGTGCCTTTTTCTTCCATTTTACTTCAACGGTCTGGTTTCTGGAATAAAAGTTTTGTTGAGACGGAAAAAACCAGTACGTGATTTGGTTTCTGGAATAGATATAGTGTTTCTTGTATAACTATTGAATCCCGGCTTGGTGTTTTTCTATTAGTTTTCATGAGGGATTTGATAATTTTTGGTAAACAATTGTGACATATCTGATTCTTTTATTTTATAAGTAGAAATTTCATTTGAAGAAATTGAAAAATGATAACAAAGAAAATCAGCTCTTAGCTTATTAAGCTTATGTGCATCACACTGGAAAAACAACTAAATAATTGGAGCATTACTGTAGGCCTAAAATGCTTATAGTTAATTGTACTTTAATCATGAACATTAATCATGCCCCCTGTTTGTGGATATTACAAAAAAACTACAAATTGTACAGGTGATGTTGAGCTCCTGTATTCTGTGTTATTCGCATTACACATATTTGGGCTGTTTTAGCTCTCTTTTCAGATTGACTTATTTCTTTGCACAACCGTTTTAATTGTGTAGGCTAGCAGAAGATTTGCCTTGTGGTTGAAAATAAAGTACAGTTAATTGTACTTTACAAACACCTCAACTCCATCAGTGCAGTTAATTTTATCATGAAAATAAAGTACTAATTTTATGCAAATATAGATAATCTGGAAATGTTTGAATTAACTTAAGTGTTTTTTTATATCGACTCAAGTGTTTGTGTATATTTGTTAATCTGGAAATGTTTGAATTATATTTGTACTCAACATCACATTTAATTAATTTCAGATTATTAATCACATTTAATTACTTTCAGTTTATTAATCACATTGCTATTGTATTATTTTAGATGGATCCGGATCATATCGATATTGATATTGATGTTAACGAAGAAGGGGACACTGCTAACAATATAAAAGCCGATCCCTCCGAAAGTACAATTAGGAAACGCAAGAGGAATACCAAATCAAAATTATGGGATCACTTTCGGATTCTACCCAAGGTAGAAGGTCAGCCTTTACTTTGTGCGTGTAAAGCTTGTGGCCAACAATATCGTGCCGAAAGTAGCATGGGTACAGGTAATCTAAAGAGACATATAGCAAAGTGCCCTAGAATAGATACACGTGATATTGCTCAAGTTTTGATTGAACAATGTGAAAAGGGGATTGGTGTGAGATCAAAAAAGTTTTCTCAAGAAAAAATTTTGGGAGTTATTAATTTTAGCCGTTATAAAGCATGAATTGCCTTTTAAGTTTGTGGAATATGAAAGAATTCGGGCTTTACTTAGTTATTTGGAACCACAAGTGTGTTACATTAGTAGGAATACGACGAGGGCTGATGTTATAAAACTTTATAAAGTGGAAAAGAACAACTTGTGCAAGAATTGCGTTCATGTAAGGGGAAAATGTGTTTTACTTCAGATTTATGGTCTTCCTTAGCCACTGATGGATATGTTTGTTTGACTGAGCATTATGTTGATCATGAGTGAAGATTTCAAAAGAGAATCATTAGTTTTTCATATATGCCCCCGCCTCATAGTGGCATTGCATTATGTGAAAAGATTAGTAATTTGTTGGTTGAATTAGGTCTTGATAGAAAGGTTTTGACCATAACACTTGATAATGCTTCGGCAAATGACATGTTTGTTGAGTATTTTAAGGAGCAACTTCTCACAAAACAATGTCAACTGTTGAGTGGTGGTGATTACTTGCATGTCCGTTGTTGTGCACATATCTTGAATTTAATTGTACAAGATGGTTTGAAGGAAATTGATTCCTGTGTTGATAGAGTGCATGAATGTGTGAAGTATGTGAAGGTTAGTCAAGTGAGGAAGGAGAGGTTTCTTGCTTCAGTTAGACAATGTTCACTTGATTCAAGAAAGGGGTTAAGGCATTGATATGCTCCGAGGATTGGTTATTTGGGGAACTGTTGGTGTGGCGGACCCGAAGCAGAGTGACGGTACAGTGGAATATTTCAAAAAATTTCGCCATAACCTCGTTATCAAAATATTTCCAAAATATTTTAATAAAGCAGCGGAACAAATCGGGCAGCATAACTCTAATATATACAGGCATTGATAACATAATTTTAAATCATCTAGCATATAATCACAATATGCAAATAATAATTTTGGCAGCACAACGGTATTACCGTACTACAAAATTGGAAGCTCTGCCGGTTTCACGAGAAGATATCGAGGTGCTGGAAAAGTGCCGTTGATAGCCCCCGCAATATCCCCGATTAAGAAATTGGAGTGTGGGCTCCGGCAGTATTTCGCTAAATACTTTGAGAAAATATTTTTCAGAAAAACCCTTTTTTCTAAAAACTGAAAATCCCTATTTTCTAATAATTAAGTGGATTATATATTAATTATATAACCACCTAATTAAGTAATTAATTAATCCTTAATTAGGATTAATTAAATAGTGGAGAGAGAGAGTGCCGAGAGGGCATTTGCTGCCAAGAAATGAATTGCCAAAGCTTGTGAATAAAATGAAGAAAGCAACCCCTTATTTATAGCTATGAAACAAGGGACATCCGTGCAATTTTTCATTTTATGCCGTAGCTCCCAAGGTCGGATGGCCAATCAGAAACCACCGGAGTGGAGTACACTCCAAGCCAAACACGACGGTGCCCGACACGCGCCGAACGGGGCCTACACGCGCCGCCCATGTGGCGGCTGTGTGCTTGGCGCGTGTGGCACGCACGCAGCAACAAGCAACTGCCACGTGGCCGGTCTGGTCCGGTCCGGTCCGACCGACGGTCCAACTCTTGGACCGGTTCAGGAGTGAACCGGTCGGTTCAACTTGGTCCGGCCCCAGGGACACGTGTCGTCATACCATTCGTCCACGTGTCCGGGTCGGGTGAACCGTGACCCGACCCTATCCGATGACCCGAACAGGTGACCCGTTTCTTTGGCCCGTTGACTTTTCAGTCAACATCATCCGAGCCATTGAAACGCGCTGACGTGGACGAATCTCAGCCGTCCACGTGTCTTGCCATTTTGCGTGGTGCTGACCCGCTGACGTGGCGTGACAACTCAGCCGCCACGTCAGCAAAAAAAACCTTTTTTTTTTTGAAAAATTTTATTTTCTCCAAAATAAAATTTCGGGCATTTCCAACTCTTTGGAATTTAATTTATTTTCTCAAAATAAATACCTTGGCTATTTTCAAACACTTTGAAAAATCTTTTCTCTCTCTCGTTTTAATATTTTCTCTTTGATCTTCGTTGGGGCTTGTAGGGGGACCTGCAGGACTAATTGACTTTAGCTCCAAACAGGTCAATCTATTATCATCCCATGACAATAATTGATTACCGTTTAACAATATTTAATTCCACTAAATAAATATTGTTGAACTCTAAAATTAATTAAATTATTCACGAATTTCTCGATCTAGAATAATTTTACATTTTACTCCTCTGTACAGATATCCATGAAAAATAAATCAATACTACAATCATTTATTTTTCACTTTAAATCTGAAATTTCTTGATTCGCCTTAAGTCCAAATTCCCTGTATGTGAAACACATTCAACATACAACTTCGGTGACGAACACACGAAGTACTTTGGCCAAAGTTTTAATTCGAACTTTTTGCAAATCTATTTCAGGGATATCTTTAAACCTTCCAACAAGGCTACAGATTCCTTGATCAATATTTCTCTCTAGAACATTTCATGCAATCACCGAACGTACAAAGTATTTTGGCCACCCGTTATCGAGACCTCACTTCTGAGTACATCACAGTGATTAACACTACATGCCCAAAGTAGAAATACTATCAGGATTAAGAGTCTAATGCTTCCGAGATTTTGTTCATTTTAGATAGCAGTATAAAATGAACAATCTCAGTGGTCCAGTTCGATGTTTCCAAACTCATTGAAAATCATCAATGTGTTATAATTGGAAACTCCATTTCCCTATGACGAAAGACTAATCATCTTATATAACACATTATAGTCTTGATAAGAACATCTTCTTATCATACCGACTAGAACTTTAATGACACGTGATTTCTGGTATTTAAAGTCTTTTCCTATGAAACACATTTCATATAAAAATACCATCACATGTCATTAATTATTAAATTTGTAAAATACTTATAACTTGCTTTAATTTCATTTTATTAATCCAAAATATTTACAATATAATTGGATTTTCAGGGCATTAATCCCAACAATCTCCCACTTGCCCTAAATCCAATTGGCTACATATCTAAGGCCCATCCCTTCTACATGAGTATCAAAACTCTTTTGCGCCAAAGTCTTAGTGAAGGGATCTGCCAGATTATTTACAGAGCCAATTTTCACTACTGCCACTTCTCCACGTTCCACATAATCACGTATAATGTGAAACTTCCTCTCTATGTGCTTGGCACGTTTATGACTTCGAGGTTCCTTGGAGTTGGCCACCGCTCCAGCATTGTAATAATACAATGTGATCGGCGTAAGTCCGTCCTTGACGACTTCTAGATCCATTAGGAAATTTCGGAACCAATACGCTTTTTTGGCTGCTTCCGAAGCTGCCACGTATTCGGCTTCCATGGTGGAGTCAGCAATGCAAGATTGCTTAATACTCCTCCAACTTACGGCTGCTCCTCCTAGAGTAAACACATATCCAGACGTCGAACGCCTAGAATCTAAATCAGATTGAAAATCCGAATCTGTGTACCCTATAGGAATGAGCTCATCACTGCGATAGACAATCATATAATCCCGAGTCCTTCTCAAGTACTTCAATATATGCTTTACAGCTATCCAGTGTTGGGGTCCAAGGTTTGACTGATATCTGCTGACTAGACCTACAGCATAACAGATATCTGGCCTAGTACATAACATGGCATACATGAGGCTTCCGACTGCCGAAGCATACGGAACATCTTTCATTTCTTCTGTCTCTTCTGGGTTCTTAGGACACTGATCCCGAGACAGATGAACTCCATGTCTGAAAGGTAATGAACCTTTCTTGGAATTCGCCATATTATATCTTGCCAACATCTTATCTATATATGCTGCTTGTAATAAACCAAGCATCTTATTCTTACGACCACGACAAAGTCTGATCCCTAGAATATAACTGGCTTCACCTAGGTCTTTCATGTCAAACTGGTTTGACAACCAAATCTTAACTGCTGACAATATTCCTGTGTCATTCCCAATGAGCAGAATGTCGTCAACATATAGAACTAAAAATGTTACAACACTATCATGATGTCTCTTGTACACACATGGTTCATCAGGCAATTGTATAAATCCAAAGGATTTAATTGCTTCATTAAATCTGATGTTCCATGATCTAGACGCTTGCTTAAGACCATAGATTGATCTATCAAGCTTGCATACCATATGCTCCTGATTTCTGGCTATAAAGCCTTCAGGCTGAGCCATGTATATCTCTTCTTGAAGGTGCCCGTTCAAGAAGGCAGTCTTTACATCCATTTGCCAAATCTCATAATCATAATAAGCAACAATGGATAGGAGAATTCTTATGGACTTAAGCATTGCTACGGGCGAGAAGGTTTCGTCATAATCGATACCTTCTTTCTGGGTATAACCCTTTGCCACAAGCCTTGCTTTAAAGGTTTCAACCTTTCCGTCCACTCCCCTTTTTCTTTTGTAGACCCATTTGCATCCAATAGGTTTAATGGCCTCAGGCACCTCTACAAGTTCCCAGACTTTATTGGAATACATTGAATCTAATTCAGATTCCATGGCTCTGACCCAACGGTCAGCGTCTATATCCTTTATAGCTTCATCATATGTGACAGGATCAGATACTTCAGATTCAACCACTTGGGTTAATCCTAGGTATCTATCAGGTGCCCTGACAATCCTCCCACTACGACGAGGCTGTTGTGTACTCGTCCCTACATCATATGTTGTATCTGGTACATCATATGTATCTAACACATTTTCAGTTACTATGGGTTGTTGGAATTCAGAATCTGATGTTGTCATTTCTTCTAACATAATTTTGCTTCTACCCTTGTGGTCATTTACAAAGTCATCCTCGAGATATTTAGCGTTAGTGCTCACAAACACTTTGTGATCTCTCGGATCGTAAAATATACCACCTCTTGTTCCTTTAGGATAACTTATGAACAAGCAAACCTCTGTTCTTGATTCCAACTTGTCAGGATCTTTCCTTAACACATGAGCTGGGGTTCCCCATATCCGAAGATAGGAGACACTGGGCTTTCGCCCTCGCCACAGTTCCATTGGTGTCTTAGGAACCGACTTGGATGGAACAAGGTTTAATATGTGTGCCGCCGTTTCGAGTGCAAAGCCCCAAAATGAACTTGGTAGGGTAGCATGACTCATCATAGATCTTACCATTTCCATCAGAGTTCTATTTCTCCTTTCTGCAACACCGTTCTGCTGGGGTGTACCCGGTGCAGATAATTGAGATCTAATCCCATTTGCAGTGAGAAATTCTAGAAACTCTGTAGACAGATACTTACCACCACGATCTGATCGAAGTGCCTTGATACGTTTTCCAGTTTGATTTTCAACTTCAGCCTTGAATTCTTTGAACTTTTCAAAAGATTCAGACTTATATCTCATCAAATAAACGTATCCGTATCTGGAGTAATCATCCGTAAAAGTGATGAAATACTCAAAACCTCATCTTGCTTGAATACTCATAGGACCACTCACATCCGTATGAATTAACTCAAGTAATTCTGTGGCTCGATTACCTTTGGATTTAAAAGATCTCTTGGTCATTTTACCTTCCAAGCAGGATTCACAGACTGGTAGTTCTGTTAAGTCCAAGGGACTCAACAATTCATCTGAAATTAGTCTTTGGATCCTTTTTGGATTAATATGACCAAGACGTAAATGCCACTTGTAAGCCTCGTTAGGCATAGGAGTTTTTCTCTTGGATGGTAAGTCAAGCTTAGTAGTGTTAAGTTCGGAATTAGGATTTTTATCGGGGTATAACAAGAAAAGACCATCTTTTACCGTGCCAGAGCAAATAAACCTTTTATTTTGCTTAATAGTAAAATTGTTCAAAACAAACATTGAAACCACTATTTATTAAACAACTTACAGAAATCAGATTTCTGTGAACACACGGTATATACAAAGTGTCTTTCAGTACCAAAACCCTATCGCCAAAATACAAATTTACAATCCCTACTGCTAATACAGATATACTAGTATTATCCCCGAGCAGTAGCTGCATCTCGCCATCTTCAAGCTTTCTGGTTAGCTTGAACCCCTGCAACGAATTGCAAATATGATTAGTTGAACCCAAGTCCACACACCAGGAATTTGGTGGACTTCCAACTAAACATAATTCAATTAAACAAGATATCGATATACCTTGTCCAGATGGCTTAGCAGGAAGACTTGCTAAGTATTTTGGATAATTCCTCTTCCAGTGCCCATTCTCTCCGCATTGGAAACATTTTCCCTTGCTAGGTTTACCCTTCTTCTTCTGAACCTTTTTCTTGGGACTGAAAACCTTTCCCTTTCCCTTTTTCCACTTATTGGCTTTTGGAGCCGTGGAAGTCGATGCCTGAGCCAGGAGAACCGTTCCCTTAGCTTTCATCACTCCCTCTGCCACTTTAAGTTCGTTCATCAATTCAGGCAGAGTAAAATCCAATTTATTCATAGAATAATTTTGCCTGAATGTGTCGAACGACTTTGGCAAAGAGCATAGGATCATATCCTGTTTGCTGAGATCATCAAATTTAGCACCAAGGCTTTCAATTTCGTTCAGGCAAGCCATCATGTTCATAACATGATCCTGAACAGGTGATCCCTCAGACATCTTGGTAACTAACAGCCTTCGCATTAATTCGAGCCTCTTGGCTTGATTCTGTCCTCCAAGCATCTGATGGAGATGATCCATCATGTTCCTAGCAGTTGGCATCTCATGCATTTGATGCTTGAGAACATTGGAGACAGATGTCAGGATATAAGACCTAGCCAAATCATTGGACTTGATCCAATTGGCATAAGCATTTCTCATATCCTGATTGGCTGTAGTTTCCGGTACCCCCGGACAAGGTTCAGTGAGCACTTGTTTCAGATTCTCGTGACCAAACACGATGTCAAGATTCATCTTCCAGTCAGCATAGTTAGACCCTTCAAGCCTATTTTCCTTTAGGATCGATTGAAGCGGGCTAGCGGTCGTCATTGTTTTAAAACTGAAATATTTTAAAAAGGTGCAAGTTATGATTCTGTATTTTACTTCTTTTGCGTCTAACCAATAAATGAAATCCACGTAAGCATTTTTTGGTTTGCGCAATGGTGACTTATCTAACCGCAGTTGACTCCCCGGAAGCGAGGTCGAAAACCGCTTAGAAAAGCAAGAATTAATCTTAATTAACATTCCATCTAGGTAACTCTTACCAAACTATGTTAATCCACCACGTTAACCTTTGGCCTCTGAGTGAATGTAACATAGCTCCGAAGGGAGGTTAATACATCACTTAGTCAAGCGTACACCATTACCTAGAAATTCGTACGAGTAGATCAGACACTCCACGGAGGCGTGGTCGAGTTGAATTTTCCCGTACTTCATTCTATCCGTAGAAGTCTAATCTTGTATACCGTGAATACATACCCGCCGAAGGGCGTAGTATATATCCACTATACTATAGACGGGTAATGGAGGTCGTGAGACTCCAACTCTTTTCATCTCGCTCCCACTTGAATTTTATAAAATTTGTGGATTATCTTTGATTATTAAATAATCACTTTTGGCGTCTTATTAATTTTGGAAGTAATTAATCTAATTAATAAGCTCCCACTAGGATTATTAAATAATCCCAATAATGTTTTAAGGCTTTAATAACTCTTTATTAATTTAAGCCAAAAAATATTAATCCAATTATGCATCGTATTTAATATCTATTAAATATTATTTATCTAATCATATTAAATAAATCATGCATAATTGAAACAACATAATATCACATATTATCATGCCATTTTTAAAATTAAAAGCATGCTTGCAAATAATTATCACATAATTATCACGCTTTAATTTTTTTTTTTTATGGCCCCTTAAATAAATATGTTTTAAATTATCACATAATTTAAATCATATTTACTGATTCAGCAATTAACCAGGAAGATTATTGAAATCAATTCCCAGAAAATTACCATTCCACGCAAATTCCCAGAAACACTGGAGGGGTCACAACGGTCCCACTTAAAACCCAGCCTTCTTAGACAGAATTTACGTGCACAGTATCAGATTTAAAATTATGCATCTTATGCTTTATCAATGCGAGTATATAATCAGAGCCCCGCTCTGATACCAGTTGTTGGTGTGGCGGACCCGAAGGAGAGTGACGGTACAACGGAATATTTCAAAAAATTTCGCCATAACCTCGTTATCAAAATATTTCCAAAATATTTTAATAAAGCAGCGGAACAAATCGGGCAGCATAACTCTAATATATACAGGCATTGATAACATAATTTTAAATCATCTAGCATATAATCACAATATGCAAATAATAATTTTGGCAGCACAACGGTATTACCGTATTGCAAAATTGGCTATCAGCGGCACTTTTCCAGCACCTCGATATCTTCTCGTGAAACCGGCATAGCTTCCCTGCAATATCCCCGATTAAGAAATTGGAATGTGGACTCCGGCTGTATTTCGCTAAATACTTTGAGAAAATATTTTTCAGAAAAAACCCTTTTTTTCTAAAAACTGAAAATCCCTATTTTCTAATAATTAAGTGGATTATTTATTAATTATATAACCACCTAATTAAGTAATTAATTAATCCTTAATTAGGATTAATTATATAGTGGAGAGAGAGAGTGCCGAGAGGGCATTTGTTGCCAAGAAATGAATTGCCAAAGCTTGTGAATAAAATGAAGAAAGCAACCCCTTATTTATAGCTATGAAACAAGGGACATCCGTGCAATTTTTCATTTTATGCCGTAGCTCTCAAGGTCGGATGGCCAATCAGAAACCACCAGAGTGGAGTACACTCCAAGCCGAACACGACGGTGCCCGACACGCGCCGAACGAGGCCTACACGCGCCCGCACGCGCCGCCCATGTGGCGGCTGTGTGCTTGGCGCGTGTGGCACGCACGCAGCAACAAGCAACTGCCACGTGGCCGGTCTGGTCCGGTCCGGTCCGACCGACGGTCCAACTCTTGGACCGGTTCAGGAGTGAACCGGTCGGTTCAACTTGGTCTGGCCCCAGGGACACGTGTCGTCATACCATTCGTCCACGTGTCCGGGTCGGGTGAACCGTGACCCGACCCTATCCGATGACCCGAACAGGTGACCCGTTTCTTCGGCCCGTTGACTTTTCAGTCAACATCATCCGGGCCGTTAAAACGCGCTGATGTGAACGAATCTCAGTCGTCCACGTGTCTTGCCATTTTGCGCCCAGTCAGCGCCACCCGGTGCTGACCCGCTGACGTGGCGTGACAACTCAGCCACCACGTCAGCATGTGCCACGTCAGCAAAAAAAACCTTTTTTTTTTTGAAAAATTTTATTTTCTCCAAAATAAAATTTCGGGCATTTCCAACTCTTTGGAATTTAATTTATTTTCTCAAAATAAATACCTTGGCTATTTTCAAACACTTTGAAAAATCTTTTCTCTCTCTCGTTTTAATATTTTCTCTTTGATCTTCGTTGGGGCTTGCGAGGGGACCTCCAGGACTAATTAACTTTAGCTCCAAACGGGTCAATCTATTATCATCCCATGACAATAATTGATTACCGTTTAACAATATTTAATTCCACTAAATAAATATTGTTGAACTCTAAAATTAATTAAATTATTCACGAATTTCTCGATCTAGAATAATTTTACATTTTACTCCTCTGTACAGATATCCATGAAAAATAAATCAATACTACTATCATTTATTTTTCACTTTAAATCTGAAATTTCTTGATTCGCCTTAAGTCCAAATTCCCTGTATGTGAAACACATTCAACATACAACTTCGGTGACGAACACACGAAGTACTTTGGCCAAAGTTTTAATTCGACCTTTTTGCAAATCTATTTCAGGGATATCTTTAAACCTTCCAACAAGGCTACAGATTCCTTGATCAATATTTCTCTCTAGCACATTTCATGCAATCACCGAACGTACAAAGTATTTTGGCCACCCATTATCGAGACCTCACTTCTGAGTACATCACAGGGATTAACACTACATGCCTAAAGTAGAAATACTATCAGGATTAAGAGTCTAATGCTTCCGAGATTTTGTTCATTTTAGATAGCAGTATAAAATGAACAATCTCAGTGGTCCAGTTCGATGTTTCTAAACTCATTGAAAATCATCAATGTGTTATAATTGAAAACTCCATTTCCCTATGACGAAAGACTAATCATCTTATATAACACATTATAGTCTTGATAAGAACATCTTCTTATCATACCGACTAGAACTTTAATGACACGTGATTTCTGGTATTTAAAGTCTTTTCCTATGAAACACATTTCATATAAAAATACCATCACATGTCATTAATTATTAAATTTGTAAAATACTCATAACTTGCTTTAATTTCATTTTATTAATCCAAAATATTTACAATATAATTGGATTTTCAGGGCATTAATCCCAACAGGAACAAGGTATGATATTTATGCCTTTAATTAATAGTTGTGTTGTTAAAATGAGTTCTTTAATATATTTTGTTTTTGTAGTTTCTAATGATATCCAATTGGAAGAGTTGACCGAGAATATCATGGCTATGTGTTTGAATCAAAACGATGATCAATCTAGTACGGCTACTTATGTTGTTGATTGATAGGTAAATAATCTTTTTTATCTTTAATATATGAATTCTTAATATTTATTATGAATCTTTTGGAATTAAATTGCTTATTACTTTTAGGTGGCATAAGTTGGTGAAGAACTTTTTTTTGTTTTGGAGGAAGATAGTGATGCAAAACTACCTTATGAGGCTATGAACTATATTGTTTTTGAATGTTTGGTTAATTGAAGTTATTTAAGTCTTTGGGAATGGATTTGGATTGTGATTTGCAAAACTACCTTATGAGGCTATGAACTATTTGTTTTTGAACTGTATTGTTAATTGAAGTTGTTGCTATGATGGATTGATAAATTTTGCTCTTCTGTACTGTAAACTTGAGGTGAAATTTTTTTTTTAGATTGCTGTGATTGTACGTACAGTTTAGAGAACTTAAAATCAGCAAAAGTCACAAAAAAAAGAGAAGAAAAATATTAAAAAAAAAAAAAAACACACGGGGTCGGGTCAATCAGGTGGGTCGGGTTAGTGGGTGACCTGAAAAAATTCAGGTCAACCTGAACCGACCCTAACCTGAGAGGTTCAGGTTTGGGTTGAGGGGGTCGGGTTTATTTCGGGTTCGGATCAGGTTCGGGTCAAGCCTTTTTGTGTAATACGCCTACCCCTACCTCAACCCGACCCGAACCCACCCGACCCACACGAATTGACAGCCCTAGTCGGGGCCCGATTCCGACGATGTATTTTCCAAGGGGCGCCATCCCGTCGGTTTTCCATCGGAAAGCGACGGGATTTTCGAAAATCCCGTCGGAATTTGGGGATTTTTTTGTAGGGGTTCTTTGATTCATTTCGTTATTCGGCTAGGGGTCACACACCCATTGCTAGATTATGGCAGTGTGATATGTGAAGTGATTAATTAATTATGGGAATTAATTAATAACTGTTACTGCTAATCGAATAATGAACCTAAAGGGTCACACACAAATGCCAAAATACGAGGGTTATGGTAGGATGTTAATATGATTAACGAAGGATGTGAACAAGAAAACAATCCAATTGGGTCTTGGAAACCCTAATAGGTTCGAACCCCTTGGTATAAGTACAAGGGTGGGTACTTTTCTTATTCTTTAGAACAACGTTCTTGAAGCGTTAAGTTTTTTAGAAAAACAAAAGAAAAGTTTTCAAAGAAAATTATCCTAACCAAACACAAGCCATAGAACTAGCACTCTCACTAGCTTAATTGTGTTCTAGAACTGGTGTAGATACACTTTGGAGGATTGCCTACTTTGGGATCTAATCAAAGGACTTTCCGCTTGATGGGTGTTTGATAGGTGGTATCGGCATCATAAGAAAGCTTCAATCTAAGTTTCTTTAAACACCCTACGATACAATACGAACATTGCAAGTCTTTTAGATCTACTTTTGAAAAAAAAATTAACTTCCGTTGCGGATACTCTAACGTTTTCCAGCAAGTGGTATCAGAGCCACCTTACAACATTCGTATTGTATCTTTACTGCTTTTCGAATTTTGACTGAAAATCTTGAAATTGGACATTGGCTATGTATTCTTGGTTTTGTATAAAAACGAATCTGTCAGTTCAATACTGTTTCTTGAAAATTTTGGAAAAATTGTTTTCTGATTAATCTGGTTTTAAATTGTTTTAATTCGGATTGTTTTGAACTGTTTTAATTCGAATCTGGATTGCATGAATTTTGTGAAATTACGAAACGAAAAATACAGAATGGGTCCACCCGTTGCGCGTACGCGCATGGGACGGCTGCTGAGACCCGCACGCGCCTCGGGACGCCTAGGCCCAAATGTTGTTCCATTCCGCCTTGCTGCTGGGAGTGCCTGCTCGCAGGTGCGCGCCAGCGTCTCCCGCACCCTCCTAGCATAGCCACGCAGGCTTTGTGGGCGCGCTTGCTCTTGCAGGCGGCAGGCGCGCACCTCGCGCGTTCTGTCCCGGGCCCGTTTTCATTTCGTGTTTTTCCAGTTTCATAAAATCCCATAAAATCTGATTTTATTCTAAAATTTGATTTTAACTTTAAAATTAATTATTTTTGAGATAATTATAAAATTTGGAATTTTTATGAATTAAAGTCAAGTTCTTATTTTTCGAGAAAATTAAATATCACTTTGAATGATATTTTTGACAAAAATTTAATTTTGAATTATTTAAGATTTTGTCAATTGATCCGGGTTCGATTTTGAATAAATTCTTGAATAGTGAACTAATATTCAAATTACTTAAGTTAGTTGTAACTTGAAGTCAAGAGGATTTTAAATTTAATTGGTAAATTTAAATTCAAGCGGAAGCATGCTAGTTTAGGTGATCATGGGTTAGTCTTATTTATGTTTTAAATTTTGCACATGGACGATTTCAATTGGGGTCGGAGCCCCATATTTGCGTGTTTTCAATTGGGGTTCAAGCCCTACTTATGTGCGTACTGTTATGTTTTTATTATGTGGCTTTCCTTATTATTGTTTTTGGGCCGAGGTATGCCCCGAGTATTTGTCTATGGCCAATATGAAAATTGAGCTATATTACTTTATGTTAAAAGAGTAGAACTTAGGAAGTGAGGATTTTTCTTTTCATTTTGGAGACAAGCACCCAAGGAGCAAGAAGGATCTACAAGGAACACTTGAAGAACGGGGCCATAAGTGAAGACCCCTCAAAATGTTTAGAAGGGTTTCTATTAATGTAATAGATAGGGTTTTATATTAAATTCTGTACCTCTATGTGATATGAACTGTCTTATGTGGCATGAATGTTAGAACTAGTGATTATGGAGTGGCTCCTGTAATCACATATAAGATAGAATACCTATTGAGTGTAGAATTTGTATGAATATTAGCATTGATTAGACTTTAATTGTGTACCGTTTGATGCGTTTATGTGTTTAATTTGCTCCATTTAGGTAATTATTGATTGGAGATGAGAAACGCGTTCCAAGGCGAATTCACGTATTTTTTGGAGGAAAAAGGAGTAACCCCCGTTACCCCTTGGAAGAACAAAGAGGTTAACCCCCATTAACAATTACAGGAGCAAAGCCTTTGGTGAAGTAGAGGGGTAACGGGGCAGAGGAAAGTGGTACTGCCCGTTATCGCTTATAAAAGCGTTATGGCAATTTCAAGGCAGTAACGGATGTTAACGATAATTGCACATGGATAGGTAACGCCCGTTACCTAGGGCGGCGAGACAGAATTTAGGGTTGCTATTTAAGTGCGTTTTGGAGTCTTTTTGAGAGAGTTCTTCTTCTGTGCGTGACCTGACCTGAGGAGAGAAGTTCTGGAGTTTTGAAGAGTTGTTCAAAGAAATTCGAGAAGACGAAAGGATCGAATTCTTTAACAATTTTGGTTTTTCTGTTTATTTACTGTTTTAATTATCAGACTAATTCCTTTGAGTTTAAGTTTAATTAGTATTATGCTAGATTCTTTTTTCCAGATTTTTACTGAATGTTTATGAGTTTCTTTTTGAGACTTTATCTTGAGTTGATGAACATGAATTCCTTTAATGCAATTTACTTTAGCTTTATGAGTTTTGCTTTAATTATGAGTAGTTAAACCCCTAGGGCTAGGGGAGTGATGATGAATGTATGATATGTGTTTGATATGATGCTTGAATGACTTGTGTTAATTCTTAGTATGAAAACTGGTTTGAATTGAATTGTGAAGGCCTGATCACCCTTAGCATAATCTAGAATTACTTGAGAATCGAGAGGTTAATACTAATTGAGAAGGTTTTCATAACTAGTAGGTTGTATGAATGCAAAGAGATTTGGTTCTGGTCTATACAACAGTAAATCTTATTCCATGCCGAGCCGCTAAAATAGGAATTACACTATCTTGGTCTTGTTGGTTTAATTAATATATTGATGATTGCCAGAGCAACGTTGAGCTTAATTAAATACACGGTTATACCTTGAGAGAGGATAACTCATATATAAGTGACTAGGTTATAGAATTGCACTTGTCAGACGAGCATTGTATTGAATCATGGATGCATAGTCATTACTTCCCTTGCCTATTTAGTCTACTGAGTTTAATCCATGTTTAAGTTTGTTATTGTGTTTTCTTAGAGTTAAGTGTTTCAATTTTGCTCTAGTAGTTAGAAATAACAACTTGAATTCGTTCGGTCTTTAGATTAGAAATAGATATTGAGTAGTGATTGATTTCCCTTCCCTGTGGGTACGATCCTATTGTGCTACGCATATATTAAGTGTACACTTGCACGATTGGTTTTAACTTAAGTAAAACATACAACAAGTTTTTGGCGTCATTGCCCGGGAAGACGTTTTAAATCTATATTACTTAAATATTTTAATCTAGTGCTTTAGACCATTACTTTACTTTTTGTTCATTGTCTTTTGTCACTGTGGAATTGAACTGAGGATTTCTTTTTCCTTTGTGCAGGTTTAAGGTGTATGCGAAAATCTCAAGATCCGGAATTAGTACCATACGATCCGGAGATCGAGAGAACACTGAGTGCTATAAGGAGGAAGCATAAAAAGGATAAGAAACAGACTACCATACCGATGGCTGACCCATCTCAAGATCCACCACCACCGTCCATAAGAGTGCCGCAGGCTGGAGCGATTCAGACTACAGCCCGTCCCCCGATCGTAGCAAACAATTTTGAGATCAAACCAGCTATCATCAATCTGCTGCAGAATAATCCGTTTTCAGGATTACCACTGGAGGATCCGACATCACATCTTGAGTATTTTCTTGAGGTGTGTGATACCTTCAAGATCCACAATGTCACTAATAATGCTATCTGAGTTAGGCTTTTTCCCTTTTCACTAAGGGAACGAGCTAAGGCATGGTTGAGTACTGTCCCAAACGAATCTTTTTAGACTTGGGTAGCATTATCTCAGGCTTTCTTAGCCAAGTTCTTCCCACCTAGCAAAACCGCGAAGTATAGGAATGATACTCAAGGTTTCAGACAGTTGGACGGAGAGTCTTTCTATGAAGCTAGGGAGAGATTCAAGGATTTGCAGAAGAAGTGTCCACATCATGGGATTTCCTGTTGGTTATTAATTCAGACATTCTATAATGGGATGTCCCCTACTTTTAGAGGAGCGACGGATGTCACAGTTGGTGGAGCTTTCTTGTCAAAATCTGAAGCCGTCGCTACTGAGTTGTTAGATAATATGTCACAAAATGATGTATTTATGCATGAGAGGAGCCATTCGCAACCAGCTAAGATGCAAGCAGGAGTAATAGAGTTAGATGGCCTAACCGCCATCAATGCCGAATTTGAGGCCCTCAACAAGAAATTGGATCAACTTTCTGTCAATGTAGTTGGGATACCACCCCAACCAGTTCAGGTAACTTGTGAAATCTGTAGTGGTCCATATGCGTTTAATATGTGTCCTCATACCAATGCAGGAGAACTGGTGCAAGAGGAGGTGAATTATGCAAACAACTCCAAACCAGCAAATGACCCCTACTCCAACACCTACAATCCTGGATGGAAGAACCACCCTCACTTTTCTTGGTCTAATAATCAGAATGTTCAGTAACCACCTCAACCTAGGCCGCAGTTTCAGCCTAGGCAGCAATTCCAACCAAGACCACCAGCCCCTTACAATGCTGCGCCCCCTCAACAGGAGCAA
The DNA here is from genome assembly GCA_037501455.1 of Lantana camara. Classification (NCBI taxonomy): domain Eukaryota; kingdom Viridiplantae; phylum Streptophyta; class Magnoliopsida; order Lamiales; family Verbenaceae; genus Lantana; species Lantana camara. The sequence goes on from CM074859.1 coordinate 16,100,884, forward strand.
AAGCAGGGATGGGAGGTTGCACTTGAGAAATTCATAGCCGTGTCTACGGATCGACATCAGAAGTTGGAAGCTCAGGTAGAATAGATGGTGAATCAGAATAGAAATTTATAGACTCAAATTGGTCAGATTGCCCAAGCCTTGAATATGAGAGGCCCAGGAATGCTACCAAGTCAAACCGAGAACAATCCTAAGGAGCATTGCAAAGCCATATTTGTAAGAAGCGGTATAGAGTATGAAGGCCCGAAGTTACTTGCAGATTCGGACATCGAGAAATTTGTTTGTGAAGAAGTTGAGGAGTTAGTTAAGATTGCAAAGGTGAGCATAGAATAGAAGAAGGAAGAGTTCCCGTCAGAGCCAAAGGTGAATGTGGCAACTAAGTCATATGTGCCACCGATTTCTTCTCCCCAACTATTTCAGAAGCAGGAGTTAGAGAAAGGATTGATTTCAAGTAAAGGCAAGTCTGAAGACTTCACCACCGTCGTACTTACTGAGGAATGCAGTACCATTATTCAGCATAAGTTTTCCCCGAAAGTTAAAGATCCAGGGCATTTTTCAATTCCTCTAACTATTGGTTCTTTACAATTTCATAATGTTTTATGTGATTTAGGAGCTAGCGTGAGTTTAATCCCTTTATCTACTTGCAGGAAGTTAGGAGTAAAAGAGCTCAACGCAACTAATATGACACTCCAACTAGCTGACAGATCAGTGAAATATCCTACAGGAATTCTTGAGGATGTGTTGGTAAAAGTTGGAAAATTCTACATTCCTACTGATTTTGTAGTTCTTGATGTTAAGAACGATGATAGGATGCCATTAATCCTTGGAAGACCGTTTCTAGCCACGACAGGAGCAGATATTGATGTTCAGAATGGACGCCTCATGTTCAAAATAGGAGATGAAAGCTTAGAGTTTAGGAATTTTGGTTTCATACCACCATCACCGATTCTGGATAAATGTTGCATGATCAAAGAATGGAGTGGTGTTATTTTTGGAGAAAAGGGATGCAGTTGATTGGTTAGGAGAACCGAAGTCCCGAAATTCAAGAGGAGAGGATGTTTTGAAATTAAACACTTGGAGTTCAAGCTCCGGTGTGGCGAGTAGCAAGAACGAGGTCACTCCATGTGACTCGTCGCTTGGGGATTGCTAATCCCTAATTCGGTTCTCAAAGTCAAGCTAACGACTATAACTTAGAACTAATCCCTCTCTCTTGTTTCTATTCTTTTCTTTTCTTTTTCATTCCTTTCGTTCGCCTTGTTTTTCTCGTCTACTTTAAGTTCTCTCTCTTCCTTTTGCAGGTTAAGTAAGGTGTTGTCAGAATATGGAGGCAAGGACCGTGATTTGAGCTTTAATGTCGGCATTAAGGTCCATTTTTATTGTGTGTGAGCATGTGTGCGCATGCTTGAATTTGCTTTTGAGGAGAATAAATTGTTGTGATATATTGCAATATGTGCTTTGAGATATTTGTGTGCTACGAGATTGGTGCACTATGGTTTGATTGAAAATTTTGAGTTAATCTGTGTGAATTAACGTGATTAAGCACCGTCCGTGTTAGCTTTTAGGTAAAGTTGAGTTTTGTACGAAAACATGAGTAATGGGCGTTACCTCTTTCTAGGCCTTTTCTGGTAATGCCCCGTTAATGGAGTCAGACGTCTCAAGAACTGTTGGTAACGGGCGTTACACCTCTTCAATTCAATTTAGGTAATGCCCGTTAATGGGTATAGGCGAAGTAGGACAGTAGGAGTAACGGGCATTACTCCTGATGGGCACAATTTAGGTAACGCCCGTTAACGTCCCGAAATCGAATTTTAATTTTAAAAAAGAGGAAGACTTGTGTTTAAAGTTAAATCCTAATTCCTCTCAACTTAGGTCCTATCCCACCATAGCCTATATATTTAGCCTACCCTTTCTTCTTTTCTCACATAAAACAATCTCTTAGAAGAGAAGCAAGAACTTCTTCCTCTCCAAGGCACTACCAACATCCCACATGCTCTTTTCTTTCTAAGCTTGAATTGGTAAGTAATCCCTCTCTCTAAGCTTGATGATAGAATGAATTCTTCCTATCTAAAATGAATTTTGGGCTAGAATTGCTGAATTTGGAGAATTTTTGCATGCTAGAACTAGGTTTAACGTTTTATAGTGAGTTCATCTTGAATTGAGTGAATTTTGAGAACCCTAGTCTCTAGCTAGCCTTTGAATTTCAATTAGGAAATTGATTTTGGAGAATTTTTGAACTTGAGTCATAGTACTATAGAGCCTTGTTGTTTTGAATTGGGTAGATTAAAGAATCTTGATCAAAACTCAAACCCTAGGTTAGTGCATACCAGGTGTTCGATAAATTGTCTGAATGAATCATGATTGATTTTTATGTGCTTTTCCTTGTCTTATATGAATAATATCGGTACTATGGGTCGCACTAAGCGCTCTAGAGTTCCTAATCCCTTCACTACTTCATCCCGGTTGGATCATCAACCATTGGAATTGGTCAATATAACGGTGAATGCTATGGGCAATCCCTTTCAAAGGAGTTTAACAAGGAATATTGTGTCTACTAGGTTCTTCAAGGACATGTGGATGGAGAAGTTTGAGGCTTGGGAAGAAGTGAAAATATTGTTTGACAACATCGGGTGGTTACCTTTCCTTACTCAGAAGGATTTGACGTATGCCGAGATGGCGGCCGCTTTCTTCACCATAATAAACTTCAACCCGGTGGACAACACATTGACTTTTACTCTAGATGACATGGAAACTCGAGCATGGAATGCGGGCCGGATAAGGGAGATTCTTCGTTTTCCAGCTAATGCTACTACTTCTTTGCCTAAATGGAGTGATGCTCAGAGAGAGACGGTATGGAGATCCTTCCCGTTGCGAGAGGGCGTTCCTAATTATTCCCCCCGAAATACACAGGATAGCTATCTTGATTTATTGGCGTGGGTGATAGTCCATAGGATTTTGGCCACGGGATTTTGTGCTCGATACGGAAGAGATAGCCACATTAATGAGATTGAGCTGGGAGTAATGTACATGATGAAGGAAGGCATCAAGTTTGATAGAACGACTGAATTCCTTTGGAAGCTTCAGGAGATTGCTGGGAGTTTTACTGGTACGATAGCCCATGGCGCGTTTGTCACTATGTTTGCTCGAGAGATGCATTGGAGGCCTAGGGGATTGTTGCCCGTTGACTTTGGCTATGATATTGGTCCATAGTACTTGGAGAATGTGGGCTTGGCTATTGCTTAGGAGAGTGGACAACTCAAGGAGTGTATTTTTCCATGGTGGCCAATTCGGGATAGAGATTGGCTCTGGCAGATGTATAGCTGGGGTAAGACCAGTTTGATGAGCTTTTAGAGATACAGAAGGAGCTTTTAGCTCGGATTCTTGATAGGCCGGATGACGAGTTTGGGATTCTTCGCAGTGCCGTACCAGTCGTTGTCGAAAAAGCTAATGGAGCTCCGGTTACTGTGAGAGGCCTTCACACAGAATTGGTAGGACTAAGGGCTGATTTGACCACTGTGATTGCGAGAGTTGAAGATTTAGCACATTATGTGGATGAGCGATTTGATGCGTGAGAGGCTCAGTTGGAGGAGAAGTTTAAAGGGTTCTGTGCTAATATTGATCAATATTTTGGAGGACCCCCATCACCTTGATTCTGTCATTTTATTTTTCTCCCCTGATTTTTAGACATTCTTTCTAGGCATATTCGTTGATATGTTTGGATGATTTTGATACGCTTATTTTTTTTGCATATGTTTGAACTCCGTGACTTTTGTTTATGCAATTGTGCCCTCCTTTACGTGAGTTTTTGATTTGTGTGTTGATTGTTGAATGCATGTTGATTGTCAATTGCCTTGCACTTGATCCGTGTTTTCTAGTCACTTATTCAGGTTTTAGAAGCTTTGCTAGCATGTTACCAGATCTTCATGTGATCAGGGAGCTTTCTTGAACCATAATTCTTTCACTTGCAGGAGGGCATTGCAAAGTTTAAGTGTGGGGGAGAAGTACCGAGTTTAGTTGAATATTTGCATGATAAGATGTTTAGGTACACTTGTGTTTTGCTAGGAATTGAGAAATTATAAAAATTTTGAAAATTTTCCCTTGTTTTGAACTTTTTTCTTCAAGGTTTGATTGTTGAGCTTTTACTAGAACAAGTTAGGCTATTCGAATTGAGGAAATTTGCATGAGACTTGATGATTTAGTGTGTTAGTATGCCCTCTTGTTTTGAGCACTTTCGAACGTGATGATGTACTTTGCTTAGAAAGGTGAATTGATGATTTCCAAATAAGTCTATGAATTGATTAGGATGTATTTTAGTCCTATTGAGGCGAAATTTTGAGTTAATGAAAGATTAAGGAAGTGACGTAGGCATTCGTTGTCAGAGAATATTAAGCCTTTAAAGTTTTAGCTGTGTTTCACTAAATAACGTAATCCTATTGACCCAGCTGAGCCTAATTGTTGTGTACCAATTTTGCAGCCACATTATAAGCCAATTGCACAACATAAGTATACCTACCTTGTTAATTTTTCACCAAGGCTTGCTTGTTTGATTTTATAGTTAATATCTATCTTTAGACCCCTTTTGATTATTCTTGTGATTGAAATTGAGAGTTATATGTTGAAAAAAAAAATGGAAAAAAGTGTGAAAAAGAAAAGATATAAAATGAGAGAAGAGCAAGAGCAAAAAGAACAGAAAAGAAAAATTATGCAGAGTGTGAAATTGAGAGGGTGGGAGAAAATTGTCTAAGTTTAGGGGAAGAAGTGTTTAATGGTAAATTGAAGGTGTCGTGTTTAAAGATTGAATGATGTAAGCTTGGTGAGTAGTCACTTGGTCCAAATCTCCATAACCTTACCCAAAGCCTACATTACAAGCTCGAAAGACCTACCGATCCCAAGTCTCGAGTTAACTCCATTAGTGGAAATAGGTGCAAAGAGTCTAGTCCGAAGTTGATGATTAGAACTAAGGAGGAAACTCTGAATTTGTCATTGTAGTCGTTGTACATTGTGTTGTTCGAATTCACACACTACACAAGGGTATACTTCTCATACTATGTCTGACGATCTTATGTGCATGAATACTTAATTTGATGAGCTAGACTTGTTTAGGTGAGAGTTCAATGATTGCTTTTAGGAGAAGGTTTGATGAGGATGTGTTTCCTTTATTTTCGTATTACTCAAGGACGAGCAATAGGCAAGTGTGGGGGAGTTTGTTGAGTGTAGAATTTGCATGAATATTAGCATTGATTAGACTATAATTGTGTGTCGTTTGATGCTTTTATGTGTTTATTTTGCTCAATTTAGGTAATTATTGATTTAAGATGAGAAACGGCGGTCCAAGGCGAATTTACGCATTTTTTGGAGAAAAAGGAGTAACCCCCGTTACCCATTGGAAGAACAAAGAGGTTAACTCCTGTTAATAGACACAGGAGCAAAGCCTTTGGTGAATTAGGCGTTACCCCTGGGAGAAGGAAAGTGGTAATGCCCGTTACCACTTATAAAAGCGTTATTGCGATTTCAAGGCAGTAACGGGTGTTAACGATAATTGCACATGGATAGTTAACGCCCGTTACCTAGGGCGGCGAGACAAAATTTAGGGTTGCTATTTAAGTACGTTTTGGAGTCTTTTTGAGAGAGTTCTTCTTCTGTTCGTGACCTAACCTGAGGAGAGAAATTCTGGAGTGCCGAATCAAGGCTCAGGGGCAAGAAAGAAGAGTTGTTCAAAGAAATTCGAGAAAACGAAAGGACCGAGTTCTTTAACAATTTCGGTTTTTCTGTTTATTTACTGTTTTAATTATCAAACTAATTTCTTTGAGTTTAAGTTTAATTAGTATTATGTTAGATTCGTTTTTCCAGATTTTTGCTGAATGTTTATGAGTTTGTTTTTGAGACTTTATCTTGAGTTGATGAACATGAATTCCTTTAATGCAATTTACTTTAGATTTATGAGTTTTGCTTTAATTATGAGTAGCTAAACCCCTAGGGCTAGGGGAGTGATGATGAATATATGATATGTGTTTGATATGATGCTTGAATGACTTGTGCTAATTCTTAGTATGAAAACTGGTATGAATTGAATTGTGAAGGCCTGATCACCCTTAGCATAATCTAGAATTACTTGAGAATCGAGAGGTTAATAGTAATTGAGAAGGTTTTCATAACTAGTAGATTGTATGAATGCAAAGAGATTTGGTTCTGGTCTATACAACAGTAAATCTTATTCCATGCCGAGCCGCTAGAATAAGAATTGCACTAGTCTTGGTCTTGTTGGTTTAATTAATACATTGATGATTGCGAGAGCAACGATGAGCTTAATTAAATACACGGTTATACCTCGAGAGAGGATAACTCATATATAAGTGACTAGGTTGTAGAATTGCACTTGTCAGACGAGCATTGTATTGAATCATGGATGCATAAGTCATTGTTTCCCCTGCCTATTTAGTCTACTGAGTTTAATCCATGTTTAAGTTTGTTATTGTGTTTTCTTAGAGTTAATTGTTTTAATTTTGTTCTAATAGTTAGAAATAACAACTTGAATTCGTTCGGTCTTTAGATTAGAAATAGATATTGAGTAGTGATTGATTTCCCTTCCCTATGGGTACGATCCTATTGTGCTATGCGTATATTAAGTGTACACTTGCACGATTGGTTTTAACTTAAGTAAAACATACAACAATACCCATGATCTTCTCATATTAGTATCTTGCTAGGACATGTTATCTGCTAATTGCTTCTGTGATGCACTTCATGTGAAACTGCATTAATCAAGACAATTAAAATTTGGATAACATTATATGTTGGTGAGGTCATCCGGACAAACCTACGAAAATTCGAAACTCCCATTTGAATATTGAGCAATTCGAATAAATAGGTATTTTATCATGGTAATAAAATTTCTAGCATTCCATCAATAGGATTTAGGACTTAATAAGTGAAACTAATTGCTGTCTCACGAGTCGTGGGGTAATTAGTGTAGCTTATTAATTCTAGTTTCCTGATTAATCACTTTAAGTAATTAACATTTCTTGACCATTTTAGAATGGACGATGTCTCATGAGTCGTGGGTCGTACCGGACTAAGTTTGGTTGAGATCTTATGATTGATGGATCCTGCTAAACACTAAAGTAGATATGGAGTTTCACTAGTTATCGGTCCATGATTGAAAGATTAGTGATGCAAAAATATTACTAGGAATTCCATGGGGATGGAATCGGTAATTATTACCTACCTAAAGATTCTTAGACCTTTGGATGTCTCACGAGTCGTGGGTCCAAAACTAAGAATGTTTAAGATCCTAGTACCCATTGAGAAAATAAGTTTCTTCTAAGGTCGTTAGGGGTTTATAGACCTTCTAAAAACAGTGGGAGAACATATTTCTAAAGACCTTGATAATATGTATAATTTCGTTATTATTCAGCATGCTCATGATTTCTCTGTTTTTCATTTAGGTTGTAGTTCTGTGATTCTCTACAATTGAAATGACAACTAAAAACCCTCTAGTATCCATCCTTGAATCAAACAAGTTGACGGGGCCTAATTACTCTGATTGGCTTCGGAATCTAAAGATCGTTTTAGATTCTGAAAAGAGAAGATATGTTCTCTTCGAGGGAGAGCCTGTCGCAGAAAGCGAGGCTTTGACTCGGGCCCAAAGAAAGACGATTGTGAAATAGTCTGATGATAATCTTTAACCCCGTTGCCTCACGTTGGCCAACATGTCTCCGGACATGCAAAGGCAACACTAGTCAATGGAAAACGCTTGGGAGACTTATGACCATCTCGAGCAATTGTACCACCCCAAAGAGCGTGTTTTAAGGTACAACACCTCTAAGGAGCTCTTTCATCTCAGAATGAAAGAAGGTACAAATTTCCATGGGAACGGTCTCAAGTTTCTTGCTTTGAACGAGAAACTGATCTCCATGGAAATACAACTAAGTGAAGAACTCGCTGTGGACTTGTTGCTCGCATTGGTTCCACCATCATTCAATCCTTTCGTGCTAAACTTCAACATGAATCATCCTCATGCTACTGTAGCTGAGTTGATTAGTCAACTTGTGACTGCAGAAGACATGATCAAGAAGGATCACAAAGTAATAATGGTCACCCTCTTCTAGGCCTTCTAAAGGCAAGCGGAATAAAGTTCCCAAGAAGAAGGGATATCTTAAACCCGATGGAGAGGTTAGAAAGAGAAAGCCCAAGAAGAAAGAGATCAGAGAGAGGACGTTTGCCACCATTGTTGTAAGAAAGGGCATTGGAAGAGGAACTGCCAAGAGTACAAGGATACTCTAAAGAAAGGTGCGTTTATTGTTGAAGTAAATCTATCTATTGATTCTAATTCTTGGGTACTTCATAACGGGTGTGGAGCTCATATCTATAATGATGTACAAATGCTTAATGAGGTTTGGCAGCTTGAAGAAGGAGAATGCGTCTTGAAGGTTGGGAATGGATCAAGTGCTCAAGCTCAAGCCATTGGGACGTGTAGATTAGATTTGGGTGTCTTTACTTTAGTTTTGAACAAAGTCCTTTATGTACCTTTTATTATTCGTAATATCATTTCCATTTCAATACTTGATTGTGAAAGTTTTGAGACTTTTACTAGAAATGGAAACTTTTATCTTAAGAAGAATAAAACTTCCACTTTACTTGGTACATTATCTAATGGACTTTATACAACTAAAGACACTAATATTTTGAATATACAACAATTAAACAAACGCAAAAGAGATGACAAGATCCCGGCTTCTTTATGGCACGCACGTTTAGGACATATTTCTAAAGATAGGATTGCTAAGTTAACTAATTTAGGATCATTCTGTGATAATGAACTTAAAGAGTTAACTCATTGTGAATCATGTCTTAAAGGAAAAATGGCTAAAACTTTCTTTAATGGTAAAGTGGAACGTGCCACTAAAGTATTTAATCCATACTGATGTTTGTGGAACACGTAGTGTAAGTACGAGAAACAATCATTAGTAGTTCATAACCTTTATAGACGACTTTAGTCATTTTGGTTATGTGTACTTAATGAAGTATAAATCCGAAGCCTTTGAAAAATTCTTAGAATTTCAAAAGGAGGTTGAGAACCAAACCAGTCACAAGATTAAGACACTTCAATCTGATCGAGGTGGCAAGTATCTAAGTGACGAATTCCGTAGTTATCTTAGAGATAATGGAATTATCTCTCAGTGGACTCCTCCGGGAACTCCTCAGTTAAATGGAGTTTCGAAAAGAAGGAAAGGAACACTACTTGATATGGTTCGTTCCATGATGAGTTTCACTAAATTGTCATCTTCATTCCGGGGTTATGCCTTAGAATCAGTAGTTAAGATTCTGAATCTTGTTCCCTCCAAATCTGTACCCAAAACCCCATTTGAAATGTGGTTTGGCAAAATCCCTAATTATTCTTACTTAAGAATTTGGGGTTGTCCTACTTACGTGAAGAGGACAGTGAGAGATAAGCTTGAAACTAGATCAAGCTTGTACAACTTCGTAGGATATCCTAAAGAGTCAATAGGATATTATTTCTACGGTCCTCTTGAACAAAAGGTCTTTATGTCAAGAAATGCTACTTTTCTTGAGGACGAGTTCCTTAAAGAAAAGAAAGGCAAGATTGCAGAACTCGAAGAGGTTTGAGACCAAGGTCCCACCCCAAGTTTGGAGACTAACGTTCCTCAGCCGATCGCAGAGAGTGATACATGCGAAAATCCTCCTCAAATAAGATGTTCTAAATGCATTCCTAGACAACCAGAAAGATGGTATGGTTTTCTCCACTAAACATCTTAAATGGATAATGATCTATTAACTTATGAGGAGACACTATTAGATTCGGACTCTGAATAGTGGAAAGAAGTAATGAAATCCGAAATGGATTCCATGTACTCTAATCAAGTTTGGACCTTGATGGATCCACCTGATGGGATCAGGCCCATAGGGTGCAAATGGATATATAAGCATAAGCTTGGGGTAGATGGAAGTGTGACAGCCTTTAAAGTAAGATTAGTTTCTAAGGGTTTTACTCAAAGACCAGGTGTAGACTTTGATGAAACCTTCTCACCAGTTGCAATGCAAAAGTCCATTCGGATCTTGCTTGCCATTGCTGCATATTATGACTATGAGATATGACAAATGAATGTGAAAACTGCCTTTCTCAATGGAGACATTGACAAAGACATTTACAAGGAGCAACCTATGGGTTTCACATTCAGTGGGAGCGAACAAAAGATTTGTAAGCTCGAAAGATCAATCTACGGATTGAAACAAGCTTCTAGGAATTGAAACATTCAATTTGATCAAGCGGTCAAATCATTTGACTTTATTCAAAATCTAAGTGAGTCTTGTGTATACAAGAAGGAATTGGAAACCTCGGTTCAATTTCTAATACTTTATGTAGATGACATCCTCCTCATTGGGAATGCGAAGGATGGCATGAAAGTAACAAAGTCTTGGTTGTCGAACCAATTTGAGATGAAGGATCTTGGTGATGCATCTTACATTCTCGGGATAAAGATCTATCAGGATAGATCTAGAAGATTGTTAGGATTATCACAGTCAGTTTATATAGACAAAATACTAAAGAGATTTAGTATAGAAGATTCCAAGCGTGAAAACTTCCAATATACCAGGGAACAGTTCTTTCGAAGAAGCTGTGTCCCAAGACTGTACTTGACAAGCCCAGGATGTCCAAAATTCCTTATGCATCAGCAATAAGAAGCATAATGTATGCAATGCTATATAATCGATCGGATGTGGCTTATGCACTCAGCGTGACTAGCCGATTCCAATCTGACCATGGTGAAGGTCACTGGACTGCTGTAAAGAACATCCTTAAGTACTTAAGAAGAACTAAGGATTTGTTCTTGATTTACGGAGGCCAGCAAGATCTTGTCATTAGAGGATACTGTGATGCAAGCTTTGCATCGGACATGGATGACTTTAAATCCATGTCAGGATACATATTCTACCTGAATGGCGGAGCAGTGAGTTGGAAAAGTTCCAAGCAAGCAACCACTGCAGATTCGACCATTGAGGCCGAATACTTAGCTGCAAACGATGCTGCTAAGGAAGGTGATTGGGTAAGAAATTTCATCCATGAGTTGGGTGTAGTTCCTAGCATTAAAGACCCCATTATAGTGTTTTGCGACAACACAGGGCCAGTTGCTCAAGCAAGATCTTACCAAAGGACCAAGCACATTTTCAGGAAGTATCACTTAATTTGTGATATAATCAAGAGAGGAGTTGTGCAAATTGAAAGGGTCACATCGATGAAGAACATGGCAAATCCACTTACAAAAGTCCTTAGTCAACAGGCTTTTGAAGGACATCTTTAGAAGATGGGACTTGAATTAGCACCTGAATGGGTTTGACGGGCAAGTGGGAGATTGTTAGGAAAAGTGCCCTTAAAGTAGCATTTGTGCTTTACTAATTCCTTGTAAAATCACTAACAGTCATTGAATAATAAATGAGATGATTTTGTTCATAGGCAATCACTTTTTTATATGCTTATTTATGTCTGTTTAGGTTGACTGTGTGTTGCATGTTTTGAACTCCCCTAATTCGACGAGGCCATTAAGGACTTTGCCCTTATGGAAACGGCACATGAAACAAGTTCTTAACTCCATAGGCGAGGATTAGAAACTTCTCCAAGTCAATGAGTCCGACAGACAGTGGGAGTGCTGACTTTGACTCCGTTGAGACTTGCTTATGTGATTATGTCCTTTTAAAGGATCATTCAGTTTAATCGAATGATAAGTGCATACGATGATGCGTTCATAATACGTAAGGGTGATTGTTACAAGAACTTCATCACGGAGATGTCCCGCGTGAGAACATTCCTAAATGGGAAAGGAAGCCTCTTAGAAACTTCCAGATTAGGAAATATCTCACAGGTCAATGACGTGATTAATAATCCTTAGACTTGAGATTCTGTAATGTCTCATATGAGCTAACTCTGTAATCTTTGATATAGGCTCAAAAGGGTGTCGCCATATAGACACCTGAACCACGGCCTATGTTGGGATTACACAAGTGGCATATCTAGAATTAGTAGAATCGATAAAGGACCTACACTTGTTAAGAACAAGAATGATCTCTTACTGATTGAGTTGTTCATAGTCCATTAAATATTAAACCCTAGGCTAAGGTGGATGAAAGGTCAAGATATCAAGAAAACGAGGTTTTCTTGGATTGAGATCTAAATGGATATGAAACGAACTTAACTTTAAAGATCAAGAATATTAAGGCTCTGAGAATATTCCCATGCCTTAGTTCTTGATTAAGAGATGAAGTTGTAGGAGAATCGTATTTCACTGATTGTCATTGACTGAAAGGTTCTTCGATTCATTTCGTTATTTGGCTAGGGGTCACACACCCATTGCTAGATTACGGCAGTGTGATCTGTGAAGTGATTAATTAATTATGGGAATTAATTAATTACTGTTATTGCTAATTGAATAATAAACCTAAAGGGTCACACACAAATGCCAAAATATGAGGGTTATGGTAGGATATTAATATGATTAACGAATGATCAAATTGTTGATCAAAATGGAGCATGAACGAGTGGATAGCTGCCACGTGTCGAGTACACGTGGATGCCACGTGTCACGCATATGTGGCTCCATGTGTGTGGTTATTCCACATGCGAATTATTTTCTAGAATTAATTAATTTTGGTCTTTTAATTAATTATGAATTAATTGTTAAGACTATTCTCAAATTAATTAGCCCAATAAATAATTTATTGGGAATTAACTTATTTATTGAATATTGACTTTTGACTTTAGTAAGTCAAACTTCCTATTGTAGGAGAGAGAGGACATCTTTTGCTAGACTTGGAAAACTTATTATTCCAATTAAATTAGTTAATTAGTGAACAAGAAAATAATCCAATTGGGTCTTGGAAACCCTAATAGGTTCGAACCCCTTGGTATAAGTATAAGGATGGGTGCTTCTCTTATTCTTTAGACTAACGTTCTTGAAGCGTTAAGTTTTTGAGAAAAACAAAAGAAAAGTTTTCAAAGAAAATTATCCTAGCCAAACACAAGCCATAGAACTAGCATTCTCACTAGCTTGATCGTGTTCTAGGACTGGTATGGATACACTTTAGAGGATTACCTACTTTGGGATCTAATCGAAGGATGTTCGAGGGACTTTCCGCTTGAAGGGTGTTCGATAGGCGGTATCGACATCACAAGAAAGCTTCAATCTAAGTAAGTTTCTTGAAACACCCTACGATACGATAAGAACATTGCAAGTCTTTTAGATCTACTTTTGGAAAAATTTTAAACTCCCGCTGCACATACTCTGACATTTTCCAACATCAATGCAGTAGCTAAAACCCCAAGGGAGACACGGGAGTGTCTCTCTTCAAGAAGAAAAGGAGGCACGGGAGTGACTGGGGTCAATAGCAAAATCCCCGCGTCTCCATTTCTTCATTGGGGAGATACGGGCGTGTCTCACCCCTGCATCCAAGCTCCAACAAGCTGCAACAATGGCGGAAAAAGGAGGAGAAAATGGGGAAAGCAACCACGACAACAACACAACCACAAAGTCGTGAAATTCCACATTTCCATGCATAAAATCACTCACTTTAAAACTTAAACACACTTAGCACTCATGAATCTTGCTAGAAAATGAAATGCCATTAAAGCTTAACAAGGTACAACAATGGTGAATCAACAAATATGCAAGTTCCAGACAATATTTCAACAAATAAACGACGAGGGCACTCACACGAACAACATACTCCAATCTTTGAGCAATTAATCCACATGTGAAGACATTGGAAGCAAATTTTCATATTTAGGCACTATTTATCATCTTTACCAAAAGCATGGATTCAAGCAAGAAAAACGAGATTCAATTGGGAAGAAACGACGCATTGAAGAGAGGAATTCACCTCTTACCTTGGATTGTCGATCTAGCGAGAGACGAAGTCGAACTTGAGCTCTTTAGGTGAAGGGAAGGAAAACCCTTCTTCTTCTCTTCTCTTCTCTTCTTTTCAAATCGTGTAGATGAGAAATGAGGGAGAGGGAGGGGGTTCGATCTATTAAGGCCAAGAAAAACCGGTCTGATTCGGTCCAAATGGTTAGAATTCAAATCGATAGAGGGTTCAAACGACTTCAGAAAAATGTGAGGCTTGTTCCATTGGACCCAAATTGTCAAAACATCCAATGATGAAGTCGGAATCCAAATTCAAGTCCCCGAGTTCAAGTTAGCAGAACAACAGCTCAAGAACCCTAATTTGCAATTAGGTCCCTAATCCCCCAAACATTGGATATTCGAGTCCAAACATTTAATTAATTTCTAAAGCGTACATAACTTAAAATAAATCTCAAGTTGACACTTAAGGCATGCGATAGCACATAGTTTACAAGAATACGGAATTAAACTCTCTTGCGACGCCGTACCTGGATTGCCGAAGAAACGGGGCGTCACACATATCATGGCGGAACACATACTCAACCAATTATATTATTGATGAACAGTTGCCATGGTATTGCAAACAATGCAATCGACTTGGGCATCAACAAAAAGACTACTTTAAGGAAGCTATAGAGAGGATAACAAATGACTCTACCCTGCTAACATAACAATAGATTTGGGGAATCAAGTTGAGGATTTGAGAACTGTGATAGTGGAAAGAAGTATAACAACTTTGCAAGCATAGAAGGAAAATATAACTGAACAACAGATAACGGAGGTAAGTAACAAACACTACAAGAAAATCTGTAAATTCCGAAAACATAACTGAACAACAGATAACGGAGGTAAGTAACAAACACTACAAGAAAATCTGTAAATTCCGACGAACAGGCCCGTCGGAATCCCTTCAGATTTCAAGAATTCCGACGGGATTCCAACGAGAATGAGTCCGTAGGAAAACCCTACCTCGGAATCAAAATCCCGAGGGAAAACCGATGGAATTCCTAGGGAAAATAAAATATTTTCGACTGGATTCTGAGGGAAATCCCGTCAGATTTTTTAAAAATAATCAAAGTAAAAAAAAATAAATTACACAATTCCGACAGGAATCCTCTCGGAATCCAGTCGGATTTATTAAAATAAAAATATAAAATTAATTAGTTCTGACGGGATTTATCTCCCAATCCCGTCGGATTTATTAAAATTTTAAAAAAAAAATTAAACAATTCTGACGGAAATTTCCTAAGAATTCCGTCAGAATTATTAAAAAATAAAAAAATAAAAAAATTACAGTCATTCAAAAGTATTTATTCAAAACCAATTCATCAAATAACCTTACAAATACACACTAATCCATACAAAAATTAAATATTCATCATCTATTACAAAATGGTACTTTGACAAACTATGAGATCAACACAAGGAAGCAATATATAGATAAAGTAAACAAGGAGCATGACAATATTTTACGTATGTGTTGTATTTAAAGTTTAAAACTTCATAAATTTCTAACATCAGAATTTAATAAACTCATAACAAGGAGTCTAGCAATATTTTACATATCCGTTGTATTCCAAAGGTGTTGCTGGAATATGAATTGAAGAGCTCATTGACAGCATTTACTCCTGAAACGAAGACAAGAAAAAAATTCTTAGAAATAGGATCGTAAAAGCTAATCAAAGCATATTCTTTTAATAGTTAAAAGTATTCAATATCTAATGCCTATCCACTTAACAGTTTAAACCTCGAAATGAGATTGTCATATAACATGCCAGAAGCTGCTTCACACGATTTTCCCATGCATGCAGCAATGTTTTCTCCATCAATGGTAACCCGATCAACTACAATAAAATTTGGTTATGAAAATCAATTAGACAGCAATAAGCATTGACTTGTTATCATTATATAGTTGTAATTAAATAGAAAATAGAGACTTACATCTAACATAATTAATGGGTTATGACAACAATACAGCTATCAACCATACAACTCTTGAGTACTAAGAGGTTGAACATATCATGTAGGGGGTAATTAGATGTTACAAGGTAACTAGATGAAAATGATCCTAGAAAGAAAAAGGTGTTAGGGTAACAAATAAAATAGGGATTTTCCCTCCACCAAACTTTAGGTTTGAAAAAAACTTTACTGGGAAAAATAAGACGAGTGAAACTCATAATAACTTGAGAGACCATGAAGTGCAAGTGATAGCACACCAACAATAGGTTGAAGCTTCAAAAGAGTTTATAGTTGAGAAAGACAATGAAAAGAAAAAGAATGAAGCAAACAAAACAATGTTTTTTTTTTTTTTTAACACACGCACATCAAAGTGGGATTCGAACCCAAGACTTTGTCTTGAAAAATAAACCCATTAACCACTTGAATCAACCCCTGTTGGTAAGCAAACAAAACAATGGTTGATTATGCTTAAGAAAATGATTAATTAATAGTTTATGAACACAATCAAATATAGTGATATTTAGTGACATTAATGTTGAGTGAGTGATCGAAAAGTAGACAAAAGTGAGAGTTGGTTGATCCAGAGGACCGAAAATGAAAATGATTTGATGAAGTGCTACCGACTACCTTGTTGGAGTGTGTGTGTGAGAGAGAAAGATTGTTGTCAAGAAAAAAATCGTGGAATGAAATTAGTGAGTTTGGAGGGTGTTTATATATAACTTTGAAAATAATTAGTGCTTATTATTTAATTTTATGTTATAATTAATAATTAATAAATAAATAATAATAACTAATTTTTTGTCAATATATTTTACTGATATCAATTACATTTTTTTTTTATTATTAATGTTGTGGTATTGAAAAAAATTAATAAGAAAATACAATTAATTTATTTTTAATTTGTTTAACTTAGTGAAATAAATTACTAATTAAAATTTTAAAATTAAATTATTTTTTATATAAATATAAGTTTTTATTTTTTTTTTATAAATTTAAAAGAATCTGTAGGGTTGGACGGAGGGTCCACCCCATATATTGAATGAATTAGAAAAACAAGCATACATGTAGAACGTTATGATCCAACGAGTAAGTAGCACAAACAAGTAAAAAGTTCCAACAAAAAGATTACAACCCATGAAAATGCCCAAATTACATATTCTAATAAAAATAAAATACAAATTATAATTTAATTTTTCATGTTAATTTTATAACTTATCTTATGACTTTTTGTATTTAAGTTAGGGTTTATGATGCACGCGAATGTAGATATGATACGATTAAATTTAACAAGTGAGAGATGTCTAACACGATGCTTGACATGAACATGACATAACATGATAAAATAATATTTTAAAAAATATTTATGCATTTATAGGTGAATATTAATTTAAAATTTTACGTTTTTAAATTTTGTATATATAAGAGTGTCTATAAAAAATTTAACTTTTAATTGGGATCTCATTACTATATTAGCTAAGATTAAAAAATTATTGTTTTAAATAATTCTATTTAATAATTTAATTATTAAAAATATTTAAATAAATCATATATTTAATGTGTGTAACGCTGATTATTTTTTTTAGTATTAGAAAAAAAAATTTAAAAATGAATTGACTTATAATTAGGCTTAAACCGAAGGTAGTGACATGTAATTTTTGAAAAATAATTAGTAACTTGATTGAGAACGTACATCAAAATATCAAATACTAACCCAAACAGATGACTCAAATCCCTAAAATACACCAACACCCAAATGTTGGCAGTGTCATCCTGCATTACACTTTAAAACCGCAAAACAAACAGCATAAAGTTGTACTGGAGAAAAACAGATCGAATACTCCAATCCAGAGTTATGTTATAATTGTAATTCATGGTCCTTTCCCGGACAATTTCAGGGTGCTAGCTCCCCGACCTCCGTTATCCCGATCATCTCAGGTGCATCTGTTAGACTTAGAAGAATTCATGTTTGTGGAAGGATTTTCTTTATTTCTGTATTACTGTGATGATAGAATACATTGTACAGGGCTAGACTAAATACACAATACACAATAAGCTAAGAAAGGAAAGCGAATAATTACAGCTAATTACGGGATTGAGACAAGGATCCCCAATATTTACTTTCCTATTGTTTACACTCCCCCTCAAGTTGTATAGTCGGATCACCGATTTGCAACTTGCCTAAGACTTCCCCAAATATCCTTCCATTTACCGCTTTGGTCAATATGTCTGCAAGCTGGTCTTCTGACCTCACAAAAGGAAGTTTAATTATTCCTTGCTCAATTTTTTCTTTGATAAAATGTCTGTCAACTTCCACATGTTTCGTGCGATCATGCTGTACGGGGTTCTCTGATATGCTTATTGCCGCCCGATTATCGCACATGAGTTTACACGTTCCTTTCGGAGGGAATCCAATCTCTGTAAGCAATTTCCTCAGCCAAAGAACCTCTGCCACTCCACGAGCAACCCCTCGGAATTCGGCTTCTGCACTCGAGAGTGCCACCACCTTCTGCTTCTTACTCTTCCAGGTCACTACATTCCCTCCAACCAGTGTGAAGTAGCCAGAAGTCGACCTCCGGTCACTTGGACTCCCTGCCCAGTCTGCATCTGTATAGGCTTCAATCTCTAAGTGCCCGTGTCTCTGAAAAACAACACCTCTCCCTGGGCACCCTTTTAAGTACCTACATACCCTGAGTGCAGCTTCCATATGCCCTTTCTGTGGCCGGTGTATAAACTGACTCAGTACCCCCACTGTATAAGCAATGTCCGGTCTGGTGTGTGATAAGTAGATCAGCTTCCCTACCAGGTGCTGATATTGTGGCCTATCCGCTTCCTCTGCTCCTTCTACTATCCGTAATCCATGATTGACCACTATGGGAGTGTCTGCTGGCTTACAATCTAACAACCCTGTTTCTGCTAGTAAGTCAAGGACAAACTTCCTTTGGGAGATGTAGATTCCCTTCTTAGAGTGCAACACTTCTATCCCAAGGAAGTACTTGAGTGGTCCCAGATCCTTCATTTCAAACTCTTGGAACAGATTCTCTTTCAATCGGATCATCTCTTCTTGATCATCTCCCGTAATGATCATATCATCAACATAAATGATCAGGCACGTCACTAATCCATGTTGTCTCTTAATGAACAACGTGTGATCAGAATTACTCTGATCGTACCCATATTTCTTCATTGCTGCCGTGAACCTTCCAAACCAAGCCCTGGGTGACTGTTTCAACCCGTACAGAGCTTTCCTCAACCGACACACTTCCTTGCTGCTGAACTTCCCGGCGAACCCTGGTGGGGGTTCCATGTACACCTCCTCGTGGAGATCCCCATGCAGGAATGCATTCTTAACATCGAACTGGTGGAGTTCCCAGTCTCGATTGGCTGCTACCGAGAACAAAACCCTGATAGTGTCAATTTTTGCTACGGGAGAGAAAGTCTCAGAGTAGTCAATCCCGTATGTCTGCGTGTACCCTTTCGCCACCAACCTAGCTTTATATCTCCCAATGCTCCCATCAGCCCGATGTTTGACCGTGAAGACCCAACGACATCCAACCGTTCTCTTTCCGTTGGGAAGCGTGCACTTATCCCATGTCCCATTTCTTTCCAGTGCATCCATTTCCACTTCCATCGCTTTGACCCATTTTTCATCCCCAAGCGCTTCCTCTACCTTGCTTGGGATCCTGACCGAATGTATTGCTGTGGTATGGGCACGAGCTTGTGGGGCCACATTCCTTCTGACAACGTTGGCTACTGGGTACTTTGGTATTCTGCCTGTGTGTTCTGGCTCATACCTTTTTGGTGGAACCCCTCTAGTCGACCGCGGGGGTAACACGTATCGCTCAATATCCGTTTCTGCCCTACTCTCAGTCTCCCCCTGTTCTTCACTGCTCCCTGCACTGTTAGGATCATTATAGGGAACAACAGTAGTAGACCTATCACTGGTTTGTCTACTAACCTCAGGAGTATTCGTCGGGGTGACCGGGCTAGCAAATTGGCTTGTGGATTGTACCATGAGGTCTGGAGGCGCGGTGGTTCCACCTACTTGCTCTGTTGGGACTGTGTCTGGCCAAGTGAGTGGTGGCACCCCACTTAGTGGATCCTGCTGCTGATTCTCCCCCTGACCACTAAGTGGGGATGTGAAGAAATACTCGGTTTCAACAAAATCACAGTCCATAGTGGTGTACATATGTCGAGAGTTGGGGTCATAACACCTATATCCCTTCTGATGAGCCCCATATCCGACAAAGACGCATTTGACCGAACAAGGATCAAGTTTAGTGCGGGTATGTCTAGGCAGGTGAACAAAAACAGAGCACCCAAACACTCAAGGGGGGAGAGTGAGTATGGATGGTATGCTAACTTGACTAGCCAGACACTGCAACGGGGTTTCAAAGTTGAGAGGTCTAGATGGCAGTCGGTTGACTAAATATACAGAGGAAGCTACTGCTTCGGGCCACATAGACTGGGGACACTGTGACTCGATGAGTAGGGATCTGGACATTTCTAGGAGTTGGCGATTCCTACGTTCAGCTACCCCGTTTTGCTGTGGAGTGTGTGGACACGAAGTTTGGTGGATTAGACCATTATTACTGAAAAACTGTTTGAGAGTGGAGTTAATGTATTCCCCCCCGTTATCTGAGCGAAGTATCTGAATAGGAGTATTAAACTGTTTGTACACTATATGATAAAACTCAATAAATTTCGAGGAAACTTCAGCTTTATTTTTCAAGAAATAGACCCAAGTCATCCGTGAACAATCATCGATAAACAAAACAAAATACTTGAAACCATGAGTTGACTCAGTATTCGGGGCAGGCCCCCATACATGAGAATGAATCAAGGAAAACACAGTTTTAGACCTAGAACTGGACACAGGATAGGGCTGTCGATGACTCTTTGCTAAAGAACAAGTTTCACAAATAAAATGACAATCTTTGGGAAAGAACTGGGGAAGTAACAACTGAAGGTACCCTAACGAGGCATGTCCCAACCGACGGTGCCACAACCACTGTTGACGGTCCACTGTCCCGTGAGCCAGCACTGCAGTTTCGTGTTGCGCCACCTCGTCGACATAGTACAATCCACGTTCTTCAGTACCACGCCCAATCACCTTCCCCGAACGAATATCCTGCAGTAGGCAAAAAGAGGGAAACATTAGCAAGATGCAGTTCAACTGCTTCGTAACTTGACTGATAGAAAGTAGCTTGCAGGATAAACTTGGGACATAGAGACAATTATTTAATTTTAAATTTGGGGACACTGTCACAGTCCCGGCCCCCTGAACATCCAATACCACCACTGGCATTCACAATTCCATCTTTTGGAGGTTTTGTACAATTCTCTAAATCTGAGGGGTCATATGTCATCGTATCTATAGCCCCGCAATCGAAAATCCATCGGGATTTCGGGACTTTAGAGGACGTCCGGGCTTGGAGTGCTGTACCTGTCTCAATTACATTGGGGTCTCTTGCACATGTTTTTGAATTTACAAAACTATTGCTACTAGAGATATGTGGAGGGACTGAAATGAATGAATTGGAAACTACAGGGGTGAAATTACAAGGGGGAGTAAATTGAAAAGAATAAGTTGATGAGGGGCAAGACGGTAATTTCCATCCATGCCCCATACCTAAAAAAGCAGCACCCTTGTCTCCCCCATTTTCGTCTGCCGCCCCTGGAGAGATTTCTGCTCCTCCACTTTTGTTCTCGGCCGCCCCATCTCCTCCGCCGGCGGCGACTGACGCCGTGCCATAGGCCGGTGTCGTGTTGTACAGGTGGCGACTCGTCCACCCGTCTGGCCACCCAATTATCTCATAGCATCCTTCAATTGAGTGCCCTATGCGCCTGCACTTCGCGCACTGAGGAGGTCCGCCGGTGGAGCTGCCTCCACCGTCACCTGCTGTGGCGTTTCCGCTACTACTGGTATTCCACCGTGGTGCCGCCGGCGCAAGCCTTGGCGGCCCTATCCCTCGCGCATCCGGCCGTTTCCCGCGACCCACACCTGTTCGTCTGGGACCCTGCTTTCCGGTGAGTAAACCCGCTCCGATTCCTGTGTCTGACGCCAATGATGAGTTTCGACCGACCCATATTTCTCTCCGGTTCCCTTCTCGTCGTATGGTGGCATAGGCCTTCTCAACCGTGGGTAACGGGTCTTCTTTCAGCAGATCCCGTCTCTCTGGTTCATATCTATCGTCAATCCCGGCGAGAAATTGGAACAATTGGGTATCGGACCTGAGGCGATTGAAGGCTGTAATATCGCGGTCACAGGCCATCGGATTGGGTTGTCTGATTTCGATCTCGCGCCAGATGCGTTGGAGGTTGCTGTAATATGTCTCGATGCTATCGGAACCTTGTTTCATGTTGTTGGCCTTAACCGTCAGATCAAAGATCTGTAGACCATCGCTGCTTTGCGAGTATGTGGAGTTTAGGCCATCCCACAGTGTCTTGGCCGACGGGTATTCGGCGAATAGGGTCACTAATTCAGGTTCCATATTGTGTAATAGCCATGTACAGACTATAAGATCCGTCTGTTCCCATTTGGCATGCTCCGGCGAACCCACGGCTGGGGGTGGTGGATTGCCGGTGAGATGACCCAATTTTCCTCTCCCTCCAATCTCCATCTTCATTAGCCGTGACCAGAGGGAGTAGTTGAACTGATTTAATTTAATGTTGATTGAAACTGATTGAGGCGTTTGGTTATGGTTTTGACTGATTTGGGGCTGTGATTGTTGTGACTGTAGATTGCTAAGTATGCTGGCTAGTTGTGTGGCGAGGGACTCACCGGACTGTTGCGGTCCCATGCTGGTGCTGCTGTTGCTATCGTCGGCCATGGCCGAGGAAGGTACGGTATGTGATGAGCAAGGTTCGGATCCAATTATTGGATCGTCGCCCGTTTTGATACCATGTTAGACTTAGAAGAATTCATGTTTGTGGAAGGATTTTCTTTATTTCTGTATTACTGTGATGATAGAATACATTGTACAGGGCTAGACTAAATACACAATACACAATAAGCTAAGAAAGGAAAGCGAATAATTACAGCTAATTACGGGATTGAGACAAGGATCCCCAATATTTACTTTCCTATTGTTTACAGCATCAACCGCATTACCATTCCGCCAAAATGATCCAACCAAGTGCGGATGCGTACGAAGAACTGGCTTATCGGTCGAAAAGCATAGTTTCTTATAATTTCCCTCTCGGAGCAGATTACAGCCAATACAGTAACAGATCCAACAATGATAAAGAGGCCGGCAAAATCATGGAAAGAGAGGCTTGAAGTCCCTTGCGACACAGTTGAGGAGAGTGGATCCTGAGAAGAATATCCAGGCCCAAAATTCTTTTGCTCAATAGATGTCATCTCCGGACCTTGAGTCACATTCAGAATTGCTCTCGAGAAATATGCTACCAAAGGCGAGTCCCGATGAAACGCCTGAAGTAACAAAAATCCCACATTAATTGAATTTAATCACGAACAAGAGGAGGCAATTTCGGTGAAAGATTTGAACTAGATAAGTCAATATCATATTTCTTGTAGTTATCATTGCTCTTATCTCAATATCAAATCATACCATTAGAGCTTCTCAAATTGATCTGTAAAAAATAATCGACACCATCACAACTTTTCAAAATTAATATGTACCTACCACAACTCCTCGAATTCTTAATAAAATATGATGCTAGTGGTGAGATTGTTTCAGTAATACACATCAAAATTAAAAATAAATAAATAAATAAATATCCAACATAATTTAAAGGGAGCGGTCTTTGTAATGCATTAGCAGATCATAAGTCGAAGTAAGAGAAAACTTACAAAGCCAAGACCGTCTGTTCTGTACATTGGTTTAACAATTTTGTAATGAGAATCATATCGATTCACCAAAAGCTTCATGTAAGGAATCTCATCAAATATGGCGTCTATCCCGCCGTTTTTGCTTCCCAGAGACATAGCTTCGTGGAAACCTTCAACGGATGAGTAGCCTCTAAGCCTTGCTTCATTTATATTTAGGTTCTCTGTCAAAAACGTTTTCATGAAGGAACCCTCATGGTACCCCAAATAGTAATCGTCCGAAAATGCAAACTTTAATTGATCAATTGTCAGAATTGCCGACAAGTTTGCCGTGAAACTTTGCATTAGAATGAACGCCATGAACAACCAACACATTAACACAAAAAATGACCAACTATTTGAGACCATACCCCCTGCAAAGGACAGTAGAAAATATATGAGTTTAATTAATTCGTAATTTATGTCATAGGTTTAATCAAATAGAATATACAAATCAAATAATTAACCTCAAACGATAAAAAAATTTATGCAGTTTGCACTTGTCTTCTATACGACGAAGTAAACTTAGGGTGAATTAAATATACCTGAATTTATAGGCCAATTATAAATTAGTCATACTAGTATTATTAATAACAATGAGGTTATTACACATTCTATATTTTAATGCAAAAACATTTTAAATAAAACTTGTAATAATACACAAACCCCTAGTCAAGTGATTTTCTTTCAACACTAATGAAACTTTGGCTTTAAGGAATCCCAGTGCAATTAATAATAACAAAAAGACTTAATTATATAGTCAACTTTAAATCCAAAGATAGTATATGTAATCTTTCATAAATTAAGATAGACATGAAAATTCAAATCAAATTAAGTTACAGCTTCATGAATATCAAACACCCCTCCCCCCCCCCCCCCCGGCTCTCTCTCTGACTCTCTCTAGGGTTAATGCATGGCGGAGGCGCCAATTTTGGCGGACCCACGGCATCCTCCGCCGGCAACAGAGGCGACTCAGAAAAATCCCCCAATTGCCAGCAGAAAATATGCGGCAGCGCCTGAGTACCGGAAGGAAAAGCGTTAACACATCTGCGAACCCTAGCCGCACTACTACTACACAATCTGGCCGGGACCAGAGAAGCAAGGTTCACGTTTTCAATCGCACAGACCAAACTCGTAAGTATGGCACTGTGACAGAATGGAACGGATTGACTCATATTCAATTTTCGAACGCCGAAATCACCAGGTTATCCCAAACTTTCAAACACACTCTCGTCGGTAAGTTCTCTCATGGTTACCCTTCCATGTCGCGTTTGCATGAACTATTCTTGGAATTCGAACTTTTCGGTGAGTTTAAACTTGGCCTGTTAAATATGAAACATGTGTTGATTCGGTTAAATTGTGAGGAAGATTTCACAAAATTGTGGCTTAGGAAAATCATTCTTTTCGATGGTTTTCTGATGCGTTTATTTAAATGGTCCCCTACTTTTAACCCTCAGATTGAGTCGTCTATTGTGCCTGTCTGGATTCGTTTGCCAAGTCTAAGAACTCAATTCTTCGATGAGGAAGCCATCTATGATGTGGTTCAGGTAATCGGAGAACCATTAGCTTTTGACAAGGGAACCTATGATGCCAATAGGCCGGAATTTGCTCGCATTTGTGTGCAACTCGATCTGATAAAACCTCTTAAGCACCAAATCACTTTAGGCTATGCAGGCGGCATACAATTCTAGGAAATTATATATGAACGCCTACCAGCCTACTACACGAAGTGCTCAAGACTTGGACACAAAATAACTGAATGTCAAGTGGATGACCAACCGGATCTACAAGCCCCAAAAGGCACACAGACAGATTTGAGAAACAAAATCCAGGAGAAAGGGGCACCAAAGGAGAGCCGAAATAGTGGTGGAATAGATGTGCCCAACTAATCAAAGGACAAACAAAAGAAAGTTAGCTTCTCAGAAAACCATGACAACACGAATCAGGCTGGGTTATCAAGAGAGGGCTTAAGAATGGCAGACAGTGTTAACAACCAACATGCTTGGGTGGAGAAAGGTCTTAAGGCTAGCACCTATACGGGGAGTAAGGAACAGCCGCCCCATGTGGCTTCGGTTAATTCGGACACTTAGGACATCGAGCAACAAAGTACAGAACCCACGGGAGACACAAGTACCCTGGAAACAGATTTAGAGGTCAACCCGGGGAATGTAACAGCCATGGGAAGCTCCATAGAGCAGCAAGATGGGACACGGAGCCCCATTCCGATAGACCACATCCAAATCGTGCTACCAAACATTGATAATATGACGGAGCACAATGAGGGTGTCGGGACTGAGAATTTGGAGATGTCCGAAGAAGAACAAGATACGAACACTGAGCACAGTCAGGAGGACCCTCACGATTCCGATGAGGATGACCCGGATACTCAGAAAGATCAAGCCGTGTTCAGGAGATCTAATTCTCTAGATGACCTGAACCAGAATGAAGGCTTTACGCAGGTTCAACGGAGGAGAAGGAATAAGAAACAATTATCGGATGAATTGGCCCCTAAAAGGATGACCATAAGGTCATCGGGCATCACAAACGTGGAATTATGAATTTAAGAGGCCTTATCTGGAATATTAGGGGTATACACAACGATGGCCGGCAGCGTATCCTCCAAGAGTACCAGCACAGAAACAGGCTGAACTTCATGGCAGTCTTGGAACCGATGGTCCCTCTGGACTCCATTTATTTTTCTCGCAAATTTAATTTCCACAATGTTCTTTCAAATTCCTCCAATCACATTTGGTTTTTTTGTGAATAGGATACTTCGGTGGAGGTGATGGCAGACAACCGACAATTCTTACACCTTCGCTTGGTTAATGCTAACTGGTCTAAGCCATTATAGCTCACTATAATCTATGCCAAGTCAGTGACAGCTGGTCGGAGGGAAATATGGGACTATTTCTCCACTAACAGGGTTGGGTCTGAGCCTTGGCTGATCGGTGGAGACTTCAACATTGTTACTAAAATTGAAGAGAGACGTGGGGGTAACCTACCTGATGCCTTGGGTATGACAGAATTCAATCACTTCATACAAGACTGCAATCTGACTGAACCCCGTTTTGAAGGGTCGAATTTTACTTGGGCGAGAGATGGGATGCTACAACGGCTCGACAGAGTCCTTGTCAACGAAAGCTGGGCTGATATCTTCCCCTAAACACACGTAAAACACCTCCCTAGGGGAGCCTCGGACCACAGCCCACTCCTCATCTTCGGAGACAACAATGCACGCAGCCACCCGGGATCCTTCCGGTTTCAAGAGATGTGGTTGAGGCATCACAGCATAGAAGAGGTCGTACGCGAGAACTGGACACAGCCGATTAACTCTTCGGGCTTATGGAAACTACATGTGAAACTAGGACGCTTGAAGAACCGGCTTAAGTTCTGGAATAAAGAGGTTTTTGGCAATGTCTTTGATAGGGTTAAAGAGGCAGAAGACCGGGTTACCCAAGCTGAGAGGGACTTCGATGAGTACCCTTCGGAGGGAAATCTTATTATGTTGAACCGACGCATCGCCGAAAGAAATAGAGCTACTGCTATGGAAGAGGACTTCTGGAGACAAAAATCGACGTGTAAGTGGATTGAAGATGGGGAGCGGAACACGCGCTATTTCCATACTCTTGTCAAGAAGAAAAGGTTTAGAAATCAAATCCGAAAAATCAAAGTAGGAAATGAAGACATCACAGATCCTATGTAGCTGCGTAATTCAGCAAACTCATTCTTTGAAAACTTGTTTTCCACGGCTGGTGGTACGAACTTCAATGATCCGCGCCTTGATGTTATTCAATAGGTGGTCGACCAGCTGGATACGATCTAGCTAACCTGCCTTCCGAACCTGGATGAAATAAGAACTGCGGTGTTTGACATCAATCCGATTAGTGCGACAGGCCCAAATGGTTTTGGTGCCAAATTCTATCAAACCTTTTGGGACATTATAGGTGACGATGTTTGCTCTGCAGTCCTGGACTTCTTTAATGGGATGGCTCTCCCGAAAGCCTACACTGCCACCTCGGTTATCCTCATCCCCAAAAAAGAGAATCCAGCACATTGGTCAAACTTTAGACCAATAAGCTTGTGTAACGTCAAGGACAAGATCATTACCAAAGTCTTGAATACTAGGCTCTCTAGGATCCTTCACAAGGTCATATCGCCCAATCAAAGCGGTTTTGTGAAGGGTCGTATTATCAGCGACAACATCCTTCTTGCTCAGGAAATGGTCCACTCTATCGATTCTAGAGGCAGAGAGAAGAATGTGCTCCTCAAACTTGATATGGCTAAAGCATACGACTGCTTGGAGTGGAACTTTCTAGTTGTTGTCCTTCGCCGCAAAGGTTTTCCGGAGAAATGGATACAGTGGGTTTACAATTGTATCTCTAACTGTTAGTTTTCGATACTCATTAATGGAGTCTCGACGGGCTGTTTTCATCCCACCCCGTGGCCTTCGCCAAGGAGACCCACTATCCCCCGCTCTCTTTGTTATTGCTACAGACTTTCTCTCCATTCTTATTGAAAGACACATGAATACGAACCCTTCGGTGAAATTTTGAACTCCGACTGCTACCACGATCTCACACTTGGCGTATGCGGACGGTACGATCATATTCACTAACAGCCGCTTTGATGCAATGATGGGTATCAAAGAGATATTATCTACTTATGAGGAGATGTCGGGGCAAAAAATTAATGTTCACAAAAGCTCCTTCGTGGTTGGAAATGGGTCTGACAATGCAGCTGATCGGGTTAAAGATGTTTTGGGGTATTCGAGAGATAGACTTCCAATTAGATATCTGGGGGCACATCTCTACCGAGGACAAAAAGGGATAGCTTTATTTGATGATAACGTTTTCAAGTTTCGATCGAGACTGCAAGGTTGGGAAACTTGTTATTTATCTCATGGGGGACGTCTTCAACTCATAAAAAGCGTTCTTTATTCCATCCCTATGCACACTTTTCAGGTTATAACCAAGCTGGATACAGCCAGGGGATAGCTGACTCGATAGCTCGCTCTCCTACTCCTATTTCTCATCTTGAACTTCTCGAATTTTTTCCTTCGGCTCCTCCAGCGCATGGTAACTTACGCTCTACAATAGCACGCTCTAGCTCTATCCCAGGTCAGATCTTTTCAGTCTTGAGGGAGAAAGAAAGTACGCTTATAAATCAGCATGCTATTTGAAGGTCAGTCCCGAGTTCCAAGAAAGTGGAGATTGGTTGGCTACGCCCAAATCCGTTGTTAATTCCTTGGAACTACTTCTCAACAGATTCTTTTGGGGATCTACCAATGACAGAAACGGATCCATTGGGTGAATTGGAAGAGAATTTGCTATCCGAGGCACGAGGGAGGGCTGGACATCCGGGACATTGAGGATATGATAGAGTCCTTTTCTTACAAACTTTGGTGGCGTCTGAGAACCGCGGACACATTATGGACCAAATATATACTGAACTGATACTGCAGAAACACACACCCTATCGCTGTTAAAGCCTCACAGTCACACTCTCATATTTGGCGCCGTCTCTGTGGTATAAGGGAACGTGCAGAAAAGAAAATATTCTGGTCAATTGGCAAAGAGAATATCGAATTTTGGCATGACCGTTGGTTCAATGGCGATTGGAATACGGAGCAGAATCGCACGGAAACGAGATTGGTAAAAATTAAGGATTTCTGGAGCAACGACACTTGGAACACGGACAGACTTGCCACTGAAGTTGGGGCGGAATTAGAAGCTTGCATAGAGAGAGTTCCGTTTGTGATGGATAGGGATGGCGTCCCTCTTTGGAGTGGTAACACGAGTGACTTCTTTAGCATCCAGTCTGCTTGGCATGGGATCCGAAGGAAAAGACAATATTCTAATTTCCTTGAACACATTTGGGGGGCTGATCTAACTCCTACCATTATGATCTTCCTTTGGCACTTGGTCCATGACTGGCTTCCGGTTGATGAGAGACTACATCGAAAAGGAATGGTATTTCCCTCAAGATGTCAATGTTGTGCCCCAAATCGAAACGAGGGACCACCTGTTTGTGACCAGTGAGAAGGCAACTATGGTTTGGGACTACTTCGCGAACATATTTCAGGTCAATCTTACTAATATCAGCTCTCCGGTTGTGGTTCTACAAACTTGGTTCACATCGTCTCTGTTCAGCGGTAGAAAACACATTCGGAGCGTGGTTCCAGGGCTGGTCCTATGGTACATTTGGACGGAAAGAAACAGAGCTAAACACCCGGGTAAACGTTTCTCTCATATCAACATCATCCGGCAAGTCAAGGGCCATCTCTACCGCATGAGCCTCACACGTCAGATAAAGCGAAATTTATGGAAGGGGGACATCCGGCTGGCCAAAAGGTTTGACATCATTCTGCCGCCTTCCAAAGCCCCTATTTACAAAATTGTGAGATGGATCAGACTTAATTTTGGCGTTTTCAAACTAAACACGGATGGTTCGTCGCGGGGTAACCCGGGGCCAGCGGGAGTGGAAGGGGTCATTCGTGATCATTATGGAGATGTCATTGGAGCTTTTAGTGCAGGTATTGGAGAGGCAACTAATACGGTGGCAGAGATCAAGACGTTCGTGAAAGGGGTTCAAATGGCTACCGCGATGGCCTGCTAGCGAATTTGGATAGAAATGGATGCCCAGGTAGTGATGAACATAATAAGCCGCCGTCAGTCGGGAAATATAGTGGTCCAACAGAACATTGTGGAACTCACTAGGGCAACTAGAGGAATGGAAATCTCTATCACTCACAGTTACAGAGAGGGGAACCAACTTGCGGACCGCCTTGCCACCATTGGAGCTGATCGCCAGAGTAGCTGGAGTTTTCCCGAGGAGCAAATGTTGCCAGAAATCAAAGGTTTAATTATTTTGGATAATTGGGGCTTACCTAATCTCAGAATAAAACAATGTTGATGACTATCATGTTTATTTATTCTCATGTGACGCACTTGAGGTTCACTAAAGTTTCAACCGCTGTTTTCCGAGATGTTATTTCTACACAGGTGCAGGGGCATGTCAGGAGAATTCACTGGAGAAAAGGCATGGCAGCGGGGTCAGTGAGTAAGACTTATTCTAACTCTACTAATTATAATCTTTCCCCCATTGCCAGCATAAAATCCTATTGCGAATATCAGGCACTTTATCAGATTTTGGCCGGGTTCCTTCTCCCTTGCAGGACCGAGGGACAAGACGGGAGCTTGCTGATAGAACCTGCTGTCCATTGGAAGAACAAGACTGCAACTTAGAAATTGACGGGTATTCTGTACATAATGTCCGATAACAACCCTATAACAAACATAGTCCTGTGGACGCGAGTGACATGGATGCGAATTCTTGCCGCCGCAAGGATATCACGTTGATACCCTTCGCTTTTGCCCGGAAGGCTGTGCGCCTCGGTAGAAGGCCGGCGAGAATCCCTAAGGTTTCATTTCGCAAGAGGGACGATCATCATCAATTTGAGGCTTGCCAGCGTGCGGCTGATTATATTCTGTTCCCTTGTTGTAATTTTGGTACTGCCCCTTGTCTCGGTTGCATTTGCTTTCGTGGGCACCCTTGCTTAAACAGTCTCGCGGATCCTTGGATCGCACATCTTTGTAACTTCTTTGTTTTGGTTGTTTATATATGAGGTGGAGGTCTCATTAAAAACTCCACGGCTCTCTGCCGTTTTTATTTTAAAAAAAAATAAAAAGTTACAGCTTCATGAATGTAATATTTAATATTTTTGTACAATCACATTTTCACCAAGTTCAGTACCCCAGTCCGGAAAAACTCAGGCGAGAAATACAAAACAGAAATAGGCCAATGACATTACCGGATTTTCAAATTATAATGAATTAGATGTAGGCCAAGTGGCCAACCCGTAATAAAATTGCTTTAATGTAAGTGCTCATATGGTAGAAATTTAACCTGTCATGATCATATGCATTGCCAATTTGGAGTTCTTGGGCGAATTAAGCTACTAAATGAACTAATTGTAAAAATATTGTCTATAATTAAACATGTCAAGGCAGATAGTTTTAGTCCGGTTCAGCTGAACTAATGTAGTTAGCGGGCGAATGCTATATACTTGTCGTGAATTTAATATAAATTTTATGAAATGTGACTAATTAAATAGCAAGTGTAACATAATTACTCAGAGGAAATTGTAAATTTGGTTAATTCGACCAATTCAGCTTTTTTGATACATTTTATTTTACGGTGACAAAATAGGACCGTATCTCCAAAATCAAGCAATTTAGTTCACATTTTTTTATTGGAAATTCATTTTTTCCTATTGGAGTTTACACGTGGCGAACTAGGAGTTCATCCCATGTAAAATTGGGTCGGGTTTCCGGTGGACAAAATCAAATTCTGGTAAAAAAGAGGATTAAATTACATTATATATTTGAGATACGGTTCTATTTTGTCGCCAAAAAATAAAATGTATAAAAAATGATAAATTAAATGAGTTGGTATACCAAATTTAAAATTTCTCTTAATTACTCATATGATTTGTTGGGTACCGTCGAATTGAGTCGGCCGAACGGAATTTAGGCTAGAACTTCTAAGAAGGAAGAACAACATGCATCTAATTAGTGAAAGCATAAGTAAGAATTCTTACTTTCTTGGAAAGCTAAGACCATAATAGGAGCCAAATAGATATTTTCAAGTCGTTCATTGGGTCGCCTCTGTGCAGCATCTCCATCTGCAGGGGCCACATTATTAAATCCACGCTCCAATATCCAAATAACTATTCCCATGAATATGCACGCCACACATATTGCAAGCCAAAGATGAAAGATCCCATTTTAATGGCTTTATAAAAGTCCACATGTCCATTGACTTCTTATTCTTTGACCACTAGAACGACGCTAGATTCATAATACGGTAAAGAAAAATCAACAAACGACGCCCGTGGAGCCCAAATGGTCGTATCGCCCACAACCACATCAAATTCCTAGTTGGACAAAGAAAAATGCAGTCAATACTTTCTTTAATCATTGTCATTTTTCATTCGAGGAGCCCCTTTGGGCTTTGGTATGTTTAAAACACGCGAAAAACTCAATATTATCACAAATCTTATGAAAAACTCTTTTAAATGTATAATATGCATACCTTACGGACGTGTGTATGATGAACTCGCTAAAAGCATACCTGCAAGTCATTATTTATTTATTTATTCTAACTATTGTTTTACGTACATAATTGAACTTGAAGAAAACCATTTTACCTTCAATTAAAGTTACCCGAAAATGCACCTCTCTACTAAAAAAAGTTACATAAAACCTTTACAGATCATCGTGCGAAACATATAATGAGCGGTAATTTTGAAATTTTGCATTGTCCAAATTAAATACACTTAATCAGGCATTTCATTTTTTATGCAATAAACACATTTTCATACCACAGAACTATAGTACTAGTTCACTTCTGATGAGATCGATTTGGTTTTCTCATGTTTTATACTGTATATAAATTCAAGTTTATTTCAATTTTGGCTCTATTTGCACTTGGGGGTTAACAATGGACCCATTAGAGTCCATGTACTAAACACATAACTTCCATCGTTAGAGGGAGAATGAGAGACATTAAGAATCAAAATAATGGTTATAAAATTGAACTATTGCCTAATTGTTATATTGAAAATAATATTAAACCCAATTTCTTCTATCAATTAAAGCTACGATCTATTATATATGTAATATGAGGGGGGGGGGGGGGGGGGGGGGGGGGGGGGGATTGCATTTTTGCATACTAACCATACAATTTCAGTGTTTTCTTGTCTTTTCATTCTTTAGAGACAAAATAAGTCTATATCTTTAAAATTAAGTAATTTAGTGTCAAATCTGATCGAAACCCCCAAATATATAAATAGTCCCGATTTTCCACGTGTACCAGCAAAACCGGCCACATGTAAAATCGGAGCAGGTTTTCGGCAGGCAAAAAACAATTCGGGTTAAATTTGACATTAAATTACTTAATTTTGAACATATAAGTTCATTTTTTCGCTCGAAAATGAAACATTCCAAAATCACTGAAATGATCAAGTTGGTATTCCAAAAATACAAATTTTCCTAACATCACTGAAATTAAACCAACTACCTCAGGTATCCGACGAAGCATGTCATCGTAAGTCCAATTTGTA
Organism: Lantana camara; assembly: GCA_037501455.1. Classification (NCBI taxonomy): domain Eukaryota; kingdom Viridiplantae; phylum Streptophyta; class Magnoliopsida; order Lamiales; family Verbenaceae; genus Lantana; species Lantana camara. The sequence goes on from CM074859.1 coordinate 16,134,701, forward strand.
TTCCTGGTATCATTATAAGCATGAAATTCGTACTTGAAGTTGATAGGGAAGGGCAACCGCTGCAACTCCTTCAAGGCGGCCACAAAGATATCTACCGCAAATCCAGTTGCATTTGTACGATTTGTTGCAGGATCAATTTCCGCATTGGCAAATTCTTTGTATCCAGGTTTCCAAGGTACTGCAACTCTTAGGGTCCCTGATGGAGGGATTGCCCAACCCTTTGGTCGTATTATAGAATCTCCAGGCCACACAATGTTCTTCAGTTCTTCTGTTGAAGTCGAATATACTGCATTTTTCAAAGAATCCAATTCCCTAATTATTCCTCTTTCACACGTCCAAAACCCTACCCTTCTTTCTCCGGTTCCAATAACATTGAATATCTCAAACACCGAAGGCTTCAGTTTCCCATCATCTAGTTTAAATTCTCCGCTCAAACCTTTGAATTTCGTGACCGACAATTCTGCGAGAAGGCGGGGGCCTAATGATGAGATCGTGAAGGTTTTGTGTTTCATTTTCTTTTTACTGCTCGTCTCTACATTGCGGGAGCTAGAATTGCCAGTCCAATCTTCTCTACTGCCATTGCTACTGCAGTAATCGTATCATAAGCCCACAACCCATAAACATTTAAATCCATGATCGAAGCCTTTCCATTATTTTCTAGTATGCCACTGCTGATCTTCGCCTTCCACATTTCTTGAAAATTCTCGAGATCTCTTGAGGGAGGAACATAAGGCCTTATGCCCATAACTCCTTCCATCGAATCACGGGTAATTGAATCCGTGGAACTCAAGAAGTTTGACAGGCTATCAGTAATTATCCAGGCATACCCTTCACTCATCATTCCCATCTTTTTAGCAAGATTAAATAGCCGGAAACCAAGTGAAGGGTTCATGTGGACCAGGAAAACCCTTGGCTGCATTTTATTCAATATGGTAAGTTCTTTAGAGAGTTGACCATTCTTGGCTGAGGCACGAATGGGAGTGAGAAGAGCGAATCGAATTTCAAAATCTTGGAATGCTGTATTTAGGAGAGAAAGAAATTGATATCCATATTCGGTGTCTTCATACAAAATCACAACTTCCGTCCATCCAAATCCATGGCAAATGGTCGCGATAGCTTGTGCTTGAACCGCCTCGTCTTGTGTTGTTCTAACGAAGTAGTGATTTTCTACATCCGAAAAAGTTGAGCTTCTTGCATTGAAAGAAATAATTGGGACATGAACTTCTGCTCCAAGTTCCGTGAAGAATAGTTGTTCTGTTGATCTTTGAGGCCCTAAGACCACATGAGCTTGTTCGTGCTCCAGTAATTCGAGAACTACAAGACATATCAAATGTAGCTTCAAATTTTCATTAATTATAATTAAATTATCGTACTTCCAACTGAAAGTTACAGCATTTGGGTTATGTCATGCCCGAGGTGCTTTGCAAAGGGCAACGCATGCAAATATGGGAGCAAAGGAAAGAGAAAAGAAAAGATTCAATGGAAAAGACAAAAGAAAAACAATGGAAATTCAATCTAGGCTTAGATTTCGGTGCAAGAGGAAAGACTTGCATTACATCTAGAGTTTATCCGACTATGGCATTATATGAAAATGCCCACCTTTTTATCCACGATCGACAAATTGAGTGCTTGGAGCATGAAAAAGCCTCAGCTAATGAATATTGAATGATAATAATTGAGAAAGAATAAATTGGTGTAATGTATGAGATAGAGAGTCTCTTTTTTTCAATGTTTATTTATGGTATTGAATCTTTTTTCAAAAATAAAAAATAAAAAAATCTAGGCTTAGATTTGATATAATAAATTCAGCTTGTAGCAACATTGATACAATTTTTAGGTTTACCATCCAATTTTCTTTTTAGGGTTCGAAATTCGAATAGTACAGGGACCAATATATATATGACCAACTTCTTCAGACTAGTTTATAAAAAAATTAAAAAAAATAAAATTAAAAAAATTAAAAAAAATAAAATTAAAAAAATTAAAAAAAATTAATCCCTAACCTTTGTTTAACAAATCAGGTATTTCATCCTACTACACCAACCGACCATTAGTCAAGAGAATAATTGTACTAGCAAAACAAAAGTTTTGTGAGGATAGTTCACTCAAATAGGAATATTTCTTGTTAAACTTATATTAATTGATGATTGTATTAAATAAAACGGGCTAAATAAGATGGTTAATAAGATAAGACTAAAAAGGCCTATTTAATTGACCTACTTTCGTTAAGGCCTTGATTTGATAGACGTGGTCCAACAATTGGTGTAGACCCATTTCTAGAAAGCCCGTGATGGGAGGGCTTCTAGGGATTTATATATCGTGGCTAGGTCTCCTCTTCACTCCACGTTCTGATATTGTTTTCCCATTACGCTCTCACTGTTGGTGTGAGAAGGAGAGGAAGACCTAGCCAACGCAGTTGATTCCATAGCACCAAAAATTACGAGAGATTGTCAGAGATGGCGGAATTAGGTAATCTTAATTGTCAAATTATTAGGTGTTCTATATTCATGGTGTGGTATCAGAGCCATACATTCATGAATTTAGAACTCTAATTGGGACTATTGAACTAACATATATATCAAAATAAGGATTTAAAATTTTGATCCCATTAAACCCGTAATTTGATATAATTGATGGTATTCGAATTTATGAAATTTGAGTTTGTATGTTTTGCCTGTGATTCTATTGCTTTGACGGTGCAGACGTGAGTTACAACTATTATTGAAAATAAATGATGTATGTGCTGCATTGTTCATATGAATCTTTTTATGTGTATCAGTTTCCGATTTCTTAGGTTTACTTTTCGGATTTATGTCGTTATTCATAAATTTTACTTGCGTCAGATTAATTTTTGGTTTTCGATCATGTCTGTCTTGAATAGAAGTTGGATAATAAATTTTTTCTCTCTTCGTGCTTAAGAAATAGATGCCCGAAATATGGCGTACCATCTTATTGTTTCTGTAGCTATCATAATTATTGTATGTGGGCCATGAAACAATCTCATGAATCTTGTTTTATGAATAAGAAATAGTATCTATTCTAATTTCTTTTTCGTCTGGTCATGTGCCTATTATATTTATTTTTGAATTTACAGAACATTAATTTAGGACTGAAATTGATCTACGCGAATTGCCACAATATGTGATAACCCATTTAAGATCAATTATGGACTATTCGAATAGATAATATTATATAACCCCGTGTCTTCTAGTTTAATCCAAGGGTCAGTATTTCTTGATTAAATGTTTTATTTTAGTCGAATAAATTAGAGACTGAATAAATAATTTGGTTGCAACACTTTATATTTGTAACTCTCAAAAATACATATCTTTCGTATTTTATTTTGTGGGAGTGTTACATACATATTGTGCATATGTAATTTAGGTAATTTATTTGTGCTAGGTCTTGAGCTTATTATACAAGTCTTAGTTTATAGTTACACCAAAGTGTTCTATTTATTGGGACTTGTAAAATCAGTAACACGCATATCTCGAGTCAATTGATTGTTGTGCATTCTTACCTGCCCAAAGGGGATGAGATGTGTACATTAATTTCATTTGTTTGTGTAAAACATATTGATAGGGTACAACAGTCAAGGAAGTTTGTTTCCTAAAGGAATCAACTTTCGAAAATTGAGGTATTCCTATACCATTTTACACAGAGAGAACTAATATGTGTGACATGCTTTGTCCAAAGGGGAGTTTGTCAAGACATCCTGGACTCTCAATGAATAAAGCTATATTTGTCAAGCTTATTCTAATTATTGCTAGTTGAACTAATTTGTTGCATTCTTGTTATTGGTATCAGTCACGATAAACTTGAATAGTGGTACTGCTATGGTTGATGTTTTGAATAGTGGAAACTATAAGAAGTGGAAACACGACATCGATTTTGCTTTGGGATTAGCTGACATAGATATGGCATTACGTGAGGATAAACCTGCTCAACCTGTTGATGATGCCACTGATGCTGCGAAAGGGTTTTTGCCCAATGGGAGAGATCAAATCACCTCTGTCTCCTAGCTTTGAAGAAATCTATTGGTGAGCATCTAGCTTGTTTGTTACCTGAGATTGAAAATGCTAAGGAGCTCTACGATGCGATAGGACAAAGATATCATGTGTCTGACAAGTTTGAGACTGGAAATCTGATGAGTGACTTAGCGAGTATAAGATATGATAATTCCGGGGGAATTAGGGAGTACATCCTGAAAATGGTTCATCTCCAAATCAAACTCAAAGATCTTGATATTTCTCTTCCTGATAGCTACATAGTTCATACTGCCCTCAATTCCTTACCTATTGAGTTCAGCTAAATCAAAACAGCCTATAATACTCAAGATGAATCCTGGAGTGTCCTTGACCTTATTTCAAAGTGTGTTTTTGAAGAAGAGAAAATTAAGAGAAAGAGTGGCCAAACAACTTTTCTTGTCAATACCATGACCCTCAACCTCAAAAGGGTTTAGGTAACTTTAACTCTAGGAATCCTCATCATAAGAACAAAAGGAATGCTCAGAAAACTAACAGGCATGTGGCTGGTCAGACCCAAAATCTAGGGGTGAAGAAAGATGGTTTTAGAAAGGGAGTGAAGTGTTACTTTTATAAGAAACCAAACCATAAAAGACGTGACAGCCCTGATTTCAAAGCTTGGATAGAGAAAAAGAAACAAGAAGGTAATCCTTTAGCCCTAGTTTGTTTTGAGTCAAATTTGGTTAATGTTCCCATTAATTCCTAGTGGATTGATAGCGGGGCAAATGTCCATGTTGCCATTTTATTGCAGGGCTTTATAAGCCAAAGGAAGCCAAGTGAAGAAGAATCTAAAATTGGAGTGGCTATTGAAGCCTTAGCAGTAGTAGAATGTGTAGGAACTGTTATTTTAAATTTAGACACAAATTTCAGACTAGTTCTTGAGAATGTTTTCTATGTTCCGAGTTTTACTCAAAATTTGATTTCTATTTATGCTTTAGATAAATCGAGTTATAACATTTCTTTTGGTAAAAGAAAAGTTGATTTGATTTTAGATTCTAAAATTATTGTTGTGGTATTTTGTCTAATGGCTCGTATAGATTAAATCTGATTTCCATTCTAATTTATTCCTCGTTCAATGTTGAAAATGTTGTGCCTAAGAGATCTTTGGTAGCTGATAATTCTTCAGTGTTATGGCATAGACATCTTGGGAATATTTCTAGAGAAAGGATAGAAAGACTAGTGAAACTAGATTTTTTTCCTTCTCTTAATTTTGGCGATATGGGAACTTGTGTTGACTGTATTAGGGAAAAATTAACCAAGTCTAAGAAAATGGGAGCCATTCGTAGTTCTGAACTCTTAGAGATTATCCATACGGATATCTCTGGTCCTTACATCCCTCTACCTTATGTGGTAATACGTATTTTATCACATTTATTGATGACTTTTCTCGATATGGATATATCTACTTAATCAAAAAAATCTTATTCTCTTGAAAAATTTAAACTTTTTAAAACTGAATTAGAGAAACAATTGGGAAAAGTCATCAAGATTGTGAGGTCTGACCGCGGTGGTGAGTATTATGGCAAACATACTGAAACAGGGCAACATATGGGACCGTTTGCCAAATTATACTTACAAGAATCCGGAATAGTTGCCCAATATACCATGCCTGGTAGTCCTGAGCAAAATGGTGTGGCCAAAAGGTGCAATCGCACTCTAGCTGAGATGATGAGGAGTATGATGAGTTGGTGTGAGTTACCTACTTTTCTTTGGGGTGAGGCAATTAGAACCGTTATGTATATCCTAAACCGTGTTCCTACCAAATTTGTTCCTAAAACACCTTTTGAGTTGTGGGTTAGTCGAAAACCTAGCTTGAACCATTTTCATGTGTGGGGATGTCTTGCTGAAGTTAGGATCTATAACCCTTTTGAGAAAAAAACAGATCCTAAATCTACTCGCAGTTATTTCATTGGATATCCAAATCACTCTAAAGGATACAAATTCTTTTGTCCTTCCCGCTGAATTAGAGTTGTAGAATCTCAGACAATGAAATTTTTGGAGAACGATGTTCCTGAAAGAAGTGAAAATTCTCGTTCTATCACCTTGGAAGATCAAACCGAGTCTGTCCCTCTTTCTTTGCCTATTTCTGATCAGGGTACTAGTGAACTAATTGACACTTGGAACTGATGTTGAGGGGGAAGTTGATATTAATCCGGTTCAACATCAAGTCCCGAGTGAACCTTCTAGGCGTTCTACTAGATAAAGACTTCCAACCATTCCTAATGATTACTATGTTTACCTTGCTGGGAGTGATTATGACATTGGGTGTAACACCCTGATCGATCGGATTTCCAGGTAAGCCGTAACGAGAGGGTTTTATGCGCTTTAAATTATTTAATTTCGTAATTGAGTGTTATTTTCATGCTTATATGATTATTTAAAATTATATGAAATTAATTGCTTATATTATGAACTTTGAATTTTAAATGTTTAAGTTTCGCATGCTCGTAATTTGCTCATTATGTGCCGGAATTCAATTCCGATTTTTATGAAATTTCGATATGCATGATATATGTGAGTTATGAATATGTTTACATGCTCGTTTTAAGTTTTCGTGTTCGTTTTTTGAGGTTTTAAACCTTAAGTATTTGATGAGGGACATGAGCGTCTAACTAGTTTTAGTGTGCCTCGTGTTCCGGAGGCCATAACTTGAGCTCGGGAATTCGGATTTGAATTCCGGAAGATGCGTCGGACTCGTAACAAAGAAAGGAAACTCTTGAACCTGGTTTGGTATTTTTCTAAGCCCATTTGGACCCTCGTTTTTCGCCCGGAATGAACAGCTCGTGCTAGAGTCACCTTCTTTGACTAGTCTTGTACTTGTGGGCCCAAATTAACCATACGTAAGCCTTAACCTTGGTTTGTATGAACTAGAATCACTCGTATATCTCCCCTATCAGCTCCATTTCGAGCCATACACCCAAGAGAGAAGGAAAAGCTGCTATAAATAGAAGAAAGAAGAGAAAGAAGAAAGCCCTTATCCATGCCTTGTGATTTTTGAGCTTGAACTCTTCCATACTCCACCAAATCTTGAAGGTATGTATATTTTTTAATTCTCCATGATTATATGATGAATTTGATCCATGAATTTCATGCTTTAATTGAGATTTAATATGAGTTTGGGGCTATGCATGAATAAGAAGGGTAAGAGGTCATTTCTTGCTTCTTTGCCTTAGCTTGAATTTGTGGCTGATTTGGTACTTCCTTATTGATTATATGAGCTTCTTTGCTTCCATTCTTGATTTATACTTCATGCTAAATGTGTTAGGGTTGATTCTCCTTTGATAACATGATTGGAACCTTGAGTTTTTGGCCATGAAAATGGAATTTTCGAACTGCTGCAGTCTGCTCATTTTCACCCAACTGCTGTCATGTTTTTTAGACCAAATGATGGAATTCTTGCCTCCAATTTCGTGTGCTAATGCTTGGTTATGTAATAAACATGTTGTTCTATGAATGTGCTTCGTTTTGCCCTGAATTCATGCTTTATTATGGCTGCAAACTTGAGTTCTTGAACCTTAAAAATTGCTCCCCTGTTTTGGAACTGCTGTGTGGATTTGTGCTTTGTTGCTTGCGTTAATGGATTCCAATTCATGTGAAATTGCATGGAGAGGTTGTGTACTAATTGCTTTACATGTTAGCATTGCTTTGGCAAGCCTTTAGATCCATTTTCAGCTCCTAAACCGAAACATGAAGCCTGTATGTATGCTATGTGTGAACCTAACTACTGTTGTGATACTTGAAGTATTTGGTTGAACTCTTGTACTTATTTTCGTGTGAATTTGCATGAACTTATTTGCATGAGTATGAAGTATATGAATTGTTCTTTATGTTAACTTTACCTTTCCTACCTTTTAACTTGTATCTTGACCCAAATTTGAAGTGCCTGGCCTGTTTGTAGGCATGGTATAACTAAACTGCTGCTGTAACATTTTTGTGATTAGTTGGTGGTTCTAATGTGATCCAATTCGTATCAATTTGCATATACATGGAGTATATTAGTTGCTTAACATGTTAGCATTATTTCCCCAAACTTTTAACTCCAAACTCAACCCCTAAGTTGGTGATCATGGCATGAATGCATGGTTTGCTCTTCCTTGTCCGATTTTCGTTGCTTGATTTGAATGATCTTTGTTGCTACATTATTTGGCCTTCTAATGTGATTCTTTTGTGTGTAATTCATGCATGACTTATGTGTTAAAATGGCCAAAGAAGTTCCCTTGAGGCTGCCACGAATTTCCCCCGTTTCGCTCCAAAGAAACCGAACTGCTGCATTGTTTTTCTCCAAAACGGAATTCATGACACGGCCGTGTCATGAAACAGCTAGGTTTGGACACGGCTGTGTTAGGGGTTCGACTTGGGCTCCAGATTTTAATAAATTCGGACACGGTCGTGTCCGTTTCCTTTGTGTTTTGGACATGGCCGTGTCATGTGTCACGGTAGTGCCCCGGGGGAGTTTCTTTAGTCGTTTCGTTGCTTTTCTTTGTCTTCTCTCGTCTCGTTTGTAACCTATATGCATTATTAGCTTAATGTATTATGTGTTAACTTGTGTATTATGAATTTATGGCTTGATTGGTTTGCTCGTTTTGAATTATGATTTCATATGTGCGATATGCTCCTCCAACGTGCGTTTATGACTTCATGCCTCGTTCTATGATGTGAATGCGTTGATAACTTGTTGTATGATATGATATGCGTGCTATATGAAAATTATGAATTCGTTTAATATGATTTTTGAGACTTATGATCTAATATGAACTCGTATGCATTATTTGTCAATTTGATTAAGCTTCATACGCATCACTTGCATTCATATGCATTTGCCGAGCGTCAATATGGATCATTTGAGTCTAAGTTTGTCTCTTGCTCTTTGTCTTGCTTTTAGGTTCGTTTCGTTGTTGTGGAGGGGGTTCTTTAGTGTGCTTTCCATCCGTTTTGTTCGGTTTGGTCGACAAGGTGAGGTTTTCTTTCCTTTTAGTTATTATGACCTAAAACCCTATTTGTATTTCGAACCCGCATGCGATATATATATATTTATGTATATAGATATATGTTTTGATACGTATTTTGTGGGTTTTATCCTGTTTGTCAAGAGGCTTTGAAAAACGATTTTATATGTACATAAGTTATATTTTCATTTATTCACAAGCTTTGATAAGTGTTTGTGTGTATAAACGTGATATGACTTGTGGATAAGTTTTGTGTGATAAGTGTAAGTGTAAGTTTGGGCCCCGGAGTTATGTGGTTCGGGAGACCCGGGACGACCATCGGGGTATCCGGTTGTAACCCCAGGACACTTCTCCACCTTATAGGATCAACCCGAAACCCACTCGAAGAGAGGTGGGGGACGGAGTCCTTGGGTGTGAGTGTCATGAAACTCACTGCCCTGACGTATAAAGCGCGCTGACTATAAGGTAAGCGTGGGGGTTGAGGGTGCGCACTCTCTTCCCCAAAACGGTGTAAAGGTGGGATTGATTTATGATTCGTTTTGTTTTTGCTTCGCCTACGTTTATAAAGTAAGGTGGTGGAATTTAAGCTTTCAGTACGTTATGCTTTTGCTTATGGTTGTGAAACGGGGGCAGATTTCTAAACTGTAAAACTTGTTTGATTTTGGCCTTCGGCCTCAAACTCTTTCTATATATATATTACCACGGGTCAAAATGTTTTGGAATGCAAAACCCGCGCCCGGTTCATTAACCCTTTTAGCTTTGAATATGCTTTGCTCTTATAAATATGTATGGGTGCGTGTGTTAGCCCCCTCACCAGTCTCTAGGACTGACCCTCGTTATTTCTATCTTTTTTTCCCTTTTGATTTGAGTTTGCAGGTACTCGTTCTGAGGAGTTGGAGCTAGGCGGTTGTCTTGGAGTCTTGGTTGTAGGTAGCTTGAGTCATGCATTGTATTTGGTCTCCTTTATGCATTTTGCTAAGTTATGATATATGTATAAGTTTATGACTTTAAATTCGTAATTGTAAAGGTTTGTATAACTTGAATCGTTATTTTGATATGTCTCGAGTATGTTTATTTATTTGGTGAGATTCTGATGCTTTCGCATTCGTTATTTGTTTTGTTGCGCACTCTGAGTAGGGTCTAGACCGCCTAACTTAGGTTGGATTTTTGTTTGTCACCCGTTCGCCATGGCTTGATGCGTGGACGGAGTCCCCATTTCGTTTCACGTGTTAGGCTATGGTGCGGGGGATGTGGCGCCCTTCGCTCCGGGGTGTTACATTGGGAATATAGTTGATCCAACAACATATTCGGGTGCAATGTCTAGTCTTTAATCTCACTTGTGGTTTGAGGCAATGAGATGAAATTAACTCAATGAAAAATAATGAAGTGTGGGAGTTAGTTAATTTGCCTCAAGGATGTAAGGCCATCGACTTTAAATGGGTGTTTAAGACAAAGAAAGACTCTAAAGGAAATATGCAGAGATTTAAGGCAAGACTCTTAGCTAAAGGCTTTACACATAGGGTTGGAATTGATTATAGTAATACTTTTTCTCCTGTCTCTTCTAAGGGTTCATTTAGGATTATTATGAGTCTTGTAGCTCATTTCGACTTGGAGCTTCACCAAATGGATGTACGAACAACTTTCCTAAATGGTGACTTAGAAGAAGAGGTTTACATGGCTCAACCCGAAGGGTTTACTCAAGATGGGAAGGAGCAATTGGTATGTAAACTTAAGAATTCAATATATGGTCTGAAACAAGCTTCTCGTCAGTGGTACTTGAAGTTTGATAACGTTGTGACTTCGTTAGATTTTGAGGAGAATAAAGTAGATCATTGCATATGTCTTAAGATTTGTGGGAGTAAATTCATATATCTCGTGCTATATGTTGATGACATACTACTTGCTAGTAGTGATTTAGGTTTACTCCATGAAACTAAACAAATGTTGTGTCGTAATTTTGATATGAAAGATCTTGGCGAGGCATCTTTCGTACTTGGTATCGAAATTCGGTGTGATAGATCTCTTGGGTTATTGGGACTCTCTCAAGTTAGTTACATTGATCGTGTTTTGGCTAGATTTAACATGGAAAATTGTAGGCCGGGAGATGTGCCTATCGTGAAAGGTGATAAACTTAGTCTTGCGCATTGTCCAAAAAATGAGCTTTAGCGAGAATCAATGAAGAATATCCCATATTCGAGTGTTCTGGAAAGTTTGATGTATGCGAAAATTTGCACGAGACCGAATATAGCGTTTGTTGTTGGAGTTCTTGGGCGTTACCTTTCTAATCCTGGGCATGAGCATTGGGTTGCTGTTAAAAAGGTTTTGAGATATTTGAAGAAAACCAGAGATTTTATGCTCGTGTATAGAAAGGTTGATCATCTTGTGGTTGTTGGATACTCAGATTCTTATTTTGCTGGGTGTTCGGATGATCTAAAGTCAACTTCGAGCTATGTTTTTACGATGGCAGGTGGAGCGGTCTCATGGAAGAGTGTTAAGCAAACACTTACGGCCTCATCAACCATGCAAGCGTTGTTTGTTGCTTGCTATGGAGCTGCCACACATGTTGTTTGACTTAAGAACTTCATTTCTGGACTTTCTATAATTGACACGATTTCCAGACCTTTGAGGATTTATTGTGATAATGTCGCTGCAATGTTCTTTTCAAAGAATAACAAATCCTTTAGTGCGTCGAAGCATATGGAGCTGAAATATCTCACTGTGTGGGACTTGGTCAAGAATGGTACCATTTTGATAGATCATATTGACACAGATTCTATGTTGGCAGATCCATTGACGAAGGGGCTAAGACCTATTGTTTTTAAAAGACATGTTGAACACATGGGTGTAATTGATTCTTTTAATATTTTAGGTTAAGTGAGTTATCTATTTTATATATATGTTGAACTATTTGACAATGTATTTTGAATGACATTGATGTTCAATGCGAGACTATTTTTACTCATTAATGATTCATATATGTGCACTTGATTGAGTTTTTGTATCTTGCATGTATGATTATCTTAAGATTGGGTGTTGTTCTTAAGAAATGCTGGGTATGTCTCATAAACACACCATATTGTATGTTGAACATTAAATGAGACATGCATTACTTCCTGAGAAGTTGTTGAGTTTTCTTGAGATTTCATATTGTCTTAGGAATCTATATCTCACAAGAAAACTATAATTTCCTTTGGGTTTCCTATTGTTTCTGAGGCCCGTACATGATAAGGAAATTGAATTTTCTTGGGATTTCATATTGCGTAGAAATCCGTATCTTAAAAGAAAATCGGAGGACTTACAACGAAATAGCATATTTGGGTCATATTTGAATGTTATTTCTTGCTACACCACCACGTCTGAATCCATGTCAGTGGAAGTTGTTGGTATTTGTGACCATGGAAGGTCTTGTATCGATAAAGGATGCAATTACCGCCATGATCCGAGATTTAGTAACTTTCGCCGGACTGGGTTCTTTAAAGTCTTGTCTGTTACCATATTGGTTTTCAAAATCTGTGGCCACAGTCAAAACTATTTTTGTGTAATTTAGCCCGAGAGTCATTTTGATTGAAAATAGTGTCATTTTTCTTTTGTCTTTTGGAGTCAAAACTTCAATTAATATTGTCCAAGTGGGAGACTGTAAGAATATTTCTTGTTGGACTTATATTAATTGATGATTGTATTAAATAAAACGGGCTAAATAAGATGGTTAATAAGACAAGACTAATAAGGCCTATTTAATTGACCCACTTTCGTTAAGACCTTGATTTGATAGATGTGGTCCGACACCTGGTGTAGGCCCATTTCTAGAAAGCCCGTGATCGGAGGGCTTCTAGGGATTTATATATCGTGGCTAGGTCCCCTCTCCACTCCACGTTCTGATATTGTTTTCCCATTACGCTGTCACTATTGGGGTGAGAAGGAGAGGAAGACCTAGCCAACGCAGTTGATTCCATAGCACGAAAAATTACGAGAGATTGTCAGAGATGGCGGAATCAGGTAATCTTAATTGTCAAATTATTAGGTGTTCTATATTCATGGTGTGATTCTGGCTTCCTAAATTAATTTCTTACAACTTTCTGTTGGACATATGCATTGATACTTTCAAATTAAGCTAATGGAGGTTTATTGGAAATATCAAAAGAGGCATATGAAAAGGTGTTTGGGAAAACTAAACTTGTCCCACATTGGATTAATAACTAAGTGTGGTCAACTATATAAGTTAAGACACTAAGTGGGTTATTAATTCAATAAATGTGAGGTGGACTGATGGGCTCACATGCGGTGCGGTGCACCGCACCGCCCGCGCCCGCGCAAGCGTGCACGCGCGCACGGGCTCGGGCTCGGGCTCGGGCACGGGCCGGGGCCGTGGGCTGGGCATGGGCGAATGTGGCGTTCGATGGCGCACTTTGCACTTCGCACGTGCGCATCGTCGCTAGGAGCCTCGCCTCCGAGCCCAGAGCCTATCTTTTTGGGCCAAATTCATTCAGAATTAACCCTAAATCAGTCCAATAAATCAAATGTGACTGTTGAGTGGCCAATGTAACTGAATGGTCAAGGAGACTTAAACCACAAATTAATTCAGGGGCCACTAACAGCCCAATTGATGCTGAATTAATTCTCCAACAGTCATAATTTGATTTAATCCGTTTTTGTAACACCTGATATCTATATATACAATCCTTGAGCTGAAAAGAAACACAACACATTCATCCGGTTTCTTGTGCAGTGCTTGTACACGAAATCATTCCCAGAAATTAGCTTGACATATATCCTGGAAGTGTATCGCCTGAAACCTTAAGCACACTTCCCAGAAAGTTAGGGGCGATAGAAACTTTAAGGACAGGGATTACCCGTGTCTAGCTTCTGTTTTTGCCCAGATTTCTCAACACTTTCAAATGAAAGTTACAGCATTTGGGTTATGTCATGCCCGAGGTGCTTTGCAAAGGGCAACGCATGCAAATATGGGAGCAAAGGAAAGAGAACAAAAAAAGATTCAAGGGAAAAGACAAAAGAAAAACAATGGAAATTCAATCTAGGCTTAGATTTCGGTGCAAGAGGAAAGACTTGCATTACGTCTAGAGTTTATCCGACTATGACATTATTTGAAAATGCCCACCTTTTTATCCACGATCGACAAATTGAGTGCTTGGAGCATGAAAAAGCCTCAGCTAATGAATAATGAATGATAATAATTGAGAAAGAATAAATTGGAGTAATGTATGAGATGGAGAGTCTCTTTTTTTCAATGTTTATTTATGGTATTGAATCTTTTTTCAAAAATAAAAAATAAAAAAATCTAGGCTTAGATTTGATATAATAAATTCAGCCTATGTTTTAAAACCAGGACCGGACCGGCCGGTCGGACCGGTTTAACCGGTGATCGGCCGCTCATCCGGTCCGGACAGCCCCTCAAAACCAGTCCTTAAACAGACTAGTACTGACCGGGGCGAACCGGTCGAAAATCGATTAAAAAACCGGCCCGGACCGTTTCACGGGCCGGTTGGCCCAGTTTTTTTTTTTTTTTAATTGTAAAAATCCTTTTCAAATGGGGGCTTGTGGGAGTCGAACCCACCACCTCCATCTTATGGGAAGATTTTGAAACTAGGGCTGTCAACGAGTCGGATTCGGATCGGATCAGGATATTCCGGATCCGAATCCGATAAGAGAATCCGACAACCGGATCCGAATTGTTTTTGAATCCAAACATAACCGGATCCGATCCGATCCGATAAAAGATCCGACCCGATTAGTAATAAAATTTATTTTTTTTAAATAACAATTTTGATATAAAAAAATAAATACAATTACATAAGATTTAATAAATAATTATTATTTAATGGATTATTTGATATTTTTGTTTATATTTATTTAAAATAGGTTAATTTAAACTTATTAATAAAAAATATATATACTTTTAGAGTAAAAAAATTAAAATTTATTATTATTTAAAGTGATAAATATGTGAAGATTTGAATTTTAATCATTTTATTTAATATTATCTATTAGTAATTAATTTATTTAATTAAATATTATATATATTATCGGATTCGGATTCTTAACGGATCGGATTCTTTAAATCCATATTTGCTCCATTTATTTCGGATAACGAATATTTATAATCGGATATGATCCATCGGACATTTTTATCGGACGAATATGCTAAAATTCGGATCGGACTCAGAACGGATTCGGATTAAAATCCGACCCATTGACAGCCCTATTTGAAACCACTTAGGCTGGTTGAATTGTTGATGTCAATTGGAAAATAAAATAATAATACGCATGAAACACACCAAATCCAAGTCCAAAAAAGATATTAATTATGATTACAAATATTATATAATATATTATAAAAAGTCAATTTAAACATGGGTAAGATAATATGAAATATTTTATTTATTATAATATATATTTATAAAAACATAAATGTATGTGTGATGTGTTTTTTTTTTTTTTTTCAAAATAAAAATATGTTATTAATTTGTTAAATCAATTTTTTTTCTGTATTATTAATTTGTTTGATATTGATTATTTTGCTATTTAGTTATATTTATCTATATATTTGTAGATTTATAGTTTGAAAGTTTATTATTAGAGATGTTATTTGAAAATTAATGAGTAGTTTAATATTATCTAACTTACTTTATTATTTTTAGTTAAAATTTATATAATTATAATAATTAATATATATTATTATATATTTATATATTTAATTATAAATATTATTTAATTATGACGTCACACCGGTTCGACCGGTGGTCCGACCGGTCGAACCAGTAAAACCAGTAACCAGTAAGGGCTCCGGTTCGACGTCCGGTCTGGGTTTTAAAACATAGAATTCAGCTTGTAGCAACATTGATACAATTTTTAGGTTTACCATCCAATTTTCTTTTTAGGGTTCGAAATTCGAATAGTACAGACACCAATATATATATGACCAACTTCTTCAAACTAGTTTATAAAAAAATTAAAAAAAAAAAAAATCCCTAACCTTTGTTTAATTAACAAATCAGGTATTTCATCCTACTACGTACACCAACCGACCATTAGTCAAGAGAATAATTGTACTAGCAAAACAAAAGTTTTGTGAGGATAGTTCACTCAAACGTAATATTTTAAATAATATATCATATTAATCATCTCAATTAAATGAGCAAAACTTTAATCTCATCGCTTTAGATCCTAATCTAACCGTAAAATATATTTGTCTTTATCAAAATAGTGTTGGTCTTGTACCTAAAATTTTCATCAAATTAAAATGTATCTTTTATTAATTCAACCAAAAAATAAATTGGATCGATTCTACTAATTTGCCATGATGTTTGTCAATGCATCTCTAAAATGAAAATGGATCATATTGCAATCAAATAGACAAAAGAATCTAATCAAAAAAAAAAAAATTTGGTGGGAATCTAATCAAAAAATTGATAGAAGAGAAATGCTAAGGTAAAATAATAAATTGCATTTCAAGGAAGAAATGGCATGCATGAAGCCATTATCAAAGCATCACGATTAATGCTTATGTTCCTTATGCATATGTGCATTACCGGAAATTTTAGCCCGAGCCTAACTTGATCAAATCAGTATAATGAAGGAGTGAGTGTTTTATAATTGTCATGTGATTGATGGAAAATTTAGAGAGAATGTCAAATTAAATGACAAATGTATTACAATTGCCCTTTTAATTGGTTAGGTTTGATCGAACCAAATTTGGGGTAGAATTTTCCGTGCATTACATAAAATTAATACTTCTTCCTTCTCAATAATGGTTATTTCATTTGCAATAATGTTCGTTATATTTTAATGGACAGATTATGTCAGACTAGCTTGAGGTTACGTCTAATTACAAGTCAATCCCTCCAATTTCACGTGCGCTTTTGATCTCTGATGGAAAATAGTAAACGTGTAAACTTTTTATATTAAATATATATATATATATTTTTTGGTAAAGTTATATTCAATATTAATTAAAAAACTAAAATGATGATATTTCTAAATTACCCTTAGCCAAATTACATCTAAGTCCAAAATCAGTCCATCTACTTCTATTTAATTTGTCCATATAGTACCAAAGTTTGGTTTGTTTTTGTGGTCCTTACTGAAAAATTGAAAAAGTCTACACCACCCGACGAAAGCGGAATGTGGATTTCAATATTTTCTTTTCTTTGTTTTAAAAACTTTTAAATCAGGGTTTCTAATATTAGATATGTATAAAACTAATTAATTAAAAATTTTATATAATTATTAGCAATACTAGTTTTTATCAAATTATCAAAGATATATTATATTTTTCTCAAAACATTAGAATATATAGTACAAAACAACAATAAAATTTGTTAATTATTATGCATAAACTATAAATATTAATTTTTAGGGCAAATTACATCCAGGTCCTCTGAGATTTGCTATAATTATAATTTACTCCCTGCTTTTTCGTTTATTACAAATAAACCCCTATGAACACTGTTCCAAGGGGTTTATTTGTAATAAAGGAAAAAGTGTATTCCTGACTTTTTCACTATTCCGTCAGGGATCTCAACTGAAACAGTGCTCATAGGGGTTTATTTATAATAAACGAAAAAGTAAGGAATAAATTGTAATTATGACAAATCTCGGGGGACCTGGATTTAATTTGTCCTAATTTTTAATATAAGGTAAACACAAAATGAGGTAGTCTGTAATACTCACAATAGTCCGTGAACTTTATAAATATTAACAAACAAGCCCTTAACATTTGACATACAGTAAAATATTATTTGCGTGTATTTCTGACAATGTAGAAATATTTAACATGTATATCTGAGAGAGGTATTTTAGGAAAATTGTATATAAAAAAAAAAAATAACGGAACCAACGGATTACAAATGAAAATAAAATCTCAGGGACCACATGATAATAAAGAAAATTAGAGAAATCGACTTGTAATCAGGCCTAATGTCTAAGTAGTCAAGTATAATTTGTCCTATTTTAATTTATGGAACTGCCAAAGAATTCAATTCGGTTAATGTTTACAATGTAGATCTCCGTAGATCTTTCCAACTTTGTATTTGTTTAAATACTTGTACCTAGATTAAGTGACGGAAAGAAAAGCGAAAACAGTTACATAGTTGTACCTGCAAAATCAGCGTCAAGTATGGTTTCTGCATTCTTCGTGTGGAGTTGCAGCCTAGCATGGTTCGCCGGAACGGCATTGGAACGGGCGGAACGGCCGTTCCGGAACGGGAACGGCAGCCTCCGTTCCGCTGTTCCGGTGTGGAACGTCTAATGACCTGGAGCGGCGTTTCTCTGCCTTGGAACGGCGTTCCGTGGCTTTATAACGGCTGGAACGGAACGGATCGGAAAGATATGAGAAAGAAATGGGGAAGAAGACGATGAATAGAGATAAAAAACGGCTACTTTGTGGAGAAGAGGACGAATAGATACAGCTTAGGTTTTTCATTTAACAAAATAGAACTTAAAGTTAATGGGCTCTAAGTGTAAAAGTGAGTAATGGGCTACATTTTATTTTAATGAACCAATTTTTAAAATTATTAATTTGCAATATATTTTTTTTACGATCCAATATATATATATTTGTGATGCATTTTTTATATTTCATTTTGCTAGTAATCTTTTAACAACGTTAAGTTTGTTATTTATAAGCCAACAGGGGTTGATCAAGTGATTTAAGGATTCTTTCTCGAAGGTAATGACTCGGGTTCGAATTCCTCTAACCATTAGTGGTGTGTGTTAAAAAAAAAAAGTTTGTTATTTATAATTTTATTTAATTGTAACATATATTTTAATTGAATAATGTTATATATATGATTATTAATTATTTGTTAGATGCCTCTAAAATGTCATATTATTTGGGATTTTAGCGTGATATATTTGTGAGAATAGGAAGAATGTAAAAAGTACATTTTGCAACAAAGTGTATTGCATGTGAGTGGAAATATGAAATCTTGCACAAAGGTTTCAAATTAAATTCGAAAAAACGATAAAGAAGTAAATTCAAGATTCGAAAATTGAGAAAGAAATTATTAAACAACAAAAGAAAACGACACTAAATGCTATTCGGAATGAAAACATATAATGCAATTGACAAATGTAAATATAATACAAAGTAATGTAAATTGATAAATTAATAAGTTTTAAACATTTTTTAGAAAGCGGCCGCGTTTTTGCCGCGACCGTTCCGCGTCATTGCAACGGAACTGGAACGGTGGCCTCCGTTCCGTTCCCCGCGACCGCGACGGCGAACCATGCAGCCTAGTCGTATAGTTCGGGTGTGCTGAGTAGTAATCTGAAATTGCCATATCCATGCACATATTTGTCATGCTTCCGAAAGGCGATTTCACGTCTTGAACTATACCGATGTTCACCACCGATTGTATTTCTTCAGAATTTTTCAGACCTTCACAAACTAAACCGAAAGAGAGGAGAGAGAATAAAATGAGAAACAAACAAACGGGAGCTCAGCATTTTGTTCAACATGGGGTTTATCAAAATCAAAGTAAACTTTTGTCTTTCATATATGTATATATATATATATATATACGGCGACCTTATCCGTGGGTTGACTGATTCAAAACTTTGAGAAATAATATACACAGACAATAGCTCACAAATGTTCACATAATTGTAAAATAATTTGGACCTTATGCGTTTCTTTCTTCATTTATCACAGTTGACGAAGACTTGGGCATACCGCATACGCACTTAGCACGAAACAACTTGGGATTGGTAAATGGGAGTTGAGAAGATAGATCCAGAGAGACTGGAAATTTTATATATATAATAATATAAGAAGGTAGGATTGCAGATTCTTTTTCTTCTTTGTCACTGCAATACTTATTGGAGTAACAGAACGTGGGCATGCAATTGTAAGACATATTGTAAGTATAGGAGTAGTTAGTTTCGAAAATCTTAATTAAAACATGCAATTCTAAGACATATTGTTTGATATACAAAAGCTTATAGGAGTAACAGAATGTGGGCATGCTAGGTTTATTAAAATAGAAGTTCATACTTTTATGATTTACGATTTGTCCTTTATAAAAAAATATGTGATATTATTTTGGAAATTAAGTAAGTTTATGAAAGTATTTGATTCAACAATACTTGTTATAATTAAATATTGGGTTGTTTACATCTGCATCCCCTTCGATATTGGATACTTACAGCTCGTACCTTCTTATATGAAGATATTACATAACCTACTCTTTCAAGTTTGAAAAATTACAAATAAACCCACTTTGGTTGGATTTTTTGCAAAATTATTCTTGAATTGATTATATCTCACCATTAATTAGTTCCTGATAACAACCCACGCATCATTCTCAAGTGACAGACAAGTAATTTACGAAGTTTTTTGAGGATCAATACATGATTCGTTTGTAAATTGGTATTCATAATGACTTTTTTTCCCCTCAATTAGCGGTGATGAACTAATTAGTGGTGAAATATAATCAATTAAAAAAAAATAGTGAAAAATCCTATTGGAATAGATTCATTTGTAACTTTTCAAACTTAAAAGGGTGGATTGTGTAATATTTTCACCTAAGGGGGTACGAGTTGTAATTAATTACCCAATCTCACAAGGGATGTGGATGTAAAAATACTCTTAAATATTTTAGTGTTACTAATATTAATGGAAACATCTTAGTAAAAGATAAAAGTGTAAGCTAAATGTAGGAGTTTATTGTATGGATGACCCTGTGTTTTTCATAATTAGCACAGGGGGAAAATGCAATATTAAGATACCCAACTACCCCTAATTTGCATTTTTTGGACATTACTTTTTCCTGCGGCAAAATCGTAAGTTTAAAAAATTTGCAAAATAATTAACGTTTCAAAAATATTGGTTTAAACCCTAAAAGAAATCCGAAACCCTATATTTATAGGTATATGGTTCGAACCCCTTAAGACTTTCCTAATTAAGTCCAGTGGGTTTTAATTTCTAGCTTAATAATAATTAATCAATTAAACAATATCTTATAATTAAAATAAGATGTTATTTTATTTTAAGTTATATCAAGAAACCATTTTCCTAAATCTTTTAAAAGTTTGACAATTCAACCTTAACTAATTAAAATTAAATTGTGGACCAAAAAAAGAAATTAAAATTTAAAAATATACACATTAAATAAATATCTTAATTCCAAATTGAATATTTATTGGGTTAATTATTTTGAATTGTGCCCAACAATTAATTTCTAGTTAATTAAATATCCAAAATTAATTAAACAAATTTTAATTAATTTCGTTTATTAAATGGAAAAAAGAAACAAGGAATCATCTCGTTACAACTCCAAATATTGTCTTTCGGAATAAATAGAAAAACTTTAGATTAAGTTTTAATTCTTTTAAGTTTTCATGAAAATTCCCAAAAAAAAAAGGCCAATATTTTCCCCAAATTCCTTTCCCCACCCATGGTCCTATCAATCAAGACTATGACAAGGAGTGCGAATATTGTGTTCTCAATTTTCACCCTCTTGTCACGAAAGTTAAATTCTCATATTGTCCCGATATATAGATTAGTTTGCTTAAAGAGGATGCTTATTTGGGAAAATTGTACAAATGGTATATCAACTATTTTATTTTAGCGTTTTTGGTACTATTTATTTTTCGATGACAAAAGAACCCTATAATTTTAAAGAAAATACATTTAAAACCCAATTTTACCCAAAATTCATAAAACCCACCGGAAAACCATTCCAAAAGTACACGTGGCATTCAAAAAGTTGCTTACGTATTTTCTCATACACCATAGCCTTAGGAGACATGCCATGTCAAAATATCAGCATAGGTGGAAAAAATGTGGCATTTGAAGTCATGTTTCTTTTTTAAGAAATCAAATTAAAAAACAAAAGTTAATTTTAAAAGAAATTTTAGATTTTGCCAAAAATAAAATTCACCTAGACACTTCACATCCTCAGGCTTCAACTTCTCAAAAATCAAAATATTTGTCTTCACCTTCTCCGGTACAATCCGCCACCAAACACTGCCAATAGCGCCACCCCCTTGGAGCCAACGCCACCTTGCTACCACCAGCCGCACATCTCATCAGAATTTGGACATACACACACACACACACAAAATGAACACTGTAGCCGCACCACCACCACTGCCGTCAGTCGCACCACGTAAATGGCACTCAGACGCACACCCACAGATCTGCAACTCAGACACACAGATATGCAAGACACACATGAAGAAACATGCAAATACACACAAAGTTATAGATCTGGAAATTGGTGGTGTTGGTGATGGTGGTCAAAGCTAGGTGGTGGTGGTTATGTGAGTGAGGTGGTTGTGGCGCATCTGTGGTTTTGGCGGTGGTTGATGTGCCGATGATGGTGTGATGGACCTGCAATGGTGAAGGCGGAAGAGGGTTGAAAAGGGAAATTGCTTCAATCTTCTTCTTCTCCACCATTACCTGAGTTCTCAAACTGGAATACGAAAGATTCAAATCCCTGTAAATGGACCTTCATTTCTTGCTCTCGAGATAATTATGTTACTAAAATAAATATTTAGTCTTTTCATCTTGCCTTTCCCTTTCCTTCAAATCTTCCTCGTTGAGCTTTCTCACAGTGGTGATGTGTAGTGGTGGTGGTAGTTGAAGATGAAAATTCAAGAAGAAAGAAAAATCAAAGGAATTGAAAGAAAATTGAAGAGAAAACTAAAAATAAATAAAATACAAGTAACAAAAATAAAAAATTTGAGAAATTATAATTGAAAAAATCATAAAGAGATAATTTAACGAGATGATTTCGGGTGGAATTTTTTTTCCTCACAATCTTATTATTATTTGTCAAATGTATTTAATTTTAGTGTTGAAAAAATTACATATAGGTTGTGTTTTTTAACATGGCAAAGTTGGTTTTGTCACATAGGATGAAAAGCGGTTTTGGTTGACCATTGTAAAAGCGGGGTGGGTTTCCGTTGGATTTTCGGGTTTTCGGTGAAATTTTGCATTAAATTGTAATTTTTAAAAACTTGTGGATGATTTTGTCACCAGAAACTAAAGGTATCAAATTTGTTGAAATGTTGAAGTTGGTATATTAATTATGCAATTTTTTCGTGCCTATTTTTACGCTCCTGTTTCCCAAAAAACACATATATATAGATTAGTTTGCCACAAAGGCTATATACCAGCTAGGGCTGTCAATGGATCGGATTTTAATCCGAATCCGGTCCGAATCCGATCCGAATTTTAGCATATTCGTCCGATAAAAATGTCCGATGGATCATATCCGATTATAAATATTCGTTATCCGAAATAAATGGAGCGAATATGGAATTAACGAATCCGATCCGTTTAAAATCCGAATCCGATTATATATATAATATTTAATTAAAATAAATTATTTACTAGTACATAATATTAAGTAAAATGACTAAAATTATAATTTTCACATAATTATCACTTTAAACAACAATAAATTTTGAATTATTTACTCTAAAAGTATATATTTTCCTTTATTAATAAGTTTAAGTTAACTTATTTTAAACAAATATAAATAAAATCATCAAATAATCCATTAAATAATTATTATTTATTAATATTATGTAATTATACTTATTCTTTATATTAAATTTGTTAAATAAAAAAATTAAATTTTATTACTAATTGGGTCGGATCTTTAATCGGATATAATCCGATCCGATTATACATGGATTCAAAATAAATGAATCCGAATCCTATAGGATTCGAATCCGGATCCGGTTGTCGGATCATCTTGTCGGATTCGGATCCGGAATCCCCTGATCCGGCCCGAATCCGACCCGTTGACAGCCCTAATACCAGCCTATGAAGAGAGTAAAATTTTACGAGATTTGCCGAAAATTTATGGGAGTTTCGTCCGAAAAGTTCATAGGAAATGGACTATATTTTATTTGCAGTGAAACGCAAACCAATATTATTTTTTCATTTTTAGAATTGATCGAGAACGGTTGGCTCTGCAATATAATGGTAGGGGAATATTGCAAAAATGGTATACCAACTGCGGCCATTTTGCAGTTTTGGTACAATATCTTTTCCGGTAACAAATTTAGCCCACAACTCGAAAAAAGTTGCAAAATAATGCAAATTTTGGTCAGAGCCCATAAAAGTCGCCGGAAATCTGACCTGTAATTTGACTTGGCAAGATTCTTAATTGTGTGGCAAAACCACTACTGCCACATCAGAAACCACCCTACAGGGAAAATTGCAAAAATGGTATACCAACTCTACTATTTCAACGAATTTGGTACAATAAGTTTTTCGGTGGCAAATGTAACCTATATCCGTCAAAAAGTTATAATTTAATGCAAATTTTCGCCGGAGACCTGACCCATAATAATTCCATAAATTCAAACATGTAAATAAGAAAAACAAAATAAAAATTTGAAAACCCAATAAGCTCATCTCATCTGAACATACACAGAACTTTCTTTGAAAAAAAAGGAAGATGAATTGAAGAACCCTAGAATACCTCAAGCGCCACCCTCCACCTGCCCCTCCGCCTCCGATCTCTTCCCCTTCTCTCCCTCTCTCTCACCATTCTCTTCTTCCACTGTACCAAGGCCTAAGGGCCGCTCGCCCTTTCCCCTCAGATCTGCTCATGCCTCCTCTGTCTCTGCCTCAGCATCAGACCCATTCTTGCGTGTAAATGTTTTTGTGGTGGCAAGGATTTTGGTGTGATGGTGGTGGATTTGGTGGTCGTGAGCGAATTTGGTGGTGGAGGTGGAGGTGGACTATCCTCGTGGTGGCAGATCTGGGTGGAGGGCGACTGGAAGCTACCTATGGTAGTGGTTCCGTCGTCGATTTCATGGTGGCCGCGGATTTGGTGATGGTGCGCTATGTTAGAGGTGAGGGATCTGGTTGGAGAACAACTAAAAGCAGCCGGAGATGGTGATGATCGGCATTCTCCGTCGATGAAATTCTTGCAATTGTCAAAAATTCCCCATCACCATCACAATCCGTCGTTCAATTATCAAAGACTAAGATTATTATTATTATTTTTTGAAAGGAGATTAATTATATTCTTATGTATTAACGATTAGTACCAAATATAATATATATTTATATATATATATAAATATAAATATATATATATATATATATATATATATATATATATTATATTTCCCCTAAATACAAAATATATATTACACGGTAAGAACAAATATCTATTAACAAATTGAGCTCTTTCAATTTATGAATATTAACAAATATTATTATTTATTAAATTAATAAATGATTAATTATAAATATATATTAAATATTATATACAACAAGAATAAAATCTATTGATCATATACATAAATTAAAATTAATAAAATTTTAATGTAATTTAAGCATAAAAATATTCATAATAATTATTTGAATCTATAAATATTTACAAAATAAAAATATTAACGAAATAATTTAAAATGTGAAGGGGTAATTACTCTACCAAATTTGTATTTTTTCTTTTCTAAAAATAAAATTTTAAATATTATTTTAATAATTATGTTATTCTATATGAATTTTTAATATATTTTTATTTTATAATTTTAATATAATACTTATATTTTAAAATTAAAAATTTATTCTCTAATTTTTTAACTTTTTTTTGTAAGAGTTATTTATTTTATAATTATAGTATAATATTTATATTTTAAAATATAGCAACTATTATTTATTATAAATAAAATTCAATCTGTTTTTTTGGCATTTTATTAGATTCTTTATTACTTATATGATCTTTTTAAATATATAATATGAATTTTTTAAGAGAAATTTTTTTTTTTATAAATATGCATTTTTCGAAATAAGAAAAAAAAAATAATTTTTTGACAGATATGAGTTACATTTGCCATCGGAAAACTTATTGTACCAAATTCGCTGAAACGGTAGAGTTGGTATACCATTTTTGCAATTTTCCCTGTAGGGTGGTTTCTGATGTGGCAGTAGCGGTTTTGCCACACAATTAAGAATCTTGCCACGTCAGATTACAGGTCAGATTTCCGGCGACTTTTATGGGCTTCGGCCAAAATTTGCATTATTTTGCAACTTTTTTCGAATTGTGGGCTAAATTTGTTGCCGGAAAAGATATTGTACCAAAATTGCAAAATGGCCGCAGTTGGTATACCATTTTTGCAATATTCCCTAACGGTAGTATTCGTTAGTAATATTGATTATTTGTACAAAGCTATACCAGATACATCTCATTACATGAGTACATCGACCTAAGTAAAATAAATGTCCCAAAATAATGCAACAACATGCTTCATGTACAATTTCAATTCTCTCATTCCTTTCCTCCCTAAAACTCAATGTTCAAACAATATTCTTTTCTAACAATTTCTGCCCCCATTACTGCCAATTCTCATTCCTAAATCTTGACCAATATTTGTACCATCACTCGAGCCTATTTCATGACTTACTTCCTCAGGACCATGCGTCTGTACCTCTTCAATAACATGTTCAACAGCAGGAGCATTAACAGTACCATTCTCTGCATGTTCATGTTCATGACTATCGCCTTCATCTTTAACTGAATGCCCATCAGTACTAGCATCATCAACCAAATTAACTCTTGAAGTCCTAAAACACAACAATTTGTGGATAAATTGGCCCATCTTACTAGTTAATATCCGTCCAATTGTTGTTTCGGAGCAAAATAGAGAAAATATTATTATTGATCCTATAATAAGGAAGAGGCCTGCAAAATCAAAGAAAGTAAGACTCGAGGTCTCCTGTGAGATTCTAGTGGAAAGTGGATCTTCGGAAGAGTATCCTGGTCCGAAATTTCTTTGTTCAATAGCAGTCATGTTCGAACCTTGCGTCACTTCGAGAATCGCCTTGGAGAAATGTGCAACCAAGGGAGAGCCAACAGGAAAAGCCTGAAGAAAATCGAAGCACATATTTAACTTTAAGACATCCAAATTTTCATTAAATATATGTCGTCTCATCTCACTTTGAGCATTGAGAATTAACCACAATTCAAAGATGGTTAACCAGATAATTAGGAAAAAGAAATCCACTTATGGGATGTTATTAATTGGTCCCGTATGGCAACATAATAAACTATGTACTATTTAATAATACTTGGACAACTGTTAATTGCCTCATACGCTAGTTAAAAGTTAATTAGTATGAGATCAAAAACTTACGAAGCCAAAACCACCGGCCTTGTATGTTGGCCCGACGATTTTGTATTGAGGATCGTATTTGCTGAGGAAAATCTTCATGTAAGGGATCTCGTCAAATATAGCATCTATTCCTCCATTGTTGCTTCCCAATGTCATGGCCTCATGATATTTCT
Organism: Lantana camara; assembly: GCA_037501455.1. Lineage (NCBI taxonomy): Eukaryota > Viridiplantae > Streptophyta > Magnoliopsida > Lamiales > Verbenaceae > Lantana > Lantana camara. The sequence goes on from CM074859.1 coordinate 16,161,947, forward strand.
CCACAGAGGGGTAGCTCTTCAACCTCGACTCACTAATATGTAGTTGTTTCATCAGAAATTCTTTCATAAATGAGCCTTCCTGACAACCAATGAAGTAACTATCTGAAAATGCGAACTTCAATTGATCCACTGTCAGAATTGCTGATAAGTTTGCCGTGTAGCTTTGCATTAGTATGAACGCCATGAACAGCCAAAAGACCAGCACAAGAAATGACCACTTATTTGAGACCATATTCCCTGTCCAAAAGAATTTCGAGTTAAAGACGAGTTTTTGGTACATAGTATACATGAATTTCGAGTTAATTGCATTTTCGGTCCAGAACATCACCTGTTTTTACTTAATTTTAATGTTATACTAATTGACTTTTGCAATTTATATTCCGTAAGTAGCCAACAGGGGCTGATCAAGTGGTTTGAGGGTTCTTTCTCGAAGGCAAGGTCCCGGGTTCGAATCCCTTGGGCCACTTAGGGTGTGTGTGTTAAAAAAAAAAAAAAAAATATTCCGTAAGTACATTTATTTGATTTTAAATATTTTCAATTTCCTATCTAATTAAATTGCAGAAGAGTACTACTTCTGTATTTCACATTCCATAAGTTGAAAATATGCACTTATGAAATATAATTCGTAAACAAAGAAAGAAAGAAAAGAAACATGTGATGTTATGATAACAAAAACTGCAACTAACTCCGAAATCTACCAAATACTATTGTTTTGATGAGAGAAAATTTGCAAAAGTTAGGAAATTTACTTTCAGGGAAAGCAAGAACTACCACCGGAGACAAATATACCATCCCAGGTTTATCTTTGTGTGTGTTTACAGAAGTTGCACCATTGCTAGCAACTCTGTGTTCCAATATCCTGACAACGATTCCCGTCAAAATGCAGGCCACAACTATTGCCAACCAAAGATCCCACCTCAAAGGCCTGATAAAGATCCACATGTCAAATGGCTTCTTATTTTTAACCACCAAAACAACTCCCGATTCAGTATAGGGCTGAGAAAAATCAATGTAGTCTGCTCTTGGAGCCCAAACCGTTGTATCTGCCACCACCATATCGTATCTCTAGTGGACAAGAAGAAACAGAAAGAAATAAGCCATGTGAAATTTTGGACAATCATGTCTTCCTTCGAAAAATATGCACTTTTTGTGATTGTTTCACTTTTAATATTGCTGAGTTAAGCCCTGCTTTTAACGGCTGAAATCATATTTTCGTGTAGGGAAAATTACATTGTACTACCCTGAGGTTTGCCATAATTACAAATAGGTCCCTATTCTTTGTGTAATTACATTGAAGTCCCTAAACTTTCACTTCTGTTTGAGGTCCATAACGGACGTTACTATTCCTTCAGGGTCAACGGTTGACCGCCCTGAAATACAGGGACTTATTTGTTATTGAGTAAACTATAGGGATCGTTTTGTTAGTAAATTCAAACCTCAAGGACCTATTTGTAATAATAATTTAATATTCAGGGTATTTAGGGCCGGTCAACCGTTGACCCTGACGGCACACTAACATCTGTTATGGATCTCAAACGAAAGTGAAAGTTTAGGGACTTCAATGTAATTACGCAAAGAATAGGGACCTATTTGTAATTATGACAAACCTCAGGGTAGAACAATGTAATTTTCCCTTTCGTGTATTATCGGTTAAAAGAGAAAAATGCGGAATTGGAACATTAAGTAATTTTTAATTGATTTTTTGGACAATAATTTGGTAAATTGCATTCCAGTGGTGCTAACTCTCAGTTTTGGGTGATTTTAGAACCAACCCACTTTTACTAACTCAACATCTAAAAGTAAGCTAACCTAAGGGCTTTCGCACATGAAATGAAGTTATTTTAATGTGTCAAGAAACTAACATACACAACATTCAGGTTAGAAATTTAGATGTGTTGAGGTTTATTCCGAAATTTCAAAAGATTTGGCGTTAGCATTATCATAATGTTATATAATTATTGTCTAAAAATCAAATTGGAATAAGTTAGTGTCCTAATTTTGAATTTTTTCTTTATCTTGATCTCAACAGCTAAATTTTCTGCAAACTGTTTTGAATCCATGCGACATGAAATTTTTAGGTGTCAAATCTGAAATAAATGAAAAGAAGGATATCAAATGATATTGAGATTTGAGCAGAATCAAACTTATATTATATAATCCTACTCTTTCATCACTGGCTACATGGACTGAGAAGTACCTTTGGAATCTCATGTAGCATTTGGTCATAGCTCCAATCAGGCTTTTCGGTATCATTATACTGATAAAATTTGTGATCAAGTGAGAAAGGTAGCAACTCCAAGGCAGCCAAGAAGATATCAATCGCAAATCCAGTTGCATTTGTAAGTTGTGTTTTAGGATCATAAAACACATCAACAAATTCCTTGAATCCATGCTTCCAAGGAACTCCAACTCTAAGAGTCCCACTTGTAGGAATTGCCCAACCCTTCGGTTTTGTTATAGAATCTCCCGGCCACATGACATTTTTCAGGTCTGTTGAAATCGAGTAACTTGTTTCACTAATCGGACTCAAATCTCTCACTATTCCATTTTTCGGCGTCCAAAACCCTATGGTTTTCTCTCCGGTTCCGACTATATTGAATATTTCGAACGCCGAAGGCTTCAGTTTCTCTCCAAACAATTCAAAATCCCCACTTAAGCCTCTAAATTTAGTGTTTTTCAATTCGTTGAGAAGTTTGGGACCCAATGCTGATATTCTCAAATTTGTGATCTCGTGTGTAGTCGCGCCCATTGAAGTCATATTTGCAGGCGCGATCTTCTCGAGTGCAGTTGCTAGTGCTGTTATAGCGTCGTATGCCCACAAACCATAAACATTTAATTCTATAATTGGGAACATAGGTTTCTTCATAACTGCATTTCTCTTCCATCTTTCTTGGAAACTGTCCAGGTCTTCCGAAGGGGGTATATAAGGCCTTATTCCGAGAACTCCTTCCATCGAATCACGGGTGATGGAATCCATGGAATTCATGAAAATGGATAAGCTATCGGTGACGAGCCATGCAGACCCCGCGTTCATAGCTCCAGCCCTTTTCGCGAGGGTGAAGAGACGAAAACCTAAGTTAGGGTTCATGTGCACCAAGAAAACCCTGGTTTGCTTTGTTTCCAACGTTTTGAGTTGTTTCAAGATATGACTGTTGTCAGCTGAAATGGGGATGGAAATCATATAGGATAGTCGAACTTCAGCATCTTGGAATGCTTTGTTCAAATGGGAAATGAACTGATTGCCGTAATCCGAGTCTTCATGCAAAACAGCAACCTCAGGCCATCCAAATCCCTGGCAAAGGGCTGCAAAGGCTTGTGCTTGAACAGCATCGTCCGATGTTGTCCTGACGAAGTAAGGGATTTCTGTATGTGATAAAGATGAAGTTTTTGAAGTGAATGAGACAATTGGCACATGTAGTTGTTGTCCCATTTCTGCTAAGAATGTTTCTTCTGTTGGTCCTTGTGGCCCGATGATCCCCTGCACATGTTCGTGCTCCAGTAACTCGATAGCTGCATAATAATTGGAACTTAAATTTGATGGATAGATGCTATTTTTTATGTAATTCTATATTATAAACGTAATATGTATAACAAAGGGTTTCATATCAACATCTCACACGGGATTGTCTAATTACAAATAATACTCGTTTAGATAAAATATTACAAGCTCTATCCTTATGACTTTTAAAAATTACAAATCACACAATTTCTTTAGGTTTTAGGTCCATTAATAAGTGTGGAGTTTGTAATATTTTTATTTAAGTGGGTATGAGTTTTAATAGACAATTTCATAGGAGTGTAGATGTAAAATACCCTATACAGTATTATAGAATAACTAATGGTGAGATAATTGAATCTTTGGTCTCATTAAGTTATGTACTTCCATAATAAGTTAATTTTTACAATTTACATTTAATAATTGGATTTGTTTTACTGTTTCGGGACAGTTTCAAGTTCCATACTAGATGTAAATTGCAGAAGTTTTCATAATGAATTTCACAATTTATTTTTCACTAGTAAATCTCACACACCATATACATGTGTAAAGAAATATCGATCAATTATTATTTAGATATATTAAATTGAATTCTTTATATTAATATATTTTATAATTATTTTTAATATAATTACTAAATTATAATAAATAATATGATAATGCCATATTAATGGAAAAATAAAATAAAAATTATAAAAGTTGAGAAAAAATGGTAAAAAGAAGATGGAAAATATTATTATAAATTAAAGTGGAATGAGAACAAATATTAATAAATAATCATTTGTTTTAATGCTAAAAATAGATAAATAAATAAAAAAGAATAGAATTCAAGAGTTCGAAAGACTATAATGTAATAGTCTCGATAATTAAACTAAAATATAAGAATATCGAGGGAAAAAATATTGTTGTTATGTTTATATTTCAATGATGATTGCGCACGTCTATTTCTGTGTTTTAAGATATTGTTTTTTTATATTAATTTCGATGATTTAATGACAAAATCGTCTATATAAAAGACAAAATTTTAATTTTTTATTCGACCGTATACACAATAGAACGTGACTTTTTGTTTCTTTTTTACAGAATAGAATGTGATTTTTTTTTTTAAGTAAAAATATCACGTTCTATTCAAAAGTTATTTCCAATAACTTTTGAATAGAACGTGATATTCAAAAGTTCATATAGTAGCTGGTGTAAATATGCATATATCTGCTGTTCTATAACACAAAGCAGAACTGCAAAACACACGTGGTCATACGAGATACATATATATTAAATTATATTTAAAAATGAAAAATTCTAGCTGAAAATGATCTGGCTCAACTAGATTAATTATATAAATAAATATATTATATTCATTATTTAATTAGATTTTTTTTAAAAATTTTACATCAATCACATAAGAAGTGTTTTTTATTCATTATATTGGTTTTAGGAAACCAATTTCAAGCTAAAATTATCCTTTAAAATCTATTAATATCAGTTGTAACAAGACGAGTTGTATGTAGGGGGATGGGGTGGCCTATTAAAGGAAAAAAAAAAGTTAAATTAGTTTAAGTATTAAAAAAGAAAATTATATTTTCAGTCATACGTAACATGCATCTTCGTATTAAATGCTGATCATCATGCAACTTCAAATTTATACTATTTTAATCTCATATAAAACCAATACAATATTTCAAAAGCAATAAACATGATGAGAGAGTTAAACATGGAAAAGATATGAAATTTTTGTGCCCAGAAAACATTAATCTGCAAAAATAAACAAGCTCTACATTAAGTCAATGAAATTACCTGCTAAGTTCACATTGAACACTGTATCAGCATTCTTGGTTTGCAGATGCAACCTCGTACTATAGTTAGAATTTGCAGCATAGAAATCTGAAACCCCCATATTCATGCATAAGTCCACCATCCAGCCCAACGGTGAGTTTAGATCTAGAACTACACCAATAGGAACGACAACTAAAGATTTCGATTCCTCAAAACTTTTTCGGTTAGTATTTTCATCAACGGTGGTCGAGCGACAAGAATGAATGACGAAGAAGAAGATGAGAACATGGAGGACGAAGAAATTGGAGCCTTTCATATTCTTTAAAATGAAGTTCATTAGTTTGCCAGAATATTCAAATCTTGGTGCAATTAATATGTCAGTTTTATAGGCCAGAAGGTGGAATTCTGTCGATAATAACGGACTCAATTGTCCAACATGAGAGAAGAATATTTTACTAGGTTATGGACATTTACAAGAAAGGACTTCGTTGAATCTTAGCTACTAAGTCGTCCTGAATTTAATTTGATTATTACAAGTTTGGCTTATTACACATAAATCCAAAATTTGACATTAATAGCTGACAAAGACTTTCGAAACTTCATGGAAATGCTTACGGGTACTTCGAATCTCGATTAAGTAATTAATTAATGAGAAATACTTTTTGCGTACATCACAAGTTCATTTGTACATATATTTTAACTCTCACTTGGTCAAATGAGATGAGGTGTTAAAAAAAAAATGAGATGAGGTGTTAACTCAGGTAAATAATATACATTTTTTTTATTAGCAACATTTTTTCTGAGTAATTAATTAGAAGGGAAATATTTGTTTTAACAAAAAAAATACATATTGATTAAAAATGTCGTATTAACGTGAACATGTTGATGACATATGTCACAAAACTGCAGCTACAAATAAATTGGAATGTACATTATTTATTTTAGAAACAAATAAAAAATTCCTTACAAACATAAAGTTAGATGTAAACTGTAAAGCCTATCGAATTTTCATAAAAGCAAAAACAAATCCATAATATACACTCAGTTAATAAGTATTTAAATTACCACCAATTAGTATACCTTAGCATCAATTCGGCACTATACTAATTTAATCAGATATTTTATATTCGAATCCCTGGATAAGCAGCTACCATCGATAGTAAGAGTTTTATATTTTAATGGTTCGATCCATATAAATGGACTATTGAAACAAAAAAAAATAAATAAAGAGTCTTTAAATTTAAAAAAATAACGATAACACCTAATTATAGTCTATTATATATAATATATTCTTGTGATACTCGATCTTTCGGGTGAAAAAATGAATAGTTGATTGTTTATTGAGTTTTAAGTTTTGTTTTTTTTTTAATCAGAAATTAAGAGTGAGAGGAGAGAGTCCACAGTGACTTTAGAGAAAATTCATTTTAATACCAAAGAGTAAAGGTTGCTCATAAAGGCAAAAAATTATAAAATCTTCGATGGTACAAAAATAAAAACTCACAAATTTTTTATTTACGCGTGCAAGAGCGTGCGAGAATTATTATTTATATTAATTATTATTATTGCAGAAAAGTTTTCTTTGAGTATGGAGACACTTGAAAGACTAATAGATTATTTTGCCTACTTCTAAATAATTGCAATACTAACCCTAGATATAAACTTCCATCCTTTATGTATTAGGTGCAGATGAATCTTTTCCCTAGATTCTTAATCAATGACATGATTTCATAAAGCTCAAAATCAGAACAGTTTCACAAAATTCACAACCAGAATAGTTCGTAACGTTGACTTTTCATAGTCAGTCATGGATATTCACCAAAGTCGTCATTACTTGAAAAAGGAGGAACAAAGTCACCATATCTTTTAACGTGTTATTAATTATGTATTTTTTATATCTCATCGTCGATCCGATCATTAAAATATAAAATTTTAACTAACAATGATAATTATATATTTAAAAACTAAAACATAAAACATCCACTATTAATAATAATTATACACCAAAAACTATACGAAACATTTAATTAAATTAGTATAATACTAACCGTTAAGATACACAGTCGTTGATATCCTTTAGTTTTGTCAACAAATAAAAAATTAGTGGCCGACATCCTTTGATTTGATCAAGTAATTTAATTTATTCCGCTTTTAATTTTCGGAATTATTTATCATTGCTTAAAATGTAAAAAAAAAATAATGATAGCAATAAAATTGTATGATACTTCACTTGTCCTTAAAAAATAATGACAAGAGAAGTCAGTATCCTCTGATCATTACGTGTGTTTAGTAACATATATTATTATATGTCTGCAGAAGTTGTTTGAAGTTTCGAACATCTGTTTTGGTAAATGTCCAGGCAATGTCAAGCGAGAACTCGTAGGTTGAATTTTCTGTTAGAGTAGTGTTCTGGGAAAGCCAAAATAGTTTAGTTTTTTTTTTTTATTAAATTACTTTTATTAGCAGTAATTTAAGACATTAATAAAATAATAAAAGTAACGTTTCATAGTTGTTTTAATTTTATGTGGCAAATTCATCATATCTCATTCAAGTTTATTAATTGTATATTATAACTGTTTGTGTATGGATAAAACCCTAAGGTCATATTGAGCTACGGGACTTGACCTCGCATAGGGATGGAGGTTATGGAATAAGTCTCTATGGCTTGACCTAAACCAACTCCAAGTTGAAGAGTCTAATAAGCATGAAGATGTTGACTTGACTCGTTTGAGACTTGCTCATATGATGTGCCTTTGAGAAATGTTACTTTGTTTCATAAGTATTGAATGTGGAGACATTCACATGCATATGGGGGTGCTTGTTAGGGAATATATACACTGAGGATCCCGACAAGAACACCTCAATGGGGTAAGGCTTTTACGCCTTAATGATGAGGTTGGTTCCCTAGTTATGCTAGTGTCTAAATGGTCCTTAGATTTGAGGCTCCATTGATGTTCTGTTCATGACAAGGGCAATGTTTGATATGCGCCTAGAGGTTCCATGAATCTCGCTATGGCTGTATATGTTGGCATTCTCCGAATCATGTATGGGGGCATATGAGACACCAACATAGAATCTATTGCTCGTCTAGAAGAACGAGTGAATCACCCATGAATTCTATTGTAGCACATTCCACTAAATCCTTACGTAAGGTAGTGAAATTTAAATTAGGAAATGGGTTTCCTAGAGCATTAGATCCAATGGAATTGCTATTAGAATTAATTCATAGCATTAGGACTACTAGGGTTCTATCATTCTCACGCCCTAGGTCCTAATCAGGGATTAGGTGATGGAAAAATCTTATCTCACGGTATCCATGAGATTGAAAGGTTCACAACATAATCTTCACGTATTGGATTGGTGGTCATGAGCTTGTCATTAGACATCGATCATGATCTGTAGGTAATGATTAATTAAAAGGGGTTTTAATTAAACAGTGATTAATTAAATCAATAAGATAAATGATTATCTAAACTACTACATTAAGAACGTACGGGTCTATTGCTATTCATTGGTGAACCAGAGGGGTCACACAATGACTCGACTTGAACAACGTGATTATCTAAAGATCAATAGAGATTGATCGATAAATTAAAAGAGTTTAATTTATAATATGAGAGTAATTAATTAATAATGGTATTAATTAATTTATACTTAATTGTTAAGCTACTGAGAATAGATGTTAAAGAGTTAACATTAATTTAAATAAGTGTATTTAAATTAAATTGGGTTTGAAATTTAATTAAGAGTAATTAATTCTTAAGTCCACCAATATAATTAGATATTGGACTTGGGATTTAATTAACGTAATTAAATTAAGTCCACTAATTAAAATGAATGTTGGGTTTTTAGTTTAATTAGTAGTAATTAAATTAAAACTCATGACTAGTTCATAGGGTTTTTGACCTAAGGTTAAGCAGATTTGTGAGAAAAAATAAGAACATATATCCTTCTATTGTAAAATAAGAATATTGTTCTATTGTTCTCTTTTTTGCTTTCTCTCCAATACTTTCCTTTTGTCTCTTGACTCATCTCTCAATACTGTATTGAGAATACTATGGATAATCAATATCCAATTAGTGTGCTAATGTGATAATTGAATAGTTGTTCAATTATGGATGATTGACTACCTTAGGAAATTTCTTGTGGAGTTCTTGCGGGCAGATCGGATAGGAGGAGACCGGATAGGTTTTGGAAAACTTTTTTATCCATAGAAAGCGAGAGAAGTATTTGGATCTTACTTCTTTCGTTTAAATCATAAATCTTAAATCAAAGGCTAATCTTATTTGGACTTCCGATAAAATTGTTTTTATAATCCAAAAAAATTTTAATTTTCGCTGTGTTGGGGTTGACGAATTCCAACAATGGTATCAGATTCATACTTTGATTGATTTATGATTTTAATTCCTTGTATTAATTTGATTAATATATTGATGCGTGTCGTACTTGTTTTAATTTGATATTTGTCTGGGCAAAGTTTTAAAATTTGAAGAAAAATTCTTGTTTTAAAACTTATATCAAAATTATGAGATTTTTGAAAATTGAGAAAACGGTTTTTCATGATTCATAAAATTATAATTTATATTTATATTTTATTTTAAAATGGTTTTAGAATTTTTTTTTTTTTTTTTAAAAAAAAGAAAAATTTGGGACTGCACAGTGCTTTTGTGAAGGTTAGCTACCGGATTCAGGGCATTATGATGCTGCACTGTACTGCTTTCTGTGAAGGTTAGCTGCCAGATTTAGGGCGAAGCCCATTTGCGAACCAAGACTGGGCCAGCCCAGGCCCACTTTAACATTTTCTGCAAAATGAATGGCCTGGGTTTCGAACCCAAGACCTCATGTAGATGAGAGGAGCACCCTTTACGACTGAGATACTAATCTTGGGCCGCGTTTACTTTTAATGTCATGTTAATCCATGATATGTTCATATGTGTTTGTGATAATTGACAATCTCTCGTTTACCTTTCATGTTTTTTGCCTTGTTTTTACTTGGGTTAAGTGTTGATTTTTTATTTACTTTTTCAGTTGTTTACTCATATTTATGGAAAATTCCTTAAACACCCCTCATTATTTTTTTAATTATTATTTTAGGTTATTTTTCTTTTTAATTTAATAAAGGAAATAAATGATAAAGTTTAAAATTTGTTCACTTGTAAAATAAAGAAGAAAGAAAAAGGATATATGGGATTTCAAAATTTCAATCACAATCTCCATTAACTGCACCTTTTCTGCCACCATTCTCGCCACCCAAAAGCCAGTCTCTACCACCCAGGAGTATCTCTCTTCTTTAATCTTCTCAAACACACAAAACTCAAAAAAGAACTAATTAATTTCTAATATAAAAAATCCTAATTTTCACAAATAAAAACTCCATCAAAGTTGTACATAATCAAATTAGTGGCACGGTTAAGTATTCCAAATTCAGATCTGTGGTTGTGGGGTGTAGATTTAATTTTTTGGTGGTGGTGGTGGAGTTCCGATCTGATCGTTGTGGCAGCGGATTTGAAGGGGGGTGTTAGAGGTGGATGTGGGGGAGATGGACCTTAGAGCGGTGATGGTGCTTGAAGCAGCGGTGGTGACATGAACTATGACGGCGGCGGTGGTAGGGATGCAGCCGCAACTCCAGTCCAGCGGCGACAAAGGTTGGTGGCATGAATTGATGATAGAGAGAGAAAAATATAGTTCCATTGGAATGAAAAAATTTGCAAATAATTTGGTGGTGGGGAATTATTGATCTTCAATGGCAAATCATGGTAAATATACAGAATTTTTGGATAGAAAAATAAATTTCCAAGTGATGTCAAAATTTATGATTCTATCACACGCCTCATTGGCATGTGATAAGTCACATGGCCAAACACAAAGAACCTACATGCCGTGCCTTTTCCCACATGCCATAGCACTTACAAAGTAAATGCACGATAATCCATCTGATAAATCACTAACATGGCTTAACTCAAAAGGTAAATGCGACCTTGGTTGTCATTCCACGGTACAATTTTTTCTTGACCGATAAACCTGTACAGTCACTTATTAACAATCCCGAACGAAATTTGAGTTGTCCAACAAAATTACATTATTATAGGCGAGAAATATAATAGTTGTGGCCAAAAAGAAAAAAAGAAAAAAGAAACAGAAAAATATCATTAAGAAAAAGATTTTATTTTTGACAACCAAATCCCTCAAAGGGGAATATTATAGCATATCATGAGGAACAATAAGAAAATTACAAGAAGCAACAACATAAAAATAACGCAGGCCGAAGCCGCAATTTCAACAGATTTGTGAGCTATCATATTAGCATCACATTTAATAAAAGAAAAGAACTCTTTGGAGATTGTTCCTTTTAAGTGGATCTCGATCTGATTCGACTGAAGTTCCACAGCCGCTTTTTCTTCTGATTGAGAACAGATAGCTTGGTCTATAGCAGAGAACTCGGCCAAAATTTTTTCCAGATAAACACAGAAAAAGATAAAGCAAAACTTCCATAACGGAAGGGACAAAACTTCCATATGGAAGAGATAAACCTTCCATACGGAAGAAATGAAAGAAAACATAGCGAAAAGAAAAAAAACAGATAACGAAATCGTCTGTGTACCAAAGTAATCCGCTAAATTTGGGAAGAAGCCAGTAGATCTAGAAGAATAGCGATGAAACTTACGGTAGATCCGCGAGAGTTGCAACAGATCTGGGCAGATTTCGACGGAACAAATCTGAGGAGGTGATGATGGAGTAAAATTGAGTAAAATAGAATATAGATTTGGGCCGATCCGACGGTGGAACTGTATTCTCCACCGCCGGATCGAAGTTGCGGTCTCGTGCGTGCCTCTCTTTTTCTCCTCCGTGAAAGAAACCAAATAAATTATTAGTTAGATAAAGTTAGTTTTAATTGAGCAATGATTGGGTTGAATGACATGGGCTACAAATTACAAATATTCGGGCCAATTGTGGGATTATTTAACCCAGCTCCAAAACCAATCACGGATGGGCTTGTCAACCCACTTTATTAGAATATAACCAAGGCCCAAGTTAAGTTAGGGTATGATCAGAAAGAGAATGAGATCAAGACAAGAGGAGGCTCAGGATCAAGACACTATTCGCTATTTATTAGCTCAGTCATTGGGGAAGGTAATTAGTCCAAATTTTCTATTATTAAATTTCTTGCATTACAATCTTTCTTGATATAGTGACCTGACAGGTTTACGACGGAAACACTTTCAGCGGGTTCTTCTTACGAAGTGTTCTGGTATTTGTTGAACAACTAGGAGATCAAATATCATTAATAGTAGAGTTACTAATGGTATAAGAAGGATATGATAAGGTCATATAGGAATGTGCAGAGATATTTCACTTTCATATTATAAGAAGAGCACATAAGACTAGAAAACCATGAAATGATTACCATCGCTGAATTCTACTATCAATAAAAGTCCAAATATGACTTTACAAAAGAGTTGTTGGGTCTGAGCCCAGCCCAAACATAAGGCCTGATTATAAGCTTCTACAATATAGATATACTAGTTGAACCATGAGTGTATAATTTAGTTGTTCGGTACTATGTTAGTTTAATTAGAAGTTTCATCTTCATGTCATCGGGTAAATAGCTACCATTGGTAGAAATTTTTTTATACCTTATCAGTTCGATTATGTATATATACTAATTGATTTTTTTTTTTTAGAAAAAATTAATATTGATTCTCCAACTATCAAGTAAGAAATTTTATTCTATTTTTTAAAAGACTATAAAGTAACAATTAGTTGTCATGTTATAACGTCCTTCATCCAATATTATAGCTTCAATTTTTTACTCACAAAAATAGGGCTTTGGATTGGGAAAATTCTTGCATCGTATGCACTGGGTGTGGGCCTGGTGCATATGCCACCCATTTTTTTTAATGGAAAAAGAATAATTTTTTTCATTTTTTTTTTTTTTTGAAAAAACAAAGGGGGTATATGCACCGGAACTCACATCCGATGTATACAAGAATTTCGCGTTGGATTGAGTTTATAAGAACATCTACACAGTGCTAGACAATCGACGGGCTTTTTTTTTAAAAAAAACGAGCTTGCAAGATCTTAGAAAAAGCTCTTAGAAGCTTATAAGCTAGCTCCTTCAGCACAATCATATTTATCCAAACAGTCTGAGAATTTATTTTGATACACAACAAAACCTAATTAGGTTAATTGTCCCGGAAAAACTGTGAATGTCACACCATGAACCCCACAGGTCTACTGGACGTGAGAGCAAGTCTCCAAACCTCCGACTGTAACTTGAAATTCGATCTAATCACTATCCAAAAGAGTTATTCGTTAGTTACACTTCGACTCTTCATACTTATACGAATTTCTTATATTTTTGCGACATGGGATAGATCCACCATAGTGAAATCGAAAGAGATGTAGTTTCCATTGAGCTAGATAAAGTGGTAGCATGCAGTGGGAATGATAGCAACATAACAGGTGAGGGTGATTAATTAATCGATCCAGGGTGTAGGAAGACAGAAAATGGATGGGAGGAGCCAGCAGCCAAGGTGTGTGTGTGGGACATTATTCACTTCTTCACATTGTTACAGTCCTTTCAATTGGGCTACAAAATATTCAAGTGTCGTGGCCCTAGGAAGCAACTGTTTTTGGCCTCTTCCTATTTGTTCATACACTCTAATCATGCACGTGGACTGACTCAGACTCCATAATATATATGCATACAATTTTAAGCATTTCTCAGTTGTGTGCACGTAATTAATCACAAGCTGCGGTGCTGGTGCAGCAAGAGTTTTACTGGGAGCGAAATTAATAAAAGGGAATATTGCAAAAATGGTATACCAACTGCGGCCATTTTGCAGTTTTGGTATAATATTTTTTTCGGCAACAAATTTAGCCCACAACTCGAAAAAAGTTGCAAAATAATCCAAATTTTGGTCGAAGCCCATAAAAGTGGTCGGAAATCTGACCTGTAATCTGACGTGGCAAGATTCTTAATTGTGTAGCAAAACCGCTACTGTCACATCAGAAATCACCCTATAGGAAAAATTGAAAAAATGGTATACCAACTCTACCGTTTCAACGAATTTGGTACAAAAAGTTTTCCGGTGGCAATTGTAACTCATATCTGTCAAAAAGTTATTATTTTTTTCTTATTTTGAAAAATGCATATTTATAAAAAAAAAAATTCTCTTAAAAAATTCATATTATATATTTAAAAAAATCATATAAGTAATAAAGAATCTAATAAAATGCCAACAAAATGGATTGAATTTTATTTATAATAAATAATAATTGCTGTATTTTAAAATATAAATATTATACTATAATTATAAAATAAATAACTCTTACGAAAAAAAATAAAAAATGAAAGAATAAATTGTTAATTTTAAAATATAAGTATTATATTAAAATTATAAAATAAAAATATATTAAAAATTCATATAGAATAACATAATTATTAAAATAATATTTAAAAATTTATTTTTAGAAAAGGAAAAATACAAGTTTGGTAGAGTAATTATCCCTCCACATTTTAAATTATTTCGTTAATATTTTTATTTTGTAAATATTTATAGATTCAATGAATTATTATGAATATTTTGTAAAACTTATTGTACCAAATTCGCTGAAACGGTAGAGTTGGTATACCATTTTTGTAATTTTTCCTGTACGGTGGTTTCTGATGTGACAGTAGCGGTTTTGCCATACAATTAAGAATCTTGCCACATCAGATTACAAGTCAAATTTTAGGTGACTTTTATGGGCTCCAGCCAAAATTTGCATTATTTTACAACTTTTTTCGAGTTGTGGGCTAAATTTGTTGCCGGAAAAGATATTGTACCATAACTACAAAATGGCTACAGTTGGTATACCATTTTTGCAATATTCCCATTAATAAAATATATAGATAATTATGAATACCCTTTTGACTTTTGAGTTTAATTTAATTAAGACACTCTTATTGTGTGTGTGTGTGTGTTTTTTCCCCCCGGAATGCGCCCCTTCATCATATCAATATCATAAGACACTCTTCTAGCTGATATATGATGTACGGATTCGGACACGGCGATCCGGACATGACATGATACGAATGCGGCGGTACGGATTCTTTCTTGAATTTTTCACGTGAGGAGTGTCAGACGGGTTCTAAAACGAACGTCCGACATGACAAGATACTAAAGGACAAAACGATATTTTTATAAATGTTCATACATCATAGGCTGAGATATTATGAAAAACAGGTGCTGAAGTTTGATAAACAGTTACGAAAATCACCATGTTCATATATTTATTTTAATTTTTTAGTTATGAGGTTTTGATTTGTTTCATAATTCAATTAAATCTTAGGAGGTTAAGCGTAATAATCACTCAATAAAACACAAATTCTAAAAATTTTGAAAGGGGAAAAACATAAGCAATTTCAATTTTTGAAAATCATTTTAATGTTTTACTTTAAAATATAATAAATATAAGGGGAGAATTACAACTGACTATCCTGCATTTAGGCCTAATTATAATGCAATCCATCATTGTCGGGAAATTACATTTTAGTCCCTAAATTTGAGAACCATTTGTGATCCTTAGGGTTCCGTTATGTCATTCCAAAAATGCCCTTGATTTATTGTTAAATTCATAATTTGTAGGGATCGTTTTATTTATATTTGTAAACTCTAGGGATGATTTTGTAATTTTGGTCATATATTCAATGTAACACTCATAAAACCGTCAGGTGCATGAGTGTACTTTTACAAATTCCGTTAAGGGACCTCAGACCAAACAAGATTTGTAGGAACTAAAATATAATTTTTTGATAATGATGGACAGCGTTGTAATTAGGTCTAAATGCAAGATAGTCAAATGTAATTCTCCCTATATATAAATGGAGTAAGAAAGTGAAAGAGCAACAAGCCTCCACCCCCATAGTGCTTCTATTCTTTTAGCATTATAAGAAACGATTTAAGTTGTTGCATACATATTGGATTCAAATTCATAATGAAAATAGAAAAGAAAGTTACAAGTTCTTTATTCATAATTTTTTCGGAGTAGATTCGTCAATTAGCTGGCTATATATGTCAATTTTGATCCTGTATTTATACTTGTGTTTTTGCCCGTCATTCTTGTCTCTTCACATTTGGTCTTGTTCATATCATTGTTCTTTTCACTTTTGGTCGTTTGGCTAATTAAAGTTAAAAGAACTTGACATAAAATATATATCTCAGTGAAAATAACGTGGTAGCCAAAAACGATCAAAATCGAGGGAAAATAAAATGACATTTTATCTATAATATAATTAAGGGATAATTACGGACAGCCCCCTGAAGTTTGACAATATTACAGAATACCCCCTAAGGTTTGAGAAATTACGAACTCCTCCTGACCTTTACACTCTCTCACAAATTTCACATGCTGTTAATTACACAGTTAAATTCAAATTTAAATTCCAGAAATACCCTTATGGGGTATATTGTAATTTTACCTAGAGTTTAATGATATAATTGTAATATTAGTTAATTTTGAATTTTTTATATTTAAAAAGTTATTTAATTTAATATTTTATAATTTATCTATAAATATAAATTGAATTATATATTTCATGCATAAAAAATTTATAACTTAGTTTTCAATATATTTTGTACAAGTCCATTTAAAGTTAATTTAAAATTAGGGGGGGCTCGTTAATGACCCTACGGCTCTCTGCCGGTTCCTTAAAAAAAAAAGTTAATTTAAAATAATTTATTTGCAATTATAACAAATCTTCTCTCAAAATAAAAATTCATATAAAAAACCCCGCACAAACATCAACTTATGTATTGTTAATTTTTTTTCCTCAAAATTGAAAATCATAACAAACATACTAATACCAACAAATGCATTAATAAATTCACATAAGTATCCGTCAGAGTCATTTAAACAA
Source organism: Lantana camara (assembly GCA_037501455.1). Taxonomy (NCBI): domain Eukaryota; kingdom Viridiplantae; phylum Streptophyta; class Magnoliopsida; order Lamiales; family Verbenaceae; genus Lantana; species Lantana camara. The sequence continues at coordinate 16,179,115 of CM074859.1, forward strand.
TTATTTCAAAAATCGAACATGCATGGTTAATATCTACAGAAAATATTAGGCATCCATAAACTTTAGGTATGAAATTAGCCTATATTAAAAATATTAAAATATCATTGAGTAACATTTATTGAAAAAAAAATGCTAGGTAGACACAAAACTCAATTACTTACATCAAAACCCCCTAACAATTTCAATCCTTGCATTAAACCCCTTTTGCTCTTTATTACATATAACCCCCCTGAGTTTCAACATATCAGGGGTAAAATAGTAAATTTTACATATTCCGTTAAATTTAACAGAGGAGATAACGGTCCAGGGGGAGTTCATAATTTCTCAAACCTCAGGGGGTAATCTATAATATTGTCAAACATCAGGGCCTGCCCGTAATTATCCCTATAATTAATATGTTTCCCTATAATGTTGGGCTGTCAAAAGATTCAATTCGGGATCTGTATGTATAATGCATGTAAATACATAGAAAAGTTATTCTGAGTAGTTGTTCTCAGCATGATGTATAAAGAGGGAATAACTGGCCAGGACCACAAATACATTTTGTTTCCCCTGTTTCTTATCTTATCAGATAGCCTCCAAATGTGTGTGTGTGTATCAGAGATAGACCTTAGTAAGAAATATCATCTTTGCAATGGAATCTTGCAAAGGATTGCCCACAAAAATGGGGGTTTGCAATGGATTTGCGATGGATGGTTGCCCGTTGCAAAGGTGGCAACGGTATCACTTTCTCGTTATACATTCATGCGGATAGCATCCATTGCAAAAACTAATTTTTCTAGCAGTGAGAGAGAGGGAAAGAACAATGTTTTGCTCGTACTATGTAATTCTATATATTTTTTTATTTTTTATTTTTTGATATTACCCACACTGCTAGTCCGAACTAAGTTTTAAATAGCAAGCTTTCGATGTCAGTCCGAATTGGGAATAAGCCACCATTCAAAGTTAGTCTTAATCTTATTAGGTATGTGATGGTTGACTTAATTGTCGTGTCTTGGAATGGGGGGGGGGGGGGGGGGGGGGGGGAATCGGAGACGAGCCGTGGAGTTTTTACCGAGGCTTCCTCCTAACTTAACTGCTAGCTTTGTTGTCGTAGGAGTGTTGGTTTTAAACTCGTCCTTGAATGGGACTATTTGGTGTTTTTCGAAAGGCACGAGGTTGTTTATGCCTCGGTCACTTATTTCGCGGGCATTTTTGTATGTTCGCCTTACTTGATGCCTGACTTGGATGTTTGTATCTCTTGTTTTCTTAGTTATATATAATGTGAGGGCCTCGATAATCTTCCCACAGTCTGCACCGATTCTTTTGGGGAAAAAAAAATTCTACATTTTTTTGTTCATGTGAATTTCCTTTCTCTTTTTAGAAGAATTTTTTTTTTTTTTTTCTTTAAAGTTTAAATTCAACTTCTTATGACTAATTTGATGTAGCCAAATCAAAATTATATTGAATAGTATTTTTCTAAAGTGCAAATGAGCAAATCTATGAGTCTAATTACAAGCCTTGAATTATAAGAAAATGAGATTTGCCAAAAGTGTCCTAATTTTAGGAACATAACAATGGAGGAGGAGCTACATAATTCACGAATATAGATATAATGATATGAACACGATATAATATAAATATGAAGATATAAAAAAATTTAAAATTTTAACGTGAAAAGTATTTGACATGATGTTTGATATGACTCGACACAACATCATAAAGTAATATTTTTAAAATTAATAATACATTAAAGAGTAGGAGGAACAAAAGAATATGCTTTATGGATAAAGGCTAAAGCTAGCTGAAGTCACATATTTTACAATTTTTGTGCATTTAAAGTTACAATTTTCTAAGGCAAATAGCAAAAGTACGAATTTGTACTAAATTGTAATCATTTAAAGTCAGCATAAAACAATATGCTAAACAAAATGTTTATTATATAATTGTGGTGTCAGTATTAAGATTTTTTTGACTCAAATCTTTTTAGATGGAATTTGACGCGAATTATTATCTTAAAAAATGAATTTCGAACCAATTTTTGTTGATCGCATCAGTGTCACATGTTTGTTATACTTAAATGAATTTTGAACCAATTTCTGTTAATCGCATCAGTGTCACATGTTTGTTATACTTATAAACTAGTATATATCCAGTGCTATGCACGATTTTAATATATAGTCTAACGAAAGGACCAATGATTGACCCAGTAAACGAATATTGTCCCCTTTTGTTGATCGCATCAATGTCACATGTTTGTTATACTTATAAACTAGTATATATCCTATACTATGCACGGTTTTAATATATAGTCTAACGAAAGGACCAATGCTCGACCCAGTAAACGAATATTGTCCCTTTTGCTATCCATAAAACGGGATAGCCTTAGGGTTTTGTTCCCACGAGATGGAATTTAAGCCCACAAGCGCCCACCCACGCAGAACGCGTCCACAAGGAAAGGTTTCCACCCCCGATTATAAGACAGACTTCGTTCTCCTTTCCAACCGATGTGAGATATTACATATAGTATGTAATTTATAATATTAAATATGATTATAATAAACTATAATAGTTTAATATAAATTTATTGAGCTTGAAGGATAAAAAATAATCTATGCATACATGTTTTAGTAAAAAAGAATATATGAATTACTTTTACATCGAATTTTTATTATGTTAATATGCTTAGGTTTAAATTATATTAACTTAAAATTTTCTTATTATCATTGTTTACGTTTTCATTGAGTCTTTATTTTAAATAGTTACATAAAAAATATATAATTTTCATCAATTTTTAAATAATAATAATATGTTTATATAGAATTCTCACTAATCAAATTTTATAAAGAGATAACAAAATGAATGATAATAGGAAATATTAATTAATTAAGTAAAAAATATATAGAAAAGAAAAAATAAATCATTTACGTGAATGCCAATAAATCTCTTTATTATATTTAATCCCGATAGACAATATCCATATTAATACCCCCCCCCCCCCCCTTCTCTCTCTCTCTCTATATTAATTTCACAAAAACAATATTTTATGCACAAATATAAATAACTAATAGAAATGAATGCATAATTATTATTTAATAGTATATCAATATTAAATAAATATATGTTATCAGTTAACTGTATAAATTATTTTTTAATAAACTAAATGAAAAATAAATGAAAATAGAGAAATGAAGATAAAAATACCACATTACAAAGGAAAATAAAATTTTAAAAATTGTTTAAATTATAAATAATTTTAACAAAATTAAAAAAAGACAATGCAATAATTCTTAAGAATTGTGTAAGAAATAAAATTTGTTAATAAATTAAAAAAAAGTAGAAACTAAAAGTTATTGTAATTGAAAAATGATATTAAGAATTAAAATAATTTAAAATATGATAATTCAAATAAAAGTAAAATAAATTATTTATATTCATCAAATTGAAGAAAAAATTACTATTTAAATAAAAATTACTAAAACATAAAAAAAATTAAAAAAAATATTTTACAGAAGATTTACAAATCAAAAAATCAAACAAAGCATGCATAAAGAAATAATGAATAACTGAAATAAATATAAAAATTATGTTTACAATAAACGAAATATGAAGAATAAGTGAAAGAATCAAAAATTAAAAATTAAAAAAAATCACATTGCCAAGAAAATAACATTCTGGTATTATAAATTATTTCAATTTTAATAAACAATGCATAATTTTAAGGAAATATACAAAGAAACAAATAAGTTAATAAATTAAAATTATAAGATATATTGGAACTTTAAAAAAATGTAGAAACTGAAAATTAATGTTACTAAGAATTAAAAATATTTAAAGTATGACCACTCAAATAAAAATAAAATGAATTATTTAAATTCATCAAATTTAATATTTTTTTTTAAATATAACTAAAAGAACGTAACAAGCAACTAAAGAAAAAAATGAATAAACTATCAACGATACATATTAAAACATAAAACACAACTAAATTAAATACGAAATTTATGAATCGAATAAAAAGCGTAAGAAGATTCACAAACTTAATGTGTATTCGAAGTGAAAATAGAAAAAAAAACAAAAACAAAAATCCTCTACAACAAAATACATATATACCTATTGATGAAGCCAAAATACGGCCGAGCCACGATACGACATGTGGCCCAACCAAAACGGGTTCGCATCTCAGGTTCCCCCTTAAGTTGATTGCTCCCCTCAAGAGAGCATCATCTTCTTTGTTAAAAGAAATCTTAACTTTCCCCTGAACGGGCGAATAAGGCTGGCAATACAATTACCACACTCGAGGGCATCTCCGAATTCGCCCTCGAGATCATCTAATGTCTGTAAAGGCGAAGTCCTTCCCTCCACACCATTTCTTTAGTCCTAGGTACCCCCTCGGACCTGCGAGCCCCAAAGTCCATACCAACCCAAGCGTGTTTGGCCCTAGGTAACAACCCTGTAACGTTCTCTGACAAATAGTACGAAAACACACACCTGTCACTGTTGCTCCCCACCAACTTTTCTGCAGGCTTTCGCAGGAGAACTTTCCTGGAGGCTCCCCATTACACCACGTGTCTAGGACGACACCAATCCAGGACCACTTGGTGACAATTACTAAAGGGTCCTAACCCTCAACTATAAATACTCAGAATCTCTCACACTCTGTAAACAAGCTTTCCATACCTAAGCTCTGTTTTGTCTTCCTCCTCCTACATATTCATCTGAAACTGTTTCACTGACTTGAGTGTCGGAGAACCAAATTGGGTCTCACCCCCCATTTCCCCAACTTTGCCTTCTCGCGCTTTGCTTGTGTTTGTTCCTAGCAGGTTGATCCCACGTCCTCCGGTGATCATTATCGGAGTTCCTCATCTTGGTTTCCCCAATCATACAAATTCTAAAGTGTTGGAGTGTGACAACTCAGATTAGACCCCATTATATACATATATCAGCGAATCATGAAGATGAAGAAAATGAAACACAATGAAAAATTAATTAAAAAAAAAAAAAAATTTTAAAGCACAACTAACAAAAGTAAAATAAAAAGTAATTAGATTTAATTAAAAAAAAATTAACAAAACTTTCTCACATTTGAAATGGTCTGCATTTTTCTTCATATAAAATTTATTTTGCTTGACCATGAAGTGAAACCCTAATTCGTATAATTTTGAGTGTGATGATAGAATTTATAGAGGAAATTTCATCCATTTCAAAATTAATTAGAAAAAAATTTAATTGGATCATAGAGTAAGGAATTTTCATTCATTTATTTAGTTAGAAAACTAAAATGCATTATTATGGACAACTCTATAATAGTATAAATGATGAATATGGTAATTTATGCAATCAATGTGCCCCTTTTCCTGGTTTTGAAAATTAAACTTTACAAACTATCTTTAAACATAGTTACTTTATATATTGTTTAAAATTTAAATTTGTACTTTAATGCAATAACATTGGGATGATTTTTTTAGTATAAATTTATACTATAATTAAGATTTAAATTATTTAAAAAATAAAATTAAGATTGCAATTAATATAAAATAATTTATCATTAAAATAGTTTTAATAATTAAAAAAAATTCAAAATTCTAGAAAATTAGTATTGGGTCAAAATTGATTTAATTGGGCCAAAATATACCATTCCTATGTATTATAGTATAGATATAGATTACAATAAGTTCAATATTGGTAGACAGAAGAAATAAGAAAAAATGTTTAATTCCTTTTCTACTGGCCGGTTTCTTATCAAAGGCTACCAACATGTGTATAGTGTATTTAAGATGTAGCTTCATGTAGTAATAGATGATTTTATTTATTTTATTTGGCGAAAAATATAGGTTTTCCTATACTAATATTTTCTATTTTTATTTTAATATAGCAAAATATTATATATCTATAAATTAGTGCTATAAACATTTAATGGTAAAGTGTTACATATTTATTATTATTTAAACACTAAATTGTAGTAATGTTATAGAACCATAAATGTATATATATATATATATATATATATATATATATATATATATATATATATATATATTATTTTTTATTTTTTTTTGGTTAACACACGCATACCCAATAGAACCATGAATATATTAAAGTGTAACAATTTTTTTTATTTTTATATATTTGTTTACAAAAAAAAATTATCGGGCAAATTAAATCCACCACCCCTGAGGTTAGGCCTAATTACAAGTCGATCCCTATTCTTTTAAATATTACATTGTAGTCCCTATATTTCTTATTTTGTGTGAGGTCTATTAACGAATTTTGTAAAAGTACACTTATGTCCCTGAACGTTTTGTGAGTGTTACATATAATGTATGACCAAAAATACAAAACCGTCCCTAAAAGTATACAAAAATTAACAGATTAACAAGGCTTAGGGGCTACAATGTAATATTTAAAAGAATAGGGACTGACTTGTAATTAAGCCTAACCTCAGGGGTGGTGGATGTAATTTGCCCAAATTTATAATTTTTGTGTCAAATATGTTCATGTGTGTCCATTTATCCATCTTAAGAAAAAAGGAAAAAGAAAACAAAAAACCTAATATCAAACTAAATCAACACAAGGGAAAATGTTGGGTTTTGAATAAAAAATGGGGTTGGTTCATGGTCCACGTCCCGTGACTACATGAATTGCTACAAGAATTTCGCTATTTATTTACACAAAATGACAAAATTATAACAACTTATTTCGAGAATAAAAATTTTAAAAACAATCCCAATGACGTGGGTATAAAAATATCTTCCTCCAAAGGGAAACAGCGAATCGCTCCTTCAAAGAATCAATCAATAATTAATGACCGGATCAAATTTGATGTGTACCTTATATATGCCGTATAATAACTATTAACTACAATAAACCATGTAATTTAGATGCGATGATATGATATAAGTCTAATTATAAGTTCGTGTTGAACTCGAATTTAAATAAATAGATTATAAAATTAAAAAAAAATATATTAATTCAAAGCACATCAGATTTGTATACAAAATAAATATACATATAATTATTTTTATATTAAATTAAATAAATATTTTAATATTTTAACGTCATATATAAATTTATATTACTGATTTTAAGTAGCGTTTAATAAAAATAAATTATTCAAAATATATGACTGAGAAAATAAATAAATAATGGAGTATAGGGTAATTCCCTCGAATATGTCATTCATTTTGGTTTGTTAATTTTGATTTAGAAAAAAAAAAAAAAAAAACCTAAATCACCAGAATTTTATCCTTTCGAGAAACTAAAAGAGAAAATATAGAAAAAGATAAAGCAAGAAAATAAGATATATAATATGGAAGGGTCAGACCCAAACCAGTTATTTTTATAGTTTTTTAATTTTATATAATTAGATGTAATTATTTCGTTTATAAAAGTGTACATATAAAGTAAATTCTAACTCATTGTTCTAAAGGAGAAACCATTGAATGAAAATCTATGATTAAGGTTAAAGCATTTGTCAATGGTTAATAACTTAATATCAACTGAATATTGTAGAAAGTAAATTTTAGTGAACTAATTGAAGTTGTGTACGTAAACACCAAAAGACTAAAGGACTGAAACCTTTGTAAGTGCCTGACCAAAAATAAAAAGAAACCTTTGTAAGTGGTCCAGAAATGGTCAAGAAAGCGTTAATGGTTTGCAGATATATCTTTCCCATCTCTTGTGGTTAGGGCGATCGGAGAAAACATTTATTCTCAAAAACCACACGGCAATATTAAGTTCTATTAATTTCTACCGAGTTTTCTCAATATATATGTATACAAAGGGTACTATTTGTTGAACTTGATTGCACGAAACTTTAACATGAAATTAAAGTACAGAGTTTGTATTTGAATCTTCTGAGTATATTGAACTACCATTAACAAACTTGAACTCATAAGAAATTAAAGGGATATTGCACAAAGAAATAACTAAAAATGTTAGTGCCTTAGTGGGTTGTGTGTGGCTGACAGACACAATGCTGGCCGCACCTTTCTATGCTCAGTCGTTGGTATGGAATACCTTAATTGTTGTTTGACCCAACTTTTGAACCCGTATATATATAAAGGAAACCCAAAACGTGCATACCTTCTTGTTTTTCAGATAACTTATATATATTAATTTAGAGCATAAAAGTTTGAACTTTAATGAAAATATGAATATTAGAAAAGAGATGTAATATTTATTTAAAATTTACCAAGAGGTTGATTTCACTTTGTCCCTGCAAATATTAATTTCATATGCATCTGAAGCAGTGGAAGGTAGAGCACATGATGTTTGTTCAGTTTGCATGTTTGTGCCTCAGTTTCAGCAGGGTTTGTTGGTTCATAATTCATATATGTAAACTAATGGAAACACATCTCTGTCATCCGAGTTGGTCATCTGTTACTTGCTTCATTGATCGATCATTTACTTTTAGGTAGCTACAAACAACCAACACCAAACATGGTAAATCTCATATTACTAATTTGGCTAAAATTACTCTCAATTACCTCATATTAATGTATATAATTAGGATTCAATTGAGCATTCCAATTTTCTTTTCGTTTTTTTTTCTTCGTGTCATTTTTCTTTTGATACCTTTCTTTTGTTTGAGATCAGAACTTCGACACTAGTGATTAGTTCACTTAGTGATTAAGATTTTCGTTTTGATATTTTATTAAAAGAAAATTATATTTGTTCCGACCTCTCAAAGTTTTTCCCAGCCAATTGATCCGTAAGAGACTAATCTCCTGAGGTATTGAAGGCAGGACTCCCTACCGTAATTTTTTACATCCATATTAGTCTCACAGGATAAGAGTTGTTTTTTTTAGTCCCACTATTTTTAATAGTCAGATGTAATTATTTCTTTTTAATAAACCCTACCTTTTCATATTTCAACAAAATTAGTTTTAAACGTCAAAAATTCTCAGAAAAAATGCGAGACGAATCAGTTAGTGATGTATTATAAGGTTTCCGTCAATTTTTTTGGCATTTGGGACTAATCTTGTCAAAATATCAAAAGGGTAGAGTTTATTAAAAACAGTGGGACTAAAAAGAATCGACACTTGTTCCGTGGAACTAAAAATATAATTCTTTTTTTTTTTTTAAACATTATGCTATAATTTCGGTGTAGGTAGAAAGCAATCCTTCATTTAATTAATAAACTATATCTTCTATATAAGAAATAATATCACCTTTCCCCAATCAAGATCATTTTCATAGTTTGACATTTTGCCCTATAAGAAGATTTTACAGTTTGTCTCATTAGTGAGCAAAATATACAAGTATTCTCGGTGTACATGCTAAACCATGTGATTTTTATTTTTTATTTTCTATTTATTGGGGATCAAGTATGGTGGGAACGATAAACTATACAATTCAATTTATGAACCTTTATAATAATATTTAGTCTTTTTTATTATGATTTTTTTCAATTTTTGTCACAAGTGTGTTCTGGGTGACAGAAATTTGGAGATTGTTTTCATATTTTTCCCCAAAATCTAAGTTTGCATATCAATTAAAATAAATAAGACTTAAATTAGAAAACAAGGGTCAATAGTTTAAAAGGTATGAACTTAAATTAAACAGAAGAATGAACTGTATTTGACGAGAATTAGTAGACCAATAAAGCTAGAGAAAGATGAGGTTTTATTATCTTGAATTTAATTGTGGGCTACATGCAGCCAATAATATTAAAGAAGATTATAGTGCCCTTTGCTGTAATTAGCTGCGATGAGACACAGTCTAGACAAATCAAATCAGCTTAGTTGAGTGTTATAATTACTCTAAGGATAGGGATGTAAATTTCCTGTAAGTTTTTTATTTCACTAATTTAATTCGGTCAACATCCTGTTTTGCAATTAAATTTTATAATTTTCAAAATTTTATAATGTTGGTCTGATTTTTACTGAAAATTTAATTTATCGTCGAAAATATCTATGTAACAGCCATGACAACAATATAAATTAGGGGAAAATGCTAACTCAAAATATTATAGAGAGCTTAGTTTATAAACATCCACATAGTTTCATCTTCCATTACAAGTAATCGAATTGAATATTGCATACCGTAGTTAATGCAATTAAAAAAAATACAATGTGATATGAATGATAAACAAAATAGAATTACTCATAAATCAAGTAACAATTATGGGGAAAAAAGATGGAGGTTCGAGACAAGGGGATAATTTTGAAAATAATGATATGTCAAAGGCTACAGTTTTGAGAGATAATTATTTAATCCATGTTCATTATATAAAAATTGGTGATAATGATATGCCAGATAAAATTCTTAATATTATGGAATAAAAAAGAAAAAAAATTAAAAAGAAAAATAGTAATGTTTTCATTTTAAATAATAGAATTGAAATAAGAAATGTAGGAAAAATAATTAGGAGCAAAACTTATAGTCTTGAAAACGAAGATAATGAAAACTTTCCATTTTGAATGACGACGAAGAGCTACACTTCAAAATGTTCCGAAGAAAAAAAAAATCACAAATTATATTAAAAAAGATCAAATTTTAGAAGAAATAAAATACATATAGTTAATATAATATTTTATATGATCTTTAATTTATACTATAATTTATACTTATGTGTCTTATTATTTACTTTAAATATTTTATTTTTATATAGTAACATAGTTTTAAATATTTTAATTATTCATTTATTTGGATGTTCTTTAATTTAAATTTTACTTATTGCACGTGAAAGAGATATTTCATATAAATACTTTTATATGTGTAGCTTTTCAAAATAAAGTGGTTCACTAAAAAATTTATTATATTCATTTAATCAAATTAGACACTTTTTAATATTTTAATTTATTTAATAAACATAATAAGAAAACTTATTTAAATAAATTTTAATTTGGGTATAAATGAATTAAATTTTATGGTCAGTTATCTCACTTTATGAAGTGTCTACAATTAAAAAAAAAATCCAATTATTGTAGTCCATGTCGGAAGTTCTCATTAAAAAAAAAATCATATACATAAATAAATAAATTTTATATATTAGGTAATGGTCCCTTTGGCTTTTCTATAGTTATTGCTCTTTGCTCTTGTACCAACATATTCCAACATTATCCTCATTTATGTGTACCAAGTCTAAGAATTCTCACTTCTGTACTAAAATATGCATCAAAGTATGATATAGAAAACTAAACTAGTGCTTTCTCCACTACAATATCGTTCTTTATATATAACTAGTATATATCCCGTGCTACGCACGGAGTGATCAATTCAAATTGAAAATGGAATAAACAAAATTTTCAAATAAATGAGATACAGAGTTTTAAAAAATCACAAATTCGTGAATGTATAAATTACAATTCAATAACTTGGGTTAACTTACAAAATATGCAATCCAATTACTCTTGGTAGCCTACAAAATATGCAAAACAAAGGGGCAGTTTGAAATAACTCCCTATCAGTTTGGAATATTTTTACTTAACTCCCCCTAAAATTATACTACATAATAGGATATAAATACGGCATTAGAACGTTTTAGTACTACATTTTGTGAAAATTATACAACATATTTTGAGAAGTATTTTAAGTACTACATTATGTGAAAATCATACTATATTTTGCCCAAATGGGAAGTTAAGTAAAAATAATCATACTATATTTTGCCCAAATGGGAAGTTAAGTAAAAATATGATGCCCAATTGGGGATTTATCCTATATTACCCCCAAAACAAATTACTCTTTAATATTAGCAAAATTAAATATTAGTTATACTCCTAAAGTAGGACATTTTTTGTAAATTTAATACTGTGAATATAAATATATTCAGAGTGATTTATAAATACATATAATTATTATAAAATATATTAATAATTTTATATTCATACATAGATTATGAGATTTTACTATATTTAATATAATGCATGATATTTAAAAATAAATTTAATATAAGTATCAAATTTAATGTTTATAGAATATCTTAATTTTTATGAATATCTATAAATTTATAAGTAAATAAAATAATATATTCAACATGTATTTTTATTTATATAATATATAATATATTTGTATTTGTATTTATACCTATATCTAATGCAATTTATTAAATTTTTAACGTTATTATATATTCGTAATAATAAAAAAATTATAATATAATATAAATTTAACAACTATATGACGATTATATAAAAAATAAATAAATTTTGAAGACTGAAAATTATTAATACTATGGGGTACCTAAGGAATGAATAAACTCAAATTTGTAGGAATGAACATTACCTTAGTAATGATCATTTCCAATTATATTTTGTACCAATCAAGAATTTGAAAATGGATGTGAGAATGCTCATTTCATTCCCACCCCATTCCATCGTACCAATAATGCCGTTACAACTTTATAATGAAATTAGTTTTCTTTTCTAAATTCAAGAACATTTCTATATAATTTTATTGTCTTTAGTTTGTGTAGCTTTTATAATTCTTTTAAACATTTCTTAATTTTTAATGAGTTAGATTCGTTTCTTTCTTTCTTAATCTTCTTTATTTTTGGAGATTCACCCCATAGTGATTTTAGGGCTTAATATTTTTTGTGAGCGATACTATAATATTTCAATTTATTATTTATCACCAATTTAGATTTTATTCTCAATCACACAATTTAGATTTCCATGTATATGATTTTTTTGTACGAAACTTTTTTTAATCTAACAATTTTTCTTTTACATCACAGATATTTGAATTATGATTTTGTCACTTGTTCTATTTATTAATTTGTTCTCCTTTCTTTTATTTTTTCAATATTTATTTTCATAATTTTATTGCCTTTTGTGATCTAATTTTTTGTCATTTTTCCTATCTACATTGCTCCATTTTTTGTGGTTGTTGATTTTTCTAATACCGACTAAATCCAACATCATTTTTTTCTTTCGTAATAACTAATCAGTTCTAATACTATCAATAAGAATTTTGGATTATTTTTAATACATTGCTCCACTTTTGAATATTTTCTTTATTTTAATATTATCATATTTTTATGGTCGGTTTTTTCACAAGAAATACATAATATTAATTATAATTCATTGAAATCTAACATATCTAACATAATATTAACTATAACTTATTGAAATCTTTTTTAGAAACGCAATTATTAAACACGATATTGTATGTTGAATGCTTATATATAAATACAACTTAATGTTAGACAATAAATTCAATGAAGTTTTTAACCTATAAAAAATAATATTGGGCAACTAACAATTCCTAACAATATAAAAATTACTAATAATCCTCCCTAATGATTCGAATATCCTATCTTGCGGTTCACAATGGAATAAGGGTACTTATAGAGCATGCTATAAATAATTCAAAATAAAGACTAAAATACCAAAATCTCAAAAAATAATTGAATACATGAAATCCATGAAAAAATATACAAAATAATATATTCATAAAATATGCAAATGGTAAAAAAAAGTTTTGGATTAGAATACCTTACATCATTGAAACACATACAAATGTTGTTTCCCCGAGATTATTGTTGTTTCCCGATGGAAACGTATTGGGTACAAAAACTTCATCTTCTAACTCCGAAAATTCATTGACCCCCTAATTGATAGTACGTAATGTTATGATAGATACATGAAAGTGCTTTAATTTAAAATAAAAAATGAATTGTGGCAAATTAACATAAGATACATACTCTGTAAGTTAAAGTCATGCACCTCAGGTCGATTCACATGTGTCTGAGCTATATTTGTACAACCATGCTCATAAATAGATGTACCGGTTATAACTAATTGATTGTGTGGAATATCAATAATATGGGATTTTTGACTTACAATATTTTGATCAACACCTAATATACATAAAAAAATCATTAAATCAACAAAATAAAAGGTTGAAATTAAAATAAAAATTATATATAAAAGAAGAAATATTACGATTTGTAGTTTCCACATATCCTCTTGCATCAACTTGACCTTGATTTGTAATAATTCTATGCTCATCGATAATGTGATCTATGGATATAATAGTATACATTTACAAAATAAGTGAACATATATAACTAAATAATATGATCAATGCCTAAACAATTAAATTATACCGAGTAAAATAAGAACAGAACATAGTTCTTGTGAATTGAATTGGTCATGACCACCACCACCAGCTTGTACTTCCCCTATATTGAATAAATATAAATATTATGATGTATGACAAAAGATTTAATCACAATTCAATAACATATATATCAAAATTCAATAAATATATATCAACATATATGTAAAATATTAATGGGAACATATCATTCGAAATAATGTAACCATCATGCATTAAATTACTTGTGTGAGATGATGACCCTCGCCTCGAACGTGTCGATGTTCCTTGGGCAACTCATCTGCCTCTTGATGGTGGGCTATAGATATTAGAATACCGTACTTCGTTTGGAGAGTTATTATGGAGTCCGGACAAAAATTAATATTCTATCTGTAATCGTGCCAAACGTTCGGCCACTAAACCATCATTTACTCCGCTATGCCGTTTAATATATAAGTCCTTCTTTCTATTCAATCGTGCAAGCTTGTAACTGATTTGATTGTTGTTCATTTTATCCCTGCACAAAATAAAAACAAAAAAGATAGTTAAATTTATTTGACCTAAATTAGTTATTACAAAAATATCACTTTTCATAACGATTTGCATCGTATAAGCATGAAAGAAAGTTGTCGTGTCATTTGTGATGTAATTATAATTACAATATTTTCTTCTTTTTTTTTTTTGGTCAGATTATAACATTTTATAATGGTACTAAATTTGTTTGGAATTCAATTTAGTTCAACTATTAGTTCATAATTTGATAAATTATTTTCAGTTTAAAATTAATACAATTCTAGCTTATAAACCTTAATCATGGCATCAACCTCATAAACATAAAAGAAAGCGGTTACTATAACCTTAATCAACATTTTCGCATAACAGTGGCATCAACATTTTCACATCAACATGGCATCAACAATAATATATTCTAATAATATCAATACAAAATCGGATTGTATCTTGATATTTTAAAATGAATTAATTCAAACTTAGTCAAAATATTCTAAAACTAATGAAGTCAAAATATAAGATTAAATCTATACAATTAAACAAAAACAAAAACAACTCGTACCTTATGAAATTGATCCGAAAAATTTGAAAGTTCTTTAAACTTCGTTAATCTCGTCTAGATTTTCGAACTTCGTCAGTTCCATCAATGAATTAAATTGCTACTTGATATCCTAAAAATAATTAATCCAAAATGTAAGATTCAAATAATATAATTAAACTTTGAATTAATTCGTTTATTGCATACCCATATTTTTAGAATTTCAAATATGATAATTTATGAAAATAAAAATAATCCGTACCTTAAGATATTGAGTCAGAAATCACAAAATCTTTTGAACTTCCTCAGCCACTTCAGGGATTTCAAACTTGAAAAGTCTCATCAAGAACATGAATTACAATTTAACATTATATAAGTTTTGTTATAGTTTTTTTTTCTTTTTATGGATATTTTTTTAATCTAATTAATAATAGTAATAAAGATCTCTCAAACTATGGAATGGATGACCTACTGAATATACAAAAGTTCTCCACCTAAACTTTATTAACGTAAGTTTTTGTTAATTATAATAATAATATTAAATACCAACCCAATTATGGGGTGGATGTCAATTAAGTTTCCTTAAATGTGGGTGCAAACAAATATAACATTTATATATTCCTTTGTGAACATTTATATATTTTTAATAATCAAATTAATAACATTTATTTATATTGATAAAAATATATATATATTATTTAAAAAATTCTTACATGGAAATTATATTATGAATCTTGACAAATATAATTATTTTCTTTAGGTACTATTTATTTTCATAATAAAATATTTTACAAAATAAAGATCAAATAATCACATTTTTTCTATCTAATTTAAACCTAAAAAAATAAAATAAAATTACACATCATAAAAAATACACAAAAAAAGTCAAACATGGTTCACAAATATATAATAGTATAGATTCAGAATTCTAAAATCTCATCATTTAGAAAAAAAATACAAATAAAAAGTATATTATGAATCTTGTCAAAATAATTATTTTTCTTAATTACTATTTATTTTCTTAATAAAAAAATATACAACATAAAGATAAGGCAATCACATTTTTTTATTTAATTGAAAATCTAAAAAAAAACACAAAATATCATTTAGTCAAACATGCTAAAGATAATTATTTTCCTTAGTTATTACTTATTTTCATAATAAAATAATATACTCAATAAAGATAAGCCAATCACATTTTTTATATGTAATTAAACTTTAAAAAAACCACAAAATTCCACGTCATCGAAAATGCACAGTTGAAAAGTCAAACGTCGTTATCAAATATATAATAGTATAGATATTAAATACTAACCCAATTATGGGGTGAATGTCAATTAAGTCTCCTTAATTATGGGTGCTAAACACATATAAAATTTATATATTCCTTTCTTAAATATATATATCTAATTTTATTTTTTAAATCCTTACATGGAAAGTATATTATGAATCTTGCCAAAGATAATTATTTTCTTTAATTACTATTTATTTTCATAATAAAATATTATACAAAATAAACATCAACCTATCATATTTTTTTTTATCTAATTTAAAATCTCAAAAAAACAACAAAATTACAAATCATCAAAAATACACAAAAAAGTCAAACATGGTTTTCAAATATATAATAGTATAGATTACCACTTAATCTAGTGAGAGATTCTCTCTTTCCATTAAACTAAAACGAATTGGCCGTCCTATTATTATTCAACAACTAATTAATTAATACTATTAAGATACTTTAGGAAAATTCCACTCATATTAACTTTAACTAAGGGTAAATCAGACACCAATTTTCTATGATATACGGATACGAACACAATTATATGGTCACGACACAATATTAATACGATAATTCAATTTTTTTTTATTTTTCATGTAAGAAGTGTGGGATACAATATCGGATACAAATGTTCGACACGATATGATAAAATGATATTTCCAGGATATATATCAAAACCAATCTTGGATACTTGTTCAGATATAAATAATTAGGATTAAGATCATGATATTTAAATTAAAATTCGTATTGATCTTGCAGGACAAGTTTAAACTGATTTGAAGTGGATAATGATGTAAATGGTTAGTATAATGATAATGCTTACAATAATTGAAGTGATAGAAATGGCAAAGCTGCTAGGGAAAATGAGAGCAGCCAAAAACTCTCAGTTTTGGTGGTATCCCACTTAATTATGAATTGGTTGAGCACCCCCAAAGATGATGAAGTTAGTGGGAAATTTGCTCCTGTGGATTTTTCATCTATAGTATATATTAATCGTGAGACCCAAGTTATAACCGCTTTGGTTTCTTGGTATCCTCTTTTTCTTTTCTTTTTTTTTTTTCTTTTTATTTATTTATCTTTTATCCAACTTCATCTCTTCCACGTGCTGTTAATTTCTCTTTTCTATTTCATCACTTCTCTTCTTAGTTTCTCTTTTCTTTCTTATCGGTTGTATTTTTTTTAATTATAATTTTTATCACTTTACTTATAATTTAAATTTTTATAATTATTAATATGACATTATCTTATCTTACTTATTTATTTATTTATCATAAATTAATGATTATATTAAAAATTATAGAGTATATATTTAATAAAAACTTTTCAATTTTAATATATTTATATAATAATTATTTTTTATTTGCACATGCATAGAATGTGCAAAATTGCTAGTTAATGATTACGCCATGAAAATGGCTATTTAATTATTGGATATATTTACATATTAAATAATATTTTTTTTATAATTCAAATTTTTAGATCAAATGATCATCCGCGTTCAAGGTTAGAAAAGTCAGGTGGTTGAATTCTCATTCTCACCAATTTAAAAATAAAAAATTCACGTAAAATATCAGCCAAAAGAATCCATTTACAGGTGAAGAGGACTTGTTAGAAATATTTAAATTAGATGTGCATTCAATATTAATTGCTTATCCTATCAGTTAAAGTATAAAATATTTTGTAAGTGTAAAATAATCTATAATAATAATTCAAAACCTTTTAACAATCTACATATATGGATATAAATCTCATAAATTTTTATTATGTTATGTAATTAAGTATGTAATTATTTTTTAATTACATTATTGTACTTGATTTTATCCTATCATGTACGAATACTTTTATAAATATCATTTTATAGTGTCATATTATGTCAAACACTCGTATTTGACGTTGTATTCGACATTTCTTACATGAAAATTATTTTTAAAAAAAAATATTATATTCGTATTATATCGTGTTCATGTTCGTACATCATAAATTTTATCTAAAAGAATCAAGAAGATATAATTGATATATACTATATAGTCATTAGACGAGAGTGATCATTAATTAAATGTTTCCATGCATGACCAAGCTAAGTGTAATTTAAGTAGCAATATTATTCAATCTATAAGTGGGATTTGGTTTTTATTTTGTGTCACTTCACCTGTGGTACTTTGATTATCTTAATCACCAAAAGCTGATTATTTGTTGACAATTTTGGACTTTTATATAAGTTTTTAATTTGTTAAAGATATATGGTGGTGCCCTTGAAAAAAGTTGGAAATAATTTAATGGGTGGGAAACTTTGACGTATCGTTTGGGAAAGGAATATGTAATCGTCCTTGGCTTGTACGCCGGGGCATTAGTGGTGGTGGAGCGGTGGGAGCCACCGCATACGGTCAGTGTTAACATAAAAGATTCAGTACACAATACATGGTATAGTTAATTATATGTATTACATGTTAAATATACTACATTTGATAATTTAGGGTATGAACGGTCACTTCTAATCGTATTATTTTTCTTTATTTATTTTTTTTTTGATCTGGCATTATATCAGATACTTTTCACGTAGAAAAAAAAACTCGTATCCTTATATTCATATCGTATATGTATTATCATATCGATATTCGTGCATCATAAATATTAATTATCAAGTGAAGAGTGTTTTGTGATCGTTATAATATATGTCAATTGAGTTCGTTGTTTGGCAATAATGTATTTTGTGTTGGAAAATATTTGGTTTGACCATTAATCCATTACTATATTATGCTAATTGTAGTCTGTAGAAGAGATTTGATTCTAGTACCAATAAGATTAAATACCTTGATTTGATGAACTCACCCCCAAAATTAACTCATAAGATTAGAACTGCTCTAGTCATTATAAAATGGTCGTTTTTTAAAATTTATTTAGGGTTTTATATTATTAACACACTTCCCTAAAATTTGGAAGTGGACAATTGAAGGGTGTACAAACTTATAATGCACAGATATTTCTAAACATATCATTTATTTTATCGCATCCTATATATGAACCTCTAATATATGGATACACTTCCAAAAATATCATTTTATCATGTCGTGTCAGACACCTTATTCGACACTTTTCATTAGAAATATTTTTTTTTTAAAAAAAAGATTATATTATTGTATTTATATCATTTCATTTCCATGTGACTGTCGACGTTTCAACGTATTATAGGTACAAAAGAATCCAACTCGATTCCGGAACTAATTCACAAAATAAAGATTGTTCTATTTATCATAAGCCCTTATTTTTTTGATATAATTGAGCATAAAATAATAACTAATATGTCTCATGAGAGTGAAACAAAAATGAAAATTACTCATCCATCAACACTTTAAATCGAAAATGCCATATATATATATATATATGAAATAAGTAATTAAGTAATGCACCATTTTTTAAATAAGAAATATGGACTTCCATAGACTTGAAGAAGACTCAACAGATTCCGAGCAAAGATAAGAACAAGAACTGGAACAATACGACAACCCCAAAAGATACCAAGCAGCTAAAATAATAGCAAAAAGGGAGGATAAAAAGGGGGCACTTAAATATAAAAGAAAAAGAAACGTGAAAGTAATTAATTAAAAATTATAAAGAAATTAAAGGAAACTGCATGCATGCATCTCCGCTAAACCGTTTGGTGTCGTTTTATGCATTAATTTGTTGCGTGCTATGTCATAAAACGGCACCCAAATTCTTTTCTGTTATGCCTCCTTTCTCTTTTTCTTAAAGAATGAATCCCATCACAACTATCTTTTTCTCTTTTAAAGAAGGAAACAATAACAAATTTACGTGTTTTGTTTTTATTTCACATTTATTTGAATTTGAATTTAGTCGAGCTACGTAGATATAATTTTTTTTTTAATTAATGGTAGCTGTATTTTGAACAAGAGGTTTCTAGTTAGTTAGAGAAGACTTGAGACTCGTATGGAATTGACAATTTGAAAAGATATGAATGAATTGTGACTCCACTGTTTTTCTCATTCATGATCATCCTTGATGAATACCTTTAGCGCAATCTAATTTTGGACTGCAGAAACTTGTTTGCTCACCCTTGGAAATCTATAGGTGACATGAAGGAAATACATGGACGGATTATCTTGCGAAGATTGACCACCCTTCTTGTAGCCTCACTGTTTGAGATGGAAAGAATCATGATTTGAAAACACTTTTTAAGGAGTATCAATCTCTTGATTGAAACCTTAGGGTCTCCTTTTCGTAATAAAAAAAGAAAATTCTAACCGTGAACTAATAAATTACATCACTTAATTAGTCGAAATAAAAATAAGAAATAATGAGATTTTATTTCAAATAAAAAGTAAAAAACTATAGAAGTAATCCTTAAAGTTGTTGTGGAATTATGGAATTGTAGGTGGGCTTTGAGCTTTTTGCAAAGTAATGAGTCATCCTACTGACTCTGTTTGGGTCCATTCGTACACTAGCAAGTAGCAATAGTGCACAACTTGTTTCCGCAACAAATAAAAAAAATAAATTGAGGGAAAATTTTAAATTTGATATGCTGACAAATTAATTCATAGTTTTTGATATATTTTATTTTTCAATGACAAAATAAGATCATATTTTAAAAGTCAAATAATTTTATGTACTTCTTAAACGTGACGAACTCCTCAATTTACTATGTGTGAAATCGGATCAAACAAAATTAAATTCTTGTTAAAGAGTGTATTAAATTGTATCATTTTTAAAATACGCTCTTATTTCATCTTCGAAAAATAAAATATACCAAAAATATTAAATAGTTGAAATACCAAATTTACAATTTCTCTATAAATATATAATTGTGTCATAATATTGAAGGCTACCCAAAATTAATATTTGGCATTCAGCAGCACACTGACACACTCTTGTTAAGAATGCCGTCTCAGTATGCTTTAATTCTAGAGCATATATTTTGTTATATATATATATATATATATGTTGTTAAGAATGCCGTCTCAGTATGCTTTAATTCTAGAGCATATATTTTGTTATATATATATATATATATATATATATATATATATATATATATTGTGAATAAAAAATAATAAAACATACTACAACATAATATAAGGTAGGTCCCACATTTTCTTTTTTGTTGCAAATGACGACATAATTCACCCGAGAAAAAACCATAAAATCCAACTCAGCCCCCAGCTTCTCAAATCCATTCCTTCTCCCCCTCCCCTCCATCTCTCTCTCTATAAATGCGCACCTTAACTACACGTATATCCATTCACTCCTCCTCCACCACCACCACCACCACCGCGCACCACCGTCTCCTTTCTCTCCACATTCCTCAACAATTTCACACTAATCACAAAGCTCTCACAATCCATCCACAAATACAATAACCGAAACAAGAAACTTTAACTAATTATCATATTTTCAAAAGAAATGGCAACGTTTGGTGCATCAGCAGAGCCGCCGTCCGCGGCGCCACGTTCGCCGTGGCACTCGCCGGTGCCGTACCTCTTCGGCGGCTTAGCCGCCATGCTCGGCCTCATTGCTTTCGCCCTCTTGATCCTCGCCTGCTCCTACTGGAAGCTCTCTGGGTACCTCGAAAACAGGGCCGACGGCGAGAGGGACCTCGAGGCAGGAGAGGCAGACGGCGCCGAAGGAGGGGCTAAGGCGGCGGCGCCGCCGGTGATGGAGGAGAAGTTTCTGGTGATCATGGCCGGCCAAGAAAAGCCAACTTTCTTGGCCACCCCTATGTCGAGCCGAACATCATCATTTGGTAGTAAGAGCACTAATTCTACTACCAGCAGCGGCAGCGAAACTACTGTATCGTCGGAAGAAGATTTTGAAGGGAAGAATAAGGAAAATGGTGGGCGGATTGAAATGGGAGACGCGGCGGCGCGTGAATCAGCGGCGGATCAACTCCATTAACGCATTTCTCTTTTTTTCCCTTTTTTCCATCTGGATTTCGGTTTTTTTTTTTTTTATCACTTTGGGTATGGTGATTTTCTGAAATTTTTAACCTTTTGGGGTTTGGAAAGGGGCTTAGGAATTTTACGGAAATGTAAATAATTTTTGGAGGACGAAGTTGGCCAGTTGGGGATGTATGATAATATATATATGTATTAATTAACATCTTATATTTTTCTTGACATATTTCTACTGTCAGTGTGCAATTTCTTTTGTTTGCATTGGTAATCAAATTCTAATAAGAAATTAAGATGGCCATTCTCCTGCAAACTTATCCAAAAGTGAAAGAAAGTTTACATTCATTATGAGTGTCCAACCTGATATAACAAAATAATATTTTTAAATGTATCTATGCATTATAAATTATTATTGTTAGAAAGATATTTGTTTTGAAATCCAACTCCAATTGGTAATGATCATAATTATATTATCAAAATTAAGGGATTTTAAGATGTGTTGATGTTGTGGCTTATCCAGACAGACGTATATTAAGGAGTATAATGTCGTTGTGCGGGGAAAATATATATTAGACTCTATTAATAACAATCTTTTGTAAAAAAAGAAGATTTAAGTTAGTTTATTTTGAGGAATAAAAAAAAAACAGTGAGTAATGTGTTTCATATCCAAAAACTAATTCAAGAAAAAAGAATAGTCTAATTATTATATATTAAATCACGCTTTCTTAAATTTTTAAATCGAGACATTTAATTTAAAAAAAAAAAAAAAGTAGAATCACATAAGAAAACAAAAAGATTAAAGATGAAAAGTGTTTTATTCATGCATTTAATGACCATTTGGAGTTTATGTTTGGAGTAAATGGGGACATCCGCAGCAGTTTAGTGAAAGCAGAAAACATGAAAAACCAGCAGCAAAACTTGGTGCATTACAAGTAGTTGGTCATGGATGGACACGTGTACGGTCACAGATATAGCGTCTCTCTCTCTCTTGCGGGACGCGGCGAACTGTGGAAGTTTGCAATTGCCGCTAACAGGCGGACAACGTTCGTTTCCACAATTTCTTTATTTTTGTTGGGGAAGAAACATTATCTATTACAAAAATAAATATTAAATATCTGTGGTAAACTGATAATCAATTCTCATTTATGATGTTCGGATAGAGCCATGATAATATATATATATATATATATATATATATATATATATATATATATATATAGATATATTAATTTTCTATGTAAGAAATATCGAATAATAAATATTTTACATAATATGATACGATAAGATAATATTATTAGTTGTATATGTGAAATAGAGTTTGCCATGTTGGTTTTTCAGTAAAATTTATATATTATTTATGTTTCATCTTATTAGCATAATATTATCTAAAATTCTATTAATAAGGAAATACTGATATTAATTTATTTTTGTGGACGACTAATAAAAATGCTTAATTTGGCACATAATTGTAAGGTTGTAAATAACTTGATATCCATTCATATTAGAATCTGTTTAAAAATGATGTTATCCGAATTCCTTTAAAGAGGATAATATTCGTAGGAACCGTTTGATATGTGATATGAACTTTTTAGAGTTAATCTTATTTGGGCTTTTTAAGTGAAATTAGGTGTTGATAGTATCATTTAATATTTTGTTTGATATGCGATATTAAAAATAATGTGACTATTCAATTTTATGTTTGATAGATTAGATTAATTAAACATAAATATACAATTACTATTTTACCCTTAAATTTTAACATTGTTTGTGCCCATAAACAGTGAAGCTGCATGAGTCGTGAGTCTTCTATTAAAAAAATTATTGATTAACATATTTTTTTATATGACAAATCATATTTTTATAATTAATGAGAAGAATTGCCCTTCTTCGTATTGTAACTCACCTTGAATTTACTTTTTTTTTTTTTAAGTTAGAAACATATTTGATTTTATGAAATCATGCCAAATATAATTTATTTATATTTAAATGTATATGAAGAAAAAAGAATATCTAAAAAAACGGAAAAATAAATTGAAAGGTAATTTAAAAATGGTGATATATTCCTCAGAAATCTCATTGAAAATAAATATTGCTCTTGAGCCTTTCTTGCTCTGGAACCCCAGTTTGTGGTTTTAAAAAGTGTTTTTAAGTTTTCTGTCGTTTAGTAATTAGTGCATTTTATGAATTGATTAATTCAATTTTAGGGGCATTAATGACCCAAAGAATTTAATAGTAAAGAGAAATGGAATAGATGGACTTAATCGCACCCCACCTGCCCAGATTCATTTCGCCACTTAATCTGTGAATAGTGAGGGCTTTTGGCGGGCCACAGATTAAGTTTGTCGGGCTTAAAAAGTTAATCTTTGTTATCAAACTAAATATTAAGTGAAATGAAAGCCACTAATCTGGCCTAATATAACATATCAAACACGTTCTAATTCGATTATAGACATCTGAATAATAAACAAATAGAGATATGGTAATCACACATACGATCCATTTAACATCCAATTCGTATAAATATCCATTAATATATTCATTATTCAATTTATTCGTGATGTATATCCGATAAATAATATATTATATTAAATATATATATATACACACACACAATTTTTATTTCTTAATATACTTACACATATGTGTGTATAGAGGTATATTATATTATTATTTCTCTTACTATTTAACAAAATAATATAAGATACATATAGTATATTATTGATTAAATTATTATATTCAAATCAATTATATAAATAAATTTATAATCGACCACACTGCATCTCTAGATTCACTATGAAAAAACTAGGGAGTCATAGTTATTGTTTCTCCCTCTATCTAAAATACATACATCTAACATTATATAATTATAAATAATTTATGTTATAAATGAATAGTTGAAAATTCAATTAAAATTTAATATCCGGTCGAATCTGCCTTATATCCGTGTAGAGAGGATATTATCCAAATATAACCAACTCATAAATGGATAAAAATATAGTAATCATACATCATATTCGTTTACACCTTTGCGAAATTGGTATATATACTAATTGAGATAATAGGACATTACAAAATGTGTTGCTTTTTTCTTTATCAACTCTTCGGCATATAGCTCTTACTGGGCAGTATAGTTCTTTTGCTTTGATGGACAGATGGATAATATCTCATTGTATGAATTATTTGGTGTCGATTGATTTAGGGGGTCTCAATAATAATTCTACAGTTGCCGACTGCTTTTAAAAATAAAAAAAAAACCCTCTTTTGGCATATAAACAGATGACAAATTAATGTGAGATACTCGTTAAATCATAAATGTATCACATAAATTAGGAGCTCATGTATTTATGGTGAATTAGTTTCGTACCCCACTTTCTAAAATTTGCTCGATCTTAATTTTTAACCATTCCCAATGTTGCATTGATTTTTGAATATCCATTTTTAGAAAGTGTACATTAATTTGAATCTAATTAATTACAGAATGATGGAAACAATGCAAAATTAATAGAAACTGCAATTTGTTTTGGGGCTGTAAGTTTAGCAGCTAGCATCTACTAACAAATGACAGCTTAGTTACTTAAAAATTGAATTGGGACATAATCACACAGTATCCTGTTAAGAATGTTGTCTAGATACAAACTTGGGATGCTCCAACTATACCATATGCATGAATATGGACACAACCATATCAGTGGCGGAGCCAAAAATTTGATTCAGGGGGGTCATATTAGACTTTTTCATACATATATATTGTTGGAAGATAGGCGTAATTTCAGGAAGATTATAGCTTACCTTAAATAACAGATTTCCTGTATCCCTGGGTTGTAGGGATTAGTTCTATTTATCTTGTACACGGGTTGTAATCTTTCATAACACAGAAATACAATAACCAATTCCTTTTCATACCAATTAACATGGCATCAAGAGCGGTGTTATGATGCTGGAGACTCAGCCATAAACATCATCGTCTCTAAACCTTTCCCAGAACCAAATTGGCCTAAAACCAGGTCAATTAAACTGCAAACAACCAAATCATGTCAGAAACTCCAGAAATCAAAACCGAATCCAACCCAGACCTTTCAACACAGATTGCCAACATACTGAAAAACAATATGCAACCACAAACCCACCTGTCCAGTTTCGATAGCTTGTCGATTGGCTTCAAACATAACAACAACAACTATCATGCTTGGGCACGGCTGATGAAGATGGCCATTGGAGGTAGGGGATGTTGTTCACATCTAACCGGAATTCCACCAGCTCCAATTGAAATAGATCCAACATGTGACAATTGGGAACAAACGGATCAAAACGTATTCACTTGGATTATACAAAACATCGAAGTAAATCTAGTGAATAACGTCTTACACTATCCAACGATGAAGGCATTGTGGGACGGCCTCGCAACCACGTAAAGGAGTGGTTCGGATCCGCTGCAACTTTTTGACCTGCACCGAAGGGCAAACACATAGACGCAAGGACAGGATAGTTTGGAGGGGTTTTGGAACAAACTCCAGTCAATATGGACGGCCATCGATCGGAAACAACCTAATCTGATGCGATGCCCCGAAGATATCACAACTTTCAACCGAATCACCCAGGAACAGAGGCTTTACAAATTTCTAATAGGAATCGATGAGAAATTCGACCATATCAGGGGAGATCTACCGAAACAAGAAACAAACCTTCACCTGAGTCGGTCTACGCCACCATTAGAAGAGAAGTTGCTCGCCTTCAAATCTTGAAGGGAGCAACCGGCGGCGAAAGTGACTCATCTTCGCATGGGATTGGATCCGGCCTTGTCGCGAGAAGGGAGAGAACCGGACAGAATAGATCTGATAAAATGGTGCACTCAGATGGCGCCGATCGTTTCGACGACGCCTGCTGCCGAACATCACAGCGCGAGGATCGGGAAAAGCTTATGTGCAGGCTTTGTGGGAAACCCAGGCATACAACGGAGGAATGCTTTGAAATTTTGGGGTATCCAGACTGGTGGGAGGGACACCGAAAAACCCATACCAAGCCGACACCAACCGACGACGAAAACATGAGGGCAAATATCGCCTTAGGCGATACTCAAACTGAGACGACGGGCGGAGAATCGCGGTAGGGAGGCGCCATCGCAGGCATCATCAACAGGGGTGGAGACGCCGATGCGGCGGCAGGTAGGATCCGGCGAGCCGCCGCCGCCTTCGCCAGCTTTGGAGATGGCGGAGCAGACATAAAAATCGGGCAAAGAGGTAACGGGTTTGGGGGTAATTACCCAAACCCTAGCAATTCTTTTTTTAAATCCCCAAATTGCTCCTTATTTGAAAATAAGACCCCCCCCTCCCCCCATCGAGATCTGCACAAAATGCCCCATATAAACCACAAAATTGTAATGCAACCCCCAACTCCATTATAAATAGTAGTCAGGCCCTTCACACTCAAACCCACACAACAAAATTGGAGAATTGGATATTTGATTGTGGAGCCACAGATACCATGACCTTTGATTCATCCGATATACACAATCCTGCCAGTCCCAAACAATCCCTTATCCAAACCGCCAATGGAGCCCTAGTCGAGGTCACTCGAGAAGGAGAAATTTCTCTATCTCCAAAATTAAAACTAAAAAATTGCCTCCATGTTTCGTTACTATCTTGCAAGCTTCTGTCTATTAGTCATTTGACGAATGAATTGAACTGTGTTGTTCTAATGTATCCTCGTTTCGGTATGATACAGGACGTTCATTCGAATGAGATAATTGGGCGGGGTACTGAGCGGGACGGACTCTATTATGTGGATGAACTGGATTCTCCCCCAAAGGTTTTTTTAATCAAGAGGCACGCGAGACACACAAATTTGGCTTGGCATCGACGACTGGGGCACCCTTTGATTGGGTATCTTCGTTTTTTATTTCCTGCTTTGTTTCAGAATAATACGCATGTTAACCTATCTTGTCAAACATGCTTAGTTGCTAAGAGTCACAAAACTAGTTTTAAACCCACGAACACTCGGGTTCAGATAGTTTTTTCTTTGATTCATTCGGATGTTTGGGGACCTACCCCTGTTGCAAATCAAAGTCGATTTCAATATTTTGTTCTGTTCATTGATGATTGCTCGCGTATGACTTGGGTTTACTTTCTCCAAAACAAATTTGAAGTTTATGAAACCTTTGTTAAATTCTATACCATGGTCCAAACACAGTTTAACCATAAAATTCAAATCCTTCGGTCTGACAATGGGCGGGAGTTTGTTAATCAAAAAATGGTGGATTTCTTTTATAGACATGGTCTTGTCCATCAAACCAGCTGTCCTAACCCACCCCAATAGAATGGGGTTACAGAGCAAAAAAACCGAACCCTTTTTGAAATATCCAGATCTATTCTGACAGAGTCTAAAGTTCTGACCTCTTTCTGGCCAGGAGCCATTGCTACTGCCACATACCTCACAAACAGGTTACCCACCAAAATACTTGACAATCAGACACCCCTATCCATCCTCCAAACATAAACCAATATCCCTCCACACCTCACTCTGCCTCCTAGGATCTTTGGGTCTTCAGTCTTTGTCCATATTCCCAAAACTGAACGGACAAAGCTTGAACCGTGTGCTGTCAAGTGTGTTTTTATTGGATATGCCCCTCATCAAAAGGGGCATCGGTGCTATAATCCTGTGACGCACCGTATTCATGTAACCATGGATTGTGAGTTTCTGGAGACTGAGTATCTCTATCAGAACCAGCAAAGGGCTCAGGGGGAGACTCTGAATGACCCTTTTTTCTAGCTCAGTGACTTCGAGCCTGCTTCAGCCATATACAATGAAGAGCTCAGTACCACCACCAATAACTCTCCCCCGGATGATGTCCTACATGAGGTAACCATTTCTGAGATCCCCACTCTTTCTCCTTCTGAGTCAAATATTATTGAGGATACTACTGTAGATACGGTTAACCCTGTTTCTGATAATGCAGTAAGTTACAGGTACACTTTGCCAGTGAGAAGTAACAGGGGAGTGCCCCCAAACAGATACTCACCCGACCGAGTGTCTCGATCTTCTCGATACCCGGTAGGGAATATAATTAGGGGGAGCATGTCAGGAGTGGCGAAAGCCTTTATGGGGGTTCTGTACAGCGAAGTGATCCCGAGAACGGTCGAGGAAGCCTTGGGAAATATGGAATGGTGTGAGGCTATGGGTACTGAGATGACTGCCCTAATCAAGAATGGAACATGGGAAAAATGCGAACTACCTCAGGGCAAGAAGCCGATAGGATGCAAGTGGGTGTTCACTATTAAACATAAGGCAGACGGTACAGTCAAAAGATACAAGGCTCAGCTAGTGGCCAAGGGGTACACTCCGACATACGAGATTGACTATTCCAAAACTTTCTCTCCAGTGGCCAAGATAGATACAGTCCGGGTTCTTCTATCTGTAGCAGCAAATAAAGATTGGCCCCTCTATCAATTTGGCGTAAAAAATGCTTTCTTTCACGGAGACCTGACAGAAGAAGTGTACATGGAAGCTCCTCCTGGGTTCACTCAGGACTTTATGACTAATGAGGTTTGTAGGCTCCGCAAGGCTCTCTATGGACTCAAACAGTCCCCACGTGCATGGTTAGAGAGATTCACAGTGGCAATGTAGCAATATGAGTACAAACAGAGTAACTCGGACCACACATTATTTTTGAAAAACATGAGAGTTCTGATCACGTGTTTGATCATCTATATGGATGATATGATCATAATCGGGAGTGATAGGGAGGAAATCAAAAGGCTTAGAGAAAATCTGTTCTAGGAGTTCGAGATGAAGGATCTGGGAGAATTGAAGTACTTCCTCGGGATAGAAGTCCTGAGGTCTTGACAGGGGATCTTTATTTCACAAAAGAAGTACCTGCTGGACCTACTTGCTGAGACCGGGATGCTAGATTGTAAACCTGTAGATACCCCTATTCAGGTTAATCACAAGCTCAAAATTGATGAAAGTGAGGAACCAGCAGATAGAGAGAAGTATCAGCGGTTAGTTGGGAAGCTAATCTATCTATCTCACACTAAACCCGATATCGCCTATGCTGTGGGGGTGGTGAGTCAGTTTATGCACCTACCTTAAAGGACTCATATGGAAGTAGTGATAAGAATCTTGCGATACTTAAAGGGCACCGTAGGGATTGGAATCATGTTTGACAGGCATGGTCACCTTGACATCGAGGCTTATACGGATACGGATTGGGCAGGCAACCTAAACGACAGAAGATCTACCTCGGTTTCTTTACATTGGTTGGGGGAAATGTAGTAACATGGAAGAGTAAGAAACAAAATGTAGTTGCCCTCTCGAGCGCAGAGGCAGAGTTTAGAGGCATTACAAAAGCCATTACAGAAACCATTCGGCTTAGGAAACTGATGACAGAGATTGGCATGAACCCGAAACATCCAGGACGTCTGAAATGTGATAACAAAGCAGCAATCAGTATCTTAGAGAACCCCGTGCAGTATGATAGAACAAAGCACGTGGAAGTTTATCGACACTTCATAAAAGAAAAACTAGAAGATGGCAATGTTTAACTTCCGTTTGTGAAATCAAAAGACCAACTGACAGACATTCTGACAAAGGTTGTTACTGGACAAATATTTCAAACCATATTGGACAAGTTAAGAATTGGTGACCCGATTACTTAACTTGAGGGGGAATGTTGGAAGATAGGCGTAATTTCAGGAAGATTATAGCGTACCTTAAATAAAAGATTTCCTGTATCCCTGGGTTGTAGGGATTAGTTCTATTTATCTTGTACACGGGTTGTAATCTTTCATAACACAGAAATACAATAACCAATTCCTTTTCATACCAATTAACATATATATATAGAAAACCTTGTGAAATATCGAAAATGCAAGAGAAACCCTATGTTTCAAAAATTAGCATAAAAAATCCTATGTTTTATAAAAATAAACATAAAAAACCCTCATATGTTGTTTGAAACATACGTGTTACCCTTATTCATGAAAATAAAAGCAAAAATTAGACAAAAAATATTTACAAATAAAAAATTGCAAAAAAATATAATAGTATATAAAAGAAAATATTTGGAACAATATATACAAGAAATAAATGAAGAATATTATACAGAAATTAATGGATAAAACTTACATATTAAAATAAATTATTTTAGGACCTATTTGAGAAATTCTATGAATATTGAGACAAAATTAAAATTATAAAAATTAAGAGATCATGCATATAAGTACAAAAACAATATTTCTGTAAAGAAAATGCGCTAAATCCAAGTATTCGGTCATAAGGTTTTCTGTACAAAATTAAGAAAAAAATAAGGTTTTCTATGAGATTTTATATAACACAAGGTTTTTACGCTCATTTCGAATAACACAAGGGAATTGGATATATATAACTCATATGGGAAAATTGTTAATTTCATCCGTTAGGTATGACCAACTTGCAATTTTCGGACATAGTTTTCTGATTTTTCAAATGTGACCATCCTATACCTTTTGAAAACATGAAATTACCGGACAATTATCCATCGGAAATTTCCTTCCTCGCCAGAATTGTCGACTTGCAGCCGGAGAGACACATGGCAGCGCAAAATTTTTGCCACATCCGAAATTATAAAAAAAAAAAGAAAAAACCTAATAAAATAATACACACCAGAAATTTCATAAATCGGAGAAGTTGATTCAGAGACCTATCATCAATCTTAACACAAACTTCAAACTTTGATTTCATCGTTGGACAAGAAACATTTCCTCCTAACCAACGCCAAAAAAAAAAAAGATATCTTCATTCTATGCTCTAGATAGTGTACCAAAGGCCCAACAGGGATGAATTTCTTGAGTGGGTAACCGATGTACTTCCCACACTGTATGATTTCTCGCAGCAAGAACCCATTTGGAATGGCCAAATACCCATCAATGAAGATTAACCAAAAGGTTCGTAAATTACTAAAAAAAGTATTTGTTAACTTCGCAAACGATTAGCAGAAAATAGAAAATGATAAACAAAATAGATGGGGAAATGTGAGGCCTTTTACAAAGCAAAACTACAAAATGGGATTTTCACTGTCGGCATCTAGAAAGGGCTCCGACGATCAATTTATGCCGGCAACGTGTGTTCACTTCTCTCAAATGTAATGGAGAAAGATCAAACTTTTTTTTTTTTTTTTTTTGGAAAAGAGAAAGATCAAACTTGATGATACATGTGGTTTTTTTAATTATGTGTTTTATTAGGTTTTTTTTTTTTTTTTTTTTTTTTTAATTTCCAATGTGGCAAAAATTTTGCCACTTGGCCGCCAACGTGTCTCTCCGGTTGCCACGTCGACAACTCAGGTGAGGAAAGGGAATTTCTGATGAATAATTGTCTGGCAATTTCATGCTTTTAAAAAGTATAGGATGACATTTACAAAATAAAAAAATTATGTGCGCAAATTACTACAAGTTGGCCATACTTAGAGGATGAAATCAACAATTTTTCCTAACTCATATATTATTTGTGTGATCTCAATTATTAATAATTTATTATATTGACCCTCACTAGTATTAATTTTAACTTTGGTAAGGGGATCAATAATGAAAAATCCCATAAAATTACATACATATATCTACATATCTATATATATATAAATTAAAAAAAAAAAAGGTTGAGGGGGTCAATTGCACCCCCTCATATACATGTGGCTCCGCCACTAGACGATATGAATACAACACGATATAGAGATATGGTGACACCAATTTTTTCTTAAATATTTCACGTGAGGTGTGCCAGATACGGTATCTACTGCAACACGATACAACAAAATAATATTTTTTAAAGTGTTCATGTATTAGAGCTATTTAATATTCATTTACTAAATAAGTAGCATTGTATTGCTATTACAAATTAATCCAGATATGAAACAACAATTATGTGTTAAAATCTTAGACACGTATAGCTTTAAAAATATTATCTTATTAAATTGCGCCAATATCATATTGCAAATATTTTATGTAAAAATTTAAAATAAAATCTATATCACTTGGTGTCCTGTCTTCATGGAGACTTTTGTGCCGTTTGTAGAGTCTCATGATCGTTCGTATCCAATCTAATTACAACAAATGATCTCTCTCTATTTGATTAGTAAAATAATTCATTGTGTTTGGTTTTTAATTTTTTATTATAATTATAATTGATGGGTTAGGAACGTGAAGTGCCAAACTCCGGTCACTTTCTATTTGATATATGTGGGGGAAACCGGAAACTGATCGTCGGATGGAAGAGGGGGTTCTACCTGCTAGGACAAACACCAAGAAAGTCAGAAGGCCAAGCTGGGGAAACTGGGGGTGATTCCCAGATTGGCTCTCCGACGCTCAAGCCAGATAGTGATCTGAAAGGGGAATGCAAGCAAGCTATGTAATGGAGTTACAGTGATGAGGAATGCTTACCGGGATGAAGATGAACTCCCATATTTATAGTTGAGGGTCAAGGACCCTTTGGTAATTTACCTCGTGTGGTCCTGCTCTAATGTTGCCCTAACACGTGTCGCAGCGAGGAGAATCCTAGGAGGAAGCTCCTGTAAAAGCTGGTGGAAGTTAGTGTTGGCGACAGTGGCAGGTGCGTGGGCATGTACCGGGTGTCAGAGAGCCATTTTAGGGGGTTGGTAACGAGGGCTAAGAGCATGCTCGTGTCAACCATAGGCCTTGGAGGCCAGAGGATCCGCTAGGGGATGGAGGCCAAGACTGCGTAACGAGGGGGAGTGGAATAGCAGAGACTGTGTTCCGTTTTGGGGGGTGCGCTCGTTTTCGAGCGACAGGGGCGACCACGCGTGTGCATAGCAGAGACGACACGTGCTCTTTAGGGGTTTTGACGCTCGGGGGATTTGGACGCTCGTTGATAACCCACCCCAGTTAAAGAAAGGCCACATGTTAATTTCTCGTGTCACCTGGTGTCCAAACATGGGTCGAGCGTATTTTGTCCCCATCAATAATGTAACGTTTCTTTTTATGTATTAATAATTAATATGGACTACTTAGGTAAGATAATTCATATTTGTTAAAGTGCTTATTTAAATTCAAAATATTTAAAATAACTAGTGAAATCAACGTGCGTTGCACGTTTATCATTTAATTTATTTAAATAAATTTAGCTATTATATTTATTGAACAAATTAAGATATTAAAAATATTTATTTTGATTAAATAAATATAAGGGGTAAAAAAAATTACCATCCGAACTATAACCGATTTTACACTTTATCACCCGAATTAAGTTTCGTTACAACCCAGTATCCCTAGTAAAATAATAATGTATAATATTTAGTACCATTTCATACCTATTATTAATTCAAAAATATACTTATTGATGGTTTGATACTTTTGTATTATTTTTGTATAGGTTTTATATCTTCATCATTGCACTTTTAATAGGACACACCCTTTTCAGATATTTATTTGATATATTACATTGTTTACACGTTTCATACCATAAGAAGGATTTATTTCAATCCTATCAGTCTCTATTAAAACAATAATATGTATCTTGTATAGTAAACAAAATAAAACTAATATTATTTATTTTGCACTATCTATACGGCCAATCATATTCTTTTTTTCTTTTCTATTTCTCCTTTTTTTTTTTCCTAAAAGAAGCAACCCAAGACAGGAAAAATAGGCTCAAGCTAAAACTCATCATTTAGTTTTGTCGGAAGAACATCCTAGAAGCAATAACCATTTTGAACCTTATGACCTATCCTCGCCAATTTATCCATCATCATGTTTCTTTCTCTTGAGATTTATTTAATCTAAGTTTCTCAAAACCTTTGGAGTAACCTTCGCCAATCAAATATTACATTTCTCATTAGTTGTTTTTCAGTATCCTTCATTGCTATTCATTTAACGACCGTCTCCAAATCAATCTCCACATTAATTTTCGAAAAGTGTCTCTCAAAAGTTAGTTTTAATCCTTTAGGTAAGTTCAATAACTTTGCTACATTATTGAAACTATACCAAGATTCATATCCTAGCACTCATCTTCAATTGTCATCTCGAATGACGCCCCTGTTGGTGTGGTTATAAAAGTTTCCATCCGAGTTTAGTTTTACCCATCACTTCTCGGATTTATTTCACGACAACTAAGTGCAGATTTTCTTTTGCTTGTGTTTTGTGTCCTCATTGATTAGTACTAAGGTCGTAGATAACTCTTTTACATGGCGAATAGCCACATTTCTAAGCTTCATAACATTTTGATAGCTTCATCTATTCCATGTTTTCCAAAAATTCTAGAGCGTCAAGATTAACATAACCCACCCAGGATATTTTAGGAACATATTACTCAGCATTTTGCTACTAAAGCTCTCTTTGAGCCCATCCGACACTTGCAAGCCACGAAACTTCGTCAAGTCTGTGTATCAACAATCTTGTCCCACACCCGGAATGCGAACAGAAAACTTTTCAGCACATGGTTCACATATTCATGTCTTGTACAACAGTGCGTACATATATCATTTTCCCCAAATTTTTTGTCATACTTTAATACATTCGTAAGCAAGCTATTATATTGGTAAAGCTACAGGAAAATCTTGAATTTTTGGGGCAAGGTAATTTTCAAATTCATTTAAAGTTTTTTCTTGCATGTCTCATCCGACACCATAACCAGAGTATAGTCATTTTATAGGAGAATTTATCTTTAGTTGATCCAATTCATTCTCTCTTATCTCCGTTACCATGCAACGCGTTAGGACACTAAGTATCTCATTCACCACGTCTTTGGATGGTGATGTTTTCAACTTATTCAGGTTTCAATTTTTATTTGTTCCAATGAGGTTACATTCCATAAGATCTTTATCCTTCTCATGAATGTTATCTTAAAAAATGTCCGTCAGTTTGCCTTGTGATAACCATCTATCATTCCATAAACATGTCCCTTCACCGTTCCCAATCCTCCATTTTCAAAATGGTTCCCCCATCCAAGTGCTTTTAACTATCCCCTTCCATGCTCGGGAAACCCATAAGTCGAGGCTTATATTCGATCAAGAATGTTATCTCCTTTTAAAATATTTTTCTTATGTATATCGTCGTCTCGTTGTTAGGCATTCTTCATCCCGTTTTAGCTAGCATCACTATATTTCCTTTTGGGCCTCTCTAAAACCCAATCCACATTCTTACTTCTTTGTAGTCACCTTCTTTCATCCTACAAGATGGGTTCGTTCCTTGTTATATTAATCGCCTAAAGAAAGTTGTGCTTGAGTGGATCAAGTTTATCGTACATGTGATTGGGAAGCCAATTTGTGTGTATATGGTTGATGGAGATCGAAATCATGATGGCCTTAATAAGTGTCATTAGTCCGGAAATATTTGTCATTTTGACTTTCTATCCCAAGAGATTCTTTTCGACTCTATTAATCACAATCGAGAAATGCTCATTATAGTTACAGCTAAAGTTTAATTGCGCCCCCAAATAGTTCCTTAAGTTGTCTGTATTTTACATGCCCAGAATTCTACTAACCTACTGCTTTAAATCATTTGCCACATAAGGTGCAAACTACACATGTGATTTGCAAAAGTTTAATTTGAGGCTCAACGCCTTGCAAAACGCCTCAACCACACTTTTAATACACTTTGCTCCATACACGATAGCTTTGACTCCCAATATTAAGTCGTCCGCAAAAAGTAAGTGTGAGATCATGTGAGAGCTTCTATAATATACCATGATTGGCTTCCAGGCCCGGCCGAAATGGTCTCTTCAATTATATATGTAAGTTGTTCCATGCATATTACAAACAAATAGATGAAAGTGATTGCCTTATCTAATGCCACACATCCGTACAACCTCCGTTGGTTCACCATTCTATAGAATCTCCGGTTGTATCCTCTACATTCTACTCAAAATGATATTGATGATTTTCGTTGGGAATTTGAAGAAAGTTGAAATTTTTTTTTAGAAATTCCACTGGATTTTTTCGTACGCCTTTTCAATATTCAATTTCAGCACCATGATCCTTTTTTTATCGTTGGAGTGATGTAGCATTCGTAACGCTTCTTTAGGCATCAAGATATTGTAATAGGTGCCTTAGTCGGGAATGAAGCTATTCTAGTTCGATCCCAGAATTTTTTTAATATACGGTTTAAATGAAGTATAATCATCTTGGTGATCATTTTGAGCAATATGTTACACAAAGTAATAGGCTGAAACTCGTTTATTTTTGTGGAGCATTAATTTTTGAAATTAGACAAATAAACACCCGATAATCTTTGTTGGGAATTTGTTCTCTCTCTCTCCATGCAATCATTGATGAATTTCACCATCAAGTTATATCCTAATAGTTTTGAAAAAAGTAAGTTTGGAAATCATCTACTCCCAGCGCTTTGTACAGGTGCATGCTATTTACTATGCTCAAGATTTTCTCATTTGAGATCATTCTTGCCAAGTTATTTTTTCACTAACGCCTTAGGGTTTGTTGATGCAAACTAATATCAAGACTTATCACCTCTGCAATCGTATCTCCACTGAATAGTTTGGTATAGTATTCCCAAGTTTGTGGCTTTAGTT
Organism: Lantana camara; assembly: GCA_037501455.1. Classification (NCBI taxonomy): domain Eukaryota; kingdom Viridiplantae; phylum Streptophyta; class Magnoliopsida; order Lamiales; family Verbenaceae; genus Lantana; species Lantana camara. The sequence continues at coordinate 16,216,877 of CM074859.1, forward strand.
GATCATTATTGGTTGCTCATTCATTGTCTATTTTCAGAGCATTCTTCTGATTGCTTCTTCTTCTCATCATGGTTGAAAGATGGAAGAAACTTGTTTGTTTATCCCTAAATTTGAGCCAATTATTCTCAACTCTTTAAAGCTAAATAATCACTTTTTGTTGTAATAGTTTGTTATATTCTGCTCTCAATTCTTCCTCCAAATCATTTGAATATTTACCTTGTTTGTCTCATGCATAATGCTTTAGAAATTCTTTGTATTTTTATTTTATGTTTTTGCTTTTCGAGCACATTGAAAACTGTTCAAGAACCATTGTTTCTGAGCAATGATGCCAAGTCAAAATATCCTTCAAGTTTTGATTCGGGTATATTGCTACTTTGGAAAATGTAAATATAAATTGATAACTATTTGGATCAATCTCATTTAAATTAAATTAAAAAAATTTCCATATCGTTTCTTGAACTGACACCCAATCTAACATCTTGAAATTTTTAATCTAATCTTCGAAATTTTGTTACCATTACGCCATATTAATTCTCACAAATATTTGTAAAGATATTTCACAGTCGTTCTTAATTTTGGTATACGTGTGTATATATATTAAAATCAAGTAATTCTTTTTTTAACCAACTATTCTTTATCTCTTTTTTATATTCTCATTATCATTTGATCTTGCATTCTATTTTTTATTTGTATTCATCTAGTGAGTATTATTTCAGATTTATATTAATTTTTTTTTATAATTGAATTTATATTTGTAGTGGAAATAATTAAAAGAGTATATTTATTTAAAAAAATCAAGGAATTTTTAATCGAATATTGTAAAAATTATTTATAAAATGAGTTTATATCTTATATGCACACACATTAAGTCTTCTTAGTATTCTTAATTTAAAGTAAGTGGGTCATTAAGTGACAGAGCAAGATAGAAAACCATGGATAGAGAAAAATCTCGTCTCTCTCTAGCTAAGAATTCGACCACATGAGAAGAAGCACCAAAAAATTCAACAAACGGTAGGAGTGCACGATGCCCCAGCCTCACACGAATCCATGGAGAATCAGAACCAACGGCCACCACTCGAGTCGTTTGGAGAAACCTATCTTGAGACACTGTTGGGAAGGCGCCCAGAGGACGATCCCAAATTCGATACAGGGGTGATGGAGAATCTGGATATGATTCATTTGCTGGAGCCTACGGAAGAGCACCCATACCCCCGTGTTATTATGAAAGATAAATATCAGGAGACACTGCAAGCCGCTTGGAATGATACGCTCATTCTAAGGATTTTGGAAAGAGTGTGAATGTGAATATCCTTTCTACTCGCATCGACAAACTATGGAATCTACGGGGTGAGTTTGATCTAGTGGAACTAGGGCATGGTTGTTTCATCCTCAGACTCTCGGATTTAGAGAAAGCCTCGTACATTCTTACGGAAGGCCCATGGGTGATTTCGGGGCACTACCTTGTTGTTCGGAAATGGTGGCCGCGGTTTCAAGCCTCGAAAGATAAAATCACTTCTGTCATAACATGGATCAAAATCCCGGAGGTGTCGGTGGAATACTATAAAGAGGAGATAATGTACTATGTCACAGCGGCGGTCGGAACGCCGATTAAAATTGACAAGAACACTCATTGGGGAGCGAAAGGGAAGTTTGCTAGGGCCTGTGTGGAAATCGATTTGGATAAGCCACTTAGAAGCATGGTTGAGGTAGATGGCACCTTATACCTGATTGAATACGAAAATCTCCCGACCATCTATTTTCAATGCGGGCGGGTTGGACACAGAAACAGCAGCTGCCCGGATAAACAGGCATCATCGAACATGGAGAGTACTATGGCGGCGTCGGAGCCACCGTTAGCGGCGCCAACGTAAAGGCCATCCGGACCGGTCTACGACAGTTGGATGGTGGCTAAAAAGGGCAGGGGCGGACATATCGGCGGTGGCAGTGGGAAAACGGTCCCAACAAGGCAAGCGAACTCTTCACGTTGAAATAGATTCAAAATCTTTACAGGAATGGAAAGTAGAGAAGAAAATCAGGAAAGCCCGGGGATGGAGGCTGATATGGTGGGGGATCTTCCAGCAAACAACATTGCAATACAACATAACCCTCTATTTAATGAGAGCAATGAGGATATGCATACAAGTACTGGGCCATCAAGTGGGCCAAGCCAACGGCCCCCGAGGCCGCAGATGAAGAAGCCCGAGGCGGCCCGCCCGCCACTCAAAGACCGGACTAATGCAACTGTCCAGAACCCAATTCCCAAGTTTCATAACAAAGAGACAGGAGCGGTCTTTGGCCCAAAGGATGGAGAACCGTCTCATGAAGTAGGCGCCTTGGGCCGGAGGAGATTACCTTTAGACCGCTGGAACAGAGAGTCCAATACAAACAATACTATCAACCAATCTCCCCCCCCCCCCCCCCACCCCCAAACGAGAACGCCATAGCCATACCCCACCGCAGGACATCACTCAGAATGGAATGGAGGCGGCTTCATATACCCTGGAACCTGACCCCAGGGATCAAACACGAGAGTTTGATGGTAACACAGAAGAGGATATCGCTAATATGGACACGGAGGATGGCTTTGTGTCTGTCTAGGGCTACGATGATGGACCACATCACTAATTGGTCCGTGTTCGTCCCACTTTTTCTTGTGTTTACCATGAAGATCATCACTTGGAATTACATGGGTTAGGAGACACCTTAAGGATTTAGTTGTTGAGCATCAACCTGATATAGTGTTTTTGTTCGAGACGAAAGTTCCGGGGCCTCGCAAGAAGGAGATATCAACCACGCTTGGCTTCTCTCGGGTTTTTGGGGCTCGACAAGTGGCAGGGAGGGTGGAATTTGGTTACTCTGGAATGAGGATAATGTTGAGGTCAATGTTTTTGGGGTCTTCTAATCAGGATGTTCATGCGTTAATTGGATCACCTAGAAGCAATAGATGGCTCTGTACCGGGATTTATGCGAGCCCCGTGCCGGGAAGACGTATTGAACTTTGGGACCATTTGGTGGAATTTGGGAAAAACCTTAATCTGCCCTGGGTTTTAGCAGGTGACTTCAACGATATTTTAACCCCAAGTGAGAAAAGCGGGGGGAAAGCGGCTAGCTGGAATAGATGCAATACCTTCAAAGACAACTTGGACCGATGTGAACTCATGGAGTTGGGAGCATCGGGGCCGAAATTTACTTGGACGGGGGTGGTACCTGGTGGCCGTATCGTCCGAGAAAGACTGGACCGAGCTGTTGTGAATATGGAGTGGAATCTCAAATTCCCCAACGGAACGGTCAGAGTTTTACCGCGCATACATTCAAACCATAGCCCTCTACTCATCAACGCTTGGACTGTGTAACAATGTGCGTAATAAACCTTTCAGATTTGAGATCGCGTGGGACTCTAATCCCAAATGTGTGAAAGTTGTTGAGAAGGAATGGAACCAAGAAGGAGATGTGTTGGGTAACCTTGGTCGGTTGCCGGAGAAGCTGAGAACGTGGAACTGGGAGTCTTTTGGTAAAATCTTTGTGAGGAAAAAGAAGTTGCGGGCCCGTATCGAAGGGATTCAATGAATCCTAAGCCCTAAACTACATGATCATCTCAGGGTACTGGAACTTGAACTTATAGAGGAATATAACACTACACTCAAATAGGAAGAAGCACTCTGGTTCCAAAAATCTAGAATTAACTGGTTAGAGTTGGGAGATAGAAACACCAAATTCTTCCACATCTCCACTCTTTGTCTGTAGCACCCCTACACGTGGAGATGCCACACCCCCGTACCATAGGTCGATCCACATACGAAACGGGTGATCCGTACATGAACCAACCTATAGCGAACGGGTGACAATGCAAATAAAACGACAAGTTAGGCGGGACTTGTTAAGAATAGTGCCCTAGAAAGCCGATTGTATATCCGCTTTGTGCTTTTCCTTATTGTAATCACAGACAATCTTTGAATGAAATAACTAATTGAGGCAATACTTCTTTATATGCTCTTGTTTGGTATGCGTTTACTTTATCTGTGTATGTATAAGAACTCCCCTAATCCTGATGACTTTAGGACTCTACCATTTAGGTGAAATGGTTCATGAAACGAGTCCTATATCACATAAGTCATGATTAGTAAAATACTTCAAGCCGATGAGTCCTACCGACAGTGGGAGTGTCAACCTGACTCCTCTAAGGCTTGCTTGTGGGATCACGCCCTTAAGAAGGACCACCTTGTTTCATGGAGGTGCAAAGTGTATAGTTGATACGTGCGTGATACATGAGGGTGCTTACTTTAATAAGTAAGTTCACTGAGGTGCCCCGTGTGAGAACATTCCTAAATGGGAAAGGAAGTTTCTATTTCAGGAAATAAAAACTTCCAGATTAGGAAATATCTCACGAGTCATTTATGTGATTAATTGATCCTTAAGACTTGAGGTTCCTTGTCACTTTATGAGTTAACTCTGTAGTCTTAGGTATAAGCTTTAAAGGGTGTCGCCTTAGACAACTGATTCAAGGCTTATGCTGGGGATACACAAGTGATTCATGAAAGTGAATGAGTATCAAGAAAGGACCTACACTTGCATTTTCAAGGTGATCTCTTATTGTGTAAGTCATTCATATGCCATATGGAGTCCTTGGCCAAGGCAGTAGATCAAGACATCAAGAAAAGGATTTCTTGGGTTGAGATCAAATGGATATGAAATGCACTTAGCTTTAAGACCGGATTATTAGGGTTCTAATTATTCCCTTACCCTAGATCTTGGTTGAGAGATAGTAAGTAGGAGGATTGTATATCACATGAATCAATGACTTAAAGGTTCTGTCGAATCCGAACATTCCAATTCAGCTAGGGGTTAAACACCTGTTGCTAGACTATGGTCGTTTAATCTGTGGACTGATTAATTAATTAGTGAATTAATTAATTAGGGTCACTGCTAATTGAATTGAGAACCTAGAGGGTCACACACACCAACTTGGTTACATGAGTTAAGGCTTGAAAATGATTAAACGAGTTAATCGGGGCCAAGAGGGTTCCACACGTGTGAACCACACGTGTGGCTCACGTGAGTGACACGTGTCTCACACGTGTGTAAATATATGTGTATATTTATTTATTTGTTAAATAATTAATGTGATTAATTATTTAATAGACTTTGGTTTAATTTTGAATTAAAAAAAAGTCTTATTTTGGAGAAAAATAATCTAGTTAATTAATTACGAATTAATTAATTAGATAAAATAAGTTATTTATTTTAAATAAATAAAGTATAAAATTGTCCAAAAATAGTTTGGATATTTTAGTTCTCTTAAAAGTTGACTTGAAATAGAATTCAAAGTCAAAGTTGGAAAATACTTGATGATCAAGTAATAGGAAAGAGAGATCAAAACCCTAGCCCATAAGGACTAGGATTTTTGGCCAACCCTCCTTCCTATATATAGGGGAGCTCGAGCTTCCCTTGAGGCTAATTTTAATGATCTTCTTTTGGTTCATGTGTTGAACACCATCATTTCTCCAAGATAAATTAAACCCTAGGTTAAGCCTAAACACTAACTAGAGAACTAGCATCCTTACTAGTTAGATTGTGATCAAGTTGGTGGACTATCTCTAGAGAGCTTCAAGTTAGAAGTTTGAAGATTCGAGCTTTACCAAGGAGAGGGGATCAAGCCGCGAGAAGAGCGTTCTTGGGTGGCTTGAAACGCTTTAAGAAAGACAATTAAGAAAGTAAGTTTCTAATCCCTACTAATTTGGTTACACGATTGCGAGTCCTAGATCTTTTTGTTGGAAAAATTTTAAAATTTCGCTGCTTTCTGATTCGTGTTTTCCAACAAGTGGTATCAGAGCCACCTCGTTAATCGTGTTTCTGATTCGTCTCAATTATTCTGAATTTGGTAGAAATTCTTAGGCTTAGATGCGAATTAGGTATTCATGAGTTCTTTTAGAAAGCCTGAATTATGAAACTGTAATTTTTCTTGAATTTCTGAAACTGTTTTCTTAAATCGTGTTTTTGAAAACCGTTTTGATTGAAATCCTTTTAAATCATGTTTTTTTAAATTTTGGATTGTTGTTGGTTTTGAACTGAAACACGAAACACGAAAATCGCGCTACGAAAACGCGAGCCTAGGCGTGCTACGACGTCGCACGCCCAGGCCCGCGCCGTCCCGCACAGCAGTCCCGCAGCCGCGCGGGACTGCCCGCCCGTCCCTCCCACAACCGCGCGGGAGGCCAGCCCGCCAACGCCTAGGCCCGCCTAGGCACGCCCACCTGCTCCTCCCGCAACCGCGTGGGAGCCTCCAGTCGCCCGCCTGCCTTCCCGCCTAGGCGATGCGCGCGAGAAGGCGTGCGCGATGCGTGCAGTCCACCTGGGCAGGCGTACGGGCGAAGCTTGGCCCTCGTTTCGCGATCTTGATTTTCGTGTTTAGTCCAATCCAATCCCGATTTAATTTTTCTTAAAAAAAAATTATTTTATTAAATTTGAATTATTTTTGAAATAATTGTTTAAATTGGGATTTTGACAATTTAAGCGATTTAAATTTTGTAAAAATTACAAACTTTATTTTATGAAAATATTGAAAGAATAAAATTATTAATTTTCAGAAATTAATTGGAATTTTATTAGTTCATTGTTTTTCGGGTTTTATAGAAAAGGCTCTTGAACAAGAATTGCATCTAAGTCGTGTTTTAAGCTATTAGAGCTTAAGGCGAGAATTTTAATTTATTGGTTAAATTTAAATTCTTGCAATTTATGCATGTTAGGTGATCATGGGTTTAGACTTATGTATGGTTTTAATATATACACATGGATGGTTTAAATTGGGGTTGGAGCCCTATAGTTGCGTTTTTCAATTGAGGTTGGAGCCTCACTTATGTGCGTACTGTTATGTGATTTATTATGTGGCTTTCCATATTACTATTTTTGAGGCTGGGGTATGCTCCGTGTATTTTGTCTAAGGCCAATATGAAGATTGAGCCTTATTACTTTATGTCTTTTTCTTTTTATTGTAATTTGAGAGTAGAGATAGGTGGTGAGATTTTATTTTCATTTTGGAGACAATGCACCCATGGAGTAAGATGGACCACATTCAAGTAACAAGGAGGCCATAAGTGAAGACCCCTCAAAATGTTAGGGAGGGGAATCTCAATTGTAAAAATGTAATAGAGATAGGGCTCATATTTTGTTGCCGCTTTCCCTTATGTGATTTAAACTGTTTATGTGGCATGTATGTTAGAACTTGTGATTGTGGAGTGGCTCCCACATATCACGCATAAGATAGGTAGAACCCATGATCATTACAAGTTAGTTTCATGCTAGGACATGTTATCTGTTTATGTGCTTGTTTGAAATGCATTTAAGTGTACTTGCATTAATCAAGACTAATAAAATTGGATAACATATATGTTGGTGAGGTCGAACCGGACAACTCTCCGATTGATTCGAAAATTCCCATTAAATATTAAGCTAATTTCGAACAAATACGTATTTAATTCGAGATGCTAATTTTGAATTAAAATTCCTAGCATTCCATCAATAGGTTTTAAGTTTAGTAAGTAAAACTAGTTATTGTCCGCGAGTCGTGTGATAGCTAGTGGAGCTTATTAGTTCTTAGTTACCTAATTGATCATTTTAAATGATCAATATTTCGTGATCAATTTTGGCAAGGGCGATGTCCGCGAGTCGTGGGTCGTTCGAACTAAGTTTTGATCATGATCTTATGATTGATGGGTCTAGCTTAACGCCTAAGTAAATATGGATATCGCACGAGTCGTGGGTCCATATTGAAAGACAGGTGATGCAAAATAATTACTAAGAGTTCTAAAGGTGTTAGAATTGGTAGGTTGTACCTACCTAGGGTTTTACTTAGAATGTCCGCGAGTCGTGGGTTCGAGGTAAAATGCCTAGGATCTTAGTACCTATTGGGAAACGTGTTCCTCTTAGATCTTTGGGAATTATAGATCTTTGAAAAACAGTGGGAGCTACATTAGATTAAAGACCTTATCTTTTGTATATCGTTATAATTCAGCATGCTCACTAGTTCTCTGTTTTACCATTTAGGTCGTAGATTCTGTGATTCTCTACGTGTTTTGAAATGGCAACCAAAAACCCTCTCGTATCGATCCTCGAGTCAAACAAGTTAACTGGTCCCAACTATTCTGATTGGCTGAGGAATCTAAAAATCATTTTAGATTCTGAGAAGAGAACTTATGTTCTCTTCGAAGGAGAGCCTAGTCCTGAAGGGGAGGCTCCCACTCGGGCCGAGCGGGACGCGATTCAGAAGTGGAAGGATGATAATCTCCAAGCCCATTGCCTTATGTTGGCTAACATGTCTCCAGACTTGCAAAGGCAACATGAGGGCATGGAATTCGCTTGGGAGATTTACGACCACTTAGAGCAACTTACCGCCCTCATGAACGTGTTACAAGGTATAACACTTCAAAGGAATTGTTCCACATGAGAATGAGGGAAGGTTCTAGTGTCCATGAGTATGGACTCAAGTTTCTCGCCCTTACTGAGAAACTTTTCCATGGACATGCCACTGAAAGATGAGCTTTCAGTGGATTTGTTGCTAGCTTCGCTCCCACCATCATTCAACCCATTTGTCCTTAACTTCAATATGAATCATGTTGGTGCTACTGTAGCTGAGCTGATTAGTCAGCTTGTGACTGCTGAAAGCACGATCAAGAAGGACAATAAGGTTTTGATGGTGAATGCTCCATCTTCCTCTTCTGGGCCTTCTAAAGGTAAGGGCAAGAAAGGCCAAAAGAAGAAGAAGAAACCCCTTAGGCCCACTGGTGGCGTTTCGAAGGGGAAGGCCCAAAAGAAGAAGTGTGATCAGAAAGAGGATGTTTGCTTCCATTGTGGCAAAGCGGGACATTGGAGGAGAAACTGCCCAGAGTACAAGGCTACTCTAAAGAAAGGTATGTTTCTCGTTGAAATAAATCTTTCTATTAATTCTAGTTCTTGGGTGCTTGATACCGGTTGTGGAACTCATATCTGTAATGATGTATAGATGCTAAGTGAAGTCCAACAACTCAAAGAAGGAGAATGTGTCTTGAAGATCGGCGATGGCTCAAATGTTGAAGCTCGAGCTTTAGGCACAATTAGATTAGATTTAGGTAGTTTTGAGTTAGTCTTAAATAAAGTCCTTTATGTACCGAGCATTATTCGTAATATAATTTCAGTTCCAATTTTAGATTGTGAAGGTTATGAAACTTATATTAAGAATGGTAAATACTTTATCAAACGGAACAACTCTTCCGTTCACATCGGTACTCTAAGTAATGGACTTTATCTAACTCAGAATATCAATATTATGAATATACAACGAGAAACTAAACGTAAGAGAGATGACAAAGTTTCAGCTCCCTTATGGCACGCTAGATTAGGACACATTTCCAAGAACAGAATTAGCAAGATAAACACTTTAGGATCATTCTCTGAAAATGATCTCAAAGAATTGAGTTCTTGCGAATCTTGTCTCAAAGGAAAAATGTCCAAAGTTCCTTTTAAAGGAACTGTGGAACGTGCCACTAAGGTTTTGGATTTGATCTATTCTGATGTTTGTGGACCGCTTAGTGTAAGCACTAGAAACAATCATCAGTATTTCATAACCTTTACTGATGACTTTAGTCGGTATGGTTATGTATACTTAATGAAGTATAAATCTGAAGCTTTTGAGAAATTCTTAGAATTTCAAAAGGAGGTTGAGAACCAAACTGGTCACAAGATCAAAGCACTTCAATCTGATCGAGGAGGCGAGTATCTTAGTGAAGAATTCCTTGATCATCTCAAAGATAATGGGATTATCTCTCAGTGGACTCCTCCGGGAACTCCTCTGCTTAATGGAGTTTCTGAGAGAAGGAATCGAACCTTACTTGATATGGTTCGTTCCATGATGAGTTTCACTGACTTACCACCTTTTTTCTGGGGTTATGCCCTAGAAAGTGCAGCAAAGATTTTGAATCTAGTTCCCTCTAAGTCAGTCCCTAAAACGCCCTATGAAATGTGGCATGGTAAAATCCCTGGTTATTCTTACTTAAGAATTTGGGGTTGTCCTGCTTACGTGAAGACGACAGTGGGAGATAAGTTAGAAGTTTGTTCTAACTTATGCTACTTTGTAGGTTATCCTAAAGAATCTATAGGATACTACTTCTATGATCAATCTGAGCAAAAGTTGTTTGTTTCCAGAAATGCCACTTTTCTTGAGGAACCGTTCCTTAAAGAAAAGAAAGGGAAGATCATAGAATTAGAGGAAGTGCAAAGTGAGCCCACGCCACCCACTGAAGAGACGTCCCCTACTGATCAACCACAACCAATCACGGATTTCGATACACACGAAAATCCTCCTCTAAGGCGTTCTGAACGCACTCCTAGACAGCCGGAGAGATGGTATGGATTCTTCCATGAAATCTCTCAAAAGGATAATGATCCTTCAACATATGAGGAGGCACTTTCCGATTCTAACTCTGAACAGTGGATAGAAGCCATGAAATCCGAAATGGATTCCATGAACTCCAACCAAGTTTGGACCTTGGTAGATTTGCCTGATGGGATCAAACCCATAGGTTGCAAATGGATCTTTAAGAGAAAGCTTGGAGTTGATGGAAGCATTGCAGCCTACAAAGCAAGACTGGTTGCAAAAGGATTCACTCAAAGACCTGGCGTGGACTTTGATGAAACCTTTTCGCCAGTTGCAATGCAAAAGTCTATTCGGATCATGCTTGCCATTGCTGCGTATTATGACTACGAGATATGGTAAATGGATGTGAAAACTGCCTTTCTCAATGGTGACATTGATAAAGACATTTATATGGAGCAACCCATAGGTTTCGCATTCAGTGGGAGTGAGCAAAAGGTTTGCAAACTCCAAAGATCAATCTATGGATTGAAACAGGCTTCTAGGAATTGGAACATTCGATTTGATGAATTAGTCAAAGCGTTTGGCTTCATTCAAATTTCAAATGAATCATGTGTGTATAGAAAGGAATTGGAGACCTCAGTACAATTCTTAGTACTTTATGTTGACGATATCCTTCTTATTGGGAATTCGAAGGATGACATGAAAGTGACTAAGTTATGGTTATCGAACCAATTCGAGATGAAAGATCTTGGTGATGCATCCTATATCCTTGGAATTAAAAACTATAGAGATAGATCTAGAAGGTTAATAGGACTATCACAGTCGATGTACATCGACAAAGTATTGAAGAGATTCAATATGGAGTCAGCAAAGGTTAAGAACCTTCCTATGAGTGTAGGAACATGTCTTTCAAAGAAGATGTGTCCTAAGACTAACCTTGAGAAGGAAAGAATGACTCATACACCTTATGCATCAGCAATAGGTAGCATAATATATGCAATGTTATGTACTCGACCGGATGTGGCTTATGCACTTAGTGTTACGAGTCGTTTCCAATCTGACCCTGGAGATGGTCACTGGGCTGCCGTGAAGAATATTCTTAAGTACTTGAAAAGTACTAAAGATTTATTCTTAGTTTATGGAGGTCAGAAAGATCTTACTGTCGAAGGATACTGCGATGCAAGCTTTGCATCTGACTTAGATGATTTTAAGTTAATGTCAGGATACATTTTCTGCCTAAACGGCGGAGCAGTGAGTTGGAAGAGTTCCAAGCAAACTACCACTGCAGATTCGACCATTGAGGCCGAATACTTGTTAGGAATAGTGCCCTAGAAAGCCGATTGTATATCCGCTTTGTGCTTTTCCTTATTGTAATCACAGACAATCTTTGAATGAAATAACGAATTGAGGCAACACTTCTTTATATGCTCTTGTTTGGTATGCGTTTACTTTAGCTGTGCATGTATGAGAACTCCCCTAATCCTGATGACTTTAGGACTCTACCATTTAGGTGAAATGGTTCATGAAACGAGCCCTATATCACATAAGTCATGATTAGTAAAATACTCCAAGCCGATGAGTCCTACAGACAGTGGGAGTGTCAACCTGACTCCTCTAAGGCTTGCTTGTGGGATCACGCCCTTAAGAAGGACCACCTTGTTTCATGGAGGTGCAAAGTATATAGTTGATACGTGTGTGATACATGAGGGTGCTTACTTTAATAAGTAAGTTCACTGAGGTGCCCCGTGTGAGAACATTCCTAAATGGGAAAGGAAGTTTCTATTTCAGGAAATGGAAACTTCCAGATTAGGAAATATCTCACGAGTCATTGATGTGATTAATTGATCCTTAGACTTGAGGTTCCTTGTCACTTTATGAGTTAACTCTGTAGTCTTAGGTATAAGCTTTAAAGGGTGTCGCCTTAGACAACTGATTCAAGGCTTATGCTGGGGCTGCACAAGTGATTCATGAAAGTGAATGAGAATCAAGATAGGACCTACACTTGCATTTGCAATGTGATCTCTTATTGTGTAAGTCATTCATATGCCATATGGAGTCCTTGGCCAAGACAGTAGATCAAGACATCAAGAAAAGGGTTTCTTGGATTGAGATCAAATGGATATGAAATGCACTTAGCTTTAAGACCGGATTATTAGGGTTCTGATTATTCCCTTACCCTAGATCTTGGTTGAGAGATAGTAAGTAGGAGGATTGTATCTCACATGAATCAATGACTTAAAGGTTCTGTCGAATCCGAACATTCCAATTCAGCTAGGGGTTAAACACCTGTTGCTAGACTATGGTCGTTTAATCTGTGGACTGATTAATTAATTAGTGAATTAATTAATTAGGGTCACTGCTAATTGAATTGAGAACCTAGAGAGTCACACACAACAACTTGGTTACATGAGTTGAGGCTTGAAAATGATTAAACGAGTTAATCGGGCCAAGAGGGTTCCACACGTGTGAAATCACACCTGTGGCTCACGTGAGTGACACGTGTCACTGTGACACGTGTCACACACGTGTGAATATATATATTATATATATATATATATGTATTAAATAATTAAATGTGTTAATTATTTAATAAACTTTGGTTTAATTTTGAATTAAAAAGAAAGTCTTATTTTGGAGAAAATAATCTAGTTAATTAAATTACGAATTAATTAATTAGATAAAAATAAGTTATTTATTTTATAATAAATAAAGTATAAAATTATCCAAAAATAGTTTGGATATTTTTAGCTCTCTTAAAAGTTCACTTGAATTAGAATTCAAAGTCAAAGTTGGAAAATACTTGATGATCAAGTAATAGGAGAGAGAGGAACCAAATCCTTGCCCAACAAGGAATAGGATCGGCGCCCCTCTCCCTTTCCTATATATAGGGGAGCTCATGCTCCCCTTTGGAGCTAATTGACAATTCTTGGTTCATGTGTTGAACACCTTCCTTTCTCCAAGATAAAATAAAACCCTAGGTTAAGCCTAAACACTAACTAGAGAACTAGCATCCTTACTAGTTAGATTGTGATCAAGTTGGTGGACTTTCTCTAGAGACTTCAAGTTAGAAGTTTGAAGATTCGAGCTTTACCAAGGAGAGGGGATCAAGCCGCGAGAAGAGCGTTCTTGGGTGGCTTGAAACGCTTCAAGAAAGAACAAAAGAAAAGTAAGTTTTCTATCCTTACGAATTTGGATACACGATTGTGAGATCAAGATCCTTTTGTTGGGAAATTTTTTTAAATTCCGCTGCTTTCTGATTCGTGTTTTCCAACAAGTGGTATCAGAGCCACCTCGTTAATCGTGTTTCTGATTCGTCTCAATTATTATGAATTTGGTAGAAATTCTTAGGCTTAGATGTGAATTAGGTATTCATGAGTTCTTTTAGAAAGCCTGAATTACGAAACTGTAATTTTTCTTGAATTTCTGAAACTGTTTTCTTAAATTGTGATTTTGAAAACCGTTTTGATTGAAATATGTTCAAATCGAATTTTTTAATTTTGGATTGAACTGGGTTTTGGAGAAACCCAGAAATACGAAACAGGACACGAAAAGAACGGGGCTGGGCGTGCTAGCACGTCGCACGCCCAAGCCCCATTACCGCCGCCCAGCCCTCCCGCATCCGCGCGGGAGGCCTCCCGCCCGCCTAGGCGCCTTGCTCGCCTGTCCCACAACCGTGCGGGACAGCCGCCTGCTCCTCCCGCAACCGCGCGGGAGCGCCCGCCCAGGGATGGGCGGGACTGCCTGCCCACGCTGAACGTCTGCGCGCAAGGGCGCGCCTGGCCCCTCGCACGCTGGCGGCAATCGCTGTCGGCTGTGCGCAACGCTGGCGCGCGCCTAGCGCGCGTTCCTGTGCGGCGGGCAGGCGATCCCGCGTCGTCCCGGGCCCGTGCTTTCGTGTTTTTCGTGTTTCGTGTTTTTCGGTCCGAAAAATCCCGATTTAGTTTTATTTTAATTTTATCTTTTAAAATCTGTTTTGCTAAAATAAAATTATTTTAAATTTTTGATTAAATTGGGATTTTTTAGAAATTAAAGCGATTTGGATTTTGGAAAAATTATGAATTTTATTTTCTGAAAATAATGAAAGAATAAAATTATTAATTTTGGAAATTAATTGGAATTTTATTGGTTTGTTGTTTTTCGGGTTTTATTGAAAAGGCTCTTGAACAAGAATTGCATCTAAGTCGTGTTTTAAGTCATTAGGACTTGAAACGAGAATTTTAATTTATTGGCTAAATTTAAATTCTTGCAAGAGCTTGTTAGGTGATCATGGGTTTAGATCTATGTATGGTTTTAATTTATGCACATGAATGGTTTAAATTGGGGTTGGAGCCCTATAGTTGCGTTTTTCAATTGAGGTTGGAGCCTCACTTATGTGCGTACTGTTATGTGATTTATTATGTGGCTTTCCATATTACTGGTTTTGAGGCCGGGGTATGCCCCGTGTAATTGTCTAAGGCCAATATGAAGATTGAGCCTTATTACTTTATGTCTTTTTCCTTTTATTGTAATTTGAGAGTAGAGATAGGTGGTGAGGTTTTATTTTCATTTTGGAGACAATGCACCCATGCAGTAAGATGGACCACATTCAAGTAACAAGGAGGCCATAAGTGAAGACCCCTCAAAATGTTAGGGAGGGGAATCTCGATTGTTAAATGTAATAGAGATAGGGCTCGTATTTTGTTACCGCTTTCCCTTATGTGATTTAAACTGTTTATGTGGCATGTATGTTAGAACTTGTGATTGTGGAGTGGCTCCCACATATCACGCATAAGATAGGTAGAACCCATGATCATTACATGTTAGTATCATGCTAGGACATGTTATCTGTTTATGTGCTTGTTTGATATGCATTTAAGTGTACTTGCATTAATCAAGACTAATAAAATTGGATAAGATATATGTTGGTGAGGTCGAACCGGACAACTCTCCGGTTGATTCGAAAATTCCCCTTAAATATTAAGCTAATTTCGAACAAATAGGTGTTTAATTCGAGATGCAAATTTTGAATTAAATTCCTAGCATTCCATCAATAGGTTTTAAGTTTAGTAAGTGAAGCTGGTTATTGTCCGCGAGTCGTGGGATAGCTAGTGGAGCTTATTAGTTCTTAGTTACCTAATTGATCATTTTAAATGATCAATATTTCTTGGTCAATTTTAGCAAGGGCGATGTCCGCGAGTCGTGGGTCGTTCGAACTAAGTTTTGATCATGATCTTATGATTGATGGGTCTAGCTTAACGCCTAAGTAAATATGGATGTCACACGAGTCGTGGGTCTATATTGAAGGATAGGTGATGCAAAAACAATTACTAAGAGTTCTAAAGGTGTTAGAATTGGTAAGTTGTACCTACCTAGGGTTCTTACTTAGAATGTCCGCGAGTCGTGGGTTCGAGGTAAAATGCCTAGGATCTTAGTACCCATTGGGAAACATGTTCCTCTTAGATCTTTCGGAATTCTAGATCTTTGAAAAACAGTGGGAGCTACATTAGATTAAAGACCTTATCTTTTGTATATCGTTATAATTCAGCATGCTCACTAGTTCTCTGTTTTACCATTTAGGTCGTAGATTCTGTGATTCTCTACGTGTTTTGAAATGGCAACCAAAAACCCTCTTGTATCGATCCTCGAGTCAAACAAGTTGGCTGGTCCCAACTATTCTGATTGGCTGAGGAATCTAAAAATCATTTTAGATTCTGAGAAGAGAACTTATGTTCTCTTCGAAGGGGAGGCTCCCACTCGGGCCGAGCGGGACGCGATTGTATATCCGCTTTGTACTTTTCCTTATTGTAATCACAGACAATCTTTGAATGAAATAACGAATTGAGGCAACACTTCTTTATATGCTCTTGTTTGGTATGCGTTTACTTTATCTGTGCATGTATAAGAACTCTCCTAATCCTGATGACTTTAGGACTCTACCATTTAGGTGAAATGGTTCATGAAACGAGCCCTATATCACATAAGTCATGATTAGTAAAATACTCCAAGCCGATGAGTCCTATCGACAGTGGGAGTGTCAACCTGACTCCTCTAAGGCTTGTTTGTGGGATCACGCCCTTAAGAAGGACCACCTTGTTTCATGGAGGTGCAAAGTGTATAGTTGATACGTGCGTGATACATGAGGGTGCTTACTTTAATAAGTAAGTTCACTGAGGTGCCCCGTGTGAGAACATTCCTAAATGGGAAAGGAAGTATCTATTTCAGGAAATAGAAACTTCCAGATTAGGAAATATCTCACGAGTCATTAATGTGATTAATTGATCCTTAAGACTTGAGGTTTCTTGTCACTTTATGAGTTAACTCTGTAGTCTTATGTATAAGTTTTAAAGGGTGTCGCCTTAGACAACTGATTCAAGGCTTATGCTGGGGCTGCACAAGTAATTCATGAAAGTGAATGAGAATCAAGAAAGGACCTACACTTGCATTTGCAAGGTGATCTCTTATTGTGTAAGTCATTCATATGCCATATGGAGTCCTTGGCCAAGGCAGTAGATCAAGACATCAAGAAAAGGGTTTCTTGGATTGAGGTCAAATGGATATGAAATGCACTTAGCTTTAAGACCGGATTATTAGGGTTATAATTATCCCCTTACCCTAGATCTTGGTTGAGAGATAGTAAGTAGGAGGATTGTATCTCACATGAATCAATGACTTAAAGGTTCTGTCGAATCCGAACATTCCAATTCAACTAGAGGTTAAACACCTGTTGCTAGACTATGGTCGTTTAATCTGTGGACTGATTAATTAATTAGTGAATTAATTAATTAGGGTCACTGCTAATTGAATTGAGAACCTAGAGGGTCACACACAACAACTTGGTTACATGAGTTGAGGCTTGAAAATGATTAAATTAGTTAATCGGGCCAAGAGGGTTCCACACGTGTGAACCACACGTGTGGCTCACGTGAGTGACACGTGTCCTTGTGACGCATGTCTCACACGTGTGTAAATATATGTGTATATTTATTTATGTGTTAACTAATTAATGTGATTAATTATTTAATAGACTTTGGTTTAATTTTGAATTAAAAAGAAAGTCTTATTTTGGAGAAAAATAATCTAGTTAATTAATTACGAATTAATTAATTAGATAAAATAAGTTATTTATTTTAAATAAATAAAGTATAAGCGGAAGCATGCTATATGATCATTAAATCCATATTCTGATTTTTACATATCAATACATTATCATTTCCCAAGTTATATCTACAAATGTCTCAGAATGCTGACAGTAACCACATTATACTAACTCCGAGACATCAAAATTAATATCATGAAAATGTATGGAGTACTAGACTCAGCTGGATGACAGGACACGACTATGACTCCCGCCTAGCACACGACCGCGACAACCTGAAAGGTGGGGCGTCAGTCCTTGGAAGACTGAGTGAGGGAAATATAAATAAATATCAGCGCAAATAATATACAAGTCATAACTAAAGAGGAATAAGTTCCAAACATATGCTCTTCAATTGCCCCCTGGCCACACGAGTCTGAGGGGAAAATTCTGCAGGAAAACGATGTCTTGAGGCTCCAGAATTTGGGGAAGGAGAACTGGTTGAAAAAGAGACTTACAATTCACTTTGGCATGAAGTTAAACATCCTGTGCAGCTGGCCCAACATCTTCATTGCGACCCTTTGGAACATATGGAAGGCCCATAATGGCTGGGAATATTCTGGCAACAAAAAACCGGCCCATGTCACGCTCCAGAAAACCGTTGGCCTGGGAATGGACATTAAGCTCTTGAGAAAGAACAAACGGACGCACAAGCAGCAGCGTCCGGTGACGAAATAGCGGAAACCTCCCTTGGGGTGGGTAAAGTTGAACACGGATGGAAATTACTACGCGGGCCGGAAGTCGGAGGCTGCAGGGGGCCTGATTAGAGATGAGAACGGATCCTGGAAGGGGGGGTTTTCGATGAAATTGGGCAAGATTCCGATAACACTCGCTGAACTCTTGGGGCTCAGGGAAGGCCTGAGGATTGCTTGGGAATTTCCTTTCGAAAAAATTTTGGTGGAATGCGACTCCGAAGTGGTTACGAATTTGGTTAAGCATGGGGACACAAAACAACACCCGTATAGTGCCATTGTGGAGGACTGTCGAAATCTGCTTAGGATGCCTTGGGAGAGCCGATTACAACACATTTTCAGAGCCAGCAACTCTCATGTTGATTGCCTTGCCAGGCTTGGTCACGAGCTGAGTGAAGACAAGGTGCTTTGGGCGGAGGAGCCCGTAGAGTTACAGAATCTGATTGAGGATAATAGCAGCAGTTAGCCTAGCTGGTTTCTTGGCTGACCCAAAAAAAAAAATTCTTAATTTAAAGTAACTTTGGTCTAAGAACCTACAATTCTAAATTGTAGAATTAAGAAACCAAAAACGTTATTCGTACATTTAAGTATTTAATTTATATTTTATCATATAATCTAAAGGAAGATTATATGGTTAGTTAGATTTAGATAATTAAAATTATATTAGTATTAGTTAATTAAAAAATATTATATTATGATTAATTAATTTATTAAAAAATATTTTATGTAAATCATTAAATTATATTATTTTGTTAATTAGATAAGTTTATAGAATTATAATTTAAGAAAGTTTATAGACTTAGATAATTAGAACTATGGACTTATATAATTAGACTTACATCAAGATTGATTTATTGAAAGTTATTTTATGTAACTTATTTAAATAATATTTTATCTTACATAATTACAAAATTTTATTAAAATTTATAAAGTGAATCAATTTGTTGTTTTTCAATTCATTAGATATATCTTATTATAACATTTTAAATTATAGGCCTGAAAATTAAAAAATAGACAACTTATATTATAAAATTTGAATACAATTAATTAATATAGTAATATTAAAACAATTGAACTATATATCTTTTCTAGGTAAGTTAGAGAAATTTTACTTCTACAAATAGTCTTATTTAAATATAATTAATCAATAATTTATAACATGTATTTACATCATTATCCTTGACTAATAATTATTGAAGTAATTATTGTGAGGATATTTTAGGCGATTCGTATTTTATAAGAAATCAAAAACCAAATTCGCGCTTTTATAAGATATATAGATATATATAGATATATATATATATTTATGGTTTTAGCCTGAAATCGGTTGGCTCTAGCATCGATTCTGCCTTTCAATGTTGACAAGTGACCCCTTTAAGGGATTAACTTTCGTATAGAACAATCTATCAAATCCCAAAAGGTGAATTAAAATTTGTAAATTCTCTAAAATGTATAAAAATAAAGTTAAATCTAAAATTATTTATTTTAATGCACACGTACACATACTTCAATAACATTCGAATTTATAACTTCTCAGTTTACTAATGCAGATATTTACTATTAAATTATCAATTTGTGCCGATAAAATGTTTTTGACTACAACTAAACCCGTGATTTATGATAAAAAAGAAAAATACAGCTAGCTATTAATATTGGAAAATTACTTCCAATCCCCGTTAGAACGCGTTTGAAAATCCAATAAAACTAATGGACTGTTCTTTATATAATTTTATTAAAAAAAGAAAAGTACAAGTTTTGAATAGGACCAATCTAGTATTCACACAAACAAATATGAGATTAAACGCAAAAAATTCTAACCATACTTGACTACAACCAATTATATAATAAATTAATTTGGAGGGTGCGAGTGAGTGGAAATGACTTATAATTCATCCTTAACCAAAGGTTAGGGATTCGAATCTTGATTTTGGGTATGGAATCTTTAATTTTCTTAATCAGTTGTCTCACCCTATGCGATATATACAATTTAACAAGGGGACTAGTCACTATAGTTAACGATGGATGCTCTGTTCTAAACCAAAAAATAAATTATATAATAAATTCTATATAAATGACTGATATTTTTAAATGTTTTATTAATTATATAATAAATACTGAACATTCATTCCCTCATTATAGTGGTTTATGAGAACCAAAGGCAGACATGAACTACATCGTAAGGGTTAAATAGAGATTATATTTCAAGCAACATTGATTATTACAACTAATTGCAATGCCATTTTTAATTTCTTCACAATTCAAATCAAATCAAAAGAAAAGATAAACAAAAATAGTGCATGTGTTCCTTATAAGGCGAAGCAAGTGGTGAAGAAATGCAAGAATTTTAGCATTTCAAGATAGACAAATTAAAGGATGGAGAAACACACAACATAGAGATGGCAACATGATGAATGGGAGGGTAGTGGTACGTAGCTAGTGTGGTACACAACAGCATGCATTGTCTTCCTCAGTGGACTGCATTATTTTTGTTAAAAATGATTAAACCTGGGAATTAAGCCCCCATTCCCATTGGTGGGTGGGATTAATATGTGTAGATTTGACTCATGACCAAATGTATACAGCCATTAGGCATTAGACAGGAAAGGATAATCCATGGTGGACCAAAGTTCGACCTTTCTCTATCAGTTTCAGTTTATTTTTGCATTATATTGTGTGTTAATGAGTGCTGACATGAGAGAGAGGATATAATGATTTTTCATACATCCCATCATATTATAAATTATAATATGTCATAATGTCGATAATGAAAAGGTAGAAGATAATATGAAAACTATTACTAATTATTAGTAATAGATCTAGCTATAAGGCTGAATGACACTGTTAGAAAAACTACGACTATAATATATTCACATGATAGAAATTAAATAGTTCTCAATTTTTTTATTATTTCCAAAATAACTTGTCTAGCATTAATTATTTCGGTCTTTACAATTTATTCGGAGTCTGTATTTAGCATGAATGGCCATATTCTGGATGCTTTTAAGATTTCTTTATCTTATTGAATTGTTCAAAATCTTAATTTGTGCTCAAAGTTAGCTTTATTATAATTTGAATTACTTAAATGTTGTCAAAAGTTTAAACAATCGAAAAAGGTATTATCTTTTTAGTTTATTATTTTCTTATGTATTTCGTTACTTTTATGAAATACTTTAACTTTGATTAGACATTTTCTGTTCTTTTTTCTTTTTAGAATTGATGAATGTTGTAGTTAATACTTGATTCAACCATTTTTAGCTATTTTTGTACATTCGTCCGATAGGTCTTAGTTGGCATAATTGAAAATTAGATTATGCGATGCAAAATATCGGAAATACCCAAGTCCGGCCGAGACTGAAAGTTCTAGTAATCCAACATTTTTGAATGGAATCGGCTACCCAAATCCTAATTCCGAATCTGAAATTCTCCATCTCGCCAAAATCTCGAATTTCAAATATCCTATTCTTCATTTATTTTACTTTCGCATGAGAGTTCATGAATTTCACATAAGAGTTTTCAAAGTACTTTCATAAGTTCTTTTTTCAATCATAAAATTAATTTTGTAGCTCACATATCAGTTGCAAGTGTGGTCTCATTTCGTGCTGATTCCAGATATTTTTATTCTCAATTCTGTAATTTCATATTCACCATGATGTACATCATTATCTTGTTTGTAAAAGAAAATTTGAAATTAATTTTGTCTGGAAAAGATAATGCAAACAGAATTCGCTTATTGCAATACTTTTTTACTGTGACTAAAATAAAATTGCGGCTTTATATATCTGCAACTGTAAGCGATCATCACTAATCTTGATTATTACAAATTTACAGGCTACGCATCATTGAGATATGTTGGGTTGACCAATAACCCCAATGGGATAACCCTACTCATTTCCGAATCAACTAAATCCTGTCGATTAATTAGTTCTGATCAGTGCTCACTGCTAACCAGTAATACTAAATTAGTTGATTCTTTCAAACTTTAGATATATGAATTTAATGGAATTCCACATTATTCAAAAGAAATCCTCATGGCCATAGATCATGCGTGTGTATATATATATACGGGCCCAACGACCATTTACAAAAAAAAAAAAATTTGTTATACCTCGTCCCATGAAAATAAGAGAGATAAGGGGGTTTGAACTGCGATCTTATCAAGATTAAATTTTGTCATGCTCCACTGGGTTAATTAACCCATGGATGCTACAATTTAAGTTTGATCCTGAATTTTAATATATTCGACCCAAAAAATAAGTGGATTAAATATGAAATTAAGGAGTTCATCCGGGAAAAATTCAAATCTACCCTTTTATGATATTTTGTGAAATTAAAGATTTATATATGAAGAATGCTAATAAAAATGATTAACAATAAAATTCAGGAAAGGTATTGTTATTTGTAATAATATATCTTTCATTAAATTTTAGAGAAAATATGCCATTTGTTTGTAACATTTTATTTTGAAATTTAGATCGATTACCACATTTGAATTGAATATAAGGAAAAACTGTACGTAATTTCATTGGATAATAATTTTTTTGGTAAATAATATATATGTTTGTTTAGTTCTTTTTTTTTTAGGGATAAATATTTTGAACATCCTATATTATCGCGATTTTTAGTCTAAACTCTAAAAGGCTGATGTTTGCAACCTAAACTATTGTTTTGCAAAAAAATGCAATCTGATTACACTCATCGTGTGACATATGGAAGAAATTTCGTATACGTGTCACACATCCATTGGAATTAGGTTGCACTTTTTTACCTAACAATAGTTTAGGTTGCAAACGTCAACTTTTTATAGTTTAAGATGGAAACTTTAAAAATCGGGATAGTACAAGATGTTCCAAATATTTATCCCTTTTTTTTAATTTTAAATTATTTTATTAAATTTCTCTTTTGGTCTATTCGACTGTTATCTAACATGATCTAATCCAAATTCATTCAAATTTAATATTAATCTAGTCCAAATTCGACCCTATTGACAGCTCCATATCAGAATGCAAAACTATATTTCAGTTCGAGTAATAAAGTCATAAGTAATCTAACCTTTTAACATAAGGACCAAATAGAATTTTCAATGAAAATTTTGAATGACATTGTTAAATTTCATCTGCGAACACTAAAGGTTGGTTAACAGATGTTATCCTGAAACTATCATAGGGGGTGTACGTGTAATTATTCATGTTAATTGTTAAATCTACTAAATTAGGGCAAATAATTTTGAGGTTTTTGTACCAATGTTTATTGGTTCTATTATCTCCTTATAAATTCGAAACGGATTGGACCACTTAAGTGTAAACTCGATCTCTTCTACTAATAGTAGTTGCGCACCCAAATATTCCAATTTATCCGCGACAAAATGCGGCTTCATGCCAATGCTTACATTGTGGATCAACAGTACTAAAGAAAGTAGAGAATGATAATTGTACGAGGATACTATTCCAATTGTTTAACTGCCTTCCCTTTTCTTCAATTCCTAAAGAAGCAGATGCTTCTTTCCTACATTTTTCTTTCTTTCTTTCTTTCTTTCTTTCTTTGGTTTCCCTTCTTCTTTAATTTATCTTTCAGAAGTGACTATCATCATCAGAATTCTTGGTATCTTATGCTCATCCATCTTCCACCTTATCCATATATACAAACTATAAGATTATAAACTACTCATGAAAAAAGAAAACATCGGTGAAGGAAACTTCATACCGCCATTTATTAATCGAGCAAAACACGTGAAATCCACATGACTATTAATGATACTAACGTTTGGAGGCTTACGCTAGTGAAGTTTGCTCAAATAACACTTAAGGGACAAGAGGTTGAAAGTATGATCGAATTGATACATATCAAAAAAATTTGTCACTATAGAACTGTGGTGATAAAAAATTGATTTATTGTGACATTTTAATTTGTCACGAGAAATCTTTTTTTTTTTTTTTGGTAGTGACTGTAGTGATTTATATCGTGTCGAAATAAAATTACTTTATATTTATGGAACCGAAAATGCAATCAAGTTCTTTTTTGTATAACTTCATAATGAAACCCTTGATCATCAACAATAAGATCTTTATGATTTTCTTAAAAAAAACACTACCATCATTTATTTACATCACTGTCTAGTATGTACCATTTGATTACAGAGTTAGAGGACGAAGTCGATTAATATACTAAATTTGTCATTTTAATTTTTTAGCATATATTATAATGACGGGATCAATCACATAACAAATATAATAAGAATCTTCGAATATTACTTGTTGAGGGGTGATCGATCATCTTTGATCGAACTAAAACTGTTACCAAAGAGAATTTGTGGTCCAGAAAAGAAGGTGGGAAAAACAATGTCGTGATCAACTTTAGTTGACAAATCTGCTTAATTACACTTGAACAGCTCCAAATTAAACATAGCAATGATTAAATGCGGCTACAGCAACATCCATGATAATATTCTCACATATAAACCCAAATATATGTAGTCAAAAAGTTCTCTGCAATAATCCACACCCTGAGAGCTACAATTCAAAAAATTCTTGTTTTGGATGATATGCCAAATCCAAAGAATACAATAGCAAAAATAGAGAACTTTAAAATTATTGTGGCCCTGAAAAAATAGAAGACCTTCTTGTTATTAGCACGATGCTCTAACCAACTGAGCTAATAGTCTCATCAATACATTATTACGAGTAAATTGGAAATCTGTTTATTAGCTTACTAACAAATTTGAGGAATATAATTATTATTAATTGTTTGGAAATATGTTGCTAATATTGAATAAATCTAAGTAACTATTATTTGGTTATTTTTATTTAAAGAGAGATTCTCCATTCTTACAAGAATTTATAACTGAGTTGGTTTTAGGGTTTCTGTTGATGCTAGGTTTAAAAGAGTAATTGCGAAAGTAGCATTGACTAAAACAATTAGTTTTCCTCTCTTATATAATGACAGTGCCTTCTCCTTCAGCATTTGGCCGTCCACCACCTCACTCTCCTTGTGCCTGTTTCACCCAAAATTAGCCAAAAAATGGTAAATTACATGATATCGGTAATCGGTTATATATGAACAAACTAGGAAATGATTAACCAAAACCATAAATTATGCGTAAATTTCATGTCTGTGTTGTTTTAAGGGATAATTACACTGATATATCAGGTTTCATTTAATTATGAAAACTTCCCCTAAGATTCGAAAAATTACAAAAACATCCCCTCGCATACTTTAAGATTTGGTATAATTCATGCTAGCTATCATAGTCATGAACCTAATGTCAAATATTTATCAGTACATGGGAAGGTAAAACTATGGTATTCAAAAAGAATTTAGAGATGTTATTATTAGAATGGATGGATTGGGATGTAATGTAAATTCTTTGACAAGGGATTTTTTTTAATTTTGCAAACCTGAGGGGAAGTTTGTGCAATTATCCCTTAATTTATTAATTCAAACTTTTCCAGGAATATATTAGTGGCCATTTTGTTGTTTTTTGTTAAGCTTTTGGATGATCCCATGTTAGATTGCGAAAATTAAAGGATCCGTTTAGAAAAACTGCAATTTCGCTGAATAATGCATGAGAAGCTAAATACTACCTGAAGAAAATTAAACTTACAGAATGGCCCTGTGCAGGAAGCAGAAATCGAAGAGTACCATGGAGACAAGGCGTTGATCTTTTTCCGGCGATCACTTTCCCGTGCTTCGTGATTGAGCTTCTTTGCAATCTTATCATCACCATCCACTAACTGATCTATCATTGCAACAGGCCGATTCGCTGTTTTTAACCCTTGAGGAATTATGAGAGTGGAAATCATTAACGGAGTGATCTAATTAGTTTGTGTTCATTATCTACAAAAGTAGTTCACATACATTTTGTCGT
This sequence comes from Lantana camara, assembly GCA_037501455.1. Taxonomy (NCBI): domain Eukaryota; kingdom Viridiplantae; phylum Streptophyta; class Magnoliopsida; order Lamiales; family Verbenaceae; genus Lantana; species Lantana camara. The sequence goes on from CM074859.1 coordinate 16,242,889, forward strand.
TGAACCATGCCATCGCTAGCCAACTCTCCCGCCTCTGCCCCGAAATCCACCACCTCTGTCACGAAAACCACCGCCTCTGCCACGACTTGGCGCGCCAGGAAAGTTTCAACGATTGCACACCTCTCCTCTTATTAATTAGATTCTGATGTTTTAGGAAGATCAACGTTATCCGTACACAATATATTTATTAGAGACTTGTATACGGAGAGGGAATAAATAATACTAAACAAAGCTAGATGTATGAATAATTTATTTTTTTACACACACATCGGATGCATGCATGCATTGATCGCCGGTTACAATTAAAATAGCAATCCTTATGAAGCTGCCAAATGGAGAATTAACGAAGTGTTGGTACTTGTAATTAATCAATGAAAGAGAAGATTTCTCCTTTGAGACTTTGAACACTTCACCAAATGTATGTGATAGTTTGTCGTTTATTTTTACTTCTGCACTTCAAATTTTCCACTCATAAAGTATAACGAATGCATCGGAACGAAAACATTAGTATAAATAAAAGGGGGAATTACATTTAGGTCCCCTGAGGTTTGTCCTAATTACAAATCAGTCCCTCTTGTTTCGAAAATTACATACAGGTCCCTAAAAACACTGTTTCATTCGAGGTCCCTGGATGCCGTTAGGGTTCCGTTAATTTTGACATTTGAATTTCCGAAAAATATTACAAAAAAGTCCTTGAACTATGAATTTTCTTACAAAACGACCCCTTAACTAAATCACATCAACAATGTAGTCCTGTCAAAATTAACGAACCCTAACGGCGTTCAGGGACCTCAAATGAAACAGTGTTTTTAGGGACCTGTATATAATTTCTGAAACAAGAGGGACTGATTTGTAATTAGAGCAAACCTCAGGGGACCTAGATGCAATTGCCCCTAAATAAAAATAATAGTGTCACAAAATAAAGTAGGACAAATTATACACGCTATTCCTAAATTTAAGAGTGATCACAAATTAGTCCCTCGTATATTATTAATTACATCAAGACCCTAATATTTCTTTTTTTTTTTTTTTTTTTCCTTCTCTGTGCAGAAAATTTCTCTGGATACAAGTATTATTCTAGGGGCAAATTGCAAATTTAGTATACCAATTCGACCATTTCAATATTTTTTGTATACTTTATTTTCCGTTGATAAAATTGGACTGTATTTTAAAAATCAAGCAATTTAATGCGTTTTTTTAATCGGAAAACCGATTTTCTCCGCCGAAATTTACACGTGTAAAACCGGGTTGCGTTTCCAACGGGAAAAACTGGGTTTCCGCCACAAAATGCATTAAATTACATGATTTTAAGATACGATCCAATTTTAATGTTGGAAAATGAGATATACCAAAAATGCTGAATTGGTCGAGCTGGCATAACGAATTTGCAGTTTTTCCTTATTTTAGTATTGCAATTTCTATTAGGACAATTTTTGTACAAAAATTGAAATGTCAGAGTTCTGGTATAATTAATAATACTAGAGGACTAATTCGTAATTCCCCTTAAACTTAGGGGTAGTATATATAAATCTCCAAAATAAGAAGTACTGACAAATTGGCCAGAAGTAATACTAGATTACCCGTTCTAACTGCTTCGCAAAACCATGACATAATTAAGTTACATAAATAATAGCAGCCGGCTAAAGACGGCTTTGCCACTAATATGACAAATCAATAATCTCAGATGCTTTAAAGAACATCACTCTGGGCTGATTTTCCTAACTTGGAAACTCAAAAATAAATAAACAAATAAAAAAGAAAATAAAATCCCAGATTCCAATCAAACTATGGGATCAGCCCTCGGCTGCTGTAGCTCTGAAAAAGTTGAAGATGGGTAAGCAAAACTGATCAACTTAGTTGAAGAGGAAGTGCATAATCTTGCAACTACATATGTGATTAGGGTTTCTGTGTTTGATTTTGGTGCAGATTGGCCGTAGGAGGAGGCGAGAATAACTCGAGTTCGTGGAGGATTTTCACATATAAGGAGCTGCATGCGGCCACCAATGGATTTAGTGAGGATTGCAAGCTCGGAGAAGGGGGTTTTGGGAGTGTATATTGGGGCAAAACAACTGATGGTCTTCAGGTTAAGTACTATATCATGATCTCTTCCTTTCTTTTTCTAGGGTTCTTTTGAATCTTATTACTTTTTAAAGATTATCGACGACAGTTTATTAATTTTCTCGGAGGCAATCGTGGTATTTTGGTTATGTTCACACCACTAGGAACATCTTATAAGTTCTTGCAGCTCATCGATGCAAGAGTTAATGCGATTTAAAGTCTATTATTTCTTATAAACTATTATGAATAATGAAACTTTATTGGAGTGGTTATATATATATATATATGACTAATTATAAATAGTAACAATTTGAACACATTACCAGTTACCTATATATATCACCACTATTTTAAAAAATAATAATAATAACACTTTGGTCGCGTTTAATAAGTACAACAAACACAACTTCAGCATGAGCATTTACTCTATTAATTAATATTATGACTCAACTTGTTCTCGTGACAAACATGTTTCTAAGATATATTAGTACAAAAACAGCGCAAAAAATGAAATAATTTGAAACTTAAGGATTTTTATATTAATCGTTTGCAGATCGCGGTTAAGAAGTTGAAATCGATGAATTCCAAGGCGGAAATGGAGTTTGCGGTGGAAGTCGAGGTACTTGGGAGGGTGAGGCACAAGAATCTGTTAGGCCTGAGAGGCTATTGCGCAGGGAACGATCAACGCCTCATCGTCTACGATTACATGCCTAATCTGAGTTTGTTGTCTCATTTACACGGCCAATTTGCCGGGGATGTTCAGCTTGATTGGAGGAAGAGAATGAAGGTTGCACTAGGATCTGCCGAGGGCATATTGTAAGACTCTTTTTCAGCCATATATCATATGATATGATACCATATAATATGATATGTAAAATATTTTGAATGCCTCACGAGTATAATAGTAGTTTGAAATTTTAAAGAAATTTCGGAAAGGTGTAATGGTAAGTATTGCATCAAGTTAAGGGGATATATGTGTAATTTTTCAAACTACGCGAGGTCTAGATATAAATGCTTATGTAAAGAGATCATATATATAAATGTAATTGGGAAAATTCTAGCCCCATACATACCCCTATTACAAAAATCATTGCTTTCTAATAGTGATTGTTTTGCAAACACACAAATAGGTACTTGCACCATGAAGTCACACCCCACATCATCCATAGAGACATCAAGGCGAGCAACGTCCTCCTCGACTCCAACTTTGAGCCACTAGTAGCCGACTTTGGCTTTGCGAAGCTAATCCCGGAAGGCGTTAGCCACATGACCACACGCGTAAAGGGCACCTTAGGGTACTTAGCACCCGAATACGCGATGTGGGGCAAAGTCTCAGAGAGTTGTGACGTTTACAGCTTCGGCATACTCTTACTAGAGATAGTCACTGGAAGGAAGCCCATCGAGAAGCTTCCAGGTGGCATCAAGAGGACGATCACCGAGTGGGCGGAGCCACACATCAGTAAAGGCAGGTTCAACGATCTTGTGGACCCTAAGCTTCGCGGGAGTTTTGACGAGAATCAGTTGGTTCGGACTGTGAATGTTGCGGCTTTGTGCGTGCAGAATGAGCCGGATAAGAGGCCGACGATGAGGCAAGTGGTGGCGATGCTTAAAGGGCAGGATTTGAATGCAGCGAAGGAGGTGAGGATCAAGAGTGTTAAGTATGGTGAGGATTTGATGGCACCCGATCAGGAGAGCAACGACGAGGACGACGACAACAGTAGTGTTTATGGTGTGTTTGGTGCGTTGGAGGCGCAGAAGATGCAGGATCCGTATAGGCGTACTTATGGGGATAAGAGATGAATTGCTGCCTTAAAATTAAAGAATGAATCAATGAGAGGGAAAATTTGAATTCACTCTGCTAAAGTCAACCAACTATGCAATAATGCTATTATTACACTTGCTATTTGAAGCGAGTTATGTTATTATTTGGGGTTTTTTTTTTCGAGCTTGCTTGGCACAATAGGAAATGAAGTTAGTCACTTGTATAGGGAGGGACTTGGGTCGTGTGAGTATGTTGCTTAATTGATAGTTTCATTATTGTTTGATTTATTTTCTAGTTTTCTTGGATTCGACAAATACATTTAAATTAATGACCGGTAATTTTATTCTATCTGTATCGATAACATAAAAGATAATATTTCATGATAAATATTTGATATTTTACTTTAATATTTCATGATAAGTATTCGATGTGAGTATCTAATAGGATGAAATAGTAGAACAATATATTTTCTGACGTAACAGCCCATCATGAGTGATGTGGTATTGGGAAATTTTGATCCCTCCTTTTAGAAGTGATCATCTATACTAATACTCTAGAGTATATGATTATGAATATCCTCCTAAGATTTAATTCAATTATAAACAAAATATCTATAGATAAAAATTATCAAAAACATTAGGAGGTATGAATAAGAATTAAAAAATATTTATATACTAAGAAATTATATATAATATCCTGCTCAAAATATTTGATGCGTACAGATTTTTTGGCATCGTCATTGATCGATAATACAACATGATCCAAATAAATAGAGTGCAATCACAAGAGATAGCTAAAATAATCGTTTATCGATATGAATATATGTAGAGTAGAGAAAAGAGTTCAAAATCAGCAGATAGATTAAATAATAATTGTTTTTTCCTCTTTTATAATTTTCATAGCAATGTTCTGAAATTCTTGGGAATTCCGCTCTTCAAGGTGGTGAAAACGTGCAAATCTATTGTGTTGATTCCCTTTTTTTAAAAAAAAATAAATGTTGGTTTCTCAACTACGAACCTATGATGCACGGACACGGACATGGACACGACGACACGGATACGGCGACACAGATTTTTTCTTGAATTTTCCACGTGAGGAGTGTCCGACACGACACAACACGGCAACATAATATTTTTAGAAGTGTCCGTGTATCATAGCTACGAACTCATCTATCAGTTCACAAGTGCAGATACTTACCACTTAAGTCATTTGCTCGTCTTTATTGTGTCGATTCCTTCTCTGCAGGTATGCAAACGAGCCGAGCCTTGACCTTTTTTTATGGCTCGAGGCTCGCGGAAAATTGTATTAATTTAAATTAAAAATTAGTTTTTTTGATAATTTAATATATTTTTATATATAATAATATATATTAATTGAATACGGTCCCGACCTTACCAGCACCGGGCAGGTGTACTAATCAATGAACCCCAGAAACCTACTTTATTTTCTGACAAAATCAACCAAGCCTAAGCGGTCACGACATCTTGTTAATATTGATTGAGTTTGATGGACTTTCGCTGACTGAATCCATCCATAAACCTAGACCCCGGTAACCTTTGTATATACATATATATAATATATTATTTTTAATTAAATATACTGACTCGCGAGGCACGGATCAGACTCAAAGTGGCTTGGATTCGGGCTTGGCTCGCCCTTGCTCACTAGGCTCGCGAGCCGACTCGGCTCGTTTGCAACCCTTCTCTGTTATTTGTTATTCACAACGTTCAAATCTTAAATAGTGTACTACGGTTAAAGAAAATAGAAATAATCTTAACATTTATGGCTTTTGGTGGGCTAGATTGACTTTGGGCCACACAGCTTGAAACCCATAAAGATGGTCATAACGAAAGCAGTGGCCCAGTACCTTCAATATTTTTAATAATTTATCGATTATTAAAAATAACGGGAGAGGTAAAGGTAGTCTCTTAAATTTATTCTCTAATTCTTTTTTTATATCTAATTTATTTATTTTTCACCAGCAAATACAGAGCGTTTCTCAATAAATTATTTCTTATTAATATATATTTATTACTTTTTATGTTGAAGTGAAAATTTTAACTCAATAAGTCTAAATAATAATATTTTTTTCTTTCTTCTTTGTACATGTATATAGAGTGTACGAAATTACTAGTAATTGAATTACAGAGATATTCATATTCCTAATTATCTCATTTTAGAAATGAATGTGCAACTCCCCATATCAACATGAAGCCCAATAAATAGAAGCCCTACAGCCCATTTTTATTTTATTATTGTTTATGACTATATTGTCTATATATTGGGTTGTTAACGGGTCCGATTTGAATTTGATAAGGAGATCAAATAATATTCATCAATATATTGATTCGGTTTTGATAAGGAAATCAAATAATATTAATCCGAACAAAATTCGATCTGATAATATGACTCATATACATCAATAATAATTATTTGATAAGGTCTACCGATTAATAGTAAAATATAATTTTTCATAGGTAAAATAAGTACAAGAAAAGTTTAAATACATAATAGTTATAAAAAAAATTACTATTTAATAAATTATTTATTATTTTATCTTATATTCAATTGAAACATGTTAATTTTAAATTACTATTAAGAGGTGATGTGGTTTTCATGAAGGTTCCCACCCATTTTCCTATCAATTGGATTTCTTAATTCTATACTAAGTCTATTTTATTTTAGATAATGATTATTTACAATTTGATATGATTGATCAGATATTTTTATTAGTCAAATATATTAAAATCCCACCCGTTGACAATCCTAAATATTCTATTTCCCAAATTTTCAGAAAGATCCATTTTAGGCTCCTATTTCCAAAACCTCAAGAACCTCTTTACTTTCATCCATTTTATAGATAAGAGGTCCTCTTCAAAATCTCCCCATGTTTAGTTAAAGAAAAAGAAAAAGAATTAACACTTAAGCTATTGACAATTTTTATAGAGGTAAAAAAAAAGTAAGAAAATCCACTCTTTTTTCCTATGTTTTGAATTGGGCTTCTTTTAATGCATTAAAAGACGACAAAGACCATAAAAAGGCACAAACAATATCATTAAAAAGTCTCGCGCCCAAGCCCATACGCTAAAGGCACGCGCTTTTACGCGTTCACATTTTTGTACGTGGACCGTGGGGATCACGTCTTGACAAGGCTGTCAATGGGTTGGATTCTAAACGAATTAAGAAAATTTGAATCCAATAAGAATATCTGATAATCGAATTCGAGTATGATGAGATTTAAATTTATTAATTTTGAGTTCATATATAATCGGGTCAGATCAAATGCATTAAAAGATTCGACTTAATTAATAATAAAATATAAATTTTAATAAAAAAATAAATATAAAAAAGTAAATATAAATAATGAATTATTTAATAATTTTATTTATATTTATTTAAAATAGGTTGATTCAAAATTATTAATAAAAGAAAACGTACTTTTTTAGAATAAATAATTCAATTTTTATTATTGTTTATAGTGCTACATATAAGAAATTTTTAATTTTAGTTATTCTGTTTAATCTTCTTTATTAATAAAAATAATTAATTTAATTAAATATTATTTAAAATCGGATTGGAATCTTTAACGGATCCGATTTTTTAATTCCATATTCCCTCACTAATATTTATAATCGCATACAATCCATTGAATATTTTTATCTGACAAATATGCTAGAATTCGGATCGGGTTCAGATTAACATCAATTCAGTCCTGCATACCAAAATCATTATTATAGTTCTCAAAACTTTTTTAATCTTTCATATGCTTAAATTAGATTAAAAAATAAATATTAAATCAGGCTCAAAATTCATAGTGCTAACAACTATTGATATAGTAAATTAGACTTGAGCAGTCTAATTTACAACTGTGTACAGTCTCTGGCAACAACTGTGTACAGTCTCTGGCAACCCTCAAACACAGGCAACCATAGCTTTAATAGCAGTATTGGTCATAGTCATGTACTAAATCATGTAATTATTCTTATAAAGTTAGTGGATTCTTTTCCTTTTTTTAATAATTGGTTCTCTAGTTCATTTATATGAGTCGAGTCGGATTGAAACACTAAGGTGTAGAGTTCTCTCCATCAATAGTAGTTGTATTCACAAAAATTTGAACATGAAATCCCTAATTAAACTAGTATAACGTCAAACCACTAATTTAGGTCACTTTGAAATTTAGAGAAAAGCATAATTTCCAGCTCCCTCAAAACGAATCCTCAATATCACAAATTTCCTACTCATTTTGACCTTTTCTTTCTTCTTTTAAGTCCCCATGCAGTAAAATATATTTTATTATCTTATGTAATTGACTCAATAAATTAAATATTTATTGCATTGACCTTTTATCCTTAATTTCAGCGGTTAATCGATCCTAAAGTTATATATATTCGTATTTTCAATGTGACTGAGAATCAAAACATTCCGTTCGATTTTGAAGATCGTACTAACATTATATATCAAAGTAAAACACTAAGAAAAAAATGAAAACAAATTGGATGAGCTAGTACTCACTGAATCTATCCTCAGTCTCTCTTTTTTCGTCATGTATTAATTTCTTGGTTTTTCCTGTTATGTTAGGCCTTCTTATACAGCAGAGAGTCCTATTAAGGTTTTTATTCTTCTCGACTAATCTTCCATACATTACAAGATTCTCCTTTTATGTACCTACTGATCATGAGGACTTATCTGGGAACCCTGCTAACTAACGAGCTCCCGAACTACCTGCTTCTTAACTACTCGGGCCACTAACCACGTGTCCATACGGTATGATTCAAAATTATGTCTAATTGACACCCTAAATAATAAGGCCTTATGACTAAAGTGAGTAGGGTAAGATGTTTCACCCCAAAATTACACAACAAAAGAAAATGTTGATTTATCATTGGCCTTTCTACTTAAAAGTAGACACTATTTTACACCTTTTCAAAACTTGGACTTTTTATCCATCTTTTTACAAAGGTCTTCGAATGGGACAAAACTGAACCAAGTGGGGGGTGGGATTTAGTGTTGGGCCGGGCCCACTAAACCTTATGGGCCAGATCACACGTGAACTTCATGTGGGCTGTGGAGCCCACTTGTTGCTTGTCCCTTTCCCACCTTATCACACACAAAATCTTAACTTGTTTGTTTTGCATGGAAATTCATTTTCTTTTCTGTATTTTTTTGCCCGACATTTAGTCGTCGCAATGATAATAAATTCCAAAATGGTATAATTGCCTGTATTTAGTTATACCTACGATCACTGGGCAGTTGTAAATAAAAAATCTACGTTAAGAGAAAGTCCCCGTAAAAAGCATTGTCAGTATATCGAAAGAGTAGTCTCTCACTTAATTGGGTGGGAAAAAAAAAAAAAACCCGTTTTACGTACTATTTAAAATTGTTGAATAAAGAAATGCTTTGTTCGAGCAAATTGTATGAGTTTTGATTTCGTTTTATGTATTCTATGTTTTGCTGATATATATTTTTAATGCAAGGGCATTCTCGTTTTTTAACCGGTATAGTATTGGATGCAACTTGTACACGGCACGGCTATGTATCAAAAAGAAATAAATTTGAACAAATTGTATGTGTTTAATTTAATTATATATTTTTTCTTTGGCCGATGTATATTTCTATCGCAAGAAGTTTTCAATTTTTTTTTGACTCATGTAATGTCAGATACGTATTGAACATAGCTCAAATACGACAAAAATTTAGAAAAAAATAAGTTTAACATGTTTGGACACGATGTAATGTTCAAGGGATAGGTCCTGATAAGTGATGAATATTAAAAGAAGTGTTATATTAAATTATATTTATGTTCATTTTTATTTTGAAGTTTTCCTCACAATATCATAAGACACAAATTGTATTAATACTCGTGGAAAACAATAATCAATTGACATAGTTTTATTTTACTCCTAATTTTATCATGCTTTAGTTTATTTATTCACCCGTTATTGTTGTTCCTATATGCTTCATTTTTCCTTAATTTAATTTATATTATTGTCTCCTAATTTTTTTTAAAAAATTGGATCATCATACCTATATCTTATTGTGATATTGTTCATCCAATATAGATGTATATATTCTCTTTCCACTAAGTCATTTATTATGTGTTCTAATCGAGTAGAAAATAAAGATTTCAAAATTTCTCTCCAAATAACAATTGCATATTAAGAAGGGAAAATTATATCTGACTACCCTGCTAGATAGGAAAATTACAACGCAGTCCATCTTTATTCAAAAATTACAATTTAATCCCTGAATATTATGAACCGTTTGTGATCCCTCTATTCTGTTAAAGTTCCGTTAGGGTTGGGGCTATCCTTCCATTAATCTAATGAATAAAATAACAAATTCATCCCTACAATATAAACGTTCCAGCAAAACGATCCCTAGGTAATACACATATAACAATGTAGTCCTTGGAGACAGAGCTCAACCCTAACGGAATAGAGGAATCACAAACGGTCCAAATCATTTAGGGACTAAATTGTAATTTTCAGATAAATATGAACTGCATTGTAATTACCATATCTAGCAAGGTAATTAGATGTAATTTTCCCTATTAAGAATTCAAACATAAACTCTTTAATCAGACCAACATCGTATTGAACATGTAAATTGCATCAATTATTAATCTATGTGACATAGCAAGATCCCACATGCTGATGCGATGTAATCCAATGATACATGGTGGCTCCTCTATAACTCTGCTTACTCACCCTCCTCGACCTACTACTCAAGAGGGTAACTCTCACACGACAAATTTCAACCTGGATCCCCAGCTCGATATGTGTCCTCAATGATATTTCTCGACCTCTCATAACCACTTAGAATTCGTAAAGGAAAGTGGATGATCAAGCATTAAATGCATCGCGAGAATGGGGCAGTTATCAACTAAGGCACTATCCACAACGGATACCACCATCATTATGGCTAAGAGTATAAATATCCCCATATTTACTCCCTTAGGTAAGCATCTTTTAATACATTTACTATCGACCTCATTCATTTGACTCATTACAAGCTCGTTGACTTAAACGTCGGAGTGTTAACCCTAAGTAAAACTCCATTCTATCCCGGGCCGATCTCGAAGCTCATGTTTCTTCGTCTTCTCAAATATCATTTGACCAAACAGTTATCTCATTGGCCATTATCAACAAATTCTAAGTAATCAAGCCAATTTACAGCTCAAACTTCTTAATCTAAATTTTAGCTCGATCACTATGCATATATTTTGATGATCCATTTAATTATTTTCAACTCAACTAACACTATTTGTAGAAATAACTATTCAATATTTTTGTCCTATATAGGATACTTGACACAAGATAAACACAAAGGACGACTTTCACATCAGATATTGTATTTATTGAGCTTATTATTCTATGATAAATTAAGATAGATACCCTGCATATCGAACCTATTGTACAGTTCCCAATCTACAGACAAACCCATAATTTTCATAAATCGAGTCATAAATATAAATATCTATCGTCTTAGCTAACCAACGCAAATATTAAATGATCTGATCATACAATGTCATTAAAGTAAGCCAATATTTTATGATCAATTTTCACTGTTATCGTAATTTAAAATTTTAAAAAAAAATCATACAAAATCTTTTCCTTCTATCTTTTGTCTCGGTACAGAATTTGAAAGTCTTTATCGGAATATGATTAATCAATATGTTAACTAATCCATCATATTATATTTATTCTGAAATTAGAAAAAAGAAATAAAAGAGAAATTTAAGGGAAAAAAAAGAATATGATCTAACATTTTTTATTGCCCCACGTATCTTTTTGTAACATTAGAGTAAGTCAAAGAATCTCTTTTATTATTTTAATAGAAATTGCACGAAAACCTTGTCTTTATTAATTCCTATAACTATGCTACATCAGGAAATTTGTGTGCACCACGATAACACATGTATATGGATACGATACGATTTAAATACGGTAAAATAATTTTTTTTATTTTTTTATATAAGAAATGTTCAATTTAAATATTTCATATGATACGATATGATAAAATTATATTTTTAAAAGTATGTGTATTAAAAATATGATTGCATTAAAGGTGCACCATTAACATTACAAATTTATAATTATTAATTGGCACTAAATTACAATTAGTGATTAAGAAAGTTCTAGAAAAAGAGTTGGTCTTCTTTAAATACTTTAGGCATTAAAATATCTCATTCGAAGACAAAATGAACCGCCCCCTTATCATCTGTCTGCATCAACATTAATTATTTATTTGTTGTTGCGGCTTTTCTGGTTTAGGATATATATATACATATTTTTCATATATATTACTCTCTTAGGAGCAAATCTAATTTAAATTTGACTCAACAGTCAACGCCATAAGTTTTTATATCTTTAATTAGATTACTTTGGAAGCAAAATCTTGAGTTATAACACTAGTTTTGAATTAATTATATAACATAAAATTACGAATACTACACAATAACAACATGATAATGCGATTTTTTGAAAATTATAAGAGATGAGGTTCGTGGGATGTGACCAATTAATTAAATTATAAATTAAAAAAAAAATACACACGTAAAAGACCTGTAAACTTTCATAATTTAGAAAAAGTATTGAAGTGTGACAGTTAATTTTGAGTAATAATAAATTATTTGTAGTTGTTAGGCGTGATAAACATCAATATAATTTATTATGATTTTGTGAGGATTAGAAACAAGTGTAGAAATAATTTAAATTACTTTATGATTCTCAGAGTTTTAGAAAAACTATTTAAAAGAATATAATTTTCATGTATTTGTTATTTTTCTCCACTCCCTCCCGATCATTATATCATGCCTAAATCGTGTTAGTAACATGTCAATTATTTTTTTTTACTTTTTGCATATCGGACATATATTAATGTCATATTCGTTTATATATATTCGACACAACACTAACTAAAAATGAGAATCACCCATCAATATAGTATATTAATCTGAAATTTGAATATAGTATATATTTCAAAAAATAATTTTAAAATTACGAGTATTATGAAGCAGTTCATCAACTCAATACCTCTACAGCCCTACACCACTAGGCACTAATAATAAATTTTAAACTTTTTGAATTATCAACACCTAATTTATCATAGTATAACAGTAATTAATGACCTTTGAGTCAACAATTAAATTCTCGTGGAACATTGAGTAAGGTCATATGAAGTCTTGTTTTTGGAACATTCATTAATGAGATTTTTGTAGACATGCTACGAGACTAACTCATAAATTATAGCTAAAAGTCATGTTTTTATTTTAGGAAATTGTTCGATTTGACTGATTATTCCAACTTCTAACTTTTAGACATACTTTTCCTAACTCGTAAATGTGAGTATGTATTTTTCGAATTTATAAAATTGCTACATAGTTAATGATCAAAATCTAAAAAATTTAGCGGAATGATTACCTACGTTCGCGTATTTGTCAGACCGATACATAAGGCTGGTATGTAATTTATTATTTTCCACCTTGTTTTCGTTTTTAAAAATAAGGAAAAAATTTTAAAAAAAGGAGAAGTTTTTCCAGGTAGAAAATAATAGATTACCTGTCAAACTACTTGTCGGTTCGATATACATGTGGACATATGCGATCGGCTCCATCAAATTTTTTCAAATTTCAGCACTAATTGTCCGATAATTTCATAATTTTGAAAAGTACATGCTCAACATTTACAAAAGAAAATTATGTCCAAAAACCATAAGTTAAAATAATTAACGTAATAAATTGAACAATTTTCTCTTTTATTTAATATGAGACAAGATATGGTATAATCACATATACTGGTTTCTTTGATCATTAAAGCTGAGCCGCATATTTATACTTTGCATGATAAATGCATGGAAATATCATGCCTTAATTAAGGTTAACACCAAATATTTGGTATGGAAATTGAAACATTAATAGAACAAGAGACATGCCAAACTAAGTTTAGCTGGACAAATATATGGACACCTATGATGCACGGACACGGACACGGCGACACGGACACGACACGACACGGATACGGCGACACGGATTTTTTCTTGAATTTCCCACGTAAGGAGTGTCGGACACGAGTGTCCGACACGACACGGCATGACACGACACGACACGACAAAATTATATTTTTAGAAGTGTCCGTGCATCATAGATGGACACCAATTAACGTGTTTGGTGTCACCCAAAGGGTGCTTGGCTAATTACGTATAATTACAATTTCACGAGTTTTAATTACTTTAAATATTTTCTATTAAAGTAGAGTTTTTGTTTTTTCTCCCGGAACCATATGCAGAAATTTATTCTATATTTGGTCATTTTAAAAATATCATGTTGTGTTAGTTATTAATGATAAGTTTTACGGTTCTAATGTAGAACATGAATTGGAAATACAAAACTCAATTGATTTTTTAGGAACGTAAGAGTCTTATATAAAAATACAAAAATAATAGTTAATTTATAACTAATTGCACTAAAAAAAATAGACGAATTTCGATGAAATTTTTTGAGGAAAACCATTCTCAGAGAAAAAATCTCATCGAATCGATTCTGAGAGAAAATGTCGAAGATAAATTAATATTTATTTCTCTCGAAATTCACACGATGTTGTTATTTCTTGGAATATCCTCCAAGAAAATGACCGAGGGAATTTTGAGGGATATTTTCCTTGGAATATTGTCAGGATTTCATGGAAAAATATTTTTTAGGGAATCCCCCCGAAAATTTCCTCAAAAAGTTTTATTCGCCATAAAATATTTTTCGAGGGAATTACCTTTCTCCCTCAGAAATCTTTTCGTCCGAAACAATTTTATGAGGGAATTCAGACGGATATTCCATTAGAATAATTTATTAATTATACCTATTATAAAAAATAATTCATAATATGAAATATATTTACAAATCACTTCTCAAATTTAAAATTTCAAATATATTTACTTTACTCGAAATCTTTAAACAAATACTACAACAAGCCGTATACTACAAACCATACTATAAGGCAATCATTTTCGCCTTATTTGTTTGTAATATGCATGGAACAATTTACGTATATAATTGAAGAGACCATTTCAGCCGGACCTGAAAGCCAATTATTGTATATTAGAGAAGCTCTCACATGATCTCACTCTTGCTTTTTGCGGACGACTTAATATTGGGAGCCAAAGCAATGGTGGATGTAGTAAAGTGCATTAAAAGTGTGGTCAAATTAAATTTAAGCAAATCACATATGTTGTTCGCACCCTATGTAGCAAATTCTAGGCATGGAAAATATAGACAACTTAAGGAACTATTTGAGGGGGCAGATGAACGTTAGTTGTAACTATAATGAGCATTTCTCGATTGTGATTAAGTGAATCGAAAAGCATCTCTTGGAATGGAAATCCAAAACGACAAACATTTCCGGACGAATGACACTTATTCAGTCCATCACGATCTCGATCTCCATCAACCACATGCACACAAATTGGCTCCCTAATCACATGTATGACAAAATTTATCGACTCAAGCACAAATTTCTTAAGGCGACTGATATAACAAGGAACGAACCCATCTTGTAGGGTGAAAAAAGGTGACTAGAAAGAAATAAAAAGGTGGATTGGGTTTTAGAGAAGCCCAAAAGGAAATACAGTGACGCTAGCTAAAACGGGAAGGAGAATGCTCAACAAAGAAACGATGGTATACATCAAAAAAATATCTAGAAGGGAAGGACATTCTTGATCGAATATAAACCTCAACTTATGGGTTTCCCGAGCATGGAAGGGGATAATTAAAAGCACTTGGATGGTGGAACCATTTTGCAAATGGAGGATTGGGAACGGTGAAGAGACATCTTTATAGAATGATAGATGGTTATCACAAGGCAAACAGGTGGATATCTTTAGAGATAACATTCATGAGGAGCATAAAGATCTTATGGAATGTAATATCATTTGAACAGATAATAATTGAAACCTGAATAAGCTGAAAACATTACTGTCCAAAGAGGTGGTGAATGAGATACTTAGTGTCCTAACGCGTTGCATGATAATGGAGATAAGAGAGTATGGATTGGGTCAACTAAAGATAAATTCTCCAATAAAATTCCTGCTTATGGTGTCGGATGAGACATGCAACAAAAAATTGGAAATGAATTTCAAAATTACCTTGCTAAAAAAATTCACAATTTTCCTATGGCTTTGCCAATATGATAGCTTGCTTACGAATGTATTGAAGTATGACAAAACATTTGGGGAAAATGATATATCTACACACTGCCATACAGGACATGAATATGCAAACCATGTGCCGAAAAGTTTTCTATTCGCATTCCAGATGTGGGACAAGATTATTGATACACAGACTTGACGAAGTTTTCGTGGCTTGTGAGTGTCAGATGGGCTCAAAGAGAGCTTTATTAGCAAAATGCTGAGTAATATGTTCCTAGAATATCCTGGGTGGGTTGTGTTGATCTTGACGCTCTAGAATTTTTGGAAAGCATGGAATCGATGGAGCTATCAAAATGTTATGAAGCTTAGAAGTGTCGTTATTCGTCACATAAAAGAGTTATCTGAGATCTTAGTACTAATCAATGAGAAGAAAAGACACAGGCAAAAGAAAATATGCACTTAGTTATAATGAAATAAATCTGAGAAGTGATGGGTAAAACTAAACTCGGATGGAAGCTTTTATAACCATACCAACACTGTTTGACCAGGGGCATCATTCGAGATGACAATTGAATATGAGTGATAAGATATGTTATGAATCTTGGTATAGTTTTAATAATGTAGCAAAGTTATTGAGATTACCTAAAGGATTAAAACTAACTTTGGAGAGACACTTTTCAAAAATTAATGTGGAGATTGATTTGGAGACGGTCGTGAAATGAATAACAATGGAGGATACTAAAAAACAACTAATGAGAAATGTAATATTTGATTGGCGAAGTTTACTTCAAAGGTCTTGAGAAACTTAGATTAAATAAATCTCGAGAGAAAGAAACATGATTATGGATAAATTGGCGAGGATATGTCATAAGGTTCAAAACTGTTATTGCTTCTAGGATGCTCTGTCGAAAAAATTAAATGAGTTTTACCTTGAGAGTGTTTTTCCTGTGTTGAGTTGCTTCTTTTAGGACAAAAAAAAAAATCGGAGAAATAGAAAAATATATATATATATATATGGTTGGACGTATAAATAGTGCAAAATAAATAATATAAGTTATATTTTGTTTACTATACAAGATACATATTATTATTTTAAGAGAGAGTGATAGAATTGAAACAAATCCTTCATATGGTACAAAACGTGTAAAAAATGTAATATATCAATATAAATATCTGAAAAGGGTATTTTCTATTAAAAGTGCAATGATGAAGATATAAAACCTATACCAAAATAATATAAAAATATATATCAAACCATTAATAAGTATATTTTTGAATTAATAATTGGTACGAAATGGTACTTAACATTATACATCATTATTTTAGTAGGGATGCTGGTTTGCAACGAAACTTAGTTCGAGTGGTAAAGTGTAAAATCGGCTATAGTTCGGATGGCAAATTTTTTTACCCCTTATATTTATTTAATCAAAATAAATATTTTTAATATCCTAATTTGTTCAATAAATATAATAGCTAAATTTATTTAAATAAATTAAATGATAAACGTGTAACGCACGTTCACTTCACTAGTATTTGAATATATACAAGAGGCATCCGGATTTTCAATTCCAATTATTCACCTCTTGTTTGAATCATCCATACACGCCACATGTGTATTTAGGCGTTCAAGATTAGAGGAGATCATCATATCTTTTTTTTTTTTATTTCAATCGCACATGTTTCTCTCTCGTGAACGGTCCACATATAAATATTGTGTACGTATATGTAATTGAAATAAAAGATGAAACATAAAAAGAATACAATAGATACAAAACTCTATGCAAGATCAATCTAATTATATACGATACCTATTACATAAATACATGATGAATTGAAAACTTCATATCATCTCGTATTCATATTATTATGTCGTGTCGATTCCGTTAAATCAAATTACACTTAAAAAATAAATAAGGGAATTTGGTATACATTCTTTTAAGAATTGAATTTCTTCGATTTCATTTTCTCCCCAAGACCCCAACAGAAGCAACCAAACACTTTCCTATTTTAATTAATCCAACACTATAATATAATATAATATTCCATTACCTAACTTCCTTTCTCCAAAATAAAAAAAGAAAAGAGAGAGAAAAATAATTATTTAAATGAAAAAGACCCCTCAGCCAACCAGGTTCCAGATTTAGATCCACTTTGCCATACACCAAGGAAAAGATTTGGGCACAACCATCGAGAGGGACCCCCCATTCATAATTTATTATATCTTTACTACCTGTTATATAATCTAATTATATTTTATATCATTCACAAAATAAATTAAATAGTCTATAAAATTATTTGATAAATTGAAAAATGAACAAATTAAAATTTTATAAACTTTCATCTTAGGTTTAAATTTTACTAGAGCTTATGGGATGTACAAAGTATCTAATGCACATACACTTTTAAAAATACATCTTATCATATTATGTTAGTCTGAACATTTCTCACGTGAAAAAAAATTAAAAAGAATTCTTACCATCTTATTCGTATCTTGTGGTATTTGTACCATAGCATTTAAAATACTTTTTTTAAAATTTACTTTACTGAATAAAAGCAATCTTTGTTATAAGAAAAATATTTTATTATTTACGGCGCTCTCATATCAATATTACATTTCAAAAATTTTGAATTCTATTATTTATCTATACACACTTTTCACATAATTCAATATCTTTGTTGTCTTTACATACGAAATAATACAAAGAATATTGTTATATAAATTTTTTTAAAAAAATTACGAGCTTATGATTTGATGTTAAAATGATGTTTGATACGAGCGTTCGTACAAATTGTGACACGAGATGTTAAGGTGATAATATGAAAAATATGTGTAACACTTTAGAATTAAAATTCTGTAATAAAGAAAGCAAAATATGTTTTTTTTTTAGTTCTATAGTGATTTTTCGTAATCAAATTTGTTCGAACCATTAAGATATAAAACTCTTCCAATTAGAGATAACTTTATGTGATTCGAATTTAAAATTTTTAATTAACCTGATATAATACTGAAGTGTTAAATTACATTGATCATCAAAAGAAATCAGAATATATGTAGTAAATGAGCAGCAGAGTAAAATGGAAGTCGACTAGAAAAAACTTGCTGAAGAGCCCTTCAACAAAAAGTAGCAGGGCTTTTCAGGCTGGAGATACAGATACAGAATTACAGATACAATTATATTACTGCAATTTTCCCTCAATTTCAACATTGTCAGATTTAACAACTAAAAATTAATATACAGAAATTAAAAAAAAAAAAAAGGAAAAATAGTAGATTTAATAATATTAATACTTATTTCACATTGAGAAAGAAATCTAATTATCAAGAAACTGGAAACTACTGATATAACAACATCTCGATTTATCAATACTTCCCGTCAGAACGAAGGAACGACGCCGTATCTTGCATCGGAAATATAATGTCCGGCGCCGGCGCCGAAAATCCGGTCCATGTCCGACTCGGTGTCGGTTCTCTTCGCGAACCGGCCTTTGATTCTCGGCCGGGTTTCCGCATAAGCCTTTCGAGAAGCGTAACGAATTGTCTTCTCGAATTTCCGGTTCTTTCTCTTCTCCTTGTACCTCAAAACCCGGGCTTCCCGGTCCAAACCGGCAATTTGGGACCCTTGATTACCTCCTAGATCGACGGTTGAGCCTACGTTTCGCGCGAAAGGGAACGAGATTTCCGACACGGAGCCGCCGTCGGGAACAACTCCGACGTCCATCGACGACGATGAAACCTGAGAAATAATTAATGTCTGTAATCAGATATTAGGTTTGATTTGAAATACTTTTATATGAATAATTGCAGAACAGAGGAGCTCTAGTAATTACACTGTGACTTAGAGACGGAGGTGTGTAACTGCTGTACGAATTGATATTGGATCTTGTGAAATCAATCTCAAATCGGGTTTCCGGCACGGCGGAGACCGGCGGCTTGACCGCCGCCTGCACCGGAACTACGCTGTCACTATACGGCTTCGACGAAATCTGGTAGCTGTCGAACTCGAGGAGCTGTTCTGAATCTTCAAACAGCAATTCAATCGCTTTCAAATCATGATGCGTTTCCGCCTGAGCAATTTTAGGCGTAACGATCGAGACCCACGGATCAGGGATGCTGCTAAACCCCTCCTCCAATTTCCATTCGTCGGCGGCGGCGGACTTCATCACGACCGTCTCCGCGGCGTCGTAGAACGGCACCACGGGGTCGCGGTCGTGGCGCCGTGCGAGCGGGTTCGCCGCGTGGATATCCCGGTCGCAGGTGGTGCAGAGCGCCGCCGCGTCGGCCTTGCAGGTCACCGCGGCGGGGGCCTGCTCGCAGACCTCGCACATCCAGACACGCTCGTGCTTGTAGGTGACACTATTATGCAGCTTGGAGTCGCAGGGGATGCAGAAGAAGGCGGAGTGGTGGCGGCAGAAGAGGAGCGCCGCCGTGGACTTGCAGTAGTCGCAGGGCTTGGCAGCGGCCGGAAAAAACTTGGCCCTGGCGGCGTCTTGTGTCAATCCCATTTCCTAGTTTTCTCAGCTAAAATCTAAATACGCACTGAGAGCAAACACACGTTGGCTAATGTTCTCTCCAATGATATTGGGGACAAGGCACAATAGGCAGAGTCTTGAATGTGTATGTAATATGTATAATGTATGCAAGTAAGTCAGAGGGAAGAAATCTTAATGGCGACACGTGGACAGTGTTACAACCACATAAAAGGTTTGATGAGTCGACCTGATATTTTAAGTAGTTGTCAATTGTCTCTGCCGACGTAGGCCCCACTGTTTTGGAAGAAGGGTAAGTTGTAAAGGCTAATAGTTGTCAGTTGTCATTGTCACGAGAAGTGCAGTGTATTTTACTTTCTTTCTGGGATAAAAAGTTGTATCATGTATCCCTTCGTTGGAATTAAAGGGCATTTTAACTTTTAAGTTGCTAGCGAATGAATTGTTTCAAATTTTAATGATATTGTTTGCAGGTTAAATTTGTGGTACGTTACAAGTGTTGCAAGTACGGACTAAGGGGCTAACCCAAGATTCAAGAACAAACATTACATTTACATTACTGATTTGATTTGATTTGTTTTGGTCCAATAAATAAACAAAACTCATTTTCAGATGTCAATGTTTTTGTACGTCTACATTCACCCTTGCAAATGGGATTAATTAATCAACTATTGTACTTCCTTCTACCCTCTATTCAAATTCCCTTTTTTTTTCTTTAATAACAAAATATTGCATTTTTTTCTTTTATGCCTTATTTATTTTGGATTCCGGAGTTGGGACCCATTTAATTATAATGACATGAAATGCTTTGAAATTTTATTCCTGGTAACTTTTTCTTTTCTTCAAATGTTAAACGCGAAATTTTTAATTAATTTTACTCAACTATTAAAGAGCTGCAAAGTGCAAACCCTACAAAGTTTTTTTCTCGGAGGAATATACAAATTACTCGTTGTATTATTATTGTTTTTTAATTTTTTATTTAAAATTTTAAAATATTTTAAATTGTATTTTATAAATATTTTTAAATTGTCATATCGATTATTTAAGTTAAAAAAACGATAGGCGGTAAATTATTATTATTTTGCGAATGCACCAGCTTTTTATATTCAATCGACACGTACATTTTGCAACTCAATAAACTGTGCATTATGTCATCAAAACCAAAATTTTATCTATACTATATTATTAAGCCAGAGAGACAAATATGGTCTCTTGTGACGACGTTCCTCTTTTTCTTTTTTTCTCTTTATTTATTTTTTATCCTGTCAGTTTTCTTCTCTTACGATTTTCTCTCTTCTTTTCTATTTATTTATTTTTATGCGTTTTCCTTTGTTACATTTTTTTTATCTTATCTTTTCTTTTCTCTCACCTTATTTCAATTTTTTTTTCTTTTGTATTTTTTTTAAAGATAGTGTTGTTTGATATTTTATACTTTTATGTTATTTTTATATTAGTTCAATAATTATATTAAAAATACTGATAAAATATATATTAATTTAAAAATTAATTTAAATATATTTTAAACAAAAAATTTTTATTATTTGCACACACAACGTGCCAAAATTACTAGTTAGTATAGTTGGTCGTCTAATTGCGATTAAGTTAGTTAACAAAAATGCCTTTGTTCTTGGAGTTATGAGTTAAAACTTAAAAGTATAAGCTTACATATATATTTTTAATTTTTGTATAAGAAAATGGAAAATATCCACCACGCGGACGCATGTGATTGGACCACGACGCCAAACATCTTTTACATCTGATTGGTCAAATATGCGGCAAAAGATAAGATAATTTATATTTAAATTGCTGTCGGTAATTAACAAATAATTAATCACATAAATTAAGAATTTGGTAAGCCCTTGTCAGCTTTTGCTATTACTAGAAAGTTATTGTGATCCGACTTTTAAGTGAATATTTGAGTTTGGGTTCAACGGCTAATTAAGGTATGGCACGCAAAAGTATGATCATCATTGAACTCCAATTAGTGTAAATCAATCACTCTTTAGTCTCTCCTGCATGCTCTTCACATTTAATTAGTTGTTTGATCAAGAATCGAAATAGTATACTGTGTCACTAATCTATACTATTATATATTTGATAACGATATTTGACTTTTTATTGTACATTTTGATGACGTGGAATTTTGT
The DNA here is from genome assembly GCA_037501455.1 of Lantana camara. Classification (NCBI taxonomy): domain Eukaryota; kingdom Viridiplantae; phylum Streptophyta; class Magnoliopsida; order Lamiales; family Verbenaceae; genus Lantana; species Lantana camara. The sequence continues at coordinate 16,265,476 of CM074859.1, forward strand.
GGTTTTTTTGAAGTTTTTAATTAGATAGAAAAAATATGATTGGCTTATCTTTATTTTATATATTATTTTTTTTATAAAAATAAGTAAAAAAAAAAGTAGTAACTAAGGAAAATAATTAATCTTGGCAAGTTTGACCGAATGGAATTAATTTTGATATTTCTATTAATTAAGTAAGGTTAATATTATATTCATGTATTTGATATTTCTATAAATTTATTAAATTAATTTTAATGGTTAATTACTTAAGTCACTGATACAATTTCCATAAAAAAAATCAGTGATTGACTTATATTTATTTTGTATATGATTTAAAAAAGAAGTAGTAACTAAGGAAAATAATATGTGTTTTGATTTTTTTTTTTTCATAGTAGATTATTGTTGTTATTTAACCTTTTAGGTTAATTATTCGATATTTATATTTTTTCTTTCAGTTTTGTCAATCTGTTTTTCTTTTTGTTTATATATAATCGTTCATGATTATTTTGATGTAATTAACTTATTGTTATTCAGGAGCTTAGTGACAGGTTTAACATCAACTCCTAGCTCGAGCACTTGCAGGCCAGGTATGCCGGCACTGGCCATATCGAATTGACTCGATTTGAAAGGGCGGTGAACATCCATCAAGATAGTTATGCATTTTATATTGACCATTATCCGATGTTGGCCTACTTCATCATCACCGAGAACGAATCTATTGGTCAGGAGGGATACAATTTTATGTAGAAAATGTTGTTGTCACGTGATCTTCCTCCGGAGGGAGAAGATGAACAAAGTGATGGTTCATATGCCTATTGAGAGTTATAAATTAGACTTTTTAATATCCTTTGGGACTTAATTTACTTCTTGTGGGTTTAGTCGATGTGAATCTTATTTTGAAAGATTTGATTTTGTGCTATGAACTTTTATTTTGAAAGGTGTTTTTCTATAAAATGGAGAGATGTATGTTGAATTCATTAATTTGATATAGAACAAAATAAATAAATATATATATATATATATATATATATATATACTTATTTTTTCTTCGCCCTATTTTTTTCTAAATTCTACGCATTTTTCATATCTTTTTAAGTGTATTTCAGTTTATCTTATTTTAAGTTTGTGGTTTTTAAATTCTTATTTTGTCCATCTTCACCATATTATTAATTATGAAATAATAATACCTTTTTTTATGTTTTATATTATTTCGGTGTTTGATATATATATATATCTGAATTTAAATAGATGTTTTTTAGTGTAGTTGGGAAACCATCATTAATCATCTTTTAAAATAATAAATATCTTTTTAAATCTTATTTAAAGGTTTATATTTAATTTTGAGTCTTTAAGGACGACATCTTTTGGATGAAGAAAATAATTAATAACTTTAATTCAAGTATTATGGATTTTTCCATATTAGTTTTGGTCAAAGTTTTCCTTTGTTAAGAGTTAAGGGCAACATCTTTTGGACGTTGAGTTTTTATATATCGTATTGGTCAAATCTTTCTTTTCTTTTAAAAATCAAATTATATATTTAGACGAATGTTTTTAAACCATAATTAGTTCAATTATGATCAAATGGTGACTTTTTAAAAATTTATATTATTTTATTAGAAGAAATATTTAAAATATTAATCAAATTTAAAATAATATTTTTGGAATCCCTTAATTTAAGCAATAATCATAGTTATCTTAGCTAAAACCTTTATTATTTATGATAATTGTCAAAATTTGAGATTTTTTCTTCAAGCTTTTATACTTTAAAATATTATTTCTTCCATAACTAAAATCCATTATTTAATATGTTTAAGAAAGTAATAAAAGTTTCGATTGCTGAACTCTATATCTTAAAAAATAAGCACAGTTAACGGTGAATAATAATCCATTTGTAATGAAATTCTAAGAATAAATTGGTATTTTTTGATAGGTTGGAATTTCACTTTTTAATTCCTATACATTTAATTGATTTACTACTTTTTTTTTTTATTATGTTGAAGATTTTCTTAAGATTTTGAAAGCCATTATTTTATAGTTTTATATTCTTTTACTCATTTTTAATGATTTAAGTTTCAATCTTGACATGTCTTATATTCTTAGATACATATATTAACCTTTTTATATTTCTTATTGCAATTTTAAGATTTTTTTTAGTTCTTCTCCGACCTTTACATTTATCATTCTCATTACATTTTGAAATTTATCAATCAAAGTATTTTACATCGTTTTATTTTTATTTTATAATTTTTATCTTCTTGAATGCATTTATATGTGTAGCTTTTCACCAAAAAAAGAAATTATATACGTAGCATTCTTTCGATTATAATATTTCATATAGTTTACACGAAAAATGATATTTTAATGCCTTTTAACTTTATTACTTTTTTAAATCTTTGTTCCTGTCGATTTTCTTTTCTTATCTTTAAGTTTCCATCTTGATAGGTTTTATATTCTTAGATACATATATTAACCTTTTTCTATATTTCTTATTTCATTTTAAGATTTTTGTAGTTTTTCTCCGACCTTTACATTTATCATTTTCATTGCATTTTGAGATTTATCAATCAAAGTATTTTACATTGTTTTATTTTTATTTTATAATTTTTATCTTCTTGAATGCATTTATATACGTGGTTTTTCACCAAAAAAGAAATTATATACTTAGCATTCTTTCGATTCTAATATTTCGTATAGTTTACATGAAGAATGATATTATGATGTCTTTTAACCTTATTACTTTTTAAAATTTTTGTTTATGTCATTTTTCTTTTCTTATCTTTAATATCCTTAGATTGAATACATAACATCAAAATAGGTAAATATCCTAAATAACTATCAACAAGAGTGAAAGTATCCGTATATTTCTTACCTTTATTGGTGTGATTTAATTTTTAAATAAAATATAAAACATGCAAATGTTTTCTTTCTCTCTTATCTCTGCATGAAGTGAAAAAAAATATTTAAAAATATTTTTTTCTATAGATCATTTTTTTTCTTTTTTGAAGAAAAATGTCAATAAAAAATAATATTGAAATAATTTCCGTGTATCGCACGGGGTTTATGCTAGTTGTTATAATATAGAGGAATGCATGTATATTTTTTAAAATATTATTTTATTTTTTTATATTGTGTGGTGTCGAATAATTAAGGAAACTATGAACAACATTATGGATAATATCCTAAGAAATCTAAAAAAATAGTAACGAGCAAGATAAAGATTCCTGGAGGATTCAGTAAAAATTAGACCATACACAAATGAACTAATTAAGAGAGAGAAAAAAATTTGATTCGACAAATACTGATCATTTTTTTTAGACATTTATTCTCGTGATTTATGATTTTGTCAAAAGGTAATATTTTCTATGAAGAAAAAATAGTAAATAACTTCAATTTATTAAAAGAATTGACTAATATGGTGGTAATGGAATTAAAATCGAAGCTAATAACATAGCCATGCTTTCTAAAACTTCAATTAGCGAACAAGAAAATAGTCTTTTATAAAATTAGCTTTCAAAATTCAATACTTCACAGAAAATGTAACGATAAGCTGACACGTTTATAAAGTTTGAATGACTAGTCAAATAATAAAAATGTACCAGAGATAAAGTTGGATAATTTAATTTAATTTAAATTAGTAGTATACTCTGGGACAATTTTTGAAAACTCTCAATGGGTTTGAAAACTTTCTTTTAACTCCCCATTTTCAAATACATCATTTGAGGTTTTAGATACGCGATTCTGGGATTTAGATACCCAATTCTGGGATTTAGATATATGATTCTGGGATTTAGATAAATGATTTTTTCCTTATATTTCAAATACATCATTTGGGGTTTTAGATACGCTATTCTTGAGTTTTAATACATTATTTTTTAAAATGGAGAGCTAAAAGGAATTGGACTTATCATTTGAGGAGTTTTCGGGAATTCCCCGTATACTTTATGTTGCAGTTATTTCATTTCCCGATGGCCAATATTAGTTAAAAATGGTGGCTACTGTATTATCAATAATGCTTGCATCATGCCATGCGTGTGCAAGTGAATGTTAAATGTCGAGAATGCCCTTGTCCTTGCAGGATTTGGCTGGAAAAAGTCAGAATTCAGCGTTTGTCTAGTTAGGCGTTTGGAATTGGACGTGTTTTCGGTTTTCCTCATTATTGAAACCAGTAATTACGCAAAAAAATTATTATTATTAGAATATATTAAAAATTTTATATTTATAAATATTATTAAATGGATCACTTAATATAATAATATAAATAAAAACAAATATAAATATAAAAAAATCAGAATCGTATCAATCAAAATAATATTTAAAAATTAAATATATAAGAAAAAAAATAAATGAATATGAAAAAGATTAAGGTGATGTAAGAGAAAGGAGAATTAACTCATTAAGAAATAACACATTAATAGATTAAAAAAATGAATAATATCGGATAAATCTCCACTTGAACATTATATTTTTACTTAAAAAAAGAAAACAAAACCAAGAATGACACCAAGAAAATTTCTATGTAACGCGACGCTTAATATAATAGTGATGATATCAGCACCAAAAAAAAATAATAGTGATGATAGGGGCTGCTGACGTGTGATGTAGTTACCACCATATGGATCATCACTTCGTTATTTAATCTTGAAAAGGAATGTGACTCAGGATTAAATAAAGTCTGGGTTTATGACCCACTAAAGTCACTTTTATCGTGAAGTATTAAAGCCCATTTAAATTTGGCCCATAAATGGAGTAACTCAGATTATAACGCGTGGAAGCTCATAAAGTTGGATAGTTTTTATTATAAATAGAAGCTTAATCAATAATCATTGGGAAAAAGGTAATTTTGCTTAAGCTTTTTATTTTCGAATTTCGTATTGTGTATCCTACATGAATTAAATGACTTAATTTGAACGTTGGAGGGTTAATGCCTGAAATATTTCCGGCATATCCCTCACACGTAGTGTCCTTATATTTGTTGGGTAACTAAAAGATAAAGTATCACGATTAGTGAAGTTATAAGTGATACAAAAAGGGGGTACAATTCGAGAGTATCAAATTGTATAGATATTACATTTTTTATTAAGAAAATTAAGTTAATTTACATCTTGAATTTAATGGATTTACATGAAATATAATTACTTAATAATATTTATTTATATATATCTCAAAGTACACCCATGTCAAGTTTAAAAAAAAAAAAAAAAAAAAAAAAAAAAAAAAAAAAAAAAACTTAAGGTGGTTACATTTACATATGAATTCCTTTTAATTTAGAAATAAAATTTTCGCGTACTGTATTTTGCTAATATATTTATAAACAGTTAAACACCCTTCTTCGTTATATTCCATATGTTTTTTTTTAATTTTTTTTTATGTGAAGTGGGGGAGATATTTCATCACTACAGCCGTAAAATTCCATAACTTTCATCTATCGTCGATGGAGTTGGCTCATACTAGTTTGATCGAATAATTTTTATCGTTTCAATTATGTCAAACATGCTTATCAATTTGAGAAATTTTAATTGTACGACTGGATTATTTAAAATTGGTTTGACAAGGTTAGATGATACACGGCCATTCTCATTTTGTATATTGATTACATCAAAATTTTAAAGGAAACGGTTAAAAATGCAAACAAGCCTAATTTATAATGCACAAATTCGGACACGGCAATACGAATACGACGACATATATATTTTTTTGAAATTTTTACGTAATTAAGAAGCGTCGAACACAATACAACATGACAAAATAATATTTTTAAAAGTGTCCGTGTATTAATTATAAGTGCCTAATACAATGCAAGAGCATCATAGAAATAAAAAGTAAAAGTGTAATTTATAAAATTAAATAAATTAATTTATGCGTGATTAGGCCAAATCAAAAAGGGTTTGGTTCATAACTGATAAAACTAGCTTTTTAGTTTCCCTCACGTTTAACATGGCGTAATCTGCAGCAACAACATCATGGGTTGCGTATCAAACGCCTATAGTCAGCTATTAGCAAGCCCATCGGATGATCCTCGTCCGTAGCGCGGTTGATCAAATCCACAACTAATGGCGAGTCACATTCCACTTCAATTTTTTCGAACCTCCTCTCCCAAGCCATACTCAAACCTTCTCGTAGCCCTAGGATTTTGGCCACGGCAATATCTTGCGTCTTGATTTTGGTAGTGCCGAAATAGCTACCGTCGGTGTTGAGTCCGACCCATCCCGGGAGCGGTTTCCGCACCTTTTTAGTGTATATTAGTGTAATCTTATTTTTATGTCTATCAGATTTCATCTTTTTTCAACTTATTCAATAATTATGAGATACTCAAAAACATGTGTTTTAATCAAGTCAAAATCCATAGTGTGTGTATATGGATACGTTGATACGGAAATGACAAAATATGGGTATGAAAATACGATTTTTTTTTTTTTTTAATTTTCTATATAAAAAGTTTTGGAACTTGGTGTTCCACAAGATAGGACACCACATAATAATACTTTTTTAAAATATCCGGAGGTCATACCTAAATCCAGATGAGTTTAGAATTGTCGGGTAATATCCATTGTGCTGTCCACCAAATAAAATTATAATCATAATAGTACTTTATATAGTTAAATATCTCCATCTTTTATGTTGTCATGGTTCTACTTTGATCTTTTTGGGTTCGAAATAACTAATAAGGGCAAAAGGATGTGACTGTTGGGGGAAACAACCTGGAATTTTAATTTGGCCTATAAAAATTTAGGTTGTCAGACAAAACATTTGGCATTGTTCGCTATAGGGACGAATTCAATAGTGATAAGAAAAAGATTTTATAACTAGGGGACTGTCGAGTGCCGACCTGGTTGAGTGGTAGGGGCTCGATTCTTGCTTTGAGTGAGGTATCTACGATTCAATGACGAGTGTATTAGCTACTATATCCTACTACGAATGCCTTGATCTTAACTTAAACATAAACATTTTAAAAGCTATTTAGAAATATATATGTTTCTCCGAGTCCTCTTTTGAGGACTCGGTTATAGGGTATGCCGAACCAGCACTGTTGCCATCCCTATTCTCTGGCGTGGCACCTTTTTAGTTCAAAAATCGAGACAAAGTAATCGAACAAAACCATCTTTTCATTAACAAATCATTCAAATACATAACACATGAAGATATAAATCAATAACTAAACTAGTAACATAGATTAAAGTCATTCTACTTCTTAATTATTTGCTTTATTTGTTTATAAGTAGGGTAACTTGTGTTCATGACTCTCAAAAGGGTGCTCTTTAACAACTTCCCTTTCCATGGATTATTCCTATCTTTATCACAAAACCATCTCCTTATTTACAGAACAGAGCTACCAAGAGAACCCCTCTGGAGATAAAGCAGTTTTTAAGTATGTTTTTTTCAGGGAAACTAGTGGAAGAAGATTAAATTTCCGAGCTGATCATGTTCTTCAAGGCTTGGCCTTCGCCGATTAGCGAGACAACGGTGCCGGCAATATGCTTCGGAGTGAGTCCAGCTTCTTCAATCTGGTCATTGGGAGCTCCGTGGTCAATGTATCTGTCTGGAAGGACCATTGGCCTCCACTGCAAAATCAAGAACATCAAAATGTGAAATTTTGAAAAAGATGAATCTTACAAGTTAAATTTGACGAATTATGTCAGTTTTGACCAAATTCAACAGCTAACGGCATATTTTTCTGTAGTTTTGTAATTAAAAGATTATCATTATTTTTGTATAGTTATTAAATAATCGACCCGAATTAACCAAACTTCTACTGTTGGAATGAGGTGTGTTGTTGTAATTTTGAAAATCAAGAGGGGAGGTTAGTGTAATTATTCAATAATGGACCCCGAACATGGCTGTAAACATTTATACCTTAAGTTTTCCGTCGAGCAATCCATTCAAGCATAAGAAATGAGAAACATGAGCACTGAATCCACCAATTGATCCTTCTTCAACAGTAATAAGGACCTCATGATGCTTTGCCAATTCCTTAATCAGAGCTCCATCAAGAGGTTTACAGAATCTTGCATCTGCCACAGTAACAGATATCCCATGTTTCTCAAGAAGCTTTGAAGCTGCTAAACAATTCTGTACTATAGTTCCGAATCCCAAAATGGCCACTCTGCTCCCCTCCCTTAGAATCCTTCCCTTGCCGACCTGCGAATAAAATTATCGAATAAGTTTCACCAAAATCGGGACACATTTCATGTAAGCGTCTCGATTACTATATTATTGAGATGCTCTGTATGTAATGTCGGTATAAATCCGCTTGATTAAAAGGTTTTCTTAGTGTTTTGAGAAATATGTGACCTGTTTTGATGTCCTTACAGCTTTTTATTTTTATTTCGATACGCTTTTATCAAGTGAATCAACTAAATAGTCTCGCATTATACCTCCATCGGAGTTCCTTTATTGTTAGGTGGAAGGACTGCACCTACGCCGTTTCCTCTAGGGTATCTGATGCAACTGGGCTGATCATCAATCTGTGCACTTGTAGCAATCATGTGCATGAGCTCAGCCTCATCAGATGGAGCCATGACCACCATATTAGGCAAGCAAGCCATGTACGTGGTGTCGAAGGCCCCACAATGGGTCGGGCCATCGGCTCCCACAAGTCCGGAACGGTCCATGACAAATCTCACGGGGAGTTTTTGAAGGTCCACATCATGAACCACCTACATTACACCAAGAATGGATAAATCAAAACTTACACAAAATCATTTCAAGAAAATTTTTTTTTTTTTTCCAGATAAATTTTGCATTATATTTACCTGATCATAACCCCTCTGCAAAAAGGAAGAGTAAATAGCACAGAAGGGCTTAAGACCTTCAGTTGCCAAACCAGCAGCAAAGGTAACAGCATGTTGTTCTGCTATCCCGACATCGAAACATCTATTCGGAAACCTTTTCTGGAAAATGTTAAGCCCTGTCCCACCTCCCATAGCTGCATGGATTGCTACAATCTTGTTATCCTGCTCTGCTTCGGCTACTAGAGACTCAGCAAAATACTGCGTATACGCTTTCGTACTCGATTTCGCCTTATTCTGCTTCCCAGTTACAGGATCAAACTTCACCACACCTGAAAAAAGAAGCAAACAAGTTCAACCAACTCTTAAAATTTCCTCACAGACCACAGTTGATCATCACTATAACATAAATGAGATTTTTCATTGATTTTTGTAACTATACCATGCATTTTATCTGCAGCAACTTCGGCAGGAGGATATCCTTTGCCCTTTTCGGTTATAATATGGATCAAAACTGGGCCTGATGACGGTGTTTCTTTAACTCTCTTTAAAATGTAAACAAGATCTTCAACACTGTGGCCATCAACAGGGCCGATGTAATAGAGGCCAAGTTCTTCGAAAAGGGAAGCTCCAGGCTGAGCTATGATCCCTCTGATAGCGCTGTCCACCTTTGCTGCCACTTCATGAGCCTGGTTTCCCATTTGCTTGGTCATGTTCTGAAGAAAAAGTGAAGCAGAATTCAGAACAATGGAAAATGATGATCTTGAATATATGTTGATATGTTAAAATATTTAATGATTCTCGTTTCTAACCGTAATACGCGATCATCCAGTAATATAGAGAAAAAGATAAAGAAACTTAGAATATTTTTTTTCACCTTTGCAGCCTCGCGAAGGAGCCGGAATTTTCTGCTGGTTTGCAACTTAGTGAGGGCACTGGTTAAAGCTCCGACGGGAGGAGCAGGGCCGTCGACGGTGGCTGTGGGCAACGAGACTTGTTTGTTATCATTCAAAATGATGATGAGATTTGAATCAAGAAAGCCAGCATTGTTCATTGCTTCATATGCCTGCCCTGCAGTCATGGCTCCATCTCCTATCACTGATATTACATGATTGTCTTTCCCTAACAGGTCCCTTCCTACAGCCATACCTGATCAATAAAATCAACCAAAAAAGAGTCACATTAAGTCAATTGTACCCCAAATCATGAAAAAAATGATATATAAAAACATCTTCAGAGTTAATAGAGTTTGAAAACATTACTTTGGAGTATGGATTTATGTGTAATATTTTTAAACTTTCAAGGGGTAGTTTATGTAATTACCTAAACCAGCAGAAATACTGGTTGAACTATGACCAGCACCAAAGGCATCATGAGCACTTTCGTCTCTTTTGGGAAATCCAGCTAACCCGAAAGTCTGCCGAATTGTATGCATTCTTGACCTCCTTCCAGTCAAAATCTTGTGTGGATAAGCCTGTCCAGTTTCATTTAACGAAGTTAAATAAAATCAATTATGAGAAATAATATATACCGTTAATTTTCGGACACTTTATTAATATATGCTTCATATTAATATATTCTTTTCTAGTTATTTTTAATATGACCATTAAATTATAATAAATAAATATGCGATCATATTATATTAGTAAAATAATAATTAAAATATATATTATAAAATATACAAAGAAAACAAAATAATTATTAGAAAAATAAATTAAAGGGCTGTGAGAGAAAAGGGAAGTTAACACGTTCTTGGAATATGAATTGAGTTCAAGAAACTAACTCCCCTGTCTCGCTTAATATAATAGTATAGATACAATAATCAAGGATAATTAAGAAACTCCTCCTATAGTTCAATCTGATCGTTGAAAATTTGCAAAAAACACCCTGAACAAGGTGTTATTTGTATTTTTCTAGTGTGCATTTTGTAAACCTTATTCGAATTTCAGGTTGGGATATTTTTTCATAATTGAATTAATGGGGGGTTATTCGTAATTATCTCTAATAATAATAATTATATATATGTATGTATGTATGTATGTATGTATACCTGGTGGCCAACATCCCATATAATTTTATCTTGAGGCGTGTTGAAAATGTGATGAAGTGCAACAGTGAGTTCAGCGACGCCCAAACTTGAACTCAAGTGGCCACCTGTTTTTGACACCGTGTACACTATTTCTTCCCTTAATTCATCTGCCAATCTATCCAATTCCTGCAAAACAAAACATATTATTAAAGCCAACAATATTGACCATAAGACTCGGGTCAATTTGGACTCAATCATCTTTGAATGGTTGATAATACTTCTTCTTTTTTTTTTTTTTTTTTCTCTTCTGGTTGCTCAAAAACTTTGAATAATAATACATCAGTATTCATTCTTGCATCATTCTTTATGGCCCGCAGAAGACACTCTCCATGTGATTCTTGCTGATTCAGTCCAAATTGTAATCTACCTACCCTTTTAACTAATGACTTAAACATCAACTAATAAGTTAAACTTCAAAAGATCCCGTCTTTTGCACTCGAGCGAAAATCGTAAATTTGGCATATCAATTCGATCAATTTAATATTTTGGGTATATTTTATTTTTCGATTATAAAATATGATTGTGTCTTAAAAATCATGTAATTTAATATACTTTTTGACTGATATCATTCGGAAATCTGATCTGGTTTTACACATGGCGAGCTCCCAATTCGTTACGTGTGTATTTCGACAAGCAAAATTAGTTTTCGATAAAAAAAATGTATATTAAATTGCTTGATTTTAAAAATACGGTCCTATTTAATCAGCAAAAAATAAAAATATGCCAAAAAAAACTGAATTAGTCGAATTGATATATCAAATTTGTAATTTTCCAAGATGATTAATTCTTGAAGAAAATTTGTTTACTATATTGTGATTATCATAACTTACTTAATTTAAATTGATTTATTTATTAATAATTATATTTATGTGTTGGTATTCTTTGATTTCTTGGTTCCCTTCCTGGTTTTCCTCGGCTAAAATTGTGCATAAATTAGGAAAGTTAACTATTAAAATAATCCCAAGATTCCCTTTTATTTTTTTTTAGTCGGAACCAAGATTCCCTTTAGGACAAGACATAATTAACATTTAGCTAGGAACTAAACTAGTAAGTTTCATGCAATTAGCTCAAACAAACAGGTACCTACTGCAATGGCCTTCCCTTTCTAACAGAGTCAACAAACATGCTATATATGTCTTAAATATCATGTACATGCTTTGAAAATTGCAATCAATTCAACTTTCCACAGGTTTTTTCACATATATTTTGGAAAAAAAAAAAATAATAAAGAAAACATTTCTTTAAATTTTCGACATTTATAAAGAGGATAAAAACACAAGCAATCTGACTGGTTAGATCAGATCACGAAGGAGGAAATTTTACTCGATTTTAAGAGGTCGGGTTTTCAAAACCGAAGTTTTGAAAAAGATTTTGGGGAGAGTTTTAATTATCACCCGACTCGAACTCGATTAAATGCGATATAAAACCGAAACATGGATTGGAAAATAAACCCTTGATTACCTCGATAGAGAGATTTTTCATGTGAATGGGATAGTTGATGGTGTCCAATATCGGAGTTGATGGCTTTTCTCCGGTAAACTTAATGCTTCTTGGCACCTTACTCGTCTTCACAATCACATCACCCTTCTCACTCGCGCTGCCATCCTGCTGGATTCCTGCAATCCTGGAAAACTGAACAGAAAACAAAACAAGATTTATGGTTAGAATTAAACTGGAAACTAATCTTGATACATATATATATATATATTCTTGGATATATAAGTATGTAATGAAAGAGAAAAATGGTACCTTTTGCCTTTTGATGGGAAGATTGGAAGCAGAAGAAGAGAAGAAGGTGGAAGCGTCGTGAGAATGGTTCAAAGAGAAGAAGGTGTTTCTGATAACTCCACATGAAGAAGCCATGGTGGTTGATCTCTCTCTGATCACTTCTCTCTCCAAAAACCAGGCTCTGTTGAGAGAGAGAGAGAAGGTTGTCTTTGGAAGGAGAAGAATGCTGGTGCTTGGAGTTAAGAAGTTGGATTGTTGGGCCATTTTATAATAAACATTTACGACACCAATTTAATGCAAATAAATATTAAAATGTACACGTAAAATAAAATAAAATAAATAGGACTGAAGCCACCCAATTTAATTAGCTTTGGGGGGTCAATTATGTTAGTTACATTATTAAAGAGGAGATGAATATGCAATGTACGTACTGGCACGAGAATCATGGTTTATTCAAATGTATAATTAATACTTAAAACATTCTGGCACATTATAGCATGATCAATTTATTTTATTTTTATTTTTTAGAGTTTTTGACTATGTTCTTTTATTAAGGGGAAATATTAAATGGACCATTAAATTAAAATACACGTTTGGATCCGAAAATTCATGAATTATTATTTTTTTCAATCTATGTATAACTCGGTATTGTTCCACTGAAATTCTTGACTTAATTAATCATCCTTAACCCTTTAGATTACAGATTGATAAAATTAATATTGTAATTTATTTCATTAGGTCCTTTTTAACTATAAATGAAGATTTCAAGTATCAATTTCTAGTGAAACTTAATTTTTGGGATATTGAGTTATAAATTCTAATTGAGATTATTGAATCGAAAAAAAATCTTTACTAGATAACTTTCATAAAAAGATTGTGTGTTTCTAGAACAGGAAATTTACCGTCAATTACAGTGATAATTTTCCTAATTGAATTGTAGACATCTTAAAGGATAGGAACCAATTTAAAAAATTGGTGTAAATGTTCGATAAAATTGGCGCGGTAATAATTAACTATCTCTAAATAAGAAATTAAAGGGTTATTTCATCACGAAGATGGGTAAAGGTAAAGGTCAATGATAGTGAATTAACTCAAAATAATCTTTATTGGTAATTTTAATTTAAACGTTTCAAATGGTTTGAACATTTTGTTCAACATTGGCATCGCTCTTTTGTAATTTGTTCAACTCAAATGATATTTAATAAGTGAGAGTAGAGTTCGTAGCGCCCGCCAAAGAAGAAATATCACTGTTTTTTAGCTTTGTTTTTCATGTTGAAATGAATGCATATTTCGCCATCAGGGCATCCAATTTCCACGTAGAGTTATCTATTATACATAAGAATTAACGCCGGTTCTCTCACAAAAAAAAAATAAAAAATAAAAAATTAACGCCTGTTAATTTATTTATTAAATAGCACGAACCAAGTTGGACGTAAGCGTAATATTTTTCATCAATTCCTTTGACCCATGAATTATTTATTTTTTTAATGTCCATTTATTATGTTTTCGGGTTGGATTATGGATTCTATTCGGACCATATCAATAAAATGTTACGTCGTTCCTTTTAATAATAGTTGCATATTCAAAACCCTGAACACGAAATTCCAAGTATATCGAGCTTTTGAGTTTTAACTATTACTATTTATTGATCCTTAATCTTATAAGGGATAATTACGAACAGTCCCCTGAAATATGGAAAAATGACAGATTTCCCTTTAAGGTTTGAGAAATTACCAATTCTTTCCTAACCCGTTATTTCCTCCGTTAAATTGAACATAATGTATGATTTTACTATTTTACCCTTCATATGCTGAAACTCAAGGGGGTATATATGTAAGAAAAATTTAAAGACAATGAGGTTAATGCACGTATTGAAATTTTTGGGGGGTTTAATGTAAGTACTTGAGTTTGTAACTATCTAATATTTTTATTCAAATAATGCTACTTAATGATATTTTAATATTTCTATGATGAACTAATTTCATACTTACAGTTTATGAATGTTTATATTTAATTTTTTTTATATTAGGCATGCATGTTTATATCGGGTTGTTATATTCTTTGTATGTAAAATAGATGCATTAAGAATTACCAACACTTGAAATATTTGTTTAAATAACTCTGATGAATAATTATGTGAATCCACTAATGCATTGATTCATGTTGGTGTGTTTGTTATAGTTTTCTATTTGAGAGAAAAAAATTGTTATTTTCAAACAAATAAACTTAAAAAAACTTTTGAAAAATATATAAAATTAAAATATAAACATAAGGTATGAAATAAATATGTATGAAATATTTATTTCGATTTATACTTACAAATAAAATATAAATGTTATACTAAATTATACTTTTTTAAATTAAAAAATAAAAACTTAACTAATATTACAAATATATCATCATATTTTTAATATTATTACAATTTATCCCCTGAGGGTAGGATCGGAATTTTGAAAATTAATTTTGCTAACGTCATCAAAATTTAACACCGTTATTAACGGTTGGGGCAATTTGTGAGAGAGTGTGTAAACTTCAGGGGGGTTTTCGTAATTTTTCAAATCTCAGGAGGAATGTGTATTTTCGTCATATATCAGGGGCTGTTCATAATTATCCCATTTCATAATTCAAATACCGGATATATGTGTGTATGCAGGTATCTTTAGAAATTATACTTTGCGTACAAAATTCGTATATTTTTAGAGTGTTTTTTCATATAAAATGTAAGAGAGTAAGAAACCAAATAGATAGAAATAAAAATTAGGATTCAGGCTTTTCAATCTTCTGAGTTCCATTTATGGATAAATCACAAATCCAAATTCTATTTTGAATAGTTGAAAAATCAAGGACGATCGTCTTTAATAAAAAAAAAAAAAACTTCAGATTTCCGTTTCGTCAAACATTTTAAAACCTTCAGAAAATTACTGACTGTTGTGTACAATGTACATAAAGGATGGATGTGTGGCTCATAACAAGTGATCACAAATTGAAAATTAGGATATACGTAGTTTATGTTGTTATCACATTCTAAATATGACATTAGTATTATTATTACGTACATGAATTTGCTTAAATTGATGATATAAAATATTATGTATTATGAATTTATAACTCGCGTATGTAATTATATTCGTTATGATACAATATTGTGATGAAACGAGGGTTAGGACTTGGGACCGCAAAATGGTGGTTGGAGGCAAATTAGGTAACTAGGATCAATTGATGGTCGCAGTTTCTTGCAAATCTTTTTCAAAAAATATTTTGCATTATGTGTAATTTATCCTCTAAATAATGTATATGTTATAAGGCACTCTAGAGAAAGAAACAATCTTTATAATAATAAATTATTATTATTAAGTTTGTAATAACCGAGAAAGATGTTTTTTGATATTCGAATAATTTGCACAAAGATTTTTTTTACAGGTCAATGAGACATTTTAGTGCTCTATCAAGGGACATTTTAACATGTTTTTAATGAAAAGCATCTGGTACATGCTGTCGATGGCAACCAAAAAGGACTTTCCATCCCTATTGTGGCCACGTTATGAAAAATTTATTGGGATGGTTCGATCCTCAGGAGTCAGGATGTTGTCGGCATGAATCCAGTCACTAATTGTGATGTACGAACTAAATGTCCAGAAACCCAACTGTTTGAGCGTTGTAAGAAAAAACCAACTGATGATCATTTAGAATCGACTAGTAATAAAGACCATAGAATAATGTACGCCCACATGTTTTGTAATTTGCATTGTGTTATGGGGCATTTTTGCATTGTATATCTTTGCGATAGATGTTTCATAGCTCATTGTATGAAATTGGGTATTTTAGTTGTTTTATTTATTTATTTTCTTTCTAGGGTTCCTCGGTTATAATTATATAGTCGTGATAAACGATTTTTTTAAAAAAGAAATGACATTTTAATATACATTTTTTAAAAAGACTTCTATCTCAGATTTTTTCCCGAGGTTAGTGATTAAGATGTTTAGATCATTGTATTACCACATAATTATAATTTAGTAAAAATGAAAACTTATGCAGAAAAGCATGACCACAGGCCCACAATGCATCAAGCTGCCATTCACTATAAGGATGCTATTAATTAGTAATTGCGATAATTAAAATACTAAGTTTAGTGGCCGCCCTGTCGTATTGTTGTAAAATGAAAGTAATTAACTACTTAATAAATGTCATTAGTAGAAATAAGTATCACGAGTTCAAATTCTAATTTAGCACAAAATAGTTTCAAAATTTTATAATCTGGTCCTAGAGTTTTGAAATATTTAAGTGGTAAAATAAGCAAGCACTAATTTTATTAGGACATAAAAAATTACCATCATCATAAACGAATATTATCGATATGATTTAATTACATCTGACTCCCAAATTATAGGGGCAATTTTCAAAAACTCCCTATGGGTTGAAAAAATTTTAGTTTGCTCCCCAGGTTCAAAAAAATTTTAGTTCACTCTGATGGTGTAAGAAATGGAAAGGGGATTCAAATCACCAACACTTTAAGATTTGTTTGGGGGGAAGACCATCACAGGCGTTTGAGCCTCGGGACTGGGTTTCCCAAAGAGCGTGGGTTCTTCCAACTAGGATAACACCAGGGATGGAAATGCAGTAAGAATGCAACGATGGTGTGAAGAATGCAGAGCTTGGGAAGACAAAAAATGAAGGAAAGATGCCCAGTTCTATGTATGCAGTATCTTGTGGGGAAGATCCCTTAGGGAATGTGAATGTGAATCCCATATATATTAGGGGCAAGGGTATTTTGGTAAAAGCGATCGTGTGGTCCCAAACCTGTGTTGTCCTAGACATGTGGTGGCGTGTGATGGTGTGAGAGTGATATCTCTGAGATATACCTTCATACGGGTGGTAGTGGATGTCAGGGATTGGTGTGCGCACTACTTGTATGTGTCAGTGTCAGTGGCACAACAGCTGTATGAGCACTGGGATACCCTGAAAAGGTTACACGAGCGTAAGGACGCTTGAGTGTGTCCTAGAGAGGGCCTTACACGAGCGCCGGGACACTCGAGGGGAAGGATTCCTCGGATTGTCTTGTCCGAGCGTCGTGACGCTCAGGCAAAGCTTCAGCCTTGAGGCCGTTCGTGCCCTTGAGAGGGGCCCCGTGCCCTGCTGAGGTGGACCCAGGCGGGTATGATATACTTCGAGGATCACGTGAGCGGATTACGTGAGCGCTCCGAGGGACGCGAGCGTCAGGATGGTCTCGAGCGTGGAACAAGCAAGGGAGTGTCTTGTGCCTGCGACCCGAGTCTTGAGTTGTGATTGTCCCTGCGAGGCAATATTGCGAGCGCCAGGCGAGACTGGGAGAGAGATTCCCACGCTCGAAGGATGCACTCTGGCAGGCGGGCCTTAAGCAGCAAGACTGTAGGCAGATGGGCTGGATCCACTATCGCGAGCCCATCTTCTCGAGCGTCTAAGCCCAAGTGTTCCAGATTGATTTGACTGAGTCGTCCAGATTTCGACACGTGTATGGCGATGATCTGAGCGTGATTTGGGCCCATCATTTTACCCCCCAAATTCTGTAGTTACACTTGAGTGTATTGTAGAAATTTGAAATCCGAGCCTTAACTTTGAATATTCGAGGGTCAAGCTCTTGGAGGGAAGCGACGATCTGTATTCCATAACAGACATTTTTTGACAGGGCATTAAAGAAAGTCCTATTAGTTCTGAGCTCAAGTAGACATGCATTAAATGCTGAGTGGAGACGTGGGTGCGTGTTTTAAGAAAACGGCGCGTGAACATGGGTAACCGTATGACGGTTACCAAAAAAGGAGAGTTTTCTAGGCAGGAATGATTGCATTTTGAATTAATTGCTCCAATCATGCCTGTAATTTATCCCTATAAATGGAGATTTGTGAACCCCTTTTCACTCTTTATGTGTTGGAAAACACGAATCAGAAAGCAGCGGAATTTAAAATTTTTTCCAAACAAAAGGATCTTGAACTCGCAATCGTGTAACCAAATTCGTAGAGATAGAAAACTTACTTTTCTTTTATTCTTTCTTGAAGCGTTTCAAGCCACCCAAGAACGCTCTTCTCGCGGCTTGATCCCCTCTCCTTGGTAAAGCTCGAATCTTCAAACTTCTAACTTGAAGTCTCTAGAGAAAGTCCACCAACTTGATCACAATCTAACTAGTAAGGATGCTAGTTCTCTAGTTAGTGTTTAGGCTTAACCTAGGGTTTTATTTAATCTTGGAGAAAGGAAGGTGTTCAACACATGAACCAAAAGAATTGTCAATTAGCTCTAAAGGGGAGCATGAGCTCCCCTATATATAGGTAAGGGGAGGGACGGCCGAACCCAATCCTTGTTGGGCAAGGATTTGGTCCCTCTCTCTCCTATTACTTGATCATCAAGTATTTTCCAACTTTGACTTTGAATTCTAATTCAAATCAACTTTCAAGAGAGCTAAAAATATCCAAACTATTTTTGGATAATTTTATACTTTATTTATTTAAAATAAATAACTTATTTTATCTAATTAATTAATTCGTAATTAATCAACTAGATTATTTTTCTCCAAAATAAGACTTTCTTTTTAATTCAAAATCAAACCAAAGTCTATTAAATAATTAACAAATTAATTATTTAATATATATATACAATATATATATATATATATATTCACGTGTGTGAGACGTGTCACTCACGTGACCCACATGTGTGGCTTCACACGTGTGGAACCCTCTTGGCCCGATTAACTCGTTTAATCATTTTAAAGCCTCAACTCATGTAACCAAGTTGTTGTGTGTGACCCTCTAGGTTCTCAATTCAATTAGCAGTGACCCTAATTAATTAATTAACTAATTAATTAATCAGTCCACAGATTAAACGACCATAGTCTAGCAACAGGTGTTTAACCCCTAGCTGAATTGGAATGTTCGGATTCGACAGAACCTTTAAGTCATTGATTCATGTGAGATACAATCCTCCTACTTACTATCTCTCAACCAAGATCTAGGGTAAGGGAATAATCAGAACCCTAATAATCTGGTCTTAAAGCTAAGTGCATTTCATATCCATTTGATCTCAATCCAAGAAACCCTTTTCTTGATGTCTTGATCTACTGCCTTGGCCAAGGACTCCATATGGCATATGAATGACTTACACAATAAGAGATCACCTTGCAAATTCAAGTGTAGGTCCTTTCTTGATTCGCATTCACTTTCATGAATCACTTGTGCAGCCCCAGCATAAGCCTTGAATCAGTTGTCTAAGGCGACACCCTTTAAAGCTTATACATAAGACTACAGAGTTAACTCATAAAGTGACAAGGAACCTCAAGTCTAAGGATCAATTAATCACATCAATGACTCGTGAGATATTTCCTAATCTGGAAGTTTCCATTTCCTGAAATAGAAACTTCCTTTCCCATTTAGGAATGTTCTCACACGGGGCACCTCAGTGAACTTAATTATCAAAGTAAGCACCCTCATGTATCACGCACGTATCAACTATACACTTTGCACCTCCATGAAACAAGGTGGTCCTTCTTAAGGGCGTGATCCCACAAGCAAGCCTTAGAGGAGTCAGGTTGACACTCCCACTGTCTGTAGGACTCATCGGCTTGGAGCATTTTACTAATCATGACTTATGTGATATAGGGCTCGTTTCATGAACCATTTCACCTAAATGGTAGAGTCCTAAAGTCATCAGGATTAGGGGAGTTCTTATACATGCACAGATAAAGTAAACGCATACCAAACAAGAGCATATAAAGAAGTGTTGCCTCAATTCGTTATTTCATTCAAAGATTGTCTGTGATTACAATAAGGAAAAGCACAAAGCGGATATACAATCGGCTTTCTAGGGCACTATTCCTAACAATCTCCCACTTGCCCGTCAAAACCATTCTAAAGCTACTCTAAGTCCCATCTTCTGAAGATGACCTTGGAAAGCTTCTCGACTAAGGGGTTTAGTAAGTGGATCTGCCACATTCTCTGTTGATGTGACCCTCTCAATTTGCACATCTCCTCTTTTGATAATATCACGGATTAGGTGATACTTCCTCATAATGTGCTTGGTCCGTTGGTGAGATCTTGGTTCTCTTGCTTGAGCAACCGCCCCAGTGTTGTCACAAAACACAGTAATGGGGTCTTTCATGCTAGGAACAACATTCAACTCTTGAATGAAGTTTCTAATCCAAACACCTTCCTTAGCTGCATCATTTGCAGCTAAGTATTCAGCCTCAGTGGTCGAATCTGCAGTGGTAGTTTGCTTGGAACTCTTCCAACTCACTGCTCCGCCGTTTAGGCAGAAAATGTATCCTGACATTGACTTAAAATCATCTAAGTCAGATGCAAAGCTTGCATCACAGTATCCTTCGACATTAAGATCTTTCTGACCTCCGTAAACTAAGAATAAATCTTTAGTACTTTTTCAATTACTTAAGAATATTCTTCACGACAGCCCAGTGACCATCTCCAGGGTCAGATTGGAAACGACTTGTTACACTAAGTGCATAAGCCACATCCGGTCGAGTACATAACATTGCATACATTATGCTACCTATTGCTGATGCATAAGGTGTATGAGTCATTCTTTCCTTCTCAAGGTTAGTCTTAGGACACATCTTCTTTGAAAGACATGTTCCTACACTCATAGGAAGGTTCTTAACCTTTGTTGACTCCATATTGAATCTCTTCAATACTTTGTCAATGTACATCGACTGTGATAGTCCTATTAACCTTCTAGATCTATCTCTATAGATTTTAATTCCAAGGATATAGGACGCATGACCAAGATCTTTCATCTCGAATTGGTTCGATAACCATAACTTAGTCACTTTCATGTCATCCTTCGAATTCCCAATAAGAAGGATGTCATCAACATAAAGTAATAAGAATTGCACTGAGGTCTCCAATTCCTTTCTATACACACAGGACTCATTCGAAATTTGAATGAAGCCAAACGCTTTGACTGATTCATCAAATCGAATGTTCCAATTCCTAGAAGCCTGTTTCAATCCATAGATTGATCTTTGGAGTTTGCAAACCTTTTGCTCACTCCCACTGAATGTGAAACCTATGGGTTGCTCCATATAAATGTCTTTATCAATGTCACCATTGAGAAAGGCAGTTTTCACATCCATTTGCCATATCTCATAGTCATAATATGCAGCAATGGCAAGCATGATCCGAATAGACTTTTGCATTGCAACTGGTGAGAAGGTTTCGTCAAAGTCCACGCTGGGTCTTTGAGTGAATCCTTTTGCAACCAGTCTTGCTTTGTAGGCTGCAATGCTTCCATCAACTCCAAGCTTTCTCTTAAAGATCCATTTGCAACCTATGGGTTTGACCCCATCAGGCAAATCTACCAAGGTCCAAACTTGGTTGGAGTTCATGGAATCCATTTCGGATTTCATGGCTTCTATCCACTGTTCAGAGTCAGAATCTGAAAGTGCCTCCTCATATGTTAAAGGATCATTATCCTTTTGAGAGATTTCATGGAAGAATCCATACCATCTCTCCGGCTGTCTAGGAGTGCGTTCAGAACGCCTTAGAGGAGGATTTTCATGTGTATCGAAATTCGTGATTAGCTGTGGTTGATTAGAAGGGTACGTTTCTTCAGTGGGTGGTGTGGGATCACTTTGTACTTCTTCTAATTCTATGATCTTGCCTTTCTTTTTTTTAAAGAACGGTTCCTCAAGAAATGTGGCATTTCTAGAAACAAACACCTTTTGCTCAGATTGATCATAGAAGTAGTATCCTATGGATTCCTTAGGATAGCCTACAAAGTAGCATAAGTTAGAACGAGATTCTAACTTATCTCCCACTGTCCTCTTCACGTAAGCAGGACAACCCCAAATTCTTAAGTAAGAATAGCTAGGGATTTTACCATGCCACATTTCATAGGGCGTTTTAGGGACTGACTTAGAGGGAACTAGATTCAAAATCTTTGCTTCACTTTCTAGGGCATAACCCCAGAAAGAAGGTGGTAAGTCAGTGAAACTCATCATAGAACGAACCATATCAAGTAAGGTTCGATTCCTTCTCTCAGAAACTCCATTAAGCTGAGGAGTTCCCGGAGGAGTCCACTGAGAGATAATCCCATTATCTTTGAGATGGTTAAGGAATTCTTCACTAAGATATTCGACTTCTTGATCAGATCGAAGTGCTTTGATCTTGTGACCAGTTTGGTTCTCAACCTCCTTTTGAAATTCTAAGAATTTCTCAAAAGCTTCAGATTTATACTTCATTAAGTATACATAACCATACCGACTAAAGTCATCAGTAAAGGTTATGAAATACTGATGATTGTTTCTAGTGCTTACACTAAGCGGTCCACAAACATCAGTATGGATCAAATCCAAGACCTTAGTGGCACGTTCCACAGTCCCTTTAAAAGGAACTTTGGACATCTTTCCTTTGAGACAGGATTCGCAAGAAGTTAACTCTTTGAGATCATTTTCAGAGAATGATCCTAAAGTGTTTATTTTGCTAATTCTGTTCTTGGAAATGTGTCCTAATCTAGCGTGCCACAAGGGAGCTGAAACTTTGTCATCTCTCTTACGCTTCGTTTTTCGTTGTATATTCATAATATTGATATTCTGAGTTAGATAAAGTCCATTACTTAGAGTACCGATGTGAACGGAAGAGTTGTTCCGTTTGATAAAGTATTTACCATTCTTAATATAAGTTTCATAACCTTCACAATCTAATATTGGAACTGAAATTATATTACGAATAATGCTCGGTACATAAAGGACTTTATTTAAGACTAACTCAAAACTACCTAAATCTAATCTAATTGTGCCTAAAGCTCGAGCTTAAACGTTTGAGCCATCGCCGATCTTCAAGACACATTCTCCTTCTTTGAGTTGTTGGACTTCACTTAGCATCTGTACATCATTACAGATATGAGTTCCACAACCGGTATCAAGTACCCAAGAACTAGAATTAATAGAAAGATTTACTTCAACGAGAAAAATACCTTTCTTTAGAGTAGCCTTGTACTCTAGGCAGTTTCTCCTCCAATGTCCCGCTTTGCCACAATGGAAGCAAACATCCTCTTTCTGATCACGCTTCTTCTTTTGGGCCTTCCCCTTCGAAACGCCACCAGTGGGCCTAAGGGGTTTCTTCTTCTTCTTTTGGGCTTTCTTGCCCTTACCTTTAGAAGGCCCAGAAGAGGAAGATGGAGCATTCACCATCAAAACCTTATTGTCCTTCTTGATCGTGCTTTCAGCAGTCACAAGCTGACTAATCAGCTCAGCTACAGTAGCACCAACATGATTCATATTGAAGTTAAGGACAAATGGGTTGAATGATGGAGGGAGCGAAGCTAGCAACAAATCCACTGAAAGCTCATCTTTCAGTGACATGTCCATGGAGGCAAGTTTCTCAGTAAGGGCAAGAAACTTGAGTCCATATTCATGGTCACTTGAACCTTCCCTCATTCTCAAGTGGAACAATTCCTTTGAAGTGTTATACCTTGTAACACGTTCATGAGGGCGGTAAAGTTGCTCTAAGTGGTCGTAAATCTCCCAAGTGAATTCCATGGCCTCATGTTGCCTTTGCAAGTCCGGAGACATGTTAGCCAACATAAGGCAACGGGCTTGGAGATTATCATCCTTCCACTTCTGAATCGCATCCCGCTCGGCCCGAGTGGGAGCCTTCCCTTCGGGACTAGGCTCCCCTTCGAAGAGAACATAAGTTCTCTTCTCAGAATCTAAAATGATTTTTAGATTCCTCAGCCAATCAGAATAGTTGGGACCAGTCAACTTGTTTGACTCGAGGATCGATACAAGAGGGTTTTTGGTTGCCATTTCAAAACACGTAGAGAATCACAGAATCTACGACCTAAATGGTAAAATAGAGAACTAGTGAGCATGTTGAATTATAACGATATACAAAAGATAAGGTCTTTAATCTAATGTAGCTCCCACTGTTTTTCAAAGATCTATAATTCCCAAAGATCTAAGAGGAACACGTTTCCTAATGGGTACTAAGATCCTAGGCATTTTACCTTCGAACCCACGACTCGCGGACATTCTAAGTAAGAACCCTAGGTAGGTACAACTTACCAATTCTAACACCTTTAGAACTCTTAGTAATTGTTTTTGCATCACCTATCTTTCAATATGGACCCACGACTCGTGCGATATCCATATTTACTTAGGCGTTAAGCTAGACCCATCAATCATAAGATCATGACCAAAACTTAGTTCGAACGACCCACGACTCGCGGACATCGCCCTTGCCAAAATTGATCACGAGATATTGACCATTTAAAAAGATCAATTAGGTAACTAAGAACTAATAAGGTCCACTAGCTATCCCACGACTCGCGGACAATAACTAGCTTTACTTACTAAACTTAAAACCTATTGATGGAATGCTAGGAATTTAATTCAAAATTTGCATCTCGAATTAAACACCTATTTGTTCGAAATTAGCTTAATATTTAATGGGAATTTTCGAATCAACCGGAGAGTTGTCAGGTTTGACCTCACCAACATATATGTTATCCAATTTTATTAGTCTTGATTAATGCAAGTACACTTAAATGCATTTCAAACAAGCACATAAATAGATAACATGTCCTAGCATGATACTAACATGTAATGATCATGGGTTCTACCTATCTTATGCGTGATATGTGGGAGC
This sequence comes from Lantana camara, assembly GCA_037501455.1. Lineage (NCBI taxonomy): Eukaryota > Viridiplantae > Streptophyta > Magnoliopsida > Lamiales > Verbenaceae > Lantana > Lantana camara. Next base: position 16,290,618 of record CM074859.1, read on the forward strand.
CACTCCACCATCACAAGTTCTAACATACATGCCACATAAACAGTTTAAATCACATAAGGGAAAGCGGTAACAAAATACGAGCCCTATCTCTATTACATTTAACAATTGAGATTCCCCTCCCTAACATTTTGAGGGGTCTTCACTTATGGCCTCCTTGTTACTTGAACGTGGCCCATCTTACTCCATGGGTGCATAGTCTCCAAAATGAAAATAAAACCTCACCACCTATCTCTACTCTCAAATTAAAAGAAAAAGACATAAAGTAATAAGGCTCAATCTTCATATTAGCCTTAGACAATTACACGGGGCATACCCCGGCCTCAAAACAGTAACATGGAAAGCCACATAATAAATCACATAACAGTACGCACATAAGTGAGGCTCCAACCTCAATTGAAAAACGTAACTATAGGGCTCCAACCCCAATTTAAACCATCCATGTGCATAAATTAAAACCATACATAGATCTAAACCCATGATCACCTAACATGCTTTTACGAGAATTTAAATTTAGCCAATAAATTAAAATTCTCGTTTCAAGTCCTAATGACTTAAAACACGACTTGATGCGAGTCTTATTTATAAAAGTTTTCAATAAATCCCAAATTACCAAAACAAATAAAATTCCAATTAATTTCTGAAAATTAATAATTTTATCAAAGATTGTATTTTCCCAAAATATAAACCGTTTCAATTTCTCAAAAATCCCAATTTTAAGTTTTATTCAAAATTAAAATAAATATTCAAAAAATAAAATTTTAAAATTAAAATAAAAATTGGGACTGGATTGCACGAAATACGAAAACGGATTACGAAGGAAAAACGGGGCCCGTTCGCGAATAGGGCCTCACGCGATGCAGGCGCGCGCGCACACAGGCTCGCACAGCGGTAGGCGAAGGCCGCGCGAGTGCGCACGATGCGGGCCTTCCCGGTCATGTGCGGGGTTGGGCGGCCAGTCTCGGCCGCCCTGGGCGGGGGCGCTTAGGCACGCCCGGAAGGGCCTCCCGCGCGGTTGCGGGAGGGTGCTGGGCGGCTGCCCTGCGCGCGCCTAGGCCAGGCGGGCGGTGCGTGCGACTCCTTCGCACGCGGGGTTTCGCGTGTTCGTCGTATTCCGTATTTTCGTTTCGTGTTTTCGTTCAAAAGTAAAACCAATCCAAGAAATCCAAAAACAGTTTATACAGTTTCAAATCTAAAATGGTTTTCAAAAATTAAATTTTGCAAAAACCAATTTTTCAGAAACTTTCAGGAAAAAATACAGTTTCGTAATTCAGGCTTTCTAAAACAATTACAAATACACAATCGCATCAAGCCTAAGAATTTCTACCAAATTCAGTATAATTGAGATGAATCAGAAACACGATTAACGAGGTGGCTCTGATACCACTTGTTGGAAAACACGAATCAGAAAGCAGCGGAATTTAAAAAATTTTCCAAACAAAACGATCTTGAACTCGCAATCGTGTAACCAAATTCGTAGAGATAGAAAACTTACTTTTCTTTATTCTTTCTTGAAGCGTTTCATGCCACCCAAGAACGCTCTTCTCGCAGCTTGATCCCCTCTCCTTGGTAAAGCTCGAATCTTCAAACTTCTAACTTGAAGTCTCTAGAGAAAGTCCACCAACTTGATCACAATCTAACTAGTAAGGATGCTAGTTCTCTAGTTAGTGTTTAGGCTTAACCTAGAGTTTTATTTAATCTTGGAGAAAGGAAGGTGTTCAACACATGAACCAAAAGAATTGTCAATTAGCTCTAAAGGGGAGCATGAGCTCCCCTATATATAGATAAGGGGAGGGATGGCCGAACCCAATCCTTGATGGGCAAGGATTTGGTCCCTCTCTCTCCTATTACTTGATCATCAAGTATTTTCCAACTTTGACTTTGAATTCTAATTCAAATCAACTTTCAAGAGAGCTAAAAATATCCAAACTATTTTTGGATAATTTTATACTTTATTTATTTAAAATAAATAACTTATTTTATCTAATTAATTAATTCGTAATTAATCAACTAGATTATTTTTCTCCAAAATAAGACTTTCTTTTTAATTCAAAATCAAACCAAAGTCTATTAAATAATTAATAAATTAATTATTTAATATATATATACAATATATATATATATATTCACGTGTGTGACACGTGTCACTCACGTGATCCACACGTGTGGCTTCACACGTGTGGAACCCTCTTGGCCCGATTAACTCGTTTAATCATTTTAAAGCCTCAACTCATGTAACCAAGTTGTTGTGTGTGACCCTCTAGGTTCTCAATTCAATTAGCAGTGACCCTAATTAATTAATTCACTAATTAATTAATCAGTCCACAGATTAAACGACCATAGTCTAGCAACAGGTGTTTAACCCCTAGCTGAATTGGAATGTTCGGATTCGACAGAACCTTTAAGTTATTGATTCATGTGAGATACAATCCTCCAACTTACTATCTCTCAACCAAGATCTAGGGTAAGGGAATAATCAGAACCCTAATAATCTGGTCTTAAAGCTAAGTGCATTTCATATCCATTTGATCTCAATCCAAGAAACCCTTTTCTTGATGTCTTGATCTACTGCCTTGGCCAAGGACTCCATATGGCATATGAATGACTTACACAATAAGAGATCACCTTGCAAATGCAAGTGTAGGTCCTTTCTTGATTCTCATTCACTTTCATGAATCACTTGTGCAGCCCCAGCATAAGCCTTGAATCAGTTGTCTAAGGCGACACCCTTTAAAGCTTATACCTAAGACTACAGAGTTAACTCATAAAGTGACAAGGAACCTCAAGTCTAAGGATCAATTAATCACATCAATGACTCGTGAGATATTTCCTAATCTGGAAGTTTCCATTTCCTGAAATAGAAACTTCCTTTCCCATTTAGGAATGTTGTCACACGGGGCACCTCAGTGAACTTACTTATCAAAGTAAGCACCCTCATGTATCACGCACGTATCAACTATACACTTTGCACCTCCATGAAACAAGGTGGTCCTTCTTAAGGGCGTGATCCCATAAGCAAGCCTTAGAGGAGTCAGGTTGACACTCCCACTGTCTGTAGGACTCATCGGCTTGGAGCATTTTACTAATCATGACTTATGTGATATAGGGCTCGTTTCATGAACCATTTCACCTAAATGGTAGAGTCCTAAAGTCATCAGGATTAGGGGAGTTCTTATACATGCACAGATAAAGTAAACGCATACCAAACAAGAGCATATAAAGGAGTGTTGCCTCAATTCGTTATTTCATTCAAAGATTATCTGTGATTACAATAAGGAAAAGCACAAAGTGGATATACAATCGGCTTTCTAGGGCACTATTCCTAACATTATGCCTCCAAAACTTTCCAGAGCAAAAATCAAGCATAAGCCTTTCTGCAATTCTTTGCGACTTCCGGCGAGTTTTCTTCTTCAACTTTAGGTAAACCACTGTGATTTCTGAATTTTCTTGTACTAACCCTAGGTTTAGGTCGTGTCGATCGTCGGTCTTGTGTGAGGAAGCTTCTTGATCAATCGTTCTCGTGTAAAGAATTCTTCTTTTCTGTTAAATATTTATGCAAAACCTTCATCTTCAAGGGCAAGAACAGCAATGGCGGATGAGATCATTAACCAGAGGGTGAGAGAGATAGATGAGACGTCCCCTGCAAGTTCTCCTCTCCAAAGTAATATACCCTACGCTATTCCGATAGGGGAAGTCCCAGAAGAGATTGAGGACGAAGAACTTGACGCCGCCGTTCAAGGGATGAACGAGCGTAACCTTGAGGGGGTTGAGCAGATCTTTGAAGAGATGAATCTGTCACTCCTCATGCAAAACTAGGGAGGAGAGGGTTTTTCCGGTATTAAATAGTGCCGTTAGGCCTCAAGACCACCAAGTTACGGTGGCTATCGCTGCCCCCCCAAGAGGAAGCGGGAGCTTCCGAGCATCTGGCGGGGGATGAGTCCCCCTGTAAACGCCGTCGAAAGGGGAAGAAACCGACAACTTAGTGAGGAAGTCCAACCCCCATCAGATATATAAGACTAGGGGTGAGCAGAAATACCCGAAAACCGAAAACCGAACCGAAACCGTACCGAACCGATACTAACCGAACCGAACCGAAGTCATTTCGGTTCGGTTTCGGTTAATGGTTTTTAAAATGTTCGGTTTCGGTTCGGTTTCGGTAAAAACCGAACGGTTTTCGGTTTTTACCGAAAAACCGAACCTAACCTTATATAATACACGTTTCTTTGTTTTAGGGGTGCGTTTTTAGTTTCTTTATTATCTGAACTGAAAAGAAAAACCCTTACACTCAATTTCTTCAAGACTTCAAACTGTTCTTTCTTTTCCCTAAATGCAATTGCCTTCGTCGCTGCTTACACGAACACACCAACCGCCGCTGCCACCAAGTTTGTCACCGGCCACCACCAATCTCGCCGGCCCGTCGCTGCTGCTGCTTTTAATCTTGTTGGTTGTTCCTGTGTTGCGCGTCTGGGAATAGAAAATAACAAAAAGAGGGGTATTGATTTTTTTTGAGTTTTTGCTTTTAGTGATTCTTCATAGAATTTGTTGAGTGTTTGTATTTAGTTAAATCTTTATTCAATTCTCTTGATTTTTGTTGTACAGATTAGAGAATCCGACATATTCATTGTTGAATATAGTGAGAGTTATATGGGTTTTTCCTATTTTCTTCTTTTTTTTAAAAATTTTATATTCAATCTTGGGTTTTCGGTTAATTACCGAAACCGAACCGAAATATTTCGGTTTTTACCGAACCGAAACCAAGCTAGTTCGGTTCGGTAAATGGTTAGCAAATGTGCTAACCGAAATTTCGGTTAACCGAAACCGATTAACCGAAATTTCGGTTATTTACCGATTGCTCACCCCTATATAAGACCCCAAATGAAATTGAGAGTACCTTAATGCTCGCGGAGTTAGCCACCTTGAAGGCCTAAGTTTATTGGGATGCCGTCTTCACAACCCGCCTTCCAGTCCGATATGAGCGAGCCAACAAACCGCCTCCTGGAATGATGACCGTTTATGGGGATGCTGTGATCGATGTGGGTTTGAGGTTTCCGATTCCGTCTCCGATTGTCACCCTCTTGAATTTCCTGAATTTAAGCCCCTCCCAGATCCTGCCTAATGGTATCGCACTACTGAACACATTTGTAATACTGATGAAGGCCACAGGCCACGAGCCCACGACCGATAACTTTAACAGCTTGTTCTAGGTAGCGCGTTCTTCACGCTCGTCTCCGAGGGACGACTTCTACTATATCCAAGCCAAGTCAGGCTTAAAGATGATTGATTCGCCCTCGACTTCATATGGAGAGAACTGGAAGGAGTAGTTCTTCTTCGTGGGGGTGCCTGGGGGTGTATTTAGGGTTCCCTGAGAGTGGGTGGTACATGGAAAGGGACCCATTGTGAGATCCAGGTCCGACTCTATACCTTTTGAGCAGTGGGCAAAGAGTTTGGCTCTCGTTATGAAGAACAACAAATGACTGACAAAGCCAAGCCCTTGATGCATAATGAGGAGGTTTTATTCCATTATGGGCTCGTGAGTCCTCTAGATATGATCGCCCACCCTCCCGTTCAAATGATGAACAAAGACGGTTAGATCCTAGGAACTAACTTTGCTAACATTTAGAGTAGAACACTAACTCTTAAGCTTTGTTGCACTGTAGGAGTTATCCTGATGCTCGTTTATTTTTCTGCATGCAGGCGTAGATATACTGATGGCAGGAGGTGGCGCTGAAGCTATCGTAGCCATGATGCGTGCTCGCAGTCGACAATCAACCCCAGCAACAACCACAACCACAACAACAGATGGTTCCGTGAGGGGGCCATGGTGCTGGTCGAGGGTCAAGGAGGGGTGAAGGCGGCCGAGGGGATGGCCGCGATGACGATTAGATTATGGATCTGACGAGCGAAAACGCTCCCGGTGCTACTCTCCCGGGTGCCCTCGCTCCTATGTCCGCTGTGGGGCCTGTTCAGTTGGGACCCGACATCTCCCGCAGCAACCGCAGGGGGGTGATACTCCGGGACTTGGATGAAGAGAGAGCCCAGCACTCGAGGAAGAGGAAGAGGCTGGAGGACTCTATCCCCATTTCAGGTAAGGGAAAAAATGTAGTTGTCGGAGAGAGAGGGGAGGATGGCGATACTTCATCCTCTGAGGATGAAAGCTTCTGGAAGTTCGAGCGGGGTGGAGATGTGCACTACAAGCGCTCGGCAGAGGACGGTCCCGTGCTTTTGAGGAAAAGCTCATCCACCCGTAACCTGGTTATAGGGATTATTCATAAGCTCCAGTTCTCCGGGGACCACCAAAAGCTGAATGAGCAGGACGCCGCTCAAGTCGCGGATGAAGCTTGTCAAACCCTCATGAGGGTGAGTGTTTAAGTTCCCTCAAAGAGCTTTAGTTTTTCTTGGGTTAACTTTGTACTTAACAAAATTTATCTGCTGGTTTAGGAGGTGATTCCCAGGTTGAAGAACCTGCAGCGACGCTCGGAAACCTTCTCTGAGTGTAAGGTCAAGTACAAGAAGCGGCTACGCATCTCCGACCCTGGCCAGCTGCAGGAGGATTATGACACGGTCTCCGCTCAATTCTCGTCCCTTCAGATGGAGCACGACAAAGTGAAAAAGGCACTCGAAGACCAAGAAGAGGCTTGGCAGAGGCTGGACGATCGGCACAAGAGGTTGAAGGAGGAGCAGAATAAGCTGAGGGACGACAATGGGGACCTCACCCAGAAGCTAACTGAGCACGATCAACAGCTGGAATCAGTAAGGAAGGAGCTTGCTAATCTTCAAGGGTAGGTTGTAGATCTAGAAACAAGGGTCGCTTGGGATGCGGTTGTCAAATTTGTACGCACAAAGACCATTGGCTTCACTGCCAATCTCTACTGTTTTGCCAATACCAACCGCTTCTTTTGGAAATCCGTGGGCCAATTGATCACGCTGGGGATGGTGCCATCCGCCACTCGTATAGACGAGCGCCTACGTATGGATCTCGACGAAAACTTGGAGCCGGTTATTGGGACTGGGGACCCCACTGAGGATTTAACGGAGCCGGAATATAATGATCTGGTCGTTATGTTCCAAGATGAGTTCATGGCGGCCAACCCGATAGAGCCTGAGCCCATGGTGGTGGACGGGAGTGCCAGTGGAGATGCTCTAATTGAAGGGAGCCATGGTGGTGCTCAAGCCTCAAGTTCCCAAGTCCTGGCACCTGTCCCCCTGGCAACTGCGCCTCCTGAGCCTCACACGTTTCAACCGCCAAATCCTGATGGAGGAGGGTCCCAATTCTAACGCTTTGGATTCTAACCCTCGTCTGAAACGTTTAAAAAACAGCCTCCATGAAGTCCTTATCTGCTCCTTTAACTCTTTCAGTTTTGCTATGAATAATGTTGAACTTTTCCCAACAATTCCTTTAATTTGAGTTGTACTTTCCTTTTCAGTAATGTAATTTTCTTCTTTTCTCTCAATGGAATCCTGCTTTCACTCTTTTAGTGTTGTGTTTTGAGTGTTGTTTGTTGGCTCCGTTTTGATTGCTGGGAGTTTTGCTATATGGGAAGATGTAGGCGCGAGGGTGTTCCGTACAAGGAGTACCTACAAGCATACGTCAGAGGAGGGACCCGTTTAAGGATCACGAGCGTGAACTAGAGCGATGGGTCTAGTTGGTCTAAATAGTAGTAATAACGTCCCAAAAGGGTTCGCTCGTTTTAAGAGGGATTCATATGAATAAGATACCAAGTCGTTCAACGTGGAGTACCCTCGACACGGAGTTGGCGTTGACATAATGCAAAGTAGATTATCACAAGATAATAATTAAATAAAACTGTATGAAAATTGCATATTGATGTATGTGTTTTATATTTCTGTCAAAAGAGAATACACTGTGTCCCGAGAGGGCGTTTTACAGTGTTTGTAATTACACATAGAACCTTCTGAGGTTGCACGCATTCCACGGTCGAGGGAGTCGCTTGCCTTGCAAAGTCTCTAGCAGGTAGGTGTTATTCGCTTGTACCTGAATGACTTTAAAGGGGCCTTTCCAGTTGGGTTCCAATTTACCCATTTGTTTGGACACTTCTACTTTTTTGAGGACCAGATCACCCATCTGAAATGTCCTTTCTTTAACACATTTGTTGTACTGGTGGGCTACTGCCACTTTGTACTTGTGCATACGAGCTTAGGCGTTGTCTCTTCTCTCATCCAACAAGTCCAATTCGAGCGTCCGGTTACTCTCGTTAGTTGTAGGATCAAAGTAGGCAACGCGTGCGGATTCATGGGTGATTTCCGCAGGTATCATAGCTTCTGAGCCGTAAACAAGGGAGTAAGGGGTCTCCCCTTTTGCCGCTCGTGGGGTAGTGCGGTATACCCACAGGGCTTACCTTTCTTACTCTTGAGCATCGTTTTCAAATGTTGGAGTACGATTCTGTTGGTGACTTCAACCTGACCGTTGACTTGCGGATGGCCCACGGAAGTGAAGCGTTGTTCAATGCCTAGCTCCGAGCACCACTCTCGGGTGTCAGCAGCGATGAATTGAGAGCCATTGTCTGAAATTAGCATCCTCGGGATGCCACATCTGCAGATGATGTTCTTCCAAATAAAATCCCTTACCACTCTGAACGTGATTTTGGCGACCGCTTCAGCCTCGGCCCACTTGGTGAAGTAATTCATAGCAAGGATTACAAACTTCTTTTATCCGACCGCCATTGGTAAGGGTCCCCCTATATCAATGCCCCACTTATCAAAGGGCCAAGACACGTCAATTGGGACCATTTGTGCAACTGGCGGCTGAGGGATGTTGGAGTGAAATTGGCATTTGAGGCATTTCTTGGAGTAATTGATGGCATCCTGCAATATCGAGGGCCAATAGAATCCGCTCCTCAGTACCTTTTTGGCCAGAATACGACCGCCAAGGTGATTCCCACAACTGCCGCTGTGTACGTGTTCCAATATTTCCTGGGCTTGCGAGGGTCTCAGGCATCTTAATGGTGGACCTTGAAAAGATCTCGTAAAGAGCCTACCTTCATTATCAAGTGAAAAACGAGGGGCTTTACTCCTGATTTTCCGTGCTTCCACTTTATCGAGCGGGCAAGTTCCGTCCCTCAGGAATTTGATGATGTCATCCAGCCAACAGGGCTCGGATGGATCGATCGTGCTTACTTCAATCGAGGGTCTCTTTTCGGCTATCAATAGTTCCTCTGCTCTAAGGAACGTGACTGAGCGCTCACATGAGCCCTCCAAGGCGGATGCAAATTTAGAGAGGGCATCAGCACACTCATTCTACGCTCTTGGGACATGCAGCAGATGGAATTCCTTGAACTTGGAAATAATTTCCTTAGCTTTTACCAGGTATTGCACCATGGTGGTTTCTCGAGCCTCATAAGCACCGTCAATCTGGCTTGCGATTAACTAGGAGGCAACGTAGGTGGTGATCCGGGAGGCTCCATTCTGACATGCAATTCTGAGCCCTTAGATGAGAGCCTCATACTCAGCCTCGTTGTTGGTGACTTGAAAGGTTAGCTTGATTGTGTAATCAATCTCAATTCCTTAGGGGGTCTCTGAGGGTCACCCCCTCACCTCCCCTTTGTGAGGTAGATGGCCATAAGCCTTCCTCCAACAACGGCACAAGATCTAAATCAAAACGCTCTACCTAGCAAATCTGCTACCGCTTGAGCCTGTATAGCCATTCTGGGCTCAAAATTGATGTCAAACTGACTAAGCTCAATTGACCACTTTATCAGCCTTCCTGAGACGTCAGGTTTAGAAAGGACTTGCTTGAGTGGTTGATCCGTAAGCACAATAATGGAATGAGCCTGGAAATATGGCGTAAACCTTTTGGAAGCATTAACAAGGACGAAAGCAAATTTTTCTATCTCCATGTATCGCTTTTCAATGCCCTGCAGAGTTTTGCTCAGGTAGTACACTGGTAAGTGCTTACGCTCGCGTACTGCTACAAGAATGGCGCTCGTGGCATCTGAAGAAATAGAGAGATAAACGAGTAAACTGTCTCCTGGGATTGGTTTCATTAGCAGCGGGACGCACAAGAGATATCTTTTCATGTCCTGCAATGCTTTCTCACACTCCTCATTCCAGGAAAAATTCCGAGCGTTACGTAGAATTTTGAAGAATGACAGATTTCTACCAGCCGAGCATGAAATGAATCTGTTCAGAGAGATTATTTTGTCCACCAGCACTTGGACCTCTTTAACGCTTCGAGGGGAGGGAATGTCAATGATCGCCTTGATCTTTTCCGGATTGGCCTCAATGCCTCTCTGACTGACTACATATCCCAAGAATTTCCCCCATCGGACGCCAAATGTACATTTTGAAGGGTTCAGTTTCATACCATAGTGTCGTAAGATGTCAAAAGCCCATCTAAGGTCATCCAGGTGTGAATGTTGACGCTCGCTTTTAACGATCATGTCGTCCATATAGACCTCCATGGACATTCCAATTTCGCGCTCGAACATTTTGTTGACCAGGCGTTGATACGTGGCTCCAGTGTTCTTTAGTCCAAATGGCATGACCAGGAAACAGTAAACTCCCACGTGGACCACAAAGGATATTTTTGGGCGATCCTCGGGTGCCATGAAAATCTGGTAATACCTCTGAAATGCGTCCATCATGCTCATAAGTTCACATCCAGCCGTTGAATCCAGTAGCTGGTCAATCCTCGGTAGAGGGTAAGGATCTTTGGGGCATGCCTTGTTGAGATCTGTGAAATCATTGCACATGCGCCATTTGTTAGCGCTCTTGGGCACGAGGACCACGTTGCAGAGCCATTCAGGATATAAGATTTCTTCAATATACTGAGCCTCGAGGAGCTTGTTGCCCTACTCCTCGATGACTTGTCTCCAAAATCCATGAACGTCCCTTTTCTTCTGCTTAATCGGTTTGAATGACTATGACGCTCGGATCTATGCCAGTGAGGTCAGAAGCTTTCCAAGCAAAGACATCAATGTTTTCATGCAGAAAATCGATCATCATGATCTGAGATGGACCGTCGAGATTCGAGCCAATTTGAGTGGTCTTATCTGGATTTCCCGGCTCTAATTCGATGGTTAGAAATTTCTCAGGGGGCTCAATGCGAACCTCTGGTCTTGGGGCTTCGAGCGCCCATTTCTTGTCGGTGAGGTGGTCGCTTGCTTCCCCTGAGGGTCTGTTCCCCTCGCTGTCAGAGAAGGACCCTCCTACGGCTCCTGGGGGACCGTCTCCTGCTCCCTGGGTAGCGCTCGCCTCTCTTTTCTTGTTCTTCTTCTTGTAAAGCTTGGCCCTCTTACGTTCGGGGCCATATTCATCTAGCTTGGGAAAATCCACTTACTTTTTGGTGGATCCGGCTTGGACATTTGATTTGGGCTTGTGATTGCGAAGAGAGAGGATATAGCATTCCTTTGCTTTCTTAACATTGCAAAGTACTTCCCCGTTTCCCTCGGGGGTGGGCAACTTGACCTTCTGATGGTAGGTTTAAATGACCGCTTTGAAGTCAACAAGGGCTGGACGCCCAATAATGATATTGTAAGGGAGATCCACTTCAGCAACGGTATACAGGACGCTCAAAGTCTTTCGCTGTGGGGCGCGACCAAAGGTGGCCAAGCGAATTTGTCCACGAGGGACAATCTCGGAACCCCCAAAGCCAACAAGGGCTGTTCTGAGGGGTTCGAGAGGCATGTTTGTTATATTCATCTTTTGAAACGTGGAATAAGGGAGAACATTCACTAAGCTTCCACTATCAATTAAAAACCTCTTTACAACATGGTTGTGGACATCTAAGCTAACCACCATGGGCAGTCAGAGGTTTCACCGACCCCATGGGGTGTTACAACGTGTTCTAGATCTTTCTCTGTGAACCCTACAACCTCATTTTCCCTTGAGCGTGAAGTGCAGTCAACGGAGAGGACAAGTTTAGGTCTGGAAGGCCTTTGATCATAGATGCGCACGTGGCGGCACCTGGAAGCGTTGGAGTCTCCTCCGAGGGTCCACCAACAATCATGTGGATGGCGGCGAAGGTTGGTTCTCCATTTCGGCGGCTTTCTGCTTTCCGCGATCGCTCGTCTCGGGGTGTCTGTTACGAGGGCTCCTTAAGCGTGAGCGACTCCTCCCTCTAGCGCTGTACGCTCGGTACAATGCTCGTCGTATCTCTCGAGCACCCTAAGAAACTCCTTCAGATGTCCCTCGGGAATGAGCCTTTGAATCTCGCTCTCAAGATGACGACACTCGTTGGTGTCATGCCCTTTCTGCTTGTTGAAGGCACAGTATTTTCCCGAGCGCTTCTGGGCTTCGGTTTCTCTCATTTTTGGTGGCCTCTTGAACAGCTTTTTATCCACCATGGAATAGACCTCAGCAATAGATCTGTTGAGGGGAATACGCTCATACTTTCGATGAGAAGGGGAATTCCTTCGAGCGGGAACCGGGTTGCGGCGGCGATTTCTATTGGGCTCTTCTCTGTCCTCTAGACCCTTGTCGGTTCGAGGTGCATTGGCCAGCTTTTGTGCCCTCGCGATGTAAATATCCTCAAGCGTGAAGAATGAATTGGTTATATCCCTTATTTCCATCAAGGAGCGTGGCTTTTTCTTTGCCACTTCCTCCATATACTCCTTGTTGACATAATTTTTCATTTGGACAGCCCCAAATAGCACATGCCTTAGGAAGTCCATCGAGGGCTTTTCTACCAGCAAAATCTCTTTGTTGAACCTGCTCATAAAGGACCTGAGGGTCTCGCTGGGTCCTTGTACCAAGCTGTAGAGAGCCGTGGCTGCAGGTGCAGGTGCCTTTGGAGAGTTGAAATAGTTTAAAAATGCATCAGTTAAGTCATTTTACCCTCGAATGGAGCGAGGGGGTAGCTTCTTGTACCATTTCTGTGCCATTCCCACAAGGAAAATGACAAAAACTTTGGTCCAGTAATGATTGGAATGCTCGTAAAGGTGCATTAGATGCACAAAGTGATCTAGATGGTCGGCCGGATCAATGGTTCCATCGTAGCGATTGACGGATGTGGGGATCTTGCCCAATCCGGCGTGGGCCATTAATACTTCGTCCATGAGGGGCGAACCGCCTGTCAAAGGCCTGTGGTTCCCGCCATCGTGGTCATGCTCTTTGTAATCTTCTTCCCTCCAACGACAAGTGACTTGGTTCCGGGGATTGCGAGCATCTCTAGCCTTGGACCTCTCGTCCCCAGCGTGGGGGATTTGAGAACGCGTTCGAGAGAGCTGCTCCACCATCTTTTATAGCCCGTTCAGCCGGCCTTGTACAACCGCCAACTGAGGGTCGGCCCCGTGTGTCCTGCTTGTTCTTCTAGAGATTCTTGACTGGACTTCCTCTTCTGCATCCCCCCTCGCTTGAGGGAGTTTCTCTTCCTCAGCTGGGTTTTGTTACTGCTCAGCCCTCGGGGGAGCTTCTCTTCCTTGCGCTGGAGGCAGGGGTGGCGGCTGAGCCCTCAACACATTCTGGGCAGCCATCAGAGGATGTACTTGTAGCCCTCCCATCGGAGGTGCCATCTGAGCGCCCACGCCCGAGGGAAAGTAGGCAGAAGTAAAGTGTTTCCAAGCGTTTTGGGCAGTTTGCACTTCTCGTTGAGCGTAGAGCGCCTGGAGTTGTTGCGGTGTCATTTGTGGTATCTTCACTCCTTGGATTGTTGGGAATAGTGCCCTAGAAAGCTGTTATGCTTTGGGACTTTCCCTTTATCACAAACAATCTTTGAATAATATACGAATGATTATAATCACAGGCGAACACTTCTTATGTGCCAATACGTGTTTTGTGTGTTTCCATTACATGTGCATGTCTAGAACTTCCCTAATTCGATGAGGCCGTTAAGAACTTTGTCATTATAGGAATGACACATGAAACAAGTTCTTAACTCCATAGGAGAGGATTAGAAATTTCTCCAAGTCAATGAGGCCGACAGACAGTGGGAGTGTCGACTTTGCCTCTGTTGAGACTTGCTTCTGTAGTTATGTCCTTAAGAAGGATCACCCGGTTTCATTGGGTGATAAGTGCATAGGTTGATGCGTTCATAATACATAAGGGTGATAGTTACAAGAACATCATCACTGAGAGTGCCCAGCGCGAGAAGATTCCTCAATGGGAAAGGAAGTTTCCTAAAACTTCCAGATTAGGAAATATCTCACATGTCAATGACGTGAGGAATTAATCCTTAGACTTGAGATTCCATATTGTCTCATATGAACTAACTCTGTAATCTTTGATATAGGCTGAAAAGGGTGTCTCCATATAGACACCTGAGTCACGGCCTATGTTGGGATTACACAAGTGACATATGAGAACTGTTCGAATCAATAAAGGACCTACACTTGCTGTAGGCAAGATGATCTCTTATTACACAAGTCATTCATGATTCCATCCTTAAATCCTTGCGCAACGTGGTTAGTGTTGGAAAACTAGAGCAGAAATGTAGCGGAAATTTAAAATTTTTCCAAAAGATTGATTATGGACTTGCAATTCTCGTATCGTATCTTAGGGTGTTTAGAAACTTACGTTGATTGAAGCTTTCTAGTGATGTCAGTACCGCCTACTGAACACCCTTCAAGCGGAGTGTCCCTCGAACGGTTCTCGATAGATCCCATGTAGCACCCGCACGGTGGGTCACCACATCCCCAGCACCAAAGTCCGATCCACGTACGAAATGGAGGGTCTGTACATGAGCCAAACAGTGGCGAACGGGAGACTGACAGACTCACACCTAAGCTAGGCGGAACTTAGACCCTGAACAAACAAAACCAAGCTACAAGCATATGGAAGCAGGAAAGTAAGCCATGCAAAAATCAAACATTCAAAAGCAGTTGACGGGTTCAACTAGCATAAATACCTAATCCCGAATCAAACAATAATCATAAATCCAACGGGTTCAACTAAACAGAGCAAACCTGTCCTAACCTGTCCCGAAATATTCATATCAATCCGTATCATAATTCAAATTCAACATATACATAATTTATACAAAAATCATAAGTACTAAAATGCAGATGTAAGACAACCTAAAACAAAACAAAGACTCGAAAACAGACTCCAACTGACTGACATACTCCGCCTAGCACGAACCCCAAGCAAAACCTGCAAACTAAACAAAAGAGGCGAGGGGTCAGTCTTAACTCGACTGTGTGAGGGGTTAACACACGCACACTATATTTATAGGAGAGCAAAGCAGATAAAAAAGTCATAATGTTCATGAACTCAGGGATATGTTTTTCATACTCGACTGTGTGAGGGGTTAACACACGCACACTATATTTATAGGAGAGCAAAGCAGATACAAAAGTCATAATGTTCATGAACTCAGGGACATGTTTTTCATACCAAAGCATTTTCCCGTGATATATACATGTAGGATAATTGAACAACTTTAATCAAAACACTGTAACTTATAAAACGCTCAACTTTTAGCTTAATTTAGAATCTATCCCTGTTTCACGAACTTTAACCGAACAAATACATAATAGAGAACTCGGCGGGTACGAGCTCAGACACTCCCAAACTCCTCAGAACATATCATATCAGAAACAAAGCAGAAAACTTACATACATATCATAACATATCATCCTTAACGACGGTGATGGAAGGGTGTATACGCCCAAACCATCCATATAACAAACCCACGCGGGGTAGCTAACCCCGACGTATCCTCCCCGGCTGGTACACCGAAGGCATCGGAATATCACGCCTTCCCTAGCTCCCGAGATCGCGCGGGATACTCCGGATGGAGACTATGCACAGGCCGAACCTCGACGGCCCTATACCGTCCCGAGGGTTCCTTACCCATAGCTCCGGGGCCCAACATACAAATCATATCATAACCCGCTACAACAGAGACAGATAGACCGAACTTATACATATATACATACCACTTTCCGTTTCAATCAAACTCGGTCCTTGCCAAACTTGGCTCATGAGAAGTATACGGTTAGAAGCATTGCTTCACGTGGCAAAACATAGCAAATCAAACCAAAACAAGCATACATAGGCTTGTACATTGCTTAACATACTTGCAAATCTTTGACGTATCAAACAAATACGTATCCCACACCTATTTACATACATATAAGGCTTTATTAAATCACATGCATTAAAATCGAGCACATTTTATTAAGGAATAACTATATCCTAACCTCACCTTACACCGAAGAGGCCGAAGACAAGACGTTTGATCTACCCCGGAATCAACACGGCCGACAAAACACTACCCGGGTGTACCTGGACAAACTGAACACCGGAACAAGACTTAGACACATGAATGAACCACATAGACGCATGTCAATGCTCAATCACTTAAAGGATGCAATCACATAAGCAGAATTCAAATTCATATCAATTACATGCAAAAGAAAACATTATATAGCTCAATCAAGTCATATGATTTCATATCAATTCATCTAGCACATACCAAATTCCAACTAAGCTATTTAACTATTCAATTCTTGCAAAAATCATAAATTACATAACAAATTCTTATATCGTATAATAAGTTCCAATTCAATCGACAAATATTAATTAATTGAAGTCATACAATTTATAGGTTTAGGGAAATTACACATACACCCCCCTTCAAGTTAGACAAATAGCTCAAATTCGGCATATTGGAATTCAAATTGCAAATCAAAGCATCAATACATTTCATAATTCATTTAATACATGATTTCGTACACATTGGAATACAATTCGATCGACCAATCAAGCAATTAGCAATTAAAACAATTAATTTCAAATAATCACAATACATAAATAAATTCACAACAAATCAACCGGACATCCGATAGACGAACGGAAAGTGGCGTTGGACTCACCACGACGAGAGGAACTTGTTGTCCGAAGGGTGTCGGAACGCCGCCACCGGAACTAGCCGAACCGCCACGTACAACCGTCGGACCACCACCTCCGGTGGTCGAAAAATTCCCCGAAAGGACAGAAACATGCGCCTCGGTCTGCTCGATAAAAGCCCTCAACCAATTTCAGAAAACACCAAGCACACCGGATTTCGTTGATGAAAAACCGAACTAAAATCCTAGTATGAAAACTGAAATTAAATACAAACCGCTAAATGAAAATAAAATCCGGACATACCGTTAGAAAGCCCGTAACGAGCCCTACGAAAGCCCTCTAGCCAAATGCCGGAAAAGTTACCGGATAATCGGACCGCCGGTCCGCCACCGGTTCGCCTCCGCCGGTCGGTTCTCGAGTCGGGGCCAACGCCATCCGCTAGTTTTCGTCGTTCTAAGCAACTTTTGTAAAGGCTCCACCACCAAAACCGGTCGAAAAAGGGCCCTACGCCGCCGCCGAAGGATTGCCACCGCGCCACCACCGATTCCGCCATCTACAGCCCCCGGTTGCTCGATCTGAGGTCGAAAATTGAACGGGAAGGGTAAAAAAGCCGCCGAAACGTCGAGATTGGCAGGCGAAAGCCGCCGAAACGTCGCCGGCGAAATGGTGGGGCCACCCGCGAATTTCAGGCCGCCTTTGCGCCGCCGTCGGTCTTCGGTTGGCCATGATCTTGGTACGGTTGTGACGGGCTCGTCGAGTAGATAAATTTCGACTATTGATTCGTCGAATTCCATCAAGAAACGAGGGAGAACGGGCATGTGTGTGAAATCACACCTTCACTATGTGAACAGTACTATCGCGGGAGGAAGACGATGCAGAAAGGCTGATCCGATTTTGGCATGCAAAACGAGGAAATCAGAGTATATATCTCGGGTCCTCGTACGCAAAAACGATCGAACGAACGAGCTAACGACATCCGAATTGGGCAAACTTAGAGTCTACGGACTCGTTTCGCCGCCCCAGACGCGTTGAAGGGTCAAAGAGGTCAAAATCTCGACCGAACGAGAAGTGACCGAAAAACCCCTAAAAGAGAAAATTGCAAACAAGCCCCTAAACTCTTAAAGAGTTCAAAATAGGGCCACGCAAAGCACAAAATTACATAATTAAACACACAAGGAGGTTGAAACGTGGCGCACCTTATTGGTAGGGCGAGCGGGCTGTTACATCCCAAAGCAGCGATCCTCTAAAGCGTATCCACACCAGTCCTAGAACACGATCAAGCAAGCGAGAATGCTAGTTCTATAACTTGTGTTAATGGCTAGGGTTTTGCTTTTGAAAACTTTTCTTTTATTTTTCTCAAAAACTTAACACTTCGTGAGTGTTGGTCTAAAGAATAAGAGAAGCCCCACCCTTATACAAGGGGGGTTCGAACTCGCTAGGGTTTTCCTAAACCTAGTGGACTTCTTTTCTTGCTCACTAATTAACTAATTTAATTATTTATTTAATTGGAGAAAATAAGTTCCTAACTTATTCTCCAAGTCTAGCAAGAATAATCTTCTCTCTCCTACAATAGGAAGTTAGACTTTTAAACTTTCCTAAAGCTAAAAGTCAAGATTCAATAAATTAATTAATTCTCAATTAATTATTTATTGGGTTAAGCTTGAGAAATAAAATCTTAATAATTAATTCAAAATTAATTAAAAGACTTAAATTAATTAATTACAATTTAATTAATTAATTCTAGAAAAGAATTCGCGTGTAATAAAATTACACGCCGAAACCACGTTACTACACGTGTACATGACACGTGGCAGCCACGCATTCATGACACGTGGCAGTCACGTTCCAAGCGTGACACGTGGCGAGTCACGCCTCTTCGATCAACATTTTGATCCTTCGTTAATCATATTAACATCCTACCATAACCCTCGTATCCTGGCATTTGTGTATGACCCTATAGGTTCATTATTCGATTAGCAGTGACAGTAATTAATTAATTCACTAATTAATTAATCACTTCACAGATTACACTATCGTAATCTAGCAATGGATGTGTGACCCCTAGCCGAATAACGAAATTAATCGAAGAACCTTTCAGTCAATAACATATAGTGAAATACGATCCTCCTACAACTCCATCTCTCAATCAAGAACTAAGGCATGAGAATATTCTCAGAGCCTAAATATTCTTGATCTTTAAAGTTAAGTTCGTTTCATATCCATTTAGACCTCAATCCAAGAAAACCCCATTTTCTTAATGTCTTGATCTTTTATCCACCTTGACCAAGGGTTTAAGTTAATGGACTACGAACTACTCAATCAGTAAGAGATCATTCTTGTTCTTGCAACAAGTGTAGGTCCTTTGTAGATTCTACCAATTTTACATATGCCACTTGTGTAATCCCAACATAGGCCGTGGTTCAGGTGTCAATATGGCGACACGCTTTTGAGCCTATATCAAAGATTACAGAGTTAGCTCATATGAGACATTACAGAATCTCAAGTCTAAGGATTAATGAATCACGTTATTGACCTGTGAGATATTTCCTAATCTGGAAGTTTCTAGGAGACTTCCTTTCCCATTTAGGAATGTTCTCACACGGGACATCTCAGTGATGAAGTTCTAGTAACAATCACCCTCATGTATTATGAATGCATCATCGTATGCACTTATCACCCCATGAAACTGAGTGATCCTTCAAAAGGACATAATCACATAAGCAATTCTCAACAGAGTCAAGGTCGACACTCCGACTGTCTGTCGGACTCTCGACTTGGAGAAGTTTCTAATCCTCGCCTATGGAGTTAAGAACTTGTTTCATGTGTCGTTCCCATAACAACAAAGTTCTTAACTATAGCACCTGGAACGCTAAGCACCACATCCCCCGCACTATAGACCCAATCCACATATGAAATGGACAATCCATACATGAACCAAAGCTATAGCGAAAGGGAGACAATAAAAAAACGACAACAACGCTAGAAATTGAGATGAAATCCTCCTTCTCTTCTCTTGGTGTTTGGAACGTTATTTAGTGTGTGTGGGTGTGTGTAATTTAGATGAAATTAGATGAATGAATACAAGAGATAAATGATATTAGATATTTTATAAAGTCTCCCAAGACATTGTATGACTCATCACAATTTGCATATAAGTTCTTCCAATATATGAATTCAAGCAAACAAGTTCTAATCCATGGAAAATGATCAATTAACTCCCATTCATGTTATGTAATTAAATCCACACATTTATGAAATGATCAAGTAAGGTCACATAATAGCAATTAGACACGTTAGCAATTAATTCACGTAAATTTCACGGTAATAAAAATTCATATATTTTCATGTAAACATGTTGAAATATAATTCACATAACTTTCATGAAAGGTAAGAATTAATAAACGAAAAACTTAAAATAAATCCTAACCCTCGAAAACTCACACGTGTCGTGCGTACCTGAAAAACTGAAAATCGGGGCGTTACATTAACGGCCTCATCGGATTAGAGGAGTTCAATACATGCAAAAACACAGTCAACCCAAACAGACATAAATAAGCACATAAAGAAGTGAATGCCTATGAACAAAATCATTTCGTTTATTATTCAAAGACTGTTTGTGATATTATAAGGAAATAGTGAAGCCAAAAGCTGCTTTAAGGGCACTATTCCTAACAGTTAGATCAAGACATCAAGAAAATGGGCTTTTCTTGGATTGAGATCAAATGGAATATGAAGGGATCTTTGTTTTAAGATTAAGATTAGTAGGGCCTTCTATATTCTCATACCCTAGATCTTAATCGAGAGATAGGATGGTAGGAGGATCGTATCCCACATGATGTCATTGACTGAAATGTTCTTTCGAATATACATTCACATTTTGGGTAGGGGTCACACACCTGTTGCTAGACTATGGTTGTGTGATCTATGAGGTAATTAATTAATAAGTGTATTAATTAATTAGGCTCACTGCTAACTGAAATTGAACCTAGAGGGTCACACACAAATACCGAGTTCACAGGGTATTATGGAAAGATCAAATAGTTGATCGAAACGAGACTACAGTGTAAAGTACACGTGTGGATATCGAGAGCATTGTTTGGATACGTGGCTCCAATTAACGAATTGGATCATGTGTTAATTAATTGGAGAATTAATTATTAAGTCCAAATATAATTAATTGGAGAATTAATTATAAAGCCGAGATATAATTAATTAGAGAATTAATTATAAATCCCTGAATATAATTAATTGGAGATTTAATTATATAGCCAAAATAAAATTAATTGGAGAATTAATTTTAGCCCGTTAGAATTAATTAGTGAATTAATTCTAAAGTCCTTGATGGAATTAATTGGAGAATTAATTCTAAGTATTTAATTATTTGCTTGTTCTAATTTGATTAGAATAAAGAAATAAATAAATATCTTCTATTTTATTATTCTAATAAAGTATTAGGATAAGATATTTAATTATTGCTAAAATAATTAAATATTCCTAAATTAGTTAGGAGCTCTTCTTTTAGAAAATAAATATCTTATTTTAGATAAGATATTATTTTACTTGGAAAGAAAGAAAAGATAGAAGAAAAGTCAAAGTTGGAGACTATCTCTTACTTGGGTTTAGGGTTTCAAACCCCACCCTATAAAAGGGGCTATGGGACATGAATTTTAGTTTTACACATGATTTGAGAATCACGTCCAGCCTTCATGGAATTTTGGGGATAATTCTCTTGCTCTCTTTTTCTCGTTTCTTGTTTCTTTAATATGCATGTTACAGTACTAGCATACTCACTAACATGATTTGAATCTAGCTAGGTTGGTGTGGATTATTACTCTAGAGGATTTCTACTTTGGAATCTCGAAGAAAGAATCAAGAAACGGGGGATTCATGCTGCTTGAAGAATGTTTGAGGGCGGCTCAAAACGTTTCAAGAAAGCTTCAATTGTTGTAAGTTTCTTGGTATCCCAACGTTACGATACGAACATTGCAAGATCACGATTCGCTTTTGGAAAATTTTTTAAACATCCGCTGCGTTTACTCTGCTGTTTTCCAACAAATGGTATCAGAGCCACCTTGCAATGTTCGTATTGTATCTTTACTGCTTTATGAATTTTGATGAAAATTCTTGAATTTGGATATGTTATGTATTTTTGATTTTTTGTTTGAAATACGAATCTGTCGGATCAAAACTGTTTCTTGAAAAATCTTGAAAAACTGTTTACAGATCAATCTAGTTTTAAGCTGTTTAGATTCAGATTGTTTAGAACTGTTTTAATTCGAAGTTGAATCTGTGAATTTTGGAAATTACAAAATGAACGGCCGGAACGGACTGCACGCCGAGCGCCATCGCGCGCAGCCTTACGGTCATGGGACGGCAAGACGCCGCCCCAAACCATGCAGTCCGCACAGGCAAGGCGGTCTGGCACACCTGGGTCGCGCACACAGCGCCTAGGCATGCCTAGCACGCCTGCCCGCCCAGTTCCACCCTCCCATGTCGGCGAGCGCCCGTGCACGATGAGCAAGTTAGCGCGCCAGGTGCGAGTTTGCTGCGTGAAGCGCGCGCTGCTTTGTGCACAAGGCCTCGCGTTGCCGCGAGAGCAGCTGCCAACCACGCCCGGCACCTCCCGCACGCCCGCACGGGCTGTGTGCGCGGAGCTGCAAGGCGGTTGCGCGCGCCTTCATGCTTCTCGCGCAGGGTTCGGTTTGATCCCGGGATTTCGTTTCGTGTTTCAGGCTTCAAAAAAAATCCCGTTTTGAAAATCTAATTTTATTTTAAAATTTGATTTTAATTTTATAAAATTATTTATTTGAAATAATTATAAATTTTGAAATTTTTTATGAATTAAAGTCAGGTTCTAATTTTTCGAGAAAATTAATAAATATCACTTTGAATGATATTTTTTTAAAAAAATTTAATTTTTGGAATTAATTGAGTTTTATCATGATCCGAATTCGTGTTTTGAATAAATTCTTGAATAGTGAATTATATTCAGACTACTTAAGTTATTGTAACTTGAAATTAAGGGAATTTTAAATTTAATTGGTAAATTTAAATTCAAGCGGGAGGATGCTAGTTTAGGTGATCATGGGTTAGTCTTATGAATGTTTTAAATTCTGCACATGGATGATTTCAATTGGGGTCGGAGCCTCATAGTTGCGTTATTTCAATTGGGGTTGGAGCCCTACTTATGTGCGTACTGTTATGTGTTTATTATGTGGCTTTCCTTATTATTGTTTTTGGGCCGGGTATGCCCCGTGTACTTGTCTATGGTCAATATGAAGATTGAGACATATTACTTTATGTTAAGAGTAGAACTTAGGAAGTGAGGATTTTTCTTCTCATTTTGGAGACAAGCACCCAAGGAGCAAGAAGGATCCACAAGGAACACTTGAAGAACGGTGATCATAAGAGAAGACCCCTCAAAATGTTTAGGAGGGTTTCTACTTTCTATTAATGTAATAGATAGGGTTTTCCATTAAATTTTATACCCCTATGTAATATGAACTGTCTTATGTGGCATGAATGTTAGAACCAGTGATTATGGAGTGGCTTCCATAATTGCATATAAGATAGGATACCCATGATCATCACATAATTAGTATCATGCTAGGACATGTTATCTGCTAATTGTTTTTGTGATGCATTTTATGTAAAGCTGCATTAGTCAAGACAATTAAAAATGGATAACTGTACATGTTGGTGAGGTCAAAAACCAGACAACTCTCTGGTTAATTCGAAAATCCCTAATTAAATATTGAGCAATTTTCGAATAAATAGGTATTCTATTACGGTAATAAAATTCCTAGCATTCCATCAATAGGATTTAAGAGTTAGTAGGTAAGTTAATTGTTGTCTCACGAGTCGTGGGGTAATTAGTGCAGCCTATTAAATCTTAGTTTCTTGATTAATCACCTTAGGTGATCGATATTTCTTGATCATTTTAGAATGGATGATGTCTCACGAGTCGTGGGTCGTTCCGGACTAAGTTTGATTGAGATCTTATGATTGATGGGTCCTACTCAACACTGCAGTAGATATGGATGTCTCACGAGTCGTGGGTCCATGATTGAAAGATCGATGATGCAAAAACATTACTAGGAATTCCATGGAGATGGAATTGGCAATCTCGTACCTACCTAAAGATTCTTAGACCTTTGGGTGTCTCACGAGTCGTGGGTCCAAAAGTAAGAATGCTTGGGATCCTAGTACCCGCTGAGAAAGCACATTTCTTCTAAGGTCGTTTGGGATTTATAG
The DNA here is from genome assembly GCA_037501455.1 of Lantana camara. NCBI lineage: Eukaryota > Viridiplantae > Streptophyta > Magnoliopsida > Lamiales > Verbenaceae > Lantana > Lantana camara. The sequence continues at coordinate 16,314,615 of CM074859.1, forward strand.
ACCTTCTAAAAACAGTGGGAGCCACATACGATAAAAGACCTAATCCTATGTGTTACATTATTATTCAATATGCTCACATTTTCTCTGCTTAGCATTCAGGTTGTAGTTTTGTTATTGTCTACAAGTTGAAATGCGACCCATTAGTATCCATCCTTGAGTCAAATAAGTCCTAACCACTCTGATTGGCTTCGAATTTTAAAATCCGTTTTAGATTCAAAAGGAGAAAATCGTTCTCCATAAGGCGAAATTTTCCTACCTATTGTGAAAATTCGACCTAGGCTCAAAAGAAGCAATTGAAAAGTGGAAGGAAATTCTTCAAACACTTAAGAGCAATTGTACTCCCTCATAAATGTGTTACAAGGTATAACACATTATAGGAACACTTAAGAGCAACTGTACTCTCTTGCGAGCGTGTTACAAAGTATAACACATCAAAGGAATTGACGTGGGCTGAATGTCCTCACTGGGGAGGACCTTGCAGCCACGCCGTACACTAAGAAATGAGTTCTTAGTTCACTGATTGCTTGAATTGCTTCTATCATCATTTTAGACCCATTGTGCTTAATCTTAGATGATGCTATTGTAGCATAATTGATCAAATTAGTTGATAACTTAAGATAGCATCCTTATGAAGGACTAAAAGGTAATGATGATTAATTCCTCTTCTAAACCTATTGAGGTAAAGGCATCTAGGCCAAAGAAGAAGAATCCCTTGAAACCCGAAGGAGGGGTGAGAAAAACGGAAAGCCTAAAAATAAAGATCAGACTTAAGCTTCCATAGTGGCAAACTAGGGCTTTGGAAAGGAACTGCAAAGAGTATAAGGATACTCCATGTGTCTCTCGTTGAAGTAATTCCGATAGGATCATAATTCACTATTCTTGAGTTAATTTTACACAAATTGTTGTGCAAAACTCAAAGCGTTGATGTTTCGAACATACAACGAGATGAAACAAGTAAGCAAGATGACATAGTTTCGAATAACTATGGAACGTTGATAGGATTAGCAAGTTAATCATCTCAGGATCATTTTATGAAAATGAACTCAAAGACTTAACTTCTAAGAATTCTATTTTGAGGGAAACGTTCCCGAATCCTCGTTTATATGAAATGAGAGAACGTCCCAAAGTTTGTATGGATTTCGATCCATACTAGTGATTTTGAATTACTTAAAGTAAGCACTAGACAAAATCATTAGTTTGATCATTATGAATGAGTGTACTTACTGAAGTACGAATTTGAAATTTTTGTGAAATCATTAGAATTTCAAAATAAGGAAGGCTAGGAACCTTAGTAGTTATAAGATATAGGCAGCTCGATTGGATCGAGATAGGTGATATCTTAGTGACTAACTCCTTAGTCATCTTAGAGATAATAGGATTATCCCTCAGTAAGCTCATTCAAGAATAACTTGGTATTTTGAATGAAGGAACATAACCCTGTAGGATATGGTTCGTTCCTTGTTGAGACTTACTGACTTACCTTCGTTCTGAACTTATGCTTCAGAAAAACGCAGTTGGGATTTTGAATCTTGCAAATTCCAAATCAGTCCCTTAAATGCACTATGAATTGTGGCTTTCAAAATTCCCTAATAATTCTTATCTTAGAATTTTGGGATTGTTTTCTTATATGAAGAGGACAGTGGGAGTTTTCTTAAGAGAAGAAGACAGTAGAATATGAACTTGAAACAAGTTCAAGTTTGTATGAACAATATATATTATTGCTTTTGCAATTCTTTGGAACAAAGAATGTATCTCTCTTCAGTCTTCTTAATTGAAGTAGAAATTGAGAGATAAGATTGAAACTAGTTCAAGTCTATGCACACAATATAGAATATTGTTTCTACGATTCTTTTGAACAAATGTTGTTTGTTTTAAAGAATATACCTTTCTTAGGGAATCGTTCCTAAGTTAGAAAAAAGGTAAGCCCAATGACTTTAAAAGGTTTGAGGAAAAAACCCACGCCACAATTAGGAAAAGATGAACCGTTCTGATAAAACTTGGTCAATCTTAAGAGATAGTACACAAGTGAACTCTCCTCCCTCGATGCGTTCAGAACGCATTCCTAGATAGCTTATGAGATAATATGGATTTCACCATGAAATATTTTAAAGTGGATACTGATCCATTTACCCTGTCGGGAGGCGCTGTCAGATTTGGAATCTGAGCAGTGAAAACAATTATGAAATCTGAAATGGATTCCATATAGTCAAACTAAGTTTGGACCTTAGTTAAACTACTTGATGGGATCAAGTTTGTCTTATCAATATGAGATTGATGAAGATATAAATATGGAACATCCATGGATTTCACATTTAGTGGGAGTAAGCAAAAGGTTTGTCGACTCCAAATGGTCAATTTATGAAATTGGATCAGGCTTCTAGGAATTAGAGCATTCGAATTAGTGAAATAGTCAAAATTGATTGACTTAAAATTCGAGTATAACGTGTAAAATATACAAAGTGTTAGAGACTAAAAGTTCAACTTTTGGTACTTTGCAAAGATGACATCCTTCTCATTGGGAATGCGAAGGATGATGTAAAAGTTATCGAAGCCTGGTTAGGAACCATTTTGAGATGAAAGATCTAGATGATGGATCATACATTCTCGAGATAGCTATCTATGAAATAGATCTAAGAGAAAAATAGGATTATCACAGTCGAGGTACATAAACATTGTACTAAATTGATTAGCATGGAAGATTCCTACAGAATTTCCAATGGACAATGGAACATTTCTTTTGAAGAGGATGTGTCCTAAAATAGCTCTTAGAAAGTTAGAAAGTCCAAAACCCTTTTTTGGAAAAGAGTGCATAATGTATGCAAAATTATATACTTGACGAGATAAGGCTACCATGTAGCGTGGTGAGCCTATTCTAAATATAACCTTAGAGAAGGTCACTCGATTGCTGTAAAAATACCTTCAGAGTACTTTAGAAGAAATGAGGATATGTTTTAAGAATCCAGCAAGATCTTGTTATTAAAGGATATTTTGATGTAATCATCAAAAACGTAGATAATGATGTTGGAAAACACGAATCAGAAAGCAGCGGAATTTAAAAAATTTTCCCAACAAAAGGACCTTGAACTCGCAATCGTGTAACCAAATTCGTAAAGATAGAAAACTTACTTTTCTTTTATTCTTTCTTGAAGCGTTTCAAGCCACCCAAGAACGCTCTTCTCGCGGCTTGATCCCCTCTCCTTGGTAAAGCTCGAATCTTCAAACTTCTAACTTGAAGTCTCTAGAGAAAGTCCACCAACTTGATCACAATCTAACTAGTAAGGATGCTAGTTCTCTAGTTAGTGTTTAGGCTTAACCTAGGGTTTAATTTAATCTTGGAGAAAGGAAGGTGTTCAACACATGAACTAAAAGAATTGTCAATTCGCTCCATAAGGAGCTCGAGCTCCCCTATATATAGGGAGAGGGTGCCGATCCAAATCCTTGTTGGGAAAGGATTTGGTTCCTCTCTCTCCTATTACTTGATCATCAAGTATTTTCCAACTTTGACTTTGAATTCTAATTCTAGTCAACTTTGAAGAGAGCTAAAAAAATATCCAAACTATTTTTGGATAATTTTATACTTTATTTATAATAAAATAAATAACTTATTTTTATCTAATTAATTAACTAGATTATTTTCTCCAAAATTAGACTTTCTTTTTAATTCAAAATTAAACCAAAGTCTATTAAATAATTAACTAAATTAATCATTTAATATATATATATATTCACGTGTGTGACACGTGTCACAAGGACACGTGTCACTCACGTGACCCACACGTGTGGCTTCACACGTGTGGAACCCTCTAGGCTCGATTAACTCGTTTAATCATTTTCAAGCCTCAACTCATGTAACCAAGTTGTTGTGTGTGACCCTCTAGGTTCTCAATTCAATTAGCAGTGACCCCAATTAATTAATTCACTAATTAATTAATCAGTCCACAGATTAAACGACCATAGTCTAGCAGCAGGTGTTTAACCCCTAGCTGAATTGGAATGTTCGGATTCGACAGAACCTTTAAGTCATTGATTCATGTGAGATACAATCCTCCTACTTACTATCTCTCAACCAAGATCTAGGGCAAGGGAATAATCAGAACCCTAATAATCCGGTCTTAAAGCTAAGTGCATTTCATATCCATTTGATCTCAATCCAAGAAACCCTTTTCTTGATGTCTTGATCTACTGCCTTGGCCAAGGACTCCATATGGCATATGAATGACTTATACAATAAGAGATCACCTTGCAAATGCAAGTGTAGGTCCTATCTTGATTCTCATTCACTTTCATGAATCACTTGTGCAGCCCCAGCATAAGCCTTGAATCAGTTGTCTAAGGCGACACCCTTTAAAGCTTATACCTAAGACTACAGAGTTAACTCATAAAGTGAGAAGGAACCTCAAGTCTAAGGATCAATTAATCACATCAATGACTCGTGAGATATTTCCTAATCTGGAAGTTTCCATTTCCTGAAATAGAAACTTCCTTTCCCATTTAGGAATGTTCTCACATGGGGCACCTCAGTGAACTTACTTGTTAAAGTAAGCACCCTCATGTATCACGCACGTATCAACTATACACTTTGCACCTCCATGAAACAAGGTGGTCCTTCTTAAGGGCGTGATCCCACAAGCAAGCCTTAGAGGAGTCAAGTTGACACTCCCACTGTCTGTAGGACTCATCGGCTTGGAGTATTTTACTAATCATGACTTATGTGATATAGGGTTCGTTTCATGAACCATTTCACCTAAATGGTAGAGTCCTAAAGTCATCAGGATTAGGGGAGTTCTCATACATGCACAGCTAAAGTAAACGCATACCAAACAAGAGCATATAAAGAAGTATTGCCTCAATTCGTTATTTTATTCAAAGATTGTCTGTGATTATAATAAGAAAAAGCACAAAGCGGATATACAATCGGCTTTCTAGGGCACTATTCCTAACAATCTCCCACTTGCCCGTCAAAGCCATTCTAAAGCTACTCTAAGTCCCATCTTCTGAAGATGACCTTGGAAAGCTTCTCGACTAAGGGGTTTAGTAAGTGGATCTGCCACGTTCTCTGCTGATGTGACCCTCTCAATTAGCACATCTCCTCTTTTGATAATATCACGGATTAGGTGATACTTCCTCATAATGTGCTTGGTCCGTTGGTGAGATCTTGGTTCTCTTGCTTGAGCAACCGCCCCAGTGTTGTCACAAAACACAGTAATGGGGTCTTTCATGCTAGGAACAACATTCAACTCTTGAATGAAGTTTCTAATCCAAACACCTTCCTTATCTGCATCATTTGCAGCTAAGTATTCGGCCTCAGTGGTCGAATCTGCAGTGGTAGTCTGCTTGGAACTCTTCCAACTCACTACACCGCCGTTTTGGCAGAAAATGTATCCTGACGTTGACTTAAAATCATCTAAGTCAGATGCAAAGCTTGCATCGCAGTATCCTTCGACATTAAGATCTTTCTGACCTCCGTAAACTAAGAATAAATCTTTAGTACTCTTTAAGTACTTAAGAATATTCTTTACGGCAGCCCAGTGACCATCTCCAGGGTCAGATTGGAAACGACTTGTCACACTAAGTGCATAAGCCACATCCGGTCGAGTACATAACATTGCATACATTATGCTACCTATTGCTGATGCATAAGGTGTATGAGTCATTCTCTCCTTCTCAAGGTTAGTCTTAGGACACATCTTCTTTGAAAGACATGTTCCTACACTCATAGGAAGGTTCTTAACCTTTGCTGACTCCATATTGAATCTCTTCAATACTTTGTCAATGTACATCGACTGTGATAGTCCTATTAACCTTCTAGATCTATCTCTATAGATTTTGATTCCAAGGATATAGGACGCATCACCAAGATCTTTCATCTCGAATTGGTTCGATAACCATAACTTAGTCACTTTCATGTCATCCTTCGAATTCCCAATAAGAAGGATGTCATCAACATAAAGTACTAAGAATTGCACTGAGGTCTCCAATTCCTTTCTATACACACATGATTCATTCGAAATTTGGATGAAGCCAAACGCTTTGACTGATTCATCAAATCGAATGTTCCAATTCCTAGAAGCCTGTTTCAATCCATAGATTGATCTTTGGAGTTTGCAAAACTTTTGCTCACTCCCACTGAATGTGAAACCTATGGGTTGCTCCATATAAATGTCTTTGTCAATGTCACCATTGAGAAAGGCAGTTTTCACATCCATTTGCCATATCTCATAGTCATAATATGCAGCAATGGCAAGCATGATCCGAATAGACTTTTGCATTGCAACTGGTGAAAAGGTTTCGTCAAAGTCCACGCCGGGTCTCTGAGTGAATCCTTTTGCTACCAGTCTTGCTTTGTAGGCTGCAATGCTTCCATCAACTCCAAGCTTTCTCTTAAAGATCCATTTGCAACCTATGGGTTTGACCCCATCAGGCAAATCTACCAAGGTCCAAACTTAGTTGGAGTTCATGGAATCCATTTCGGATTTCATGGCTTCTATCCACTGTTCAGACTCAGAATCTGAAAGTGCCTCCTCATATGTTGAAGGATCATTATCCTTTTGAGAGATTTCATGGAAGAATCCATACCATCTCTCCGGCTGTCTAGGATTGCGTTCAGAACGCCTTAGAGGAGGATTTTCATGTGTATCGAAATTCGTGATTGGTTGTGGTTGATCAGAGTGGGACGTTTCTTCAGTGGGTGGTATGGGGTCACTTTGTACTTCTTCCAATTCTATGATCTTGCCTTGCTTTTCTTTAAGGAACGGTTCCTCCAGAAAAGTAGCATTTCTGGAAACAAACACCTTTTGCTCAGATTGATCATAGAAGTAGTATCCTATGGATTCCTTAGGATAACCTACAAAGTAGCATAAATTAGAACGAGATTCTAACTTATCTCCCACTGTCCTCTTCACGTAAGCAGGACAACCCCAAATTCTTAAGTAAGAATAACTAGGGATTTTACCATGCCACATTTCATAGGGCGTTTTAGGGACTGACTTAGAGGGAACTAGATTCAAAATCTTTGCTGCACTTTCTAGGGCATAACCCCAAAAAGAAGGTGGTAAGTCAGTGAAACTCATCATGGAACGAACCATATCAAGTAGGGTTCGATTCCTTCTCTCAGAAACTCCATTAAGCTGAGGAGTTCCCGGAGGAGTCCACTGAGAGATAATTCCATTATCCTTGAGATGATTAAGGAATTCTTCACTAAGATATTCGCCTTCTCGATCAGATCGAAGTGCTTTGATCTTGTGACCAGTTTGGTTCTCAACCTCCTTTTGAAATTCTAAGAATTTCTCAAAAGCTTCAGATTTATACTTCATTAAGTATACATAACCATACCGACTAAAATCATCAGTGAAGGTTATGAAGTACTGATGATTGTTTCTAGTGCTTACACTAAGCGGTCCACAAACATCAGTATGGATCAAATCCAAAACCTCAGTGGCACGTTCCACAGTTCCTTTAAAAGGAACTTTGGACATCTTTCCTTTGAGACAGGATTCGCAAGAAGTTAACTCTTTGAGATCATTTTCAGAGAATGATCCTAAAGTGTTTATCTTGCTAATTCTGTTCTTGGAAATGTGTCCTAATCTAGCGTGCCATATGGGAGCTGAAACTTTGTCATCTCTCTTACTCTTCGTTTCTCGTTGTATATTCATAATATTGATATTCTGAGTTAGATAAAGCCCATTACTTAGAGTTCCGATGTGAACGGAAGAGTTGTTCCGTTTGATAAAATATTTACCATTCTTAATATAAGTTTCATAACCTTCACAATCTAATATTGGAACTGAAATTATATTACGAATAATGCTCGGTACATAAAGGACTTTATTTAATACTAACTCAAAACTACCTAAATCTAATCTAATTGTGCCTAAAGCTCGAGCTTCAACGTTTGAGCCATCGCCGATCTTCAAGACACATTCTCCTTCTTTTAGTTGTTGAACATCACTTAGCATCTGTACATCATTACAGATATGAGTTCCACAACCGGTATCAAGTACCCAACAACTAGAATTAATAGAAAGATTTACTTCAACGAGAAAGATACCTTTCTTTAGAGTAGCCTTATACTCTGGGCAGTTTCTCCTCCAATGTCCCGCTTTGCCACAATGGAAGCAAACATCCTCTTTCTGATCACGCTTCTTCTTTTGGGCCTTCCCCTTCGAAATGTCACCAGTGGGCCTAAGGGGTTTCTTCTTCTTCTTTTGGGCTTTCTTGCCCTTACCTTTAGAAGGCCCAGAAGAGGAAGATGGAGCATTCACCATCAAAACCTTATTGTCCTTCTTGATCGTGCTTTCAGCAGTCACAAGCTGACTAATCAGCTCAGCTACAGTAGCACCAGCATGATTCATGTTGAAGTTAAGGACAAATGGGTTGAATGATGGTGGGAGCGAAGCTAGCAACAAATCCACTGAAAGCTCATCTTTCAGTGGCATGTCCATGGAAGCAAGTTTCTCAGTAAGGGCAAGAAACTTGAGTCCATATTCATGGACACTTGAACCTTCCCTCATTCTCAAGTGGAACAATTCCTTTGAAGTGTTATACCTTGTAACACGTTCATGAGGGCGGTAAAGTTGCTCTAAGTGGTCGTAAATCTCCCAAGCAAATTCCATGGCCTCATGTTGCCTTTGCAAGTCCGGAGACATGTTAGCCAACATAAGGCAACGGGCTTGGAGATTATCATCCTTCCACTTCTGAATCGCATCCCGCTCGGCCCGAGTGGGAGCCTCCCCTTCGGGACTAGGCTCCCCTTCGAAGAGAACATAAGTTCTCTTCTCAGAATCTAAAATGATTTTTAGATTCCTCAGCCAATCAGAATAGTTGGGACCAGCCAACTTGTTTGACTCGAGGATCGATACAAGAGGGTTTTTGGTTGCCATTTCAAAACACGTAGAGAATCACAGAATCTACGACCTAAATGGTAAAACAGAGAACTAGTGAGCATGCTGAATTATAACGATATACAAAAGATAAGGTCTTTAATCTAATGTAGCTCCCACTGTTTTTCAAAGATCTAGAATTCCCAAAGATCTAATAGGAACACGTTTCCCAATGGGTACTAAGATCCTAGGCATTTTACCTCGAACCCACGACTCGTGGACATTCTAAGTAAGAACCCTAGGTAGGTACAGCTTACCAATTCTAACACCTTTAGAACTCTTAGTAATTGTTTTTGCATCACCTATCTTTCAATATGGACCCACGACTCGTGCGACATCCATATTTACTTAGGCGTTTAAGCTAGACCCATCAATCATAAGATCATGACCAAAACTTAGTTCGAACGACCCACGACTCGCGGACATCGCCCTTGCTAAAATTGACCACGAAATATTGACCATTTAAAATGATTAATTAGGTAACTAAGAACTAATAAGCTCCACTAGCTATCCCACGACTCGCGGACAATAACTAGCTTTACTTACTAAACTTAAAACCTATTGATGGAATGCTAGGAATTTAATTCAAAATTTGCATCTCGAATTAAACACCTATTTGTTCGAAATTAGCTTAATATTTAACGGGAATTTTCGAATCAACCGGAGAGTTGTCCGGTTCGACCTCACCAACATATATGTTATCCAATTTTATTAGTCTTGATTAATGAAAGTACACTTAAATACATTTCAAACAAGCACATAAACAGATAACATGTCCTAGCATGATACTAACATGTAATGATCATGGGTTCTACCTATCTTATGCGTGATATGTGGGAGCCACTCCACAATCACAAGTTCTAACATACATGCCACATAAACAGTTCAAATCACATAAGGGAAAGCGTTAACAAAATACGAGCCCTATCTCTATTACATTTAACAATTGAGATTCCCCTCTCTAACATTTTGAGGGGTCTTCACTTATGGCCTCCTTGTTACTTGAATGTGGTCCATCTTACTCCATGGGTGCATTGTCTCCAAAATGAAAATAAAACCTCACCACCTATCTCTACTCTCAAATTACAATAAAAAGAAAAAGACATAAAGTAATAAGGCTCAATCTTCATATTGGCCTTAGACAATTACACGGGGCATACCCCGGCCTCAAAAACAGTAATATGGAAAGCCACATAATAAATCACATAACAGTACGCACATAAGTGAGGCTCCAAGCTCAAATGAAAAAACGCAACTATAGGGCTCCGACCCCAATTTAAACCATCCATGTGCATAAATTAAAACCATACATAGATCTAAATTTAACCAATAAATTAAAATTCTCGCTTTAAGCTCTAATAGCTTAAAACACGACTTGATGCGAGTCTTATTTATAAAAGTTTTCAATAAATCCCAAATTACCAAAACAAATAAAATTCCAATTAATTTCTGAAAATTAATAATTTTATCAAGATGTATTTTCCCAAAATATAAACCGTTTCAATTTCTCAAAAAATCCCAATTTTAAGTTTTATTCAAAATTAAAAATAAACATTCAAAAATAAAATTTTTAAAATTAAAATAAAATTGGGACTGGATTGCACGAAACACAAAAGGGTCGGATCACGAAAACGGGGCCCGTGCGCGAAACGGGGCGTAGCGTTGCAAGCGCGCGTGGACGCGCACGGCAGGCGCGCACAGCGCCCGGCCAAGGCCAGGCGAGCGCGCGCATGCCGCGCGCCCTGTCGGGCGGTGGGCGGCCAGTCTCGGCCGCCCTGCGCGCCCGGGAGGCTCCCGCACAGGCGTGCGGGAGGAGCTGGGCGGCTGGCCGGTCTGTCCCGGCCAGGCCTGGGCGGTGACGGGCGGGCGCTCCTAGGCGCGCCCGGGAGGGCCTCCCGCACGGTTGCGGGAGGGTAGCGCGCGAAGCCCGCACGCGCGGGGTTTCGCGTGTTCATCGCGATCCGGGCTTTCGTTTCGTGTTTTCGTTCAAAAGCAAAACCAATCCAAGAAATCCAAAAACAGTTTATACAGTTTCAAATCTAAAATTGTTTTTCAAAATTAAATTTTATAAAAAAAAACAATTTTCAGAAACTTTCAGGAAAAAAATACAGTTTCGTAATTCAGGCTTTCTAAAACAATTACAAATACTCAATCGCATCAAGCCTAAGAATTTCTACCAAATTCAGTATAATTGAGATGAATCAGAAACACGATTAACGAGGTGGCTCTGATACCACTTGTTGGAAAACACGAATCAGAAAGCAGCGGAATTTAAAAAATTTTCCCAACAAAAGGACCTTGAACTCGCAATCGTGTAACCAAATTCGTAAAGATAGAAAACTTACTTTTCTTTTATTCTTTCTTGAAGTGTTTCAAGCCACCCAAGAACGCTCTTCTCGCGGCTTGATCCCCTCTCCTTGGTAAAGCTCGAATCTTCAAACTTCTAACTTGAAGTCTCTAGAGAAAGTCCACCAACTTGATCACAATCTAACTAGTAAGGATGCTAGTTCTCTAGTTAGTGTTTAGGCTTAACCTAGGGTTTAATTTAATCTTGGAGAAAGGAAGGTGTTCAACACATGAACCAAAAGAATTGTCAATTCGCTCCATAAGGAGCTCGAGCTCCCCTATATAGAGGGAGAGGGTGCCGATCCAAATCCTTGTTGGGAAAGGATTTGGTTCCTCTCTCTCCTATTACTTGATCATCAAGTATTTTTCAACTTTGACTTTGAATTCTAATTCTAGTCAACTTTGAAGAGAGCTAAAAAAATATTCAAACTATTTTTGGATAATTTTATACTTTATTTATAATAAAATAAATAACTTATTTTTATCTAATTAATTAATTCATAATTAATTAACTAGATTATTTTCTCCAAAATTAGACTTTCTTTTTAATTCAAAATTAAACCAAAGTCTATTAAATAATTAACTAAATTAATCATTTAATATATATATATATTCACGTGTGTGACACGTGTCACAAGGACACGTGTCACTCACGTGACCCACACGTGTGGCTTCACACGTGTGGAACCCTCTAGGCTCGATTAACTCGTTTAATCATTTTCAAGCCTCAACTCATGTAACCAAGTTGTTGTGTGTGACCCTCTAGGTTCTCAATTCAATTAGCAGTGACCCCAATTAATTAATTCACTAATTAATTAATCAGTCCACAGATTAAACGACCATAGTCTAGCAGCAGGTGTTTAACCCCTAGCTGAATTGGAATGTTCGGATTCGACAGAACCTTTAAGTCATTGATTCATGTGAGATACAATCCTCCTACTTACTATCTCTCAACCAAGATCTAGGGCAAGGGAATAATCAGAACCCTAATAATCCGGTCTTAAAGCTAAGTGCATTTCATATCCATTTGATCTCAATCCAAGAAACCCTTTTCTTGATGTCTTGATCTACTGCCTTGGCCAAGGACTCCATATGGCATATGAATGACTTATACAATAAGAGATCACCTTGCAAATGCAAGTGTAGGTCCTATCTTGATTCTCATTCACTTTCATGAATCACTTGTGCAGCCCCAGCATAAGCCTTGAATCAGTTGTCTAAGGCGACACCCTTTAAAGCTTATACCTAAGACTACAGAGTTAACTCATAAAGTGAGAAGGAACCTCAAGTCTAAGGATCAATTAATCACATCAATGACTCGTGAGATATTTCCTAATCTGGAAGTTTCCATTTCCTGAAATAGAAACTTCCTTTCCCATTTAGGAATGTTCTCACACGGGGCACCTCAGTGAACTTACTTGTTAAAGTAAGCACCCTCATGTATCACGCACGTATCAACTAAACACTTTACACCTCCATGAAACAAGGTGGTCCTTCTTAAGGGCGTGATCCCACAAGCAAGCCTTAGAGGAGTCAAGTTGACACTCCCACTGTCTGTAGGACTCATCGGCTTGGAGTATTTTACTAATCATGACTTATGTGATATAGGGCTCGTTTCATGAACCATTTCACCTAAATGGGTCCTAAAGTCATCAGGATTAGGGGAGTTTTCATACATGCACAGCTAAAGTAAACGCATACCAAACAAGAGCATATAAAGAAGTGTTGCCTCAATTCGTTATTTTATTCAAAGATTGTCTGTGATTACAATAAGGAAAAGCACAAAGCGGATATACAATCGGCTTTCTAGGGCACTATTCCTAACAAATGATTGATCTATGAGAGGATACGCAGTCTACCTAGATGGCAGAATAGTGCATGGGAAAGAGTTCCAATCGAGAGGCACTATAGATTCGACTATAAGGTTGAATACTTAGTCGTATTGAATACCACTAAGTTAAGTGTTTGGGTAAGAAACTCCATCTAACGGGTAGATGTAGTTCCTAGCATGAAACAACACCATTATCATATTGTATGATAAAATGGATGGTTGCTCGAGTAAGACAACTGAGACCTCACCAAGGGACCAGATGCTTGATTATAAATCACACAAATGAGGAAATCGTGTTTCCTTAATGATGTGCAAATTAGAAACATTCACATCAGCAGAGAATATAGCAGATCCACTTTGGAAACACCCAAAGTCAATAAGGCTCTAAAGGTACATCTTGGGAAGATGGTACCCAAAATAGACCTGAAAGGCTTTTACGGGCAAGTGGGAGATTGTTGGGAATAGTGCCCTAGAAAACGGTTATGCTTTGGGACTTTCCTTTTATCACAGACAATCTTTGAATAATATACGAATGATTATAATCACAGGCGAACACTTCTTATGTGTCAATACGCGTTTTGTGTGTTTCCAATACGTGTGCATGTCTAGAACTCCCCTAATCCGATGAGGCCGTTAAGAACTTTGTCATTATGGGAATGACACATGAAACAAGTTCTTAACTCCATAGGCGAGGATTAGAAATTTCTCCAAGTCAATGAGGCCCACAGACAGTGGGAGTGTCGACTTTGCCTCTGTTGAGACTTGCTTGTGTAGTTATGTCCTTAAGAAGGATCACCCGGTTTCATGGGGTGATAAGTGCATAGGTTGATGCATTCATAATACATAAGGGTGATAGTTACAAGAACTTCATCACTGAGAGTGCCCCACGTGAGAAGATTCCTCAATGGGAAAGGAAGTTTCCTGAAACTTCCAGATTAGGAAATATCTCACATGTCAATGATGTGAGGAATTAATCCTTAGACTTGAGATTCCACATTGGCTCATATGAACTAACTCTGTAATCATTGATATAGGCTGAAAAGGGTGTCGCCATATAGACACCTGAACTACGGCCTATGTTGGGATTACACAAGTGGCATATGAGAACTGTTGGAATCAATAAAGGACCTACACTTGCTGTAGGCAAGATGATCTCTTATTGCACAAGTTATTCATGATTCCATCCTTAAATCCTTGCGCAAGGTGGTTAGATCAAGACATCAAGAAAATGGGGTTTTCTTGGATTGAGATCAAATGGAATATGAAGGGAACTTTGTTTTAAGATTAAGATTAGTAGGGCTCTCTATATTCCCATGCCCTAGATCTTAATCGAGAGATAGGATGGTAAGAGGATCGTATCCCACATGATGTCATTGACTGAAAGGTTCTTTCGAATATACATTCACATTTCGGGTAGGGGTCACACACCTGTTACTAGACTATGGTTGTGTGATCTGTGAGGTAATTAATTAATAAGTGTATTAATTAATTAGGCTAACTGCTAACTAAAATTGAACCTAGAGGGTCACACACAAATACCGAGTTCACAGGGTATTATGGAAAGATCAAATATTGATCGAAACGAGACTACAGTGTAAAGTACACGTGTGATATCGAGAGCATTGTTTGGACACGTGGCTCCAATTAACGAATTGGATCATGTGTTAATTAATTGGAGAATTAATTATTAAGTCCAAATATAATTAATTGGAGAATTAATTATAAAGCCGAGATATAATTAATTAGAGAATTAATTATAAATCCCTGAATATAATTAATTGGAGAATTAATTATATAGCCAAAATAAAATTAATTGGAGAATTAATTTTAGCCCGTTAGAATTAATTAGTGAATTAATTCTAAAGTCCTTGATGGAATTAATTGGAGAATTATTTCTAAGTATTTAATTATTTGTTTGTTCTAATCAATTAAGAAATAAATAAATATCTTCTATTTTATTATTCTAATAAAATATTAGGATAAGATATTTAATTATTGCTAGAATAATTAAATATTCCTAAATTAGTTAGGAGCTCTTCTTCTAGAAAATAAATATCTTATTTTAGATAAGATATTATTTTACTTGAAGAGGAAAAAAAGATAGAAGAAAAGTCAAAGTTGGAGACCATCTCCTACTAGGGTTTAGGGTTTCGAACCCCACCCTATAAAAGGGGCTATGGGGCATGAATTTTAGTTTTACACGTGATTTGAGAATCACGTCCAACCTTCATGGAATTTTGGGGATAATTCTCTTGCTCTCTTTTTCTCGTTTCTTGTTTCTTTAATACGCATGTTACAGTACTAGCATACTCACTAACATGATTTGAATCTAGCTAGGTTGGTATGGATTATTACTCTAGAGGATTTCTACTTTGGAATCTCGAAGAAAGAATCAAGAAACAGGGGATTCATACCGCTTGAAGAACGTTTGAGGGCGGCTTAAAATGTTTCAAGAAAGCTTCAATTGTTTTAAGTTTCTTGGTATCCCAATGTTACGATACGAACATTGCAAGATCACGATTCGTTTTTGGAAAATTTTTTAAACTTCCGCTGTGTTTACTCTACTGTTTTCCAACATGAATTTATCTGGGAATGGAGACTGGAAGCTGTAATGTGCCCACTTGATAGGGTTGTACCATGGGCATCATGTCTGGCATTACTTCGGGCATCATGCTAGGTTGCATCTACATGTGCCCTGGTGGAGGCATAGCCATGGAGTATCCGGTGGGGTTGGGACGCAGGTAGAATAGCAGAACCTGATCCTCCAGCTCCAAATCCTTCAGCTGGGAGGGATCCCACCATAGTTTCCTTGCCCCCACCCTTTGGGGCAGCAATAAGAATATTTCCATCCACGAGGGTGTTACCAGTTTGTGCAGCGGTGACATCAGCGTTGCTAGCTCTGCTCCCCGGATTCTCCTCATTTACTGGAGGAAGAGCTCCTCTGTTATCCACAACTCCAGATCTTGTTGCTGTCACCATGATTGAAGACTGCTAGTGTTACTTCTCAACTAGCTCAAGAGGAAGAATCTGATGAAGATGAAGAGGATGATGGTTTCCCACAGACGGCGCCAAAAATGATGGTGTAAAAAATGGAAAGGGGATTCAAATCACCAACACTTTAAGATTTGTTTGGGGGGAAGACCATCACAGGCGTTTGAGCCTCAGGAACTGGGTTTTTCAAAAAGCGTGGGTTCTTCCAACTAGAATAACACCAGGGGTGGAAATGCAGTAAGAATGCAACAATGGTGTGAAGAATGCAGAACTTGGGAAGACAAAAAAATGGATGAAAGATGCCCAGGTCTATATATGCAGTATCTTGTGGGGAAGATCCCTTAGGGAATGTGAATGTGAATCTCATATTTATATGTTAGGGGCAAGGGTATTTTGGTAAAAGCGACCGTGTGGTCCCAAACCCGTGTTGCCCTAGACATGTGGTGGCGTGTGATGGTGTGAGAGTGACATCTCTGAGATATACCTTCGTACGGTGGTAGTGGATGTCAGGGATTGGTGTGCGCACTACCTGTATGTGTCAGTGGCAGTGGCACAACAGCTGTATGAGCACTGGGGTACCCTGAGAAGGTTACACGAGCATAAGGACGCTTGAGTATGTCCCAGAGAGGGCCTAACACGAGCGCCGAGATACTCGAGGGGAAGGATTCCTTGGATTGTCTTGTTCGAGCGTCGTGAGGCTCGGGCAAAGCTTCAGCCTTGAGGCCGTTCGTGCCCTCCAGAGGGGCCCCGTGCCCTGCTGAGGTGGACCTAGGTGGGTGTGATATACTTCGAGGATCACGTGAGCGCTGCGAGGGACACGAGCGTCAGGATGGTCTCGAGCTTGGAACAAGCAAGGGAGTGTCCTGTGCCTGCAACGCGAGTCTCGAGTTGTGATTGTCCCTGTGAGGTAGTATTGCGAGCGTCAGGCGAGACTGGGAGAGGGATTCCCACGCTCGAAGGATGCACTCTGGCAGGCGGGCCTTAGGCAGTATGGCTGTAGGCAGATGGGCTGGATCCACTATCACGAGCCCATCTTCTCGAGCGTCTAAGCCCAAGTGTTCCAGATTGATCTGACTGAGTCATCCAGATTTCGACACGTGTATGGCGATGATCTGAGCGTGATTTGGGCCCATCACGCTCCCCATATGAGATGCATAATTTGAGTTTGCTCCCCATTTTATGGGGCAGATACCACATATGGCGAAAAATATACCAAGAATCGTGTACCTAAATCGTCATATGGTGTATATTTTTCGCCATATGTGGTATCTGCCCCATAAAATGGGGAGCAAACTCAAATTATGCATCTCATCTGGGGAGTGAACTAAAATTTTTTTGAACCTGGGGAGCAAACTAAAAATTGACTCCACAATTGGGGATCGATTTTTCCATAATTCCCCGCAGCTTATATGAAGTAATTACAAGTAGTACTCTATTTTAAAATATAACTACACTTACACTCTACCTAAAAATTATAGTTACGCTACTTCGCAAATATATCCCACTTTTATTACGTAATTAATATGTTTTATATAAAAACCATATATAATTAATATTTTATTCATGGAGTTATATGTAATCAGATTTTTTTTTAAGTAGGGTATAATTATAATTATATCTAAATTGAGTTATTATCTATCTATAATTATCCCATCTAAATTAATGTTAGATGTATATAATTGACCTAAGTTATAAAAAAAAAGATTACTTATTTTCTGATTTTTCAACTCTCTTTTTAAATGAGAAAAATGCAGGATACTACCTCGTGTTAGGCGAAATGAGTAGAAAAAACCCCGTCATATGGAAAATCATTAAAAGGACCCTGTGTTTTTTAAAAGTTTGCAAAAAAAACCCTGAGCGCGTTGTGTGGTCCTCACGCGCGTTGACTGCGTGTATGAAAGGGTTTTTTGGTGTGAAAAGTCACTTCTGCCCTTAATGATATATATATATATATATGCCTGTGTTTGTGTGGGCGTGACGGGCCTCCGGTGCTGTTGGTCGGGGAAGGAGAAGGAAGCTAGTGCAGCTGTTGGTTGGGGAAGGAGGCGGCGACAGCGGTGAATCGGGGAAGGAGAAGGCGTTTGGTGTTGGGCGGGGAAGGGAGAGAGGGGTACGGTGGGGCGGCAGGGAAGGAGATGGCGGATTGGGGCGGGGGAGGGGGGTGGGGCGGGGGGGTAAGGTTTTTAATATTAAATATTTTATATACATATAGATATAAATAATATATTTTTTAATGAAAATATATGAATAATTATCTATGTATATTTTTATTTATTAATAATATTTTAAATATTAGAAATACAGTATACACATATAATATAATATATAAATATAAAATATTGTATATTGTATTATGTATATATTTATTTAGTATATATATGTATAAGTAATTGTGTGTGTATATATATATATATAAATATAATATATTTTTTAATGAAAATATAAAAATGATATCTATGTATATTTTTATTTATTAATAATATTTTTAAAAATAATTATTCATTTATATCTATGTTTTAATATATATTTAAAACTATTAAAAATGATTTTTTATTTTTTAATATAATATGCATTTATTAAATATGTATATTTTAAAAATAATATAGTTATAATATTTTTGTTCTTAATACATTAAATATTTATATTTTTAATATTATTTTAATATATAAAGTAAGGGTATTTTAGGGTTATCACATTTTACATTTGACCAAATGAGTTCGAGGGACGGTGTGCAAAAATTAAAATAACCCAGGGTCCTTTTAACTAATTTTCGTAACAGAGGGTTTTTTCTGTAAATTGAAGCTAACACAGGGGGTTCGGTGCAGTTAACTCTTTTTTAAATCGTCCAAGTTTCTGGCAGGCTTTGCAGAAGCCTTCCATACACGACTACAACCCATATTTTAAAAATATTATTTTATTATGAATGATATTTTCATTAAACATTTTTAATGTAAAAAAATTTAACAGAAAGACAATATATGTATTATTCGAAGCTAAACATCATATTAAAATTGTTTATTCAATACGCGTCAAAGCCAATATATATATAGAGGTACAATAATTGAAGGAAAAAATAAAAATAAATAAAAGTCACGTTTCTTACAAGGTTTGTGTGAGTTTATTGTTGGTATTCTTAATTCATTCAGATCAGATCAGAATCACATGTTTAATCTCTCCCGAATTGAGTGTATAATTGTTTATTGGCTTCTACCTTATATACATCTCCGTTTTTAATAAAAAAATTATTTATAACATTTTCTTATCTTTTTCCGATCACCGCCACTCCATTGATTTAAATATTTATTATCTTTATATTAACTAACAGATTTATAATAAAATGGAATAAGTCTCTTCGAGGTCCGGTTATATATTAAAATAACAAATTTCAGGAAAATTAAAAAACTCAATTACAGTCGAGATTAAACTTTAGTAAAAATCATACATACATGGAAAGTTCTGGATATTCCGATTTAATAATTACAAATGTTAGTAATATTACCTGACACCTGTACTTGTAATTTGAAGAATTTTAATGGCACTTAATCCCTAATAATGCATGAACTACGTATAGAACTTCCCGAGATGCCCTTTTTTTGTTTGGAGCTCAGTGTCTTTTGCCCTTTTAATTTTTGAGTCGGTATGACTGCTCTCCTAATTTCTTTTAAAATGTAACATTTAATCTTTTTCGATAGAATTTTAAGAAATATTTCGTTTAAATATTTCGGGCATGAATTATTAAAGACAAATTTGTATAAATTAAATTTCAAACGTATTGATATTATACATGAAATCAAAGCTCTCGACGCAAGGAAGACAATGGTGGTTTCAAAATAGAGATGTCTGGAATTAACTCTAAAATATATTATCACAAAAGAAAAATGAGCATTTTGGGGGCTAAATGTAATTGGAATTTTCTAAATAATATGTGAGTGTAATTATATATATAGATGGTATCAATCAATTACAGTTATTTCTTTTAGATCGGGGGCTCATATAATTAACCATTATTTCCAATAAATATATTATAGTCTTGAAGAAAACAATTCCAACATTAAAAAAAATTGTTGAATATTCACAAATACAAGTACATTTGGTGCAAATTAACCAACTTAAATAGGTATAGAGTCAATTGCAAACTCTCATATTCCATTTAACATGATGATACTACTATAGTCGAAACAAGAATTTGAACCTAATTCAACTCTTAACAGCTTTCCAAAAAAAAAAGTTAAATAATATAAAAATTGAAAAGGTCATGATTGTCCAAACTATCATGACCAAACTATCATTATATTAAAAGAAAGTCTACATTGTTTTATTTATTGATGTAAAGTAATTAAGATATTGCACGTACCTTCATGTGGGAGAATATATATATATATATATATATATATATATATATATATATATATATAGCCTTGAAATATTGCTATGGTAATATGTATAAAAAATGAATTTGAATCTAAATTTAATTCCAAAAATTTTATTCATTAAGACAAGAGAAAAAAAAAATTAACGAGGACTTATAAAAAATGTCAATGTAAAGTTGTACCGACTTATATTTATTTAGTGATAGTTCGTGTTTTTAAAACTGATTTTCATAATGTATAATTAATGATGACGAGATTGTCAAAAATATAGTTATTATAAGAGTGTTGCTAATTATTAATTGGACCGAGTAAAACACTTGTAACTAAAAGTCTCATAAGACAAAACAAATTTTGCTTTTACTAAATAAAGTATTAATAAATTGGAAGGCGTACGTTGTTGATTAAAATATCTAACCGGTCGAATTGAGTCGAGTTTTAATTAAAATGGATCGATCAAGCTCGAAATTCGATGTTTTGGCTCGAGCTAATGATCGAGTTCGTCGAGCTATATTTTGAGCAGCTTGAGATCGACTCGAGCTCGGCTCGTTAATACATTAACATTTAATATATAAATATATTACATTAATACATATATTAGTTGTATAAATAAACCCTAAAATATAAATTATATGAATATTTTATATATATATATATATATATATATATATATATATATATATATAACCTTAGGTTCGCGATCCATTAGCATAGACACGAGGAGATCGGAATCAACCCGATGTCTGGCTCAAGCACTTTCCAATACAATTTCAATGCGAAACCGTTTGAGCTCATCTTGCCGAGCTCACAAGTTGACTCGACATGTTTACACCCCTATTTGTTGTTAACATAATTCTTCTACTACTTTTAATTAGTGTTTTCTTTTTTACTTTTTTTTCAAATAAAATCATTGTCGATTCTCCCATTATCCCAATGAAATTTAAATTCATAATCTTTCTATTTACATGTATAATTAGTAATTTTTGACAAGATATTTTAATAACCGAAGAATAATGATTGATGAGTTGGTTCACATACATTTGGTTTGGTCGCAATATATTGTCTTCAAACGAACGCCAGCAGAGAAAACAGTACTTCTCGGACAGCCTTTCAATTTCATGTCATGTTGTTTGTCCTTATTATCTCACAACTTTTGGATCATCGGCCAAAGACATAAAAATGTAGGCACCCAATTTAAGATTATGTTTCCACGATTTATGCATTTTCACTACTTGTTAGCCACTTGTTCGTTCGACGCGAAAGGTTGAATTCTCAACCTTAAAGGCGTTTCATACTCTGACACGATAAAATATTTAGGAGCTTATAGATGAGGTATTGAGCGATATGATATTAGTTATGATGATTAAAAATTATAGAGATAATAATTTTTTTTAACATTCGAACTATTATGTTTTCTTTTATAATTTACAAAATAAACTATTTTGATTTGCGAACCAGGATCTAATATTTATGTTTATGACATACCATTATTTATACTTCTTCGATAATAGTTTTTAATAAAAAGAAACAGCAGACCTATAAGAATTAAGCTAAAAATGATCAATTTCTTAGCTCAGAGAATGATACGAGAATGTAATTAGACTCAACAAAAACTATCGATTTGTAGGGGAATCAGACGAGCTCGCGTATAAGTTCATAACGGGTTCTCAATAGAAATGAATTCGACTCTTTAGGGAGAGATGTGGAACCAAGCAGGAGTCCTATCCTTGATAGATGAGGGTAAATATAAAACGGGCACATATATGGTCCATGAGACTCATGCACAAAACCAAACACTAATCGTGAAAGTGACCCGAGAGGAAAAGAAGGTAGGTAATAAACACGTTGTATTTTATATATCGAACTTTACCCTTTTTTTATAATTTATTATCTCAATAAATTTTTATGGTACACCGTTAATTAAAATTTTGTATTTATAATAAATCGTCATCTTTTTTTTTTTTTTTTTTTTTTTTTTTTAGCTTTGGTTAAAAAAATAACTCACGTGTATATTTTATAAACATGTCACGTGTCATATTTTTTAACCAAAACTTTAAATGGTGATATGGTCATCCAACAAAAGTTTATCGGGATTGGTAAACTGTAAAAATGAGCAAAGTTTGAATGACAATTTTTTTTTAATTTTTGCCCTTTATATAATTTTAATCTATCATCGAAAAATGACCCTTTTTAATTTTGGGTTGCAGGGTACATCACTGCACAAGAATGTCCTATTTATGATACACATATATGAACATAACAAATAATATGAATAGAGCGACATAAATATGTTTTTTAGAATTTTCTACCTTATAAGTATTCAATATAAAAATCTTATGCGAAACGAAAAAAATATGTTTTTATATTTGATAGTCATATTAAACAATCTACAAGGACCATGGATTTTATATTCAATGTGCTAACAAACTTTAATTAAGAAACTAAGGTAGATAACCTACCAGTGTTTAGGAAAACATCAATTCTCCGTATTTCAGCCACCAAAAACAGACAATATAATTGATATTTGTTGTCTTAGGCTTTTAGATAGCCACTTAAACAGATTTAGTTTTCCGTGTTTCAAGCCTTCATTATTAGTTGATTTTGCTTTCTATATTTATACATATAGACACCAATTAAATTTTTATTATACTAAGGCTCAAATTGCATCTTAATTCGTAAGTTGTTACACCTAATATTTTTTTTGGGAAATCATAAATTTGGTATTTATATTTTTTTCCAAAAACTAATTTTGCATACCGGGATTTACACGTGACGAATTAGGAGTTCACAACGTGTAAAATCGGGTTAAGCAAACTTTACAACGTTATAAGGAACTTCAGGACATTATACTATCCTTGGATGGGTTTTCGGTGGGCAAAATCAGATCCCGGGCAAAAACTATATTAAATTATATGATTTTTAAGATACAATCCTATTTTGTCATCGAAAAATAAAATATACTAAAATTGTTGAATTGATCGGGTTGGCATACCAAATTTATAATTTTCCTTACGGTACATTTTTTCGAAGACTGATTAATAAATTCTTAAAATAAACAATTTCCTCTACAACTTTATCAAGTTATTTTCACTCAAAGTGAACTATTATTTGCATTATTAAATTATTAATTGCGCGAGATCATAATTTTATTTTATTTCTTTTTCAAACTTTTTATACTAACTTATTCTTATTTCTCATCCTATCATCTCTGAATGTGTTTTTCCAAGAAGTCATACTACTCTTGACTATTTTTGGAAGTTTGTTATAATTTAAGAGAATAAACAAAAAGTTGCATGGGCGTTTGATAATAGCATTAATAATAATATATAAGAATAAAGTGGCATAAATAAAATTTTGGCAGATATCAATTCCCCTAAAATTAGGTATATAAAACATCAAATAGAATCGCCCAAACTTTAACTACCATACTACATATTTAAGAAGAAAAATGAAACCAACTTACTAACTTATATCATTTTATTTTAAAGGAGAAATAAAATAAAAAATATATATTAAAGAAGAAAAACAGAAAACTATATAAAATATATAGAGAGTAATAATTTATAGTTACATAAAATATTTTGATTGTATTCATTAAATTCTAAAAAATAGTAATAAAGAAATTAAGTTTGCGAAAAGAATTTATTCTCCATATCTTCTTTTCTATTTTATTTTATACGATTACCAAATTCAATTGGGCCTGTAACAAGCTAACCAATTGGACTATGACCAACTGAATGAAATCGGGTTGAATCTGATTCGATAAAAAATATGACGTAATGAGCAAGATCTAACCAAAAAACTTACTATTTAATGAATTGTTATTATGCTTATTTATATTAATTAAAAATTGCTAATGAAAGAGGATAATTTTAAAAAAAATAATAATAAATAGTGTGAGATATATTATCAAAACACAAGGATGCAATCTAGTGAAAGTCTAATTACTAATCTTCATTTATAAAATAATTAGTTTAATAAAATATTATAAAATATCGAATTCTGATCTTTGAAGTTTGAACGGATTGGGTTCTTTTATTTTATATTTGTCATTTTGTCGATTGAATATATTAAAGTTTAGGGGGAGTTATTTAAAAGGATCAAATATCCTCAAAAGTTATCTTAAACCCCCTAGTTTGGAAAATGTATGTTTTAGGTTACCAATACAGAAATTATTTTTTCTAAACTCCCCATGACCCTGAAAAGTCTGTTTTACCCCCCACTTTTTCATGTTTTTTTTCCCCTTTTTTCCCCTCGCCGAAAAAATGAATTCCTATTTTAGGAAAGATTCATCTCATAATCTGCAAACCACATTTCCACTTCGTCGGCAACGAGATCTAACCGCGACGACAGCAGGATAAAGGTAGGCGGCGGCAACGGCAACGAAGACAGCAGGATCTTGATAAGCGGCAGCAACGGGAGTCGATTTAGTTATCGTACCCTATTTCCTGTACTGCTATAAGGTATTCTCAGCATGTGCATGTTAATTGAATGTATTTCTGGCGTTAATTGAATGTTAATTATGTGAAATAGACAGTATAATTAACTGATAATTTGTATCGAATTGAATTGTTGATACTTTGTATCGACTCGAATTGTTGATCCTCAGCAAACTGGTACTTCAAATTGGTATTCTGAAGATGGCGTTGGCCGGTGACGAAGCTCAAGACAAGCAAATCCTAGGAAGTTGTAGGTTTAATGGCGAAATTACGGTATTTCCAATTCCGCGGAGTGCGTCAGTGGAAGAGATTCACACGCAAATTGGTGAAGAGTGGTCAGACTTCAACTCTGATGCTTACGTAGTACAATACCTCGCACCCCATAAAAAAGGTTTGTGGGTTAGTTTGCGACGCGACGGGCAGATTCCGACTATGATCCAACTGCATGAACTTGCCAAACTCAACATTGTTGAGATGAGGGCGATTCGGCCTCCTGCCTATTTAGGTGGGAAGCAAGCATCGAAGAGAAGGTATGGGACATCTAATTTATTTGTTTCTGTATTAACACTATATTTATTAATTTCTGGTCAGTAATCTCATTGTGTGTCAGGAAGAGAAGAGATAACCCCCTACGCTGATGGTTCATGCTTGACCACTGTTCGTTCTGAGGTTGAGGATTGATCAGATCCACTGCGTGTTCTGGAGTTGAGGATTGATTTTATTCTTCTTTGTTAAGGAACCTTATTTGTTGTTGTAATCGTATACACCCTTTTATGATTGTTTCTATTTGTTTGAAACTACGTCCATAAATTGCTTGATGTTGTTTTCTCAATTTGATCTAATGGAAACGTTAGAAATGTTTAATTAACAGAAGACTTTGTCCAGTGAAACGTTAGAAATGCGTGATTAAAAGAAGACTTTGTCCAGTGAAATGTTATAAATACGTAATTGAAGGTTGGGTTTGTCCAGTGAAAGTTTAAGAATGCTTGATTAAATGAAGAGTTTGTCCAGTGAAACGTTAGAAATGCGTGATTAAAAGAAGACTTTGTCCAGTGAAATGTTAGAAATGTGTGATTAAAAGAAGACTTCGTCCAGTGAAATGTTATAAATGCGTAACTGAAGTTTGGGTTTGTCCAGTGAAAGTTTAAGAATGCGTGATTACATGAAGAGTTTATCCAAAGAAACGTTAGAAATGCGTGATTAAAAGAAGACTATGTCCAGTGAAACGTTAGAAATGCGTGATTGTCCAGTTAAAACGTTAGAATTGCGTAATTAAAGGTGGTCATGATTCAATAAATCTTGATTCTCTCTATTGTAATGATGTGGTCATGATTCAATAAATCTTGATTCTCTCTATTGTAATGATGTGGTCATGATTCAATAAATCTTAACGTTTAACTCTATTGTAATGTTGTGTTCATGATTCAATAAATCTTGATTCACTCTATTGTAATGTTGTGTTCATGATTCAATAATGTTGTGTTCATGATTCAATAATGTTGTGTTCATGATTCAATAAATCTTGATTCACTCTATTGTAATGTTGTGTTCATGATTCAATAAATCTTGATTCACTAAATCTTGATTCACTCTATTGTAATGTTGTGTATAAATCTTGATTCACTCTATTGTAATGTTGTGTTCATGATTCACTCTATTGTAATATTGTGTTCATGATTCAATAAATCTTGATTCACTCTATTCTAACGTTTCACTGGACAAAGCATTGTTTTAATTACGCATTTCTAATGTTTCACGGGACAAAGTCTTCTTTGAATAATGCATTCTTAACGTTTCACTGGACAAAGCGTTCTTTTAATTACACATTTCTAACGTTTCACTGGATAAAGTCTTCTTTTAATCACGCATTTCTAATGTTTCACTGGACAAAGTCTTCTTTGAATAACGCATTCTTAACGTTTCACTGGACAAAGCATTGTTTTAATTACGCATTTCTAATGTTTCACTGGACAAAGTCTTCTTTTAATTACGCATTCTTAACGTTTCACTGGACAAAGCATTCTTTTAATTACGCATTTTTAATGTTTCACTGGACAAAGTCTTCTTTTAATTACTCTATTATAACGTTTCACTGGACAAAGCATTGTTTTAATTACGCATTTCTAATGTTTCACTGGACAAAGTCTTCTTTTAATTACGCATTCTTAACGTTTTACTGGACAAAGCATTCTTTTAATTACGCATTTTTAATGTTTCACTGGACAAAGTCTTCTTTTAATTACTCTATTATAACGTTTCACTGGACAAAGCATTGTTTTAATTACGCATTTCTAATGTTTCACTGGACAAAGTCTTCTTTGAATAACGCATTCTTAACGTTTCACTGGACAAAGTCTTCTTTTAATTACGCATTTTTAATGTTTCACTGAACAAAGTCTTCTTTTAATTACTCTATTCTAACGTTTCACTGGACAAAGCATTGTTTTAATTACGCATTTCTAATGTTTCACTGGACAAAGTCTTCTTTGAATAACGCATTCTTAACGTTTCACTGGACAAAGCGTTTTTTTAATTACGCATTTCTAACGTTTCATTGGACAAATTCTTCATTTAATCACGCATTCTTAACGTTTCACTGGACAAAGTCTTCTTTTAATTACGGATGACCACACCAATACTCAACAATCTGCACTTTTGGTTCTATATATTTCATCAGTTTATCTGTCTTCATATATATAACTGTCATATATTTCATATGGTTCATCAGTTTCTCTGTTTTCATAGATAACTGTCATATAGTTCATCAGTTTATCAAACTAACTCTTATTCTTCCAACTAAAACAAACTTCCTTGCAGGATATATACTAGAATCAAACAACAATAAACAACCAACTCTAAACATTTCATTAGAGAACCAAAAATATACGCTACAATCAACTAACAGTAACATTTAAACTACTATAAACAATTCACAAACAACAAATTTTGGAGAAGCGCTGTCTATATCATGGGGGAGGAAACTGATTAACCTCATCCTCATCTTCCTGAGGGATGTTAGAATTAACACTCTCCTCAGAGTGTTCATAGCCTGGGTAATCCGCGCTGTGAAAGGACTCGGGGTCCGAGTCCCTATCGTCAATGTAGTATGCGTGGAGGTGCTCCTCTTCGCCCTCCAAAAGGTGTGCCCGCCGCACTTTGAAGATATACCTAAGATCGTCGTAATAACGGCATCCAAATGCCCTGACGTTGGAATCACGACGAATAACTTACGTAAAATTAAACATTGAATAATGAACAATTCCAAAAAAAAAAAAAGGAGACACGGATGAATTCGACTTACCTCAATGGTATTCACTTCAAAATATACTAGGGTCTCAATTTCGGCGTGAATACGATTAGCACCCATTTTAACTTCAGGACACGCCAAAAATCTACGAAATTCGTAAAATTTTATCCGCAGTTCTTTCACCGCTGCTACAACATCTC
Source organism: Lantana camara (assembly GCA_037501455.1). Taxonomy (NCBI): domain Eukaryota; kingdom Viridiplantae; phylum Streptophyta; class Magnoliopsida; order Lamiales; family Verbenaceae; genus Lantana; species Lantana camara. The sequence continues at coordinate 16,342,915 of CM074859.1, forward strand.
GGGCCCAGAATCTTGTTTTGAATCGCTGAGTTAAATCACGCGTCACATTAAACAGCACTGTGTCGAAGACTTCTAGCCGATCGATTTCGTTGTCTCCGGCATATATCCGGAGACGTTCAACCATGTATGCTTCCACCCATGCCAGAATAGGTCTTGGAGGGGGATTCATGACTTTGTTTGTCAAGGATTGAGATCTGGGAGAGAAAGAGAAGCAGGGCTTCTTGCAGGTGAATGTTTGGGGATGAAAATTTTGCAGATGTCTACGTACAGGGCAAGATTGAAGATACTAATAAAGGTGATTGGACCGTAAACCAACCGTCGCACCCTTCGTCGCATTGTAAAGTTGATTGGCCAGTCCAAATTCCGGGAAAGCGTGCAGACAGCCTTTCATTTAATTCAAGCGTCTCATCGGGAATGCATAATAATCTATTAAGTTTGTAGTGTAAATATTCACTTTATTAGTTATTGAAAGGTCTGTTTGTCTAGTTAAAGAAAAATAATTCAAGAAATTATAAAATAGCGTTTCGAAACAGAGTTGCCGGAAACCCGTTTCGAAAAACAGTCGCCGGAAAGGGCATTCGGAAAGACTCGCTGGAAATTGGTTGTCGGAATAGAGTAGCCGGAAAGATCAGACGAGGGAAGAAGAAGCAAAAATCAGATGCGGGAAGAAGACAATGGACATCTATGTTCTTCTTCAATTTATTAAGGGTATTATGGTACTTTTACAAGATTTGGGGGGTTTACAAAAAATGGAAAGGATAATAGGGATGAAATATATCTATTTATTGAATTGGGGGGTTTAGCAAAAGTCTTCAACCATACTAGGAAGTGTTCATTAATTTGCCCTAAAGTTTATGATCGAATTCAATCTAAAATCTGACCCGTTGACAGCCCTAAATTGACTCTAAATCTAACAACTTTACATACTACAATTCGGTATTAGGGTGTTACGCGTTTATCATGATGGAATTTTCCAAGTTTCTCTACAAATGGTGTGTAAATCCAAATTCTCAGGCTATGAGGTTGGGGAATGTATACATAAAGCAGAAGAATAATTGGAAACTTCAAAATACAGTATTATGTTTTTAATTTCAAAAAAGTTCGAAAATAAAATTTCTTTTTTCTACTTCTACACCCGTAAACATTTAGTCACGAATAGTTGGAAAACCAGTTTTGATCTTATTAAAAAAACAAAAAGCCCTTCTCTTTTCTATTATTTCGAAGAGCTTTTGTAAAAATAAAATAAAAATAAATAAATTTCCAATTTCTGGTTAAAATATTATCAAAATATTTAAGAAAACAAAAAAGAATCTTCTTCTAATTTAATAACATCAAGAGCCTTCAAAAAAGAATTACATATACGTTTAAATAGAAAAGAATGATCAAAAGACAATAATGCACCCAGACCAAGACATACAGACAGGAAAGAGAACAAAAGAGAGCTAGTTGTTAGTTATTCTGGTAAAAATATAGAAAAAATTCAAAGTATAATTTTATATCCACTATTTTGTTCCAGAAAAATGTAAATCTGATGACAAAACAATACCAATAAAGTCAGGCTAGAATGAACACAATCACAACAATCTTCTGATTCTTGTCCAAAAATTTAACCTCCTCCAGATTTAAGTGTATTACTCAGCCTACAGTAAAGACAGAATAATTGTAAGATAACAATAATATCAACATTTAAGCGAATAATAGATGAGGAAATATATATATATGTGTGTGTGCCTGCGCATGTGATGCATAAATCCGGATAGGCGACAGGGATTTTTTCTTGAATTTCCCTTGTGAAAAGTGTCGGACACGCTAGTAGACATAAGTGTCCAATACGACATGACACGACAAAATGATATTTTTGCAAGTGTCCGTGCATTAGATGTGTGTATGTGTTTAATGTTAGTTGCTTGATCAAGACTCACCAGTCCAAGCCCTCAAAGAGGCCTTCTCCTTTAATGGCAGAAGTTTTGAAGATAGACCATTGGCGGTTCTTGATCTTGTGCAGCTCTAAGGCCTCGGTTATTGCAGCATCATCAAGTGCCCCAGGAAGATCCTATTGACCAGACAACATTAATATCTGCATAAAAAGATCTATACGACATAGTATACCAGGCTTTGTAACAACTAACTTTTATCTTCTGAAATCACTAAATTTAACTATTACGTTAGTTTTCAATATTACACACTTTTCGCCTCACAATTCTCTCCCCACCCCCACACCCTTCTACTGTACTTTATCAAAGTTTCTTTTGCCTTCTGTTTGTTATTTTATTTATATAATTTCATTTGTTTTAAATCATTTTACTTATTATGAATTTTGAATATATATATATATATATATAATTTAGGCGCATGCCAGTGTGCAAATATAACATCGAATTGTACAAACCTGCTTGTTTGCAAATAAGAGTACAACAGCACCTTTTAGCTCATCCTCCTGAAAGGAAAGAAATACCATTATATTGCATACATCAGAAAATTAGGGGAGAAAAAAAAAGAAAGAAAAAAGATTACTAAAGCAAGAAGTTGACTAAAACTCATAGAGAAAAGCTAACCACTACTCTGAGGTCTTCTGTCTACCTAAATGCTTAATAGTGCAATTATGGAGATGAATTAAAAGATCTGTTAAGTCCCAGTGTTAAGTGGTCAAAATGACAAATTCTAAAGATAGCTAGAATGAAAAATTATAGTTGCTCATAGTTTAGCAAAGAAAAGTTTTTTTATATTGATGAATGAAATTCAATTATAAAAAATTCTAAAGAGCGGTGATGAAATATAGCAAGAGCACCTGCAAAATTGCATGAAATTCTTCTTTGGCAACCACCAACCGATCAGTATCACTTGAATCGACAACATATATTATGGCTTGCGTATTAGGGAAGTAGCACCTCCAGTATGGCCTGAATAACAAATATATAAACAAAACATGAAATCCATGCAAGTTACGGGAAGCGACTAAAACAGATAATAAATTAGCTCATAAGAAAAATAAGGCCCAATCAACTTAATATACAACTCTCCACCATATCAGCTCATTATAAGTTGCAACACAGTCACCAATAATAATTACTGCAGAATGAGAAAGCAGTTTTATGCTATATTAAAGAGGCAGAAAACTGTGAGGAAATAAAAACCATCGATGATGTTGAAAGGTAAATTCTAAATAGGAAGTTGTAAATACAAGAACGAATTGCTCGAACAGAGTACCAGACAAATAAGGACTATAACTGGCGGAAGCTGAAAGTCAAACATAATTTACCTGATACTAGTCTGTCCACCTGGCATCAAGAAAAAAAGCAACTATGTTAGGCACAAACTCCAGAAGGATGTCTGTTCGCAAAGAAATCACTGGAAAGATTAAACAAACAACACAATGATAGAAAACTATGAACTGCACAAAAATTGTAATAAATTTAAAATGATAAACCAAGCTAATAATGGAAACTTATATTTTTATACCACATGGCATAATCACACAAAATGCAAAGTTTTGGTGAACTCCATTCATGAAAGTTAGCAAAACAATCTAATTCATGTACATAAAGACAGAAGACAATGACGGTAATAATAATAATAATCAAACGTTATCAAATAATGCAATCCAAGGAGCAATTAGGATCACCCTCATAAATCATGGTTAAAATTCTTGAAATGAGTGGAAGAATGTGTAAAGTGTTACTTATGGCTCAAAACAGCATGATAGCCCAATTGAAGAAATAGTTCAATCCAAATTCTGGCTTCTTAAAAAATACAAGTGACTCACAGAAGAATGCAAGAAGCTACATGATCTACTTGATAAAACTATCATGTTATTTGTGTAACTTGAAAGGAAAAACCTAAAACAAACCAAGACCGAAATTCATGTTGCTTATTGTGTCAACCCTCTTTGGCCCAAACCAAAAAGGCCATAACCCCAAACCCGAATCCAATAACATCATGGTGATTCATACTAATTACAAGTTTACAACCCTACTCGGTATACCTAACTGGGTTATAAAGCTCTTGTAGTTCTCAGCCTCTAAAGCATTCAAGAAAAACTAAGAACATTAGAAGACCAACAATTTACTTCTCTGATCATCGAGTTTTGTAAAGAAAATCTTGAAAAAATGAACAGTAAGAGTTACCAGGGAGAAAATCTCACACCCCTAATCACATTTCGCACTTCTACTGGAAATAATATGGTGAAACCCTATAATTAAATCTCCAAATAATTCTAACACATTCCAGAGAGGAAGAATTTGTTATTATGTCACAATGGTCACAACTCATCAACTCCGATTTCAGAGTATACATAAACTTCTCAGTTATTCAGATGGGAAGAAATGTCACAACTTCAAATCAAACAGCATAAGTTACTGACAATAAAATAAGTGTAGACAAACATACCAAGATCCCAAACTTGAAACTTTATGTTGTTATATTGAACCGTTTCCACATTGAACCCAATAGCTGTAAAGAGAGACCACAAACTGTCAGCAGTGAAAAAACACACGTTCTATTTTCCTCTATACAGCGAGGTAAAGAGAATCCTCAACCAATGTGGAAAATAAACTTCAAAGCATAGGATAACTTATAATAACAATTTCAAACATTGCAAACTATCCAAAGTTCAATAATCCGTACAATTATAATCATCCTAGATTCATAGTTCAGAAGGTAATGAAAAAGGAAAGAGGAAGATACTAACTTGGAATAGTGGAGACTACTTCACCCATCTGAAGCCGATCTGCAGAAACAAATTACAGATAATAAAAACCATCACAAAGACGCGAATTACATGAAACATAAAACAAAACAAGGGATAGACATACAAAGAATAGTTGTTTTTCCCGCATTGTCAAGGCCCAAAACGAGGATCCGAGCTTCCTTGTTCCCAAACAGCGACGAAAACAGCCGCGTAAACACAATACCCATTATTCCAGCCTCTAATTCACGTCCAATTAGATGAATCCAACACTATTGAAGGAAAAAAGAAAAAAAAGAATCAAATGCCCAGATCGGATCCGAGCAAAACAGCAGTACCCTCGAACCCTTTCCTTCCTGCAGAGAATTGAAACCGAACGATTCAATAATGGGTATATAATTACGATTCCAAAGCTGAAAACCAAGTGCAGGAGGACCGTAATTGAGTACCGGAGGAATCAAAGAGGGTCAGAATGAGAAGATGGCTATAATTTTGTGTGCAGATTTGACATATACGAGAATTAATGGTGTAGATTTTGATTTTGAGGAAAGATTTCCGAAGATTGGAGCTCAAGTGGGAAATGAATTCATTGCCATGGAAATTCTCAAGTACAAATTTATGTAGACTCTGATGTTGAAATGGAAATGTCAAATGAGGAGGAAGGAAGGAAAGAAAAACGGGTTATTCTTGGTCCGAATACCCGACCCAAATAATATTAATTCCTTTTTTTAGGATAAATTACATCTAGGTCCCTGCAGTTAGGCAAATTATACTTAGATCCCCTTTAATTTCTGAAACTACAATTTTAAATTTTATAAATTCTTTTAGAGGATACAAATACCACATTTGTTGGACAAAACGTGTGGTAACGTAACTATTTCACCATTATTAACCTAAGTTCCACGCATTCTTTTAAAAAAATTTTCATATGGTCGGTGATTTCATAGATATTAATTTGATAATATTAATTTTTAATAAATTAATGTAAAAATATTGTTATTTTAAAATATACACTTCAAAGTGATAAGAGGATTCGAACTCAAAGTCCGTATGACGTAGTGCAGTTGATTTCGAAGGGACAGATTTGCTCATAGGTACGAGGTTCAATTCATTCCCACCGCGTGTAGTATGTGAGCATCATTCTTGAGCTCATTATGAGTTTTGAGGGTGAGCTCCTTATAGGCTTGTTGGAGATATACTTCCCACTTAGCAAGTCGTTGAGTACCAAATTTACTTTCTCGTAATTACTTAATCGGGTCGAATATAAAATAATTTCCAGTGCAGCTTATTTCTATCTGTAACACCCGAGCGCGAGGTACCACATCTCCCGCACCGAGACCCGACTCGAATATGAAATGGACGATCTATACCCGAGCTAGATCACAGCGAACGGGGACCTACACACTCGCTAAGCTAGGCGGGAGCTAACTATCGCAATCACAGAGACAAAAAAAAATCGAATAACACCAATGCAAAAGCGAAGTACATACATAAATAACAAGATAAACAAATAGTAACGGGTTCAACTAGCATATATACTTAATCCCGAAAATCAACAGAATCATAGCACTTCAATTACGGTTTCATGTAAACTCATACATACTTCATGACAAAAGTAACGATCAATACAAATCATACTTCTCTATAACTTAAACAACTTATAGTTCAATATGCATATGTACACGCTCTGACTTAACCAAAAGACTTAATAGACTTGACTTCCCGCCCAGCACTCCAAACCTGCAAGAACACTAAAAACAAACCGGGTTCAGTCTATACGAGACTGGTGGGTATAAAATGAGGCATAAATAGCATATAAAACAATATTTAAACATTCACATGCAAATTATAATACCAAGTGAGGTTTTTAGAGCATTTCCCAAGTGGGTGAAATAAATAAGTCATCAAAAGGGATTATAACATTCATTTTTCATTAAGTCGTTTGTGGCCCGGCAAGTGGGCGTGCATTATCTCCAACCAACACCTCGTGTAGTTCATTAAACATTCTTTCTTTCATTCATGCAAACATTCTTTTGTGCACATTCATAAACATTTACACCTTCTTCCTCCGGGTGATGGCCGGGTGATCGGCCCGAACCATCCATTCATTGACCAAAAGGGGAACATGACTCCCCAGATGGCACTCAGCGTCCATTCCTCGCTAACTCCTAATGAGGTCCGGTTACGCCGTTCATTGGTGGGACTAGTGTGAGGGTTCACCGTCAGCCCATGCCTCCTTGGGTCACCACTCACACCAAGTCCCTGGGCCCCATTCTGTGCATAACATTCATTCTTTTCACAATACTAAGAAGAAAAGGAGACTCGAAAGTGTCCTATGAACCCGGCATCTGCGCCCTGGAGAAAACTGTACAAAAGACAATGTGACGTGTTCGTGAGACTCAAAATTCCAAATGAACCATATAAGACGCACGGCATGCGATGAACATGATATGAATGCATAAGAGATGATGTTCGGTCATGAACATGTTCATGTGTACTATTAACGTATTTAAATCATATAAACGAGTCATTCATTCATTTATTCATTTTCATTCGAATTCATAAATTCACATTTCATATCAATTCAGTCCAAGAATTCCAAATATGATCAAAGCACGTATTAAATCGCATTTACAATTAGAAATTAGACAATTAAATACGTTCAATTTAAGATCGGAAATTAAATAAAACATGAAATAGGTAACAATTAAATTATATAATTCAATTAAATCAAATAATATTTAATATATAATAAACATATATATATATAATATATATATACGTACACATGCATGTATATTACATAATATATATAGATATATATATTTAACACCACACATGCATGCAATTCACACACATATGCCTATATATATATATATATATATATATACACACACGTACACTTTACAAAATAAAATCCCATGCATGTATATAAGTATTACACATGCACACACGTAACCCTTACATTCTTGCATGCACAACATGCGTACATATACACAAACACACACCTGCATGCATGCATATATCATATATTTACAAGGTAGCAAAGGAATAATATCATGCCAAGCACTAAAGAAGTTAAATGAAATTTACATACATGCAGCAGGCAAACATTAACGTACCCATGCAGCCCCAAAACGATCATACACTTAACAATTTAAAAGAAAGGAATGAAATGCAATAGCAAAGTAGCAAAGTTTCTGCACTAGAAGGTACCCGGCCGGGTACTTTCATGAATAAAAATCTCCCCGGCCGGGGAGTTGTATTACAGACGCAGCAGCAGTTCAACGAAGTTTCCCCTGTTTTCTGTCATGAACATACAGTAGCAACTATCACACAAATAGGGCAGTAGATCAAGCAACAAAATGACACCAACAACTCCCACAATTGACTACTAAAATGCAGCAGCTAAACAAGGAAAACACGCAGCAGTTGACAGCAACAAAACAGTCCGAAAAACAGGGCAAATCCATGAAAAAACAGAGCAGCAGTTGTTCACCTTCAACCCCACATGTACAGATAAGTTAGGCTAACAAATATGCAGCAAAAAAACTCCAAATTAACATACAAATCAGCCCCAAGGATGCTCAAACGTGAGATGAAGGTATAGGTGGTTATTTCATGAATTTTCCTCAAAGTGCCATTAATGAAATCTCATGAATACTTCAAATAACACATAATCAAGGATCATGAATGAGAAAAGGGAGTTAAAACAACCATTTTCATGCTTGGAATCGATCAAATTCATCAAGAAATGGAAGAGATTAACAAACATGCTCATAACCTAACTATTCTTCAAGTCAGTCATAAACTCATGAATCCATGATCAAAATTAGGGATGAATGGGTTAAAATGACTCTTAATGAGTGTATATTACAACCCTAAGCTTACCTTGTGGATTGGATGAAGTTTGGAAGAGATTTGAGCTTTGAATCTCCAAGGGTGACAAGAGTTACGGGAAAACTGGAGAGCAGAATGTTTTGGCTGAGTTTTCTTTATGTGATGAAGGTTATCTCGGTTTGGGGTGTTTAAGGCTGGTTAGAGGGTTGAGTTAGGGTTCTAAAGAATCAAACCATAGTTAATTTGGTCAAGGTTTGAATAAGATATGGTCATTTTAGTAAACTGTGGCAGATTTGCTTTCCGTTTCGTGTTTCGGTTGAATTTCGGAGGTTCAAATAACTTTGGAAAAATATAAGGCTAAGTTCATTAAATTCGAATTTTTGTTGCGAGTTCAGCGAAGTTGACGAAACTCGAATCCGAGTTTCCTAGCTCAAGATATCAAATACGGAACCAATGGTGCGCTAATTGCTCGTTAGCCCCCGATTTGGATTCCAAAATCAAAATAAATTCGAAACGTATGCAAACGAACCCGAAAACATGAAACGATCATATATTCATATTCACAACACATATAACTACAACATATTAAATTTTCACGAAATTTCGGTATCAAATCATATAAAAACGAAGCACATTTGTAGCACTCATAAACCATGCATAAATAAATTCAAAGGATTTCACAAAATGTAACAAAATCAAACCCATATTTAAATTTACAAGTGCACGAAATAAAATATACTTTTAATATTAAAGTGTGCAAATTAATTTAATTCAAGTCAAAGGCACGTATTTACTTTAGTTTAAATTTGAAGTGTATAAATTAAATTGTGTTTTAATATTAATAAAGGTAAAATATATTTAATATTAATTTCACAACTAATTATATACATTTAGCATTAATAACATTTAATATATAACATTAAATATATAAAACACGTATAAACAATTAATTCGCGCAATATGATAAACACATACGTCATGCAGTACGACTGAAAAATTGGGGCGTTACACTATCAATACCCGGGTCCAATGGCAGAGTCCATATTTATATTTTTGTCCCTTAATTTTTTGATATACTAAAATTTCGCTCCCTTAATTAAAGATTTTGCCCTTCATTTTTTATATTTTAAATTTTTGCTCCTCCCAACATTAAATTCTGGCTTGACCCCTGCCTGGGTCGAATATAAAATAACTTCCAGTGTAGCTTATTTCTATCAATACTTGCATTGTATTAGACACTTATATCTGAAATTATGTTCAATATTTTTCACATGAAAGACAGTAAAAATTAAAAAAATTTAATCACCATTTTCATGTCATATCTCCGTATCCATGCATCTGACAGAAAATTTTTATGCCTTTCCGCACTAAATCTTCGAGTTAATTGCGCCAAAAACCCTGTGTTTTGCCTAATTAGCACTGTAAACTCTGTGTTTCAACAATTAGCATAAAAAACCCTGTGGATTCTTAAAATAGCTCACCACCCCCTTTAACAGTCAGAATGTATTAATGGGTTTGAAATGTCAGTTTTGCCCTTATCTGAGTTAACCCCCCGTAAACCAACAGTCATTCCTCATTTCCCCCAAATTCAAAATCACATTTCTTCATCTGCGAAAAACCCTAGGTTTGAAGATTGCTGAAAATCATTGAATCTGAGCTTGGGCGTGTGAATTTACGCGTTGTGTGTTGTCGTGAGGGATACGAAGACCTGTTTGAAGAATTTGGGCTGATTGTCTTCATCGATATAGGTAATGTTATTCAGTTTAGTTTTTTTGTCTAAATTTTCCAGTTTCTGTGAATGTTACGTGGATTGTTGGCTTGAAACAATGGAGGATCTTGGTTTGAATATACATTATGAAGCCTTACGAGACTGATTTGGGTTGTTTTTATTCTGTAATTTTCCCCCCTTTTCGTTTGTAAATGGGTGGGTGCGATTTTGATAACAAAACCCTTTCTTGTTTGAGTTTGCTTTTGAATGTTGTGAAGTTGGTCGATTATGAAAAAAAAACCCTAAAATGCTTCGATTTATCTCTGTCTTTTTCCCTATTATTTCGACAGAAACCCTAAAATGCGATTTATCTCTGTCTCTGTTTTGAAAAAAAAACCCTAAAATGCTATGCTTCGATTTATCTATGTAGTTTTCCTTATTTTTTGCACAGAAACCCTAAAATGCTTCGAATTATATCTAAATTATTCCTTGTTTTTACTATATAGGATGACTGTAGGCAAAAAACATAAGGTGTTCTTGTCTTTGGGTGGTGTATTTGCGAAGATACAGAAGAGGAATAAGGATCTGATGTATGTGAATGGAAGGAGGAGGTTGCTGGGTGGTAGCCCCAGAACAGTAGCGGTGTGGGACCAGACTTTAAAATTTTGTTTATAATACAAGTATTAAAATATTTCTAAAACATTTTAATATAATAGCGGAAGACTAGCCGGATCTACTCAAGTATATACATGCAATTGATAATAAATTTTAAATCACTTAAGCAGATAAATATCTAACATGCAATTAATTCTTAAGAGCATATAATTTATCATGCTTAAAATAATATAACTGAAAAATATTACCGTACTGCAAACATGGCTATCTAACGGTATTTTTCCAGCTCTCGAATTTACCTCCCGAGAACCCGATACCAGATCTCCTCGTGAAACCAGCAGAGCTTCCCTGCAATAACCCCAGAGAAACCCTCGGAGCGTGGGCTCCGAAAGTATTTCTCTAAATACTTAGAGAAAATAAAACTTTAAACTAGAAAACCCTTTTCAGGGTTTAATCTCCCGAAATTAGGCGTTTTATATATAAACACCTAATTAAAATTAATTCCAAAATAAATCGGAATTAACTAGGAGAAAAGGGATATGGTTTCAAAGCCGAGAACTCAGCCAAAACCTCTCCCAAACTTGTATATAAAAAATGAAGTGCCAAGGCCCCTATTTATAGGGGAAAAACCGAGGGTAAAATAGTAATTTCACACCCCACTTGCGTGTGCAAATTGGATACGAAAATCGAGGTGACCATGTCGTAGATCTCAGCACCACGAGTCCAACGCAGCCGGCCGCTCCCCGATCCGACGCCCCACGTGCCGCCTGAAGGTGGCGCTTGTTATAGCACGCGTGGTTCTAGGGTTTTTGGCCTTGGTTCGGCCCGACCGAACCAGTTCGATACATGGCCGATCCTGGTGATGCCACGTGTCCGGGTCCGGTCCGACCCTATTCGTTGGCCCGAACCCTGACCCGATCCAAATCCAATCTGGGCCGTTCATGCTCGCTGACGTGGCACGATCTCAGTCTTACATGTGGCGCACACGCGGCGCCCAGTCAGTGCCACTTGGCAGCTGACCCGCTGAATTGGAATTTTTTTTTTCCAATGAAAATTTTATTTTCTCCAAAATAAAATTCCGGGCATTTCCAACTCTTTGAAACTTCAATTTATTTTCTTAAAATAAATTCCTTGGCTATTTTCAAACACTTTGAAATTTTATTTCTCTTTCTCCTTTTAATATTTTCTCTTCGGGTTTTCAATTGGGGCTTGCAGGGGGACATGCAAGACTAATTAATTTTAGCTCCAAACGGATTAATATATTATCATCTCATGATAATAATTAATTATCGTTTAACAATATTTAATTCCACTAAATAAATATTGTTGCACTCTAAAATTAATTAAATCATTCACGAATTTCTAGATCTAGAATAATTTCACATTTCACTCCTCCGTGTAGATATCCATGAAAAATAAATTGCAACTACTATCATTTATTTTTTATCTCGAATTTGAAATTTATTGATTCGCCTTAAGTTCAAATTCTCTATATGTGAAACACATTCATCATACAACTTCGGTGACGTATCACGCGAAGTGCTTTGGCCAAAGTCTTAATTCGAACTTTTGCAAATCCATTTTAGGGATCTCTTTTACCTTCCAGCAAGGCCACAAATTCCTCGATCAATATAACTCTTTAGCACATTTCATGTTGTCACCGAACGTACAAAGTATTTAGGCCACCGTTACCGAGACCTCACTTCGAGTATATTACAGTGACTAACACTACATGCCTAAAGCCGAAATATTATCAGGATTAAGAGTACAATGCTTCCTGAGATTTTATTCATTTTAGATAGCAGTATAAAATGAATAATCTCAGTGGTCCAGTTCGATGTTTCCAATCCTATTGAAAATCATCAACGTGTTATAACCGGAATCACCATTCCCTATGACGAAAGACTAATCATCTTATATAATGTAACGCCCCGATTTTCATTTATTAATATTTTATGTCTAAAATATTTTTATAAATTATATTTTAGAATACTTTCATGAAATTCATATTAAACTTATAAGTTATCTCATAACTTGAAAATATTTAATTCGTGAAATAATTACCGAAAATGATTTAATTGTCAACTTGGCCCTATACGTTCATTCTTTTAAACTTAGGGACCGAATTGCATGAAAACCTTTGAGGACTAAAGTGATCACTTTCCAAACTTGATATCCTTAATTGATTAACTTAATTAACTTGGAAGGTTTAATTGCAAATATTACATTTTTCCCAAAATATCACGGTATATCATCTCCAAGCTTCTTCAATCTTTTTGCTTCCAAATTCTTCAACATATTTGCTTTCTCTCTCTCTCTCGGTATTAAGAGGAAAAGGAAAGGAAGTGATTTTCATCCATTTCATCAAGAATTTCAAGTATTAATCCAAGTTTGGGAAGCTTGATCATCACCCTCATCCATCTTCTTCCTTTCTTTCATTTCCAAGGTTGGTTGTGCATGAACTCTTGATTCTTGAGCATGTATGATTGAGCTAGGGTTTGGATTTATATCTTAGATGAGTTAATTGAAGTTGGAAGCATGATTATGTGATTATATCATGAATTATGGCATGATTTGTGCATGAATTGGTTGAGAATTGAGCTTGAATGATCAAGTGTGATCATGAACTTGGAACCTGGATTCTTGGTGAATTTCCATGATTTAGATGTTTAAATGGAGTTTTATTGCTTGTTGAATATGTATGCATCATACTTCCAGCAAATCATGACTTGGTTGATTGAAAATGGAATTTTGGTTGCATTGTTATGCATTCCCATAGCTTTCCCCTGTTTTTCTCTGTTCTTCATATTTGCAGAAACAGGGAACGGCCGTTCCCAGCCTCAAGGCATTGTGGGAACGGGCGTTCCCACCTTTTCAAATGATTTAAGCGGCCGAGCATGGGAACGCCCGTTCCCATTTTGGCCTTGTGCCGGAAGGGCCGTTCCCAGCTTCTGCGCGTTTTAAAGGGGGAAAACGTGGGTGCGTTTTTGGGAGGAATGGGAACGACCGTTCCCATTTACAAAGGCAACCCGGAACGGCCGTTCCCACCACGCTGACAGAACAAATGTGACTGCATAAAATTACATTTTTAGCCCCTCGATCCAACGACTTCTTTGACCCCGAATTGCTGTAATATGTGCTAATATGATGTGAAACAACATGTTATCATACCACATTGCATTTTCGTGGTCATCTCGATACATTTCCGCCGTTCGTCACATTTTGGGCATTTTAGGTCATGACTCATGTATAAGTGTCGTGTTTGCACAGGTCACGAGGGTAGGGACGAGGAGCAAGCCCCGTAGGTCGTGCCTACTTGTCCTTGTCGGTATAGGTGAGGTTTAATTGTTAGTTACATAGAACCCGTATACCCCTTATGTGATATTTTGGCCAAAATAGTATTTACGGTTATACTTTCTATAAATCATTAATCATTTCAAGCCAGGTTCAAGCAAGCAAGCAAGTCAGGTATTGTTTCATGCATGTTTAGGCGAGTAGCATGACGGTTACGTTTGGGCCCGAGGGTAGTGACTAGAGCCAACCGGGAAAGCAAGGGCTGACGGGTAACTCTGGCGCTATCCTCACCATGTTAGGGGTCACCCCTGAATCCACTAGGAGATTAGTGGAGGAAGGAGCTCCGGGCTTAGGGATTCATGTACCCTCTGCTAAATGAGATTGGATGTTGGGGCCTTGCAATCCCTTCATCAAACCGGAGGAAAAAGGAGACTGGGGACGAGTCCGGCACCACGGATGCGCCTCGGGTTATTGCATGATTGTCATTTCATGAACGTGTTATATGAGTACACTATCGCACGATTGCACGATAAGTGAATTGCATGATCACCTATTAACTATTAAACAAGCAAGCATGTTCATGTTCATTGGGAGATCGGTTGGAGACCGCCCTTACTCGCCGGGGCCATGTATTGATTGATTGCACGAAAACGAACAAGTACTTAATACTGGTAGTTGTAATCTCGGGCGAGTTTATGTTATTGTGAACTTATATTACTTTTAATTATAAAACCTTACCCGAGGTTATAACTTGCATGTGATTGCGCTATATATATTTATGCCCCTCACTCAGTCTTCGGTAGACTGATACTTCACTTTTCAGGTACCTGAGAGCCGGTCGTGCTAGGCGGGAGTCTGGTCCAGTCTTGCATTGTCACGAGTCTATCAGTGTACCATCATGTATATATTTTACTACTTCTCATGTCATGTCTATTGTTATCACATTTTGAATACTGGATCATGTATAAGAGATGATAATGTATCGATAGTTAGTTTGGTATCTATACGTATCTATCTGATAAATATGGTACCTATATGTATTTATGAGTTAATGCTTCCGCTTTTAACTGTTATGTCTTGATTTTGTATTGCCTTGGGGTTTAGTCCCGCCTAGCTCGTCTTTCTTTTCTTTGTCACCCGTTCGCTATAGGTTAGTTCATGTACGGATTGTCCATTTCGTATGTGGATCGGCCTATAGTGCCGGGGTGTGGTATCCCTACGTATAGGGGTGCTACATCTGAGGTGGTATCAGAGCCCGGTTGCAAAACCGAGGTTCTAGTGTCGTGTCGTGTCAAGTCTAGGTCGAACGGCATAGGATTAATTGTTGACTGAGAGTCTTACATATTATTTGAATCTATTTGAATTCTTTGAATTAATTAGATTACTTGACAATTTGTGCTTTGCATTGATTTCTGATATTTTGTGCTAATTAATTAATCTGGAATTCCTTGCAATTATGTGCTTAATGTGTTCTATTTAAACATTAATATACTACTTGTTGCATTTATATTAAATTTTCATCGCGAGCATTAATTATGTGACTATTATGTGACATGAGCATGCCTCACCTGCATGCATTTATTTCAATGAAAGTTGTGAGTTACAGGTTGTAGAAAGAATATCAAACCACGGCCAGTTGCTCGATAATTTTGGGCTACCACAGAATTTGGGAAGGGTGTGCAAGTTGAGGCTAAAATTAGGGCGTGGAAGGAAAGTCAATTACTTATTTCCGATCGAAGTACTAGTTTGGAAACTACATTTGGGTAAGGCGAGTTTATTTTCCGGATTCAATTTGGAGGGTCGTGCAAGAGTGAGAATTGGGAGATTGGAGTACCAAATGAAAATGGCAACGGATGATAAGGAATTTTGGAAGGAAATTATATGCTCAGAAGTAGGTAAGTAAGAAGAAAAGTTCTATAACCGATTCAAATCGAAAGAGTAGACTTGAAGGGTTTCAGTCACGGTGGCAACTTGATGAATTAGAAGAATAACTGGAGACTTTTGGTTCGAGAGGGGTCAGGGAATTAATTCCATAAGTGGAACAGAAATGGAATTCAAGAGTTCTGGTTTAGGGATCATATAGTTACCCCAGTTAACGCAAGGACAATTTTGGGATTTCAATTAAGGAAGGGAAAAAGGAAGCTCAGCACTCCAGTGAATATGAAACTGAAAGACAGTTATGTTGAAGATTTCGGTAATTGGGTAATTCAGATCCAAGCTGAATTGTCGTGTTGCGAGGTTACGTTAAAAGAAATGAAGCAACAAATGGAAACGGTAAAGAAAGGCAAAGAGTTGCTGGGAGGTTGTCGAACGATCAAGTATAGACTAGTGGAGGGAGAGTCGGTTAACTAATCGAACTCATAGTGAATAAACAAGGGAGTTTGGATCAAAGTGACAACCATGAAGAGGATTCGGGCAAGGATTTGGGGAGTAACTATTAAAGAATAAGCTAGATGTTAACTCCGTGAGTATAAAAGACTTCGGGTTTCAGAAATCATAATACTGAGCCGTGGGAATGTTCAAGTGAAGGTTAGATAAATTTGAGGAATAGAAGACCGTGGGAAAACAAGAAATGACTACCAAGTTTAAGACAAGCTTAGGATTCAACAAACAAGGAATTTCATATCGAGATAAATTTTTCCATTACTCCGGTGACAGGTTCAATGCATACATAAGCACGTGCATCATACGCTACTTTAATTTTAAATTTCTTTACATATATATGATTCCCTCGATTGAACTTAATTGCTCCACTGTGCTGAGTTATTACTTCTGAGTGTATTACGTGCATTGGCATATTAATTCAACATGCATATTCAGTGTCTTGATTAACAGGATGTCTCAAGATCGCCCTTATAAGGAACGAGTGCTTAGAATTTCTCCGCATTTACCCCCTCCGGTTCAGCCTCAGGAGTTCTTCGAGGCCTTGGTGCGTTTAGTGGATCAGAAGATAAAAGAGTATGTTGCCTCAGCGCCACAAGTCTTATCATCATCACAGCCGGGCCAAATTTCGATGGTATTTAGGGAACTTCAAGACCAATCATCCTCAAGACCCTTTGAAGGAAACAAGGATTCCACCGGATCACAACTCAAGAAAATCAAAAGAGTGTGGGAACTAACTCCGAGTGACTCCCAAGAAAAGAACCGAGGCACCACTTTGTTTGAGGCAAGAAGGTCTAATCCTCACCCCGGACAGGCTTCAGGTTCGAAGTCGGGACAGCTTTCTAGCAAAGGAAAGCGGCCTATCTCTTATCATACCCCGGCACCTCAGGAAAGGTCTCGCAAGAAAAAGAAGCAACCACTTGGATCGAGTTCAGGAACTTCGCGTAACCCAGTTTCAACAACA
This sequence comes from Lantana camara, assembly GCA_037501455.1. Taxonomy (NCBI): domain Eukaryota; kingdom Viridiplantae; phylum Streptophyta; class Magnoliopsida; order Lamiales; family Verbenaceae; genus Lantana; species Lantana camara. The sequence goes on from CM074859.1 coordinate 16,360,402, forward strand.
TCTTCCGGGAAACTTCTTTGCAGTTATTGTGGACATGATAACCACACTTATGATGGCTGTAGGAAACGGTTGGGTTTATGTCTCTACAGTGGGAGTGACGAGCATCACATAGATACTTGCTCGAGGCTACGAGGGAAATCGACCGGGGGTGGAAGAGTACTAGTGCAAGCACGGGAAGGTGTTCGCGAGAGGGGAGTGCAAAATGTAAATGCGAATCGGGTCCGGGAAGAAGAAGATACCAGTTATATGCATAGTGCAATCATCGGTGAACGGTACATTTAACCATGCATACCACGTGCAACACTGCTTTTATTGTTATTGTATTTAATTTCTTGTGCAATGCAAACTAATTATGTATGAGTGATAAGTATGTGAGTAAATGGTTTAATTGTTTATTATAATTCTAATTGTCCATGCAACATTCATGTCAATTATTTTCACCATCTACTCCTTGAACTACTTCAGTGCATGGGAGAGACGGGGCTCTCTCATTTTCTGTGAGAGACGGGGCTCTCTCACTTCTTGTTGAGAAACGGGGGTTTCTCACTTCTTGTAAAAGACGGGGTTCTTTCATTCTTGTTCAAGAGACGGGGTTCTCTTATGACTTGTGCATCGTTTCAAAAACTTGACAATGGACCTGGGGACCAGGTCCTTTTAAGGGGGGGAGAGTTGTAACGCCCCGATTTGCATTTATTAATATTTTATGTCTAAAATATTTTTATAAATTATATTTTAGAATACTTTCATGAAATTCATATTAAACTTATAAGTTATCTCATAACTTGAAAATATTTAATTCGTGAAATAATTACCGAAAATGATTTAATTGTCAACTTGGCCCTATACGTTCATTCTTTTAAACTTAGGGACCGAATTGCATGAAAACCTTTGAGGACTAAAGTGATCACTTTCCAAACTTGATATCCTTAATTGATTAACTTAATTAACTTGGAAGGTTTAATTGCAAATATTACATTTTTCCCAAAATATCACGGTATATCATCTCCAAGCTTCTTCAATCATTTTGCTTTCAAATTCTTCAACATATTTGCTTTCTCTCTCTCTCGGTATTAAGAGGAAAAGGAAAGGAAGTGATTTTCATCCATTTCATCAAGAATTTCAAGTATTAATCCAAGTTTGGGAAGCTTGATCATCACCCTCATCCATCTTCTTCCTTTCTTTCATTTCCAAGGTTGGTTGTGCATGAACTCTTGATTCTTGAGCATGTATGATTGAGCTAGGGTTTGGATTTATATGTTAGATGAGTTAATTGAAGTTGGAAGCATGATTATGTGATTATATCATGAATTATGGCATGATTTGTGCATGAATTGGTTGAGAATTGAGCTTGAATGATCAAGTGTGATCATGAACTTGGAACCTGGATTCTTGGTGAATTTCCATGATTTAGATGTTTAAATGGAGTTTTATTGCTTGTTGAATATGTATGCATCATACTTCCAGCAAATCATGACTTGGTTGATTGAAAATGGAATTTTGGTTGCATTGTTATGCATTCCCGTAGCTTTCCCCTGTTTTTCTCTGTTCTTCATATTTGCAGAAACAGGGAACGGCCGTTCCCAGCCTCAAGGCATTGTGGGAACGGGCGTTCCCACCTTTTCAAATGATTTAAGCGGCCGAGCATGGGAACGGCTGTTCCCATTTTGGCCTTGTGCCGGAAGGGCCGTTCCCAGCTTCCGCGCGTTTTAAAGGGGGAAAACGTGGGTGCGTTTTTGGGAAGAATGGGAACGACCGTTCCCATTTACAAAGGCAACCCGGAACGGCCGTTCCCACCACGCTGACAGAACAAATGTGACTGCATAAAATTACATTTTTAGCCCCTCGATCCAACGACTTCTTTGACCCCGAATTGCTGTAATATGTGCTAATATGATGTGAAACAACATGTTATCATACCACATTGCATTTTCGTGGTCATCTCGATACATTTCCGCCGTTCGTCATATTTTGGGCATTTTAGGTCATGACTCATGTATAAGTGTCGTGTTTGCACAGGTCACGAGGGTAGGGGCGAGGAGCAAGCCCCGTAGGTCGTGCCTCCTTGTCCTTGTCGGTATAGGTGAGGTTTAATTGTTAGTTACATAGAACCCGTATACCCCTTATGTGATATTTTGGCCAAAATAGTATTTACGGTTATACTTTCTATAAATCATTAATCATTTCAAGCCAGGTTCAAGCAAGCAAGCAAGTCAGGTATTGTTTCATGCATGTTTAGGCGAGTAGCATGACGGTTACGTTTGGGCCCGAGGGTAGTGGCTAGAGCCAACCGGGAAAGCAAGGGCTGACGGGTAACTCTGGCGCTATCCTCACCATGTTAGGGGTCACCCCTGAATCCACTAGGAGATTAGTGGAGGAAGGAGCTCCGGGCTTAGGGATTCATGTACCCTCTGCTCAATGAGATTGGATGTTGGGGCCTTGCAATCCCTTCATCAAACCGGAGGAAAAAGGAGACTGGGGACGAGTCCGGCACCACGGATGCGCCTCGGGTTATTGCATGATTGTCATTTCATGAACGTGTTATATGAGTACACTATCGCACGATTGCACGATAAGTGAATTGCATGATCACCTATTAACTATTAAACAAGCAAGCATGTTCATGTTCATTGGGAGATCGGTTGGAGACCGCCCTTACTCGCCGGGGCCATGTATTGATTGATTGCACGAAAACGAACAAGTACTTAATACTGGTAGTTGTAATCTCGGGCGAGTTTATGTTATTGTGAACTTATATTACTTTTAATTATAAAACCTTACCCGAGGTTATAACTTGCATGTGATTGCGCTATATATATTTATGCCCCTCACTCAGTCTTCGGTAGACTGATACTTCACTTTTCAGGTACCTGAGAGCCGGTCGTGCTAGGCGGGAGTCTGGTCCAGTCTTGCATTGTCACGAGTCTATCAGTGTACCATCATGTATATATTTTACTACTTCTCATGTCATGTCTATTGTTATCACATTTTGAATACTGGATCATGTATAAGAGATGATAATGTATCGACAGTTAGTTTGGTATCTATACGTATCTATCTGATAAATATGGTACCTATATGTATTTATGAGTTAATGCTTCCGCTTTTAACTGTTATGTCTTGATTTTGTATTGCCTTGGGGTTTAGTCCCGCCTAGCTCGTCTTTCTTTTCTTTGTCACCCGTTCGCTATAGGTTAGTTCATGTACGGATTGTCCATTTCGTATGTGGATCGGCCTATAGTGCCGGGGTGTGGTATCCCTACGTATAGGGGTGCTACATATAACCACGTTATAGTCTTGATAAGAACATATTCTTATCTTACTGACTAGAGCTTTAACGACACGTGATTTCGGTATTCAAAGTCTTTTCCTATGAAACACATTTCATATAAGAATACCACCACACGCCATTAATTATCAATATGTGAAATACTCACAACTCGCTGTAAATTCAGTTTTAATTAATTCAACAAATTGAATTTATAGGGCACTATTCCCAACAATCTCCCACTTGCCCTAAATTCAATTTGGCCACACATTTAAGTCTTATTCCTCTCACATGATTATCAAAACTCGTTTTGCACTCTTTTGCGCCAATACTTTAGTGAATGAATCTATTAGATGTTTGTCTGAGCCAACAACTAGGAAATCATGAATCCAATACATCTAACTGGCTGCTTCTCAAGCTACCATGTATTTAGCTTTTATGGTGAAGTAAGCAATGTGAGTCTGCTTAACATTCCCCAATTCTTCTAAAGTAAACACGCATTCTGATGTCATACATCTAGAATACAAATCAGATTGTAAATCCGACTCTGTGTACTCTATTGAAATGAGCTCATCACTATGGTAGACAAGCATATAATCTCAAGTCCTTCTCAAGTACTCCACTATATGCTTTCACTACTACCCAGTATCAGATTCTAGGGTTTGACTAATATCTGCTGACTTAGACCTATTTCATAATAGACAGCTGGCCTTGTACATAATATGACATACATAAAGCTTCCGCTGTGGAACTCTAATCATGTCTTCTATCTCTTCAGTTGTCTTAAGACACTGATCCCGAGATAGATAAATTCCAAATGTGAAAAGTAATGATCCTTTCTTGGAATTCGTCATATTGTAGCTTGCCAGTATGTTATCTATATATGCTTCTCGTAATAAACCAATCTTCTTATTCTCATGATCACAACAAAAGTCTGATCCTTAGAACAACATTGGTCTTACAAAGGTCTTTTCTTGTCAAAATGATTTGACAACCGAATCTTGACTACTAACAAAATTCTTGCATCATTCCCAATGAGTAGAATATTGTGTACGTACAAAATAAAAATGTTACAATATTATCTTGATGTCATTTGTACACACATGGTTCATCAGGTAATTGCACAAATTCAAAGAATTTAAATTGCCTTTTTAATTCTGATGTTCCATGATTTAGACACTTGCTTAAGATCATAAATCGATCTATTAAGCTTGCATTATATGCAACTGATTTCTGGCTGTGAAGCCTTCAGGTTATACCATGTATTTCTTCTTCTTGAAGGTGTCAGTTCAAGAACATAGTCTTTACATCCATTTATCTAATCTCATAATCAAAATGAGAAACAATGGAGAGGAGAGTTCTTATGGACTTAAGCACTGTTATAGACGAGAAAATCTAATAAATGGTTTCTTCTTTCTGGGTAAAATCCCTTGCCATAAGCTTTGCTTTAAAGTCTCTACTTTCGTCCATTTCTCATTTTATCGTCTTGTAGAGCCCAATTGTATCTAATAGGGTTTAATGCCTTCAGGCGTCTCTACAAGTTCAAGACTTTGTTAGAATACAGAGATTCTAACTTAGATTCCATGGATATTGACCAAACGGTCAGCGTCTACGTTTTCTATATCTTCATTACACGTGACAGGATCAGATACATTAGATTCAACCACTTGGGTTAATCTTAGGTATCTTGTCAGGTATCCTGACAATCCTCCCACTACAATGATGCTCTCGTGTACACGTCTTGTAACAGCCCGAAAACCCGCCTGTCGATATTGTCCGCTTTGGTGCCTAAAATCGACACCCTTACGGTTTTGTTCCTCTCAATGGCTAAGATCACCATCCGGGAAAAGGCCTCAACAAGGGAAAGGTATCCACCCCCTTATAAAGGAGGCTTTGTTCCCCTCTCCAACCGATGTGGGACAAGCACCTTAGGCTATTACACGTCTCTACATCAAATGTTGTATTTGGTACATCACATGTATCCAATATATTTTCAGTTATCACGGGTTTTTCGAAATCAATATCTAATATTGTTATTTTCTTTTAACACTACTTTGCTTCCACCCTTTATGGTTATCTATGTAATCATCTTTGAAATATTCACAAACATCTTTTGTGATTTCTCAAATTACAAAATATACCACCTCTTGTTCTTCTAGGATAACCTTAGAACAAGTAAACCTTTGTTCTTTATTCTAACTTGTCAGGATCCGTCCTTAACTCGTGGACCAGCCTACCTCAAATCCGAAGATAAGAGATACAGGGTTTTCACCCCAGCTACAGATTCATCAGTATTTTAGGAACTGACTTAGATAGAACTAGGTTTAGTGTATTTGTTCTTTTTTAGCGCAAGACCCCAAAACGAACTTCGCAGGGTAACATGACTCTTTATGAATCTTACCATCATTATCAGGGTTCTATTTCTCTTTTCTGCAATACATCTTTGCTAAGACGTATCTCATACAGATAGTTGAGATCTAATCTCATTTGAGAAATTCTATTTAACTCTGAACATAGATACTTATCACTACTTCGATCTGATCGAAGTGCCTTGAGATGTTTTCTAATTTGACTCTTTGACTTCAGTCCTTTATTCTTTGAACTCTTCAAAAATACAGACTTAAGTCTCATCAAATAAACATATCTGTATCTAGAGTAATCGTTCAAATGAATGATGAAGTACCCAAAACTATCTCTTGCTTGAACACTCATAGGAGCACATATCCATATGAGCTGGCACAAGAAACTTCATGGCTTAAATACCTTTTGTCTCAAAAAAGGCTTCTTGGTCATTATAACTTTCTAAATAGGATTCGCAGATTGACACTATTTTCAAGTCAATAGGACTCAACAATCAGTCTTTGGATCCTATTTAGATTCAATTGACCAATAGATAGGTGTCACGTAGAAGTTTTTCTTCTTAGATGGTAAGTCAAGCTTTTTAATGTTAAACTTAAATTAGGGTTTTCTTTGAGGTATAAAAGTGTTGGAAAACAGGAATCAGAAAGCAGCGAAAATTTTAAAAATTTTCCAACAAAAAGGATCGAAACTCGCAATCGTGAATCCGAATTCGTAGAGATTAGAAACTTACTTTTCAATAATCTTTCTTGAAGTGTTTCAAGCCACCCAAGAACGCTCTTCTCGCGACTTGATCCACTCTCCTTGGTAAAGCTCGAATCTTTAAAACTTCTAACTTGAAGCTCTCTAGAGATAGTCCACCAACTTGACTACAATCTAACTAGTAAGGATGCTAGCTCTCTAGTTAGTGTTTAGGCTTAACCTAGGGTTTATTTTATCTTGGAGAAAGGATGGTGTTCAACACATGAACCAAAAGAATTGTCAATCACCTCTAAGGGGAGCTCGAGCTCCCCTATATATAGGAAGGACGGAGGCGGCCGAAACTTAGTCCTATTGGACTAAGGATTTGGTCATTCTCTCTTGTTACTTGATTATCAAGTAATTCCTAACCTTGATCTGAATTCTAATTCAAATCAACTTTTAGGAGAGCTAAAATATCCAAAACCCTTTTGGATAATATTATACTTTATTTATTAATAAATAAATAACTTATTTTATCTAATTAATTAATTCGTAATTAATTAAATAGATTATTTTTCTCCAAAATAATACTTTCTTTTTAATTCAAAAATTAAACCAAAGTCTATTAAATAATTAACACATTAATTATTTAATCACATATATATATATATGCACGTGTGACACACGTGTCCCCAAGGATACGTGTCACTCACGTGACCCACACGTGTGATTCACACGTGTGGAACCCTCTCGGCATGATCAACTCTTTTAATCATTTCAAAGCCTCAACTCATGTAACCAAGTTGTTGTGTGTGACCCTCTAGGTTCTCAATTCAATTAGCAGTGACCCTAATTAATTAATTCACTAATTAATTAATCAGTCCACAGATTAAACAACCATAGTCTAGCAACAGGTGTTTAACCCCTAGCTGAATTGGAATGTCTCAATTCGACAGAACCTTTAAGTCATTGATTCATGTGAGATACAATCCTCCTACTTACTATCTCTCAACCAAGATCTAGGGTAAGGGAATAATCAGAACCCTAATAATCTGGTCTTAAAGCTAAGTGCATTTCATATCCATTTGATCTCAATCCAAGAAACCCTTTTCTTGATGTCTTGATCTACTGCCTTGGCCAAGGACTCCATATGGCATATGAATGACTTACACAATAAGAGATCACCTTGCAAATGCAAGTGTAGGTCCTTTTTTGATTCTCATTCACTTTCATGATTCACTTGTGTAGCCCCAACATAAGCCTTAAATCAGTTGTCTAAGGCGACACCCTTTAAAGCTTATAGCTAAGACTACAGAGTTAACTCATAAAGTGACATGGAACCTCAAGTCTAAGAATCAATTAATCACATCAATGACTCGTGAGATATTTTCTAATCTGAAAGTTTCCATTTCCTGAAATAGAAACTTCATTTCCTATTTAGGAATCTTCTCACATGGGGCACCTCAGTGAACTTACTTATGGAAGTAAGTACCCTCATGTATCACGCACGTATCAACTATACACTTTGCACCTCCATGAAACAAGGTGGTCCTTCTTAAGGGCGTGATCCCACAAGCAAGCCTTAAAGGAGTCAGGTTGACACTCCCACTGTCTATAGGATTCATCAGCTTGGAGTATTTTACTAATCATGACTTATGTGATATATGGCTCGTTTGATGAACCATTTCACCTAAATGGTAGAGTCCTAAAGTCATCAGGATTAGGGGAGTTCTCATACATGCATAACTAAAGTAAACGCATACCAAATAAGAGCATATAAAGAAGTGTTGCCTCAATTCGTTACTTTATTCAAAGATTGTCTGTGATTACAATAAGGAAAAGTACAAAGCGGATATACAATCGGCTTTCTAGGGCACTATTCCTAACAAAAAGACCATCTTTTATTGTGCCAGAGCAAATAAACCTTTTATTTTGCTTAGCGGTAAATTTTTGTTCAAAACAAACAGTTAAACCATTAGTTATCAAATAACTCACAGAAATTAAATTTCTGTTTATACGGCACGTGTAATATAAAACCCTATTGCCAAAATACAATACTACAGTTCCTACTGCTAATACAATTACACTTGTATCATCCTTGAGCAGTAGTTGCATGTTAGCCGTTTTTCAAACTTTCTGGTTAGTTTGAATCTTCGCAACGAATTGTAAATATGATTAGTTGAGCTCGAATCCATATTCCACGAGTCTGGTGAATCTCCAACTAAACATACTTTCAACGAGTAAGATATCTTCATATCTTATCTAAACGGCGTAGCAAATGGAAAAACTAAGTATTTCGGATAATTTTCTTTCCAATACCCGTTAGCGCCGAAATAGAAACATTTTTCCATTGTCGGATTTGGCTTTCTATTTCTGAACCTTAGATTGGGAACTTTTCCTTTTTCTTTCTTCCACTTACTGGCTTTTTGGGCCGTGGATATTGATGTCTGATTTAAGAGAACTTTTCCCTTAGTATGTATCACCCTTTCTGTCATATTGAGGTCGTTCATTGGTTCATGTTGGGTTTAAAAAAATATTATTTAAAATAATCTTGAACATTCAAACGACTTACATAGAGAGTATAGGATCGCATCCTATTTGTTAAGATTGTCTCTTTAAGCACAGAGGTTTTCATTCTCTTTCAGGTTAGCCATTATGTTCATAACATAATCCTGAATCGGTGATCTTCAAACATTTTTAACTACCAACCTTTTTCATGGCTCATACCTTCGTACGATTTTGTTTTCAAAACATGTCCTTATCAGTAGGCATCTCATACATCTGATGCTCAAGAACATCCAAAACAGATGTCAGGATATAAGACTAGCCAGATCATCACACTTGATCTATTTGGAATAAGCGTCTTTCTAATCCTGACTGGTTGTAGTTTTCAGATTTTTTGGATAAGGTTCAGTGAATACGTAAACTTTCGTGTCTCAACAAGAAGTCAAGATTCATTTCCTAGTCAGTATAATTGAACCCTTACCAACCTATTTCCTTATAAACATATAGTTTGAAGTGGGCTACGAGAGATTGTAATTTTAAAACTGAATTAAATAAATAAATGCAAGTTATGATTATGCATTTCAATTTCTTCTGCGTTCAACCAATAAATGAAATCCACGTAAGCATTTTGATTTACGCAATGGTGACTTAACTAACTGCAGTTGACTCCCCGGAGGCGAGGTCGAAAACCACTTAGAAAACCAAGAACTATTCTTTATTAACATGTCATCTAGGTAACTCTTACCAAACAATGTTAATCCACGTCAACCCTTGGCCTCTAAGTAAATGTAACAGAGCTCCGAAGAGAGGTTAATACATTACTTAGTCAAGTGTGAACCATTACCTAGAAGTCCGTACGAGTAGGTCAAGACACTCCACGAAGGCGTGGTCGAGCTGACTTTCCCGTATTTCATTCTATCCAAAAAAGTCTAATCTTATATACCGCGAATATATACCCTCTGAAGGGAGTAGTACATATCCACTATACTATAGACCAGTAATGGAGGCCGTGAGAATCTAACTCTTTTCATCTCGCTCCCACTTGAGTTTTCTAAAAAAAATGTGGATTACCTTTTGATTATCATATAATCACTTTTGGCGTCTTATTGTCGGAAGTGATTAATCTTATTAATATGCTCCCACTAGGATTACGAAATCATATTTAAAATCCCAATAATATTTTAGGGCAATTTAATAACTATTTATTAATTAGGCCGAAAAATATTAGTCCAATTATGCATCGCGTCTAATCTCTATTAAACAATATTATTTAATCACATTAAATAAAATATACATAATTGTAAATAACATAATATCTCATATTATCATGATCATGCCATAAAACAATTAAGCATGCTTTCATATAATTATCACATAATTATCATGCTTAAAATAAATGGCATAAAGTAAACATGTTATAAATAAATTATCTCATAATTTAAATCATGTTTACTGATTCGGTAATTTTTCAGGAAAAACAATTAAATTGTTTCCCAAAAAATTACCATTCCACGTAAATTCCCAGGAAACACTAGAGGGGTCACAAACGGTCCCACTTAAAAACCAGCCTCCTTTGACAGAATTTACGTGCACAGTATCAGATTTAAAATTATGTATCGCATGCATCATATCAATGCATGTATATATCAAGAGCACGGCTCTGATACCAGTTGTTAGGTGGTGGGCCCAGAATAGTAGCGGTCCGGGACCACATTTTAAAATTTTGTTTATAATACAAGTATTAAAATATTTCTAAAACATTTTAATACAATAGCGGAAGACTAGCCGGATCTACTCAAGTATACACATGCAATTAATAATAAATTTTAAATCACTTAAGCAGATAAATATCTGACATGCAATTAACTCTTAAGAGCATATAATTTATCATGCTTAAAATAATATAACTGAAAAATATTACCGTACTGCAAACATGACTATCTAATGGCATTTTTCCAGCTCCCCGAATTCACCTCCCGAGAACCCGATACCCGATCTCCTCGTGAAACCGGTAGAGCTTCCCTGCAATAATCCCAGAGAAACCCTCGGAGTGTGGGCTCCGAAAGTATTTCTCTAAATACTTAGAGAAAATAAAACTTTAAACTAGAAAACTCTTTTTAGGGTTTCATCTCCCGAAATTAGGCGTTTTATATATAAACACCTAATTAAAATTAATTCCAAAATAAATCGAAATTAACTAGGAGAAAAGGGATATGGTTTCAATACCGATAACTTAGCCAAAACCTCTCTCAAACTTGTATATAAAAAATGAAGTGCCAAGGCCCCTATTTATAGGGGAAAACCGAGGGTAAAATAGTAATTTCACACCCCACTTGCGTGTGCAAATTGGACACGAAAACCGGGGTGACCATGTCGTAGATCTCAACACCACGAGTCCAACGCCGTCGGCCGCTCCCCGATCCGACGCCGCACGCGCCGCCTGAAGGTGGCACGTGTTATGGCACGCGCGGTTCTAGGGTTTTTGACCTTGGTTTGGCCCGACTGAACCGGTTCGATACGTGGCCGATCCTGGTGATGGCACGTGTCCGATCCGGTCCGACCCTATTCGTTGGCCCGACCCGTTGACCCGGACCCTGACCTGTTGACCGACCCGGTCCAAATCCAATCTGGGTCGTTTATGCTCGCTGATGTGGCGCGATCTCAACCTTACATATTGCGCACACGCGGCGCCCAGTTAGCGCCACTTGGCAGTTGACCCACTGACGTGGCATGCCACGTCATCAAAAATATATTTTTTTGTTCCCGATGAAAATTTTATTTTCTCCAAAATAAAATTCCGGGCATTTTCAACTCTTTGGAACTTCAATTTATTTTCCTTGGCAATTTTCAAACACTTTGAAAATTTATTTCTCTTTCTCCTTTTAATATTTTCTCTTCGGGTTTTCAATTGAGGCATGCAGGGGGACATGCAGGACTAATTAATTTTAACTCCAAACGGATTAATATTTTATCATCTCATGACAATAATTAATTACCGTTTAACAATATTTAATTCCACTAAATAAATATTGTTGCACTCTAAAATTAATTAAATTATTCACGAATTTCTCGATCTAGAATAATTTCGCATTTCACTCCTCCGTGTAGATATCCATGAAAAATAAATTGCAACTGCTATCATTTATTTTTCATCTCGAATTTGAAATTTATTGATTCGTCTTAAGTTCAAATTCTCTGTATGTGAAACACATTCATCATACAACTTCGGTGACGTATCGCGCGAACTGCTTTGGCTAAAGTCTTAATTCGAACTTTTGCAAATCCATTTCAGGGATATCTTTTACCTTCTAGCAAGGCCACAGACTCCTCGATCAATATAACTCTTTAGCACATTTCATGTTGTCACCGAACGTACAAAGTATTTAGGCCACCGTTACCGAGACCTCACTTCGAGTATATCACAGTGACTAACAGTACATGCCTAAAGCCGAAAAATTATCAAGAGTAAGAGTAAAATGCTTCCTGAGATTTTATTCATTTTAGATAGCAGTATAAAATGAATAATCTCAGTGGTCTAGTTCGATGTTTCCAATCCTATTGAAAATCATCAACGTGTTATAACCGGAATCACCATTCCCTATGACGAAAGAACTAATCATCTTATATAACCACGTTATAGTCTTGATAATAACATATTCTTATCTTACCGACTAGAACTTTAACGACACGTGATTTCGGTATTCAAAGTTTTTTCCTATGAAACACATTTCATATAAGAATACCACCACACGCCATTAATTATTAAAATGTGAAATACTCACAACTCGCTGTAAATTCAGTTTAATTAATTCAACATATTGAATTTTTAGGGCACTATTCCCAACAGAGGTGTGTTGGATCATACAACCTGGACTTCTTCAATTTGAATCGGTTATATGTTATGTATAGACTTTTGGGAGGGAGAGGGTTTAAGGTAGCATTCTTTTACAAAATGCCTAACATGAAGGTGGAAAAAGATGGTGCTATTAGAGAGATAACTAGTGAATGCGATATGGTAGAGATGAATGACTTGCATGTTGACACTGATGTTGTGGAGTTGTTTACTGTAAAGTGTCCTCATCCAATTGCTGCACTTGATGAATCTGGAAATGAGATTCCATTTCCATTTGTTAGAGACACTCAACCGCCAGTCCCTCTAAGGTATCTCACATTGTCTGGATTCCCTTAGGAGCATGTTGAAGTTCCTGTAACAACACAAGAAGAACCTGTAATAACTCAAGAATATGAAGAAGGTGGTTTACAAACAGTGCAAGATCATAAAGGAAATGAAGAGGATGAAGATCAAACTGAAGTTGCACATGTCACCGAGGATCGAGTGGTTACCCAAGAACATGCATATGTTCCAGATCATGCAGCAAATGAAGAGGATGAGAATCAATATAACTTCCTTAATGAGCAATTTGAACTCCATCCTGATGAAGACCAAAACTTTGATGAAGAAGATGGTAATAAAGTCCCGATACAAGGTTAGCAACAACCTGTTAGGCAACCAAAACAAAGAAAAAAGAGGAAGCAACCAGTGGTCAATGATCCAGATCCAAAGGATAGTCCAGGCACTGATGACTCTGACTATGAAGAGTCAGAACCTGAAGAATCTGAGTCTGATGAATCGGATGTAGGTGATGTCCCAGAGGGGGCATTAGATGATATTGAAGGCAGTGGTGAAGATGATATATTTGAGGAAAGAGACACTAGCAAAGCTGCAAAGAGGGCGAAGGTGAATAGCATAAGAGAGAGAAATAGAAAGAGAAAACAAAAGCAGCAAATGAGGAATGTTTCATCAAGAAATATATAGGGGTCAACTTCCGAGTGCAGTGGGCAAAGATGGGAATGACAATCTATTCCCTATTGCATTTGCATATGTTAGGGTTGAAAATTATGAAAATTAGGCTTGGTTTCTGGAGGAGTTGCTGATGGATATAGGAATTCTGTATGAAGATAGATGGACCTTTATCTCTGACAGGCAGAAAGGACTAGTTGATGCAGTGTCAAGATTATGCCCTGGGAGTGAGCACATGTTCTGCTTAAGGCATATGTACCAGAACTTCTATAAAACCTGGAAGAGTCAAGACCTGAAGACTCTTTTCTGGAAAGCAGCCTCAGCAGGAACCAAACAAGAATGGACTGCAAGTCTGCAATAATGAAACAGATTGAAGTTGTGGATCCAAAGGTGGATGGCAGGGTACAAACTGCATATGAATGGTTGTCCAAAATTCCACCAGAACACTGGGCCAGATCACACTTCAAAACATACTGTAAGTCTGATGTTTTGGTAAATAACATATGTGAATCATTTAATAGCATGATACTTCCATGTAGGGATTTACCTGTGATTAAGATGTTTGAGTGGATTAGAAAGAGGTTGATAACTAGAATGCAGGTTAGGAAAGAGGGTATGATGAAGTATGATGGAAAAATATGCTCAAATATTAGGAAAAAAATAAATGATCAGTGTGATTTAGCTAGGAACTGTATTCCTACTTGGTGTGGAAGATTGGAGTTTCGGGTTGATGAGAATGAAGACCAGTTTGTGGTGAAGTTAGATTCAAGGACATGTACATATGGCATGTTTCAACTAAATGGCTATCCATGCAAGCATGCTTGTACATCAATCACAAACAGAAGGATGAATCTGGAGAACTATGTGGATGAGTGTTACACTAAGGACACCTACATAAGGGCTTATGCAGAGATGATTTATGGGGAGCCTGGAAAAAAACACTATATCCAGGTTGATGTGGCACCTCTAGGACCTCCACATTTCATAAGAAAAATGGGTAGACCCAAAAAACAAAGGAGAAAGAGTGCTGATGAGGTCAGATCTGCTGGACCAAGAAAGGGTCTTACCCACACTTGTCAAAACTGCTTGGTTATAGGCTATAACAAAAGATCCTACAAGAATCAAACACATCCACATTCAAAGTACTACAAGGTATACACACTTCACCCTTCAAACTTATTTTTCTACTTCACATTTAAGAGTATTGTTTCATATTTACACTTTATTTAATTGTTGCAGTCACAAAGTGGAGGAGGGCAAAGTACTCCTGCAGCAAGTGCACCATCCTTTAGAGCACCAACTGCTGGAACTTCAACACCAAGGCCCAGATTTGTGCCAGGGCATCCACACTCCAGTGCTCCAAGGTCAGCCTCAACCATTGGAACTTCAATTTCAAGAGCAGCATCTTCTTCAGTACCACCTGTCCACCATACAACAAGAAAAGAAAGGGTTAGAAAACCCACAGAGAGTCAGGTGTTCCAGAGGACCAAGGAAAGATCTAAGGAGAAGAGGAATCCAAACCTTTGAAGATTTATGTTTGTGGATCTGAAAGTTCTTAGTTATGCTACTGTTTTTGTTGGTTTTTGAAACAATATTGTTCCTTTTCATTTGGCCCCAAGTGTGTTTTTTGTGATAGAACATTGATGGTTGTGCATACAAGATTCCCTTGTCTGCCATTTGTGTCATGTTGTGGGGACCATGTTTGTTAGCATTTGTTGCCCTTTCCAGACTATGTTGTTGAATTATTTAGTTGGGTGGAATGAATGGCTACTATTAGCTTTTATTAAGTAATAACACTTTGCAATGGTTGGCCCTCGGTTGTTGGCTTTTAATTTATTGCAGTTGGTATATTAGATTAAAAACATATTGGTAGGTTATAAGGTTTACACTATATCTTTAAGATCTTACAGGGTTTTCTGGGCAACTTTCAAAACTTACAGGGTTTTCTGGGCAAGATTTTTTATAACATAAAATGAAACATTCATATTCGAACATTCATATTCATGGCAGCAATTTTACAACACTTTCATTTCTTCAACACAAGAATACACAGAATGAAAAGCAAACACAGACACAAAACTAACAACATTAGATTGACATTGTTCGAGCTATCAGCTTTGGTGGATCTCCATTGGACGTTTATGGATCTTGAATTCACTTCACCCTCAATTTCTTCTTCAAAGCCTTCATATGCTTCCAACGGCGTCTGAATAGGGTTAAACCAAGAAAAAAATTTACAAGCACGATTTGGGCAACAACAATACAACATTCCTTTGGTTGGCTTGTTGTATAACTCCACAACCCTAATGGCAACCTTCAAACGACATCCACATTGCGGTTGAGGTGGGTACCTAACAAGACATTCATGTTTCCTTCATCTCAGAAATGGGCTCTCGGATTGGGTTGACATTTTTCTTCTTTTTCCGAGATATGCTTTCAATTGGAAGGGGATGAAGATGATGAACAATGCCTTTTCCTTTGTTTTATGCACAGCTAGGGTTTCAACTAAAAAGGGGGTGAATATGGTGATGGATGGTTTTTACCTTTATTAAGTACAAAGAGGGTATAATTGTCTTTTAACGGCCAATAAGTGCACAAATTCGCAATACCAGCTGTAAATACAACGCGTGTGCCAACAACCGCAGACACAGGGTTCTCCGTGATAATTAAAGTAATTCACAAAGTTTTTTATACTAATTGTTGAAAGACAGGGTTTACAGTGCTAATTAGACATAACACAAGGGGTTTCCGGGCAAAAATCTCCTAAATCTTCTTATCTTTTGCAAAGAACTTTGTTCTCTAATTGCTCATATCGCCATGTCCAACACTTAAAATTTAAATAGATCAATCGCGGTTGTATTTTACAGTTTACATGAATGTAATTCATCCATCCATATCAGAAAGAGAGAGAAGAGATTTACGAAAAATTCTAAATCAAACTCGATTTAGCCGAACAACCAAGTATATTGCAATTTCATTCATTACTTCCCTTAAATCATACGATACGTTTAAAACCCCTTCCCCTCTCACGACACTGATATGACTGAGTTGAGTCCCGACTAGAATTAGCCGATATTTTTCCTTGAATATGCAACAGCATATGTAGGAATCCCTGTTAATTAAACTTGCCTACCCGCTACACATCATAGTCTTATTTCCTAAGAAGTACATCATATAGCACAGAGCCACATAAAGATGGAAAAGGAGAAAAAGAAAAAACTAAAAAGGTTGGTGAATCCATTCATCTACAGTGCAGATTGGAATATCATCTCCGCCAATTCCTGCAACATTCCAAACAAAATATGTGTGTAAAAGATAATATAGAAACAATCATCTCATGATCAGATTATTGCTAATATAACTAAAACAACATGCGCGCACAATCTTGATTATCTTGATGCCGTGTTCGAAACAAAGGGTGGAACTTAAGGTAAAAGCTGTTTACCTGCTTAGCAGAAGCGACTTTGGGCTCTCCAAATTCGATAGCCTTCTTCTCCAACAGTTCAAAATCAGCTTTTCCAGCCTGTGGACATATTCCGGTTTCAGGCATTATAAGTAGAACGAGAAATCAAGAAACGACAAAAGAGAAATTTTCAGTTTAAACAAACAGACCTCTATTTGGGCACCGAGTTCTGAGTCAAAGCTTTGATACCTCTTTCGCATGAGCTCAGCCAATGAGCCATCCTGTTTTTCATTAACAAGAAACGATTTGTTGCTGTTTCTCTTTGATTTTCTTGTGTATTATGCGTATTAAAAAGTAGAAGTGTAAACGGCAATGATATAATTATGTATCGTATGGAGACAAATTTTTGTTACCTCAATGATCTTGGCAGCGTTTCTGAGGCCACGGGCTAGAGTATCCATACCAGCAATATGAGCAATGAAGATGTCTTCAACATCTGTGCTCTCTCTTCGCCTATTACATTAGATTAGATTACATTATGCATCAGAATTTTGAAAAAATAATTCATATGATCGACATGGAAATGCTAAAAGGCAAGAAAAGGGACTAAATGGAACTTACAGTTTTGCATCAAAGTTGAACCCTCCTGGCGCTAACCCTCCCTGAACACATAAATAGAACCAAAAATTACAAATGCCATTATTAGGTGGGGGTGGCTGCCACCCTAAAATTCTTAAAAAGACAACTTTTTTTCTCATAAATATATGAAAATTGCACATGCCTCCTATTTTAGATTATTACTTGTTGTTCTTGTAATAATTTTTTGAGAACTGTTGTAGGATTGTATACAGAAAGTTAGAAGATTCAACTTACATTCTTAATAACAGAGAGCATAACTAATGTTGCTTCTCCGACATCCATCATAAACTGATCGGTATCCCAACCTGCATCAGGCACAAATTCTTTAGAATTCATTCTTGAACATTACCCAAAAAAAAAAATAAAAAATAAAAGAATGAACAAGAAAATAAAAAACTATCGATAGTTGCATACCAACTTGAGGGTCGCCAGAGTTCGCATCAATGTTCCCAAGTAAGCCATTAATCCTTGCAGTCTCAAGCTCATGATGACAGCTGCAGCGCCAACGAGAACAAGTCAAATTATTTTCAATTTAACTTAATCCTTGTTAAGT
Source organism: Lantana camara (assembly GCA_037501455.1). Classification (NCBI taxonomy): domain Eukaryota; kingdom Viridiplantae; phylum Streptophyta; class Magnoliopsida; order Lamiales; family Verbenaceae; genus Lantana; species Lantana camara. The sequence continues at coordinate 16,378,607 of CM074859.1, forward strand.
CGAATAAATTTATTATTTGCCCGAATGGTGTAAAGTGACAGACCTGTGGCCAGAAAGAGTTGCATGGTTGCATTCAATGTTCAGTTTAAACTCATCTGGCAAAAGAAATGACAAAAATGATATACCTCTCTGATTGAATTAACTGATAGTGCTGAATTTGAAATGACAAATTCAAAATACTGCATAATTTACCTATCAATCCATATTTACGAAGGAAGTTAGCAGCAGTTGCAGCATCCCAGTCATACTGGTGCTTTGTCGGCTCCTGTGGCTTAGGTTCAATAAGCAGCGTTCCTTCAAAAAAAAATTGAATTTCAAATTTAGGTCAAATCAGTATCACAATCATTCCTAAGAGAGTATAAACTTTGTAGTGCTACACAGAATCAGAGGGAAAAAAGACAAAAAGGTACCATTAAATCCAATTTTCTTTTTGTAAGCAACTGCAGCCTCAAAAAACCGAGCCTACGAGGATTTAAAAACAATAGAATTAGAAATAAATAAATAAATATGTTTTACAACATATTCTTCTATAAATTTAAAAGAAGCAACTGAGTACCATGTGATTGAGCTCTCTTTCCATATCTGTGTTCAAAAGAGACTGATAACCTTCGCGACCACCCCAGAAAACATAGTTTTCTCCTCCTAGATAATGTGTAACCTGTAACATGATAGAAAATGAATGCAAGAATCACATATGCATATTATATTTGAATTTTTTAAGCAAAATATAATATGACTAAACGAGTCAACCACCGACCTCCATGGTTTTCTTCACCTGTGCTGCTGAATAAGCATACACTGCTAGTTCAGAGCTGTAATTTTCGACAAGTGAGAATGTGGGTCAGTAATTATAATAGGGTCACAATAGTTAAATAAATTTCTTTAATATAATCTACCTAGTTGCAGCTCCATGCATGAATCTGGGGTGGTGGAACAACTGGGCTGTACCCCACAAAGGTCGAATCTTTGTCCCCTGTTTACAAAAAATTACACATGAATTAATGATTAAAGATTAGTATAACTTTTTATAAATTGTTTTTTTGTAAAAATGAAACTTAAAATATAATAAAATGGGAGTTTAAAACGTCAATTGAAAATCTCGTCATCATCGATATGAAACATTACCTGAAGCTCTTTGGCAAGAGCCACCACTTCATCCAAGTTGGCGTTAGATTCCTTCAAAAATTGCAAAATATCATCAACGAAGCCTCGTACTAAAAATAAAAAATGTATAGACAATAATTGTATAGCATTACAATTTATAGCTTTTCCTAACCTCGATTGTTTTACCATCAGGAGCAATATCCCTGTCATGGAAGCACCATTTATCAACTCCAAGCTTTTCTATGAACTCAAAGTTTGCCCTCACTGGATCATCATCCCAAAAATAAAAG